>OX422218.1:384051315-385439440 GCA_949130495.1 Sambucus nigra | reverse complement strand
AAACTGTGTTTTATTTTCAGAAAGAATTAATTAGAACTTTAAAATAAGATTATAAAATTTTCTGGGATGAAAATCGAATTTTCCAAACTTACTGGGAGTTCGTTCGATATGTCGTTCGAACGAGATTTTCGTTCGAACCATATGTCAATCGAACGAGTTTGCCAACGAGTTCCCACTAAGGTATACTAGTCCGTCGTTCGAAATGTCATTCGAACGAGATTGTTCGTTCTAACGAGATTTCCAACGAGTTTCTAACGGGTCCATACTGGAGCGTCATTAGAAGTCTCGTTCGAACGAGATTTTGTTCGAATAAATTATCGCTCGAACGAGATTTCGTTCGAACAAAATGTCTTTCGAACGAGATGCCAAGCGGGAACAGTTTTTGGCAGTTTTTTCACCCACTTTCCCACTATGTTTTTAACCAACTTTTTCAGACTTTATCAATAGCATGAATAACATTTTCCAATCTAACTTTTCCATCCTAGTTTATCTCTTAGAGAGAGTTTGAGAGCAAAATTATTTTTAGGAAAATGTTCATGTTTTGAGTGAGATTTTTAGAGAAAAATATCCATCACTCTAGTGTTTACACCCAAAGAAGTTTATTGCAAGTTCTTATATACTTATCAATTGCTTGGAGTTTGGCACTGGTTATCTCTACACCGAATTGAAGAGAAGTTTGCATTTATTTACCCACACGGAGAAAGGATCCATGTACGGGTGACGGTGACCATATAAAGTCCTATCGGTGGATTCCGAGACCGCAGTGGTGTTCCAAGGTTATTCGCTAGGAAGAGGTGTCTACAAGAAGAAGCATCGAGGCTTGAGAGGGATCGATTCGTGCGTTGTAAGTCTATCCGTCTTCTAATTATAATTTCGTATCTAGTGAATTTGTGACTAGGGCCGCCCGAGGTTTTTTTCCCTTCTTGGGCTTTTCCTCGTACATCGCGGCGTAGTGTGATTCGTTTATTTTATCTTGCATAAATAATTTAGAAAGCATGCCTAGGATAATTCAAGATAAAATTTGGTCTAAATTATCACACTCAATTTAATTTGGACTTAACTTGAATTTCGGGTAAAGTTGTTTAATTCAAGTCACTTGCTAAAATTGGTTTGGCCTAACTTCGGAATATTGTTAATTATGACTTAGGTAAATTTCTAGGACTTGGATTAATGAATTAATTGGTTTAAGTGAAATTAATAATTTGTGTGTTTTGTTTAATTTCACTTGGTTTAACTTTAAGAAAATCAAAATTTGGAATTTAGTATTTGTTTGTTTTAGTTGAACCATCACCCCGTTGTACGCTTCCGCATCTCATATCGTGTTTTACAAAAAGGAAATTATAAATAATTTTTAATTGAAAATTTAAATCCGGGGATCCATAAACTCTCACCAGATTTTTTTACAAATTGGTATCAGAGCCAAAGCGATAAATTATTTCGTTAAAGACCTTTTAAATAATTTTTGGCTAAAATGGAATTTTTCCCATTTTCAAAATTTCCTATTTTCGATGGTTCAAACTACGCGTATTGGAAAGCGCGAATGAAATCGGCATTAAAATCTATCGATGAGAGAGTTTAGATGTATGTTGTTAATGGGTGGTCCCCACCTACTCATTTAGTAGATAATGAGCGTGTTCCCAAACCCACCGATAGATGGAGTGAGGGTGAATTTAAACTTTCTAACTTTAATTCCCGAGGTTTAAATGCCTTATTTAGCACTGTCACACCAGATGAATTCCGACGCATTATGACGTGTGAAACCGCTAAAGAAGCGTGGGATATTTTGCAACTCACTCATGAAGGTACTAGTGTCGTTAAAGCTTCGAAACTTCAAAACATCACCACTCAATTTGAAACTATCAAAATGAATGAAAAAAAAACTTTTGATGAATTTTATGCTAGACTTTCTGATATTGTTAATTCATCTTTTAACTTGGGAGAGAAAATACCCGACAACCGAGTTGTAAAGAAAATTTTAAGGTCCCTTCCCGATAGATTTATTCCAAAAGTGACCGTTTTAAATTCTTTACCAACTTTAGCCTCTACGAAATTTGAAGAGCTTGTAGGTGATTTACAAACCTATGAACTAGACATGTTTCCCTCTAAAACTGAAAAGAAAATTGAAAAGGACGTTGCTTTAAAAGCCCGAAAAGAGGTCAAACAAGTAGTAGAGAGCGAGAGTGATAGTGATTCGGAAGACATGGCTTTGTTTTCTCGTAAATTTAGAAAATTTCTTAAATTTAACAAAGATAAATTTAAAAATGATTTTAAGAAATTTGAAACTTCTAAGTATGACAAAGTCGAGAAGATCCATAAACCCATTAATGAAAATTTAAATAGGGACGAATCAAATAGGTGTTTTGGATGTGAGGGTTATGGCCATAGGGCTTTTGAGTGCCCCACTAAACTAAGGAAAGAGGGTAAGCGACCCATTTCATATAATGCGACCCTTAATGATAGTGATAAGGAAGAGGGACCCGATTCCCCCACTAAGCCCAACTTTGTGGCTTTTATGGCTAGTCATGTGAGTGATAGTGAGAACTCGTCGATTGATGAAACTTTAACACATGACACTTCCGAGGTCAAAGTTTTTGATTCCCTTATTTTTTATGATAGTGAGAGTGGAGAAGAAAGAGAGAGTGAAAATGAAGAAGAGGTTAATGTGAGTGAACTTCAAAATGCTTTTCAAGAACTTTATAAAGAATCTATTAAATTGAAAAGAGCTAATTTGAAGTTATAAGCTAGTTTAAAAGAACGTGTTAAGGTCGTTGATAATAGCATGTTGGTTGAAGACCTTAGGAGACGAGAGAAAGCTCTTCTAGAGAAGATTGAACATATAGAAGGCGAGAGAGATAGCCTTAGGGGTTTAATGGAATCCTTGAAAAAGGAGCTTCTTGCTTTTGAAGAGCGAAATGTTTTATTAGAGTCTAACATTTTAGAATTGCAAAATAAATTATAAGACTCTAGTAATGTCAAATTTGATTTGGAGTGTCGTTCGAAAAAATTAGATAAAATATTAGGAACGGTCCAAATTAAAAATGACACTTGTGGTTTAGGCTTCAATACTTGTAATGAATTTACTCATAACGCCAAAACCAATGTTTTAGGAGAATCTACTAGGAAAGTCTTTAGAGATCACTCCTTAGGTAAATCTTTTCGACATGTTTTTACTTGTACACGTTGTGGTCGAAAAGGTCATCTTAGAAAATTTTGTTTTGATCTTAAACGTATTCCTAGAAAATCCCAACGTAAAGCAACCAAGGTAGTTAAAATTTCTACACCCCAAGATAGTCATTCTTCATTAATTTGGGTTAGGAAATCCGACTTGGTTGCCTTGCAAAATGGAGTTTTTGATTCTCATTTACTTTCACATGATTCCTCCCTTGCTAAATCTAAAATATGAATGTGTTAGTGTTTGCATACTTTAGCTTTTGTACTTCATGCTATATTCACATGCTAAATGTATGCTTGTTTAATCATTTTCTATTCTATGATCCATGCTTATCACATGCTAGAATTATGATTTTTGTTTATCTTTTGTATTATATTTCCTTCATTTTGTTTGCATTAATTGAAAAATACAAAAACATTTGTGTTTATCATTTGGATTTTATCTCTTGGTAATTTAAGCTTAATAAAAAAATTCAAATGATTTTTCTTTGACTTTTGAGTATATATTATTTATTTTGGTTAAAAATTTTAAAAACTCAAAAAGATTTTATTTTGTGTGTAGTTTAGTTTGACACACTTTATGTGGCATATACTTGTGTTTGAATTCCATCTTTTCGCTCCCACGTGGCTAGAACTTTTGGTTTAGATTATCAATCCTTATTATGTTCTTTACCATATTTTATGGAGTAGTTGGATTTTGTGTTGTTTAAATGGATTCTAATTTTATATGCCTCTTTTCACACATGCACGAGCTCTTTTGAAATTTTAACTTCATATGTATATTTGAGCTATGTGAGGTGTTCTCCTACCAATCTTGTCATCTACATATTTGTGACTTAGGAGGACTAGTGCATGTCAAAATCCGTTGCATGTGAGAGTTGTGTGAAAAACGAAAACATGATAAATATAAATGTGCACGGGGAAGGGCTCCGAAAGGACTAAGTGATCCTTTGCGATTGTAAGACACTGTTTTGAATGGACCTAAAAGAAATACGTGGTCCAAAGGCCTAAAAATAGAAAATATGGCATTAAATAAATAAATAAATAAAAAACAAATTGCCAAGGCCTATGTTTGATTGATATATTCATTCAAATTTAATATAAATGCATATTGAGGGAGATTGGATGGTATATCAACGGTTTGCACAATGTCCGTTTATTCTAGTTGCGTATTTAATGTCATGACTCTATTGATTTGTAGAATCATCAATATGCTAGGCTTGTATGCATTGTGTATGTTTGTTCATTGAGTTCAATCTATTTTGTCACATGAGGTTATATTTAGATGTGAAGAAGTTTGCAATCAAATGAGAACTCCGTGAACGTTTATTAAGTGTTTGGGTCTAAATTTAATTGTTGCTAGTTCACACCCTACACTTCCGTTTGCATATGACACATTTTTGCCATACGAGTGTGCAAACTTATTGTATTTTGTGACATGTGTGTGTTTATATCTATACATATGTGCATATGCATTCTTGATATATTTATAGTACATATATATATATGATATTTTGTTTTTCCTTTTCCTTATTTTTGTTGCCCATATGCTTTCATGTCTTATCACTTTAAGCTTCAACATTTCTTTTATGTTTTGATTCTTTAAGCCTTTGTCTATTCCTAAACAAAAAGGGGGAGAAAATGATAGGGGGAGAAATGGTATCTTATCCTATTATTATCGTATCCTCATTTGGGGGAGATTTATCTTAGGGGGAGACGTCTTTCTAAGTATGTCATTTGTTTGATAAAAGGGAGAATTAATTTAGGGGGAGTAATTAATTAATTGCTTATACTTTGATATTCCCTATGCATTTGATGAGTCTGCTTAAGTGTACAGGATTTCTTCTAAAGCGGCATCTTTTAATGGCAAAGTGTTTGATCCTTGGGTTGAGTCAAGTTTGGGTGGGTTATGTTTTGAGTCTAGTGAGCTTGACAGCCCTTTAGGATTTTTTTTGTTTGGTTTTTGTCCCAAAATAGCCAAAGGGGGAGATTTGTAAGGACACAAATTTCCAATTGAGTCCATGTATTGTGTTGGCTCAATTCCGGACAAAAACATTTATTCATAGGATAGTATGTAATTGTAATACTCTCAAGCCTATGAAGTGTTTGTTGAAGACGTAGCGGCAAAGAGTATAAAGCTTCATCATCATGCCGGTTTGCGTGCCTCGTTTCTACGTCATCAACTATGGTTCCATGCTCCCAAGGTATGAATGCAATATTATATATATAGGAGCTTGGAACTTGTTTATTGGGTGTTAGGTTTTATAAAAACTGTGTTTTATTTTCAGAAAGAATTAATTAGAACTTTAAAATAAGATTATAATGTTTTCTGGGCTAAAAATCGAATTTTCCAAACTTTCTGGGAGTTCGTTCGATATGTCGTTCGAACGAGATTTTCGTTCGAACCATATGTCGTTCGAACGAGTTTGCCAACGAGTTCCCACTAAGGTATACTGGTCCGTCATTCGAAATGTCGTTCGAACGAGATTGTTCGTTCTAACGAGATTTCCAACGATTTTCTAACGAGTCCATACTGGAGCGTCGTTAGAAGTCTCGTTCGAACGAGATTTTGTTCGAACGAAATGTCGTTCAAACGAGATGCCAGGCGGGAACAGTTTTTGGCAGTTTTTTCACCCACTTTCCCACTAAGTTTTTAACCAACTTTTTCAGACTTTATCAATAGCGGGAATAACATTTTCCAATCTAACTTTTCCATCCTAGTTTATCTCTTAGAGAGAGTTTGAGAGAAAAATTTGTTTTAGGAAAATGTTCATGTTTTGAATGAGATTTTTAGAGAAAAATTTCCATCACTCTAGTGTTTACACCCAAAGAAGTTTATTACAAGTTCTTATATACTTATCAATTGCTTGGAGTTTGGCACTGGTTATCTCTACAGTGAATTGAAGAGAAGTTTGCATTTATTTACCCACATGGAGAAAGGCTCCATGTACGGGTGACGGTGACCATATAAATTCCTATCGGTGGATTCCGAGACCGCGGTGGTGTTCCAAGGTTATTCGCTAGGAAGAGGTGTCTACGAGAAGAAGCGTCGAGGCTTGAGAGGGATCGAGTCGTGCGTTGTAAGTCTATATGTCTTGTAATTTTAATTCCGTATCTAGTGAATTTGTGGCTAGGGCCGTCCGAGGTTTTTTTCCCGTCTTGGGCTTTTCCTCGTACATCGCGGCGTAGTGTGATTGGGTTATTTTATCTTGCATAAATAATTTAGAACGCATGCCTAGGATAATTTAAGATAAAATTTGGTTTAAATTATCACACTCAATTTAATTTGGACTTAACTTGAATTTATTTTAAGAAATTTGAAACTTTTAAGTATGACAAAGTCGAGAAGATCCCTAAACCCATTAATGAAAATTTAAATAGGGACGAGTCAAATAGGTGTTTTGGTTGTGAGGGTTATGGCCATAGGGATTTTGAGTGCCCCACTAAACTAAGGAAAGAGGTTAAGCGATCCATTTCATAATTCCTGATTATTTTGATAAGGAAATGATCAACCGTGATTAAGATAGGCAGGGTGTCACATTTTGTTATATGGGAATTAGGAAGTGTAGTAATGCATGGTGAGATTCTAGGATTAATTTTTTTATCTTGGAATTTTAGTAGAGTGTTCATAAGCATACATTCTTATATATGTGAACACACGAGTATATGTGGTTGACTTGGATCAATTATACGAGCCGAATGTGTTTGGCACTCACACCCTCACAGTTTATATATGCACTTCAGGTTTTGTACGAATTTTTATTGATTACGACTTTATTAGAGCTTGGGATGCATTGGGATGTTCACAAATCTGTATCTTTTTTTTAAAGAAAGATGTATTTCATTTTCCATTGCAAACTATAAAAGAGACTTTGAATAGTAATCAGAAAATCAATTGTTTTTTACTTATAATTTGCTATTATAACTTCTGCAACTTGTTTAATTTAATTGTGATTTTGTTTTCAATAGGTTCAATTTGGTACGCATTTTTAATTTTTAATTTTTAAAATTTCACCAGTGTTACAAGTGGTAATAGATCCCGAGGTTACTTAAATTCTCCAACATGGGACTATCGGTTCTTCACGTGTATACTGCATTAATTTTAATTTTTCCTTATTAAGTGAAGGAAAGAATAATTTTTAGCGAATTTTAAGAATGAAATTCCCTTTTTAGGGAGAAATATTGTAACACCCCATTTTATTGTTATATTTATTTAAGAATTTTAATTGTAGATTAGAAACTAGTTATGTTGGATTTTAGTGTAATTATTTTGATGACATGTGGATTTAATAAATCGAGTGTGAAATGTATTTATGTAAACACATTTTAATTATTTAAAATATATGTGAAATTTAGTGAATTTTTATTTGACTAGTTTTTAAATTAGTCAATACACAACATGTTAGAGAGGTTGTTCATTTTATTTCTATATATTTGGTAATGCCAATGAGACACTAAAATATTTTGAAATATTAAGAGTTTATTTATAAATATAAAATTAGAAAAAAATAAGTTTAAATGAATATTAGTTGTAGGTTGAATAATAGGGTGCTAATTTTCTAGCTAAAATTACCTTAAATTTTGAGTTTGAAGGAGATTGTGTGAGGCAGATAAGGAGGTTGAGGTATAAATAACTTTGGTGTGTTTTTCATATGTTTATTTTGATTAAAAATAATAAAAATAAAATTAAGAGGAATATTAATTGTTAAATAATCAATATGGGAGTTTAAGGTTCATTAAATTCAGCATTTGTGAGGGGATATAAAAGGTTAAATGGGAAAATAAAGCGTGGAAGAGTGGGATCAAATTCTCCATGTGTTTTGAAAGATTTCACGTTTATTTTAAACCACCAACTAATATATATAATTGTGTTAATGTTTAGGGCTTTTAGGCACCTTTTAGTGAAAGAATTTTTGAAAACTGTGAGATAAAATAAGAGGGAAAATGAGTTGAACTTGAGATAAATTTTTGCAATGAAATAAAGGTATTTTTAATAGAATATGAAGATTATTAATATTTTCAATTCGATATTTAAAGGACTTTGTTGCTTTGATTTGATGGTTATGTTTTTAGAAAAATGAGGTGGTGTTCATCCTCTCGTGGTTTATTTTGTGTGCTAGATACACTTATATTCCATGTTATTGAAACACCCCCTATTTTTTCATTCCCGGTTGATCAGTCCTTACACAAAATATAGGGAGCGCTAAAATAATTTATATCATTTTCAACATCAACATAAACATAAAAACGATAATGAATAAAAACCATCCAAAATAAAAACTCAACAAAGGATGACAATGGAACCAACCGAACTTAGATAAACTAAAAATCCAATATGTAAAAAGTTCTTTTATGAAAATTTCTCGACTAGAAGATAGAATTACAATACCAGCCACCTCTGAACCAAACTCCCGAATACAAATGATAATAAATGAAACAACATACATACTCTTAGGATTGTAACAAAAATTTCAATGATGCAAGTCTGACTGCTTGGCCCTGCTAAAATATTATATAATAATAATAATAATAATAATAATAATAATAAAAATAATAATAATAATAATAATAATAATAATAATAATAATAATAATAATAATAATAATAATAATAATAATAATAATAATAATAATAATAATAATAATAATAATAATAATACCTATCGGGGAAAATATTTGTAGATTTGGGTCAGGCATCGGAAGTTTCAAGAAATATCTCCAACAACATCAATGTAAAAATCCAAGTGCCTCATGTTTGCATGAGCATAACTATTCTGTCTATGCTTGGTAATTCGAATCCTAGCTCGAATCATCTTCGCCTTATCTGAGGTATCGTAAATGAACTCCAGTACGATAAGTTTGTTCTCCCCCACTTTTAACCAACATGAGGGCGAACGATAATGCCTCCCATATAATGACTCAAAAGATATAATCCCAAGAGTAAACTGGTAACTGTTGTTGTAAGCAAAGTCCACCAATGGTAAGTATTATTCCCAACTACATTTAAAGTCCAAGATGCACATCCACAACATATCCTCCAACATCAAATTTACTTTATTCATTTGACCATCTATCTGTGGGTACTACGAGGTACTCAACTTCAACTTCGCCCCCAATGCCTGCTGAAAATTCTTCCAAAATGGGACACAAACGTCTCATCATGATCCGATACGATATTGAGCAGTACACCCATGCAACTTCACAATCTTTGCAAGGAAGAGGTTGGCATACTGATCTGAAGTATAGTCTGCCCAAACTGATAAAAAGTGAGCCATATTTGTCAAATGGTCAACGATCACCCAGATAAAATCATGTCCATGTTGTGACGTAAGTAACCTTGTGATGAAATCCATGAAAATGATCTCCCACTCCACATTGGAATCTCGAGAGGCTGTAGAACACCTGTTGGTCACTGATAATCTACCTTCACCAACTGGCACACTTGGACACAAAAATGGCTATGTCCTTCTTTATGCCTACCCATCAATGCTGGAGCCTTATGTCCCGGTATATCTTATCCCCACCGAAATGTGCCACAAAATGTGACCCATGATCCTCTATCCTAACGTCTCACTGTAACTCATCATCCTCTAAAACTACCAACCTGCCTTGGAATCTCAATCGGCTATCTGAGCCAATCAAATAGTGCTCTGCCCCTCTGCTAAAAACTTCTTGAACATCTCCTAGAAAATACAGTCCCCTACTACTGCCTGGTCGGTAATCAGATGCTAATTAAGCTATCTCCCATGAAGGGAGTGATGAGATTTTAGAATAAGGGAATGTTGCCCCTCGATATACGGGTCCTTTCCCTATTATTGAGAGGATTGGACCAGTGTCATATCGATTGACATTACCGAATCATTTGTAGAGGATGCACAATGTTTTCCATATTTTGGCATTTCGGAGATTTCTTAGAGATGCGGTAGCTTACCAATATATAGACCTTGACAAGATAGTGCTTTATCCTAACGCTACCTACGAAAGGAGACCTGTAGTTATTCTGACCATAGGGAGCATATATTTTGTTCCAAGGTTGTTCCTTTAGTGCGCGTGCAGTGGGGACACCACAATGAAGATGAATCAATGTGGGAGAGAAAGGAGGACATGCGAGAGAAGTATCCAAAACTATTCTAGTCAGGTACTTTTTGAATTCCGACGAAAAAATTCCATTATTAGGGGGAGAATTTAATACCCCGTGTTTTCAAAATAAATCATTTTGGTAGAATTTAATTAAATAAATTCGTGAATAATTTGCTTGATTGTGATTGCATGCTTATATGATTCATTTATGCATAATGTGTTCACTCATAGAAAATAAAATGTATGCTAAATTGAATTATTGTTTTGTGGTGACTAAACATAATAAAAATGTGTAACATGGGTAGATGTAGTTTGGGTGTGTTCCGGAGGGAATTGGAAAGTCGTTTGGCTATTTTAGACATCTAAGTTTGGTCCTAGGGCATAGGTATACCCATAGGGGAGTTATTAGGTCAATCCTAGTTGTGTTGCGGGCCCCAAAAATGGAGGTTTAAGTGTAATATTGGACCGAGGCATAAGTATACTCTTATGTGAGTTATTAGGTCAATCCGGATAGTGTTTCAGGCTTATCTACGGCCCAAAAGTGGGGGTTTAAATGTAATACGAGATTATTAATTGTAAGATTATAATTGGCAACCTAAGAGTTTGTCCCCATTATAGGGGGAGGTCCAAGCTCAAGGTTGATTAGCACGCTAATCTTGCACAAACAAACGACTAATGATCAAACAAAGACTGAGGTCACACGAAGGATCTCCAATAGGGAAGTTATTCGGAGGAAGATCATCCACCAAAATTAAGGTTGCCTTAAGGACCTCTCATAAAGATCTATTTCAATTGAGAGACATAGAAAACACATCCTGTAATAGGAATTATGATGTACTTGTATTTATATCATTCTATTGAATCATTTAAACATGTTTTGTAATGATTCCAAGGTTGATTGGTACCTTTGAAGGACCATGTTTGGCAGGATATGCGAGAGCTCACATGCTCGATCGAACAACCTCATTTTGGGAATCTTGCAGGGATTTGGTTTGGAGGATTGGGAATAAGGTAGCGTTGGCTAAATAATACCAACCTCTTCATGACACTTGGGCAAAACCTTTGTTCAAATAGGCACAGTTAAATAGATGCTCGAGATACCATCTTCTAAGGGACCTCCCTCAAGGGACCTCATTCCTAATAGTTGCTTAAAGATATCCTTTTGATCTCTCACAAACAGTTCAAGTTTGCTCGAACAACCATCATCCAAAAGACCATACTTGGTTGATTGGATAGCCCATCCCACGAATGTAATTTTAAATAGCTTTCATGATGTCATGACTTCTGACATTTTAGGAACTCGAAAAAAGTAGCACTCAAGTGGGTGTATTCCTAGTACAGCTAGCTTATTTAAAGAAATTGTCGTGTCAGCCATCATAGGATAAACCTTTGTGTCGACTTAGCATATTCCAATAAATGCCAAGAGACTTTTGATGGCCTAAATAGTGTTCCTGTCCAAATATTATATCTTGTGCATTTAATGCACTATCTTTGGCATTAATTACATAGTAATATTAGCATTAAATACGGTTAGGTGCATTTAATGCGAGCAGGGTCACTTGAGTGACCTTGTACTCATATAAATACCCCAGTTGAATAATTCTAAATGATCGTAATTCTGATATCCATAATTGCAGTTGAATTTTCTCTACACAAGAGAGTTTGTTTTGAATTCCTTTTTGAGTGATTATTCCTTTGCCTCTACCAGTTCACCTACCTTAGCATTTATTGTACTTTCTGGGTTATTATCTTGCCTTTATTGTGTTAGGGTGCTTGTTCTCTCTCCCTCCAACCAAGTTGATTGTAGGGTCCCTTCCATTTAATATTTTTCAAGAGCATTTATGTTGTAAAAATCTCATTTAATATAAGCTTTTGATATTGAAGGCTATTTATTGTAGGCTTGTATTTATTATTAGTTATGGTTGTTCTTTGCACAGTAATCATCATCTTGATATAGGATTATGCCTAGTTAAATATTTATTGTATTTTAAAAATCCACCTCTTACATTTGGCAACTCTGCTAAGGAGGTATTATATTTTGAGAGATAGAAAATAATAACGTGGCCAAGAACATTAACTTTGACATTCTACAATGTGAGGAGGAAGAGGACGTCACCGTCCTTCCAGAAGGAGAAATATTAGTCTAAGAAGAGACCAGTCCACCAACTACTGGTATGGCAGTTGGTATGGGTTCGGCACAGATGGCGGTGTTATGAGCCTCTTTACTGAGTTTATAAAGACCCCAAGTGCTCAGGCATTATTGGGGGTCACAGGGGGGCCTAGTTCCTTCACAACGCCGATGAAAGTATTATAATCTCCCTTTATCTTAGGGTAAGTTTCTCAAATAATAACTAACAATGCTGATCCACGAACGGCATCACTTTGTGGGGGGTGCTGCTCAAGCCACTAATAGTGTTACGGCTGCACCAGTAATGGCTTATATCACATGTTCGGGAGGTGGCATACCTATCGTGCCACCAAGTGTGCTCCAAACTGTAGTGGCTCATGCACAATACAGTCCTCCTCCACCTAACATGGAGAAAATGAAAAAATAACTCTTAAGGATGATAGCAGCTTCTAAAGCTAGAGGAGAAGTTTCTTCAATATATGATAATTTTTGTACTCCGTATCCGGAGGAGTACAATAATGAACCCTATCCAGTGGGGTGCATCCCACCTATCTTTGGAAATTACACAGGTAAAGAGGAGAATCCCAAGGAACACGTGAAAAGGTTTATTAAAAACCTTAGGGCTCGCTACAATGACAAAAAGCTGAGGTTGAGAGAGTTTTGAAAATCTCTAATCGAGAAGGCTTATATGTGGTATTCTAACTTGGTGCCAGGAAACGTGGACACTTATGAGGATCTCGATGTCCAATTTGTGCAGAAGTTCTTTCTAGTAGTGGAAGAATTTACACTCACGCAGCTGGCACGAGAGAAACGGAAGTCGAGCGAAGAAGTAGTGCCATACATCAGAAGGTTTCACTAGCACTCTCTCGATGTGAGAGAGAAAATGCGAGAGAGTAAGCTCTTGCAAATCTATGCTAAGGGTTTGTTACCCGATTATATATGCCATTTGATTAAATAAAACTAGAGAAAGGACATTTACTGCGTGTCTCATGTCTGCGAGAAATATTTCCTTGGTGGTAAAACCCTTACCACCATCAACCTTATCGGGTTTAATGTTGAGGTCATCAACTAGCTCAAGGAAGTGAATACCCCTGAGTGAATTATACTGATGATGGAGATAGAAGACAAGGAGGTGGAAATAATGGCCAAACATACAGAGATAGAGGCAACAAGAGGAAGTTTGATAGCATAGATGATCCTCCCGAGTTACCTTGCATGATGGAGCAAGATCGTGAGATTTACAATCATATGGTTCGGGACAAAATGTGCAAACCCATTAATTCTAGCACAGAGACTAAGACACAAGAGGATAGGAACAATCCAAAATTCTGCCAGGTTCATAACAAGTTGTCCACCCAACTAGAAAATATTTTTTTTACTAAGAAGGCTCATTAACACGCATGTCAAGAAATGGGATATTCAGTTTCCCCAAGCTAATGTAAATGATAATTCTTTGTTAGTATATGGGTCAAATATGGCTAGTGCCTTTGATGAGGAGTGTTGATGTAAAAAATTAGATTATCTCTAATTAATCAACCACAGATAAAATAAATAAGATAAAAAGATTTTTAAAGTGGTTCAGCCTTGTAAGAATGGCCTACGTCCACTGTTTTTGTTATTGCTGCTGTTTGCTTAGAATTCTCGATAATGGTTTTACCAAGAAATTTCGAGTCCCCCTCTAATGAGGAGGTTACAATGTATTTATAGCCGCGAGGCTGTATATGAGATAGGACAATGTGATGTTATCTAGTACACATATACATCTGTACGATAATAATGGACATTTAATGAGCAGTCATTTCTTTGATTCTCTTGATTTGAGTGCGATGTACGCTAAGCAGCTCGGACCGCTTAAGCTTCTCAGATCGCCTTAGTAGCTCGGCATGCATGAGTTGCTCAGGGCCTATGAGTTTCTCGTGGCACTTGAGTAGCTCGGTGGTAGTAAATTGATCGGTAGGAATAGTTGTAATTGCCACGTTGGTTGACACGTGTCTTCAAATGATAGGTCCATGTTAGCAGATTAAATTTGGTACCAACAAAAGCCCCCAATGTTTCGTAGTTTGATGTTGAAGAAAAGCATGGGACATTCTGCTTGAAAACTGCATAGATTATTAGTATGTATGGTTTTTAAGAAAGCATTCGGTGTACATAACTCCTTTTTGAGTGCACAGTATCAGGCCTCATAAATATTTTCAATTTTCATGACCGCTTCGATATTTGTGCTCCTTTTCTTCTTTTAGCCGCCGAATATGCAAACATCCTCCTTTATAATCATTACTTTTCTCTGTTCCCGAGGTAAAGTATTTAAGCGCGGAAGAAATCCTATCGTCTTTCACTTTTTAAATTTGTATCTTTGAACTCTTCATTTTCTCTCTATCTTGTGCCCTCGTTCTTTCCGTCGTTCATTGTCACCTGATCTCTTTTTCTCTGTAAGATTTTCTTCCCTTTCTTTTATTTACTTTGTTCATCATGGTTTATCTTGTTGAGTCACTGGACAAATTTTGGTCTGAATTTTCAATCCCTTTGTGGGTTATTTTGGAAGAACTTTCTGAACCTTTTGATTATTTTTCTTTAGCTGAGGGGCATTGGTTCCCAAGTATCTTTGTGGCCGAATGTGGCTTTTGTTTTCCTCCAAATCCCCTATGTTTGGAGTTCTATTAATATTTTGACGTTGTACCTGCAAAAATAGCTCCAAATACCTGGAGGATAGTTAATGGCGTACATAGATTGAATTAACTTCATGGAAACCGTTTAGCACTACACCAAATCTGCCGAATTGTCAAGGTCATTGACCTTGACAAATCCAACTTGTCAAGGTCAATGACCGTGACATTTTGAGGCGAGATAACTTTTTTTGTCACGGTCTTGTCATAGTCATTGACCTTGACACAAAACTCGCGTTTTGTGTCACGGTCGTGTCGTGGTCAATGACCGTGACACATTTGTCACGGTTTATAACCGTGACAAAGCCGTGACCCTTTTTAAAAAAAATTGTCACGGCCATAGACCGTGACACGTTCGTGGCAACTTTTTGTCACGGACGTGTCACGGTCAATGACCGTGAAAATTCTGGGCAGAATTTAAAAAAAAATCTACTAGGCAGTATGGCCACTGCCACTGCCCAGCAGTATATTTATACCTGTTATAGCAACGTTGTACCTGTTCCAAACATCATATATCCAAACAAACTAAAGATAATACATATATATATTCAAAATAGAAACTATTTAAGAATAAACAACATGACCATCAATTATCTCAAATCTACAAACTATTTGCATGGAAAAGATATTTTGTACCGCGACGCTCGGGGACACCTCCTTATCCTTCCCTTCTCGTCCGAATAGCCACATAAGTATAGAGCATATGTGGCCTAACCTTAGGGCCACTCCCTGTCCCCTGAATTGAAATAAAGTAAAATTGGTATCCGCCCCTCAAATATAGATAAATATAAATCGTAATTGAAATCGAAATCGAATTGACATATAAATATAAGTACATTACCTGTAGTGTCACTCAAACAGCTAACTTGAGCTCATATGGCACCTCCTTCCAACTAATGTACCCCAGGCAATCGTGTCAAATATAATTCTCTTCAGATCTAAACACTAAGAAATACCATAATCTTATGGAGTTATGCGTTGAAAATTCCTTCCGACCGTTGTGTAGCCAAAAATCAGCAGTTGAAGTTGTCAATTCCACCTTTCAATGGTCTCCCATGTTTTGCTAGAAGTTCCAAGTGGTGGGGTATGGAAAGTGGAATTGACAACTTCAACTGGTGATGTTTGGATACATAACGGTTGGGAGGAATTTGCAGAGCATCGCTCCATAGGATTATGGCATTTCTTAGTGTTCGGATAGACGAAGAGATTCAGTCTCCTCTCCACAAATAGGACACCCCAAATAACTATGTACTAATCACCTATTAAAGGTAAGAACCGTATATTCATGGATTAGTATAAACAAAACTTAGATGTAGTTGGAATATTTATGTATTAATATCCTCTCCACACACGCACACTACACAAGAGTGAAAATGATAAAGTGCAGATCAATTAAAATCATTAAAAATGGATGTTTTGGTACAAATTGAAATATTTATTACAAATTGAAAAATTGTTTCAAATTCGGGTTATCATCATAAATGGATTGATATTCGGTAGGAGCAGCTAAGTCATCCACACTACTATTTAGACGCCTTGGCGCGTGTTGGACAATTGACCATGGCTCGTTGTTGATATACTCCGAGTAAAACACTTGCTTAACCTTTTGAAATGCACAAACAAACGGCTCATCGCTCACGTGGTCATTGCTCTTCAACTTGGACAAGTCAACGATGATCAAATTGGTAGCAGGATCAACTATACAAGCATTTTTATCCTCAACTCTTACCCATTCACAGTAAAATACAACCTCTTTGAAGCTTATATAATCCAATTCAAATATATTTTGGATTACACCATAGTAAGTCATTTCAGCTTCAACGAGGTTTTTATCTTTTGCGCTCGCTCGAAAGAAAGTAAGAGACTTGTATGAAATTCCCGAGTTCTGTACATTTGTACTTTCCTCGTACACTTTAGCACCGAAAATGTATCCGTTCAATCGATACTTTTTGTACTCTTATGCTACGAACAAGGGTCCAGTGGCTAGACGAGCAAGCCTTGATGTCGCATCATCCATTTTTAGGAGCTGAGAATATAGATAAATTAATTATATTAGTGGTAAAATTTGAGTGTAATGTAACGTTATATAACGATTGTTTTCATTATAATTACCTCTTGTGTCAACCATAGCCTAAATTCGTTGTCTGATTGTACCATTGTTTTTCGTCTTTTATTGTTCTCACAGGCTTCATATTTACTGCATATTACAAAATTAATCATGTATAAAATAATCTAAAATAATGTTAAACATTATAATATTCGAAACTTACTTTTTCCATTCTTCGACATCTTCATGTGTGTCAAATAGATAACGAGCTACTTGTTCATGTTGCAAACTCGTTAATTTCACTCGTTTTCCCATCACATTACCACCATCATCGAGGAATTCATCAGTGTCATCAACGTTGGTCGAGTCAGGCAAATATTCCCGAGTATATATTGATGACTCCACGGTGATGTATTCCTCTGCAATTGATCCTGCAATATATCGCGTATTCTTGACGTAATCTTCAAAAACTCTCATCAATCTTTCAAACAGATACATCCACCGATATCTAACTGGACCACAAAGAAGTGCCTCATCGCATAGGTGTACCAACAAGTGAACACTTATGTCAAAGAATGTTGGGGGAAAGTACTTCTCCAATACACAAATCGCTTCGTTCACAGCCAATTTTGCGGCCACTATGTGTTCTCGATTCACTACCTTCTCACATAAGAGGGAGAAGGTAATACTAATTTGCATAATAGCCCTACGCAAATCCTTGTGCTTGGAGAAACAGTGCTTAAACAATAGAGGAACCAATTGCATGATCACATGCGAATTGTGGGACTTACACTTATATAAATCATGAGTAGCATAATTCGCAATCCTTTGCAAGTTGGACGAAAAAGTAGATGGGCCCTTCAAATTATATATTGTGTCTAGAAGCACCTTCCTTTCCCCACTCGTCAAAGTAAACGCACAAGGGGGAATTATTGTCCTTCCCCTACTATCTTCTTTCAACCATAGTTGTGGCTTAAGTTTTAACATTTTAAGGTCTTTTCGTGCATTTTCTCCATCCTTCGAATGACTCCCCCCAAGGAAAGTACCCACAATATGTTCAACGAAGTTCTTCTCTGCATGCATCACATCCAATACATGGCGCACCGGGTTTTTCTTCCAATAAGGCAAGTCAAATAAAATTGACCTCCGAGACCATGCCTTTCTTATCTCAGTTGCATTCCCAGTTGGGGTCTTCTTATGCTTGACATTCTTAAATTTGGGTTTGTTACCTGGCATATTTGGGCCACATTCAGAAGATTTACTTTCAATTTCTGAACCCGAAAGTTGTCTCGGCGGTAGCCTATGTTCAACTCCGCCCAATAAAAAATTATAACCTTTCTCAAATCTGAAACTATGAGCTGGGGGTAAAAACCTCATGTGGCAATGGTATACATTTTTTAAGCTAGAGGATAGACGAAGAGATTCAGTCTCCTCTCCACAAATAGGACACCCCAAATAACCATGTACTACACATCCGGATAATGTCCCATAAGCTGGAAAATCATGAATTGCCCACATCAACATAGCTTTCAGCGTAAACTCTTCTTTTCTAAAAGAGTCAAATGATTGCACACCCTCTTCCCACAACTCATTTAATTCTTCTACCAAAGGAGCACGGTAGATATCAATGTCATCACTTGGTGCCTTTGGCCCAGGTATCAATAAAGCCATCATCAAAAATTCAGGTCTCATACACTGTGAAGGAGGGAGGTTGAGTGGGGCTAGGATCACTGGCGATACACTCTGATTGGTTCTTAGATTTCCAAATGGATTGAAACCATCTGTTGATATAGCCAAACGAATGTTGCGTTATTCTCGAGCAAAATCGGGATACTCAAAATTCATCCTCCGCCAGGCAGTAGAATCAATAGGATGACGCATGATATTACCCCCTACTTCTGCCCTAGCATGCCAAGTCATTGCCTCTGCAATCCATGGTACTGTGAAAAATCGCTTTAATCTAGGCCCAACGGGAAAATATTTCAATACTTTTTGAGGCACTTTTGAGCTTGTGCCTTCCTTACTAATATATTGGACATATCTAGGTTCATCATATACCGGACAACGATCTAGATTTTCATACTCCTTTCGGTATAGTATGCAGTCATACACACAAGCATGAATCGATTTATACTTCATTCCCAAACCTTTCAAACTGTTCTTCATAACAGGATAGCTATTTGGAAGTATATTCACCTTGGGTAATAAGCCCTTCACCCATTTCAGAATTCCCGTCACGCTATTGCCAGACAAACCGTACTGCGTCTTCAAACTGTACAAACCAACCATGGCATGTAAAGTTGTTTCATCTTTCTCACAGCCAGAGTATAATGGTTGGGTCGCCTTAAATTTTAAACTTTGGTGGTCATCGTCAAGTTTTGTCGTGCTATCTTCACGAGCACTTGAATCTTCTACATCATCAGTAACCTCATTCTCCTCAGCTTCATAAACTCCGTACGCATCATCAACTAAATCCTCTAACATATTATGATCTACGTCATCCCCTTCTACATCTATTCTACTTATTGAAGGTTGTTGTGAAGGTTGGTCGGGGACAAAAGGAACTTTTAATTCACCGTGAAAACTCCAAAATCGATAACTATCTTGCATACCCGATCTTAACAAATGTAGTTCAACTGTTTTCCACTCAAACACCTTACCATTCTTACACCTAGCACACGGACACGAAAACTCTTCATCATTACGACATCTCTTTTGCATATTTCACAAATTCGTTAGCACCTCTGCGAAACACATCCCCCATTCTATTAGTCTCACCCATCCACTCTTTGTATTTTGGATATCCCATCACAGCTACCACAACTAAACACCTAATAAAGGTAAACAAAACTTAGATTTATAGTATGTTTTAGTTAATTATCCCATCATTTAATTATCCCATCATTCAATATTAGATATGTGTTTTGTTAAGATATCTAAGTTGTTCTATAGAATTATTTTTTGTATCTTGAAGTTTAAGTTCTAAAATAATCAACCTAAAGTTGTGGTTCATAAAGTATTATCACAAATATAAACTAAGAGTGATAAAATAACTTTGAGGCATATAAATTAATTGTGACAAAGTAAGATTATGCACCAGAACCTAAAATTTTAAAAAAAAGTGTTTTTATTTAAACCCCACTTTTCTTTCTATAACTCCTATTTTATTAAACTTTAAATATAATTAAGGGTGTATAGAAACAAAAGTTAAATAGGAATAAAAATAACATTTTTAAAATATGAAGGGCTCACCAATTTTATCAAATTTTTCAACAACATAGACTAATTGATCTTTATTATAAGACAATTACTACAAATTTATGCGCATCGCCCGAATTCAAAAAGTAATTTAATGACTAAAGGAATATTTTTTGTAACTTTAGTTATTCACCACAAATCTTAAAAAATATTTTATTTTTCATTCTTTTAGCAACTTCGGATGCCATTTTAACCCTTATTGTAGTTTTTTAGTTTTCATGCTTTTATTTGATGGATATAAAGTCATGTGATTATTTCACCATATAATGTCAACAAAAAACGCCATATATGATTTTTTCTCCATTAGTATAAGTATATAGCGATTATTTCACACTTAAATCACATATTAAGCCGGCCTTCATTTTTTTATGAAATTTGTAGAAAATTACTTATTTATTTTGAATGAAAATAAATTGTTATCCAATATTTTTGGATATTATTTACATTTACATTTTTGGATATTATTTACATTTACATTTTTGGATATTATTTTTGGAAATTTATAGAAAATTACTTATTTATTTACATTTTTAACCCCCTACCCCCACCCTGCCCCACCCCCTACCCCCCACCCTACCCCCACACACACGCACATATATACACACATACACACATATATATACACACAAACATATATATATAAATGGAAGAGAGAGAGAGAGAGAGAGAGAATTAAACCTGAAAGTAGAGAGAGAGAGAGAGAGAGAGAGAGAGAGAGAGAGAGAGTGTCGAGAGAGAGAGAGGGAGGGAACGACGCGGGAGGGAAAAAAGAAGGGGGAAAGGGTTTTTGCTGCGAACATTGTCACGGTCGTGTCAAGGTCATTGACCGTGACAATTATTTAAAGAATTGTCACGGTCATTGACCGTGACAAGTCCGTGACAAGTAAATTTGTCACGGACTTATCACGTTCAATGACCGTGACAAGTTCTTGTCACGGTCGTGTCAAGGTCAATGACCGTGACACAAAATGCGTGTTTTTTGTCACGGTCAATGACCTTGACAAAGGTGGCCGGCTGAAAGGTGACAATTTGGCCATTTTAGTGTAGTGTAGGGATTCCTGAGATTATGTACTGCTATAGATGGGTTGTCAGTGATTCCAACTTCTATTTAAAAACTAGGTTTTTAAATAGGGCTTTAGTTGTTAATCTTCCAGATGCAAATAGGGATTATTTTGAGCATGGGGTTGTTATCAAAAATTGGCAACACGCTCCATTAAATGGAGATGATGTATATCAAGGTCCCAGGTGTCCCCCTTATGGCAATGGAATAGGTTGTTTTTTATTTTTTTTAAATCTTGTTTTATTTGTGTTTGATAAAATGTGTCATTGGCATTTGTTTTTATTTATTGCAGTTGACAGTAAAAGAAAACCTCCAAAAGAAGCTGACGTTAATTTAAAGCATTTGAAACTTATCTGGGATTTGCACCAATCTGTTGCCGAGGAACATATTAGATCTTCTTCCTACTTATTGCAATACAAAAGCTATACTTCCTCTTTTACTGCTCGTCCTCGTCCAGTGGTGGTTAATTTTGACCAAGTACTAGCCTTTGAGACTAGTGTGGAAGGTTCTTCCTTTGAGTCAAGTGTTCCCATCAGTAACTTAATGAAGAGAAGAAGAGATCCTGCTTTCTTTGATAAATCTGCCTCTACTAATGTAGAGGCAAAGAAAAGCAAACAATATGTCCTAGAAGAAGGGACAGGAATCACTGATGCACCTCCTCATGCTGCTGCCAAGAAAGCTGTTGAAAAGCCCCTAGTGGCCCCAAGCAAGATTGTTGTTGTTTCTCCTCCAAGTGAGGTTATTATTATTTCATCAACAAAGACAACGTCTTTAGTTGGAAATGTTCCTGCTCCTTTGAGGAGGTTAAAGAAAAATTCTTCTGAGAGACCTGCTGAACCTGTCTCTCAGCCTTCAAATGTTGAAGGTGTTATTCCATTTGTTGTTGCTCCGAGCTCCGCTGTGAGTTTAGTGAGATCGTGGACTGTCCCAGAAGTCCAAGGTATTGAGGATTGCCTTTCTCGTGAGAGAATTACTACCCTTGCTGCTCAACACATCGCCTAAGTAAGTTTTATTAGTTTGAGTCATTCACTTTCTAATATTATGTTCATATATTAACCTAACGTTATTTATGTTTTCAGCTGGTGACATGTTTCAACAGTATCTTGAAGAAGGATGAAGCTAGCAAGGCTTCAAGCTTCTCGGGAGGTGTAGAGGAAGCTTTTGTTGGGCTGACCCGATCTCTGAAAGATTCTCGTCAGAAATACGAGGAAGATAAAGTTGCTTGGGAGAAGCGATTCAAGTCCATTGAGCAAGAAAGAAATCAAGCTGTGAATGCCTCTAAGGATTTGGAGAAGAAATTGACAGAGTCTGAGCAGAGCAATAAAGTCTTTGAGAAAAACAACAAGGAGCTGGAAGTTAAGCTCAAGTCTACTGAAGAGGAAGTTATTAGACTTCAAGAGGTTGGGCTCTAGAAATTGGAGGTGGAGGAGAAGTTGAAGGCTGCCGAGGAGTTCTTTAGGGAAAGGACCTCCTCGAAGAAGGCAAAAAGGAAGAAGGCAATTGAAAAATATTTCATCGTTAGTTGGGACAAGGGCTGGAACAAGGGCCTAGCTGTCATGTCCTCTCAAATGGAGTATGCAGGTGTCAAATTCTTTACGGATCGATGGAGGGATGCATTAAAAGAGATGAAAGTTACTGAGTATTTTGAATTATTTCAGCAACACACTCATGGCCCTCCTCCCTCTCCTGGAGAAGAAGAGTAGGATGAAGCTGCCTCAGACGAATCTTCAATGACGACTGGAGATCAGGTCCTTGCCGCTCCTGTTGTTTATATTTCCGAGCAACCCCAACCAGCCAATACTTATGTCGAGCAGCTAATCTTGCCTTCCGATCAACCAGTCTCTTCCTCAAAACCTTCTGAGGAAATCAAAGGAAACAAAGAGAAGGTGTAGAGTTGCTCGGGTGTTTATTTTGCTATTCTATGACTTGTAACCTCAGAATTTTGTATATTGCCCTTATGATGAAATAAAAATTTGAACTTTGGTTATTTGTCTTGACTTTCTCCTTTACTTGCTATGTTTGCACCCTTATTGATTCTTTTTATTTCTTCTCTTTGTTAGTTTATGGCCAGGATGGAGCTCTTATCAGCTCATGACATAGAATTAATGAAGAAATGCAACGACTATTTTAAAGCTGGTCATGATGATCTAAATGAGGCTCAAATCATTGATATCTTGGGTTCAGATGCTTCTGACCGAGCAGTTGAAGCTTATCAATACCTGAAATATTTGCTCGATCGTGCAGTTACCAACAACGTGGCTTACTATGAGATGATTGAAGATCTCCAAGGGACGATCGAGGAACTTCAGTTGCAGTACAAAGATTCCTCCACACTTTTGCATCAGGGATATGAGAGGAAATATCAGTAATTGAGTGCTGATAAAGGATGTGATAAATTCATCTCTGCTTATGAGAAGAAAGAGAGTGTTCTAAAGCTTGAAGTTGAAGAACACAGACACATTGATAATTTATTAGAACAGTAGAACATCGCCTTACAGGAAGAAATTAAATAACTGAAATCTGCTACATCTTCCTCGGTAGCCTTGGTTCCTGTTAATGATGAGGGTTTCTCTTTCTTAGAGGTAGAAAATGCCAACTTGCGAGATGAGTTGGAAACTTTGAAAAGAGCTGGACCCTCTACCTCTACTCGTGGATGAGCATGATCTTTTTCTCGGGGACGAGCAAGGGCTGGTCGGGTTTCTATTGAAGAAGAAAGAACTCAAGTAGCCTTGGAGAATCAGGCATTGTAGTTGGTGGCGAAGAATCAAGCTTTGGCAGAGATGTTCAAGAAAATCCTGAACCTCAGCGAATAAATCTCTACCCAGAGCTCTATCTTGGAAAATAAAGAACTTCTGGTGAAGAATCTCCACGAGCAGCTGGAGAGGTTAACTTATCAATTTCAGAAGAAAAAAACCCCAAAGAGTTTTGGATGGCTGGATCCAATGAAGCCCTTTATCATCTTGATGCTTGGATCCAGCAGTCAAATAACAAAGGGTACAAGTAGGGATGATTAAATGCCATGTGTGTGCTTCAATTGGAGCAGGGTCATTACTTATGGGATTATCATGAGCCTAGAGTGCTCGATTTTCCCGTGCCTCCTTTTAAGCTCGATTTTAATTGGATTCTTGCTCATGAAATTCCTCGATGATTGATCTCTAAGTATCTCGACGACTACAGTCTTCACGCCAACTTTGAGATATCTCGCCCGTAACATTTACTTGATCGGCCATCTGTAATGAATGTTAGAATGCTGAGAGATGTAAATTTTATAAATTCTCCTTGTGCCTTAGATGATCCTCCTGTTGGAGTAGAGAACCTGTTTCAAAGGCAGAAGGGAAAAAACCAATAGAATAGGATTTTTATGTAATGAAGTGTACAGCATATGTAATTCTACTTAATTTAAATGAAGAAATTTTTAGTATTTCGTCATTTTATTTTCTTCTAAGTAATTTGCAGAATGTATTTGTTTGTGAATATATGCATATTTTGATATGTACATTCTGTTTTGTTTTTGGATAATAGAACTTGTCCTATCTATTATTTGATTATAGTGATTTGTCACTCTTTAGGTCTAGGCAATGAAATGATTTGCATCCTATGTTCCTGCTTAAATTAACCAACCGAAGTTGATTGTAATTGACTTACCAACCAACCGGAGTTTGTGGTAACTGATTTGCCGACCAACCTGAGTTGGTGGTAATTTGTTCCCAACCAACCGGAGTTGGAGGAGATTGATTCCCGACCAACCGGAGTTGGAGGAGATTTATTCTCGACCAACCAGAGTTGGAGGTAATTTGTTCCCGACCAATCGGAGTTGGAGGAGATTGATTCCCGACCAATCGTAGTTGGAGGAGATTGATTTCTCGACCAATCAAAGTTGGAGGAGATTGATTCCCGACCAATCGGAGTTGGAGGAGATTGATTTTTTGACCAACCGGAGTTGGAGGATATTGATTCCCGACCAACCGGAGTTGGAGGAGATTGATTATCGACCAACCGGAGTTGGAGGAGATTGATTTCTGACCAACTGGAGTTGGAGGAGATTGATTTCCCGACCAAATGGAGTTGGAGGAGATTTATTCCCAACCTACCAAAGTTGGAGGAGATTTATTTGCCGACTAACCGAAGTTGGAGGTAATTTGTTCCCGACCAACCAGAGTTGGAGGAGATTGATTCCCGACCAAACGAAGTTGGAGGAGATTTATTCCCGACCAATCAGAGTTGGAGGAGATTGATTTCCCAAATAATCGAAGTTGGAGGAGATTTATTCCCGACCAACCGGAGTTGGAGGAGCTTGATTCCCGACCAACCGGAGTTGGAGGAGATTGTTCTGAACTTGATGTGTAGTGTAACACTAATACTCCAAAAAATTTCAATAAAAGAGAGAACTGAGTAAAATATTCAATACTTTATTCATACTGAAGCAACTGCATTACATAGGAATTTTAATTACTGATAATATTTGTGCAGATGCTCTGCATTCCATGCATTCTTGAATTCTTCTCCTTCCAATGTTTCAATCATGTATGTCCCTGGATGAACAACTTCTGTTACTCTGTAGGGCCCATGCCAGTTGGCTTCTAATTTGTTATTCTTTTGTATTACTTTCTTCTCCACATAATCCCCTTCTTTTAAATCACACTTTTTTACTCTTTTGTTATAAAACAAAGTTGTTCGTTATTGATATGCGGCATTTCTGATTGCTTCTTCTTCCCTGACTTCTTCGAGCATATACAGGTCTAATATTATCATTAGACCACTGACAGAAGAATTGAAATTAAGCACCCTATGTGTGGGTAGACCCAATTCAGCAGGTATGACAGCTTCACTTCCAAACGCCAGCATGTATGGGGATTCTCCTGTGGATGCTTGTGATGTGGTACGATAAGCCCATAGCACAGAATGTAACTCATTAATCCAATTTCCTTTTGCATCATCTAGTCATTTCTTCAAACCATTCAGCAGCGTTCTATTGGTTACCTCAGTTTGCCCATTGCTTTGTGGATGGCCTGGTGCCGAGTGGACCTTTAGTACATTAGATTGATGAAAATACGAAGCAAACTCCTCGTTATCAAATTGAGTTCCATGGTCAGTAATGAATGCATGTGGGAAACCATATCTACATATAATATTCTTTTAAATAAATTGATAGACTTTGTCAAATGTCATATCAATGAGAGGCTCAGCTTCCACCCATTTGGTAAAATAATCCACCGCAACTACAAGGTATTTGAATCTTCCTCTCATCATTGGAAATGGCCCGACCAAGTCTATTCCCCACATGAAAAATGGCCAAGGGGACGTGACGGGTGTTAAAAATGCTTGGGGAGTTCTTCGGATAGAAGAGAAACGTTGACATTTATCACACTTCTTTGCATAAGCTACACAATCAGCTCTCATCATTGGCTAGTAATACCCCTGTATTGTTATTCTTCGTAAAAGTGTCCGACCTTCCATATGGGCTCCACAAGACCCTTCATGAACCTCTTGGATAAAATCTTTTACTTCAGAGGGGTGGACACATCTTAGTAGCCCTGCTATGATCCCTCTTCTATATAAGATGCCATTTGTCAATACATAACGAGTAGCCCCTCTTCAATATAGGCCCTGATGGGTCCATCCAAGATGGTCCCAAGTCGAGGGAAATAAAGTTCATCATTAAATCCTTGTCTATACTCCAATCAGCCAGGATTTCTATTGGGATTGTTCTTCGTAACTCGACGCGTATGGCTGATGCTAACCGAGCTAATGCGTCTGCTCTAACATTCTCCAGTCTTGGTATTCTAATCAACTGAACTGCAATAAAACTCGATAAACCTCCATTGCTTTGGCATGATACTTGATCATTAATTCTCATTTTGCTGCATACACCCCTAAAACTTGATTTACGACCAACTGTGAATCGCTGAATACAACGACCTGCTCTGCGCCCATAGTTTTGGCCAGACTTAGACCCATAATCATAGCTTCATATTTGGCCTCATTATTAGAGGCCTTAAATTGAAAGCACAGGGCATACTCCACATCAATTTCATTCGGACTGTTTAAAACATTCCCTGCTCCACTACCCGTAGTACACGAAGAGTCATCAACATATAAACTCCATATAGGTACTTCATCATTAAATTTTTTATCAGACAGAGTTCCTCGGTGAAATATTTAGTGCTTCCTCTTGTCCTCCAAAGGCACTTCTCGCTGCTCGTTGATCATCTTCTCTTGATCCTCCATGGTGGAAAGTTGGTCGGGGTCTAAATTTGATGATCTTGTAACATCTACAGGTTGGTCTGTATTTAACCTTTGCTCGTCGGAGGCATCCTCCTCAGTAAACTTTGCGATAAAATCTGCTACTGCCTGTCCTTTGAGTGATGATCTAGGATCATAAATTATATCATATTCACCAAGTTCTACTGTCCAGTACATCAATCTTCCTAATTTCTCTGGTTTATCCAGAGCTTGCCTTAATGGCATATTTTTATACACCACTATAGTATGGGCTTGGAAGTATGGCCTCATCCTTCTGCTCGCTTCGATTAGTGCCAGTGCCAATTTTTCCAACCTTGGATATCTGATCTCTGTTCCTCGGAAGGCCTTGCTAGTGTAATAGATTGGTTTTCACACTCCATCCTTCAATCTTATCAATGCCAAGCTGACTGCATTCTTCGAAACTGCCAGATACAAGTATAATCTTTCTCCCGTCACTGGTCTGGACAATAATAGAGGTGTCCCTAGATATTTTTTCAATTCTTAAAAGTCCTCCTCGCATTCTTCATTCCATTCAATAGTTTTTCGGAGTGTTTTGAAGAATGGTAGGAATCTATCAGTTGCTCGTGACACAAACCTGTTAAGTGCAGCAACTCATCCCCTGAGACTTTGCACTTCCTTTTTCGTCGTTGGAGATCGTAGCTCCAATAGAGCCTTGATATTTTTAGGGTTCGCCTCAATCCCTCGTTGATTAACGATATATCCGAGAAACATGCCTTCTCGTACTCCAAATATGCATTTGGTGGGATTCAGCTTCATTTGATATTTCTCTAGTTGATCAAAGGTCTGACCTAGGTCAACTAAATGATCAGCAGCTTTCTTACTTTTTGTCAGCGTATCATCAACATAAACGTCCATGTTATGATTGACCAGCTCTGCAAACACCTTATTCATCAGCCTTTGATATGTTGCACCTGCATTTTTCAATCTAAAAGGCATAACATTATAGCAATAAGTTCCCCTAGGGGTGATAAAAGAAGTACTCTCCCTATCCTCAGGCTTCATTTTAATCTGGTTGTACCCATAATAAGCATTCATGAAACTCAACAATTCATGTCCCGGGGTAGCATCTACCAACTGATCAATGCGAGGCAAAGGAAAATGATCCTTTGGGAAGGCTTTATTAAGATCAGTGAAGTCCACACACATCCTCCACTTGTTGTTTTTCTTCTTTACCATTACTACATTTGCTAGCCAATCAGGATATTTGACATCTTTAATAAAAGAGGCTTTTTGTAGTTTCTCCACTTCTTCCTGTATGGCTTGATTCTTTTCAGGACTGAACACTCTTTTTTATTATTTTACTGGCTTGATTTCCTTGTTCACGTTGATCTCGTGACACAGGAAACTCGGGTCTATCCATGGCATATCTTCATGACTCCATGCAAAAGTCTGCCTTTTGCGTCTTACATATGCTATCAATTCCTGTTTTATTATTATATCCAGTGATGCACCAATCTGAGTTGTTCGTTCTGGATTCTCGTCGTCTAGAATGATATTTTTGGTAGCCTCCATGACTTGTCCCTTCACTAGCTGAGATTCGTCTCTAGGGTCCAATGTTTCAATCTCCGCTTCTTCTGTTTCATCCACTTGATAAGTAGTAGTCTTCTTTCTAGATTCTTCGCATTCCTCTTGCTCGGAAGACGAATAGTAGCATTCTCGAGCTACTTTTTGGTCTCCTTTCACCACTCCTACTCCAAAGTTAGTTAGGAATTTTAGACATTGATGTATAGTATATGGTATTGCTTTGAACTTCTTCAAACCTACCCTTCCCATGATGATATTGTAAGCTGATTGGATATTTTTATCCATTACAAAAAAGCATACTCTTTATATTCGACAAGCAGGACATGTACCGATAAGCATATCCAACTTGATCATCCCAAGCGAGAAAGCCTTTTCACTAGTAAAACCGAGGAGAGGTTTATGATAGGGATCCAATTGGGCTAACTTCAAATTCAAACTATCAAAACATGGGTAGAACATGATGTCTGTCAAGCTACCATTATCCACCAGTACCCGTGAAATCACCACTTCCTTCATCCTCATCTTGATCACCAATGGGTCATCATGAGAATATAATACACCTGTCAGGTCGTTCTTGGAGAAGCCAATGACCAGTTTGTCTTTATTCATCTTCCTCGGGCGATCATCTTCAGCCAGATTTATCCTCTGAATGTATGAGCAAGCTTGAGCCTCACTGAGGTAAGCTTTCCTCTCTGCAGTCATATCCCTACCTCCTGCATCTCCACCTGTAATTACATTACATTCAAATGGTCCAAAATGGATTGAAAATACCTCACGTTTTAGCTTCTTTGGTCTTTTGGGGAGATCGGTATCATCTTGGTCATCTTCATGACTTCTCTTCTTGTCTTTTGTTGCTCGACGAGGAGATCTAGACCTCTGCCTTGCTCAGTCGTTAACCTTCCCACCATTTCGGCGATCAACATACTTGGTCAATTTTCCTCGCCTAATGAGCGCCTCAATTTCATTCTAGATAGCTATGCAATTTTTGGTCATATGACCATGGTCTTTATGGAACTCACAATATTTGGACTTATTCCTCTTGTCAGGATCTGCTTTCATTTTTTCTGGCCAGTTTAGCTCCTCACTGTTCTTAATCTCTTCTAGAATGTGGTTTATATCTACTTTCAAAGGGGTATAATTTTCAAATTTCTTTAACTGTTCCAGTACTTGCTTTTCTTTCGACTACCTGTTACCACTATTATTCTTTTGATCCTTTTTTTCAGTCTTACCATTTTCAACCTTGACCTCCTTATTTTCTGCATTCTTCTTTGCAGCCATAACTTCCTCAGCATTCATGATTTGGGCTGCTTTTTCCATCAGTTCTGCCATGGTTCTGGGTGATCTTTAGCTAAAGTGTAGTATAATTTATTTGGAAATAATCCACTCATCAGAGCAGTAATTATTGTCTTCTCCTCATAATTAATTACCTCGAGCTTCTCAATATTGAAACGAGTAATATAATCCCTGGTGCTTTCACATGTCTTCTATCTAACACTTAGCAAGTGCGCTACTCGTTTGACTGGTTTTGCTCCAAAATAGAAATTCCCTATAAATAGCTCTGCCAGTTGAAGGAAAGTTGCAATCTTCCCTCGATGAAGGTTGTTGTACCATATCTGAGCTGATCTGGTAAGAGTTCTTGAGAATGCCCTGCATCTCATCTCGTCTGAAACTGTATAAATGTCAGCAGCAGCCTGGTATTGTTCAATATGAAGGACAGGATCAGTTTTTCCATAATACTTAGGTGTCACTACAGGAGCTTTGAATTTTGACGGTGTGGGAAAATCCGCAATTGCTTGTACAAATGATGTCCCTTGGACAAAAGTTCTTTGTATAGAATTCTTGGCCTTAGCTATTTCCCCTAGTCTGTCTTCTAACCTCTGAATAGAGCCTTTCCATGCATCATTTCCCTCCTCGGGCCTATTTATTCGAGCGACTAGTTGCGTTGAATTAGCCTCTTAGGATCTTTCATTATGAGCAGTTGGTCGTGATTGGGAAGAGCCTTCCCTTAGATCGGATGGTCGTTGAGAGTTCCTTGACACAATCCTAGGGGGACTTTTATTCCTCCTAGGTCCCAAACGATCAAAAGGAGAGACTCTACTCAACCTTTCAAGAGCACTAGTCCTTTCTAGAGATAAAGTGACATTTTGTTGAGTATCTGTAGCTCATACTAAGGAAGTTCGACCAGGCTGATAAGAAGGATCATTAAATCTCTCAGGTCGATATGAATTAGTGCATCTGGATCGAGATTCCTCATGGAATAATGTTCTCCTAGTTAGCGAAGAGGGTAAATGAGTATTTCTCTGAACACTTCGTTGTCCTGATTGAGACAAACCTCCGCCTTGAACAGTTTGTATAAGTTGTCGCATGGTTTCTTGCATGGACATTTGTCCTTGGGCTAAACTAGCCATTATGCCAGCCAGATCTGACACATTTGGGGGAATGGATGAATTTGGAGGGATCCTAGCGTTTCGATTACTGGATTCCGGATTATCACCCATTGATGATGAATTATTTTGGTGAAAAATGATAAGTATAGTCGTTTCCCACAGACGGAGCCAATCTGTTGATGTAAAAAATTATATTATCTCTAATTAATCAACCACAGATAAAATAAATAAGACAAAAATATTTTTAAAGTGGTTCAGCCTTATAAGAATGGCCTACGTCCACTATTTTGGTTATTGCTGACTGTTTGTTTGGAATTCTCGATAATGGATTCACCAAGAAATTCTGAGTCCCCCTCTAATTAGGAGGTTACAATGTATTTATAACCGCGAGGCTGTATATGAGAAAGGACAATGCATTGTTATCTAGTCTGTACCATAATAATGGACATTTAATGCGCAGTCGTTTCTTTGATTCTCTTGATTTGAGTGCAGTGTACGCTAAGCAGCTCGGACCGCTTAAGCTGCTCGAACCTCCTTAGTAGCTCGGCATGCATGAGTTGCTCGGGGCCCATGAGTTTCTCGTGGTGCTTGAGTAGCTCGGTGGCAATGAGTTGATCGGTAGGAATAGTTGTAATTTCCAGGTTGGTTGACACGTGTCTTCAAATGATAGGTCCATGTCAGCAGATTAAATTTGGTATATACAAAGAGGCAGATAAATTGATTAAAGAGCAATGTCTCTTGGAAGAAACTTTTGAGGATTCTCTAAAAGAGTGCATATTTGAGATGGCTCTGTTAAAGCTAGAGGATGAGCAAGGGGACGACTGGATCCCAATCGATGACTTAATTAGGAAGAAGCAAGCTTGTTCTTTAGGTGCACCAAACGTTATGATAGCCTATGATGAATCTTCTTACAAAAATATGGAGGAAGTTCATGTGCTAGACATATACCAACTTGATCCTTCATTGAGATATGTCACAGTAGCACACTCGAAAAAGATTAGTTGGTTCTTCGATCAGGTGGGGATGCCCAAAAATGCTAGGCTGGAAGTTACTATCGTGAGATTGGAGATTGTAAAAAAGAACATGGACCCAAACTTATGATGGAAAGGTCCCATGGCCAAGCTAGTAAGGTGGTTCCTCTCATAGATCACTTTCCTAAAGGAAGATCGATTGATCAGGTATCCCTGCAACATGCCACTTTATGCTATAGTGAGTGTCATTGGGTGTAGGTTTAACATTGTTTTATTGGATGGAGGAATTTCTATCATCATCATGCGCATCAGATCTTTTTATGCCTACAATATTACTAAGACGAGGATAGTGCAAAATCCTTTGATAATCTCGGGGTATGAAAACAAGTCTTCCAAATCTATTGCTTACGTTAATGTGGGGATTACTATGGGGAATATTACTTCCCACATAAAGTTTCATTTGATGGAGTGTGAACTGTCGTACCAGTTGTTGGCGGGAATGATGTGGATGAATAATCATAGGTTGGTTCCATCCACTTACCATCAATGTACCAAGGAAAATATCAAGGGGAAAGAGGTTGTCATTCGGGCATTTAAGAAATCATTCGTGCAAGAAAAGGCTCACTTGATGGATGCAAATTTTTCCACTGAGTAAGAAAAAGAGACTGTGGTGATCACTTGATACACTAAAGGCACTAGAATTCCCAGTACTAGGAAAAAATTACACATGTCAGTCTAACCAGTGGTGGATTTCGAAGAGAAAGAGATAGATCGAGAAGAAGTGAGACCTCCAAGACTGTCTAGACAGCTACATGATCAAATGACACCACATATTGACCCAATCGAACACCAGTTTTAATAGTAGAGTGTTCTCAGTAGATTCTCAGAGAGGTAGTTAGAAGAAAACAGTCGGAAGAGATCACGAAAGGAAGAAAACTCCAAATAATGTATAAGGGTGGTGTTGCCCAATGGCAAGATTATCTACAAGTTGTGAAGGTGTGAGGGGGCATCTAAAGGCTTGGATGATGAAGTTGACCAGGTTTATAAGTTCTTGTTGGTGGACAACCAAGGTTAATTTCTGGTGATTCAGCAGGATCTGATATTATCGTATCCGGTTAAAGAATTTACTCATGGTAGGAATGTGACCTTCCAGAGTCCTGGACTTGATGATCATATCATTGACATAGACTTCGACTTCCTTATAGATAATATCATGTAGAATGGTTATAGAGGCCCTTTGGTAGGTATCCCCGACATTCTTGAGACTAAAGGGCATGACTGTATAATAAAAAGTTCCCAACAGAGTGATGAAGGCAATATTTTCTTGATGGTCGAGATGCATCTTAATCTGATAATACCAGATAAAACTGTTGACAAATGACTTGAAGGCATGACTATCAGTGTTATCGATGATCATATTGATGTTAAGTAGAGGATAACTATCCTTTAGTGATGCCTTCTTCAAATATCGATAGTCAATGCACATACGGACTTTGGCTCCCAATTTCATCATGGGGACGATGTTTGCAATCCATGTAGGATATTCGTCTAAGATAATTAAGCCTGCATTTAATTGTTTCACTAATTCATCTTTAACTTTGAGGGACCACTCTGTCCAAACTTTCTCAATTGCTGCTTGACAGGTTTGTTTTTTAAGAAGGTGGAGATCTCATGTTGTGCTATTTTTAGGTCAATACTTGGCATGTCGTCATAGGACCACGTGAAGACATCCATAATATTTTTCAGAAGATCTTTTAATTGCGATCTCTCATTCGCGTTAAAGTTGTATCCTATCCTTATCTCGTATGAATGGTTACTAGAACCGAGATTGATAACAATAGTCTCGTCATCATTAGTTTAATCACGATTATGTTGTTTAGTTTTTTCCTTATTGAGATCAGTTAAAAAAATTCATTTATTAAGTCATCTTCATCAATCATTTGATTAGAATCAAGGCAGTTATTGTAAGCACAACAACATACTTGAAATCATCACTCATTTTTTTGAAAACATTTTTAGGAAAAACAGCAGTAAGGACCTCATCAAAGGAGGCATCATTCATCATTGCATTAAATTTAGAAGAAAAAGAAGTAGATTCAGGTGTTTCTTGGAGGGGATGAATACCATGATTCAGATTGACTTCGGTAGGCTTGACCGGGATGGTATGCCAGTTGAGGAGTGGTGCATCAGTAGTGATGATCTTTTTAGATGAGTCAGACAACTCAGCTTCCAAGTGGATCATGCAGAGATCCAGCCCCAGTGTATGTAGGTCAAATGGCTCATTAGTGTGACTACCCTCGAAGCTATCGGTGCTTTCCACATCCTTAATTATCAGAGGATCCACCTCATGCTTTCGTTCTTCATCCCAAGTTACTTTGTCCTCAATGAAGATTTCGTCCCCGATTTCATCTTTTTCTCTGTAGGGTCATACCATGGCTCGAGGAACCCATAGAAGATGAAGTCTTCACCCTACGATTCATCACTTGAGTTGACAAAGTCTTCACTCCATTCGGTGACAACGATGTCATCTTCTAAGGAAATGTTAGTGCATGCCACAACCTCCAGGGTTTCGTCATAAAACTGTGAGTAGTTCAAAGCCTAAAACTGTGAGCAGTTCGGAGACAATATATACATCTCACTTCTTGATGAACACATCATCCATAACCTGCACAATGTTATCTAAATTGAACTCTTCCGTGGGTATGAACCATTTATTGAATTATCAAGCCCACTTTCGAGCTTCCATTAACATGGTTCTAATTTTTTCACATGCAATGGTCATCTCTGAGGGAAATTTTAGCCCAAATTTGTAAAGCTGATCTAAAACCACATTCAATTCCACGTATTGCTCTTATGAACAGGTACAAATAAAAATATTGACCCTGGTTAGGAGTGATAGAGCTTAGTCAGTAGGATTCTCAAGATGTAGGAGAAAATAAGGACAGACTTTGAGGGGTTTGGGTGAGATGGTAGATGGGCTAGGTGTTTTGATGGGCTTGATTCTCGTGGAAGGGTCAAATTTTGGATTTTTTCTGAGAGGATGGCATTCACCTCGAATCTGTATGCTGGGAGAGCATTCTGAGTGCTCGGCTAGTGGGACGATGATCCCCCTGTGTATGAGGTTTTGGATAACATTCTTCAGGTGGAAAGACTGATCAGTGGTGTGCCCAGAAATTTAGTGAAAGTCTCAACGAGCATGATTCTTAAAGTTTCGGGGAAAAGGATCTGTCAATGGTCAGGGTTCTAAAGGTTTGATGAGGTTTTGGGCAAGAAAGGCTTGATACACTTTTAACAAAGGGTAATTAAGTTAGGTATATTTCGTTCTGATTATATTAGAGCGAATTTTAAGTGTCCGAGAGGTAGTAGATTGGGAGATCATATTGATGGTTAACACTAAGGTGTTGGTTGTCTTATTATACTTTTGAGGTGTGAACTGATCAGTCAGCCTTTTCGGATCAGATTCATCTTTCTGACTTGCGACCCATTCTTCAATTTCTAACCCTAGCTCTTAAAGGTCTCTTAAATGGGGGTAGTCTGATAAGGGGAAAGAAGTTCTTCTTCACAATGCTTATCTGCTCTTCCTCTGATGGTCAATTTATCATAGTTGCCTCTTTCTATAGAGACCTTCTAATGAAGCTGCTAACTGATTCACCTGGGTTTTGCTTGAGCAGTTACAAGTCTCTACTGATAACTTTTAGGTCTTCATTATATTTGTACTGAGTCATGAATTCTCGAGCTACATCTTCCTAACAGTGAATTCTAAATTCTTCAAGGGATAGGAAAAATCGGAGGGAACCTTCTTTGGGAATTTATTAGAACATCTGAGCCATTATGTCCTTTGGAGTCCTGAGAAGAGTCGTGACACGATCGTAGTTACATTGGTGCACAATAGGAGGTTTGCCTCCTCCGAACTTCTCGATGTCCGATATTTTAAACTTCTTCGATAGTTGATCTTTAGTATAGGGAGATATGTGAGTGTAGTCTATATAATTCCCTGAGATTTTAACATAGTCGATTATTTTAGATAGCTATCTAAGGCCTTATTTGACCTTGTCAAATTCTTCATTTGGATCAACTAGCACTGGTAGATTAACCCCCTAGATAGACAAGATTCAGTATCGATAGCTGAGATTGAGGCAGCTCATTGGTAAATGGTGCACATGGTATATGATGGTACTCTTCTGGAACACATATTGGTTATAGAGATAAAGGACCCGTAACATGGAGAAAGAGGATTTCGGTCTCAAATCCTCGAGATTCTGAACCCGATGTCATTTTATTTCCAAACTTTTATCTAAAGATTATCGATCTTAGCACTGAGCTGAGAAAGGTCTGCCATCATATCTGGGTGGGCATTTGCAGTCCGGCCAATATTCTCTATAAACATCCTTTGGAGAGAATGTTCGAATTCTATAAAATCTGCAGAGGAGACAGTGGAGCTTCAGGGTGGCTTGGTGGAAGACCTGACCTACTAGGGACCCAAGTCAGGGTTTGGGTATGTGATCGCACCTGAGAGGAAAAATTATTTTTGGATTTATTTTGAGGGAAAGAGGAATATTTTTTGTATATATGTTTTTTCTTCTTAAAAAAAGGGAAAAAATAGTTTTGGTGTTTTTGAAGAGGGGAAAAAGAAAAATCCTCAGGGTGGTTATTATTATTATGTTCCATGTGTATCTAGTTCCGTTATGGTGAAAGTGAAATTCCAGATAGGACCCGAGTCTGGGGAAAAGATAATGTATGCAATGCAAGACACGATTCCACTTATTTCCAGACTCACGGACAGGGTCCTGTTTTAAAAATGGAAAAAATAGCATAGAGTTTTGCATTGTAACCAAAAGACTAGGCATGAGTGTCCTATGGTAGATGCCTATATGAGGTTGATGCATTGGTGGGTTAGTAGAAAGGTTTTCGCCTTTGCCATGACTTCAATGATATGCCTCTTACCTATAAGGGGAATCATTCATCGGTATGTGTGGAAAAGCCATTTGATATACCTGAGTGTATCTGAATGGCCTCATAATATACCTCGTGGAGATGGTATGTGTAAGAGAGAATTTGATCTACTCAACGTACGTGAATGAATTCCCTGCTATATATCTCCCATCGTAAGTTCGGTCAAGCGATATGATGCGGGGGGAACCGTTCGATATACGTCTAAGGTACTAGGCCAATGGAAGGATGGAATCATATCGATTAGGTTAATCACACTCTGCAAAACCAGCACCCATCACGAAGTGACCTTCAGTATGGGATAAAAAAAAATTCAATATTGCAATGCTCAAGTGATGTAGTGTGCAACAATACATGAGTATTAATTAGCATTTTATGGAGAATTTCATGTATTCTAAGTGAGAGAAATACTACAATAATGAGGAAGAACATATAACATACAAGTAGCATGGGATAAGGAGGATAAACATAGAGATTAAAACTAGCAAGTATGTACATGAAGCACAGAGATGGTATATACAAAGTGTGAGGCATGTGAATATACACAAGTGAGTGGGAAATATGTCCAAAGTTAGAGTGACATGTGAATATGTGAAGTGAAGAGAGTATGTGGTTATATGCAAGTGGGAAAAATGTGGAAGTGTGTGCTAGTGAGACAAAGTAAGGATATCTACATGTGGTGTGCGAAACATATGAGTGAGCATGAAGCTATATACGAGTGAGAAGAATGTGAGAGTGCATGCGATAGGAAAATGATGTATACAAGTGTTGAAAAAAGAACATAATAGAGGGAAGGATATAGACATCATGATATGAACAAACAATATATACAACATTTAAGTATGAGAGTAAGTCTTGTGGGGATCGAGTGATTGTGGGGATTGAGTCATTAAAGAGAAGAAGAGCGTCAAGGCTTATGGGGATTATCTCATTGTGTAAGTCTCTCTGTCTTCCTTTGTAAAATCATTTAATAGTGATTATCTTTCTTGGGTCGTCTGAGGTTTTTTCTCTTTGTGATTTCCTCGTACATCCGACGTTTTGAACTTATTTATTTTACTTGCTTTAATCACCTAGATGCATGTTTAGGATTAAACAAGATAAAATTGGACTTAATTAAAATTGGTTCACAAACTTGGTGCGTGTTAAAATTTAAAAAAAAATGAAAGAAAATTTATTTTCGACATCCTTAAAGCACATTTGAAATAAAAAGGGGCCTACAATAATGACAAATGGCTTGGCATGGAAAGTCAAGAGCTTCTTAATTACTTCAGTTCTTACAGTGATGTGAAGGAAAAACATTCATATGGTCCACAAGGGAACCGAGGAATGAGTATTTTTTGTTTTTGAAGCCATAATTGTTGGTTATTTAGAGGTCGAGTGTTTAGGTAAGGGCAGTTTGACTCACAAAGAATTGATAAAGAAGCTTGGAATCATCGTCGTGTGCTATTCTATCTTGGCGGCAATGCCAAGTCTACGGTTATATGGATGAAAAAGAAGACATGGATTTCTTCAAACATCATTCTCAAGGGAAATCCAAATAGAAATTTGAGGTGATATCTTCCGTAGAGATGGTGGTGAGCCAAATGAAGCAGACGAGCGAAGACAACGGCGGAGATACTCGGTTCATGGTTGAATTATACGTGATTGGTAACTATCTCATAATAAAATTTCTTTAATTATCTAAAAATATGGCTCGGGGTGTAAAGAGCTCGATTTCATCATTTTATCCATAGAAAGTGTTAATTACTTAAAAAAATTGATTGGCTCCATTATTATTTGGTTATAATGTTTCGAAAATGATAAAATGACCATTGTGGCGTACATGAGGCATGTTGTAGACTCAAACCACATCATGTTATATATCTATTCACTCTGATAGTTGCTACCAATATTATGACGTACCTCAAGTAGGTAAAGATACTCGTACTCATTTTGGCACTTATTTTTCGTTTATTGTGCTTACTTTCATTTTTATTAATTAGATAATCATGGTGTGTTCTTTGCAACTTTATATGATATATTTGTTCGTTGAGTAGCTATGTTGACTAAACGTGATTTGTTCGTTAACTAGCTATGTTGACAAGACCTGAAAATGTGCATGAGTTGTTTGATCGATTGATAATTCATATTTTTTATTAGATTGAAAATTTATTATTGTGTTTAAGTATTATTTTTATCATCATTGTGTTGGTAAAATTTCCAATAATGATAATTTGGTTCATATAATGTCCGGGATGGACTATTTGTATAGCTAAGTAGTTTTGGTTTCTTAAATAGGTGGATAGTTATATAGATAGTGGAAACTCTGCCCAAATTATTCATTAGATGTGACGTTATATGGATACTTTTAGATCGCATGTTGTAGTTATGCCAACACTTTGAAGTATTTGCAAGTCCTTTTTATTTGGAAATTATGACCAATTGTTTTAAAATTACACTTTGTTTTATCTGCGAACGAAATTTTATTCATTTTTCAATTACGTACTTAGAAAAATTTTATCGTTTTGTGATTACATACTTTCGAAATTTTTGTCGTGCCTTCAGGTATGGGCATACTAGTATATATATATATATATATATATATATATATATATATATATATATATATATATAAATACCAACCTCCACAGATGTCCAACTTATAAACTCCATACGTACCCATTTGTTTTATGTGTTTATATACTTAACCATATATATAGATACGTATACAACCTCCATGAAAGCTTTGAATCAAGGCTTAACAAAAAAAAATAGTAGCCATATTTCGCTCATATATACATATATATACAAAATCGAACTTTATACCCACTATCACCTGTATATATAATCTTAACCATATATGTATACATATAAATATACATACAAGTATATAATAAAAAGGAATAAAATAGGGGGGAAGCCATACCTAGTTTAAACTTCATACATGGTGGATGTCCATAGAAGGAGGAAGAAGGTTGGATGGGTTTATGTTGGAGCAGAGGTTAGTGTGGGTTCTTATTTCATGAGTTTTGGTTTCAAAGAAGATGAACTTCTTTTGTTTTTTTTATTTTTTGTTGGTACCATCTTGTGGGTATTGTATAAGAAAGGTGAAGTGTGATTTGTTTCCTTATACCACACAAACAACAAGTCACCTAAAAAATAGAATATGAAAATATCTTGGATATTTGTTTTATAGTTAATTATTTTTACTTTTTACCCAAAAATTTAGTAAGATTAGAATTTAAACTTGGATCTTAAATTTTTGTTTAACTAACTACTCGAAAGTTTTATTTAGGGTCTTAATAATAATTTCGCATTTGGGTTTTGTCTTAAAAAATTAAATAAAAAAAATATAAATACCTAAGCAATAATTAAATGCTTAAAATTCGTAGGAAAACTTACTCGGGGCTTAAAAGCATAATGGGGTGGGACATAAAATTCATGTGTATATATTCTCGACTTGATGTTTAATATAAAAATTAAATTAATAAAAAAGTCATTTCGGTATTGGATGTGTAATACCCCGTACATTTATGGATATTTAAATTACATAAGTGGGTGTAATTTAATAATTTGAGAATTTTGAGTGAAAGAGAAATTGAAGTGCGGATTAAATATTAATTGGCGTGTTTTGGTTTATTATCGATGTGTGCTATATTTACTTACGGAAATAAGTAAATGAAGTTGGATTATTTTATCTCATGTCGCGGTGGGGAAAAGAGACAAGTAATAATATTTTATTTAAAAAATACGTGCGGAGTTGTATTGGATTTAAAAAGGTGAAATTTTGATAAGTGACTCGGATGGAGATTTTCAGTGCACGATTGATCCCGAATGGGTTGAAATAGTCAAAATGAAGTATCTGGGGGTAGTGTTTGGGTTCCTGGAACTTTTTAGACTAGTAGGGACTCGCATTTGAGTATACGGAATTTTGGATTTAATAAGTGTATAACCCTTATTTTTCTCTTATAAGGCCACGAGAGAAAGAGAAAAGAAGGAAAGAAAGAAAGAAAAAGAAATAAGGAGAGAAAGGGAGAATAAAAGGAGAACTCAATCCAAGCTCCGGTGGATCCCGGCACGAGGTCGTCGAATTTATCCAACGAGACAAGTGTTTAAATTGCTTTAATTATTTATGTGTGTTTATAATTCATATTATAATTGGTGAAAACCATATGAATTTTGGGTTGGGATTCTTGAATAAAAATGGGGTTTTTGTAAATGATTTCATATAAATTGATGTGATAATAACTCCATATGAAATCTGAGCTCAAATCTATGTTAATGGTGTAATTTTTGGTGAGAAATTGGAAGAGTTGAATAAAATTGAGTTTTCATTAAGATAAAGTTTAAATATTAATTAGACTGTTGAATCCCGCGAATAAACTGTTGTGTTGGGTAAAAATAAGTGTGTAGATGTTTATAGCGATGGTTAGTGATGTTAGAAACCAAAAATTTTGGAGTTGGAGAAGATGATGAACTCCCAAACTAATCACGTCGAACCGGTGAATTGCGGTTCGGTTTGGCCATCGGACCGGTTCATTTATTTGGTCATCAGTTCGGTTCGTTTGTTTGAGAACCGGATCGGTTCCTTTATGGAGTCAGCGGTTCGGTTCCTTTATAACAGTTCAATAAGAGAAATATTACGGGATCCTAAATTGAGTGCGAGAGCCTCTAAAAGATTAAACTAGTGATACATAAATCTCTAGTTAGAAGGAATAAGATCCAGGTTATAATTTTTAGGAGTGTTTAGGACGAACGTCACTTGAGAAAATTATTTCGGCGGGTATATATATATATATTTATGCGTGTAGAATATATATGCCGATAGTATATGAGTGAATTCAAATGTGTGAGTAGGATGAAATTAGAATACTAGCTGGATGTGTTAAGCTAATATTTGGGGATTCATTTATGTGAGGGAATACTTATGGGATGAAAATAAGTGCATGTATCATTATGAATTAATACGAATTGGTATATTAGGGAGTTTAGGCTAATGCCACGTGAGATAGGCATGAATATTCGGATTTGATGACATATATACGGGTATAGAGACAGTATATATATGATATGATTATAAATATATCTGTGTGTGAATGGTTTATTTATGTGAAACATACCCCTCTAGTGTTATCATGGGAAGTTGCGCGTTATGGGTAAATCCACTGGCTTGAGGAGCAGGGAGAGTATAGTCCCCAGGTCATAGCATCCAGTTATTTATGCAGTATGGGTCTTTATCATGGGTAAGATGTCTTGGGTATGATTCGATCTCACTTTCAGGTGAGGAACTATGACCTCTTCCCCTACGTTTGTGATATGTTTTTTATCAGGTCGATGTGAGACTCCGACCGATGGTACCCAGGATGATGTGTGATAAATCCTTGGCAGATGATAGCATTATAGAGACTGTATCCATTGAGTTATAGCTCTGAGGGATGGTTATTATACTTATATAGTGTGTGATATATATGTATGGATATACTTGATGTGTATAGTAAATTGTGTATATATATATATATATATATATATGGACAAAATAAAGAATGAGATGCTAAATGATTTCTAGTTCATTCGGGAAACTAAAATTCGAAACAAAATGTGAGATACGTATATAAAGATGAGAATATTATATATGAGACTAATAACACTAAAATGAGAATAGTGTATTGTAACTAGTGAAACTTATTCATAATGAACGGATAAATTATAAGTGAGAATTTATAATGAATAAGCTCGTGCGAAAGCTTAAGATGTTATATACGCGGGACATGAAATAGCATAAAGTGACTTAGAGATTTTGAGAGGCTATTTAGGCTGGGTAGCGTAACTATGGTGTTTAAAATACATGCATTAGGTGTGCATTGTTAGATGAAAAGTGAGGGGTATTTCATATGAGTGCGACACCAGTTTAAATATGGAGAATATCATATTATAAATATTAAAATATTTTAAACACTTGCTAAATATTTTCAAAACACTTTGGGCTCTGACCCCCGCTTGCAAATATTTTCAAAACCTTTTAGGTGTCCAGACATAGGGACGCTTGGATGATATTATTCCTTCGAGTCAGATGATGCTACAGCAGCTGTGGATGCTAGCAGGTATTGTTTAGACGCTTATATCCTTGTGATCTAGATAGGAGGTACTGTTAAAATATTCGGGCATGTTACCCAACTGTTATCATTTATATTATTTGCCGCATTTTCATTTGCGCCTATTTCGATATGGTTATATTAATGTTTTACCCAGAGTTATTGGTTATTATTTTTTTATTTCAGTTGATGTTCATATTAATTGTGTGGATGGATTTATTGTGTGTTTAAGTTAAAAAGATTAGAAAGTTTAAAATTTGACACCGAGCCTAATAGCTTATTAGTAATAAATTTTGTTTTTGACAGTGATGCTGAGAATGATCCATATGAGAATACTATTTTATTTTAATAAAGGATTGATCAACTGTGATTAAAATAGGCGGGGTCTCACAGGATGGTCAAAAATGATATTTCGAGTCATTATTAATTCATTTAGATAAAACAATGATGGTTGTTACATCCATGTAGTGGATAAGGGTCCAAAAGTTTGATAAGGTTATAAGATAGAAGGGCTTGATACAATGTAGAGAGGAACCGTGGATCTTGATTCACTCTATTCTGATGGTAGAAGGTAAAACTTCTAGTGTTCATGAAGTGGTTGGTTAAGAGGAAATGTTATTGATGGAATTAGATTCGAATTTCTTGTTTTTTCGAGGAGTAAACTAATCAACTGACTTCTTTGAATCTGATAATATTTTCACATTTCGACTAGTGTCACTCTCTTCCATCTCTACCCAATCCTCCAGGAGGGCTCTGTAGTGGGGATAATATTGCCTACCATGGTGCTTCGAATATGCGGTAGAAAATATTTCTTTAGTATACTGACTTGTTCTTCCTTTGATGAACGATTGGTCATAGTGGAAGCTTTCTCTCTCCACTTGGTTATAAACGTGTTGACGAATTCCTCGTGACCTTTTTTGAGTACCTCAAGGTCACAACGGGTTACTTCTAGTTCCTCCTTGTACTTATATTGAGCCATGAATTCTCTTTAAACATCTTCCCAACTTTATATTTCATAATCCTCTAGCAATAGAAACAAAAATAAGGCGCTCTCTTTGAGGGTTTGCTGAAACATCGAGGCCATAATTTCTTTTGTATCTACTATAAGACTCATGGTTCAGTCGTAGTGTTATTGTTCATAGTGGGAGACCCATTCCTTTTTAGTTTCTCAATGTCGGGCATCTTAAACTTCTAGGGCAATCGAGCCTTTGGGTAGGGACACATAGTTTTCTGAGAGCTTTACTTGGTCAAATTTTTAAGAGAGTGTGTTGAGGTCTTCTTTCACCATGTTGAGTTCCTCTTACTTAGGGAATGTTGGAATGGGACCGACTAAGTTAGCCACTGGTTCAGAAAGATTTGGCATGGGCAGATGAGCAGGAGATGGTCTGTTGATGGGCGAGCCGCAAAGAGGCATTTCGATGTACAAAAAATGTTGGTATTCTTTAGGATCCCATATGGGTTTGGGAATTTGTGGTCCCATGACATGGGAGAAGATAACATTTTAGTTTGGCAAGACTTTGGGTTCATGAATCTCTGGGATCTGAGCGTTTTCTCTCTATAAGGACAAATTTCCAATCGAGTCATTTTGTATGTAATCGGCTTAATTCCGTATAAAATGTTTAAGTCATAGGATAAACTTTATCGTCGTGATCCCATAAGCCTATGATGATGTTTGATGGGGACATTGAGGCCAAGCTTCAAAGATTGGATATTCCGTGTTGAGTTTAGTGCCATGTTTATCTTCATGCTTACTGAGGATCTCGCAGGTATGAATGCATATAATTTATGATTCCTTGGAATTTTTATTAAGGGTGTTATGTTTTATTTTAAAAAATTTTGGAACATTTTTTTTTAAAAATTCTGAGTTTAGTTTTGTTAGAACGAAATATAACGTTGTTAGAATGAAATGAATTTTTTGTCCGAACAAACTTATAAGGGAATTAGCTTTTCGTTTGAAGCAGGGTTCAAACGAACATCAAATGATGCCACACTGTTGGAATTTGTTAGAAGCTCGTTTGAAGTTGGTTCAAGCGAGGATACAATCTCATTCAAATGAAGTTGGTTTTTCATTCAAAAGATGTGTCATTCTCGTTCGAATGAATTCGCTACCTCAAAATTTGTGTTTTCCTATTTAAGGCGTTTTGGACTCAGAATTTTTAAAAACTTTTGACAAAAAATGTTTATGCACTTGTTTACAAAAGTTCCAAGCCTTAAGTTTCACCATTTATGTTTCAAGATCCAAGATTCATAAGACATATGCTTTTAGATCTCGTTTGAGCACCAAAGTCTGATTCTTTCATCTTGAGATAACTTATTTTGTAAGGTGGACTCCATACATGCTGATTGTGTGTTTGACGATTGCTGACCCACATCGGTAAATACAAAGGCGCGCGTGGACTCGTGTGCTATGGTAGCATGCATGGGCGTATTCCTACGTTGCGTAGTGGATGAGTGGTTAAAGATAGAACATCATTAAGGCTTGTGGGGGATCGAGTCATTGTGTAAGTCTATTGTCTATGCTTTGTAAAACCATATCACAATGATCTGTTGGTTGGGCCATCCGAGGCTTTTCCCTTTTTGGTTTTCCTCGTACATCGGTGTCATGTAGTTGATTTATTTATTTTATTTGCATATCACTTTATATACATGTTATAAGGTAAAAAGATAAAATTTGGTAAATTAAGTTTTCCAAAAGAGAGATTTAAAATCGACGCTAAGTTTATTTGGGCTAATTTTGTTTAAAGGTTCAATCTTTTAATGTTGCAAAATCTAAAATATTGGACTTCTGTTTATTTGAACCATCCTTGCACAAGAGTGCATTGTCGGGGTTGCATTCTCAAATTGGTCTCAGAGCTAGAACACTTAGTTTTTGTGTTTTTCATCTCGTGTCTGTGACACCCCGCCCAATTAAATATCGGGTGATTAGTCCTTTATAAAATTTATAACAGAATGTTCGGTTGGTTCATTCTTAGCATCATTGTCGAAAACTAAAATCCAATAAATTACCTAACATTTAATTAAGCTAGTGTCAAAGAATTTTTCCAATTTAACTTTAAACCAATTAATTTAATAAATTTTGAACATGTAAATATAAACCATACACAAGAATTAAATGCTGACAGAAACAAATACTGAATAGATAAGACTGGATAAAACCTTCCAGTTCACAGTTACAAACCAAACCATAATAAATACTCAAACCAACTGAGAAGAACTACAAGGAAAACTGAGAATAACTCTGCTAATGAGAATGGGCGACACATGCCCTAACTGAGATATCTGAACTAGGAACTGAATGAAATGAGAGAAGCGTCAAATCTCAAATAACCCGCAACTTCCATAACAGCTGCAGCTCGGAAAATCATCCAAGTATCTAGAACCGGTGTCCCTGTGGCTAGGCACATGTACTAATACATATATATATATATATATATATATCAAAAGAGAAAAGAGATGCAAGAAACGGTTCAGAGCCCGATGTGTAAAAAAATTTGTTTTAGCAAGTATTTAAAACTGCATTAAATCAAGTATTATATACATGTTAGTTCAAACTCTCACATGAGATTCTCACCTCTCGACTAGTGTGCACACCTAACGTACATCTAATCCAGCCTAGCTATCTGACATACTTCTAACTAGAAAAAGGCTTATCCTTCAATTTACCCCTCGTAGTAGTATTCCGTATTTGATCTCAACATTTTCATTTTAATTAAGTGTTAACACACTAAAGTCAAGTATTCACTATTTACGGTACTGAAGATTTCACTATCTTAATGATCTGATATTGTCTCATATTAGATATACCAGAAGCATGCATATATATCTTTCACTATTATATATATGTATTAACCCAATATCTTAATAGCCTACAACTATCACATTGTAAGTATAACACAAGTATATATAAATATCCACCACTATTATATATATACTAACACAGCACCCCAAGGGTATACCTGTAGTGCATTGCATACTCTGCTATCATGTCCCGGTACATCTCGTACTCAAACAAGGACTATCGGTTTGGAAATCTCCCACGAACCATATAAATAAATAACACATATTGGAGGCGAACATAGTTCACATACCCATGGTTCATGCACATACCTACGCTCCCATGGTCAATTGACTTATTAACTCACAATTAAGCCATTCACAGTCCTATGTCCTTAAGGTGCCGATCTAAATCCCCCCCCCCCCCCCCCCCCCCGTAGGCACACAGAGATTAGATGGCCCTGATTCGAAAGTCGACCTCCCATGATATCAAGTATTGTAGGTATGTCATACACATAATATATCAAATATAGGTATGCACACAACCCATCAAATCAAATGGTATACACACAACCAATTGTCATATTTCATAGTTAGTATTATTATCACAAATCACTGTCAACGTATTTTAAGTTACGATATTCCCTCTCTCGTAATAAATTTCTAAGGATATTATATCACCTAAAAACCCTTAATACATAATCATAATAAGTACCATAATTAACCACAAATTTTATTCTTAAGTTCCATACCTTTCGAACTAATATCATAAGTATTTATCACGTAATACTTTCGACGTATTTACAATTACGATTATTTCTCTCTCTTAATCTTTAAGGTAAATTCACCCTCCCAAATATTTAAAGTATTTACCCGCATATACTCATTAACAATCCTGCACTATATTTATTTTCCCAAAATATCATTTTCTCATTCAGATTACTGTGCCACACTACTTTGGACCATTCTGTAATTTCCCAAAATTTTAAATTGTCGCTCGAACCAGACCTGATCTCGTTCAAACGAGATCAGGTTGTCGCTTGAAACACATCACGCGAGATGCCAATCTCGCTCGAAGAAAACTTCGTGTGACATTCCATTGTCGTTCGAACCACCTCTCGCGAGATACCAATCTCATTCGAACCACTACGCGCGACATCGCGCGACCTACACTTTGTTGTCTCCTTCACAATATTTTTGCGATTTCCTCCATTTTTAAGCCTAAAAACCTCTATAGTTTAAATCCCATCTTCTCATCATTATTCCCAATCAATAATAACAAGATTATATATCATTAACCACATCTTAGGATCATTAATTCATCATAAATCATAAAGATTACATGAAACCCGCAAATTAATTCATAAGAACCCTAGTTTCCAAATTTTCAATTAAAGAACCTGACCAACCCTAATTCGTTCATCAATTTTATTTCCAATTTCATCATAAAACCTCAACATACATGAAGGAATTAAACTACAAAACCAATCAGCCCAAAATCATAAATTAATTCTCCAATTTTCACCCGAATTAACTTTCATAACAAAGGTTTATTAACCTAGACTAACATGAACATACTTATCGCTAAAGAAAGCAAGCAATAAACACTTGCCTCGATTTCAAAGGTCTGATCCGTTGGTGTTGTTGGTATGGATGCGTTCCTCGCGTTCCGATCTACACGATGGTGGTGGTGGTTGTGTAAGGTGGTGAACATGGCTTCTCCTCCTTTGTAAATTGATCTCCCTCACCCACTCTGGCTCTCTCTTGATTTTGGTTTAACCTAACCCTAATTTTCCCCAATTAGATGAGATGATATATCTCTAATTTTCGTCCATTTAATTCCTCCAAAAATCCAAATTACAAAACTACCCCTACCGGGTGTCGGCTTCGCCTAAAATGTCCCGGAGTCCAATTAAAATACCCGGGTAGAGTTTTCTGACTATCTCGACCCTTTCGGACTCAATAGTGCACTCGAAATGATCATACGAGTTACTTAAAAATAATTTACCTTTATATTCTACTTAATTAATCCTGACACGTCTCACATGCGCGTCCCGACTTAATATATCAACTGTCGTATTTCTCTATCACAACAAGTTAAATAAAATTGTCATTCCATATTACTTATTCTCACAGTAATATCAATAATTACTAACTTCTCTTCATGCTAGTAAATATTCAATTTAAATCCGGATAAATAACTAATTCTCACATTTTTATTTAATTAAACCCGCAATAATAATAAATAACATAATTATTTAAGTCTTCAAAAATACGGGGTATTACATACTTCCCCCCTAATAATGAAATTTCGTCCCGAAATTCAGAAAATAAGGCATTTCTGGTAAGGAAAACTCCAAGTATTTACCTCACATCTCATGAATTTACGCAGTACTACCCATACAGTACATTACCGAATACCCTTAATAATGAACACCTCACTGATTAGTTACTCTCCAAACCTTACCATTTAAGTTTCACCACTTAACTTATATATAGTCACTATCTAGCCTCCTACTACTCGCACTAGTAGGTTAATTGATATTTAGATATCTACATTTTGTCTTACACACAATATACACTATAAATGTTAACACATTTTCGCCATACTGCCTTCGCAAAGGATTATGGAATCTAAGCATGTACGCTACCGACTCAACTTAACAATAATAGGAAAAGATCCCACATCACTCGGTACTAATTTCCTCATTCCAACATGCAATAATGCAACTCCCAATCATTCCACCTTGGTTAACGGGCCCTAAAGTTTCTCCGGACCTAGTAGATTATTGTCCTACCTTCTATCCAATAAGACAAGGATGACAAGGATTGATATATATAACGCCTCTAATGGAATCCTATTGATAATAAGTTGAGGGGAGTCGTCTTATACTAACTCTACCAGTGAAAGATATTACACTAAACTTTCCCATAATTGGAAATACAACATACCTTGCAATGTGCTACTAAAACTCTCAGACTTAGCGCCCGCTTGCGAGTGTGTTTGGCCGATTATGTTTGCATCTTGATATTCATGGCCTCCCGGAAACTCTTCCCAATAATCGAGTCATAACTCTCTTGACTCTTTCGGACAAAACTCTATTTGTACCCCATATAACCTTACTATCCCAGGAATAATTGTTGGGGTTTACTGTTACACATTATGATTTGTCCTAACTTGGCATAACGTGAGCTACTTTAATTACCCGATCCACTTTCACCCACATAGGGTCGTGATCCCATTACGAAGTACTAAACTCTGTAATGGTCCGTGGATTTACTCTCCCGTTACTACCAAGGTATCCCTAATGCTGAAGGAACTCTATTATTTCCTGATGGTCCACTTTCAATTGGAGCTGAGTAATGTCTTGCTTTGCTTAAGCCATCACTACTACGGCTTTATATTGATATGAATTTTACCTTTCCTATAACCACATCCATATTAATGACTCAAGCGATAGTGTCATCACTGCATGTCGCAAGTCCTTCCCCCCCCCCCCCCCTCTAAGCTTCAGATTCTTGTGAAACATGCTTTCTCCATGTCCTATCAAGTAAGTTTTAACTTCCCCGAGTTAAACTTTATCGGATTCTTCCTATACTATCCTCATGGCAAATCTGGGAATTAAAGGTCCTAACTGCCCTAATCCATCAAATAGCTAAATCCTGAAGTCGCACTCTTATACATTCTGTTACCTCTCGCAATAAGCGTTGTCTCACAATCTTTCACTTAAGGAAGAAAAAGTTATTACTCAAATATCTAGGGCGCCCATACACCCTATGCTTGGTTCATTGCAGCACCACCGTACTAGACGTTTTATATAAATAACAAATTATGCCCCATATATTTGGCATGACTATATGGTAAGGACCTACTCAGTCACCCTACCTTTTTCCACCTAATCATATCTTAGGTTGTCCTACCGATCTGCTTGTGGTGATAACGATTGGTAACATTATTACATATTGATCTTATATGGCCCCATCAGCCTTAGTTTGTAATATAACCATTATCTTACCGTTATAACCACGTGTATGGGTAATCATTATGATACTAAATCCATATACTAAGGGAAAACTTCTCCCAACTTCCAACGTTCGCTAAGTTTCATGCGTGGGATGTCTCGCAAAGAGAAATCGAAACAAGGAACCCCCATAATACACTACTACCTAACACTGTTGGTCATCGGGTTCTATTAAGTATTTAATCCATATGATATATCCATGATTTCCCATCCACGATCATAAAAATTCTACTCGTCTACTCTCATGTTACTAAAGACAGTATAAAATGCAAGGCTCTCACTATCACGAGTTATTAGCGCTATATAATTTACGAGCTATATCTCTCCGCTCTACAATAAGTCAATATACCCTGAATCACATCAGTAAAACATCCCTACTCACCGGGATCGACATAGTACGACAACATACTCACCAAAGTTTATAATAAAATATAACACATATGCAGGCTCAATCGTCTTTCAGGTGATGCCTAGTCAAAACCATATATTTAAAATTTGAAATTCATAGTACGATAGTCTTATCACACAATTTACTATCATTCAAACCCTCGGTAACCAGTAACCATATAATATAATAATATTCACTACTATCATAACGCCCAAAAGAGCACGAATCATTAAATAATACCATATACAAATTTCTCTTATTGTCCACACTTGCTCCTCCCCGTAGGTGGTAGGAAAATCTCGCTACCAAATGGTAGTCATTTACCTAATAAGACTGATGTCGCCAGCGTACCCACTAAACCGAATGCACACTCAAATTCTTAGTGTTAACTATTCACATATGTTGTGACACACCCACATCACTTGAACTCATCATTTATTCCTAAGGGTGAAGCAAAGCTCCATCAGTCTATCCTGATCGTAGGGTCCCCGTACACACGTTTTGCGACCCCTAATTATCTACAATCGTTATACCTTTCGAATTCCATTCATTAGATTTTCCCTTCCTCGTGTGGCTACCTTAGTCTGTTTTATGGCTCACCCACTCAAAATTGATACATTTACCCCATATTCCTAGGCCTCAAATATGGCCTCACTAGCCTTCCCTTGATTTTCCTAGGCCCCGTCGACCTTGAAATACGGTATGCTATAGTTATTGAGGACTACATTTGTCCTGCCTAGACCTACTACTCTCGGGTTATTAGTTCCTGGGTCTAATTCTCTTGACCCGATTCTCACACTGGATATTTCACTTTTCCAATTGGTATGCCTTACATACACGATTTATTATTCCCGGTACTTATCGATTTAACTTCTCAAGTGATCACATTCAATACTGGTAACCCTTATCTCTATATACAAGGTAATTTACCTTTCACTGGTCCTCCTGGCCTTGATGGGATGTCCTTCTCTCAGACCTGGCAGTTTTAACTCCCAGCTATTATTTTCGTTGTTCCTTGCGCTCTACAGGTCATATGGAACACATGGTCGTCCTGCTGGTCTTGACTGAATCCATCACTATTCCGTTAAGGTTTAATCATATCATTTAAATAGGTTTCCCCCACTCGGTATACGTTCTGTTGATATTCGACTAACACTATTGAATTCAACCTTGCCTTTCGGCTAGGTATCACAACTCGACTGGCTCCTTTTCTTCTGTGGAGTTGGCACAGTAAATATATACTTTTATGACGTTGACACTAGTCACCTTAGTCTCACCTCCCATTCACACTAGGGCAATCTACCCACGAGTCCATTTTCAACTTACGGACCCTTTTATCTTCCGTGACTCCTACTTCGGTTGCGAAGTTAGCTTACCAAGTTGACTCATCCTTTACGGTCGGTCTCTACCCGACCTACTGGTGATAAGTTCAACATCTTTTCCATATCTCTGTCTGAGCAGAAGATGGAAAATTTTAAATGGTCAACCCGTACCCAATATCTCGGTTTGATTGACTATTTTTACTCTCTGTTATTTCTCTGAGCTAGAAACATTTCTTCTGAAATTAAATTCTGAGTATTACTGCACCCTACTTTACATTATTGCCTTTGGATTAGCTCCCTCCATTGTCCCATCATACTTAGATATTATTGTTGGTGACTTCTACCATGATCACCGTTTCCCCGAATGCTTCACAACTCTCAATTATTTTTCTCCTCCTGCAGTCCCGCTGATGGCCTTTGCTGGTCATCCCATATTGCTCGGAGTACGAAGTCCAATCACTCTCGCATATGGACTGACTTCACAAAACTAAATCGCAGGAGAGCATAATTTGCATACGTAGTGGAATACAACAATCCTAGAATTAGGCTCTACATCAAAGAACGCTAAGCTGAAACGTAATAAGTCGTACAGATCCTAAAGGAAACTAGAACCTGATGCTCTGATACCACCTATGACACCCCGCCCAATTAAATATCGGGTGATCAATCCTTTATAAAATTTATAACTGAATGTTTGGTTGGTTCATTCTTATCATCACTTTCGAAAACTAAAATCCAATTAACTACCTAACATTTAATTAAGCTAGTGTCAAAGCATTTTCCAATTTAACTTTAAACCAATTAATTTAATAAATTTTGAACACATAAATATAAACCATACATAAGAATTAAATGCTGACTGAAACAAATACTGAATAGATAAGACTGGATAAAACCTTCCAGTTCACAGTTACAAACCAAACCATAATGAATACTCAAACCAACTGAGAAGAACTACAAGGGAAACTGAGAATAACTCTGCTAATGAGAATGGGCAACACATGCCCTAACTGAGATATCTGAACTAGGAACCGAATGAAATGAGAGAAGCATCTAATCACAAATAACCCGTAACTTCCACAAGAGTTGCAGCTCGGTAAATCATCCAAGTATCTAGAACCGATGTCCCTGTGGCTGGGCACCTGTACTAATACATATATATATATATATAGCAAAAGAGAAAAGAGATGAAAGAAACGGGTCAAAGCCCGATGTGTAAAAATATTTGTTTTAGCAACTATTTAAAACTGCATTAAAGAAAATATTATATGCATGTTAGTTCGAACTCTCACATGAGATTCTCACCTCTCGACTAGTGTGCACACTTAATGTACATCTAATCCATCCTAGCCATCTGACATACTTCTAACTAGAAAAAGGCTTATCCTTCAATTTACCCCTCGTAGTAGTATTCCGTATTTGATTTCAATGTTTATCATTTTAATTAAGTGTTAACACACTAAAGTCAAGTATTCACTATTTACGGTACTGAAGATTTCACTATCTTAATGATCTGATATTGTCTCATATTAGATATACCAGAAGCATACATATATATCTTTCACTATTATATATATGTATTAACCCAATATCTTAATAGCCTACAATTATCACATTGCAAGTATAACACAAGTATATATAAATATCCACCACTATTATATATATACTAACACAGCACCCCAAGGATATACCTGTAGGGCATTGCATACTCTGATATCATGTCCCGGTACATCTCGTACTCAAACAAGGACTATCGGTTCAAAAATCTCCAATGAACCATATAAAAAAATCACACATATTGGAGGCGAACATAGTTAACATACCCATGGGTCACGCACAAACCTACGCTCCCATGGTCAACTGACTTATTAACTCACAATTAAGCCATTCATGGTCCTATGTCCTTAAGGTACCGATCTAAATATCCCCGGTAGGCACAGAGAGATTAGATGGCCTTGATTCGAAAGACGACCTCCCGTGATAGCAAGTATGGTACGTATGTCATACATATAATATATCAAATATAGTTATGCACACAACCCATCAAATCAAACAGTATACACACAACTAATTGTCATATTCCATATGTAGTATTATTATCACTAATCACTGTCAATGTATTTTAAGTTATGATATTTCCTCTCTCGTAATAAATTTCTAAGGATATTATATCACCCGAAAACCCTTAATACATAATCATAATAAGTACCATAATTAACCACAAATTTTATTCTTAAGTTCCATACCGTTCGAACTAATATCATAAGTATTTATCACGTAATACTTTCGACGTATTTACAATTACTATTATTTCTCTCTCTTAATCTTTAAGGTAAATTCACCGTCCCAAATATTTAAAGTATTTACCCGCATATCCTCATTAACAATCCTGCACTATATTGATTTTCCCAAAATATCATTTTCTCATTCAGATTACTGTGCCACACTACTTTGGACCATTCTGTAATTTCCCAAAATATTAAATTGTCGCTCGAACCAGACCTGATCTCGTTCAAACGAGATCAGGTTGTCGCTTAAACCACATCATGCGAGATGCCAATCTCGCTCGAACAAAACTTCGCACGATATTCCATTGTCGTTCGAACCACTTCTCGCGAGATACCAATCTCATTCGAACCACTACGCGCGACATCGCGTGACCTGCACTGTGTCGTCTCCTTCACCAGATTTCTGCGATTTCCTCCATTTTTAAGCCTAAAAACCTCTATAGTTTAATACCCATCTTCTCATCATTAATCCCAATCAATAATAACAAGATTATATATCATTAACAACATCCTAGGATCATTAATTCGATATAAATCATCAAGATTACATGAAACCCCCAAATTAATTCATAAGAACCCTAGTTTCCAAATTTTCAATTAAAGAACCTAACCAACCCTAATTCATTCATCAATTTTATTTCCAATTTAGTCATAAAACCTCAGCATACATGAAGGAATCAAACTACTAAACCAATCATCCCAAAATCATAAATTAATTCTCCAATTTTCACCCGAATTAACTTTCGTAACATAGGTTTATTAACCTAGACTAACATGAACATAATTATCGCTAAAGAAAGCAAGCAATAAACATTTGCCTTAATTTCGAAGGTCTCATCCGTTGGTGTTGTTGGTATGGATGCATTCCTAGCGTTCCGATCTACACGATGGTGGTGGTGGTTGTGTAAGGTGGTGAACATGGCTTCTCCTCCTTTGGAAATTTCTCTCCCTCACCCACTGTGGCTCTCTCTTGATTTTGGTTTAACCTAACCCTAATTGTCCCCAATTAGCTGATATAATAAATCTCTAATTTTCGTCCATTTAACTCCTCCAAAAATCCAAATTACACAACTACCCCTACCGGGTGTCGGCTTGGCCTAAAAATGTCCCAGAGTCCAATTAAAATATCCGGGTAGAGTTTTCTGACTATCTCGACCCTTACGGACTCAATGGCGCACTCAAAATGATCATACGAGTTACTTAAAAATAATTTAACTTTATATTCTACTTAATTAATCCTGACACATCTCACACGCGCGTCCCGACTTAATATATCAACTGTCGTATTCTCTATCACAACAAGTTATATAAAATCATCATTCCATATTACTTATTCTCACTGTATTATCAATACTTACTAACTTCTCGTCATGCTAGTAAATATTCAATTTAAATCCGGATAAATAATTAATTCTCACATTTTAATTTAATTAAACCCGCAATAATAATAAATAACACAATTATTTAAGTCTTCAAAAATACGGGGTATTACAGTGTCTTTAGGCATGAATCTTCGAGGGTTTGATAGTTTAGAACCCCTATGTTTGATGGGTCAAATTATGCCTACTAGAAAATGCCTATAAAGTCCATATTTAAGGCTATAGATGAGCGAGTGTGGTAGTTGTTGTTAAGGGGTGGTCACCTCCAATCGCGAAAGATGGAGATGAAATTCACTTAAAACCTGTAGAGTCCTGGACTGAGGCTGAGCATAAATTATCTCAATATAATTCTAAAGGTTTAAATGCTCTCTTTTATTTTGTTACACCGGAGGAATTCTGTCGTATTATGACGTGTGAGACATCAAAAGAGGCTTAGGATATACTCCAACTCACCCATGAAGGAACTAGTGTTATTAAGGCTTCCAAACTCCAAAACCTCACCACTCAATTTGAAAGGACTAAGAAGTTAGAGAGTGAGACCTTTAATGAGTTCTACGCTAGGTTACATAGTTAACTCATCGTTTAACTTGAGAGAGAAGATACCTAACAACCAAGAAATAAAGAAAATCTTAAGGTTGTTTCCTAACAGATTTAATCCAAAGGTGATTATTTTGAATTCTTTGGGTACACTTGACTCGATAAAACTTGAAGTGCTCATAAGTGACTTATAAACTTATGATCTTCGAATGTTTACCTCCAAGAATGTGACGAATATATTAAAGGGCATAGCTTTGAAAGCCCGAAAGGAGGGATCACTTATTTCGAATGATGAACCTGTCGTCAATTTTGAAAATGTGGCCACGTTGGCAAAGAAGTTTAAGAAATTTCTCAAATTCCAAAAGCAATATAAAGATTAAAGAAGACTTGAGAAAAATAATAACAATAATGCCAATCATTTCCTTAAGAATCGGAGTGAGAATTTTAAGAGGGATTATTCTGATTGATGTTAGGGTTGTTAGGGTTTTGGCCATAGTGTAGCTAAGTGCCCCATGAAACTCAGGAATGAGGGAAAGAAACTGATAGCATTTAATGCCACCCTCAGTGATAGTGATCCAAAAGAGGGAACTAGTTCCCCTATTGAGCGTAACTTTACCGCGTTCGTGGATAGTCATGTGAGCATTGACGAGAATTCTTCACATGAAGATATTCCTTTACATGATACTTCCGAGACCATAGTTTATCAATGTAGGTCAAGAGGTCAAGAGAGTGGAGATGATAGTGAGGATGAAAAAGAGCTGAAGGAAAGTGAACTACAAGTTGCCTTCCGTGAGTTGTATGTGGAAACATTTAAGGTTAATAAGTCTAACTAAAAGTTGGAAGCTCGATTGAAAGAACGTGCAATCGAAAATGATGACAATGTTTTGATTGAGGATCTTAGGACATGAGAGAGGACTCTTCGAGAGAAGATAGATTAAATTGAGGGTGAGAGATATAGTCATCATGGTTTGATGGAGACTATAAAGAAATATCTTCTAGAGTTTGAGGAGTTTAGGCATTTTCTTGAGTATAGGATAGTTGAGCTTAAGGAGAGATTGAGAGATTTGAGTCATGTCGAATTTGATTTGGAGTCTAGGTAAAAAAAAGTTGGATAGAATGTCAGGTAGCCTCCAAATCAAAGATAACAAGTGTAGAATTATCTTTGATGATTGAATTTTTCCCATTTCTAAAGACAACACAATATTTTTGAGATAGTCGACTAGGAATGTTAGGAAAATTCAACCTTTAGGTAACACTCCTCGTCGTGTTTATATGTGCACTCATTGAGGTAGGAAGGGACACCTTAGGCATTTTTTCTATGATCTTTAGAACGGTCCTAGGAAGTCTAAGAATAGAGTCACGATGGTTCCCAAAACCCCTAAGCATCATTTCACACCTATTTGGGCTAGGAAATCGGATTTAGCGACTTTACGTATGAGACTTGTTGATTCTCATTTGCTTGTACAGGATACTTTTCATGCTATATCTAAAGGTTGATTGTGTTAGCATTATTTGTCACACTCTAGTTGTGCTTTATGATATATATATTTGTTAGTGTTATGACATGTGTATCTTTTCTATTTTTATTTTTCTTTTATTGAGTCATAATGAAAAATATAAAAATATTTTGTTTGTCTTTTGAGTTAGAGTTTTCATTAAAAAATTGGAAAAAAAATTTGTAGTTTCTTTCGAAATTTTTTTGAAAAATTTAAAAAGATTTTTGGTTTTTTTGTATTTTACCTTTGCATATATGGTATGGCATATTGGTGTGCTTGAATCCAATTCACTCCGTACTTTCCACGCGACTAGGACATTTGGTTATGATTGTATATACTAAGATTTTTTAATCATGTTTGCATGGAGTTGTTTTGAACTTGATTTGCATAATGGATTCGACTTTGTATATGCCTCCGCACACACATGCATGAGCTTTTTGAACGTTAACTTCACATATATATTTAAGTTGTTTGAGATGTTTTCCCATTAATTTTGTCATCTATATGTTTATGTGACAATGGGGGATTTGTGCATGTAAGAACCATTTCCCATGAGAATGTTTGTAGTGTATTGAAAAAAATATGAGTGTGCGCGGGAAAGGGCTACAAAAGGAGTAAATCTCGTTTGCGGGAAAGCCACCGTTGGCAAGATCCCAATAAAAGATTAAAGGCAATAAATTAGAAAATTTGCCAAAAAGGGGCCAACATAGTTTAGATTAATGATTGATCATTCAAAAGAAATTATTTCAAAATAATTGAGAAAAGAAAAGAATAGAAAATATTATATGTTTATCTTTTATGGGTGTTTAGTGGAAGATCAACGGGTTGCAAAATGAATCCTAGTTATGCTTATTTTGTCGTGACGCTATTGATTTTTAGAATCATCAATGTTCTAGGCTTGTGTGCATTGTGCTTGTTTGTTCATTGAAGTTCATGTTATATTATCACATGAGGTTAAAGCTTAGTTTGATAAAATTTTTTAGTCAATTAGAACTTCTAGAGCATATTTGAGTGTTTGGGTCATAATTCATTTGTATCTAGTTCACGCCCATTCATTTTATCCCACGTGTTTAGACACATTGATACTATGCTAGTATGTAAAGCTTATGTGTTTTATATCGAGTTTTGTGGTCATCTATACCTATATATGTGTGTGTCGGATTTTTGTTGGTATATTTTGCATATAGTATATATGCAATTGTGTTTTTGAGTATTTTCGATTTACACTTACTCCATTTTTATCATATTATTAATCATTTTGATTATTTGTACTTGCCTTTCCATGTTGCATGTTTGTTATACTTTACACAATTTCATGCTTTATTCCCTTATCCCTACGTTTAAAATTATGGTATTAAATTTTCTCATCTTGGTATCTTATGATCACGTATTTATGGGGAGATTGGGTTTTGGGGGTTAATTTTTTATGCTATCTTGCTTTGTTTATTCCTAAACAAAATGGAGATAAATGGTATCTTTCCTTTGCATGATTAGGATATCTTTATCTTAGAGGGAGACATCATACCTAGGTTGAGATTGTTCTAAACATTGGTAGATGTTTTTCATTTGCAGATACTTGTTATATTCCCTTTGCAATTGAAGGTGTTTTAGTGTGTAGGATTACAAGTTGAGATTAATGCGGCAAAGTTTTCAAGCAAAGCAAAGCTACTCATGTTTATATGTCTATTGAGCGCCTATACTCTTTTTCATTTTTGAGGTTGGAGAGTGAATCTTTTTAGAGAGCTTGACGCCCCATAGGATTTTTATTTGTGAGTTTTATCCCGAAATAGCCAAAGGGAGATAGTTTTAAGGACATATTTCCTATCGAGTCAATTTTTATGTAATTGGATTAATTTCCAAAACGTTTGAGTGATAAGATAGACTTTATCTTCGTAATACCATAAGCCTATGACGATCTTTGATGAATACATTGCAGCCAAGCTTCAAAGATTCTATATTCCGTGTCAAGTTTAGTGCCACGTTTGTCTTCATGCTTACTGAGGATGTCGCAGGTATGAATGCATATAATTTATGAGTTCTTGGAATTTTCATTAAGGGTGTTATGGTTTATTTTAAATATGTTTGGAACATTTTTTAATATTTTTTAAGAAAATATATTTTTATAGTTTAGTTTCATTAGAATGAAATATAAGGTCATTAGAACGAAATATATTTTTCGTTCAAACGAACTTATAAGTCGTTAGAATGACATTGTCTTTTTATTCGAAGTAGAATTCGTTAGAAGCTCATTTGAAGCTGGTTCAAACTATAATACAATCTCGTTCGAACGAAGTTGGTTTTTCATTCAAAAAATATGTGATTCTCATTCGAACGAGCTTGGTTTTCAATCGAACGAATTCATCGCATCGAAATTCCTGTTTTCTTATTTAAGGTGTTTTGAACTCAAAATTTTAAAGAATTTTTTACTAAAAATGATTCTGGAGTTGTTTACAAAATTTCCAAGCCCTAAGTTTCACCCTTTACGTTTCAAGATCCATGATTCATAATAAATATGCTTTTAGATATTTTTGGTTAATTAAAGTTTGATTCTTTCATGTTGAGGAACTTTTTTCTTACGGTGGACTTCGTATATTATGATTGCGTGTTTGATAGTTGTTGAGCCTCATCGATGGATACGGAGTCATGCGTAGACTCGTGTGTTGTGGCATCTTGCGTGGGTGGATTACTACATTGAATTGTGGAGGAGTGGTCGAAGATAAAAGAGCATCGGGGTTTGTGGTGGATCTAGTCGTTGTGTAAGTCTGTTGTCTATGTTGTGTAAAACCATGCCATAGTGATCTATTGGCCGGATCGTCCGAGGTTTTTCCTTTTGTAGTTTTCCTCTTACATCAGTGCCTTGTGGTTAGTTTTTTATTTTATCTTCTTATCACCTTAGATGCAAGCCATAGGGTAAAAATATAAAATTTGTTAAATTAAGTTTTCCACAGATAAGATTTAAAATCGGTGTTAAGTTTATTTGGGCTAATTTTGTTTAAAGGTTAAATATTTAAAAGTTAAAAAATCTAAAATATTGGACTTGTGTTTATTCGAACCATCCTTGCCTTTGAGTATACCGAAGGATCTATCTACGTTCTCATTCTCCATAACTCATGAAGATCCGACTGTAAGATGTCGATCTTGGCAATAAGCTCGGCAAGTACAGTCATTAAATTGGGTTAAGTATTAATATCTTGATTAGGGATATCCGTGAGATAAGTGTGATATATTTTTACTTAAGTGGGTGAAAATGAAGTAGAGCTCTAAGGTGGAATGGTAGCGGATCGTAACTAATAAGCAGCCAGACCAAGCTAGGGGAAATGTGGCGACACCGGAGAGGGAAGTGGCTTATATTTAGAAAAATATATTTTCTTTATTTGTAAAAAGAGAATGTTTTTTATATTTTTTAGAATGGGAGAAAAGTCCCCTCAGTGTAGTTTTTATTATTAGGTTCCACTTGTATTATGTTCCGTGTAAGGTGCAAGAGAAATGCTGGACAAGATCCGAGTATGGTAGAAGAGAGGGTGCGCAATGAAAAATACGATTTAACTTGTTTGCAGACTCACATACATGGTCCCGTTTTAAAACTGGGCAAAAGAGCGCAAAATCGAGTGGTAACACAATCCAAAATTTTGATAGAGTTGATCTTTGAAATCGGCAATCTAGGTATAAGTGTCCCAAGTCGGAAATTTATATGAGGTCTATGCATGGGAGGTTAGTGTAAGGGTCCCCTCTTTGGCATATCTTTCATGATATACCTCTTGCCTATTAGGGAAATTGTTCATTAATAAGTGTGGAGAAACCATATTATATACCCGAGTGTATGTGAATTTCCTCAAGATATAGCCTCTGGTGACGGTACGTGTGAGAGAGAATTTGATATACTCAATATACATGAACGAGTTCCTGCTACATACCTCCCATTATGCATTCAGTCAAGCGGTATGATATGGGGAACCATTTGATATATGTCGAGGGTACCGGGTCAATGGAAGGTGGAAGTCTAATGCTTAGGTTAATTGTGCCTCACAGAATTAAAAACCCATCATAAACTGAATCCCCAATACGAGAGAACTAAAGGGTCACTACTAAATGTTCGTACAATATAATCTAAAAATGAAGAGTGCCCAATATATGTGTTTTAAACAAAACCAATTTTTCTCCCAAAAAGATCCAACTTTTAATCATGCACCAAACCAAGTTGTGAAAAACCCAATTCTTACTTTAAACCAATTTTATCTTGGTTAATCCTAAACATGCATCTAGTGATTAAAGCAAGTAAATTAAAGTAAAGAATACTCACAACGCCGGATGTACGAGGAAAAAACCCAAAACGGGAAAACAACCTCGGACGGCCCAAGCCAGACAATCACTATGAACAATGGTTTTACAAAGACAAATTAGCCTTACACTAAGACTCGATCCCCACGGGTCTTGACGCTCCTTATGATCTTCAATCGTTCTTCAATAGTGCCCACGCAAAAATTCCGTCTTTCACGATACCTATCCACAACACACGCGTCCACGTATGTCTCGGTGTCCACCGATATGGCTTTGATTCGTCTACGATGTCAAACACGATGTCCGTCGCTTCTTCACCACAAAACCCTTTGATGTTCAATGTGTAGAACAAACAACTTTGGTTCCGCAAGATCACTTAAACTTATAAGAATGATAACTCGGATCTTTGCAAACTCTAAGGATGTGTTTAAGACTTTTAAACCTTAGAAAATATGTGCAAACAATGTTCTGGTTCGTAAAATTATTTTCCAGAAAGAACACTCACGAAACTATGATGAAAACACTGTTTAAATAGGATTTAAACGCTGCCTCAAAAAACGTGTCATTCAAATGACTTGAGGAATTCGTTCGAGTGACATCCCATCTCGTTCGAACGAGATTAAATGTCGTTTGAACGATAGCGCGAAAGTTTGACTTTTTAACTTTTTGTTTAAAACGTCTCTTTCAATGAGAGATCCAAAAATGTCAAACTCTTTTACGAGCTTATCATCATAAAACGTAGTGTAAACCTTTAAAACACTTTTAAAACATTTAAAAACATTTTTCTTTATAAAAATTACATCCTTATCTTTTATAAAATAATTTTGAGCACCATTAATTATAAGCATTCATACTTGAGTGATCTCGGAATGAAATTAACTTTGAAGACGATTAAACTTGCACCAATTTAAACTACGACATGATTAAATATTTGAAGCTTTGTCGCAACGTCTTTAATTTCTTCAATACATCATAGACCAAGTGCGACCGTGACACAAATAAACATCTCCCTATGACATATTACAAACACAGTTTTGTTCACGGAATTATGTCAAAACAATACAGGGACTCAATTGGAAATTTATGTCCTTACAAATCTACCCCTTTGATTTTTTCGGGACAAAACTAAACCATTAAAATGCCTAACCGGGTCGTCAAGCCGTATGACGCCTAAATCCTATCCCATAAACACAAAATAAAAAATTACAGGACACGGACAAGAATATGTAGCACCGACAAGCATGAATTGTCTTAATGTGATGTAGACTTGAAATCTCGAATCGCTGAAGCATACCTATACACATGAAACAGATAAACAAATACCCAGTGAAGTTTGGAGGAACAAGTGAAACCAATATATTTATCCAAATGATACCAAACAATAATAGATATCAATATGAATAATCTCTGAAAACACTCATTTGTTAAAACAACTTGAGCAACAAAATGATACCAATTTTGATGAGTGCGAAAATGATACCAATGTGATCTACCATCATTAATCAAAGATAACAATTTGTAAAATATGAAATCAAAACATGCTCAAATCTCCCCCTACATCACATACATCTCTCCCCCTTTTTGTCTCGAATAGACAACCCGGTGAAAAGATAAACTAATTTGAAATATCTAGCATGAGAATATAAACCAATCTGAATCAATGTGAAATCACTAGATAATCATGAAACAACTAACTAAATATGATCAAGTAATGACAAATCAGTAGCTAGTAAACCAAAGAATCACACAAAGAATATCTCAAATTAATCAGGTGTGATAAACAGACTATATGCAAAATACCAATTTTAAAATAAAAGAACCTAGATATAAACCAAATAGACTAAAAAATCCTTCAGCAGTACCAAAAAATATACCAATTCGAACCAGAGGACAGCAAACCAATTACAAGCCATTTTTCAGCCTGCCGTTCGAACGAGACAGGGACTTTGCTCAAACGAGATGAGGAAGTCGCTCGAACGAAGTACAAATGTCGTTCGCGCGAGATGAGATGTCAATTGAACGACTTTGCGCGACCTGCCTAAATTTCCCAGATTCCCAGAAATAATATAAAGTACTGCCCAGTGAAAAAATTTCGATAAAAAAAATTTCTGGAAGGGCCTGACAGATGAAAAACAGTGCTAAAACAGTAGGCTTTTAAAACAAAACGCAAAAATTGATAAAAACTAAAAAATGGGAGTTACATGCAAACATGGTACTGATGTGCTCAAATATGGATATGGACTGAATGGGCGTGAAACTACAAAAAATGAGTCACAATTCCAACACATCAAAATGATCAAGAAGCTCAATTGATAGCGATAAATCATCAAACTTTAGTATAGCCATATGACAATTAAAGAGTGATCATAATGAACTAAACATACTACATGCACACAAACCTAAAATTTTAACGATTCTGCACCCAATAGCGTCAAATTGCAATGTTTCAAAATTAGGATTAGTTGTGCAAACCCATTTAAAAAATTTAATCCATCCAAACTCCCTCCATAATATCATATTTTCTTTGGAATGAACTAAACAAATTTGGCCCTATTCTTAGCATATTGCATTTTCTATTTGAGCTCTTTTAAATGGTGGCTTTCACGACGAGTTCATTTTGAACTCTCGCAACCCTTTTTCGTGAATCACTCATCATTTTTACCAATTTTAAAATTTCACGGTAAACGGTTATTACATGCACACTTCTCCTTAACTTTACTTATGCATAGATGACAAGATTGAGATAAGAACGCCACACCAAATTTAAATATGCAAGAGAAGTCAAGCATCCATATAAACTCATGCATGTGTGGATGTTGGCATATATACAAATTCGAATCAAAATGCATATCAACTTCGAAACAGCCCCATATAAACAATGGTTAAGATCATTCTAAGCATCGATAATAATGACCAAATGTCCTAGCCATGTGGATAATGAAACGATGGGGGGTCCAAGCACACCAATATGACACATCAAACATGTAAACTCAAAAACAAAAACCGAAATTTTTTTTGGCTTTTCAAACATATTTTTACTCAAAGAAAAGCAAAATATTTTTGGATTTTCAAAAGTTTTCTCAAAAACAAAATCTTTTTGTATTTTTCAAATAGGACTCAAACAAATGAAAACTATAATAGAAAGTGATACACATGTCATAATACTAGCAATGAATATATCATGAAGCAAAGTAGCATATGACAAACATGGCAATACTATCATCCTTTAGATTTAGCATGGGAAGAATCAAGTGCACCCAAACGAGAATCATGAAGTTTAATTCCTAAAGTCACTAAATTCGATTTCCTAACCCAAGTAGGTGTAAAACGACGCATGGGGGTTTGGGTAACCGGGGCAACTTTATTTTGAAACTTCCTAGGAATTTGTTTAAGGTCATAACAATAACGCCTAAGGTGACCTTTCCTACCACAAAACGTGCAAGAGTAGCGGTGGTGGGAATGATTACCTTTATGTGGACCTTTTCTAACCATCCTAGTGTTTCTCACACATGCGGGGGGGGGGGGGGATGGGAACAACTCTCTCACCAAAACCTATACCTCCCCTATCTTCCTTAATTTGGACGGTTCCTAAGATCTTATCTAACTTCTCCGACCTAGCCTCCAAATCAAACTTGACTCTAGACGAGTCTACCAATATCTCCTCCAACTCGTGAATCCTAAACTCGAGCAAACGCCTAGACTCCTCAAACATTAAAATCTCCTTTTTTAAGAACTCCATCAAACCACGGAGATTATCTCTCTCTTTCTCCATAAACTCTAATTTCTCCCTAAACTTTTTCTCTCGTGCCCTAAGATCCTCAATCAAACTATCATTATTTTCTATGGCATGCTCATTCAACTTAGCTTGCAATTTTGAGTTAGCCTTTTTCACCTTCACCGTTTTGGCATACAACTCATTAAACGCATTTTCCAACTCTTTCACATCTACCTCCTCCTCGTCACTCTCTTCACCCTCAATAACATGGGATACACTCAAAACCTCCTCGGAAGTGTCATGCACATGAGAATCGTCGTCGCTCACATGACATGCCATAAACGCAACAAAGTTACGATCAATAGGGGAACTCTCTCCCTCTTTCGAATCACTATCACTTAAGGTGGCATTATAGACAATGGGTTGCTTGCACTCTTTCTTAAGTCTAGTGGGACACTCCTTAACTTTGTGACCGTACCCCTCACACCCAAAACACTTATCCGACTCATCTCTCTTAGGCTTCTCAAACTTATCCTTAGAGGCGGTATCTACTTTGTTGTTCTCAAATTTCTTGGCATCTTTCGATTGCTATTGAAACTTAATAAATTTTTTAAATCTCTTTGCCAACAAAGCAACATCCTCAAAATTGTAATCGGAATCGGAATCAGAATCTGAAACTTTAATTTCCTCTTTTCGGGTTTTCAAAGAAATACCCTTTTCTTTCTTAGGCACTTGCTTGGAGGTAATCATGTCAATTTTATAGGTTTGTAAGTCACCTACAATATCTTCTAGTTTCGTTGACTCTAACCTACCCAAGGAATTTAAAATGGTCACTTTCGCATCAAACCTACTAGGAAACGACCTAAGGATTTTCTTAATGACACGGTTGTCGGGAATTTTCTCACCTAGGTTAAACGATGAGTTGATAATATTGGACAACCTAGCATAAAACTCATCAAAGGTCTCACTCTCTAACTTCTAATAGTCTCAAACTGTGTAGTGAGATTTTGAAGTTTTGACCCCTAATCGTGCTACTGCCCTCCTGAGTGAGTGCCAAAATATCCCAAGCTTCTTTTGATGTTTCAGAAGTCATAATTCTATTATATTCTTCCTGTGTGACATGTGAAGAAATAACGTGCAGACCCTTAGAATTATATTGTCCAAGTTTTTGTTCAGTTTCGGTCCATGACTCAACCGGCTTTAAACTAGTGACCTCACCTAAAATAGTGACAGGGGGTGTCCAACCTTTCTCAACTGCAAGCCAAACACGCTCATCAATAGATTTTAAAGCACATGTCATTCTCATTTTCCAATAAGTGGAATTAGTGCCATAAAAAACAGGAGTTCGAGAAAATTCATTATATCCAGAATTCATCTTTGAAAACACACGGGATCACAAAAAAAATAAAAAATGTTTTCTAGCTCTGATACCAATTTGAAGAGTGCCCAATATGTGTGTTTTAAACAAAACCAAATTTTCTCTGAAAAATATCCAACTTTTAATTATGCACCAAACCAAGTTGTGAAAAACCCAATTCTTACTTTAAACCACTTTTATCTTGATTAATCCTAAACATGCAACTAGTGATTAAAGCAAGTAAAGTAAAGTAAAGAATACTCACAATGCTGGATGTACGAGGAAAAAACCCAAAACGGGAAAACAACCTCGGACGGCCCAAGCCAGACAATCACTATGAACAATGGTTTTACAAAGACAAATTAGCCTTACACTAAGACTCGATCCCCACGGGTCTTGACGCTCCTTCTGATCTTCAATCGTTCTTCAATAGTGCCCACGCAAAAATTCCGTCTTCCACGATACCTATCCACAACACACGCGTCCACGTATGTCTCGGTGTCCACCGATATGGCTTTGATTCATCTACGATGTCAAACACAATGTCCATCGCTTCTTCACCGCGAAACCATTTGATGTTCAATGTGTAGAACAAACAACTTTGGTCCGCAAGATCACTTAAACATATAAGAATGATAACTCGGATCTTTTCAAACTCTAAGGATGTGTTTAAGACTTTTAAACCTTAGGAAACAAGTGCAAACAATGTTTGGGTTCGTAAAACTATTTTCCAAAAAGCACGCTCACGAAACTATGATGAAAACACAGTTTAAATAGGATTTAAATGCCGCCTCGAAAAACGTGTTGTTTGAATGACTTGAGGAACTCGTTCGAGTGACATCCCATCTCGTTCAAACGAGATTGAATGTCGTCTGGACGACAGCGTGAAAGTTTGAATTTTTGACTTTTTGTTTAAAACGTCTCTTCCAATGAGAGATCCAAAAATGTCAAACTCTATTACGAGCTTATCATCATAAAACGTAGTGTTTTAAACTTTCTAGAATCCTTATCAAAATAAAACCCCGAGTCTTTACGCCACTATGGTATAAGGCTATCTACTGAGTAAATAATCACATAATCTCTAGTCCTTTTCAGGTACTTGAGATGTGTTTTAATATAGTCTAGTGCTCCTCACCTAAATTAAACTAATTGAACAAGCTGATGGTAAAGATTATATCTGGTCTAGTATACAACATAACATATATAAGGTTTCCCACCATTAAAGCATGAGGTATATTCCTCATCCTCTTTAAATGATCAGGTGTTTTAGGACCATCATTCTTATAGGGATTACATTCCTAAAATTAAAAAGTCATTTCCTTATAATCCCTCGCGCTAAACTTTATGTGCATATTACTGATATAAGTGACTTGTGATAATCATAACAATCTATTTATCCAATCCATCTACATAGCAGTCAATTGTCCTAGCTAAGACAATCCTTTAGCAATAAATAATAAAATGTTATAAAACATAGTTTCAAGAATAAAATCCAACTAACGATGATAAAGATCTCAATTACTTGGCTTCGAGGGGGGTAAACAAAGCTTTGTGAAGGACAATCATAGGTTATCCTTCATGGTTGGTTATTGGGTAGCCCCAAGTGGTAGAGGTGAAGGAGTTCACACCATTTGAAATTATCCACCACTTGTAGATTCTTCTTCTTTTCCTTCATTCTTTCTATCTTGTGATGGCAAATATTTACACTCATAGTTAGTATTAACCTTAAATACTAAATCCTTTTTCTTCTACTTAGTAAATATTAACTGTGATGATGATAATGATCGTCGTAGTGGTGGAACCTATTGTTGATGTAAAAAACTAGACTTGATCTAATTAATTAATCACAGATAAATATGAATAAAGAAATAAGACAAAGGATTTTTAAAGTGGTTCAGCCTTAATGAAAATGGCCTACGTCCAATGTCTTGTATTGTTGCGTATTTTGCCTTGATCTCAATTCTGATCGCCAGTGATCGATTACCCCGTTATGGAGGGGGTTACAATGTATTTATAGCCCTTGGGCTGTCAATATGAATAGAAAGTATGTCATTATTTATTAAACATATACATCTGTACATAAAAAGAATGTTCATTGAATCTATTTTTATCGCTAGATCTTCTTGGATAGATGCTCAGTATGTTGAGTAGCTCGGCACTATGAGTTGTTCGGTGAATATATTTTTTGCCACGCCGGATGACATGTGTCTTCATATAGTTGATCCACGTCTGCTGACTAATTTTTGTATCAATAGAAGCCCCCAATGTTTCATAGTTGAGGTTGGATATGAAAGTGTGGAACATTATTCCCAGAGGTTGCTCGAACACGTTTACCCAGTCTCATTAGTTTACAGATCTCCAACACTTAGAACATTTAATGATTTTGAGTGCAAAATGGAAAAACTTGTAAATATTTTGAATCTTCAACAGACCCTTGGGTATTCGCATCTTTTTCATCATTTAGCCGCCGAAAACACAATCGTCGTCTCTAGTGATCATTACTTTTCTCACTTCTCGAAGCAATGCATTTAAAAGCGATATAATCAAATCATCTTATACCTTTTGCCTTTTAGACTGCCAAGATTTTTGTCTTCTCACTTTTTCTTCTTATGCTCGTTCCTTCTATCATCCGCCTTAGCCGATTTCTCATTTTTTTGTAAGAACTTCTTTTTTCTTCTTCTTGCAGTTTTTGGTATACTTTGATAATATCGTGGAGAAGGATGAAGCCATTAAAGCTTCAAACTCATCTAGTGGAGTAGAGGAAGCCCTCGCTAGGTTGTCAAAATCTTTGGGGGAGTCCCGGTAGAAGTACGAAGAGGATAAAGCTGCCTAGGAGAATAAATTCCAATCTGCTGCGACGACTCGTCAACAAGCTGATACAGCTCGAGATCAGGCTGTAAATGCCTCCAAAGAGTTGGAGGAAAATTAAAGGTTTCTCTTTCCAATAAATTGGAAGCTGATGGCAACCTTGAAGAGTCTGAAAGGCATAATAAAGAGCTTGAGGAGAAGGTGAAGTCTGTTAAAGAGCTTCTTAGGGAAAAACAAAGTCTACTGAAGAGGAAAGCTGTTGTGAATAACTCCTTTAGCTCTAGCTGGGACAAAGGATGGAATAAAGCTTTGGTTTTTGTCTCTTCCCAGATGGATTATCCAAGTTTGAAATACTTCAGAGATGGATGGGTTGCAGCTTTGAAGGAGTTGAATGTTGCTGATGATTCTAAACTTTTTTAAAAACCCTCCTCCTACTATTGAAGAAGAAGAAGAAGAAGATGAAGCTGCATCTGATGAATATTATATGGTGATAGTAGAACTAACACCTATTGTTACCATTCCTCAATCCTCCGAATAAGTTCATCACGCAACAACTTCTATCGAGCAACGCCAACTGCCCTCCGAGCAACCAACTCTTTCATCCAAATCGGCTAAAGATGTTATAGGAAATAAGGAGAAGATGTAGAGTTGTTCGGCTCTTTAATTATGTTATTTGTCTATTTTTCCCTTTTTGTTGTAACTTTGGTTGTACTTTCTCCTTCTGTGATCAATAAAATGGACTTTGTTATTTATTCTGAGTTTTCTCCTTTACTTGCTTGATCTGTATCGTTATTGATCCATTTTTACTTTTCCTTGCTAGTTTATAACCAGGATGGAACTCTTGTCAGCTCATGATACAGATTTGATGAATAAATGTATTGATTACTTTAAGGCTGGTCATACAGATTCCATTGAAGCTGAAATAGTTAATATCCTTAGGCCTGATGCCTCTGAGCGAGCAATCAAGGCTTACTAATATTTAAAATGTTTGCTTGATCGGGTGGTGTTCAATAATGCCGCTTATTATGAAATGATTGAAGACCTTGAAGGAGTGATCGAGGAACTTCAACTTTAACACAAGGAAATAACTGCACTTCTGCATGAGGGTTATGAGAAGAAGTACCAATAGTTGAGTGTTGGTCGGGGTTATAACAAATTTATTTCAGCCCACAGAAAGAGAGAGGGTGAGTTTAAACTTAGAGTTGAGGAGCAGAGAAACATTGCCAAGCTGTTGGAGGAGGAAAATATTGACTTGCGAGAAGAATTGAGACAACTAAAGCCTTCCTCTTCTTTTGGAGCTATGGTCGCGGTCAGCAATGAGAGCTTTTCATTTTTGGAAACTGAAAATGTTGCATTGAGAGAAGAATTGGAGGCTTTGAAATGAGCCAGACCTACATCTTCCTCGTGGGGTAGAGCAAGAGATGTTCAGAGCAGAATTGAAGAGACTGGGAATCAACAAGCCTTAGCAAATCAGGGTGCTCAATTGAAAGACAAAAATCAAGCTCCAGAAAATTCAAAGTCTTACCGAGAAACTTTCCAATTAGATTTATGCGTTGAAAAGTAAAGAAAACTTGGTGAAGAAACTTCATCAGCAAGTTGAGAGATTGACTTGTAAATTTCACAAGCAGTCTAGAGAGTTTTGGATGGGGGAATAAAATGAAGCTTTGTGTCATCTTGATGCCAGGTTGAAGCAGTCAAACAATGAGGGGTACAAGTATGGATGGATGAATTCTCTAGTTGTGATGCATGTTGAAAAAGGGAATTTGTTATGGGATTGGTGTGATCTTAGCCTGCTTGATATGTCGATTCCTCCTTTCAAACTAAACGTTAGCTAGATTCCAGTCAGTTCCATTCCTCAGTGTTTAATCTCCAAATACCTTGGTGATTACCAGCTTCATGAAGATTTTGAGATATCCCGTCCTCCACATTTACTTGACCGACCAAGTTCGAGCAATACCAGGATGTTACAGGATTTAAATTATATCAATTCTCCTTTTGCTTTAGATGATCCCCCAGCTGGAATGAATCTTGTACCTAAATTGGAAGGAAAAAAGCCAATAGAATAGGAAATTTGTATTCAATTAATAAAAGTTCATCTTTTTGTAATTTTCTTTCCTTGGAAATAGATTATAAGATATTTTTCTTATCATGTTGTATATATATATATATATATCTATAAGAAGACAATTTGTCTTATATTGTTTTAATTGCCTAGACAGTGGAACTTTGCCCCATTTTTTGCCTAGTTGTAGTGACGTGTCACCCATAAGTGCCTAAGCAATGGAATTATTTTCATCCCATGGTCCTTCTTTGTTGTAGCAATCTTATCTAGATTACCTTGGTTCCTAAGTAGTGGATTCCCCTTGAGGTCACCCCTCTTCTTACCTAGTTTTGGATGCCCCTTGAGGTCACCCATAATCAAATAGTCCTTGCCTTGTATGATTGTTATGCCAACATTGTTGGTTAAGTTTATTGATGCCGACCAACTTTGGTTGGTGGTTGCTGATATGCCGACCAACCGTAGTTGGTGGTTGCTGATATGCCGACCAACAATAGTTGGTGGTTATTGATATGCCGACTAACCGTGGTTGGTGGTTGTTGATATGTCGACCAACCTTAGTTGGTGTTTCTTAATGCCTTCTTACAAAATTCAAGTGTAGTGTGTAGCATGAGTACTTCAAAAAAATTGAACTAAAAAGAATATGGGGAAAATATCATTTTTATTCATATTGAAAGAACGAAATACATGTGATTATACATTATTGATAATATTGGCTCAAATGCTCTGCATTCCATGAATTTTTGAATTCTTCCCCCTCTAAAATTTCTATTATGTAGGTTCCAGGTCGAACAATCGTTGTTACACGATAAGGCCCATGCCATTTGGCCTCCATCTTATTATGCTTCTGCATGACTTTCTTGAGTACATAATCCCCCTCCTTGAGATCACATTTCTTGACCCATTTATTGTAGAACATGGCAGTCCATTACTGGTAAGCGGCATTTCGGATTGTTGCATCTTCCCGGACTTCCTCGAGCATGTCTAAATCTAAGTGTCTCATCAAATTACTTACTGGAGTGTTGAAATTAAGCACCTTGTGAGTAGGTAGACCCGGTTCAGCGGGTATGATTGCTTCACTTACAAAGGCTAACATGTAAGGAGATTCCCCAGTTGCTGTTCGGGGAGTTATTCGATAAGCCCGTAACACAAAATGCAGCTCGTTAATCCAATTTACTTTTGCATCATCCAACCGTTTCATCAACCCATTCAATAGAGTTCTATTGGTTACCTCTGTTTGCCCGTTGCTCTGTGGATGGCCTAGTACAGAATGAATCTTTTAAACACTAGACTGTTGACAGTACAAAGCGAACTCCTCATTATCAAATTGGGTACTATGATCAGTGATGACAGCATGTGGCAGACCATATCTAGAAATAATATTATTCCAGATGAACTGATAGACCCTTTCGTATGCTATGTCAATGAGAGGTTCAGCTTCCACCTATTTTGTGAAATAATCAACAGCGACTACCAAGTATTTGAATCATCCTTTGGTAGTTGGCATAGGCCCAACCAAGTCTATTCCCTACATAGTAAATGGCCACGGTGAAGTAATCAATGTTAATAATGCCTGGGGAGTTCTTTGTATGGTAGAGAATCGTTGACACTTATCGCATTGATTGGCATAAGCTGTGCAGTCAGCTCGTATCGTTGGCCAGTAATATCCCTGTGTTATTATCCTCAGCAAAAGAGTTTGACCTGCTACTTGAGCTCCACAAGAGCCTTCATGAATTTTTTCTATCAGATCTTTAACTTCTGATGGATGAACACATCTCTGTAGACTTGCTATCATACCTCTTCGATATAGAACTCCATTTTTTAAGACGTACCTAGCATCTTTAAACTTGAGCCTCCTGGCTGCAAGCTGGTCGATTGATAAGATGCATTCTTTAATATACACCTTGATTGGATCCATCTTGGAAGGTCCCATATCCAAAGTGATGAACTTAATCATCAAATCGTCATCAATGCTTAGATCTTCAAGTATCTTAATAGGAATCGTTCTTCGTAGCTCGGTGCAAGTAGCTGAGGCTAATTGAGCTAGTGCATCATCCCTCGCATTCTCCAATCTTGGTATTCTGATCACTTGGACCGCTATAAAATTGGATACAATCTCCATAGCTTTGGTGTGATACCTAGACAAGAATTCTCCCTTTACCACGTACAGCCTGAGAATCTTATTTACAACTAGCTTTAAATCACTAAACAATGTAACTTGCTCTGCATTAAGTGTTTTGGCTAAACTGAGGCCCACAATCATAGCTTCATACTCAGCTTTATTATTGGAAGCTTTGAATTGTAAACGCAGAGGATATTCTATATCCAATCCATCCGGACTATTAAGAATTATTTTGGCTCTACTGATTATGGCACACAAAGAACCATCAACATACAAATTCCATACGGGGATATAGTTATCAAATCCTTGATCTGACAAAGTCCTATGATGGAATATTTGGTGCTTCTTTTTATCATCCCTCAACTCTGGGCTTTTATCATAGGATTCTTGTTGCTTGGTCACCATCCCATCCAGCAAGTCTGCTGATGGGAGTTGATCGGGGATGGTTTTTAATTATCCTCTAACATCCGCGAATTATTTTGCGTTAGATCCCTGTTGGTCAGAGGTATTTGGGTAAGTAAATTCATCAATGAAATCTGCCACTGCCTGCCTTTTGAGAGAAGACCTTGGCTCATAAACAATGTCATATTCACCTAACTCCACCTCCCAATACATCAATCTTCTAGATTTTTTCAGCTTGTGTAAAGCTTGTCTGAATGGCATGTCAGTGTATACCACTATGGTATGGGCTTGGAAGTATGGTTTCATTCTCCTGCTCGCCTCGATCAATGCTAATGCCAGCTTTTCCAATTTTGGGTACCTAATCTCTTTTCCTCAGAATTCCTTGCTTGTATAATACGTCGTCTTCTGCACTCCATCGTCTACTCTTATCAACGTTGAACTTATTGCACTTTCTGAGACATCCAGGTAGAAGTATAATTTCTCTCCCACTACCGGCCTAGACAGCAAAGGAGGTGTTCGTAAATATCTCTTTAACTCTTGAAATACATTCTCACACTCATCATTCCACTCGAAAGTTTTTATAAGTGTCTTAAAAAATTGAAGACATCTATCGGTTGCTCGTGAGACGAACCTGTTGAGAGCTGCAATATGCCCCGTGAGGCTTTGTACTTCCTTTTTCATAGTTGGAGATTGTAATTCTAGCAAGGCTTTGATCTTTTCAGTATTTGCCTTGATGCCTCGTTGATTCAAAATATACCCGAGGAACATGCCTTCTTATACGCCAAAGACGCACTTGGTTGGGTTCAACTTCATCCGATATTTCTCTAGCTGGTCAAATCTTTGGCCTAGATCAGCTATGTCGTCAACAGCTTTCTTGCTCTGAGTCAGCATGTCATCGACGTAAACCTCTATATTTCTGCCAATTTGCTCTGCGAACGCCTTGTTCATTAGCCTCTGGTATATAGCACCTACATTTTTAAGACCAAAAGGCATAACATTGTAACAGTATGTTCCCCTTGGGGTAATAAAAGAGGTACTTTCCCTGTCCTCTGGTTTCATCTTAATTTGGTTGTAATCGGAATAAGCATCCATAAAGATCATTAATTCATGCCCCGAAGTAGCATCTACCAGTTAATCTATTCGGGGTAGAGGGAAGTGATCTTTTGGGAAGGCTTTGTTCATATCTGTGAAATCCATGCACATTCTCCATTTATTGTTCTTCTTTTTTACCATCGCCACATTGGCTAACCAATCAGGATATTTGACATCCTCAATGAAAGAGGACTTTTTTAGTTTCTCTACTTCCTCTTGAATAGCTTGGTTCTTCTCTGGGCTAAAGATCCTTCTTCGTTGCTTCACCGGTTTGATCTCCTTATTAACATTGATTTCGTAGCACGGGAAGCCTGGGTCTATCCCCAGCATATCTTCATGACTCCACGTGAAAGCTTGATTCTATGCCTTAAAAACTCCACCAGCTCTGGCATGGATTTGGGGGGATCTTTGTCCAAAGTGTAATACAGCTTATTCGGTTAAAGGCCACTCATCAGAGCCGTAATGGTTGTCTTCTCTTCGTAGTCGACTACCTCCACTTTCTAATTGTTAAAACGAGTGATGTAGTCCCTGGTGCTTTCTCCTGCTTTTTTCCTTACGCTCAACATATGGGATACCCTCTTGATTGGATTTGCACCAAAATATAAATTCCCTATAAAGAGCTCAGCCAACTGATGGAAAGTTACGATTTTCCCCCGGAGAAGGTTGTTATACCATATTTGAGCAGAACTAGTGATGGTTCTTGAGAACGCCCTGCACCTCATCTCATCTGGGACCACATAAATATATGTAGTAGCTTGGTACTGTTCTATGTGGAGAATAGGATCAGTCTTCCCATCGTACTTCGGCGTAACTAAAGGAACCTTAAACTTTGAGGGTGTGGGAAAGTCCATAATTGCTTGTATAAATGGAGATCCTTTGATAAAGGTTCTTTGGAGAGGGTTTCAAGCCTTAGACATTTCCCCTAACCTGTCTTCTAACCTCTGAATGGAGCCCTTCCATGCATCATTTCCAGCGTCTAATCTATTTTCCCGAGCAACAGATCGCACTAAATTCTCCTCTTGGGATCTTTATGAACGAGTTGTAGGGCGTGATTGGGCAGAACCTTCCCTTAGATCATTTAGTCATTGAGAATTTCTCGACGTAATTCGAGGAGGGTTTCTATTCCTCTTAGGGCCCAAACAGTCAAAGGGGGAGACTCTACTCAACCTCTCCATAGGTCAATTCTATAGATATACATAGTTGAGATGATCGATTCATAAGGTCGAGGTCAATTCTACGGATCGAGGTCTATTCTGTGAACCTAAAGATTTGAGATGACCAATTCAGAGGGTCGAGGTCAATTATGCAGACCTAAAGAGTTTAGGTGACTAATTCAAAGAGTCAAGGTTGATTCTACAAATTTAGGTCGATTATATGACCTAAGGATTTTATTTGAACAATTCAGGGGGTCGAGATTGATTTTATGGACCCAAAGATGTTAGAATGACCAATTCAGAGGGTCGAGGTAGATATTACAGACCTAAGGATTTGAGATGACCGATTCAGAGGGTCGAGGTTGATTCTGCGGATCGAGGTCGATTATGTGGACCGAAAGAGTTGATGACGCACTTTGATATTGATCTCGCAGGGTAGTGTGCTTAGTGAAAATTCTACAAGTGATTTTGCGCCTTTTTCTGGAGAGTTTGTTGGTGATGTGAGTGTTGGCGCACTTTGATTTTTGTTACTCTGGGAGTATGCTAGTGATGTGAGTGCTGGCGTACTTTGATTTTGGTTCTATTGGGGAGTATGTTGATGATGAGAGATTTGTAAGTGGTTTTGTTCTTATTATTGAGTCTTCTCAAAGCTATCAAGCATTCGACCTTGCGAGGATTTTCCTAGAATTTTTGTGAAATTTTTGGATTTTTCAAGTATTTTTATGACGAAAGTTTGAGGGGACTGCCAATAAGCATAGTCAGCGGGGTGCCTATCAGCATAAGTCATGGACTCCTAGGATTCTTATGGGAAGTGAAGGGTCACTTCTGGTAGGAAAGTTAAGGGACTACCGATCAGCATACCCCCAGGTTCCCTATAAAAAGGGGGTGGCTCTCTCCATTTTTCTACACGTTCATTGAAGTGAATATCTTCCTTTCTCTCTCTAGCAATCAGTTTTGAACGTATTTCTTTGAAAGAAATCATGGAGGGTGAAGTAAACAATACTTAGATGGCCATTGATGGCTGGGAAAGTTTGGACTGACGTGAGGCCGAGGCTATATTCCTAGGGAGTTAGAATTCATATGATAGCTCTGGGACCATTCTTGATGATAGGGTTCTGTTGCGAGAGTCGACGAACCATCGCTCTGTGAGGGTGAAGAATCTGAATGGCTATGTAAGTGTTTTATTTTTGTTTTCATTATTTTTGTCTTTTTTTCTTATCCTTAGGATGCTGAGGGGTTTTATTGATTCATGTGCAGTTCGGCATTTCTTCGGAGAGTATTCGCTCACATGGCTCAACAGGGATAAAGAAGCTGTGAGACATACTTCCCTTGGTGATGAAGTTAGTGATGGATTCTTCTAGATTTTTCCCTCTAGTTGGTCCTTTGGATGAGACGCCACATTCTACAGCGATGCTATGTGCTTTGGGTGAGAGATGATGTGACACCACCCATACATTCCCCTTGGGTGTTGGGGAGATGATAGTTAGGCCCTTGGATGTACATCAGTTGACTGGGCTAGAGTGTGAGGATTAGCAGATCGTGGTAGACCGAACTTTGTGTGTCTCAGAGGCTACAGTTTGGGACACTTTTGGGGATATTATGAGTATTGTATCTGGGGATTATATTCTCATATTGGTTTTGAATAACACCTTACTGTCTAGGTAGATCGACGAGACTGATGGGAAGCAGGTGAGGTAGGCAACCCGCTTATTTAATTTTCTTCTATTGGGAGGGTTTGTAGTGGCAACAAGCAGTGGTGTCATACAGTTTTGGTTTTTTACTTACGTAAGGATCATCTCAGATATATATCCGTATGACTGGGGGAGCTTTATGTTGTCCTCTCTTCATTCTTCTCTTGATGTTTTCAGTCGGTGTTGTCGATAGACTTTCACGGGATCCATGTAACTTTTGGAGGTAATCTTTAGATACAACTTCCTCTTATTTTCTTGTTGTTCATCCATTTTTATTCCCTTTTGACATTTTGTATTGCTTTTGGCAGACGTGGTTCTATGAGGTAATTGGGCACAGTGTTAGATTGATATCCTTGAAGACGAGTGAGACGTGTAATTTCTCGAGAATGCATAAGTGGAAGAAGTCGAACAGATAATCGAACCAGTCCTTGGTTTTAAAGGATGTGTGAGAGGCATTAGATGCCTTGACAATTGACTAGGTTAGGCCTTGGTTTCTATATTTTTTGTTTCAATATTATATTTGAACTTGGTAGATGACTAAACTTTTCGTGGGAAACAAGTGGCATTCCACCCTTTTCATTTGTCTTCGAGGGATGCGATGACTACAGGCATGCATGCCCAGATGTGTAGGTTATTGGCGCATGAGTTCGGGTACATCTGGTACTTAGGAATGAGGGTTATGAGGCAAGTAATAGAGGGTTAGGTGGAGGTCCCACCGTTAGCACCCCCCAGAGTTAATGAGGCGAGTGAAGAAGATATATGACAAGGCGAGGGTGATGGAGATGGAGGGCGAAACCTATATGCTCTATATGAACACGACGACAGGATGAAATTATCTAGACTTTGCAACTAGTTGGTTTATGTCGTCGTTTGTATAATACATAGAGGGTATGTCTCCAACAATAGAGGGATCAAGGAGAGGTACCAGTGTGCCAGTGGCACCAGCCCATAGCACGGGGGTAGTGCACCAACAGCGGAGGAGGATCCTTTTTAGAAAATTTTCGTCCATTCCTACCATATTTAGGTGGGTGGTGGGGAGGTGGTCTCAGTGCCTCATCGCCTTCAGGAAGAGATAGATGATTTTGTCGGTCTTCCTGAGGAGGTTCTTCAGATAGATGTATGACTTCTTTTTATTTTATATTTGAAGGTCCCTATATAGAGCACTCTTAGGGTTTGCTTTTCGTGCTTTAGATATATAGGACTTCATCTAGTTGGACTTGAATTTTGACAAAATATTTTTGTAAATTAGGATTGTGTGTCCCCCTATCGATGAAAAGCTTTCCTTGTTCATTTACATCAACTGAGCACTCGATTTAGTCCACCCTCTCAGAAAAAGGTAATTCTCATTTTCTATGGCTCATATGAATTTTTGTCACGTAGGACATGACTCAACGTTGCATTTGCATTTTGTTTATCATATATTATGATAATGTTTTGTTTCCTCACAATAAAATTTTTTTTGAGTTCAAAATGTTGAATATGAAATTTTTATAAGAGAAATATTTCTTGGAAAATAAGTTTTAACACTAAATATTTTTTTAATAAAAGTTGCAAAATATTTTTTTTTAAATAAAATTTTGTTATGTTGTTATGCACACATGATATATATGTTTATAAAGCTTTTATATGTTTAATATTTTTTTAGGATTGTTGTTATTACAGTAAAGCATGCGTGTCCCATATTTTGTATATATGTAATATGTTTATATTAGCATATTATATATATATGTATGCGTGTATATCATTTTCTGTATGGGTATGGCCCTATTATGTGCATGCATTTTGTATGGTCTATGAATAGTATGCGTGTCATATACATGTTTATATATATATACGTTAATATTTTATGTATGTGTATGCATGCTTATTCCCCTATGAGTTTTGTCCCATGTCTGATGTCAGTCTTTGACATCTGCTAGCATTTGGACCTTATATATTAAATATCTATTTTGTAGACTTGGCCCTATGCGAGGTAAGACCCTAGCAGGTCATTAAGACCTTGGCTTGTTTAGCCCATAGTCTATAGCCAAAAGTTGTACACGGCTTGTACTATTGCTTTAATATATGGGATGGTATGTGTTATTATATATATATATATATATATATATATATATATATATATATATATATATATATATATAATAAAGTATAAAACTTATGTATGTCACAAGCTTAAACGATGATGTCATCAAGATGAATTTTGTGTACATTTCCTATTTTACCCCTCAAATATTTGATTTCCCCCTCTTTTTCACTTATTAAATTTTCATTTCAATTCAAAATTGGGGGTACGAAGGTCATAATCCATTCAGAAGTTTTTTGACACACTTTCATTTCTCACACAAACCTCTCACTCTCCCGTCATCTCATTAGTAAGCCAAAAAAAAACCTACCTCATCTCACTCACTCATCCACTCCCCCACACTAACCTCGACCCATGTGCTCTACAAACCCTCTGCCCCGCTACCGTCCCCTCTCCCCTCCGTCGCTCCTCATCACGGCCCCCCTGTGATCCGCAACCAATCAACCTCTCCTCCAGCCATTCCTCTCCGCCATCAATAGGTATAAATTAGGGTTTCCACCATTTTTGGTGGTTTTGAGTTATTTATTCTCTTTCCATTATAGTTTTTTTTTTGTTTACTTTTGTAGATGTGAATCGAACGTATTCCCCTCATTTTATTGTTCCTCTATTCTTTATTTGGTTTTTATGGGTCTATATACACTAATGATTTGAGATTTGGTTTCCCATGATTTCAGATTTACGATTACAAAGGTTAGATATATCTTCTTCAGCTTTATGATTTATCCCCACGATGTTAGATTTATGATTTGGGTTTTGATATATATATTTGTTCTAGCTTTGTATATGTTTGAAAAAGGTATTTTTTATTCTATTATATACTTTGTTTTTTGTATTATTGAGATTTAATGAATGTATTGTGGGATTCAAAATGGATTGAAGAGTTAGTATATATATTTTAGCAAAGTGGATTGAAGAGTTAGTATTTATATATAAAAGGGTTCATAAAAATCTTTCCATGGTGAGCTAGAATATAAATAAGCCAAACTACCGTTTATGGGTTTTTAATTTCAGGTTATTCTTTGTTTATCTCAGATTATTGTTAGATTAAAACATTTATCGAATGGTGCTAACTTAGTGAGGAGATGAGCTGATGTATGTGTCTTTATTTACCTATTGGAGGTAATGGTAATAATATATCTACTTGATACTATGTTGTATTTGGATTTGCTTGATTTTTTTGTTTATAGTGATGGATTCGGCTCCATTAATGTAAATAAAATAAAACTATTGGGGATTTATTATATGAGTTTCATTCTTCTTTTAATGTTTAAATTCTCTTTTCATTTTATGATTGTACACTTATCTTTTTCATGAATTTGGTGGAGCTGGTGGTGAATCTCTCATTTTAGTAAACATTGTTTATTTCGTTCTTTTTTTTCTGCAAATTTAATTAATTTTTACTTTGTACGTGTGTGTTTTTATTTTGTTTGTGTTCGTTTCTCTTTGTTTTGCTGTTTTTTCTCTTTTCCAGTTTGGCCATGCATTTTTTCATTTTTTGTTATTTTGGATGTTTTAACTTTATTTTCAAAAGCTGCATACTTAGTGAGATTTTTTTTATAGCGGAGGTGACCTAGAAATTTAATTTAATTCATTAAATATTTCTGTATTATAGCTTTCTTTTGGTGGTATATATAATAGTGTAGGTGGTAATTCATTAAGTACTTCATCGACAATCTCACTGTATGTTCCCTCTCAATTTGTGTTTGTGTTTGAGTTTGAACTCATCAAGTTAGCATGGTTCTTCAGCGTTATTTTTAATAAAGCTTTAACATTTCTACAAATGTATAATTTACAAATTTTTGGTGAGCCTAAATCTTTGTTTTTTAAGGAGAGTTTGTGTACTGTTGCCTATACTTATGTTAAGTATATAATTACTGATATGGTGCTAACATGTTTGGGAATTTTTAGTTTCCATTATGCAAATGTCTCTGTGGGTACACCAATCATGTGGTATCTGGTGGCACTTGACACTGGCAATGATCTGTTCTGTTAACATGTGACTGTATCTGTTGTGTAGATGGCTTGAAGATAAGATCAGGAGTAGTATATTATTTTTGTTTAAGCTTATCATTGATTCTATTGCACAATATAATTTCCTTTTTTCTTTTCATATGATAGTAACGATATATGTTGTTAAGTTTCTACAACATTATTTTGGGATCATTAAACACTCTATTGATTTGCCCGTTTCTTTGCTTTACTCTAATTTGACTTGATATAAATTGAATTATTATATGTAATTGTAAATATTTGGATAATGAAATTAACTTTAAGCACTGTTTGATTACGTATTTATAATCCCAAAGAAGCTTACCAATGATATTGGACTGTTCATTACTTCAAGATTGATACGTTATTATTTGATCATCTATTAACTTTGCAAGTCAATTTTTGGGTTCTTGAGATATACTTTTATCTTACATAGTATAATTTTGTAGTGTGCTTAAAGATACACATTATTAATGAGTTGTGAACTCATATCGGCTAAGAAAAATCGTTATACATTCTCTCTCTGCAATGCATAATATGCTACACAGGTATAGAGCCAGACCGGTACGAAGAATATGCCCTTGAGATCCTCCATTAGTTGCATCCTCCTTTTTATTTCCTCTATTTGGTTCTTTGTTACTAAATTATTGGCTTTAATTTCTTTTAATTATATTATTGTTATATTATTGGTTCTTTTTTGTGATATTACTGTTGTTTCTTAAATTTGTATCTTATAATAAAAAATTTGTAATCAGAATGGATTATAAGTCAATTACTGTCCAAGATTTGTAATCAAAACAAACCAGTGATAATAAACACATTATGTATCTTAATAAACACATCTGAATATGAATTTGAGAAATCTGAAATCTGAGAAACTTTATGCATTCTGTTTTCACTAAGAAATCTGAATAAGTCCCTTTTCAGACATCATACGAGTACTACATTGCTTATAATACACTTTTATTTGCAGCTGCTTTTGGTAGATAAGCCGTTTAGGAGCGCTATGCAAACTGCACTTATCAGGGCCATCGCATCTGCAAACTGCTTTTGGGATGGATAAAGTTTTACAAGGTGGATAAATCCCCTCGCAACTAATATCATTATGATAAAAGTGGCAAGCTTTGTTAAGTACATTTTCAGTCTATTTTCTTAATTGAGTTACATTTTGTTTAAATGCTGCAGAGGATCAAAGATGAATACTTTGATCCGACAAATTTTCTTTCGACTTTGAACCTATCATCAGATAATAACATCCTTGACCTGATTAATAGGATTGAGGCATTAATGATGATATAGAGGAGTAAAATGAACTCCAAAGACTCAAAGTCTGCTTGGGGTTCAGCTAGGAGTGTGGAGAAGAGATAAGTATTTGAAGAGAGAGCATAAACATCTTACTCATTCTTAAGTAGCGGTTCGCAACAATTCTTTGATCCTCACTTGACATTAGTAAAATCCATATGGATAGCAAGAGAGAATAACTATGTTCGGAGACAGATTTGGTATGCGAGGTTAAGCGCGATGTTCGGAGACATATGGATAGTAAGAGAGAATAACTATTGAAAAACTGACTCACAAATAGTATACATTTGTGTTAATCATGTTTCCTAAACAATAGTATATATTTGCTTTTTTTAAAAGTTATTTATTATTTTTCCTTTTCGCAGAATAAACTTTCATCAAGTATATGTGTTATATCTTGCGTAACTGAGATGATTGCCAACACCCCTTATGTGCTACGGGACTACAATGTAGGAAAAAGTTTTGATCATATCTCATTGTCCCTCTTAGTCCTCTCAAATCAATTGGTATTTGATATATTCATTGAAGAATGATATCATTAGTTAATATTTTTGTGAAAAAGAACTTATCCGAACTCAATTTTTTTTATATGTAGAACTGTAGTTTCATTTTTAGTTTTTGCAGAATTATATCAATACAATATGCTAACAGTTTTTTTCTGAAAAAAAGGGCACCGACATGCTACGGATTCTTTAAGAAAAATTTTAATATTCTCCTTGGTATGTACTTCCAAGAGGGTCACCTCCACCAGCAGGATTGCGGTCCAACTAATGAATAACAACATCCTCAACCCATGGTTGATTATAGAAGACTGATCACATCCAACAGGGGCCGCTACTATAGGAGCATGTTTGTGGCTGCTACACAGGGGCTGCTACCAAGCTACATCAAAGACATAGGTCGGTATGTCTTTTAAGCTTTTTCTGTATCGTTTTTCTGTAGCTTTTGTTGTAGCTTTTTAGTGTAGTTTTGTAGATCTTCCCCTGTTTGAAATTCTTCGATTTAGACATACCGAACATATCGGTCTGTTTGAAATTCTACAACAAATTCTCCGCTTTTGCTGTAGTTTTTGCTGTAGCTTTGTAGATCTTCCCATGTTTGAAATTCCTCTTAAAAGCTCTAACAGATTTAGCTTTTATGCTTGGTTTATCTGCAATAGAGGAACTTCAAAAAGGGGAAGATCTCCGCATTTAAGATCTAGGCAGTTAGAGCTTCGATGAGCATTCTTCCATATTCGAAAGAGAACTATCTCACCCGATTAAACTTATTTTTGATGTTAATGTGTTATAATCTTTCTGACTACAGATAAGTTTAAAAAATATTTACTGTCCATAGTGTTCAATAACTTCTGAGATCTAGAGATGATGGTTTTATTACCGACGGAGGCAACGATGGAGTCCGTGCACCAAACGCGGGGGTCAATCATGTGGTTCCACATGAGGTGGAGTGAATCTAGGTAGAAAGAGAGATTGGACGGTGAGATGGTGTAGAGGGTGGAGTAGAGCTGTTTTAAGTGGCTGTGCGGGTGAACTGGAGGTTTGTTGTTTTTTTGACATTGCTTTTGGCAGGTAATGCAAGTTCCTTTAACCATCTATTTTACAAGACATAATCAAAATAGGTGATGAAGAGTAATACATTCATATGTCCTGTGTTAGTCATATGAATAATACAATTTGTTAGCAGGGCATCTATTATTAGACATATGACTAATGTCATATAGTTATACACTTTTTATTTGTTATTAGACATATGACCAACATTTGCAAAAGGATTTAAGGAGATTCAAAGTAAAGTACAATTAAAACATATCACTTTAGATTTTATTTTGTTAGCTATTCAGAACCAATGCCCCAATATTTTGAATTTACATCTAAATTGAATGTTATTTTTTTCTTTTGTTTCCACTAATTGTGCTCCCCCATCTGTACTGCTTGGATCTGTGCAGGTCCTTTCTTCGATAATTTTGTTGGTCTTGCACCTGGAGTGGGTCCCAAAAGTGTTATGCCTGCAGGTTCGTAGTAAATTTCACAGTGTGTATGTTAATTTATGGGTTTTTACTTACAAGTTGAGCATTTAGATAATGTGTATGCTAATTTCATTTTTCTCTTAAAATAGGGGTGTTCTGTTGTTGACGTAATCCGGCATTGGTTGTGTTATAGGTGACATATATACTTTTTATGTGCTTTGGTTCATTCAATACGTAGCATAACGTTACGTGGCATGATATTAACACACCCTATATAGGCATAAATTGAGAGTGGGTGCGTTGTTAAAGTCTTAGTTTATTGAAATGTTAAAGTAATGCACTTATAACTTATTATTTTTCAAGAAACTATCTTTTTATACATTTATTTTATCCGTTGAAGATAACTATTGTAGTGCAGGCTTTGAATGTGCAAAAAATTCAATTTGAGGCCTATTTTGAACATTGTAGTTCAATGCGAGTGTCTATTTTGAACATTGGCAATGTTAAATATGGTACTAAAGTCATTAAAATGAGTTTAAAGTCAAAAGTTGATGGACCTACTACTTGCATTAGAGTATGGAGATTAAAGTAAATGGAAATTCATATATGTACTGCTTGAAAATCAGAATTTTGGAAATCGAAGATTCAGTGGCAAGCGAAGATTCAGTGGGAATACTATTTGCTTGCTTTTTATTTACGAAGTTACAAGTTTCACTTGAGATTGTAATTTAGACCATAAAGTTGGCCCAAGACCTGTGTAAGATCAGTTTTGTATAACTTCCATGAATTTTAAGGACCAACTCAGTTTGCGTAAAGAGTTAGGTTTACAGAATCAAAACATACAGTGATTACAAAGTGTAGGCTAATTTAAATAGTTAGGTTTACAGAATCAAAATGTGCAGTGATTAAATCTTGCATAGATCGCTAAGGCCTAATCTACACAGGCTGCAATTTTTGGTGCTATAGTTTTTTGTGAATGATTAATATTAAAGTTTGGTGCTGCAATTTGTGGTGAATGATTAATATTGGAATTTTTTTCTGTAGTTTCTTTGGATTGATAAGATTGTTAATTTTCTAATGTATTTGGTTGTCGCTATATTTCTTTGATTGTTAATTTGCTATTGTATTAACTATGACCGTTCTCATTCAACTTTGGATTCAAATTTTGAATGAACTTTGAATTCATTCCAACAATTACCATTCTTCGTCGGGGTTGATAAGTCTTATTTATGGTCAGGCTCACGACATTTTTCATTCACAGGCCACCCAGAAAATAAAGAGGAAAAGTATACGGAAAATTAAAGATGATCATAGAGACGTTCATATGGATGAAATTTCTCAATGCACGATTCACTATTTTAAGAATCTGTTCACACCAGTGGAGTCCCAAAACGATGATCCTCCTACATGAATTCAACGTTGAAGAGGTATTTCTTGCACTCTAACACGGTTTATACTAAAGCTACATGTCTTGATGGAATGTATGCTCTTTTCATTCAATGACATTGGGATACCAACGGGCCAAAAAATAAAATGACATAAAGACTTGAACATATCATTTTGTGATTGGTAGCTGGTGGAGACTTGGAACAGAGTGCTAACTTTGAGCAGAGTGCTAATGAATTCAGGTCCCATGTCGCTGCCTCCAACCCTTCCCCCATATATGCTTCCCACGCTGCCGATTTGATGTTTCCTACTTCCATGCTACTGCCGTTCGGTCAACTTTATGAAGCATTGGGGTCTCCATTATTCACGGTATCACGCTATCCCTCTGCTTTGCCAACCCTTGCCAAATAACACATATAGCTGTTAATCCGACCACATTAAATAAGATGATCTGTACACATCTAGCTGTTGATCCGAACACATCTAGCTATTGCCAAATAAGACACCTAGATCATCCCCCCCCCCCCCGGACAACCACTGCCAGACAGTTCTCTCTCGGACAGCACTGCTGGCCAGCCAGTGCCAAGCAGCAGCAAAATGTGGCATCCTTATGCTACTGTTTTATGCTACACTACGGCCTCCACATGATCCAAAGCGAAGCCAACTGTTCAAAACATAACAACCACATGACATTTAAGTTCTTTTAGTTTAAAACTATTTAATTCAAACTTTTTGCTTTGGATTTTAGTATTTTTTTTATTTTTTTTTTGAACTCCTTTTGTTTTGGAATCTCAAATATATGAGGTAAAATCAACTTAGATCTCTCAGGTAAAGTCTCAAATTCTCTTCATTATTCATCCTCTAATTCTTATTATTGTGTTTAATTTTATTTCTCAAGTAATGATTTTGCAATTTGTGTATTCTCTTTTTATCCACTTCTTTTACCCGGTAGCAAATGGGGCACAACGAAATAGATATCTAGGATGGGCTTGAGTGTGAGACCAAGTGTGTCCAAACAACGCCCAAACCAAGCCCTAGCAAGTAGATATCTCACACTGGCCAAGGTATTTCACTCCATGTGGTCTATATTGTTGCTTTTGTGTTGCTAAATCATGATTGGTCGACACTCGACATGTAGATACATCGCTTTTTGTATGAAAATGTTCTTGATATGAAGCATTATCCTTTGAAAATAAATCCCATAAGCTTTCAACAAAATATACAACTGTTTGTAATTAAACTCGACTTTTGTATTTATGAAGATGCACGTAAAAATGCATCAAAGGTACTGAAAATTGCTTAAACGACATTGATTTCTACTTCCCATCTTTGTTATATAGATACAATTTATGAGTTATTGAACTCTCTCTTGATGAGGTTTTCATACTATCACACTAACATATTGTCTTTTCTATTTGTTTCTTCCAGTAAAATGCCGACAACTCGAAATTACGAAGGAGTGTCTACTCTTAAGGCAGTGGAAAAAATGGCTAAATCTGTGCAGTAATTTGGTTGCGGCGCGAAGTATAATTCGTGATGGATCAAGTCCCGTTGAATTGTTTATATGATGTCTGTTATGACGTATGAGTCACTATTTACACAAGACATCTGAGTCACTATTTATTTCCTTACACAGGACGTAGGAGTCACTATTTATTTTGTTGTCGAAGCGTTTTTTTATACCTTAAACAGGTGGATAGTCCAATAAATAAAAGAAATTTTGTCCAATTTTACCTAAATTATTAGGTTTTGCACCACATGGGGTTTATATGGAATGTTGTTAAATTAGTAGAGTAGTTTATAAAAAGTCCATGAGTGACTATTTATTTGGTTATTGAAGTGTTTTTTTATACCTTAAATAGGTGGATAGTCCTATAAATTAAAAAAAAATTGTCAATTGTTTTTTAAAATTTAACATATTTGTATTGAGATAAAATCGGGGGGTCGACTATTATTTTGTTGTGATTATGTTGGCTTTCTCGAATATCATCGTGCCTTCAGGCACGGGCATACCCTAGTATATATATATATATATATATATATAGTATACTACTTTGTTTATGGGTTATTTATATTCTGTTGCATTCAAGTTACCTCATTGATCTCCTGCTGGCGTGTCCCATACCTACAGCCTTAATTATTGGCATGTAAGATTTGTGTAGCTGTCACGGTTTTTCAACAAAACAAAAAATGGTTTTTGCTTTCATATTAAACGGCGACGTTGCATAAAATATTTTTGAACGGTATTTCGTTCTAGTGCTTTACAGCTGGATCCCGTCTTTTAAATTCGCCCCTTGTTTTTCAAATACCGTTCACGGTTTTATCTTTCAAAACCAAAGATGATTTTCAATTTTTGAAATGACGACGTCAGATGGTTTGACCGCCCACGGGTATTATTCTAAACCGAAAATGGTTTTCATTATTACCAAAACGACGCAGTACCTTTTTGTTATAACGGTAATATCTTAATGCGTCTATAGTATGCTATCTTACAGCTGGCATATTTTTAAAACGATTGTGTTTTATAAAACTGAAGTTACGTTTTGTTTCTTGAATCAGTTAGTGTGAAACAGATTGCACTACACGAGTCACATTTTTAACACACCACTTTGCGTTTCTTTGTTGACCGTCAGATCTATTTTTATCAATGGTTGTGTGTATTTCTTTGATGATCCGTGTGATCCTATTTTACACCAATCAACACACTTGTGTACTATATAAATAGTAACCTTTGTGTATCATTTTTGCGAAGTTGAGAAATTTATTTTTGTAGTTAAACTCTGTCAAAATTTTGAGAGAGAGAGAGATTAAACCATAACTATTTTTGTGTCATCTTCAAGTGTTGATTTCTGTCAAAATAAAAATGAGGATTGGACATCTCTCATTCTAAATCTGCACTTACGATTTTGCAAGAGTTTTAATTTTTGTAAGTGATTTCTCTCATTTTGTGTGTATTATTTAGATCAGTCTTTAGATCTAATATTTGTACACAAACACACACTATTCACGAAACTAATTTTTGTGTGAATATTCTGTTTGTGACTTATTTGTGAGATCTTGAATGTTTTTAAACATTTTGTTTTAAAACAATTTTTTTTTTAAATATGTGGTAATATTCAGATTTATATTTGTGGTGGTTTTGAAAGTTAAACCTAAGATTTTTGAGATCTAATTTGTGATGATTTAAAATCTTGACTGAATATTATTTTCTTGAGTGCTTAAGACTGTTTCAATTTAATCTGAAATATTTGTGAAAATAGTCTTGATAAGATTTTAGATTAAAATCTGATTTAATCTAATATTTGTTTTCTGAAAAATAAATTGTGAATATTTGACAGTCTGATTTTAATGAATATTTGAAGTCATTATTCTAAGAACATGATCTCTTGGCTGTTTAAGTGATTTTCATGAACTAATCTTCATTGTGCATATCACTTAGAAAATCACTCATTTACACCTACTCACGTTGTATTCACGTAGACACATTTATGTATGTGAATATTTGAACAAGTCTAGTGTTCAAAGATTTGAAAGAAAGAAAAGAAAGCTTTTCAAAACTGTATTGAAAGTCAAGAAGACTTTATTTGAGTGACATAAGACTTGCGAAGATATATAGGAGATATAATCTATTGCATAGCATTTGGTGTGTATCCGTTAAGTGTGGGTGTGTGTCATATAGGATAGTACACCACACACTATTACTTCACTAGAAAATAAAACAATAGGCATTGAGTTAATCTTGAGCTAGAAGAGAAAAAGGGATAAGCTGAGAAGTGTAGAACGCAATAACAAGCGAGGACAGACTTAAAAAGAGAGCAGAATAAGCAACCAGAGAGGAGTCTTGGTCGTGTGGGGTAATCGCTACATCTATCTTCTTTAGTTGTCAAGTTTGTTGATTGTAACTCGTTCCTATTGATTTTATTGTTTTAGTGGAAGTAGATTAGGTAACTCCTAGAGGAGTTCGTCATTTTTTCTTGGGGAAGGGTTTTTGCGACATAAAATAAATACCTCGTGCATTATGTTAAATTTGCATTATCTCGCCTCGTACGAAAATGTAGGTTAAATACTAGAAACTCACCTAAATAATTGAATCATATATTTTCTTTTTTGACACGTAGTTAACTCAAGATAATAAATAGGTCTATTAATTGACTTGGCAAACTAAAATTTGTTTTTGCTAAGTTATCAATTCAAGAAAAGTTTGAATTGGTCCCCTCTTGAATAACATAGTTAACTCTTAGGTAACTAGAGTTTATTTCGGTAAATAGTTTACTTCCGCATATAAAGTCTTTGCGCATCGCCGTAGCGAGGTGCCTCAACAAGTGGTATCAGAGCTTGACTTTAAAAAGATCATTTTCCAAAACTTTTGTCAAACTCGTTTTACCTTGTTTTCAATGGTTGATTCAAGTCAATTACTTAGGTTTGAAAATTCTGAACCAAATTACCTTGCTTTTTTAGGAGAAGTTTATGATTGTTGTGGAGGTCTGTACTTAGCAGGAATGACTGATTCCGAATATGATTCTCATTCTGATTCTTATTCTGATGATGTGCTTGATTTAATTGATGCTGCTAAATCTTTATTAGCTAGTCAACCTTCTATGCTTGAAATAATTGCTCCGTTTGATGCTTAACGTGCCTTATATGATACTAAATATAATGATAGCAAAATTCACACACGGACACAAATGAGCATGAAAATTTTGTTGGCTATGATGATTACTCAGAATTGTATGTCAGGATTTTGCAAAATAGGCAAGAATTATCGAATTTGGCTAAAATGCTTAGTGAGACCTTAGAAACTCAATATAAGATTGTTCAACAAAATTCCGTTGAAATGAACAATGTCAAAACTGATTTTGAAAAACAGTCACTTGATTTTAAATTTCAGATTACGACATTAAATGAAAATATGTCTTCTTTTGAAGAAAAATATAATGAAGCACTTTTGCAAGTTGAAAAATCCAAACAAGTTTGTGAAACAGCTTTCAAAATGTGTCGTAGCCGTGATATTAAATGTTTTGACCTTGAAAAATTGCTTACTGGACAATGATATAAAGGTGATACTAGAGGATTTGGATATGAGGGTCCTCTTGAAAAAGTTGATCCAAGTAGATCAATCTTATTTGTAAAAGCCTAAGAAGAAATGGCTCTTCCGTTGGAAAGTAAGTTGTTTGAAAAGGATAAAGGAAAACAAGTTTTAATTGAAAGTGAGTATGAAAGTGACATTGAATATTTCATAGAGAACTTTGTAGGACCGTCTACATCAAAATATTGCCCTCCAGCCAAGAGACTCTATATACCTCCTAAACCATTTATTCGTAGGGAATTTTTCAAGCATGTAGAGGAAAAACACTACCAAACAGACTTACCTACTTCTAGTAAATTATGTACTAGGTGTGATGTTTTTGGTCACCAAAACCGGGAATGCCTTGGTAATCGCAAGAAAGGTACTCATTTTAAAAGTCATAACCGAAATGTGAAGCGATTTACAAATTTTTGTAGGCAGCGCACTAACAATAAGTGGAATCATTTCTTCAATAAATCTAGGCCTCATGTTAACAAGAACACATTATCGAAAAATAATTCATATCCTAAATTTCGAAAGGCACAAAAACCTTTGAAAACTTTACCTATTTGGATTAGGACTTGTGACTTGAGACCTCAAATGGATTTTTTTAGGTCGAAGAAATGCCCTACTAATGTATGTGACGCTTGTGAGACTGAGAAAATCATTAAGTCTCCTCACGAGAAGGTTAAGGACTTAAGCACCACCACATCCTTAGATTTATTCAATGATGGGGGAGGTGAGTTTAAACAAAGTGGAGTTACCAAGTATTATGATGCTAGTGGATATTCATACCGGTTTAATCCTCCAAAAACTCATAAATAAATTAGGGTAGTTCCTATTATTGCTTGTGATTTCCAGCTTGCTGATATGATTTCTATGCCTTACGATGACTCTTGTTTAGAAGTAACTTCAACATTTGATTGGAGAGATTGTACTTGAATGTTTTGCTTGTGTTTATTCTGCACCTTGATTACTAGATCTCTGAGGTTTTAGGATAAAGGTATCTACTAATAACCGGTATCTCTTAAAGCCATGTTTGATGTAGGAGACGCTTATTTTGGAGATTATAAACACTTATTTTTTTCTTCTTACCATTGTCTAATTTAGTCAAAATGGGGGAGAGTTGAGTACATATTATAGTCTTGTGTTATTGATATTCTTCATACATATCCTATCTTATAATTTCCTGCACATTTAATTCTATCATATTATTATTTTGGTAGAGCAAATGCTACAAACTTGATTTCTCGGCAGAAAGTGTATTTATGTTTTGCAGGTTTTCATCAACCGCGCATCTGAGTTGTGTCTTTTCTTTTCTAGGATGGGTGGGTAGTTAGATACTCTTTTGTATAGGACATCTTGTAAATTATTTTTTCTTAGTATATCATTTGATGTACTCAAGGGTTTTGTCAAAATTAGTCTAATGGGGGAGTTTGAAGGTCCCTACATAGAGTACTCCTAGGGTTTGCTTTTCGCGCTTTAGCTATATAGGACTTCATCTAGTTGGACTTGAATTTTGACAAAATATTTTTGTAAATTAGGGTTGTGTGTCCCTCTATTGACGCATAGTTCTCCTTGTTCATCTACATCAAATGAGCACTTCATTCAGTCCGCCCTCTCAGAAAAAGGTAATTCTCATTTTCTATGGCTCGTAGGAATTTTTGTCACGTAGGACACGACACAACGTTGCATTTTCATTTCATTTATCATATCTTATGATAATGTTTTGTTTCCTCACAATAAAAAAAATTTTGAGTTCAAAATGTTGAATATGAAATTTTTATAAGAGAGATATTTCTTGGAAAATAAGTTTTAACACTAAATATTTTTTTTAATAAAAGTTACAGAATATTTTTTTTAAAAATAAAATTTTGTTATGTTGTTATGCACACATGATATATATGTTTATAAAACTTTTATATGTTTAATATTTTTTTGGGATTGTTGTTATTACAGTAAAGCATGTGTGTCCCATATTTTGCATATATGTAATATGTTTATATTAGCATATTATATATATGTATGCGTGTATATCATTTTCTGTATGGGTATGGCCCTATTATGTGCATGCATTTTTTATGGTCTATGAATAGTATGCATGTCAGATACATGTTTATATATATACGTTAATATTTTATGTATGTGTATGCATGCTTATTCCCCTATGAGTTTTGTCCCGTGTCTGATGTCAGTCTTTGACATCTGCTAGCATTTGGACCTTATATATTAAATATCTATTTTGTAGACATGGACCTATGCGAGATAAGGCCCTAGAAGGTCATTAAGACCTTGGCTTGTTTAGCCCATAGTCTATAGCCAAAACCTGTACACGGCTTGCCCTATTGCTTTAATATATGGGAAGGTATGTGTTATTATATATATATATATATAGTATACTACTTTGGTTATGGGTTATTTATATATCTGTTGCATGCATGTTACCTCATTGATCTCCTGTTGGCGTGTCCCATACCTACAGCCTAACTGTTGGCATTTAAGATCTGTGTAGCTGTCACAGTTTTTCAACAAAATGAAAAATGGTTATTCATTTCATATTAAACGGCGACGTTGCATAAAATATTTTTGAACGGTAATTCGTTCTAGTTCTTTACATCTGGATCCCATCTTTTAAATTCGCCCCTTATTTTTCAAATACCGTTCACGATTTTATCTTTCAAAACCAAAGCTAATTTTTAATTTTTGAAACGATGACGTCAGATGGTTTGACCGCCCGACGCATTACCTTTTTAATATATCGGTAATATCTTAATTTGTCTACAGTATGCTATCTTACAGCTAGCATATTTTTAAAACGACTGTGTTTTATAAAACTGAAGTTACGTTTTGTTTCTTGAATCAGTTAGTGTGTAACAGATTGCACTACATGTGTCACATTCTTAACACACCACTTTGTATTTCTTTGCTGACCATTAGATCTATTTTTATCAATGGTTGTGTGTATTTCTTTGGTGATCCATGTGATCCTATTTTACACCAATCAACACACACTTGTGCACTCTATAAATAGTACCCTTTGTGTATCATTTTTGCAGAGCTGAGAAATTTAATTTTGTAGTTAAACTCTGACAAAATTTTGAGAGAGAGAGAGATTAAACCATAACTATTTTTGTGTCATCTTCAAGTGTTGATTTCTGTCAAAACGAAAATGAAGATTGAACATCTCTCATTCTAAATCTACACTTACCATTTTTCAAGACTTCTAATTTTTGTAAGTGATTTCTCTCATTTTGTGTGTATTATTTAGATCAGTCTTTAGATCTAATATTTGTACACAAACACACACTATTCACGAAACTAATTTTTGTGAGAATATTCTGTTTGTGACTTATTTGTGAGATCTTGAATGTTTTTAAACATTTTGTTTTAAAACAGTTTTTTTTTAAATATGTGGTAATATTCAGATTTATATTTGTGGTGGTTTTGAAAGTTAAACCTAAGATTTTTGAGATCTAATTTGTGATGATTTAAAATCTTGACTGAATATTATTTTCTTGAGTGCTTAAGATTGTTTCAATTTAATCTGAAATATTTGTGAAAATAGTCTTGATAAGATTTTAGATTAAAATCTGATTTAATCTAATATTTGTTTTCTGAAAAATAGATTGTGAATATTTGACTGTCTGATTTTATTGAATATATTTGAAGTCATTATTCTGAGAACATGATCTCTTGGCTGTTTAAGTGATTTTCATGAACTGATCTTCATTGTGCATATCACTTAGAAAATCACTCATTTACACCTACTCACGTTGTATTCACGTAGACACATTTATGTATGTGAATATTTGAACAAGTCTAGTGTTCAAAGATTTGAAAGAAAGAAAAGAAAGCTTTTCAAAACTGTATTGAAAGTCAAGAAGACTTGATTTGAGTGAAATAAGACTTGCGAAGATATATAGGAGATATAATCTGTTGCATAGCATTTGGTGTGTATTCATTAAGTGTGGGTGTGTGTCATACAGGATAGTACACCACACACTATTACTTCACTAGAAAATAAAACAATGGGCACTAAGCTAATCTTGAGCTAGAAGAGAAAAAGGGAGAAGCTGAAAAGTGTAGAACGCAATAACAAGCGGGGGCAGACTTAAAGAGAGAGTGGAATAAGCAACCAGGGAGGAGTCTTGGTCGTGTGGGGTAATCGCTACATCTATCTTCTTTAGTTGTCAAGTTTGTTAATTGTAACTCGTTCCTATTGATTTTATTGTTTTTGTGGAAGTAGATTAGGTAACTCCTAGAGGAGTTCGTCATTTTTCTTGGGGAAGGGTTTTTGCGACGTAAAATAAATACCTCGTGCTTTATTTTAAATTTGCAATATCTCGCCTCATACAAAAATGTAGGTTAAATACTAGAAACTCACCTAAATAATTGAATCATATATTATCTATTTTGACACCTAGTTAACTCAAGATAATAAATAGGACTATTAATTGACTTGGCAAACTAAAATCAGTTTTAGCTAAGTTAGAAATTCAAGAAAAGTTTGAATTGGTCCCCTCTTGAATAACATAGTTAACTCGTAGGTAACTGAAGTTTATTTAGGCAAATAGTTTACTTCCGCATATAAAGTCTTCGCACATCGCCCTAGTGAGGTTCCCCAACAATATGTTTGCTTCTGACTGTCGCACTTTTACTACTAACTTTCTTGCTTTCAGTGGATTGGTCCTTTTACAGACTATTCGTCTATCTACATCCTGATGCGGGGCATTCGCGATTGGATGTCATTGGTGTCTAACTATGTGAGAAAATTAGGCATATCCTACATGGTGCCACTGGCTGCCTCTGAGGAGAGCTTTGGTTTCTGGAGTGGGGGATCTATCGCACAATGATCGGGGAAACACATTCACTGAGGCACTTGATATGGTGGTTTATTAGTTGGTTGAGGTTTTGGGTAGGTTGGGGTTGTGTCCCGATTTATCATGATTTTTCTCCTTTTTCTCTTTTTTTTTGTTCTCTTTGTACCTGGAAGCATGTAATTATTCTGACAAGTATATAAGATGTATTTTTCATCATTTTTTATTTATCTTGGATTAAATGACCTGGTCTACATGCACTTTTTTCTTCTGAGAGGATGGCACATATCCCAGTTCGGTGTGGAGGGAGAGGATTCTTTAAATGTAAACATTGTCCAGTGATGTGCCCAAAAATTTGGTAAAGTCACAATAGGCGTCATTCTTGAAGTTTTGGGGAAGGGTATCTGGCATTGGTCGGGATTCCAGAGGTTTGATGAGGTTCCAAGAAAGAAGAGGTTGGTATACTTTTGGCATTGGGGCATGAAGTTTAGTATTTTCCTTTTTGGATGTATTAGGATGTTTCTTGAGTGCCCAAAAGGTAGCAGGTTGGGAGATGTTATTGATGGTTGGGGATGAGGTAATGCCTGGATTATCATTCTTTCGATGTGTGAACTACCTAGTCAGCCTTTTTGGATCAAATTTATCTTTTTGATTTGTGATCCCTTTTTCAATTTCTACCCCAACCTCTCGGAGGGCTCTAAAATAAGGGTAGTACTGGCCTCCAATTGAAGCTCGGATATGGGGAAATAATTTCTTCTTCACGATGCTTACGTACTCTTCCTCTGATGGTCAATTTTTCATAGTAACTAATTTATCTCTCCATCTTCTAATAAAGCTGCTAAATGATCCACCCATTTTTTTCTTGAGCGATTCCAAGTCTCGACGTTTAACTTTCATCTCTTTATTATACTTTACTGAGTCTCGAGCTACATCCTCCTAACTACAAATTATAGATTCTTTAAGGAACAGGAACCATTTGAGGGCACTTTCCTTAAGATTTTGTTGGAACATCTAAGCCATTATATCCTCTGATTCCCTGAGGAGAGTCATGGAGTGGTGATAGCTATGTATGTGAATAATTATAGGTCTGCTACCTCCAAACTTCTTGATGTTCAGTATTCTAAACTTCTCTGGTAGTCGGTCTTTAGGATAAGAAGGCATGCGGATGTAGTCCATATAATTTCCTAAGATTTTAATCTAGTCGAACCTTTTGGATAATAATATAAGGTCTTTTTTTACCTTGTTCAATACTTTTTCCTTGGAATCAACTGGCACTAGCAGATTACCCCCCGGTTGGGAAAAATTGGGTATTAGTAGTTGAGCTGGCGATGGCTTATTGGCAGGATGGGCACATGAGGCATGTTGGTACTCTTCTGGAACCCATATTGGTTTTGTAGATGGAAAACCTATATCATGAGGAAAGAGGATTTTGGTCCTGAAAGCCTCGGGAGTTTGAACCCAGCGTTGTTGCATTTCTTGAACTTCTTTCTAAAAGGTATCGATCTTAGTACTAAGTTGGGCAAAGACACTCATAAGATCTTATTGAGCATTTTCAGTCTGGTCAATGTCTCCACGAACATCCTTCGTAGGCATAGCTTGAATTTTGTAGAATCAGTGGAGCTTAGGGTTGGTTTGATGGAAGGACCGAGTGTAATACCCCGTGATTTTAATGACTTTTAAAATGGGTTATATTTTAAATTAATGGATTAATTGGATTTTATTATAAATTAATTCATTTGGGTTTTATCCGAATTGTGGATATTAAAATGTATGATTTTGTATATTACTTAAAGATATTTAGGTAATATATGAATGTGATGATATTAATATTGCTGTGAGTTATTAATTCAGTAATTTGAATTTTTAATCGGACACGGTATGGGACGTGTCGGGACTAAATTGTTAGATTAAATAAGAAACTTATTCTTACATCGAACTTATAGTCATTTTGATTGGGTCGCTGCATCCGGAAGGGTTGAAATAGTCAGAAAAGTCTATTTGGATGTTAATTTTGATTCTCGGGTCATTTGAAAATGAAAAGACAACCCAAAAGGGCATTTTGGTCATTTTTACAAGGGGGATGAATAGTGATTTTGGATTTTGTCTTATTATAAGTATTTAGAGATTAGTTGAACGTGGGTTGATTCATCTCTTCTACAAAAAATTGAAAGTTCATCTTCGTAGAGAGAATGAAAGGTTGCCTGGGAAGAGAAAAGCTTGCTTGGAAAGGAGGAGAACTAAAGACCAAATGTCACCACCACTAACCACCACCAAAAGTTGGCCAGAGAAAGGGAGAACCACCTGATTTATTCAACTCCAAAGGATCATATCTTCATTATAGGCAAGTGTTTGATAATTGCAATCTAAGTTTGTATATTGTCCATGTTAGGATAGTTATAAAAATGAGATTTTACATGTTTGGATGATTAAAAGATAGAGTTGTTAATGGATTTCTGGAATCTGAAAATATATAGGAATCAAAATCACGTTGTAAGTAGTTAGTAATCCACGAAATATTCATCAATCTGTGGAAGAAATTCTGAAAATCATTGTTGTGTTCTTGAAGATATCATGTTTATAATTTTCTGGAAAAGGAGGATAAGTATACTCTTTTAATTCAAAATCTTGATGATTATAGGATGTTTAGAGTATTAGAAATCGTTCACATATGTTGCTATATCATGTAGTAAGTTTTATAAGGAATTTGGGTAGTTAATATGAAGGCTTGAATGATCAAAAGTGATGAAACCCGTAGTAGAAGAAATGCAGAAAACTGGGCTGATATCTGGGCGATCGATCGATCGACCCCCTGCCTTCGATCGATCGACCTCCCCAGAATCCTTGAAGTTGTTTCTTTTTAATGCTTGTTCTTATCCCGAACCTTTTGTAAGTCTTTGGTGATTAGTAATTGGATATTTTGGGACTTAGGGAAGATCAGTAAGACATAGATAAGAATCGAATTGATTTGATTGGGTTTTAATTGATTAGAATTATGATAATTAAATTGAAAGAAAATTTGATTGCTAAATTCATGTGTTGGATTCTAATTGGTATGCATGAGGATTAAGGATAGGTCCAATACGGGAGATTTAATATAACACCTGGGTAGCCTTAGGGTTACAATATGCACATCAAGGACTGAGTTTAAGCTCATTATTAATTGCGCAAGGACTGAGTCTAGTACAAGCGCTTAGTGGTATGGATCCTGGATAGAGATGGGAGTTCAGACCACATTTGGTTGAAAGAGGGGATGAGGTTATCCCGGTTACGTATTTGAAGTTGACGGACCTCCACGGTCGACAAAGTTAAGTAGTAGTGTATTGGAGGGGTTCCTTGTTTAGATTTCGCTTTGCGAGACGCTCTGCACATGAACCTTAACGACGTCGAGAGTGAAGAGATGTGGATGTTGATTTTGTTGATAAGTCATATAGTGTGAATGAAACACTATAGACTATGAGCCATGTGATGATGGTATTTAATCCTAGTTGATAGATGATGTGTTTATAAGAGATTAGAAACAATCAGTTATAACCCTAATTAAAGGAGAGTTTAATTAGTGGTAATTCGGGAGATAAGATGAGATGGATCAGTAGGATATTAGTGATTTCTTACTGAATAAATGTTGAGGAAAAACCTATATGAACCTTGAGTAATGAGTGAGGCTCGGGGATGATTAAATTTAAAGAAATATAATGCTACGTATGGGAATTATCTTATGGTAGTGTGAGTACCTTGTTGATATTGTATTATAGGTAGATGATCATGCCTATTTGATTTGATTGATAATTTATGTGTATGGCATACTTAGCTTACTTGCTACCGATGGGAGGTTTGCGCGTGAGGGAAGTCATATCCTGATGAATCCATGGGATTTTTAATTTGTCGCTCGAGAACATAGGTCTATGAAAGACTTATCGGGGGCTTGATAAGCCCGTTGACTATGGGTACATAAGTATGTGCGTGACCCATGGATATGAGAACTATGTTCACATCAAATTTGTATGTTGTTGTTTGTGGTTCGAGGAATTCTTACCGAACCTTTAGTCCCCTATTCGGCGACCAGCGATATTGGGACATGATAGTAGAGTAATGCATTGCACCGCAGCTGTGTCTCGGGGTGTTGTATTATATATGTATATATATAATGAATTGTATGAATGTATATCATCTACTGTGTGTTAATTGTACATAACGGTGAATTGAGAAAAAGAATTGAACTGTTAATGAATGTTTATTCTTATAGAATTGAAAAGCTTAATTCATATTAATGAGAAATGATTCACGCTAATGAGAAACGTATATGAATGATTATACTACGTATGGTATGGGACATACGGGCTATGATATGGGATGGAATCATATTATGAAAACTAGTGAAGAGGACCATTGACTAGGAGGTTAATAGGAAACGTTAAATGTGCACTCTAGATGAGAGGTGAGAATAGAAAGTGAGAGTTGGATACTAACATGTACATAATAAATGTTTTATTGTACTTTTTAAATACTTGCTGTTTTCAAAATCATTTTCACATCGGGCTCTGACCCGTTTCCTTACTTATTTTCTTTTCTATTGTATCTTCTATATCAGGTGTCTAGCAACAGGGATGCCAGCCTTAGAGGATTATGACGAGCTATGGAGTATTGCTTAGATGCCTATCTTCATTTGATTCACATTCTGTAGTGTTCTTTTATTTAGGACATGTCTCCCAAAAGGAATTCAGTCATCTCTTTTCTATCTGAGTCAAAATACTCTTGTACTAGTGTCATTTTAATACATTTATATGATTGGGATTACTCTATTGGATTATTATTTTAGAATGTTTATTCCAATTTCATTTAAATTCTTTTGTGTTATCTGTTCAGTTATTAGTGTTATAGAATAATATGTTTTGTGTTATTCGTAAACTAAAAATGGATTTTGTTGAAATTAAAATTTGGAAAGTTTTTAACACCAGCTTAGTTGGGTATTGGGTGATTAGTAAATGTTTTCGACGGTGATGCTAAGAATGAGCCAACTGTATATTCTGTTTTAATTTGGTATGGGACTGGCCACTCGGTATTTAATTAGGCGGGGTGTTACACCGAGACAATAGGGAGCCAGGTTAAGATTAGGGTATGCGATCGCACCTGAGAGGAAATAATGATTTTTGTTTCTATTTTGAGGGAAAGCAAAATATTTTTTTTTATATATGTTTTTCTTTCTTTTTTTTCAAAAATGGAGATAATATTATTGTTATTTTTGAAAAGGTCAAAAAGGAAAATCTTCAGCATGGTTATTATTTATGACGCCCCGCCTACTAAAATACCAAGTGGCCAGCTCATGATCAAAATAAAATGTTGCTCTCATATGGCTCATTCTTAAAATCACTGTCGAAAATATTTTTCAAAGTTAGTAACCACCTAGTAATTTAATTATACTGGTGCCAAATTTTACCATTCATTAAATATCAATATGTGGAAAATAAAGAATAATTAAACCATCCACACCAACTGGTAACTGAATTCAACACGGATGAATAATATGAATAAAGATGACCGAATCAACTATCGACTCAACAATAAAATCCAACAATACACTGAAATAATAACTTGGATACACAAGGTTAAATAAATAACTGAATAATCAATCTAAGGGCGACATGCCCAAAAGAGTACTGAAAGTAAAGATCCTACGCTAGGAATAAATGAACGAAGCATTTATAGAAAAGTCATGCAACTTCCACATGAGTTGCAGCTTCACATCCTTGGATAGAATCCTCAAACTGGGCATCCCTGTGGCTATAGACCTAAAATGTTTTGAAAAATATTTTGACACGGGTCAGATCCCAATTAAAACATATTAAAAATATTTAGCAAGCAGTTAAATTGCAATAATTAAATATGCATGCACACTCTTCATATTTAAGCTAGTATCTCACTCTCTTGAGGTATAGCTCACCCCGTATCTAATGTGCACACCTAATGCTTGCCTGCTAACCTTCCTAGTTAAGCTACCCCACCTAACTAGCCGTATCACACCTCTTTCTACCGCACTACTCTAACCCGAGTATTCTTACTTTGATTATTAATTTATCTTCTTACTGACTTATTAATCGCTTCAACAATATTAAATCATATAACATTAACACGATTTATATAGGAAACACCTTTTTAATCATATAAATTTCACACTAGTTATATAAGAAATCCCATTTTTAAATCATATAACTTTCACACTAGTTATATAAGAAATACATTCACACTTATGTATTTGTCCCGTATATAATTATCTACTCATTTTATATAACACATATCGCGCATAAAAACCATCCATTCCCGACTAATAACTCACCGAATGCTTTCTCTAAAATGTTATCATGTCCTAGTCATACTCAGTCGAACCCGACCACCTCAAGTCGGACTATCTCACACCAAACTTGGGCAAAAAATATCGCAAACATAGTGGAGGCGGTCATATTCCCCCCAAAAGTGAAACCGAATCATACTCAAAGTGTCTCATCTTGTAAAATAAATCACGAAAAAAAATAGGCGATATGACTTCGGGACTATACTCTCACTACTCCTCAAGCCAATGGATTCACCCGCATCGCGCAACCTCCTATGATAGCCCTAAAAGGGTATGTATTCCAACAAATATCATTCACACCGATATCTATAGAGCAAACATATATATATATATATATATATATATATATATATATATATATATATATATATATATATATATCACACAAAACCGTATACATATATTTAATAAAGTCTAGCTAACCCGTGCCTAACACCCATAGCACTAGCCCAAGAATACCCAAGTCTGATCTCGACTTGTAATTTAATTCATCACACATTCATTATTTTGTTATTTAAGTAGTGTCGCTCAACTACAATACCCAGACTCACTCATTCGGTCCGTATTTTCATCCCTTAGAATTCGTTAAACGAAATCCCACTATTAAGTGTAACACCCTTCATTAAATTTAATATTCGATAATTTATTATATCTATCTCTATAATAAATTAAACCGGCTACTTCGTGCCTAACCCCCGTCGCACTAGCCTGACAATATCGGAGTCAAAACCCCAACTCCTACTTTAATTAATTTCATATTAATTAATTTATCAAATGGCTTCACTCAACCAAAATGTCAGGACTCACTCCCTTGGCCCATATCATAACCTTTTATAATTTATCAGACAATTTCCCGTAAATAATTTTGACACACTTTTCCAATTTAATTTTCTTTAGTACCTACCCTTAATATCCTAGGTATTAATCTCCCATTTAATTGTTCTCTAATTAAATTCTCAAAGGCCCTAAAAGAATACAGAAAAAGGAAGAAAGTGCCAACATTTTCCCCATGTCGTTCTAACTACTTGCATTGTCGTTTGAACAACATTCAAGGTCTCTCTAATGACTTGCCATGTCGTTCAACGCTGCCTCCAGCAGATTCTTCTTCTTCCCCACACCCTTGTTTCGGCCATTAACGAACCCTCAAGCTTTGATTCAAACCCATAAATTTTTATCCAACCATTTCCAACAATAATTCCTCTCTTAAACCGATTCAAATCATTGATTTTGTCCTACACCACCATCAATTTATAACAATTACAATAAACAGCAATGTTGGGTTCATCGCAATTTTCTTCCTACACTCGTTTCTTCTAATTTGATTTCAAAACTCCAAATTTAAACAACGTGGATTATTGGCCTGCTAATATAAATCAGATGTCAACTCTTTTGATCCATAACACAATATTAATTGCACCTTTAATATACGTAAACTGTCCAATTTTTCTATGTGATAGCCCACCCAAAACGAGTATGATTTACACCCACCATGATATGAATTGCAATACTGCAAATTAAATGAAAGCAAGTTTAACTAATTGCCTGGATAAATTCGTTGGGTTTAATTTCCTATGATGTAGATGAATATTTAACGAAGAACGCTCCAATTTCTTCTTGGTTTGGCTCCAAAAAGCTCTCCCAATCTCCCCCTCTTTTCTCTTTTGCAAAAATAGGATTTTCTATTTGATTTGTGTTAGCCACAAACTCCCTAATATAAGTTTTATATCACAAATATTGAAATTAAGCTTATGGGCCAAATTAACATGATCCAAACATCCCCATGTGAGCTCGATTATGCCTAAAAATGCCCCGAGGCCCAATTACTTCCCCTAGTACTCCTTCTGACTATCTTGCCTATTCAGAATCAACCGTGCACTTAGAATCATCATCCGAATTACTTAACTAAAATCTCCAACCTTGTCCTCATATTACGAAACATGTAAATTTTAAAAAATACCCCAATTAATTAAATCTTAATTCACTAATTTAATTAAATCCTACAAATAAATTAATTCCTATATTATCGAATTAATTAAATTTTGAATCCTTAGAATTAAGGGGTATCACATACTTCCCCCCTACAAAGGAATTTCGTCCTCGAAATTAAGATAAGTTTAGTACTCCAAGACTCGAATATTTCCTTAGTCACATGCCTCTAAGATGGCTACACATATCTCTACCCCGTGTAATTGCGAATTGTACTATAATTAATTTAATTACCCAGGGATCCTATACACCATGTACTCGTGCTTATCCGCACAAATGTAACCCAGCTCTACTAGCCATAAATCGTAATAACTTATAACTCACAGTTATAACCACATATGTGTATATTAACCAAGGTACCAAACCCATTTCCTAATGAACAAACATACTCCACTTCCAACGTTGTGCTAAGTTTCATGTGTGGGAAGTCTCGTAGAGCAAAATCCAAATAAGGAACCCCCCTGATACACTACTACCAAGCGTAGCTGGTCATTGAGATCTGTTAGGCCCTCAGCCCATAGCACGTACCTCCAAATTCTCATCTCCTAACATAATAGTATACTCCTCCACTCTCTTGTTACAAAAGACATCATACAATACGGATCCCCTTACTATCACCAGTTTCTTAGCGCGAATCAATCACGAGCTATATCTGCCCGCTCGATAGTAAACCTATCCACCCCGAATCCCATCAATAACCGTCCATGCTCACCGAGATCAAATATAACAATACAAAGATTTTCTTATAAGTCTATTATGAGACACACCATAACATATATACACGTATATATAGGTTAGACATTCTTTCAGGTGATAACTAGCACAAGTAAATCAAACCTTGGAACAACGAACACAAAGTCTCACCATACTATATACTATAGCCCAAACATCCTAGCATAATTATCACTAACGTTTCGTACGTAACAAACTTATCTCAAGCACTGCTCTGCACTTTCAGCGTGGCTATATCCTATAGGTATTCTCGATTACCCCAGAAATTTCCATTTAATTCTTCTTGATACTTACCCACCCATTAACTTGTGGTACAAAAGTTTTCTCAGTGCTTCCTTCATAGCACCCCCGGCTCCCCTAACCATATATTGTAATAGCTCTCAGCTTAAAGTGTTTCTTCAATGCGTTCAATAATTTAACATTTAAAAATGATGCACTAGCATCCAATAACATCTCACTACTCCCAATGTTTATTAAGGTCCATGCGTGTAACATCCCGCAATGAAGCTCAAAAGAACTTTCCCCAATGCACTATCCCCTAGTATTGTCAATCATCGAAATTCGTGGGTCCAAAGAAAATAACTAAGATATCATAAATTATGTCTCCCGACACATAATCAAATAGTCTATGCCTATGTCTCTCAAGGTGTCACACGATATGATTCTCTCACTATCACTAAGCTCTCAGCACGTAAACAACAATGAGCTAAAACTCTCCGCTCAACTGTGAACCCGATATACCCTGAATCACATCAGTAAAAGTCCCTATGCACCGGGATCCAAATAACTAGAGAAATGTACTCTATGAAGTATAATTCATTAAAATATCACCGCGAGATCAACCCTCTTTTAGGCGATACATTGCAAAAATACACATCATGTCCTAGAACAGTGAACACAATTGTCTTGCTGTAACCGCCCACCGTCGCTTAACAGTCTGTACCCAAGATAAACCATACCTCGAATATCGCCTCTCAAAATAAGATATCCTCATGAAATATATCCTCTCAGTGTCCACACTTGTTCCCCTGCATGTGGAACTAAAGAGAGTCCCACTAACTCAATGGTAAATATATACTACTATAGTAATATGAACGATACCTCTACTAAACCCGTTTCTCATGCCAATATAGTACAAATAAGTTACTGTGACTTCCTCGTGTCACACAAAGCGGGCCCCAATCACGCCAGGATAAAACTCATACTTTAAATTACCAATAGCACTCACGGTTCAAATGATTCCTGGGCATAACACCCGGTCCCATTCGAACCAAAAACTTCTTATAACAGTTACCCCAACTGGGCATTCCTTCCTTGTCCCCCAATTCTCTCCGGGTAAGATTCACACATGGGTTCCTATTATTTACACATGAGACACCTCTTTGTGTCATTCCCCTTTCTCTGCCCCCACTGGCCATGTCGGGGTTATCCTTCTCACGGACCTGGTAGTCTTGACCCTGATTGCTACCCCCGTTGTCCCTTTGGCTTCGTTGACCCTATGGGACTCGTTATTGTCCTTGATGTCCCTGATTGAATCCATCGTCACCTGATAGGAATTTTATTGATCTTAAAAATGGGTTCTCTATAGGGTATCCCCTCCTATGATGCCTCACTAGCACTGTTAAATCGATTATTTCCCTTTGGTTAGATTCCCCAACTCTCTTGGCTCCCTTTTCACGAAAGTGCTGATATCAAATTGTAAATGTATGACATTGACGACAGCAGTACCAGTCATCCTAGACAAATTTACCCATCCATGATTGTATATTCTACCCATGAATACATTATTAACTTACGGACCTTCTTGATTCTCCATATCCACCTCGTTGGCTACGAAGTTCACTAAACATGTCAACTCTCCTTAGTGACCATCCATCATACAGACCATTTGAAATAATTCTTGAAATCTCCTTTGCCTCTCTGTTCAAACAGGTGATGAGAGGATTTGTTATCAAACCTCACCCCAAATTCCTCATTATTTCTAGTAGCTCTCCAAGGTTGTGGTGACTGCCTCCGATCACTACAACACCGCTCCTCTGGGCTAAAATTTTGCTCGAAATTAAATCATGGGTGCCACTGCACTCCACCCTACACAATTACCTTTGGGTTATCTCCTTCCATTGACGCATCACACTTCCTCTCTTCCTCGAATCTTTATGTATGGCTCTTCATGAGAGTTCCTCTAACTCCCCCTTTTACCAACTACTCTGGGTGAGTCTGAATTTGTACCACTACTTTTTATGACGGTGCTTGGGGAAACTATTGCGCCCTAGTGATTATTCCAATGCCCTATGCTTGGCCAATAACCATGGTGACTTCTATCACGGTCACCATTCCCAAAATATTCCAAGACTTATGCCAAACCTTTCCCCCTACAGTCCTTCTAACGGCCCTCACTGGTCATCCAAAATTGTTCGATGTACGAAGCCCAACCGAACTCATAGATGAATCGCATAAAATATATATAATAGCAGGAGAACATAAGTCGCATACGTTAAGGAATACACCAATCCAATAACAAGGCTCTATATCAAAGAACGCAACGCTGAACATAATAACTCGCACAGATCCTTAGGACTCTAGAACCTGATGCTCTAATACCATCTGTGACACCCAACCTACTAAAATATCGGGTGGCCAGCCTGTGATCAAAATTAAAACATTAGTCTCATATGGCTCATTCTTAGCGTCATTGTTGAAAATATTTTTTTAAAGTTACTAACCACCTAGTAATTTAATTAGACTTGTACCAAATTTTATCTTTCATTAAATAGCAACATGCAAAAAATAAAGAATAATTAAACCATCCACACCAACTAGTAACAGAATCCAACACGAATGAATAATATGAATAAAGATGACCGAATCAACTATCGGTTCAATAATCAAATCCTAGAATACACTGAAATAATAACTTGGATACACAAGGTCAAATAAATAACTGAATAATAAATCTGAGGGAGACATGCCCAAAAGAGTACTGAAAGTAAAGATCCTACCCTAGGAATAAATAAATGAAGCGTCTATAGAAAAGTCTTGCAACTTCCACATGAACTACAACTGCGCATCCCTGGATAAAATCCTCAAACTGGGCATCCGTGTGGCTAGACACCTAAAAGGTTTTGAAAAATATTTTGACACGGGTTAGAGCCCAAGTAAAACATTTTGAAAATATTTAGCAAGCAGTTAAATTGCAATAATTAAATATGCATGCACACTCTTCATATTTAAGCTAGTGTCGCACTCTCTGTAGGTATAGCTTACCCCTCATCAAATGTTCACACCTAACGCTTGCCTGCTAACCTTCCTAGTTACGTTACCCCACCTAACTATCCCTATCACACCTCTTTCTACCGCACTACTCTGACCCGAGTATTCTTACTTTGATTATTAAGTAATCTTCTCATTAACTCATTAATTGGTTTAACTATATTAAATCATATAACATTAACACAAGTTATATAGGAAACACCTTTTTAATCATATAACTTTCACACTAATTATATAAGAAATCCCCTTTTTAAATCATAGAACTTTCACACTAGTTGTATGAGAAATCCCCTTTTTAAATCATATAACTTTCACACTAGTTGTATGAGAAATACATTCACACTTATGTATTAATCCCGTATATAATTATCTATACATTCACACTTATGTATTAATCCCATATATAATTATCTACTCATTTTATATACGTACTAGTATACTACAATATTTACACACGTGTCGCACATAAAAACCATCAATTTCCGACTAATAACTCACTGGATGCTTTCTCTAAAATGCTATCATGTCCTAGGAATGCTTAGTCAAACTCGGCCACCTCAAGCCGGACTATATCACACCGAACATGGGAAAAATATTGCAAAAATAGTGGAGGCAGTCATAATTCCCCCAAAAGTGAAATCGAATCATACCCAAAGCGTCTCACCTCGGAAAATAAATCACGAAATAAAAATAGGCGATATGAGTCTCCCTGCTCCTCAAGCCGAGGGATTCACCCACATAGTGCTACCTCTTATGATAGCACTAGAGGGGTATGTATTCCGTTAAATATAATTCACACCGATATCTATAGAGCACACAAATATGTATATATACACTATCACAAATAACTGCATACATATATTTAATAAAGTTTAGCTACCCCTTCCTAACACTCGTAGCACCAGCCCAAGAATACCCAAGTCTATATCCCGACTTGTAATTTAATTCATCACACATTAATTATTTTGTTATTTAAATAGTTTCACTCCACTACAATACCCACACTCACTCATTCGGTCCGTATTTTCACCCCTTAGAATTCGTTACACAAAATCCTACTATTAAGTTTAACACCCTTCATTAAATTTAATATTCTATAATTTATTATATATATCTCTATAATAAATTAAACCGGCTACTCCGTGCCTAACCCTCGTCGCACTATCTAGAAAATATTCGAGTCAAAACTCTGACTCCTACTTTAATTAATTTCACATTAATTTATCAAATGGCATTACTCAACCAAATGTCCAAACTCACTACCTTGGTCCGTCTCATAACCTTTTAGAATTTATCACACAAATTCCCATAAATAATTTTGACACACTTTTCCAATTTAATTTTCCTTAGTTCCTAACTCTCAATATCCTAGATATTAATCTCCCATTTAATTGTTCTCTAATTAAATTCTCAAAGGCCCCAAAAGAATACAGAAAAAGAAAGAAAGTGTCAACATTTCCCCCTGTCATTCAAACGACTTGGACTATCATTTGAACGACATGCAAGATCACTCGAATGACTTGCCATGTTGTTCGACGATGTATCCAGCAAATTCTTCTTCTTCCCCACACCCTTATTTCGGCCATTAATGAAACCTCAAGCTTTGATTCAAACCCATTATTTTTTATCCAACCATTTCCAACAATAATTCCTTACTTAAACAGATTCAAATCATTGATTTTGCCCTTAACCACCGTCGATTTATAACAATTACAGTAAACAGCAAAGTTGGGTATATCACAATTTTCTCCCTACACTCGTTTTCTTCAAATTTGATTTCAAAACTCCAAATTTAAACAACGTGGATCATTGGCCTACTAATATAAATCAGATGTCAACTCTTTTTATCCATAACACAATATTAATTGCACCTTTAATCTACGTAAACTGTTCAATTCATCAACACCCATTTTCAATGCGATAGACCATTCAAAACGAGTAGGATTTACACCCACCATAATATGAATCACAATACCGCAAATTAAATGAAAGAAAGTTTAACTACTTGCTTGGATAAATTCATAAGGTCTGATTTCCTTTGATGTAGACAAATATTTGACGAAGAACACTCCAATTTCTTCTTTATTTGGCTCCCAAAAGCTCTCCCAATCTCTCCCTCTTTTCTCCTCTGCAAAACTAGGGTTTTTTATTTGAGTTGTGTCACCCACAAACTCTTTAATATAGGTTTTATATCACAAATCCCGAAATTAAGCTTATGGGCCAAATTAAAATGACCCAAGCACCCCCGTGTGAGTCTGGTTATGCCTAAAAATGCCCTGAGACCCAATTACTACCCCCGAGTACTATTTTCCGACTATGTCGACCTATTAGGAATCAATCGTGCACTCAAAATCGTCATTCGAGTTACTTAACTAAAATCTCCAACCTCGTCCTCAAATTACGACACATGTAAATTTTAAAAAATACCCGAATTAATTAAATCTCAATTCATTAATTTAATTAAATCCTCCAGATAAATTAATTCCTATATCATCAAATTAATTAAATTCTAAATCCTCTTAAATATGGGGTGTTACATTATTATTTGGTTCCACTTGTATTATGTTATGCGTAGGGTGCAAGTGAAATGCTAAATAGGACCCGAGTCTGGGGGGAGAGATAGGGTAGAAGATGCAAGACATGGTTTACCTTGTTTATAGACTCACGAGCAGGGTCCTCTTTTAAAAATAGGCAAAAAAGTGCAAAAATTTAGGAGCTAAGGCGACCCAAAATTTTGGCAGAGTTTTTCATTAGAATTGGTAGAGTAGGTATGAGTGTCCAAGGCAGACGCCTATATGAGGTCGATGCATTGGTGGGTTAGTGGAAAAGCTCCACGATATGCTTCTTACCTATAAGGGAAATTATTCATCGTTATGTGTGGAAAATCCATTTGATATACCTAAATGTACGTGAATTGACTCATGATATACCTCGTGGAGACGATACGTGTGAGAGCGAATTCGATATATTCGATGTATGTGAACAAGTTCCCTGGTATATACCTCCCATTGTGAGTTCAGTCAAACGGTAAGATACGAGTGGAACCGTTTGATATACATCGAATGTACTAGGCCAATGGAAGGCAAGGATCATATCGTTTAAGTTAACAGCGCCCCACAGGACGAGCACCCTTCACGAAGTGACCTTCCAGTACAGGATAAAATTTTGGTCAATATTGCAATGCTCAAGTGACGTAGTGTGCGATAATGCATGAGTTCTAAATAGAAATTTACATAGAGTTTTATGTTTTCTAAGCGAGAGAAACACTACCAATATAAGGGAGAACATAAAATATACAAGTATCATGGGATGGGATGGGGGGATAAACATGGAAAGTAAAATTAGCAAGTATGTACATGAAGCATGGAGACCATACATATCATGGTAATAGATACAAAATGTGATACATATGAATATACCCAAATGAATAGGAAGTATGCACAGAGTAGAGTGATATGTTAATATGTGTGAGTGAAGAGAGCATGTGGATATATACAAGTGAGAGAAATATGGAAGTGTCTGCTAGTGGGATTAAGCATGGATATCCATAAGGTGTGTGAAATATATGAGCAACATATAGCCATGTACAAGTAAGAAAAATGTGAGAGTGTGTGCTAGTTTAACTAAGCATAGATATCTAAAACTGATGTGGATCACATAAAAGCATTGTAAGTGGAGGGGACATGGTGACTATATATAAGTGAGTAAAGGGTGAAGAATGTGATAGGAAGATGGTATATACATGTGTTGAGAATAAAGCGTAGTAGAGAGAGAGGGACATAAACATCATGATATGAACAAGGCATATATAAAACATGTAAGCATGAGAGCAAGAAGAATATACAAGTGGAGGCATATGTGCGCATGTAGAAAAATAGAGATAAAGGAGAGAAAAGGAAACAAACCTCGTGTGAAATAGAGTCTAGTCCCCTTAAAATAGTCCCCAGCGAAGTCATCAACGTGGCCATCCGGGGTGATTCCTCCGATGCAAGATGGCCCCGAAATAGGATGGAGAGAAAAATGGAGGAATCTATCTCTCTCCACATTTGTGGGGATTCGAGCATAGGAATCCTATTTTCACCACTCACGTGATCTTCGAGGGTTGCCACGGGTATAAATCAATCATTGTTAAAGGGGAGGAAAATGTAGGAATGGAGTCGCCACCCTATTTTCCTCAAAACAGGCAAAAGAATATAGTCATCCCTGAAAGAACGACATCAAAAGACAAACCAATGCATACAAAATCAAAATGAATCGAGGGTTCGGGGACTAAGTTACGAAATGGGAAGGTGTTAGGCACCCATTCCGCCCTTTCGATCTCGGATGAAATATAATGGCGTTCTCATTTTTCTCCAAGATGTGACTCATGTGTATAACGTGTGCGATGTGAAAATAAATGAGGAAGAGGAATCATCCTACTCGTTTCATAGGAAAGACAGAGAGGAGTCGTCCTAAGGAGTACAAGAAAGAGAAAGAATATTAGAAAATATGATGTTAGTGTTCACCAAATCACAATTCACTAGGAGAAAGTTAATGGGCATATCGGTTGGGAACATTAATATGAAAGCATGAAAATACGTGCAATAATACTAAATATGTTACATAAACAAAATAACGCAATGAACAAAATAGGACTCGAATCCCGATAATGACTCGGGACGCATACGTAGCCATAATAAGCATCAAAGCTCACGTAGTTCGACATATCATAAGGGTGGGGTTTAACCATAAATCCAAACTTAGGACTCCTCTTTATTTGTTTTGGAAAGAGGTACTCAAGTGTAAAAGTGTGGACAAAGTGAGGAAATCCTACTTTTGAAGTTTATAAGTAAACCTTCTTTTTATCTTTTTTTTTATTTTATGAAAATATATTATGTGAATACTAGTAATAAAAAAAAGAGGATATTAGTTGGTGTGAGATAATGGAACGAGACTAAAAGATATCAAGAATGGAAATAAAGTAAGTAAACAACACTAAATAGATAAGCAAAAAAGGAGAAGGAGTGGGAGTAGACCTCCTATAAGACTTTGCTACTGATTTTTTAAGGAGAATAGGTTAATTTTATAGTGGTGGAATGGTGGTGAAGTAGGGGTGAGGTAAGTGGACAAAGGTGGTATGAAAATTAGGTAAGAAATATGAAAGGAATATTGGAAAATTGGAGTTTTGGGAATGACGATGCACTGATTTCATGAGAATGTTCTAATTGCTAGAAAAAAAGGATCCTTGGGAATGAGGTCATGGCCTCCTTAAATAGTAAAAAATTAGGGTTTCAGTGGGGTTTTGTTCGACATAGGCCCTGGCCTACCTATCAGTATACCCCTGACTTACTAACGAAGTAAAGTGCACGCCTGCCTATAGGTAGGGGGTCTGGGTGCTTATAGGTAGTTCGAAAAGGACTTATTCAAAAAATAGGCATAAAATGCAAATCGTAACTCCAAATCGCGCACGGTCGGGATCGTTGGAAAGAGTATTCAGAGCACTATGAAAATACATTGAGCCATTATCAGGTTTGAGAGATGACTAAAGTCAAATGAGTCTCAAAACACACAATAGCCTTTAGACATGGGCCCTCGGAATGAAAAGTTGAGTTCGTGCGAATCATAAGGCTGATTCACACACTTTAAGGACTATTGGAAAGGGTATTCAGAACCCTATGAAGGTGAAATGAGATTCGCTCAGGTTGGAGGGTTAACTAAGGTCAAATGGGGCTTGGGAGCGCCTAGGGGCCTCTAGATTCGGGTTTGGAGTAAAAAGGTGAGTACACACGAACTGTAAGGATGATTCTCGCACATTATGGATCATTAGAAAGGCGATTCGGAGACTTATGAGTGTGCAATTAGCTTCACCTGAGTTAGAGAGTGAACCAAAGTCAAACGAGGCTCGGTAGTTAAAGATACTAGAAATGGTATCACCAGGACAAGAAGTATGTAAGTACAAACCAGACAACAATGATGTACAGAATATATAAATGTATAGTTAGAACGAGATGAGGCAAAGAAGAAGATGATACCAAATATAAGTGGTTCGGTCAGAGTCTACGTCCACTGTGCAGTGTGAATGGTGGTTTTTACTATAAGTATGGAACTAATGGCCTGTAAATACAACACTCAAGCCTTTCTCTCTCTTTTGTATATTTTGACAGAGTTCTGCTAGGGTTGTGAATAATGTGATCCTTTAAAATGGAGAAGATAAAGAGTATATATAGGACTTGGGGGTTTAGTGTACCCCCAAGCAGGTGTGGAATGTTCCTAGCCACTGAGGATGTGCCATCTGCCACCACTATCACATATAGTGGATGATGAAATATTCCCTCCCGATGGGGGAATGATTATGTTGCAATGGTTTCATCCACATAGGACCTGCGTCCCACGCACACTGTTCCACGCATCTCCCAAACCACGTGTTCTGCCAACTAAGATATCGGCTGCATGATCTAGGCCGAGGGCTCCGGTCGACAGTGATGGTCGGGGGTGAATCCGCAAGACCTTAATCCTCGTGAAAGGATACTTGTCTCATCCGTTGGTCTCATCCTGGACTCATCGTCATTGTGTCAACCGAGTTCGAGGATACTCAATCCTCCAAGAATAATTCATTTATCCCATTCTAAGTGACTAATGAGGGCCGAGGTTGAGTGGAGACTTCTTTTTCTTGGTCATCTAGTAAAGGTTGGCTAAGGCCGAGGTTCATGGTCCTAGACGAGGTGGCACTTGGAATATCAATCACCCCTAGCCCTTGGTCTCTGACATCTGGATGTGGCTAAGGGGAAATGATGCTATGTTGTTAAATGTCTCTACTGATGACTATTAAGGGGACACGTGTCAACCATCAGGTGAATTGGACGCTTGAGTTTACAGATGTTACACTCCCCATACGATTGTGTCTAATCAAGGTATGAATGACGACTTAGATGCCTAGGGTTTTGTGATCATTATGATGAGGATTTTGGAAAATCGTGCACCCCTTTGTGAAGTGTGCACAAATCTTTGCTTGCATATAAATAGGAGTTGTATTTCAAATCCTTTCTTCTCACTAGACTTGCCCCTTCATCACATTCCTTCCTTGAACCAGAGCTTCAACTCTTTGCACCTGCATTTTCAAGCATTGTCTCAAGGTTGTTTATGCTTCTCCATTCCCATTTCTTCTCCAGGTAACCTTCTTCCACCATTGTTATTCAAGATTTTACAGTTTATTGAATCACTTTTATACTTCTTACTTTTCGACGAACTCAAACCCACTTCGACAGCTCTCCCTGGATGTTTGGGGTTCGCATTTGGGCCTTGTGTGGTGGTTGTAAGAAGGTTTAGCTTTTGGTAGCATTTTTCACTTGTTACTTGCACCGTTTAGGTTTCCATTAGGCTCCAAAAATTCCTCTGGTGGTATTTTGTATACCCCCTGCTATAAGTTATTCTTAGTAGAAAAAATAATTGAGTTTTCCCCCTTTGATCTTTAAGTCAAACTTAGTCAATACTGAAACTTCTTATGGCTTGTAGCTTCCAATCTTTAATTATACAAGTGTTTTCTTGTCCTCTAAATGTTAAGGACCCTATATGAGTTAGAATTTCAATACCCATCCCTGAGAGAGAGTTACTTCTAAGAGATACGCAAACTAGAGGACGAGTTTGAGGCCAGGCATCAAGCCGACCCTGTTTGGAGATGACCCATTTTTCCTTTTCCTCTAAAAGTAATTCTTCCCACTCCAGAAGAAATGGTCGGCTCGTCCTTCACCCAAGCCGATAATAGGGACTCATATGAGGAAGCCATGCAGTATTCTTCAATTTATCCTAAGGAGACTCGGGAGCCTGGTAACACGTCTCGGGCCTCATCATCCAACCGAGTTGAGGCATCCGGCCAAGACGACATTTCTATGGAGATCCTTCCAGATCCCTTGGAGCCGACCCTCGAGGCAAATATTACATCGGTTGCATCTTCTTTATTTGAGATGTCGGATGATGAGTTCCAAAGGACTTATGCTAATGTCGACGCTGAGGGTGAAGAGGTAGAGGCTGGGGGTGAGGCTGAGGACGAAATGGATAAGGACTTTGAGTCCGATAATCCACTTGACTATTCGTATGCTAAGCAATACCAGTCTTCCATTCGTGAGACCGACCTCCTTTTCTTCAGGCACATTTATGGTACTAAGACCAATGTCATTATGTGAGTTTCGGGTGAAGATGAGAGAGTGTATGACAGACGAGAAGGAGAAATTGCTCTTTATGACCAAATGTTCAGAGTAAGGTTTTATCTTCATGTTGAACCGGACGTGCGAGCCATCTCTCTAGTCTCGACCTCGCTCCTAATCAGATAGCACCAAACTCCTGGAGGATTATCTTAGGTTATGTTTCCCTGTGGAGGAATAGATATGAGGACAAACCCTCAGCTGAGATTTCTCATGCTTGCTAGGTCTAATAAGAAGCTCCTCAATGTTACTCAGACTTCCAATCATACCTGGAAAAAGAGATATTTCTAGGCATCTAGTGATTGGGAGTTTCCGATCGATACCTCCCATGAGGGACGAGAAGACGAGCCGAGGGTACCCCATACTTGGGCAAAACCTTTAAAGCTAACCACCAGATTTGACCTTGGCCTCAGTATATCCAATAGGGAGAGAGTCGACTTCCTCAGAAGTTAAGGGAAGGATAGACAACTCCTTTTTTTTGAAGATTTGATGTCACCAGAGTATTTAGATAAGTCTAGGTTGATGGTTGATCCACTGAACGGCCTTTGTAAGTGATATAGTCTTTTTCTCTCTTTGTTTAAGTGATTTGTCTTACTTTTTGCTTATGACTGATGACCCATTTTATGTTTTCACAGATTGTCCTCCCCATATGTCTGAAGAATTTATCAATATGCATATTCCAAGACTTCGTAATGCCTTGAATAAGAAGAAACAGCTGGTTGGTAAGGGTCAGCCAAAGAAGACAACATCCACTGGGCCGACACAACCTGAGGTCGACCAAAAAAGGACTAAAGAACAAGTTCACCTTGAGGGTCGACCTGACAAGGACACCCAGAGGCCGAGGGTCATCCCCCAAGGCACATATATGCCGAGTATCTCCAGAGCAAGCTCTTGCTCAGGGGATTCCTTTCAAGAATATTGACAGAGCAACATTGCCAATCTTAAGAAGCTCAATCATTCCTTCTACTACAAGATCTAAGAGGGCGATCCTCGGGGTCCCCACCAAGGATGACTACGAGTTCCTGGATAAGATGGCTTCCCCCCAAATATTTGATTTGGGTCTTCATTTGATGGCTCAGGTAACTATTTTCTTCCCAGGCTTAAGTGCTTTCTCATACTCCTTCCTCGTCTGAGATAACATGTCTTCTTTTAATTTAAAGATTGTATGCACCTTTGCCTCAGCCAATAAGTGGATGGTAGAGAATTATCCCAAAGTTCAAGAGGCCGATCGAGCCCTCAGGTCTAAGGAGAAGTTGAAGAAATGCTTGGAGACATACCAAACCTACCTTGAGAAGGCTCATAATGATCTGAAGAGTAGGGATGATTTCCCGAAGGAGAAGGACGACATGATCAAGGAGAAACACGAGTCTTTAGTTGCATTGGCTATCACTCACACCAAAGAGCTTGCTGAGGTTGTGCAGAGGGGAAAGGACGGGGCTTTATCTCCTCAGGCCTTTAAGAAGATTAGGGTCGAGGCTGTCGAAGCCTTCAAGGCTTTAGATGAGTTTGGTAGCTTTGGCATTATCTACCTAAAGAGAGGAATGAAAACAGCATGTCGAAGGATCACCACTAAGTACACTGATGTCGTCTCTTCCATTCGGCTAACCTTGGATGCTCCAGACTTTACTGATCCTCTCTTTGATGCTTCCCTGGAGTACGTGGTGTTGATGGCAGTGGCCAAGGCTGGGGCTAACCTTCAAGCTATTGGGGGAGCTGAGCCAAACATAGAAGGAACTCCCGTCATCAATCTTGAACCAGTCGCCTGTGGATAATACCCTCTCTTGATTGTACCCTTATTTAACTTGTTATGGATAACATGACACCTCCACAGTTTTTGCAATCTCAGTATTTTTTTGTTAAATGAGGCTTATTGCTTTAGAATTTGTATTCCTTCTTAGTTAAATTATCTTTTTTACTTACGCTTACTGTGTTATTCACAAGTCTCCCCTCATCCATTACTTTCGTCTTGGCCGAGGGATCAAATCCACCAATATAATAAGCATGTCTAAGTGATTCCACCAAATTAATGATACTTTCAATGATAACCACAACTAAGTGATTTTTTTAAATTTGCATCCACCAAATTAATGATGTTTTAAGCACAAGTCCTCCCTCGTTTCTTTGAGAGTGCATGGCGAGTCGTCTCATCCAGCACTGTCATCTCGGCTGAGGGAGTGATTCCACCAAATTAATGATGTTTTAAGCACAAGTCCTCCCTCGTCTCTTTGAGAGCGCATGGAGAATCGTCTCGTCCAACACTATCATCCCGACCGAGGGAGTGATTCCACCAAATTAATTATATTTTCAATGATAACCACAACTAAGTGATTTTTTAAATCTGCATCCACCAAATTAATGATGTTTTAAGCACAAGTTCTCCCTCATTGCTTTGAGAGTGCATGGAGAGTCATCTCGTCCAGCACTATCGTCCCGACCGAGGGAGTGATTCCACAAAATTAATAATGTTTTCAATGATAACCACAACTAAGTGATTTTTTTAAATTTGCATCCATCAAATTAATGATGTTTAAGTGCAATAAATGGCTTTCGGTGTTATTGGTAGTTCATGGACGAGTTGACACAAAATATTTGAATAGGTAAACAACATACGAGGTAACTCTTTGATTTCATTGAATTTATTTCATTTGAGTCTCATACATATGTGTTACAATAGAACGCAGGCAAGGCAGTAAACTATCATCTCATTAGTAATATTTCTTCAGGTGATCGGCGTTCCATGAGTTGGAGAATGGCTCCCCCTCTAAGTTTTCCAATATGTACGTCCCCGGAACCACCTCTTCAACTACCTTGTACGGTCTATGCCAATTTGGGTGAATCTTATTAGGTTTTTGCCATGTCTTCTTCAGTACCAGGTCTCCTACTTTTAGTGGATGCGCCTTCACTCTCTTATTGTAGAATTTTGCTATTCTTTGCTAGTAGGCGGCTTGCCTAACCTCAGCGTCCTCTCCTCTTTCTTCTACAAGATCTAAATCAAGCCTTCTCTCATCACTATTCTTCTCAGGGTTATAGGTCTGAACCCTATGAGTGGGTAGACTTATTTCGGTTGGTACGACTGCCTCCGATTTGTAAGCAAGCATAAATGGGGTTTCCCCCGTAGGGGTCCTCTCCGTTGTTCTTTAGGCCCATAAGACAGTGTATACTTCCTCGATCCATCTCGCCTTTTCATCTTCTAACTTCTTCTTAATTCCATCAAGAATCATTCGGATTGTCACTTCCATCTGCCCATTAGCCTAGGGTCAGCTGGGAGTGGAGAAGAATTTTTTTATGCTAACTCTTTCACAGTACTTCTCCAGGGAGATGTTCTTAAATTGCGTTCCATTATCAAAAATCAAGGTGTTGGGTAGACCGTATATGCAGATGATATTTTTCTATATGAACTGGAAGGTCTTCTGTTCTGTGATTATAATCATCGACTAGACCTCCACCCACTTCAAAAGCAATCAATCGCTATTATCAGATAACGATAATTATTCATAGCTCTGGGTAAGGGTCATACCAGATCAATTCCCTATACCACAAACGGCCAAGGAGATATGATTGAGGTTAGAGGTTGATGAGGCTGATAGGGAATGGTAGTGAGTCTCTAGCATTTGTCACACTTCTTGACATATGTTACAGCATCTTTGGCCAAGGTTGGACACCAATACCCCTAGGTAACAATCCTCTTAGCCAGAGATCTACCCTCGATATGACTGGATCAAGAGCCCTCATGCACCTCCTTAAGGATATATGCTACCTCAGATGGATGGACACATCTAAGGAGAGGAAGAAAAAACCCTTTCTTGTACAAAGTTTCTCCTATGATGGAGAACTTAGCAGCTTTATATCTCAGCTTCCTTTTATCGTTCTTGGATTCTGGTGACTCCATGTCCTTTATGTATTTGATGAGGGGGTCTATTCAGGAAGCCCCCATGTTAAAATTTAGATAAGACTCTGGAGCACTAACTTCCTCTTTAATGGTCAGATAATGCTGGATTTCTACCGGCACCATCCTTCTTATATCCGTTATTATAACTGAGGTAAGTTTGCAAGTGCATCAGCTCGATCATTGTCCAATCGAGGTATCCTCTTCAGCTTCACCTCTTTGAAGATCTTCAATACTAACCTTACTATCTCCAAATATTTAGCCATCCTATTATCTTTTGCTTTATATGCCCCCAAGATCTGATCTACCACCAATCTTGAGTCATTGTGAACCAGGAGTTAGCTGACATTCAGAGCCCAACCCAGGGAGAGGCCTGCTATGAGGGATTCATAATAAAACTCATTATTCGAGGCTATAAAACTGAACCTCAATGCATATTTGATGTTTGTCACATCTGGTGCCGACACTTTCATCCCTGCACCACGTCCACTCTCGCAAGAGAACCTGTCGACAAAGAGTCTCCACACCACTCTGTTCTTAAAGAAATTACCTTCTACTAAGGTTCCATTTTTTAAGAGGTACCACTCCTCTTCATTCTCAGATACATTCCCCTTACTGAGCCTGCCTCGACCCTATTCGGGGGAGTGCTTAAACGTTTCCCTAGCTACCAGCTAGTAGTCTCAAACGTTTCACTATCGGCCTTATCCCAAGTAAAATCGGCCACGAAGTCTGCTTGTGCCTGCCCTTTGATGGCCGCTCTAGGCTAATAAGTGATATCAAACTCTCCAAGATCTATTGCCTATGCCATTAGTTTCCCTAACTTCTCAGGCTTGTGGACGACCTGTCGGAGTGGAGAGTCCATTAGGACGACCATTGTATGGTCCTAGAAGTAGGGCTTCATCTTCCTTGAGGCGTGAATTAGAGCATAAGACAATTTTTCCATCCTAGAGTACCTATGTTTGGCCCCTTGGATCACCTTACTGTTGAAGAACTCCAATTTTTGTACTTTGTCCTCCTCTCTTACGATGGCAGCACTAATGACCGATTCTGAGACTTGTAGATATACATAAAGTTTTTCCCCTTGGATCGGTCGTGTCAATAATAAGGGGGAGCCTAGGTAGGACTTCAACTCTTGGAAGGCCTTGTCATATTCCCCATTCCACTAGAAATCTTTTCTAAGAACTTTAAAAAATAGAAGACACTTGTCGATGGCTCTGGATATAAACATGTTAAGTGTTGTTACTCTCCCGATCAGCCTCTGAACCTCTTTGATTGTAGAGGGTGTATTCATCTCTATCAAGGCCTTGATCTAATATGGGTTGTCCTCTATTCCCCCTATGATTTACGATAAATCCCAAGAACGTACCAGTCCCTACACCAAATACACACTTTGTGGGGTTGAGCTTCATCCTATACTTTTCCATCGTATCAAAGGTTTGCTTGAGGTCGACCACATAAGAGTCGGCCTTGAGACTCTTATTTAGCATATCATCAACGTAGACTTCCATCTTCATCCCAATTTGATCCTCAAATATCTTGTTAACAAGTCTCTGATTGGTAGCTCCAGTATCCTTCAAACCGAAGGGCATAACTTTGTAGCAGTAAGTCCCCCTATCGATTATGAAGGCGGTATTCTCCTCATCATCCGGGTGTATGGATATCTGGTTATAGCCCGAGTAAGCATCCATTAAACTCGTTAACTCATGGCATGCCGTGGCATCAACCATATGGTCGATCCTAAGCAAAGGAAAATTATTTTTAGGGAAATCCTTAATCAAATCATTGAAGTCTACACATATTCTCCACAACCTATTGGCTTTGGTAACTATGACAGTGTTGGCCATCCACTCAGGATATATCACCTCCCTTATGAAGTCGACCTTTTCCATCTTTTCTACTTCTTCCCGGATGACCTTATACTTCTCTCGAGAATAGATCCTCCTCTTCTGTTATATCAGCCTAAGATCGTCGACCACATTCAGTTTATGGAAAAAAATCTGGATCTATGCCCGGCATATCCTCATGACTCCATGCGAAGATACTCTTCCTCTTTCTCAAGAATTTGATTAGCTCTTCCTTGATATCTCCTTTTAGGGATTTACCGACCTAGACAGTTTTTTCTAACTCATCCTCACTGAGGACGATGGATTCTACCTCTTCCATGGCCTCTCCTTTTTTTAGTTTGGTCTCATCTCTGGGGTACAGGGTGTCAATACTATAGGTTGTAGTTGCTTTCTTATGAGCTTCCCTCTCCTCGGCTGAGTTAAAATAGCATTCACATGCTAACACTTGATCACCTTGGACTTCTCCTACCCCGTATGAGGTCGGGAATTTTACCATTTGGTGGATAATGGATGGCACGGCCTCAAATTCTTTAAGGGGTACTCTACCCATGATAATGTTATAAGCCGAGTATACATTTTCTTCCATCATAAAGAAATTGACCTTCTTTGTAAGCCTCTTAGGCCAAATGTCTCCCATTCTAACATCCATTTCATACATTCCCAATGGGTGCACCTTCTCATCGTTGAACCCTATCATAGGGTGATGGAAAAGGACGAGCCTCTTCCTATTGAGTCCTAAACCCTTGAAACAAGGCCAGAACATAACATCGGCCGAACTTCCATCGTCGACCAAAATCCTCGGTACGTCATACCCATACAATTTGGTCATGATTACCAAAGGGTCATCCTAGGGAGCTAGTATTCCCTTGAGGTCGAGTCTTGAAAATCCCATAATTAAAATCTCCATATCTACCTTCTTTCTCTTCTATGATTTTGTTCCTACTTCGGCCGAGTTAACGACTTCAACTTTAGTAAAGGCCTTAGCCTCGGCCACATGCACCTTACGATCGGCCACTTTTGTACCACCCCCTGCCATGCTAGGCCTCCGTAGATTATATTCGCATTAAATGAGATCATGTGGAGTGGCCCCTTCGGATCATCATCTTTTGGCGACAGATATAGGTCATTATCATCATCATCATCTGAGGTATCATTCTTCTTCCCTGAAACATCTTCCCTACACTTATCAGCCCTTCTCCTTCTGGGGTCATCTCGTCCTCTCTTTGGGCCATCACTGCTCACATCTTTCCTTAGTTTTCCAGCCTTGAGCATCTTCTCAATCTCGTCTTTCAGGGAAAAACACCTGTCCATTAAGTTCTCATGGTCTTGGTGAAATTCACACCATAAGCTCTTATTCCTTTTGTGAGGGGGAGCTTTCAGCTTCTCAGGCCAGCTTAGGGATCTATTATTCTTGATCTCGTTCAGAATATGCTCGTAGCTGACCGTGAGAGGAGTATACCTAGAAAACTTATCATATGTTGATCTCTTCTTTCCATCTTTATTCTTCTTTTGAAACTTTCTCGCACAGCTAGTCCCCTTCTCATCCTCATACTTAGCTGCCATAGCTTCCTCGGCATTTATGACCTTTTCGGCTATAGATAGTAGTTCAGCCATGTACTTTGGCGGGTCTTCAGCAAGCTTCCAAAGTAATTTCCCTTTCCACAAGCCCCCTATTAATGCGGTCATCACAATATTTTCCTCATAGTCTTCCACTTCCAACTTCTCCTTATTAAATCTCATAATGTATTCCCTAAGACTCTCGTTCTTCCCTTGCTTAACGTACAACAGGTGGGTTATCTTCTTCTGGGGTCTTACCCCGAAACAAAAGTTATGGATGAACCACTCTGCAAGTTGCTTGAAATTATCAATAAAATTCTTCGGGAGTGAGGTGAACCATATATGGGCAGCTCCAGTCAAAGTGCTCAAGAATGCACGGCATTTCATCTCATCTGAGACGGAGTAGATATCTATCGTCGACTGGTACATCTCTAAATGGTGCACATGGTTAGTACTCCAATTATAATTTGGAGTAACCACCGGTGGCTTGAATTTAGCAGGGATTGGGAAGTTGACGATTTTTGCCACAAAAGGAGAACCTTCTGCGTATCCCATCTCCAAGGGGTCACATCTCTTAAGGATGTCTCCAATCCTATTTTCTAGCCTTTGAATGGAGTCGTTTCAAGGCCTCTCGACCGCTTTAACAGCGTCAGCATAGTCGGTGTTATCCCTTACTACCTACATCGTCCGAACTGAGGGTTCCCCAGTCACTGATTTGTGTTGTCTATTCACCTCTCGTTGCCCCTAGTCTCGGCCATTTGCCCACACCCTGCTTGAGCCAGCATTGCTCCTTTACCTAAATAGCCTTTCACTCAAATCTCCAAATGGGATGAGACTTTCAAAGGCCTACCCTCTGCTTAATCGATCAAAAGTTGATCCCCTTGGTCGAGCCTTTAGGCTCAGCCTCCGGTCACGGGCTCGACTTCCTTGAATGGGTCGTACTGTATTCCCAGATACTTCGTATGGCTCCTAGAAATCAATCTGAGCATCCTCAACCTTATAATCATCATATCGGTCCTCCGGGCAGGGTTTGCCTTACCTCCCAGGCATAAACGCCTAGGGCCAACAATGTCCCTCCATCGTGGAGGAGGAGGTAGATCCTTGCGAGGCTCCCCAGATGCCGAAGTAATCATCTCAGCCGGGAATTCAGTTGGTGTGATTACTACATTCTGGCTGAAGGCAACCAGTTGCTCTCGTATCGCCTGTTGGCTCGCTGCTAAGGATTTCAATACGATCGCCACTTCAGCCATTTCTGACTGAGGAGGTGCATTACTGGAGATAGGACCACCAGCTGGTGGTGGAGGCGGTGGAAATTTTGATGCCATGTCAAAGCCTAGTGTATGAGCTTAGAATCAAAGAGTGAAAGTCTTGTAGCTCAGCAGTAACTCTTTCAATGGTGAAATATCACCACAGAAGGGGAGAACTAGTTCACCACCAGAGACTCTGGCGAGGACAAGCTAAGTAAGGGGAGAGATGATACTTCTCGTTCTTATAAACGGCGCCAGACTGATGATACCAAAAATGGTATCACCAGGTCAAGATGTATGTAAGCTCAAGCCAAATAATAATAATGATGTGCAAAAGATATAAATGTATAGACAGAAGGTGATGAGGCAAAGAAGAAGATGATACCAAATATAAGTGGTTTGGCCGGAGCCCACGTCCACTGTGCAGTTTGAATGGTGGTTTTCACTATAAGTATGGCACTAATGGCCTATAAATACAACACTCAAGATTTTCTCTCTTTTTTGTATATTTTGAGAGAGTTCTGCTAGGGTTGTGAATAATGCGATCATTTATAATAGAGAATATGAAGAGTATATATAGGACTTGAGGGGTATAGTGTACCCCCAAGCAGGTGTGGAATGTTCCTAGCCACTGAGGATGTGCCATATGTCACTGTCACATGTAGAGGATGATGAAATATTCCCTCCCATGGGTGAATGATTCGGTTACAACGATTTCATCCATGTTAGTTCTGCATTCCACGTGCACTATTCCACGCATCTCCCAAACCACGTATTCTGCTAGCTTATCTATCGATTGCATGATTTAGGTCGAGGGATCCGGCCGACAGTGATGGCTGATGGTGAATCCATGGGACCTTAATCCTCATGAAAGGATACTTATCTCGTCTGCTGGTCTCGTCCTGGACTCATCAGCACTGGGTCAGCCGAGTCCAAGGATACTCAATCCTCCAGGAATAGTGCATTTATCCCATTCTAGGTGACTGACAAGGGTCGAGGCTCAGTGGTGACTTATTCTTCTTGGTCGTCTGGTAAGGGTCGGTTAAGTCCAAGGTTCATGGTCCTAGACAAGGTGGTACTTGACATATTAATAGTGCTCGGTGGCCTCTGGATCGAGGTTTAGAGTAAAACATTGAGTATGTGTGAACCGTAAGGCTGATTCACGCACGGTATAGACCGTTGGAAAGGAGATTCAGAGCCCTATGAGAATGAAATGAGATTCTCTCGAGTTGGAGAGTTAACCAAAGTCAATCGGGACTTGGGGTGCCCAGTGAACTCTAAATCAAGGTTTAGAGTAGGACCTAGGGTTTATGGTGTAAACAAAAGTGTTAGGGACCTAAGGAGGTATTTCGAGGGTGTTAGAACGGGGTGTTTACATTCCATTAAATTATTAGGTTCATTAATTTCTCAAACCTTATAAAAGTTCTCCTCTTAGTTTAACGCACTCTAAATTATGATTACACCTCTAGAAATATATATATCATATCCTATAATATACAAATAATGTCTTATAGGTCCTGTAAAAAACATCTAAACCCGAACCATACCACAAAACACCACTTGTCAAACCTATGGGGGATGAATCGATTCAGACCAAGGCCTAATCAATTAGAGTCGAGGAAGCCTGACACTTCTTCTCCTAAAATCGTCTAAAACTTTTAGAAACACACCCAACCTCAGTTGTTAACCCACGAAGCTTTCAACCAGTATACACAATACCACAATAATTGCAATTAATCACAGATTTATTGTTCTAAATTATTTACACAACAAATTTAGATCAAAATATTCAATTAGAGGCCTAATTCTTCAAATCTTAAATTAAACCGTAGTTCGTCCTTTACATAATGCAAGGTGAATTACACATAAGATTTTAGCTCCAATCAACAAAGTAACATATGGATTCAACTTATAAATGAAATTATATCCTAAAGATGAGTTCTAATAATAGAATCATATCTCGTTACAAATAAATTCATGATTCCCAATAAAATATCCAAATTTTAAGTCAGGTTATAATCCCAACAATGGTTTGATTACACAACTCAATTGCACCCTAAACAAACATGATTAAGATAGAATATTAAATCTCCACACATGCTTCTAAATTGAAAATCAAACACATGACAATAAAAGCATAAACAGGTTACATATTACACAGTGATAAAGCAAGAGATTTCTTGCCTAAACGATATGCACGAGTGATTCTTACTCTTTATCCCTTGTTATTTCTCTCCAAAACTCTTCCAAAGTGGTCCCCAAATCCTCTGAGGCATTTAGGATTTGTGTTTGTGTGTAAAATTTCTAACTAAACCCTTTAAAATTTCTTAAACTCTAAGGTCACTAATAGGCCTAATTTTGGGCCTCCAAATGTGCCCAAAATACTACCCAAACTAGTCCAAAATTACTCCATACGTATACTTACCCCATAGGCCTATTTCACATTATATAAAAATATGTATTCGGGCCTCCGTGACACTCCAGAGTCCAATCCAAATGGAAAAACCATACTACATGCAGTAATACCTCACGACGTGAATAAAATATACACACAATATTATTTTACACGTGATACATAGTCCAATATCATAAAATTAATGTTACCAATTAATTATTTTTAACACGCGACACAAGACCACATCACGTGCAAAACTTAATTACCATTCGAAATTATGCATTTTATTATTACCAAATCACACATGTAATAGTTGATTTCATTTATTAATTTATTTCTTAATTAGTAAATTGTTGATGCAAAATTCTACATAACACAATGAATTTGTATACTATAGCTAGAGGATTGAGACTGGGGTGAGGAATAAGTGAGAATAAAATATATACGTGGTTTAGCCAGCCTTGGGCTATGTTCACGGGAAAGGGGCAACAGTTGTTTACTATGGGAATCAATGCTAGAATGCTTGAGTACAATTCATTGCCTGGTTAATCTGCTGCTCTATAAGGCTTTATATACACAGCCTTCATACAATGCTCCTCGTATTCTCCTTCATGCATGTTGATATATATCAAACTCATGTGGGATAAATGTTCGGATTCTTCAAGATATTTGCCCGTAATAATAGGGCTCGTGCTAGCCATTGGGCACACGTTCTTTGATTCTTTGATAGTTTAAATATTGACCGCATCATGAGGAGTCCTTCGGTTAAGACCGAAGACCCCTTTTGCTGGATAAAGGACCCTTGTTAAGTTATTTATATCCCCCGAGCATTGTTGGTCAGCTGAAGCTCATCATTTATTTATCTTCTCATGAAGGAATCCTTCAGTACCTGTCAATCGCACCTCATTCGGATTCCACTCAAACATGACCCTTCAGGGATCGTTTAGATATTACCTCATTCATTTGTCTATCATTCATAAATCCATTTATTCAGTAACCCTCTAAACTTTTCACGTCCGACATGATTGACCGAAGAGTCTTTGACAATGGCCGAATGCCATCTACCTCAAGTAGTCATCAATTATTACATTCCTTATGGTGACAGTTGGATGTCTAATCATTATTTTTTCAGTGATTGAAACATTAGGGTCTTTTCCCTATGCAAAACATCCCCCTCACTATTTTCTAATTCTTCATACGCCTTCAAGATATTTTTTGGCAGGTCTTTCCACTCCACGCGTATCACTGCACGTGCGACCCCTCGCCGCATCTAGATCATTAGATCATTCAAAATCGAATTGTTGGATTAGGATAATCTTTTTAATTCAATACAAAAAGGTGCCTTTCGTTTTCCATTTCATTTTTTTCCTTTTTCATTAACTAAAGTTCTGCGATCTCAAAGTTTCTTCTCTATCCTTCCACCATTTTTCTTTTTTCAAAAGCTTCTCTTCTTTACATCTTATTAATTGGTACGTTCTTTCCTTCTTTTTCCTCTTTATTTTACTACATGTTTTTCCTTTTCTCGCTCTGGCTCACCTTAGTTTAGGTTTCTTTTTCCACTTTACCAGGAGTAACAACTTTATTTCCTATTTCCCAGATGGCAATCCCCATCTCGCTAATTTCGTACCCCCTCACTCACCATTATTTCAATATATTAAGTAGCTTCAATTGTAAGGTTATCCTTTATATCAAGCACATCAATATAGACACCAATTCCAGAGATGTTTAGCTAATATTGTGGAGATTGTGGAGTCCTTTGACCCCGAGTACAAAGAACGAAGGTCCATAGGCCGGGGGGACTCTTCGCCTCGTTTTTTAGTTCCTAACCTTCACCCTCGGGTTTGGAACCCACCGACCTAATGGCCTTATGGTATTTATCCATCGGGACCTTCAACCGTTGTTCCTATTAGGCACAACCCCCACAGACCCCATGAAGTTGTCAATTACTTATCTAAGGAGACAGTCAATGAATGGGTGGAGATGTTAGCTCTCCAGAGGACCTTATCCGTTCGGATCGCAGATAAGACCAATCGGGATCCCATTGCTCATGAAGGGGAGGTATGCTTCTACGAGCATTGCTTCCAATCTGACCTTGGTATTCCACTCTCGAGGCTCATTCCGGAAGTATTGGCCTTCCTCAACCTGTCCCCCTCTCCAATGATTCTGAATGTGTGGAGAATTTTGATCGTCTAAATGGTCCAATTTTTTTACTAGTTTAGAGTTCATCATCCTCTAACTGTTAGCGAACTACTGACAATCTTGTGGCCTCTCAAGGTGGTCGATACATTTTTTCCACTCGGTGCAAAGGTGAATATTTTGTCACCTCTCTCCTTTCACCTAACCACGACTAGAGACATCATTTATTCATTATTAAGGGGGAGAGGTGGGAACATGATTTTTATGTCTAAAAATGGAGGGGTCCTAATTTATAATCACAAATAAATAAATATAACCAACTATGGAAAACACACAACAAACTAGGATTTAGTGGTTTATCTATAAAAAAACTACGTCCACTGTTAGTATCATTACTGGTGGTTACAATAGCTCAGTATTGAGTGTGCTTATGATTGATTGATTCCTCCCCTTGAGCATAAGGAGATCATGTTTTTATAGTGGTTAGGAACCCAAGAGATGGAATGTCTTTATACATTCAGGCATTTACATTTGTATACAATAGATAAGACGGTTGATATTTAGTGGTGCTTGTCACTATTCCACCCAAGTAACCTTTGTTATTCTTAATGGTTCATATTATTGAGGTTGGTCGGCTTACTTGTTGACTACTTGCCTCAACAGCCAACCAAAACAGCTAGGTATCCACGTAGGAGGACAGGTGTCCATTTCTTATTAGTACACATAGATGAGTAATTTTTACATACAACAAAAGCTCTCAATGCTCGATGCTTGATGATTGATCAAAAGTATGGAGTATTTGTTCCAAAATCTTACTCGACATGATGTTTGGGAGTTGGTCGGCAGCCGACTTCCTGGAGTTCTAAAATTTTCATCAGTATTTCTAATAATGGAATTTTTGTAAATAACCCAAACTTTAGCAAACCGCCAAAGGGTATGTTGCTTTTTTTGCACGTTGGGAAGCGTTCAGCCACCGGTAGTTCAATCGTTCATTCAGTTAATCATTTATTTTCTATTTTTGAGTAACCTATAAAAAGGATGGAGATTTCCATCCATTTATTTTTGCCTCAAACCTTCTGAACTATAGACTCTCCCTTTCTTCTCAAGCTTTCCTTCTTTGGGCTTTGTTGCTTGGTATTCGCTATTATTTGTCACCTTTGTAAGATTTTTGACCCTCTTCTTTGATTTTTATATATTTCAATCATAGTGTATGTTCTAGACGAGAATGTTTAAGAGTAATTTAAGGAAAAAAGAAAGATTCCCAGTTGGGTCAGTTTAGAAATAGCATGTAGCCTTATTGATGTGTTGTCGTTGGCTGAGGGTCATTGGATCCCAACCTTGTTTTTTGTTGAATGTGGTATCACCTTCCCCCTAAACCCACTTTTTCTTCAGTTTTTCCAGTATTTTGATATAGTCCCAGCGCGTGTAGTCCCCAATACATGGAGAGTTGTAAACGGGGTAAGTAGGTTAAACGAAATTCGTGGGACTCGTATTGGGATTCTCGAGTTAATGTTATGCTATAAGTGGGGAACCACTAGTGATAATACTTATTACATAATGTCTAGGTAGGCCAATAGGGCATTGGTGGTTAACTTACCTGATTCCAATAACGATTACTGGAATTAAGGTGTAGTAGTGAAGAATTGGCATTATGCCCCCTTCCTGAGGGGTAACATACACTAGACCCAGGTGACCTCGAAATGGCGTGACATAGGTCGTAATATTACTATTTAATTTCTTACCCTGTTTATTAATTGTTTGATGATTTGTCGACTAACTTATTTATTTTGTTTTTATGGAGAGGAAAGAAAAAAGAAGTGCCTAAAAGAAAGTGAATTTAATATTGACGACCTCAAATACTTATGGGTCATTCACCAAAGAGCTGGAGAGGATCATTCCCGAGCACTTTCTGCCCTACTTGAATACAAGAGTTCTGTAACTTCTTTTTTTTCCTAACCAACAATTATTCTACCTCATCCCCCATCAACTTGGATGAGGAAACAATTTTTGCTTCCTCTACTTTCGAGTCAATTGGAGTATAGAGAGATCTTACCTAAGGTGTAACTTCTTTTTCTTTTGAATCTCTTGATCTCATAACCATACCCACTTCACCCTCTATAGAAATGGTAAAAATAAAGATCCCAAACTTATTGGTTGGATTAAGGTCTCCTCCCCTTTCCAAAAAGAGTATTGTTGCTACTAATAAGAGGCCTCAAGTACTCAATATTGAATAAACCCGAACTACAGAACCCCAATTCAAGAGGTTAAAGAAAGGTTTGCCTAGCCAGCAAGAGTTGGACCAAAAATCTTATGCCGACTAAAGAAGAATTGAAGATGCCTCTGTGGCAATAAACCCTAGATTGGACAGGGGTTTGATAAAGGCTGAAACTCTTCCAGAGGATAGATCTGCTGTAATCCCAATATCAAGAGCCTGATTGGTGGAAGGGGCTATCCAGAAGTTGGCCTTGGTAAGTTTTTAATTTCATCGTTTGCCTTCAATAATATATATGTATATTTTTCCTGTATTGATGTTTTATATTTCCTCTTTTGCAGTTTCAAGTTGATTACAACCAAATCTGGAGAAGGACGACCAGTTGAAAAGCTTCCACGACAAATGTGGAGGAAGCCTTTGAAGTCTTGAAAAAGTCTTTAAATAATTCTGAAAAAGCTATGGAGAATGAGAGAAAGTCTTAGGCAAATAAAATCTGGTTAGCCGAGAAGAGAGCTACTTCTGTCGAGGAGAAAATAAAAGAGGACAAGAACAAGGCCAAACATGCTGAGGATAAAGTCACCACTTTGATTGATAAGGTCACCACCTTTACTGCTGAGGTGGCTTCAAAGGACAAGCAATTCTTAGAGCTAAAGGCCAAGAGTAAGTTTGATAATTAAAAGTCCGCCAACAAAGGATGGGACAAGGCGTTTGTTGTTATTGCCATCCAAATTGAGTATGCCAAGAAAGTCTCTAATAAGGATGGTTGGTCGGATGCCTTGAAAGAGGTCGGCACTCAGGCATACTCTGAATTGTTTTAAAGGCACGACCCAGGAACCCCTCCCAGACTAGATGAGGAGTTTGATAATGAAGAGGGTTGGGGGGAATCTTCCATGGTGCCAGCTGCTATAGTTGACATACCTCCTCCTGATTCAACAGCCAAGGATAAGAAGAAGGTTTAAATCCTTTGTTATCCTTTTTTATGTATTTTTATTTTTCTTATTTTCTTCCTTTGTAATGGAACCCACTCTGTAAAATCTGACTTATCAATGAAATGAAATAGTTTGGTTAAACCTTTTGAATGCTTCTTTAATGTTGTTTGCTTATTTGATCTTTGTTGATTATATTCCTTGGTCGGGCTTATATACTTACTTTTAAATTTCCAGTTTGATGCTAGGAAAATTTTGATAGTTTATGTTGAACCCGACATATTGAGACAATGCAAAAGTCTTCTTGAATCTAGTCATATAGCTTTAACTGAATAAGAGTTGGTAGGGTTACTCGGCGTAGATGCCTTCAACCAAATGAAAGATGCTTGTGTTCATTTTCATTGTCTTCTTTATAGGGATTTAGAGAATAATGGTGCCTACAATAAAATGATTGAACAGCTGCAAGAAGATCATACACTTTCTCTAGCATTACTTCACTCAGACTATGAAGCTAAGTATGAAGCCCTGATTGCTGGTTGGGTTTTTGATAAGAAATTACAGGACCTCACTTCTGCCTTGAAAAAAAAAAAGAAATTATACATAATAAAGAGGTTGATGGGTGGATGGGTATGCTGAATCTTTAATTCACTTGGATAAACACATGGATTAGGCTAGGTCGAAAGGGTATAAATGGGGTTAGTTGAACTTGTTGGGACTGTTGAAGATACCCAAGGGCAATGAATTATGGTACTGGCATGATCCAGGGATGATGAATTACCTTGATCCACCCTTTAAAATTAATGTTAATTGGATCCCGACCGATGCCATTCCTCAAAGCCTAGTCAGAAAATACATTGGAAATTATGACCTTCAAAGAGAGGATGAATATGTTAGCCCTCCACATCTACTAAACCGGCCAAGAAGTAGTAGATGTAGTAAGACAAGAGATTTCAGATCTACCACCTTGTCGAGCACCCATAATGAGCCTCCTGCTGGGATGAACAAAGCTTAAGGAAAACATCCTATGGAATAGGCTTGTATTTCTTGTTGTTTACTTTTTACATTATAACACAAAGTATTGGGAATAAAATGGACTTATTTTTTAATATATATGCGTGTGACACATTTTCGTCTTTATTTAAGCTTGTGATTAGCTTTAATCATCTTGTCGAGTAAATAACATGTCACATGATTAGTTAACCAGCTTGTTGACTAAGTAATCTTCTTAAATGATAAGTGTTTGGTCCAATGTTAAACCTGATTTATAATGCGTTAGATTCTACAAATGCAATTAGGTAAAACTGTAAGTAGTCTTGTTAAACCAAGTCTTTGCATTAGTTATTATTGGTGACCAAGTGTGTTGAATGTATATTTATTCATGTGTCTAACCCAACCATGTAAAATTTCTTATGTTTATACATGAAGTTTTACAGACTTCTTGTTCTTGAGTTGTTGAGGAAGAAATCATATATAGTCTAAAACAAATATCCAAACTTTTTTGAAGTTGGAAAAGTTTGAATTAGAGAAATTTCTAAACTAAACTTTTTTTAAGTTGGAAAAGTTCGAAGTTACTTTTTTGTGATTGGAAAAGTTTGTGTTAGTGGATATCACCTTACCCCGAAAAGAAAACATAAAATGGAAGCATACTTGACATAAATTCATTACTACATTAAATTGAATAAATGGTTAGATAAAATCACAATTACTGATAATATTTTTGTAGGTGGTCGGTGTTCCATAGGTTCTTGAATTCCTCCCCTTATAGAGTTTTCAGGCGATAGGTACCTGGTCTGATGACTGTCGAGATGTGATAAGGACCATTCCAGTTGGGGTCCAACTGTTGCCTTTTTTAACCACCTTCTTAAGGATGTAGTCCCCTTCCTTTAGGTTGGTCTGCTTGATCCTTCTGTTGTATAATATAGCAGTCCTTTATTGATAAGCATCCATTCCAATTGCATCATCCTCTCTGACTTCTTCAACCTTATCTAGATTTAGTCTCCTCATGAGATCACTCTTCGGAGAGTAAAAATTCAGTACCCTATGAGTTGGCAAACCTAGTGTTGTTCTTGGTGCCAAAAGCGAGCATGTATGAAGTCTCCCATGCTATTGTTCTTGGTGTAGTCCTATAAGCCTAAAGGACATTGTGTAACTACCCTGAGGATATATTTCTATCTTTCACTAGTTAGCCGAGTTGTTTATCTATAACATTTTTAGGGGGTAAATCCAATTAAGAGTGTCACTCATTTCTTGAGTGTTTGTCAAAAACCTAAAAAAAGTACTCGGGAGTACATCACTTACTTCAATAATGAAAAATTATAAGTGGTTGATTACGAAGAGAAGACTGCCATTGTAGCACTGATTAGTTGGTTTCTCACTAAGAATCTTTATTATAATATAGAAAAGAATCCTCCCAATACCATGACAGAGTTGATGGTCAAGGCTAGGAAGATTAAGAACGTCGAGGAGGCTATGGCTGCTAAAGAAGCTCCAGAGGTGAAAACTGAAAGTTAGAAAATTTCAACCAAGAAATATTCGAAAGACAAGAAGGTTGATAAAATCGATACGTATGATGAGTATACCGCCTCACCAAAGGTGTCCATCATATATTGGAGGAGATCAGGGGAAACAGGGATTTAAATTAGATTGGGAAACTAAATTCACCCCCCAACAGGAGAGATAAATCAAAATATTATTATTTTCACAGAGATCACGGGCACGCCACTGACAATTGCATCATCCTAAAGAATGATGTGGATAATCTTATTTGACAAGGAAAGTTAACCAAATTTGTTGATCAGACTGGTAGTCGGGACACCAGAAGAACGTTCGAGTCACCTGGCTGAGTAAAAGATGACGTAAAAAGGCACGCAACAATAATTATGAGGATGATCCTAGCCTACCCAATAAGCTTGAGGAGCTCGAATTTGTGGTAGGAATGATTTCTTTTGGTTATCATTTCATTACATAAGGAGACGCTAGTGGAGTAGATAAGATAGATGAGATAAAGGCTTATCTAAATGTAGTCAAATTTTATCCTTCTATTAGATAGATTGACATGTCCAAATGCACAGATGGTCTACCTAAGAAAGTAAACAAGAATAGATTAGTGATCGAGTTCTCCAAGAATAATCTCAGCGGATTACTTTACCCTTGTGATGACCCATTGGTCATCACTTACAGGGTTCGCCATGGAAGAGTAACAAGAATCTAGGTAGACAATAGTAGTTCAGCAAATGTCATGTTCTATAATTGTTTCCACATCCTAGGGCTATGAGACAGTAAAGTAGAACCTTATCACAGACCTCTCATAGGATTCTCCTAAAAAAGAGTTTATCGCTTAAGGATAATCAAGATGGACGTACTGGTCGGCACTTGGACAGCAAGTAGAAAGGAGAGGATTCGCTTCTTCGTGCTAGATAAAAATGTCCTTTCAACTTACAACATAATTCTCGGCGGAGTTGGTATGAAGCAGCTGGAAATAGTGTCATTACAGTACATCAGTATATGAAGTTTCCTACTAATTATGGAGTCGGCATAGTGAATGGCAACTAGATGGAAGCTAGAGAGTGCCATTACACCTCCATCAATAAGAACTAAGTCCAGAAGAGCACTACCACCTATCATATTAACACCAACAGATACCATTGTGCTTGAAGATGAGAAACCGAAAAGAACCACTTAAATTTGCTCAAACTTAATACCTTCTCTAAAAAAGGAGTTGATTTCATTCCTGAGAGAACAAATGTATGTATTCGCTTGGATCCATGAGGATATGCCAGGAATTGATCCTACTTTCATCTGCCATGAGTTATACATCTATAAATACTCTAAGTCGATCAAGAAGAAGCACAGGGTATTCAGTCTCGAGATGAACATTGTCATCCAAGAGGAAATGGGAAAATTACATAGAGCTAAATTCATAGAAGACATCAAATATCCCAGCTGGTTGGTGTGGCCATCCTCAGAATCTCTCTGATCCTCACTCTCACCCGCAAGGAGGAGGAAAAAGGAGGGAAAAAAAGATCTCGCGCCTAGTACTCTCTAGGGGCACTTCGGCCATCGTTAATGTGGGGTGAATGTAAAAAGATGGATTCGCCAACCTATTTTGCACAAAATAGGCAAAAGAACATGTCACGGCTTTGAGAGAGAGGCATCAAAGACAAACTGATGCTTACGAAACCAATATTTTGATGAGTTCGGGGCTAAGTTACAGAATGGAGAGGTGTTAGGCACCCATCCCGCCCTTTCGATCTCTCATGAACTTATGTTAGTATTTTCCTTTATTTCTCTATGAATTGTGTGTGCATTTATCGTGATATTGATCGTTACGATGAACCGATAATGTGTTGGATAAAAAGCTAATAAGGATCACAAATATAATATGTATTACAATAATTCAAGAATGTTATAAATGCGGAAACGAGGAATTTAGGAAATTCGGAAAGTTGGAAAGTTGAACTCCAGTCTCGGGTTTTAATTCGAAACGCCTACATAGCCTATAAACGCATCAAAGTCCACTTAGTTCGCATGTAACATAAGGGTGGGATTTATCCCATAGTTTCAAACGGGATTTTATTATAGATGTGTGCGTAGAAAATGTGTTTTAGTTTTGGAAAAGTGTGATGGATAATCCCATTTGAAGTTTATGGGCGTAACCCTCTTTTTATTTTTTTGGGGTTATATAGAAAATAAAGTATGTGAAATATAACTAATAAAAAAGGTAAGATGTTGATGTTTATGAACTAAGGCAAAACTAGATTATGAATCTAATGTAATTAATGCAAAAACAAGAAATTTTAAAAGAGGGGGAAGAATTTGGACCTTCTTTGGAGAATTGAAGCTTGTTCTTGATCTTGGATGAACGCCCTTGAAACTTGACATGAATGTTGGGTGAGAGATAATGAGGTTTTTTGCGAAATAGGGTGTGAAAAGGATGGGAATTTAAGACTTAATGGAATTTCACATGAGAAACTTCGTTGATTGTAAGATAATGTTGTTGAGATCACTGATGATGATGGATCTAAGGTGTGTCTTGGGTGTGAGGTCATGCAATCTATTTATAGGGTCAGGGGACTATTGATCGGCATGGTCCCGGCCCTACCAATCGACAGGTAACCCTAGGCACACTACTGATAGGCAGGGGAATGGTCCTGCCAAATGGTAGTCTCGTGCAAATTTTTTTGAAAAAAGGTCATAGAACGCAATCTGTTGATCCAAATCGAGCACAAGGCATACCGTTAGAAAGGTAATTAAGGGACCTTTAAGAGTCCTTTGGATCGCTCCTAGGTCCAGAAGTTGACTTTAAGTCAAATATGGCTCGGAAGCGTACGTCGGTCCTTTGAATGGGAGATCGTCGGACAAAAACGGATCATTCATCCGAACGGTAAGTCAGAATCATGCACGGGGCAGACCATTCGAAAGGTTAGGAAATTTACTTCGACATTCCAAAGTACTTTTCTCAGTTCGAAAAGTTGACCTTGGTCAATCGGAGCTCGAAAGCACTCGGTGACCTCTCGAAGTAAAATAGATTGTTCGTCCGTACCGTATGTCAGAATTGTGCACAGGGCAGACCATTAGAAAGGGATTTCAGTTCCTTCGGAGATTCATAAAGTATTGTTCGAGCTGAAGATTTAACCTCGGTCAAATAGAGCCCACGGGTACCCGATGACCTCTGAATCAATTTTTAGGGAAAAACGGGGCATTCGTTCGAATGATTATGCCGTTTTATGCATGGGGTAGACTGTTGGAAAGGGGTTTCAATTACTTTTGAAGATTTAAAGAACTTTTGCTCTGATAATGAAGTTGATATAGGTCAAATCAGGGCCGGAGAACGCCCGGTGGCCTCCAAATCGATTTTCAAAAGTAAAATGGTATGTTCGTCCGAATTGTTATGCCGATTCACGCACGAGGTAGACCATTGGAAATGGGATTCAGAGCCCTTCGAATATTAATTGAGCTTTTTCTCTGACGATAGATTTCACCTGAGTCAAACGGTGCCCGAGTGTGCCCGATTCCCTTTAGATTGCTACTCGACGTATGGCCTAAGGTTGGTAGTGAAATAGGGAGGTGTTGGGACCTAAGGGGAGACTTAGGGGGTCCTATAATATGGTTTCTATAGAGCCCCTCTATGGGTGATCTTGGAACAAGTGAAATTCGTCGAATAGACACCACGTGATGTTTTGGAAAGAGATCGATTGTACGATACTAAGGAACGTGGATAAGGTTAATTTTGAGGACCTAAAGAAATGCTGAGGATGGCCGATTCTGTGGGCAGAGGTCAATTCTGAGGACCTAGGGTAGGAACGACCAATTCTATCGATCGAGCTCAATTCTAAGGACCTAAGTTGTAACGATCAAGTGTACAGGCCGAGGTCAATTCTAAGGATAAGTAAATATGACCAATTCTGAGAATCCAAGCCCATTCTGAGGGCTTGAGTAGAGATGGCCAATTCTGATTGTCCAAGACAATTATGAAATATTAAGTTGAGATGACCAATTTTGTGGGTCATAGCCAATTCTGAGGGCTTAAGTAGAAATAAGAAATTCTGAGGGTCAAAGTCAACTCTAAGGGCTTAAGTAGAGACGACCAATTTTGAGGGTCGGAGCCAATTCTGAGGGATTAAATACACATGACCAATTCTACAGGTCGAAGCTAATTCTGAGGGCTTAAGTAGAGATGACCAATTCTGCGAGTCGAAGCCAATTTTAAGGGCTTAAGTAGAGACGACCAATTCTGCAGGTCGAACCCAATTCTGCAGGTCGAAGCCAATTCTGAGGGCTTAACTAGAGATGACCAATTTTGTGGGTCCAAGCCAATTCTGAGGGCTTAAGTTGAAGTGACCATTTCTGCGGGTCCAAGCCAATTCTGTGAGCTTAAGTAGAGATGAACAATTTTGAGGGCTTATGTAGAGATGACCAATTATGTGGGTAAAAGTCGATTCTGAGGGCTTAAGTTGTAATTTTCTTGGGGGAATTTGGAGACTCCATTGGGGAATTAAATTGTCGTTCCACTAGGGATCATTTAATTTTGATTTTTAGGTTCCGTTGGGGAAGAGGAAATAATCTGAGGGTTTGATGTTTCCTTACTGGGGAATTTTTCAATTTTTGTGGTATCCTTTGGAGACGTTGCTGGGGGAATATCCAATTGATTTTGAGAATTCCGCTGGGGATGTAACAGTTCTTCTAGGGAAATGAGTTAAGAAAAAATTCCTTCTTAGTGAAAAATGTTCTAAAATTCTTTTGGTAATTTTAGGAATTTTCTGGGTATTTTTCAGGATTTTTTGGTATTTCTTGGGAATTTTTGTATGTAAAAGTGGTGATCGCTTAAAAGGCTTTGATACCAATTTGAAAATGTCGTGTGATACGGATTTAATCGAATTCTCAATTTTCCAATTTAGACTTATTTAATTTAAGAGTCAATTTTTAAATAAAATTAATTCAGCCCTAAAATATGCATCTACGTGGGTGAAATCAAACCAACACAAATATAATTACTAACACACAGATTTCAGGAAAAAAAACCTTTCGGGTAAAGCCTTTTATTTCACTATGAATGATAAATCGCAGATTACATACAAAATGAAATTCGCAATGAATATCAAGCAGATACTCATATAGACGTGCAGTTTAGAGTCAGCAATGGAACAACCACAGGATCCCATAAGAACACGGAGTCCCAATTCAGCAAGTAACACCCACAAGCACTCCCAATCGACACGTTATCGTAGTCAGCCGTAGAGATAACAATCCACAAAGTAATTACTTCACCAAAGTTGAATCTTGGGTTCCAAAAAAATTCACTAATGCATATGGGATTTTTTTGAATTGAAAACAAAAACGATTAAACCCTTAAATGCAGAAGACAAAGTGTTCTGCTAGTTTGCAGTTTGTGCAGAATCAAAAATGTCAGGTCTTCTTAACGAAAATGGGGTGATTTAACACGCTTTATATAGAAAAACTTAAGTCAACACGTCGCTCGAACGAAATAGGGAAGACGCTCGAACGAGGATGGATGTCGCTTGAATGAGGCTTCGATCGACATGATGATGTCGTTTGAACGACATTGAGCAGTCGCTCGAACGACCCTCAGGGAAAAAAACTATTTTTTTATTTCGATAAAAAACTCTGCCTCAACACTTAGAAAAGTTTCTTTTTGGCGAAAATTAACGCCTCAACACTTAAAAAATATTTTTAGAAAAACATCCCAACACTTTAAATGAAACGTTAAGGGATTAAAACACAACCTTACCAAAATTAATCTCACGAAGGTGTCTTTGTTGAAGAACGTTCATATCGGATCCGTCTTGACGCATGATTGAACTTGAATAAGGATTTGACAGTTGTAGCGGTATACGACATACAATAATGTAAACAGGATAATAAAATAATGTCCTTACAAATCTCCCATATGTCTATGCCGGTACAAAATAAAAACATCTGAATTATCAAATCAAAATGCCTATACAAATTTAATACCCTCCCATGAACCCAAAACTGAAAACGTATCAAAAATGTTAAGACTTGCATCTTTCATCAAAAATCTTCAACATCAAAAGATCTTCAAATCTCTAAGCTTTTCTCATCAGGGTGTGCAACATATGATCATCAATCTTTGTACCTGCACACATGAGACAAAGCAAATACCTTTGTGATGCATCGAGTTTGAAATGATATAAAAAAAATCAATCATCAATAATCAAATCACCCCCATAATGCAAACTCCCCCATAAAATCATAATTTATTTCCCCCCCTTTTTATTTGACCAAAATAGACAAGAAAAAGAATAAATAAAATAAACATGAAGTGTCACGATATGTATAGCAAACATGGATCAAACTACGCTCATGCAAAGGAGTAACACAAAAGATTTCACAAACTATTTTTGATTTTTTAATTTTTCATACAATGATGCAAAAATAATTTTACAAAAATCACACACCATGAATTTACATTAAGATAACCAAATCATGGAAACAGAATGAATGGGTGTGAACAAACTCGATAGGTAAATCAATGCAATCAAACATAACGTATGTCCACGATGAATATGTGTACTCCTAACGAATGATCTCAAAATCGTCCTTAGGTGTCAAAAATGTTCATTTAGATGACATCGTCTTAATCAAATCGACAAATTAAAGTCAAATATGATTTTCACACCAATAACGTCTAAAATTATGTAACACTTTTTCATGACTTCGTCAGGACGTGCAAACCCATTTTATATTCCATTCAAACTCTATCATAAATAATAATTCTTTTTATTTTTCTTTTGAGGTGATGAAACTAAATCCTATTGGCCCACTTTATGGCATATTTTTCTTTTTACTGCCTTTAAACTTTTTCTGGCACTTTTCAACCTATTTGGACCTTGGCTTCAGTTTTTTGTGCCATACATTTTCTAGGTCCGATTTAAACGGTGGCTTAATTGCCATGGATAAATAAGTACCTTTCGTAGCCCTTCCCCATTTTTCATAAATATCACACAAACTCACCACCACGGTTCTTACATGCAATACTTTCATTGTCAAATTTTATCGAATTTCGTTCATTTTAAAGACATAACTGAGATGAAAAGAAATCGACCAACATGTGATAGACAAGAAAAATAATGAGTCAAACAAATCCGTGCAAGTGTGCCTTGAAGGAACTCATGAGTCAAACATGTAAGTAGTAACAGCAAATCACATCTCAATGACTACAAACATTGTAAAGCACAAAAATGAAATTATGACATATATCAAAACACTATCAAATAATCACATGGATATGGAATGAAATTGTGACTCGGTCATCCTAAATGTCCATTCATAAATGGTGCAAAACAAAATACAAAAATCTTTTTGTCTTTTCCTAAAAATTTTATCAAAATCAAATCTTTTTGGCTTTTCCAATTTTTCTCAAAAAAATATATCAAAAATGAAAAACATAAGTACAAAAATGTTACACACTAACAATAGGCATAAAATATCATCATGAAAATTATCCTATGCTAGCAGACAAGTCTAAACCTCAACTAGTAGGTGCGGTGCAGTTTTTCAAAGGTGGTGACATCCTATGAAAAACAACCATCAAATCATGTGAAGTTTTTACTAAAAACTTTACCTACTCCCTAATATGTGAAAACTCTCTCACGTAGTCATACCGATCATCATGTGTGGGTGCGTGAATATGAACACATGTAATAGCAAAATGTGACACATTACCCAACTTAAAGCAAAACTCCCTAAGGTGTCCTCTCTTTTTTCAATGGGTGCAAACATAAAAAGGCCTAGGTACACCTTTCTCAAAACGTCTCCTACTCACTCTGACATCATGTACGGGATGCCTAGGTGGGTTAGGTTGAGAGAAATATGGATCAATCACAAACTCAGGAACCGGCTCGGGTGCAGCATGTGAAGTGGATGCACCGTCATGACATATTCCTAGTCTCTCAACATTACCCAAAGAAGGACCGAGGAGAATCTTTCCTAACTTCCTATATGTATCCTCTAAAGTGACCTTTACCTCCCAGGCACGTTCAAGATCTCTCTCTAATTATGACACACATGCTATAAGTTCACTCTTCTCCCGTTTCACGACGATAAACTTCTCACTCAAAGAACCTTTCACCTTCTCTAGTTGACTCGCCGACGTCTTAAAATATCTCAAACTCTCAATATCTCTCTCTAAATTTATAAACGTAAGACCTAATTCCTTATTCAAATTCTTTGTCTTTAAGTTCTCAGCATACAAATCTCTAAATACGATTTGGATCTCACTATCACCCTCACTAGCGCACTCACTCTCACCCTCGCTAAAAATACTCAAATCATCCTCAGGGGTCTCAGGTGCACAAGTATACTCATCGTCGTGGGGAAAACTAGGTGTGCTCACTTGACTATCACAAAATGTGACACACATCCCATGCGAAGACTCATCCACGGAATCGCTCACAACATCCTCACTATCGCTAAGAGTGGCGGGTATGCCAATCTTTTTACCCTTTCTCTTTAGCCTAGTAGGACACTCAAAAGCTCTATGTCATCTACCCTTGCACTCAAAACACTTTTCCTATTCCTCTTTCTCTTTCTCATCCTCTTTCTCACCGTTCTCTTTGGCCTCATATTTCCTTTTATTTTTCTCAAAAAACTTTTTATTGGAAGAATTTTCTTTTGGAAATTTGAGAAACTTTTTTAAAAAATTCGCCAGCATGGCCATATCAAAATCAACATCACCCTCAGAGTCGGACTCACAAATTCCCAATTTATTTTTCTTCTTAAACTGGGTTCTAAGTGCTATCCCTCTATCCTTAGATTTGGCAGTGTCAGTGAACATGTCAATATTATATGTCTGGAGGTCTCCTACTGGCTATTCCAACTTTAAATTTCTCAAATTACTTAAGGAATGTATAACAATCACTTTAGGGATAAAACGTTTAGGCAACGATCTCAAAATCTTTTTAACCACTCGTGCATCAGGTATGTGCTCACCAAGATTGAAACTAGTGTTGACAATATCAGACAAATGTGCATAAAAGTCATCAAAACACTTAGATGCAAGCATGGTAATAGTTTCAAATTGAGTAGTTAAATTTTGAATTTTAGACTCTTTGACTGCATTTGTGCCTTTGTGGGTAAGTTGTAAAATGTACCGTGCTTCTTTTGATGTGGTTCACGTCATAATTCATCGAAACAACTCAGGAGTGATGGCACTAGAAATTGCACTCAGCCCACGAGAATTAAAAATGCTCCACCTAAACTCATCCTCAGTCCAGTCTGTCACAGGTTTTAAATTAGTGATACTATTTGCGATGATAGTGGGAGGAGTCCAGCCTCTTTCACAAACTACCAAAATGCGCTCATCAATGGCCTTTAACTGTGATTTCATAAGTGCTTTCCAGTAGGCATAATTAGACCCGTCAAAAATGGACATCCGATTATATAAGTGCTCCATTGGAAAAATTATGATTTTTCACAAAACAGATTTTTCAAAAAAAAATCAATATCACACAATTTTGCAGAAAAACAAGGATCACTCGATAAATTAAAGAAACACGCTCTGATATCGATTTGTAAAAGTGGTGATCGCTTAAAAAGCTCTGATACCAATTTGTAAATGTTGTGCGATACGGATTTAATCGAATTCGCAAGTTTCCAATTTAGACTTATTTAATTGGAGTCAATTTTAAACAAAATTAATCTAGACCTTTAAACATGCATCTACATGGGTGAAATCAAACCAACACAAATATAATTGCTAACACACAGATTTCAGGAAAAAAAACTTTCAGGTAAAACCTTTTATTTCACTATGAATGATAAATCGCAACTTACATATATAATTAAATCCGTAATGAATATCGCGCAAATACTCACATAGACACGCAGCCTAGAGTCAGCAAGGGAACAAACGCAGCCGCCCACAAGAACACGCAGTCCCAATTCATCCAGAAACATCCACGAGCACTCCCATTCGACACGTAGTTGTAGTTAGCTGTAGAAATAACACTCCACAAAGAAATAACTTCACCAAAGTTGAATCTTGGGTTCCAATACAATTCACTAAAGGATATGGAATTTTTGTGAATTGAAAACAAAAAGGATTAAACCCTTAAATGAAGAAGATAAAGTGTTCTGATTAGTTTGCAGTTTATGCAAAATCAAAAACGGCAGGTCTTCTTAACGAAAACGGGTTGATTTAACACGCTTTATATAGATAAACTTAAGTCGGCGCGTCGCTCGAACGAGGCTTCGCGCGACATGATCATGTCATTTGAACGACATCGAACAGTCGCTTGAACGACCCTCAGCGAAAAAAAACTAATTTTTTATTTCGATAAAAAAACTCCACCTCAACACTTAGAAAATTTTCTTTTAGACGAAAAGTAATTCCTCAACACTTAGAAAATAATTTTAGAAAAATATTCCACCACTTTAAATGAACCATTAAGGGAATAAAACACAACCTTACCAAAATTAATCTCGTGGAGGCGTCTTTGTTTAAGAACGTTGATATTCGGATCCGTCTTGACGCATGATTGAACTTGAATAAGCCTTTGACGTTTGTAGCAGTATACGACATTCAATAATGTAAACAGGACAATAAAATAATGGCATTACATTGTATAAAATTTCAGGGAGGGTACCGACCAGTATGGTGTGAGGGGTGCCAAACGGCAATGGCACGGTCTTTTTTACTGGGGGAGCCTGACCTTGGCGACCCTTTATTTCTCTTTGGATTCATTCAGTCGGTGCTTCCAATAAACCTTTACTAGGGCCACATATCTTCTTGAGTTATTCTTTACTTTGCAAATTTTTCCTTTATGCATTTTCAGTTTCCTTCATGCATTCGCATTTTTCCTTTATGCATTTTCTTCTTGTTATCTTGACCCTTGTCCTTTGAAGATGTGGTTCTATGAGGTGATTGGGTTTAACACCCAATTCATACCTTTGAAGGACGAGTCAGTTGGGGACTCCTATCAGATGTACCGGTGGCGGAAGTCCAACCGACAATCGAGGAAGTTATTTCCTTGGAGGCGGTGCATAAGGTCTTGAACGGCATGACGAGCGATCGGGTAAATCCTTATTTCTTCTTGAGACCATTTTTCATTTATAATCTTTTTAGATACTAATTTTATGTTGGGCATTTTGCAAGTGACCTTTTATCCCTGGGGGATGTTCATCCAGCATACAAGGGTGAATGTGGGGAATGCGCAACTGCGGAGCTTGTTAGCGCATGAGTTCAGCTACTCCTGGTACCTCGGGGAGAGATTAGTTCAGCAGATCATGGAGGAGGAGGTGATGGTTCCACCTACGAGGCCCCGATATACATGAGGCGAGATTAGAAGATATTAGATTACGCACGTATAGTAGCGATAATGGGTGAGCCTTACTCCTTATATACCAACACGATGGTGACATATGATTATATGGATTTTGGGTCGAGCTGGTTGATGCCACCCAGCATATATGATGTGATGCCTCTCCCCCAGGTGGGTTAGAGTCGGTCAATGGGGTCCTCCCACAACGCAGGTGATGTGTCGACATCAGTAGCGGTAATGATCTCAGAGGTTACCTTTGTGTAGTTGGCTCTTCCTTCTTATAACATCCGATGATGGAGGGTCGGTGCATCTGCTGCATCATCCTAATGTGATGGACCCAAAGGAGCTGGGGCTGACAGAGGAGGTCCTTCATCCAGTGGTATACTTTTCATCTCTTTGTCCCTTGATTTTCTAATTTCTTTTTTCCTCAAACTGACTGATTTTCTCTTTTCTATTTTTCTTGAACACATCCGGGAGTCAACCACCTGGGTGAAGGATATTCGAGATTAAATAGCTTCTGTGACTGATCACATTCGGGAGTCGATCCCGATTCCGTCTTGTCTGGTGTCGTCTGCCTCATATGAGGAAGGGTCTGGTTCAGGGAGTGGGGGTACGTCATCTCCTCACCGGGGGATGCGAGCGTGCCACAGTGATGGAGGTCTTAGGGGGGGAGAGAGAGAGAGAGAGAGATAGAGAGAGAAAGAGATAATATAGGGGTGGGTGGGTGTGGGTGTGTGTGTGGGTGTGAGAGAGAGAGAGAAAAAAAAAATGTGGGTTCGGACTGAGTCCCGTTGTATTTTATTATCTCCTATAAAACCAGTGTAACACCGCAACATCATTGCAATAAAATGAAGTTTTGTTAATTTTTGTTTTACTGACTTAATGTGCATGCTCTTTTTACTTTGCTGCTAAGACCGTAAAAATAATTAAAAATGATTTGAGAGAGAATTTATTCTATAACGGGATAAGTAAAATCGTAGGGAGAAGGAAATTCAAAATTCCTTAGAATAAAAACTATTTTTATTGAGTTTTTATTTAGACAAAAAAGGAAAAAGGGAATTTTCCAAAAATTGGGGGTTGTCGATCGGCATGCCCCTTATCCTGCCTATCGGCATCTCAGTTAAATTCAATCAACCCAAGGTTTTGATTTCACTTTCTTCAATTGCTTAGTACTTGGTGGGGTAAGTTTTTATCTGAAATCTGCATAGTTTTTGTGTTTGGTTAATGTTTTCCAAGTATAAATAGGGGTAAGGGTGGAGCATTTTCTTTACACCTCTGCATTCCTTCTCTTTTGTCTTCTTCTTGCACCCTATCTCCTCATTTTACAATATGGCTCTCCCCGAGAGTGTTGAATTTGCTACCTATCAGCCCATAGAGTGGAACGTACTAATGGCAGTTGATGTGGCCTGAATGTACCCCATCGGCTCAGAGACATCAACCTCGGCCATGGAGATGGCCGATGTTAGAGGGACCCTGGATTCATCACTAGCAGTCTCGTCCTAGGCAAGATCGGCCACGGCCGACGTTGTTAACTATCTCAGTAGGTGAGGTCACCATGATCCAGGGGCACTTATCCACCTGGTCTTCCATGAATTGCAACCTCGGCTCGAAAGATGAAGAGGTCGCTATCCCATCATCAACATCAATCTCGGCTAGGGATCGGCCGACGTTCCTGCTTTGTCGCCACTACCTCGGCCCAGGCCGACGTTATAGCTCATCATCCCTTACCTCGGCTCTCCCGTTGGGCCAAGGTCTCCACCACGTCCTCTTCCAGTCCGATGTTGTGACCAATCACAGATGGCCGAGCTCTTCTGCGCATATGTGGGGCTAGGAACACGTGTACACAAATCAGTTATAACCGAATCATTCCCCCACGTGAGGGAATATTGAGCTCATCATTATCTACATGAGATCAGCCAGGTGTCATTCTCACAATGGTTCGATCCTCATGCACATACACATTGCATGCTTGGGGGTACACTACACCCCCCAGGCACTATATATAGAGGTCATCCTCTACCTTGAAAAGGATCCAAAATTAGCAACCCTAGCTGAAACTCTGTCATTTTACACAGTAGAGAGAGAAAGCTAAGATTTTTGTATCTATGGCCATTAGAGTACTCATACAGTGATACACATCATACACTTTCACAGTGGATGTAGGCCTGATTGGTTGAACCACTTACATGACTATGTTCTTCTTCCTCTCCTCATCTCCTTCTACTGTGTGAATGATTTTACTAATATTCTGTCATTGTTAACATTGAATTCAGCTCACAAACACCTTGAAGGGTGGTGTTGTTCCAGCATCATCATTTTGGCGCCGTCTGTGGGAACGAGAAGCTATCTCTTCCTCATCCGTTGCTTAACCTCACCGGAGACTCTGGTGGTGATCCAGGCCTCCCCCACTGCGCGGAGCTATTTCACCATTGAAAGAGGTCATGTAAGGTATTAAGCTCATTTACTACACCAGCTCTTTTGTACTAACACATGGCACCGGAACTACCACCACCTCTTCCGCCGCCTGTAGCAGGGGGACCTAGGTCCAGCCAGGCACCACCCCAATCCGAAATGGCGGAGGTGGAAGAAGCCTTGAGGTTTTTGGCTACAACGCAACAAGCAATGCAGGAGAAATTTGCACAGCTCAGCCAAAATATGATGAGGCCACCTGGAGTCTCACCGGAAATGATCACTCCGGCGGCAATTCACCCTCATCCTGACGCCAGGGGACCACCCCAGGCACCGCGAAAAGACCAACCTATGCCCCAGCGGAGGAGGGATATTGCTGACCCTAGGCGCTTGCGCCTGGGAGGCAAGGAAACCCTTGTCCTGAGGACAGGTATGATGATCTAGAGGCAGAAGACGTCCCGGAAGATTGTTAGGAACCGTATGAGGTTTCGAACAATACAGTTCGTTATATCCAACGGAGCCAAGGTTGTGGGGGCAGAAGAGGTGGAGAATCCTAGCAACGAGGATCATCTTTTGATCGACTAAGCAGAGGGTCAGCCTTTGAAAGGCTCGGTCCCGTTAATGACCTAAGACAGAGGTTATCAAGGTCGAGAAGTGCAGCTGGCCCACAAAGGGAAGAGGGGAAATGTTGGCCTCATCAAGGCCGACCCCATGCAGGAAGAAGTAGAGACCAGGAAGAGGTCAACAACCGACGATATGCTGGGGCTGGAGAACCCTTAGTCCACCCCTTGGAGGTGACTGGGGACAACCTCGGCCAGGACGACATTGTAAGACCATGGAATGACTCCATCCAACGTCTTGAAGAAAATATAAGAGACCTCATCAAAATCCGAGACCCATTGCAAAGAGGTTTCTCAGAAGGCTCCCCCTTTGTGGCCAAGATAGTAAACTTTCCAACCCCCGCTAAGTTCAAATCGCCTGTGGTCTCACCCAAGTATGAAGGTAACACCAACCCTGTACATCACATTGAGATGTATCAGTCGGTGGTGGACATCTATTCGATACCAGATGAGATGAAGTGTGCCTTCTCCGAAACTTTGACACGAGCAGTGCACATCTGGTTCACTTCTCTTCCGAAGAATTCAATCGAGAACTTCAAGGGCCTGGTTGAACGATTCATCCACAACTTCTGCTTTGGAGTAAGACCTCAAAAGAAGACCGCCCATTTGTTGTATGTCAGGCAGGGGAAGAACGAGAGCCTAAGAGACTACATTGCCAGGTTCAATAAAGAAAAACTTGAGGTTGAAGATTACGAAGAGAATATTGCAATGACCGCCCTCATAGGAGGTATTCTGAAGGGAAAGTTATTGTGGAAACTTGTGAAAGACCTTCCAAAGTCCATGGCAGAGCTATTGGCAACTGCGGGGAAGGTCATGAACACTGAAGAGGCCATGGCCGCCATGTATGAGGACGAGAATGGCGATGGCAGCGGAAAGTTCCAAAAAAAGAAGGATGGAAAGAAGAGGTCAGCTGATGATAAGTTTGCACGTTATACCCCTCTTACGGTTAGCTGTGAACACATCCTCAATGAGATCAAGAATGACCGATCCCTAAGATGGCCAGAGAAGTTGAAGGCTCCTCCACATAAGAGGAACCAGAACTTATGGTGTGAGTTCCACCAAGACCATGGCCATATAACAGACAAGTGCTTCGCCTTGAAGGATGAGATAGAGAAGATCTTCAAGTCAGGAAAGTTGAGGAAATATGTTGATGGTAAAGCTCCCAAAAGGGGAAGGGAAGACCCCAAAAAGAAGAGACACGACAAATGTCGTGAGGAAACCACAGCAAGAAGAGACAATAGCATGGATGACGATGATGAGGACGATCCAGACCTCCCACCAAAAGATGACAACAACCCAATTAAGAGGGTTGGGATGATATCCTTTGGCGTTAGCACAATATGCAGAGGACTCATGGGGGGTGGCTCTGAAGTGGCTGACAGAAAAGCTCATGTGGCAGAGGCCAAATCAGTGGCCAAACTTGAAGTGGTAAACCTGACGGCTTCCGATACTACGCATAAGAGAAAAAAGGTAGACATGGATACCCTCGTAGTTGGGTTCTCCCGACTCGATTTTAAGGGCATCCTGGCTCCATATGATGACCCTTTGGTGATCATAACAAGAGTTCATGGATGTGAAGTACAGAGAATTCTTGTAGATGGAGGAAGCTCGGCAGATGTGATGTTTTGGACTTGCTTTAAGAGCCTAGGTCTTAGCAGAGCTAGGTTGGTACCCTATCATCATCCATTAATGGGATTCAGCGGTGAAAAGGTCCATCCATTGGGCATGTATGAGATGGAAGTACGAATGGGTGATGAGTGGCCTAAGAGGTTAACCCGGAAGATCAATTTTTTTGTTATGGACGAAAACGTCTTCTCGGCCTATAACCTCATCATAGGAAGAGTAGCCCTTAAGGAGTTTGAAGTCGTGTCGTCGACGGTCCACCAGATGCTAAAATTCCTGACCCCCTACGGGTAGGGGAAGTACAGGGTGATCAGACCATAGCATGAGAATGTTACTTCAATTCGGCTGAAGAGAGAGAGGCCTACAAGAGAGCTACTACCACTTATAACATCGATACACTTGACCCAAGAGATGAAATAAAGTTAAAGAAGGGAGAGGCCGCGGAAGAGGTAGAATATGTTGTCCTCAATGAGGACGAATCAGAAAAAACCGTCTAGGTCAGCAAAGCCTTAAAAGCAGAGATCAAGGAAGAGCTGATAAACTTCCTGAGGAAGAGGCAGAGTGTCTTCGCATGGAGCCACGCGGACATGCCAGGCATCAGCCCTGAAGTTATATGCCACAAGCTGAATGTGACTAAGGATGATCAGCCAATCAAACAGAGACGAAGAGTATACTCCAGGGAGAAGTATGACATTATTCGGGAAGAGGTCCGAAAGTTGGAAGAGGCTGAATTCATCAGGGAAGTGATATATCCGGAGTGGCTATCAAACACAGTTATTGTGGACAAAGCCAACGGAAAGTGGAGAATATACATAGATTTTACTGACCTGAATAAGTCTTGCCCGAAAGATAGTTACCCATCGATCAGATGGTAGATGCAACTGCAGGACATGAGCTCATGAGCTTCATGGACGCGTATTCAGGCTACAACTAAATCTTCATGGATGCCAAAGACTTAGAGAAGACAGCCTTTATCACTGACAAAGGGACGTAGGAGTATCAAGGACGTTCAGAAACTCACAGGAAGAGTGGCTGCGCTCAATAGATTTGTTTCCAGGGTGACCGACAAGTGTCTTTCGTTCTTCAAGGTGCTTAGAAAGGCTTTCGAGTGGGACAAAGAGTGTGGTGAGGCTTTTGATCAACTCAAATCATACCTTGGGTCTCCCTTGCTCCTATCTCGACCAATAGTGGGAGAGAGGATGTTTGTTTACTTAGCGGTCTCTGAATCGACAATAAGTGCGGCCATTATACGAGAGGACGTCGGGGTTCAAAGGCCCGTATACTTTAACAGTAAGGCCCTTCAGGGATCTGAGCAGAATTACCCTCGCATGTAAAAGTTAGCATACGCCTTGATACATGCCTCTAGGAAGATGAAGCCCTACTTTCAAACCCATTCTATGGTCGTCCTCACTGACTCCCCACTAAGACAGGTCCTCCATAAACCTGAGAAGTTAGGAAGATTGATGGCATGGGCCATTGAGCTAGGGGAGTATGACCTTACCTATCAGCCTAGAACGGCCATCAAAGGGCAGGCACTGGCAGATTTTATCGCAGAGTTTACATGGGAAGAGGTCGGAGGTGAGAATATCCTAGAGGCCACAGAAGCGTCAAACAGTAACGTCGTTCGACACCCGAAAGAGGTTATGCCCAAGAGAGTCAGAGATGGGATAGCCAAGAATGAGAAAGATCGGTACCTCTTCAGGCAGGAATTATGCTAAAAGAGGGTTTATCATCAGATAAGGACATATGAAACCTCTTCGTCGATGGGTCCTCTTGCGAAAGTGGGAGCGGTGCAGGCCTGATACTTTCAAGCCCGAATGGTACCAACATTGAGTATGCCCTAAGGTTCAACTTCAAGGCATCAAACAATGAGGCCGAATACGAGGCCATGATAGCAGGCCTCTCCTTGGAAAGAACCGTTGGTATAAGACGACTACTCCTTCACAGTGACTCAAGGTTGGTTATTAATCAAGTATTGGGAGTCTATGAAGCCAAGGACGAAAGGATGGCCAAATACCTGAAGAGGGTGAGAATGATACTTGAAGGCCTCGAGGAGGTAAAGATGAAGAGAATACCTCGATAAAACAACAGTCATGCAGAAGCATTAGCAAGACTATCTTCGGCGACAAGGACAAATATCAGAAGGACAGTCCCAATTGAAATCTTGCCCAGAGAAACCATTGAAGAAGAGGTTAGTAATATTTGTCTTAATTTGGACCTAGGGGACTTATGGATGAATCCCCTTATCAGATACATCAGAGATGGGGTATTACAGGAGTCAAAGTTAGAAAGGAGGAAATTGAGGTATAGGGCAGCAAAGTTCTCAATAGTAGGAGATGTCCTATATAGAAAGGGATTCCTGTAACCTCTGCTCAGATGCGTCCATCCAACCAAAGTTCCCCACGGCCTACTGGAGGTACACGAGGGTTCTTGCTCCAGTCACATAGGAGGAAGACCTTTGGCGAAGAGAATTGTCACGCAAGGATATTGGTGGCCAACCTTGGCAAATGACGTTGCAGCCTATGTAAAGAGGTGTGATAAATATCAGAGATTCTCTATAGTCCCGCATTAACCTCATCAGCCTATGACTTTTATCAGTTTCCCTTGGCCATTCGCAGTATGGGGGATTGACTTGGTAGGTCCCCTGCCAAGGGCTGCAAATAATTACAGATTTTTGATAGTTGCCATTGATTACTTCTCCAAGTGGGTAGAGACAGAGCCGATGATCATGATTATAGAGCAGAAGACCTTCCAATTTATTTGGAAGAACATCATATGCAGACATGGCCTCCCAAACACCCTCATTTCGGACAACAAAACACAGTTCAAGAACTCTTCCCTAGAAAAATAATGTGAAAGAGTTGGGATGAAGCAATTTTTCTCTTCTCCTGCCTGACCTCAAGAAAACGGTCAGGCCAAAGTCACAAACAGAACGATCCTTGACGGGATCAAGAAGAGGTTGGAGGAGGCTAAGGGAAGGTGGACCGAAGAAGTTTATGTTGTGCTATGGGCCTACAAAACAATGGCTAGGACACCAATAGGGGAGACCCCATTTATGTTATCACATGGCTCAGAGGCAGTCATACTAATAAAAGTTGAACTTCCTACTCATAGAGTGCAGACCTATGACCCTGAAAAGAATTGGGAGGAGAGAAGACTCGACCTAGACCTGATTGAAGAGAGAAGGGAAGACGCAAAAGTTAGGAAAGCATCTTACCAACAAAGGGCAGCAAAGTTCTACAACCAAAGGGTGTAATCAAGACCCATTATCGTGGGAGTTTAGTACTGAAGAAGACACTACAGAAGGCCAACAAGCTTCACCCAAATTGGCACGCTCCCTACAAAATGATCGAAGAGGTTGTACCCGGGACCTACAGGCTAGAAAACCTAGAGGGGGAACCTTTTTCCAATCCTTAGAATGCTGATCATATAAAAAAGTATTACATATGATGTTGCAAGAGCTTTCATATAAATGTATCATCTTATGAAGAGATTATTAATGAGAAGATCAAATTCCTGTGTCAGTTCTTGATTCATTATGCTCGATTGGAAAATTATGGGGATAACATCTTAGTTGATGACCTCAGACCTTATAACATCATGATTTGGTGACAAGGTCTCAGGTCAGACATCGTACTTCGATGACCTCAGGCCCTTAACATCATTAATTTGGTGAAATTATTTATGAGGATAACATCTTAGTTGATGACCTCAGACCTTATAACATCATGATTTGGTGACAAGGTCTAAGGCCATACATCATACTCGGATGACCTCAGACCCTTAACATCATTAATTTAGTGAAATTATTTATGAGGATAACATCTTAATTGATGACCTCAGACCTTATAACATCATGATTTGGTGACAAGGTCTGAGGTCAGACATCATACTTGGATGACCTCAGACCCTTAACATCATTAATTTGGTGAAATTAATTTTGAGGATAACATCTTAGTTGATGACCTCGGACCTTATAACATCATGATTTGGTGACAAGGTCTGAGGTCAGACATCATACTCGGATGACCTCAGACCCTTAACATCGTTAATTTGGTGAAATTATTTATGAGCATAACATCTAGTTGATGACCTCAGAGCTTATAACATCATGATTTGGTGATAAGGTCTGAGGTTAGACATCATGCTTAGATGACCTCAGATCTTATAACATCATGATTTGGTGACAAGGTCTGAGGTCAGACATCATACTCGGATGACCTCAGACCCTTAACATCATTAATTTGGTGAAATTATTTATAAGGATAACATCTAGTTGATGACCTTAGACCTTATAACATCATGATTTGGTGACAAGGTCTGAGGTCAGACATTATGCTTAGATGACCTCAGACCTTATAACATCATGATTTAGTGACAAGGTCTGAGGCCAGACATCATACTCGGATGACCTCAGACCCTTAACGTCATTAATTTGGTGAAATTATTTATGAGGATAACATCTTAATTGATGACCTCAGACCTTATAACATCATGATTTGGTGACAAGGTCTGAGGTCAGACATCATACTCGGATGACATCAGACCCTTAACATCATTAATTTGGTGAAATTATTTATGAGGATAACATCTTAGTTCATGACCTCAGACCTTATAACATCATGATTTGGTGACAAGGTCTGAGGTCAGACATCATACTTGGATGACCTCAGACCCTTAACATCATTAATTTGGTGAAATTAATTTTGAGGATAACATCTTAGTTGATGACCTCAGACCTTATAACATCATGATTTGGTGACAAAGTCTGAGGTCAGACATCATACTCGGATGACGTCAGACCCTTAACATCGTTAATTTGGTGAAATTATTTATGAGCATAACATCTAGTTGATGACCTCAGAGCTTATAACATCATGATTTGGTGATAAGGTCTGAGGTTAGACATCATGCTTAGATGACCTCAGATCTTATAACATCATGATTTGGTGACAAGGTCTGAGGTCAGACATCATACTCGGATGACCTCAGACCCTTAACATCATTAATTTGGTGAAATTATTTATAAGGATAACATCTAATTGATGACCTTAGACCTTATAACATCATGATTTGGTGACAAGGTCTGAGGTCAGACATTATGCTTAGATGACCTCAGACCTTATAACATCATGATTTAGTGACAAGGTTTGAGGACAGACATCATACTCGGATGACCTCAGACCCTTAACGTCATTAATTTGGTGAAATTATTTATGAGGATAACATCTTAATTGATGACCTCAGACTTTATAACATCATGATTTGGTGACAAGGTCTGAGGTCAGACATCATACTCGGATGACATCAGACCCTTAACATCATTAATTTGGTGAAATTATTTATGAGGATAACATCTTAGTTCATGACCTCAGACCTTATAACATCATGATTTGGTGACAAGGTTTGAGTTCAGACATCATACTCGGATGACCTCAGACCCTTAACATTATTAATTTGGTGAAATTATTTATGAGGATAACATCTAGTTGATGACCTCAGACCTTATAAAATCATGATTTAGTGACAAGGTCTGAGGTCAGACATCATGCTTATATGACCTCAAAACTTATAACATCATGATTTGGTGACAAGGTCTGAGGTCAGGCATCATGCTTAGATGACCTCAGACCCTTAACATCATTATCTTGGTGAAAATTATTGCATGGTAAAGAAAATCCAACAAACGATTCAGCAAGAGAAGAAATAAGAGCCCTCCTTAGAGGTTAGCAGATTAAGTTACAAATGACAAAAACATAAAGTAACATTGTTCATCAGAGGTTACAATTCAAATACAGTGAAAAAGTACAAAAGCTTCATAACTAAAATGGCCTAAGGATTTGCAGGGACAGTGCTGGCATCCTCAGCCTGATTCCTTTGGCCGACGTTGGTCACCTCGGCCCCATCATCTTTGGGGTTGGCTCCCTCAGTCTCTGTAATATCCTGTGGCACGATCTCTGCAGGGGCAGCATCTTCCTCTTCAACCTCTTGAAGGGCTGGGGCGAATTGAGGATTAGCAAAACCCAGGAGTATGAAGTCAGAGGCTTTCAAGCTCCCTGATTCCTTCTCCTTAGCAGCAACCCATTTGCCAGTAGCCTTAATACCTCTTTTGAGGTACTCAAAGTCGAAGATGATGAATTCATCGGAGACTTTGTAATCGGCCAAAATCCCCTCAGAAGCATCCTCAAGGGCTGCCTTCACTGCAGCGTCAACCTTCTGCTGCAGAACGTCGTCCTTGGCCTTCCGAGCAATGGTGTGGTCCTTTTTAAGCTTGGAGATTTCTTTCTCCAACTCCTTAACCTTCTTATCAGACCTGTCCAAGGAAGACTTCAAACGGTCTACCTCAGCATTCAAAGAGCTTTGCACCTTCTCGGCCTCTTGGCCTTTCTAGATGAGGGGCAATTTCTTCAGAGTCCAGTTGGCAAGATAATGCATAGCAATGAGGCCCTGCAGATCATGTGGTCGTATATATAAGTTGAAATTCAAAAACAGAGGTTACACTTCAAAGCTAAAATAAAATCCTAAGTCATACCTGAATAGACCTGTGAAGGCCAAATTCAACCAGCAGAGGGGTGTCCATGGATCGACAAAAGCGTTTGTCAGCATCGATTACAGCAGAGCCGATGGCATCCAACGCCTGCAAACTGTAGCCTATGATGCTATCATTAATTTTCAGTTGCTCTATATGAGTAGCCAATGCATCCTCAGAATAAATAGGGATGGCACGATCCCCCCCTTATTCTTCTGCCTCTGATCCTCAGGGGCAGGATCGACAACTTTTCTCTTCTTGGTGGCCTCAGCCCTCGAGGTTGAGGGAGGGAGAGGAGGAGCATTCATACCTGATTTTTTAATGAGCTTTGTTAGACTTGGTGCCTCCATATCCCACAACTCGTCTGATATCCCCTTTGGATGCTCTGCAAGATAGAAAGGTCTGGGTTAGAGAGTCAAATGTACATAAATTCAGAGGTTTTACTTGTTGAAATAAAAAGCAGTTATGAAGCTATGTCAGGGGGCTTCGCCCAAGACCGGTCTCAGAGAGATAATAGGGGGTCATCAGGTGTTCAAATTTGACAATCAAACCATGCTCTTCCTAATCCTGAAGGTCTTTGAACTTTTGAAGATTGTTTAGGCTTAGCTCGGGGTCGGTCCTGGCAATCATTGTTACTTTTCCCCATCTCAGGGGTATCCTTGGCTCTAACGAGGAAGAGGGGGAACTCGAACCAAATTCCCATGGCCCTGATACGAAGAAGTAATGTGGCTTCCAGTTATGGTTTGAGGTTTGGGTAATTTGAAGCATCTTTTTATTCAACTTTAGAGCTAATAAATGATAATAGCTCGAATGATTTCTAGCAGATGAAGGTACATAACACCCCGTGAAGACCTGGACTGGAAGGTTTGAGTGATGGACAGCCTTCCATAAGACAATGGCTCCAATTATCACCCTCCAAGCATTGGGTGACAACTGGGAAGGAGCCAAGTTGATGTAGGCTAATATGGACCTGATGATGGGATGGATGGGCAGACGAAATCCCAACTTTAACATATGCTCATATAAGCAGATCTCACCATCTCGGTCGTCATAAGCCCGCTCCTCCCTTAGAGGTCTCCTGAGTTTTATAGAGGGACTTATGGAATAAATATGTCTGAATGCCAGAAGGTCAACCTCACTGACTGTACTCTTAATCTCGGCCGCTTCAGAGGTGTCAACATCACTCTCAACACCGTCGTCGTCATCTAGTTTAACGTCGGCCGGAGCAGACGACGGTGCACCACTTGGGAACCTCTAAGAGAACTCATCTCCTGTGACAGTCGACAGGGGAATGGCTTCAAGAATTGGAGGAACAGTGACACTTGGTCCAATAATTTCAACCTCTGAGGAGGAGGTTGATGTGCTCGAACTTTTGTGAGATGAGGCATGACTGAAAACCTTTGCTTGATCAGGGACCTGGTCATGTTTATTTTAGAAGTCCATGGCCTCTCGGAAGGAGTCCACAGGCATAGGGTCTGAGGTAGATGACTCAGACTCCGATATTGGATAGGGTTCAGCTGGGACCTCTGCTTGGTTAACTGGTTCTGTTGGTTCCGGGTATATGACCTTCAGAGGTGGTGGAAATATAGGTCTGAGGGGGAATTCCTCTGCCTTACAAGCTTCTTCTTGCTCTCTTTTTATTTGCCTAATTTTCTCTACGGTCTTCTCTCCAAGTGAGGGGAATTCCTCTAAGAGTTGGTACAGGGGTCTGAGCATATGAGGCATACCTTACACTCAACTCTCCTAAATAACAAACAATGCTGGTAATTTGACTAAGGATCAAAGTTGGGTTATTGAGCAAGAACAATATATGAACAGCCAACCAGAAAACTCATAGGTTCATCAAAAAATGCTTAATCTCGCTGGAAAATACAACGAAGGGAAGAATAAGGCAGAAAAATGCAGCAAAGGGAGAGAAGGGGGAGATAAATGATACCTGAGAAGATTTGAGAAGAAGAGAAAGATAGAGATGCAGGAAAAAGGCACCAACAAGCTCCCTAAACAAGCCCTTGTAGAGAGACAAAGAGTTGCAAGCGAGGGAGTGTAAAAATGAAGAAGAAAGAGAAGAAAGGGGGTATAACCCTCAACACCCAATGCACGTGTCCCACGGCCCATCATTGCCTTGGGATCCCCAAAGGACGGCTGACATCACATGCTTGCTAGGCACGCCTCACACTTCAGCAATTGGCAAGTGTCAAATAAACATTGGCATAAGGAAGAAGGACCTCGGAGTTGTAGACCCCATAGTCACCTGCTCTCACATGTAACTAAGGGTTGTGGGGTGATTGATGTGCCCTGAATGTACCCCCTCGGCTCAGAGACATTAACCTCGGCCATGGAGATGGACGATGTTAGAGGGACCCTGGATTCATCACTAGCAGTCTTGTCCTAGGCAAGGTCGGCCACGGCCCACGTTGCTAACTATCTCGGCAGGTGAGGTCACTATGATCCAAGGGCGGTTATCCACCCTGTCTTCCATGAATTGCAACCTCGGCTCGAAAGATGAAGAGGTCGCCATCACATCATCAACATCAATCTCGGCTAGGGATCGGCCGACATTCCTTCTTTGCCGCCACTACCTCGGCCCAGGCCGACGTTATAGCTCATCATGCCTTATCTCGGCTCTCCCGCTGGGCTAAGGTCTCCACCTCGTCCTCTTCCAGGCTGAGATTGTGGCCAATCACATATGTCCGAGCTCTTCTGCGCATATGTGGGGCTAGGAACACGTGTATATAAATTAGTTATAACCGAATCATTCCCCCCACGTGAGGGAATATTGAGCTCATCATTATCTACATGAGATCAGCCAGGTGTCATACTCATAATGGTCCGATCCTCATGCACATACACATTGCATGCTTGGGGCGTACACTACACCTCCCAGTCACTATATATAGAGGTCATCCTCTACCTTGAAAAGGATCCAAATTTAGCAGCCCTAGCTGAAACTCTGTCATTTTACACAGTAGAGAGAGAAAACTGAGAGTTTTGTATCTATGGCCATTAGAGCCCTCATACAGTGATGCACATCATACACTTGCACAGTGGATGTAGGACTGATTAGCTGAACCACTTACATGACTATGTTCTTCTTCCTTTCCTCATCTCCTTCTACTGTGTGAATACTTTTACTAATATTCTGCCATTGTTAACATTGAATTGAGCTCACAAACACCTTGAAGGGTGGTCTTGTTTCCATCATCATCAGCATTGGTGGAATTCTGATATTTTGAAGACCGTGTGTTTTCGCTTTGGGTTGGACGAAGTCTATCCGTCTTATGAAGAGTTCTCTGCCATGTTGGGGATAAATCCCAGTGTTGCAGCAGCTATGCCAGAATTTTCCCAATCTTCTTGAGAATTGTTTGCGGGACTTCTTCACATCTTTCCCTCGGTGGCTAAGTCAATAGTTATAGGAAGAAAAATTTATCGTCCAATTGTGCTGCATTATGTGCATTTGAAAGATGTTGGTGACGTTGGCTATGCTGGAGCCGTCATTTTGGGCTTGATTACAAAATTACTGTTGGTGACTGGGGAACTGTTGGTGGACCCACAACTTGCAGCCATTACTTCATGGATGTTGTACCATCACAATCCTGCAGTGATGATAATGGTAGAGACTTTTAATGTTCTGGATACATGGCGGGAAGGTCGTTTTGACTTCCTAAGGGGTAGCCCCGTAATCTGTTCATGTGGTTGTCGGAGAGATTCCGTATGATGGTCCCTCCTGAATATCCCTTATCGGTTGTGCCAAACTTTTTTCTCGCTACTTTATTAGTGTAAGCCTGGATATTGAGAGCTGGGAGAACTAGTTTGTGGAGCACGGGGCTCTTGAGGTTTGAATTGGTTAGTGCCTTAGTGGGGGGAGTTGCTGGTCATTCTGGAACTGGGGGAATATGAGTACGTTAGGTTGGTTGGCCTCAAATAGACCTCTTTCTACTTTCCCTGGAGGCTCTTGAGCCAGTTTGGCTAGGAACAGATTGTGCCACCTCGAACACTAGACTTTTTTCAGTGGAAGACTTGACAGAGCACATGCGCATGCGGCTGGGCTCTCTGTGGGAGAATCATCAAACATCGAGTTTTCCTTCCCAGTCCATTGGTAGAGTCTGACATGTTTTTAGGACTACATAAAGTGGTTATGAAGGAGAGTATTTGCAAAGATGTTGGCTGTAGAAACCAGGCAAAGATGGTTCGCCATATCTGACACCATGGAGGGAGGTGTTGTTTTCCCTAAGATGGTTTGGGCTTATCGTTCTATGGAGGCAACATTTTATTCGGGCAGGGGATGTTTGGGGACCTCAGGATATGGATGATGATGATGATGATGATGGGGCCGGTTCCTTTGGCAGTTGCGGGTAGGATCCCTGAGGAGTTCATTTGTGAAGCTTTTGAAATGGTGTTTCTGTTTATATAGGGGAATAAATTTAGGGAAAGGTTATTTTTGGTTCGATTGGTTTGTTTGTGGTTTGGTTTTAGGAAAGTAGGAGTAGGTTGACAAGGGAATTTGTTTGACTCCCTATGCTGATGTAATTGTAACGGAATTAATAGAATAAAGAAAAAATTAATTATATTATTGCGCCTCTAGATGAGTTTTGTGTTTGAATTATCTATACCAATCACTAAGTCATAAATAATCCTTTTGTTCATGTACATGATAAAATAGATTGTCACTCTCGGAGATAGGAATAGAATAGCATTTTATGAAAAAGAAGGGGGCGTGCTCATATGAAGCGTATGAGTTGACTACATACCTTTGGGGGTTTTGAATTTTTCTGAGTTTCATTTTTGAAAGTAAAAGGATTTTTAGAGGATCAGGCCCCACATAGTTCTGAGTAGAGGGAAATGAAGAAAAAAAATCTTAAGAATAGAAGGGAGATGAGAAGAGTCGTAGCACTCTGAGATTTCGGACTAGGGATAGAATTTCTTGAGGCGATCCAGGTTCACTGGACGGGCCATCTCTTCCCCCATCAAGGTCGGTGAGCATAGCGGCGCCACCTGATAAGATCTTCTTCATAATATAGGGATCGCTCCAATTGGCCTTGAATTTCCCTCTGGGGTCCCAGATGGGCTCTATAATTTCTTTAAGATTTAAGTCCCCTTCTCAGACACCATGGTCCTTGACTTTCTTATTAAATGATCGCATTATTCGGCGATGGTCTCCTTGTATATAACATAAAGCTTTTAGTCATATTTCGTCCAAAAGTGAAAACTCATCAAGACGGATCTGGTGCCAGTCTTCTTCGTTGACTTTTCTTTCAAGCATGATGCGTAGTGAAGGAATTTCTAACTCCATGAGTAGGATTGCTTCCATGCCGTATACTAGAGAGTAAGGGGTAGATATTCGAACTGAATTGCATTGGCCCCAAAGGGCGTAAGGGATTCGATCGGCCCAATATCGACCACCTTCAGTCATCTTATTGATAATGGCTTTGGGGTTTTTGGCTTTAACTTCCCTGTTGGTTTGAGATCAGTAAGGAGAAGATTTATGTCTCTAAATCTCATACTCGTCGACTACCTTTGTGACTTATGCCTCGAAATGTAACCCGTTGTCTAATACCAGCTCATGCGGGACCCCATATCGTTGGACGATATTTTTTTGGATGAATTTGGCCACTTTTTTGGCGTTCAGCACTGTGTAAGATTCAACTTCGACCCATTTGGTGAAGTAATCAATGGCAACCAAGATGAATTCATGCTCATTTGAGGCTTTGGGTGTAACTTTCCCTATGATATCAATGCCCCATGTGAAAAATGGCCAAGGAGAAGGAATGTTGTATAATTCCCATGAAGGCAAGTATTGGAGGTTGGAAAACTCCTAAGACATCTTTGAACATAGGCGGTGCAATCCTGAACCATGGTATTCTAATAATAACCCTATTGGATTATTTTCTTGGCAAGCATATGTCCATTCATGTGGGGTCCGCACTCCCCGTTGTGGATTTTTTGCATCATCTCTTCAATGTCAGCCCCTGCGATGCAGTGTAAATGGGTTCCATCGAAGTTCCTCTTGAACAGTGCTTTATCAAAAATAATCTATTGAGCAGCCAGTCTGTAAGGAGTTGCTCAATCTTTCTTATCAGAACCTTGGGGATACCTACCATGCTTGAGGAGGCACCAAATATCATAGTACCAGCAATTGTTTATAGCTGGATCTTCTGTGATGAGCTTAATGTGGTAGCAGTGGGTTGGTTTATCTTATTTTTCGACTAGGAAAGGGGACATTATTATTCCTTCGTGCATATCAACCATGGAGGCTAAGGTAGAAAGGGAATTGGATAGGTTATTCTTTGTTCGGGGCATGTACTTGAATTTGATAGCTCTTCTAGGTGGGCATGGAAGGGTAAGAGTTTATCATCCTTGACTTTCCATCTTCTGAGTACTTGACCGATGATGAGGGTTGAATCCCCATAGATATCGAGGTATTGAATTCCTTTCTTGAGAGAAACATTGAGTCTTACCTTGCATGCCTCATATTCAGTCATGTTGTTGGTGCAGGCAAAATCTAGTTTGATGGCAATGGGAGTGTGAGAGTCATCAAGGGAAATTAGGAGTATCCTAATGCCATACCCTTTCTTGTTGGCGCTATTGTCAAAGAATATTTTCCATCGGAGGTCTTCTTTGAAGGTACAAATGATATTCTCATCCGAGAATTCAAAAATCTAGATGTCATATTCTTTCATAGGGTAGTCAGCAAGGTAGTCAAAGTTGGCTCTTCTTTTCATGGCTTTCTGTGTGAAATACACAATATCAAATTCGGCTAGCAGCATCAACCATCAGGCCATTCATCTAAACAGGGCAGGTTTTTTGAGTGGGTATTTGATGGGATTCATTTGGGGCACAATTTTGATGGGAAAAGCGAGCATATAGTTCTATAACTTTTGGATGACCCGAACAAGGGCGACACGTGCTTTTTCCAAGGCAGTGTAGTTAACTTCGTACCCGACCAACTTATGACTGGCATAGTAGATGGCTTTCTCTTTACTGGATTCTTCAAGGTATTGAGCTAGCAAAGCACCAATTACAGTATCCATTACGGTTAGGTATAGGAGTAGGGGAAGAACAGGCTGTGGCGGCATGAGTACTGGAAGTTGGGTTAAATATTGCTTGATTCGATCAAAGGCTTCTTATCAAACTTCATTCTAAACCTTGTCAGAATCCTTTTGGAGGAGTTTGAAGATGGGTTCACAGATAAAAGTCAACTGGATGATGAACCGAATGATATATTGTAATTTTCTAAGGAATCCCTAAACTTCCTTCTCCATTTGGGGTGGTGGCATTTCGAGTATGGATTTCAGTTTGGCAGGATCTGCTTCAACCCCCTTATCACTAACCATGAATCCCAAGAGCTTTCCTTTGGTAACTCCTAAGACACATTTTTATGGATTGGTTGCATCTAATATTTTCGTAGTCGCTCGAAGAACTTTCTAAGAGTGGGAACATAACCTTCCCTAGTCTTAGCTTAATAATCATATCATCCATATAGACTTTGACTTTTTTATGTATCAGACCATGTAAGATGGTTGTGGCAGCCCTTTGATAGGTAGCCCCTGTGTTTTTTAAACCAAATGGCATAATGGTGTAGTAAAAGGTTCCCTAAGGGGTGATGAATGCAGTTTTTTCTTGATGATCCGGGTGTATCTTAATTTGATTATATCCGACAAACCCATCAACGAATGACTTAAGAATGTGACTAGCTGTGTTGTCCACAATCATGTCGATATTTGAGAGGCCTTTCAGGTCTTGTTATTCAATGCATATGCGAACATTCCCTCCTAATTTTGGCATGGGTATTATTTTGGCTAGCCGTGTGGGATATTCGATCACACGAATGAAACCCACATTCAACTGTTTAACCACTTCTTCCTTAACCTTGAGCGACCATTCGGTGCGGAGCTTTCGTAGTTTTTGTTTAATAGGTTTGCATTTTGGGAGAGTTGGAATCTCATGCTGAGCTATCTTGGGATCAATGTCGGGCATGTCGTCATAGGACCATGCGAAGACGTCCATAAATTCCTTCAATAATTCCTTGAGTTGCACGTGCTCATGCTCGTCAATGGTGGGCCCTATCCTAATCTCGCATTGTTGACTACTAGAACCAAGATTAATAATAATAGTTTCATCTTCATTAACTTGAATGTGATTATGTTGTTTGTTATTAACCTTATTGAGATTAGTTAAGAATTGTTCATTTGTAAGATCATTATCATCAAGAGTTTGATTAGAATCAAGACAATTAATGAAAGGCACGACAATATACTCAAAATCTTCATTTATTTCATTGTTAGGACAAATAGTATTGAGAACCTCATCGAATGAGGTCTTGATTACATCAGGATAAGGAGGAACAAAAAAAGAAGGGGAAATGGGATAAACATCTAGATTGGGTTGAATTCTGGAAGGAAAAATCGGCACAGTATTCCAGTTGAGTAGAGGTGCATCAGCAGCTTTAACTAGGCGAGATGGATCCGATGATGTAGCGCTTGAGTGGATCGCGCAGAGTTTCAGCCCCGGTGTCTCCAAGTTGAATGAATCCTCGGATTCACTTCCCTTGGAATCTCCGGTGTTAGTTATAGTCTTCTCAATGAGTGGTTGCACATGATGATGGGAACTTTAGGCCCATGAGTAGTTGTCTTGGAAAAAGATCTCCATTACTAGTTTCATCTTCTTGTTCAAATGATCATACCACGGTTCAGGAAAGTCCCAAAAGGGGAAATCTTCACTCTCTCTCTGATGAATCTTCCTTTTAAGGAATCCCCTGAGACAGTCTTGGAATTTTCTAGCCTTCTCTTTAATCGAGGTTGGAGGAATATATTGAGTTCTTTTGCTGATGGTTGATAACCCAAATCGTAAGGAGGAAAGGCTTTCTTCACTATAATGGGTTCAAGTATTCCCTATTTTTATCGTCCCAGCCCTAGTCCGGGCATGAAGTGCATGTTTTTTAACATCCGGATCACATTGACGTTGCCATGAGGGTGATATTCTGGACAAACCCTATCTTTGAAATTTTCCGCTACTGGGAGTAGAAGTGGTTCGACTTGGAAACCTCACAGAAACATATCATTTTCCCCATGGTGTATTTCAAGTACTAGATTGTTGGTGCTTGCATTCTCGACATTGTCATCATCGCCTATGATAGTGATGACCTGCCCATTGGTGAAGAACTTCAATTTCTGATGGAGGGAAGAAGACACGCCTTTGATACTGTGGATCCATAGTCATCCGAGCAACAGATTGAAATAAGTCAAGATGTCGATGACTTGGAATTCAACAACAGGGTATATAGGGCCAGCCCCTACTGTAAGATTTATGGATCTCATCACTTCCTGACGGGTATTATCGTAAGCGAACACCATGACAGAGGTTAGATCAAGGTCTCTCACTTTTAGTCCCAAGTAATTGGGGGTTTCTCAACTGGAAAACACTAAGAGTTGATCCATTATCGACAAGCAAAAATGGGATGATGTATCCCATGACTTCGACAGAGATATTGAGAGCATAGTTATGATTTGGACCAATATTAAGGATATCTTCTAGGGAGAAGGAGAGCATTCTAGTAGAGGTCAGGGATCCAACTAGATTCACTGCTTCTTTGGGTGTGGTAAAAGGAGTAACTATGGGCCAGGTGAGTAGCTTGATTAAGTCACTCTGGTGTAGCTGGGAAGATATAAATATCCCCCACAGGGTGATGTTAGCTTGGGTCTTCTTAAATTGATTAAGGATCTTTCTCTCCTCGAGGGTCATTTCTGGCATAGGAAGATTCTCAACACATTTTCCCTTGTCAATCACTAATGACTGCGGGTTTGAAACTTGGTAATGCCTACCTGATCTAGTCATATGGTTCAAAGAAAAGGGGAAAGACATAAACCTCGTTTCCTCATCGAACTCAGGTGGTTCAGACACCTTGTTGATTTTTCCTAGCATCTCCTCAAATGATATCATTCCACATATGCTGACTATCGGGCTAGTATTTTTTGGACTTTGCACTTTATTTGGATCATTAAATTCGTCCCCCCATCCAGTGGCAATGACATTATCCTTTCATGAAAAGCCAATACACTATACAACCTCAACAGCCTTTTCTTATAGATCCTCCCACTCAATAGGGAGATATATAAGTGACGGGACCAGGCGCCCTTGTAGTTTCAAAGCATCAAGTAGCTTGAATATACTGAAAATTTCACCGGTCTATCAGAATAAGTCTTCCATTATCTGGATGACATCATCTAAATTGACTTCATCAGTAGGTACCACCCAATTGTCTGGATATCGTACCCATTTTCAAGCTTATAAGAATAACGCACTGAATCGCTAGTAGTCAATAGTCATCTTGGAGGGCAATTTCAGCCCGAACTCTAGGAGGTAGTTCAATATTGCTGATATTTACATATTTTTCCTCCAGAGCGGGTATGAACAGCAATGCATGCTCTAGTAAGGAGTGACAGATCCTGATCGACGAAACAGGTGGGATGTAGGAGAAAGTATGGGTAAACTTGAAGGGGTTTAGGGGAATATATAGGTATTATGGGTGATTTACTTGGTACGATTTGGGTAGATGGATCAAACTCTGGTTCTTCTTAAATAAAAATGGCAGTTGTATGATTTGGGGGTGGATTATGGGGAGTGTTTGGTTTAGGATTGGTAGGTAGGGCGATGATACCCCGGTCAATCAGACCTTGGATTACATTTTGGAGGTGGAAACAATTATCGGTGGTATGGCCGACAGTTTGGTGAAAGTAACAATAGGCATTTGGTTTAAAAAAATTAGGCAATGGGTTTGGTAATGGATGAGGGTCCAAAGGCTTGATGAGATTCGGGATTAAAAGGGCCTGATAAACTTTGGAGAGGGGAGCTTGAAGCTCAGTTTATTCCTTCTTTATGGGGTTAGAGAGACTTTCTGGTGCCCATTAAGTGGCAGGCTGAGAGATATTATTGATGATTAAAATTGTGATACTAGCAGGCTTTTCATACTTTTTTGGAGTGAACTGTCCAGATGCTTTTTTCAGTTAAACTTCTATCTTGGCAAGACCTTCTTCGATTTATACTCCTGTTTCTCGAAGATCTCATAAATGAGGGTAGTATTGTCCTTCCATCGTCTCTCGGACATGAGGTAATAAATTCTTCTTCACAATACTGACTTGTTCCTCTTGGATAGGTCGGTTGATCATGGTGGATACTTTCTCTCTCCACATTGCTATGAAGTTACTGACTGATTCCCCAATTTTCTATTTTAGAAGCTCTAAATCATGGCAGTTAACCTCTAATTCTTTGTTGTACTTGTACTTTGACATGATTCACGAGCAACATCCTCCCAACTGCAGATTCTAGACTCTTTGAGAGATAAGAACCAGCGAAGAGATCTATCTTTCAAAGTCTGTTGGAACATTTGGGCCATTATTTCCTCGGATGCGCATAGGAGAGCCATGGCTCAGTAGTGAACAATTAGGGGTCCACTACCCCCGAACTTCTCGATGTTAGGCATTTTGAAATTTTTGGCAGCCTTGCTTTAGGATAGGGAGACATATGGGTGTAATATATGTATTTTCCAGAGATTTGGACTTGGTCAAACTTCTTGGTCAACATCTTCAGGTCTTCCTTAACTTTGTTAATTTCTTCCTCCTTCGGATCAATAGTTACGGGTAGGTTAGCCCCTAGCTGAGCGAGATTCGACATAGGGAGTTGGGCTGGCAGCGGCCCATTACCAGGATGAACTCGTGGAGCAAGATGATATTCCTCGGGGACCCAAATAGGCTCGGATCTTCGACAATAGGGATCCAATTTTTTTGCATCTCATGAACCTCAATTTTGTCAATCTTGGCAATGAGTTAGGCTAGGACCATCATCAAATTCGGTTGCATATTTTGTACTTGGTTTGTGTTCTCCATAAAAAGAGGATGAAGATGAATTCCGGACTTGGAGGAAGTAGCGAGGGAACTAATGGAGCCTCAAGTCGGTTCGACGAAAGACCGAAGCTAATAGGGAGCAGGCCAAGGGTTGGGTGGACGATCGACCTGAGAAACAGAAAATTTGAATTTATTTTTGAAAGAGAAAGGGGGGGAACTGTTATTTTTGAAAAGAAAGTAAAATGCTTTTGATATTTTTTTCAAAAAAGATAAAGACAAAATGTTTTTGGAAAAAGTGAGAGGAAAAATATTTTTGAATAAAAAGAAGGAAAAAGATTTATGGTAAAAGGGAGGAAAAACGCTTTTGGTATTTTTGATAAAAGAGGGAAAAATGTTTTTCGACACTTTTTATAACGAAAGAGGGAAAATGAAGAAAGGATCTCAGCATGATTATTATTATATTTATTATGTTCACACTTGTATTAGGTTTACCTAAATGCAAAAAGAAATGTCGGACGGGACCCGAGCTTGGGAAAATTGGGTTTGAAAAATATGTAAAAATACAGTTGGACTTGTTGCCAGGCACATGGAGAGGGTCCCATTTTAGAAAAGTTGAAACCGCACGAAAATTTGGGCGGCATGCGGACCCGTCATTTCGGGTGAGTTTTGGGTATAAATTATTAAACTAAATATGAGTGCCCTAGGTTTAACACCTATATAAGGGTATGCATTTGTTGGGTTAATCGGAAGGGTTCCCTATTTGGCATGACTTTCACGATATATGTCTTGATTTTAAGGGCAATCAATACGTGTGGACAAGCCATTTGATATACCTGAGTGTACATGCATTGCCTCACTATATACCCTGTAGGGGCAATAGATGTGAGAGAGAATTCGATATACTCGACGTACATGAATGAGTTCTCTGCGATATACCTCCCGTTATGACTTCGATCAAGCGGTATGATGCGGGTGGAATTGTTAGATATATGTCGAAGGTATTTGGCCAATGGAAGGTGAGAGTCATATCGCTGAGACTAACTGCGACCTGCCGGACCAGCGCCCATCACAAAGTGACCCACCAGTTATGGGAGAAAATTTGGTCAGTAGCCATGATCTTTAGTGATGTCGTGTGCAAAAATGCATGATTCTTGATTAGCATATTATGGAAAGAGTGTCTTTATTTGGCATGATGAGCACTATACTGATAGGGAAGAATGTACAAGTATAAAAAGTAATCTAACATGGAGCATGAAGATTATACTGAGCATGGATATGTGATAATGAGACTATTTACAAGTGAGTGTGTGATAATAAACCTAAGCATGGATCAACTACAAGTGGTGTGTGATAAGTGTGAGTGAGCATGGATATATACAAGTGTGATAAGTAGAGGTGTGTGTTAGTGACACCTAAGCATGGATATTCTAAGTGGTGTGTGCAACATGTGGATATAAGTGATCTTACATGTAAGTAGTGTGAAGTGTACATGATAAGTATCTACAAGTGTGTGAGTGTGTAGTGACAGAAGCATGAGGTTTATATGTATAAGGGATAATAGAGGGGAAATAAGGAACATACAGGTAGATGCATATGCACATAAGAAAAATAAAACATCCATGTAAGAAGGGTCTAGCCCTCTTATGAAAAATTAGTCCCCGGTAAAGTCGTCATTGTGGCCATCCCTGTAATCTCTCTTATCCCCACTCTTTCCCGCGGGGAGGGGGGGAAAGGAGGGGAGAAAATGTCTCTCTCCCTCATACTCTCTATGAGAGCTTCAGTCGTCGTCGGTGTGGGGTGAATGTAAAAATATGTAGTCACCAGCCTATTTTGCACAAAATAGGCAAAAGAACATGTCGCCACTTCGAGAGAGAGGCATCAAAGACAAATTGATACTTACAAAACCAATAGTTCGACGGGTTCGGGGGCTAAGTTACGAAATGAGAAGGTGTTAGGCACCCATCCTGCCCTTTCGATCTCTCATGGTCTTGTGTTATTCTTTTCCTTTAATTATTCGTGAAGTGTGTGTGCGTGTATATATAATGGACATCGGAGTCGCCAAACTTATACCATGGAAGAGATAGAGTGAGATCATCCATAGAAATGTTCCCAAAATAATATATAGAAAATAGGATTTATGCATTTATCATGATATTGATCGTTTGATAAACGATAATATGTGTTGGATAGAACGCTAATAAGGATCACAAATATAATATGTATTACAATAATGCAAGAATGTGATAAATGCGGAAAGAGGGAATTTGGGAAATTTGGAAAATTGGAAAGTTAGACTCGAGTCTCGTTCAAAACGCCTACGTAGCCTATAAAGGCATCAAGGTCCATGTAGTTCGCATGTAACACAGGGGTGGGGTTTATCCCATTGATTAGAACGGGATTTTATTATAGATGTGTGTGTAGAAAATGTGTTTTAGTTTTGAAAAAGTGTGATGGATAATCCCGTTTGAAGTTTCTGGGTGTAACCCTTTTTTGTTTGTTTTGGGTTTTTTATAGAAAATAAAGTATGTGCAATATAAGTAATAAAAAAGGTAAGATGTTAATGTGTGTGAAACTAAGGCAGAACTAGATTATGAATCTAATTTAATTAATGCAAAAATAAGAAATTTAAAGAGAGAGAGGGAAGGATTTGGACCTTCTTTGGAGAATTGAAGCTTATTCTTGATCTTGGATGAACTCACTTGAAGCTTGATATGAATGTTGAAAGAGAGAGAATATGGGTTTTTGCCAAATTGCATGTGAAAAGAATGAGAATTTAAGATTGAATGGAATTTCACATGAGAAACTTTGCTGATTGTAAGAGAATATTGGTGAGATCACTGATGCTGATTGTAAGAGAATGTTGTTGAGGTCATGCCCTCTATTTATAGGGTCAGGGGACTACTGATAGGCATGGTCCCAGCCCTGCCAATCGTTAGCTAACCCTAGGCATATTGCCCATAGGAAGGGAAATGGACCTTCTAATTGGCAATCTCATGGAGATTTTCTTGGAAAAATGATCGTAGAACATAATTAGTTGATCCGAATTGTGCATGGGGCATACCATTAAAAAGGTCATTAAGAGACCTTTAAGCATCCTTTGGACTTCTCTCGAGTCTGGGAGTTAATTTTGGGTCAAATGTGGCTTGGAAACGCACATCAATCCTTTGGACGGGACATCGTTGGACGGAAATGGATCGTTCGTCCGCATGGTAAGTTACAATTGCGAACAGGGCGGATTGTTGGAAAGGTTGGGCAATTTACTTAGACATTCCAAAGAGCTTCACTAGGTTCAAAAATTTAACTTTGGTCAACAGGGGCCAAGAAGCGCCCAATGATCTCTCGGAGTAAAAAAGATCGTTCATTCATACCGTAAGTCAGAATCGTGCACGGGACAGAACGTTAGAATGGCGTTCCAGTGCCTTTCGAATATTCATTCAGTCTCATTCAAGCTGAAGAGTTGACCTTAGTCAAATGGAGCTCGGGAGCGCCTGATGGCATCCGAATCAATTTCAGGGGGAAACGAGTCGGTCTTCTGAATGGTTATGTCATTTTGCGCACGGGGTGGACCGTTAGAAAGGGGTTTCAGTCACCTTCGAAGATTTAAAGAGATTTTTCTCTGAAGATGAATTTGATTGGGGTCAAATCGGGGTCCAGGAGCTCCCGGTGGCCTCCAAATCGATTTTCGATAGTAAAATGGTTCGTTTGTTCGAATCGTTGGAAAGGGAATTCAGAGCCCTTCGAAGATTCATTGAGCTTTCGCTCTGACAATAGAGTTGACCGGAGTCAAATGGTGACCAAGAGTGCCCGATGGCCTCTAGATCCGTACTTAGCATATGTCTTAGGGTTTGTTATGAAATGGGGATGTTTTAGGGACCGAAGGAAAGACTTATAGGGTCCTAAAATGTGGTGTCTACAGTTGGCTAATGTAGTGATGGTCAAAACAAAGAATAATAAGTGGCGCATGTGTGTAAACTTCACTGACCTCAACAAAACATGCCTAAAGGATCATTTTCCTTTACCAAAGATTGATCAGTTGGTAGATGTAACTGTAGGTCATGAATTACTTAGTTTCATGGATGCTTATTCTGGATATAACCAGATTAAAATGAAGCTAGAATACAAGAAGAGTACTTCCTTTATCACTAGCCGAGGAACATATTGCTACAATGTTATGCCTTTTAGGTTCAAAAACGGTGGAGCAACATACCAAAGGCTGGTGAACAAAGTATTTGAAGAGCAGATAGGCAAGAACATGGAGGTGTATGTGGATGACATGCTAACCAAGAGCAAGGTTACCATCGACCACATAAAAAACTTGGCTTACATGTTTGATCAGTTGGAGAAGCACCAAATAAAACTCAACCGACAAAATGCATATTAGGGGTACAAGAAGTGATGGTCCCTTTTAATTTCTTATGCGGAAAGTGTTTCAAGGATGACAAAACAAATTCTATTTTTTTTTAAACTTTTCCAATTTTTTAATCCCCACCAAGATGTTAACAATTTTTAACTTAACCAAATTTCATCTTGATTAATCCTAAACATCCATCTAGAGATTAAAGCAAGTAAAATAAAGTAAAGAATACTAATAACACCGAATGTACGAGGAAAACCATAAACGGGAAAAACCTCGAATGGCCCAAGGCAAACAATCACTATAAGTATGGTACTACAAAGGTACAAACAGTAGTCTTACTCAATGACTCGATCCACCCATGAGACTTGACACTCCTCTGATCTTCAACCACTCCTCTCACAGTGCCCACGTAGAAAGTAACCTTCTTCCACAATGCCTGTCCACAACACACGTGTCCATATATGTCTCGGTGTCCACCGATATGGCTTGTAACGTTTATTGTTGAAACCGGACTCCACCGAATCTTCACCGCAAAACCAGTAATTGTACTTTAATTAAAAACTTCTTCTTGGTGCAAAACCAGATCACGGAACATATACTAATGATAACTCGAATCTTGTAAACTTTAAGGATGTTTCAAACTTGAAAAATGTTTGTAAATATGTGTGAAGAAACTCTTTGGTTCGTATCTTGTTTTTGCATAATGCACACACCCCGAAATATGAAGGAAACATGCCTATACATATTTTTATTAAGGCGGTGGTTCGTTTGAATGACTAGACTTGTCGCACCAATAAGATGACTTGTCGTTCGAACGACGTGGCATCTCGCGTGAACGACATAGTCTGTCATTTGTACGATGCACAAGATTAGAGTCCTAATTTAAAGCAATTCTAATTCATCCTTCTCAGATTAAAACAAACTCTAAAGAGTTTCAAACACTTAAAACATTCTAGAAAACATTTATTTACTACAAATAACATCCTTATCTTTGTGAAAATTAATTTTAAGTCCCATTAATTATATGCATTCATACCTGAGTGATCTGAGAATGCAATTAAACTTTGAAGAGGAATAAATCGCACCAAATAAACTTTGGCATAATAAAATTCCTTGAAGATTTGCCACAAAGTCTTTAATTAAACTTTGAGACGTCATAGTTTGTGTGGAATCGTGACAATAAAAATAGACCTATGACTCAAATGTGTTTTGATCCGGGAATACGTCAAAATTACATTGAGACTCAATTGGAAATTTTGTCCTTATAAGAAGGGATATTCTTGGGATATATTGTGAACCAAAGGTGAATCAAAAAGATAAAGTCTTTGATTGAGATGCAGTCCCCCACGTGCAAGAAAGATAAACAAAAAACTAACTGGAAGATTGGCAGCTCTAAACCATTTTGTGTCCCGAGCAACAGACAAATGTCTCCAATTATTCAAGGTGCTTAAAAAGACGTTTGAGTGGAATGACGAATGTGAGAAAGCTTTTCTATAACTGAATAAGTATTTGGGATCTCCACCACTCCTCTTCTGACCAGTTTTAGGAGAAAAGTTGTATTTTTACTTGATTATTTCAGAGTCAGCTATGAGCTCGGCTTTAATCAGAATAGAAGGAGGAGTTCAGAAGCCTATTTACTACACTAGCAAAGCATTCCGAGGAGAAAAAAATTAGGTATTCACGCTTGGAAAAACTAGCACCTGCACTTATTGCAGCCTCGTGAAGGATAAGACCATATTTCCAGGCACACACTATTGTAGTATACATTGATTTGTCCCTGCAACAAGCTTTGCACAAACTCGAAAAGTGAGGAAGGTTGATGTCCGAGGAAGTTGAACTAGGGGAATATAAGATTGTCAATAATCCAAGGACTGCATTAAAAGGGAAGGTGGTAGCAGACTTTATTATATAATTCACATACGCAGATGTGACCAATAACCCTAATTTTCTTATCGAGCATACTTATTTGGAGGAGTGCCCAACTCAAAAGAAAATTGAGGTTATCACCGACCAATAGAATCATCGGTTACCTAATAAAGAGCTCAGCGATTGGCTGAACAAAGCAAGAAGATATGTATACATGGAATGTTGTTAGAGGAGGACTTCAATAACGATATTCTAATTTGGTAATTATTTATGGATGGTTCTTCATGCGCCATTGATAGCGGAGCAGGACTTATCATCAACACTCTATAATAATTAGATGTGGAATATGCTTTGTGATTTCAGTTCCAAGCTCCAACAATGAGGCTGAGTACGAGGCGTTGATTACAGATTTGGAACATGCTTTATCACTAGGTGTCGAGCAGGTGATAGCACGCGGTGATTCTCAGCTCATTGTCAATCAGATGCTTCAAATATATGAAGTTAAAGGGTAAATCATGGTAAGATATTTGAACAAAGCTATGAAGTTTATCTCTATGTTCCCTGCAGTTGACATGGTCTGGATCCCAAGGGTGGAAAATACCCGAACAGATGCCCTTACTCGGCTAGCCTCAGCAACTCAAATAGAACTCGGACAAGCCATTCCAGTAGAGATCCTCACACACAGAAGCATTGATGTGGAAGTCTTTAGCATTATAACTGTAGAATTGGGTCCTTCCTGGATGGATTTGATCAAGGACTACATTGAAAAGGGTTGTTGTCATCTGACCAGAAAGAAGCTAGGAAGTTGTCATACAAAGTAGTTAATTATGTTCTGGAAAAAGGTATCTTGTACAGAAGGGGATACATTATCTCCTTACTTCATTGTGTTCATCCAGATGAAGTACATGACTTGATCAAATAGGTATATGAAGGTTCATGTGGAGCTCATTCGTCCATCCGATCATTTACACAAAGAATGGACATATAGGGCTACTAGTAGTCGATAATGAAGGCAGATTGTGATTCTTTCATCAAGAAGTGTGGTAAGTGCCAAAAGTTCGCTACTATCCATAGAAAATCGGGGGCTTACCTAACCCCCATCACTTCTCCCTGGTCATTTATTATTGGGCAATAGACTTGGTTAATCCATTTTCGACCACCAAATGAAGGTTCAAGTATTCGGTTGTACAGTGAATTACTTCACCAAATGGGTGAAGGCTGAGCCTTTGGCTGATATGCCTTATCAGAGGGCTTTCTAGTTCATATGGAAGCAAATCATATTCCATGGGATTCCCTACGCTTTCATCACTGACCATGGTACATAGTTTGATAGCGATGAGTTTGAAGAATATTGTAACCGGTTTAATATTCAAAAGCTTTATTCAGTACCTGGACATCTATAGTGTAATGGTCAGTTAGAGATTACTAATAAGACTTTGCTTGACGAGTTAAAGAAAAAATTAGATGATGATAAAGGGAACTGGATCAATGGGGTTGTACCATATCTGGGTTGGGCTTGTAATGGAACTCGAGAATTCTCGGTAATACATATCGTGGGGCATAGAGTAGATGTCAGTGGTAGGTTGGTATTTCTCAATATGGAGAACTGGATCAGTCTTTTCATTATACTTGGGAGTGACAACATGGATTTTGAATTTATAAGGTGTGGAATAGTCCACAATAACTTGAATAAAAGGAGATCCCTTCATAAAACTCCAATGCAAAGCATTTTTAGTCTTAGCCATTTCTCCCAAATGATCTTCTAACCACTGCATGGATCCTTTCCATGAATGCTCCGCTTGCTTAGACTTAGCTGAAGCATCTTTGGTGGATTTACTATGCATATGTGCTGACATCTCTTCCTGAAAAGTCTATTCGGCACACATAAAGCCTCTCAAGCTAGCCCTAGACCTCACGGATCCTTCTATATGATCACGGGATTAATTTGGATCTCTATGATAGCTTCAGGTTGCTTGAATCCCCAGATGATCAAAGGCAGATGCATTACTCAAGAGTTCCAATGCGCTCAACCATTTATTAGAGAAAAATTAACCATCGTAATAATCAATAAATTAGATTGACGATATTGCTTCAAGTCGATAAGATCTATCATGAGAGGATCTGGAGTGATTACTTCTCTCATTTTTGTCTAGTGGAAGTGTCATATCCCTTTGAGATGGTTCAGTGGTAGATTTATCTTGCAACGTGCGAGCCAATTGACGGATTGACTCCTGCATGGCTTCTTGCCCTTTAACAAGGTTGAGTAAAATTCCCTGGAGAGCTACCATACTAGGAGGAGTAGATGAAATAACAGCATTGCCCTCATTTTTAAGGTTGTTTTATGGGTCAGTCATTTCTCTAAGGAAAAAGAAATAAAAAAAATGGTAGCAAATAATGATAGGAAAACGTTGCCGCAAACAGAGCCAATCTGTTGATGTCTAAAAAATGAAGGGTTAAAATTTATAATCACAGATAAATAAAGATAACCAAGTATGGAAAACACACAACAAACCAAGGTTTTAAAGTGGTTCAGCTATAAGAAAAGTCTACGTCCATTGTTGGTATTACTGGTGGTTACAATAACTCATTATCGAGTGTTCTTATGATTAATTGATTCCTCCCCTTGAGCTAAGAGATTATGTATTTATAGTGGTTAGGAACACAAGAGATGGAATGCCTTTATACATTCTGGCATTTACATCTGTATACAATAAATAACACTATTGATATTCAATGGTGCTTGTTGCTATTCCACCCGAGTAACCTTTATTATTCTTAGTGGTTTATATTCTTGAGGTTGGTCGGCCTGCTGGCCGACAAAGTGCCTCTAGAGCCGACCAGGATAGATAGGGTAGCCATCTAGAAGGACAGATGTCCATTTCTCATTATTTCAAATAGATGAATAATTTTTACATACAACAATGACGAACAAAATGACCTTATAGGTCATTTGTTTACCATTCCTCTGACCTGGAATAAACCTGATCTGAGTGTACACTTTATTTTTCTTTGCTTCGTCTTATTACTATTATATTAGATAGTGTTATTCTGATTGTCATTTATTATTTTTTTTTAAGGATCTTCAACGAACTTCCAGACATCCCATCCAATGGGAAGTTGCAAGTGGAAGAAGCCATCAGCAAAGCTCATCACTTCAAATAGTTTGCGATCTAAAGAGATTAAAGGAGATACGATTTATATCTACGGGTGAATAAATTCATGACTATGGACATCCGAGATGAATTCCTATGGCGCGGGTAGGCCCCAAAATTAGAGGGATAAAAAATGGAGAAATCTCTCTCTCCGCGCGTGTGGGGATGAAAGGATAGGAATCCTCTTTCTGCCACTTGCGCGATCTTCGTGGGCTGCTAAGGATATAAATTAATTGTAATTAAAGGGGAGAAAATGTAGAAAATATATTCGCCAACCTATTTTTCTCAAAATAGGCAAAAGAATGTAGTCGTCCCGAGAGGACAGCGCCAAAACACTAACTAATGCATACGAAACCTAATGAATCGAGGGTCTGAGGAATAAGTTACGAACGGGAAGGTGTTAGACACCCATTACACCCTTTTGATCTCTCATATGATATAATGATGTTCTCATTTTCTACTCAAGATGTGACTCGTGTGCGCAATGTCAAAATAAGGGAGAAAAAGGACTCATCTTACTCACATCATGGGAAAGACGAAAATGAGTCATCCTAAGGAGTACACGAAAGAAAGAAAAACACTAGAAAATATGATGTTAGTTCCCAATGAATTATGATTCACTATGACAAAGTGAATGTGTATGTCAGGTAGGAACACTAATATTTAAGTTCAAGTATACACGCAATTATACCAAATATGTTATATAAACAAAGTATCACAATGAACAAAATATGACGTGAATCCTCATAGTGACTCGGAATGCCTACATTGTCATAATAGGCATCAAAGTCCACATAGTTCCACATATCTCAAGGGCAGGGTTTAACCCATAAACCCAAATTTAGACTCCTCTTTAATTGTTTTTGAAGAAAACCTGCTCAAGAGTGTAGAAAAAGTGAGGAAATCCTACTTTGGGAGTTTTATAAGTAAACCCTCTCTTTTGTCTTTTTTTTGAATTTATGAAAATATATTATGTGAATAATAGTAATAAAAAAGGATGTTAATTGGTGTGAGATAATGGAGTAATACTAAAAGATAAAAACATGGAAGAAAGTAAACAAACCACGCTAATTACATGAGTTAGAAAAGAGTGATGATAGACCTCCTAAAAGATTTTACTATTGATTTTTGAAGGAGAGTAAGCTAATTTTATGGTGCGGGGATGTATGTGAAGTAGGAGTGAGGTAAGTGGAAAAAGGTGGTATGAAAGTGAGGTAAAGGAGATGAAAGTAATGTTAGAAATTTGTATTTTTAGAGTGACGGCGCACTAATTTCGAGGAAGGAATGTTCTGATTGCTCCAAAAAGGAGGTCCTTGGGAATGAAGTCATAGCCTCCTTAAATAGAAAAAAATCCCGATTTCATGTGGGTGAAATTAGGCATAGGCCCTGGCCTACTTATAGATATAACCCTACCTTTCAAGAAAATTAAACTACACCCGTGTTGGTAGGCAGGGGATCTGGGGTGCCTATAGGCAGCCCGAGAAGAACTTTTTTGAAAAATAGGCATAAAATGTAAATCATAAGTCTAAATTGCGCACGGACGGATACATTGTAAAGGGTATCCAGAGCCCTATGAAAATACATGAGACACTCTAGGTTTTGAGACTTAAATAAAGTAAAACAGGGTTCGGAAGCACTCGATGGCCTCTAGATCAGGGTTTTCGGAGTAAAATGGTGAGTACGAGCAAACCGTGAGGCCGATTCGCGCATGTTATGGACCGTTGTAAAGGGTATTCAAATACCTATGAGAGTGCAAAGAGATTCGCTTGAGTTGGAGATTTGACCAAGTTAAACGGGGATCAAGAATTCCCTATGGACTCTTGATCAAGGTTTGGAGTTAAAAAGGTGAGTATGCGCGAACCGTGAGGCCGATTTGCTCACGATATGGATCACGAAAAGGGGATTCAGATCATTATAAGAGTGCAATGGGATTTGATTGGTTTGGAGAGTTAAACAAATTCAAATGCGTCTCAGGATCCCCTGGTGGCCTCTAGATCAAGTTTTGGAGTAGGACTTAGTGTCTTATGGTGGGAGGAGAAGAGTTAGGGACCGAAAGATATATTTAGAGGGTACTACGATGGGGTGTCTACATAGCCCCTTGACGAGAGAGATTGGAATAACTGAAGGTCGTCGAAAGATAGACACCTCATCATTGTTTAGGGGGGTCGACGCTTCTGTTGAGGTTTTGAATGTGGCCGATTTAAAGGTTAAAGTCAATTATGTGGACCTAAAGAGTAAAGGTGACCAATTCAGAGGGTAGAGGTCGATCTGCGGACCTAAAAAATTATGATGAGCGGTTCAAAGGGATAAGGTTGATTATGTGCTAGGTTAATTATTTGGACCTAAAGAGTTTAGAAGACCGATTCAGAGGGTCGAGGCCGATTCTGCGTACCTAAAATGTTGAGATGATCGATACAGAGGGTTGAGGTTAATTTTGCAGACCTAAAGAGTTTATGTGACCAATTCAAAGGTTTGAGGTTGATTCTATAGATCTAAAAAGTTAGGATAATCGATTCAAAAGGTCAATGTCGATTTTGCAGACCTAAGGAGTTGAGATGACCAGTTCATGGGGTCAAGGTCAATTATGTGGACCTAAATAGTTGATGACGGGGAGGGTTCTTCAATTTTGACTTCGCTGCGGAGGTACCAGTAATGTGAGTGTTGGTGCACTTTGATTTTGGTTCCACTGGGTAGTATGTTGGTGATGAGAGCTCTGCTAGTGGTTTCGTTCTTTGTAATGAAATTTCTTGGAACCATGATGCATTCGACCTTGCGAGGATTTTTTGTGAATTTTTTAGGCAATTTTAGGAATTTCTTTTGGAATTTTTATGACAAAATTTTAAAAGGAATGTCGATTGGCATAGCCAGAGGGGTGCCTATCGTCATAGGGCACAGACTCCTGTGATTCTTAGGGGAGGTAAAGGGTCAATGCTAGTAGGCAGGTCTAGGAGACTGCTGATCAGCGTACCACTCAGTTCCTTTTAAAAAAAAGGAGGACGCCCTCTTTATTTTTCCACGCCTTCATTCAAATGAATCTATTCTTTTTTCTCACTAGCAATCAGTTTTGAGCCTATTTTCTTTGAAAGAACTCATTGAGGGTGCAACAGACAATGCCTTGATGGCCACTGATGACTGGATAGGTTTAGAATGGAGTGAGGTGGAGACATTATTACTAGGGAGCGAGAATGCCTACGACAGCTTTAATCTCATTCTTAATGATAGAGTTATGTTGCGGGAGCCAACAAATCACCGTTCTATGAGGGTGAAGAACCCGAATGGCTATGTAAGTTCTTTATTTATATTTTCCTTCTTTCTATCGTTTTCTTCTTATTATCTGTAGGTTGTTGAACCATTTTCTTGACTTTTGTGCAAGTCGACATTACTTCGTCAAGCATCTGCTCCTATGGTTCGATGGGGATAAAAAAAGTGTGGTAAATAATTCCTTCAGTGGTGAAGTTAATGGTAGAGGGTATATTGTTTATCCCTCTGGCAGAGATTTTGGATGCAATGTCGTGTTCTACTGTGGTACTGTGTGCTCTAGGCGAGATATTGTAGGACACTACCCGTACATTCCATTTTGGGTGTTAGGGAGAAGACAGTTACTCCCCTGGATGTTCATTAGTTGACAAGGCTAGAGTATGAGGGCCATTAGATACTGGTAGACCTTAACTTGGGCATTTCTGATGTTCCAGTTCGTGTTGCCTTAGAAGACATCATGAGGATTATATCTGGGGATTCATTCCACGTATCGATGTCGAATAACACCTTACTATCTAGGTATATTAACGAGATTGACGGGCAACAGGTGAGGCAGGCAGTCCGCTTATTTTTTTTATTTTATTAGGAGGGTTTGTGGTGGCGACAAGCATTGATGTCGTCCATTTTTGGTTTCTTCCTTACTTAAGGATCATCTCAAAGATACATCTATGTGACTGGGGGAGCTTTATGTTGATATCCCTTTATGCTTCTCTTGATGCTTTCAGTCGGTGTTACGAACAAACTTTTGTGAGGCCCATGTATCTTCTGGAGGTAATTTTTACATTCATATTTTCTCTTATTTTATTATTGTTCTTCCATCTTTATTCTTTTTGACATCCAATATTGTTTTATACATACGAGGTTCTATGAGGTGATGGAAACAATGTTGGATTGATATCTTTGAAGATTAGTGAGACGAGGAACTTCTCAAGGATGTATAGGTGGAGAAAGTCAAACAAGAGATTGAATCAATCCTTATTTTTTAAGGATGTGCGGGTGGCATTGAACGACTTAACGAGTGACGAGGTTAGGCTTTGGTTTTCATTTTTTCTGTGGTTTTAATACTTTTTTAGTGCTTGGTAGACAACTAACCTTTTCTCAAAAAATAGGTGACATATTACCCTTGGCATTTGTCTTCGAGGGCTACAGCGACTACGGGCATGCATGCCCATATGCGAAGGTTATTAGCACATGATTCCAGGTACATTTGGTACCTAGGGGAGAAGGTGGAAAGGCTAGTAATGGAGGGTGAGGTGGAAGTCCCACTATAAGAACCCCTATGAAGGAGATGTCAGATGAGGCGAGGGTGATGGCGATGGACGGTGAACCCTATATGCTCTATACAGACACGATGATAGGCTACGATTATCTAGATTTCATGACCAATTGGTTGATGATGTCAACTATTTATGATGTGGAAGGTATGCTTCCACCAATAGCGAGATCAGGGAGAGGTACGAATGCGCCAGTGACTTTGGCCCATAGCAAGGGGCGGTGTAGCGGCAGCAGAGGAGGTTTTTTTTCAACACATTTCCATTCCTTCCTACCATATTCGGGTGGGTGGTAGGGAAGTGGTCTCAGTGATTCATTACCCTCAAGATGAGATAGAAGGTTTTGCGAGTCTTCCTGAGGAGGTTCTCTAGAGATATGTAATACTTCTTTTTTATGTTTCATATTTCTTCTTCTGATTTTCCTCCTTTTATTATCGGCTTGCTCGCTTTTGGTGTATTGATCCTTTTATAAATTGTTCACATAACGACATCCTGGCTGGGGGGACATTCGGGATTGGATGGCATCAGTGTCTGACTATGTGAGGAAATCGTCCAAGTCTTGCATGGTGCCACTGGACACATCTTAGTGGAGTTTCAGTTCTGGTAGTGGGGGATCTACCGTTCGTCAATAGGGGAAACGTGTTCATTGAGTCACTGATGTGGTGGTTTATTAATTGGCCGAGGTTTTTGGGAGGTTTGGGCTATGACCCCATTTATCATTATTTATTATTTTTATTTTCTTATTCTCTCTGTACGAAATTTGTAATCATTCCAACAACTATATATAAGATGCATTTTTCATCATCTTGATTTACTTTGGATTAAATTACCTAGTCTACAGGCGCTTTAATTTTCTACTGAGGTTTTCTACAAAGATAAGTAGAAAAATAGAAGAAGTGCTCGAAAGAAGCCTTTTCTTAATAGGTTGATTTTCTATAAATAGGAGTCTTTATTTTGGAATGATATATACAAAATAAGAAGGTAAAAAATTCTAAAAATAGGGGGTGCCTATCGGTATATCCATTGGCCTGCCTATCGGCATATGGGTCAAGTACAAATCACTTTCCTAGATTTTATTGCACTTTTTTTACTTAAAAGTACATAGGAATAGGGGCCATGGTAGCAAGTCGGGCTTCTTGTTTTTTTATGGGTGATTTTGGGTGTAAAAAATGGTCTTAGAGTAGGGGGTTTCATCACCACAATTCAATCTTCTCTCTAATGTAAATTTTTTCTTCCTTTGAATTGGCTTTCCATGACTGAAACATTTGCAGCTTATCTTGAATGTTTGGAGGCTATGTGCCACAACATTGCTAATTACAAAGCCTTTAACTTCTGCCATGTCTCCTTATGGCGTAATTGTCCTCTAGATTGGAATCTCTTGGAAGCGAAGCTGTAATTTCGGTATTCCAAAGAGCATGTTTTTTTCTTTGGTCTGGACGAAGTATGCCCTACTTATGAGAAATTTTCGATGATGTAAGGTGTCAACCCAAGTGTTTCGACGAACATGCTGGACTTATCCCACTCCTTAGGGTATCATTAGTCGAGCTTATCCACATTTCTCCCTCGGCTACCCGACCATTAGTGCATGAAGGAAGTATTATTTTCCCAGTGATATTGAACTCAGTGTACCAGAGAAATTATAGTGATAATGGCTTTGCAAGTGCTATAGACCTGGGATTGATTGCCAAGATGCTTTTAGTGATCGGTGACATGATGGTTGACCCTCATTTGGCCATAATAGTGTTGTGGATGTCTTATCACTATAATCTAGCAGTTTTCATACTGATAGAGACTTTGAAAGGACTGGATGCCTGGAAATAAGTTTTGGCTAATTTTTTCTGGGGGAGCCCTGTGATGTTCTTCATGTAGTTATCTAAGAGATTGCACTTTGTGTCCCCTCCTAAGTACCCTCTGACGAGCGTTCCTAATTTATTTTTTCGATCTTTCTTCAAGTTTTGGCCCATCCACGGAGATTCGAGTGGATTGTCTTGTGGAGAATGGGGCTAGGAGTTTTAGTTGGTTCTTACTATGGTGGGGCAATCTGCAGCCTATCCTGCAATTGGGTGATTACTGGTATGTGCGATTGGTGGGCCTTCACCAGACTTCTTTCTACTTCTCATGGAAAGTTCTGCGCTAAGTGGGCTGGGAGAAGATCATTCCTCTGCATATAACCAACTTCTTTCCTATGGAGGACCTAACTGAGTCGATGAGAATGTTTTGGGGGCCTTTGTGGCAGTGTCATCGACCGTCTACCCATCCATCTCAATCTGTCGGGGAGGTTGGGTTCATATCCAGAGATTATTTGATGTGGTTATGGAAGTGTGTGGTTATAAATATTTCTACTGAAGAGACAAGGCAAAGGTGGCTTGTGTTGTTTAATGCTTTAGAGTAAGGTATCATGCTTTCATCCAAGATGATTAAGGTATACAACCGCATGGAGTGGATACAGAATCGTGACCAGGATTGGTATTCTCGGGGTTCTTTGGGGATAGGAAATGATGATGAGGCAGGTTTTTCTGGCAGATGAAAGCATCTCTTGATTATGAGGGAGGTGTTGGTAATATGTGGGTTTATTATATAGGTTTTGAGTTGTTTAGCTTATGAAATTTGTAAGAATGTTGGTTATCTTTCATTCCTATTGTCGATGTCTCATGTAATTGTCGTACTCTATTTTTTAATAAAAGAAGATGATGATTTCAAAGTATTTTATCATGACTTTGATGAATTCTTTTGCATGAACGATCTATATTGATCGCTAAGGCATACAAAATTCTTTTGTTTATTTAAATGATGAGGGAGACTATCATTCTCGAGGGAGAAAAGAATAGCATTTTGTGAAAAAGAAAGGACTGTGCCCATATGTGTCTTGTGGGATACCTACATACCTCTATCGGGATTAAAAATAGTGAGCTTCTTTTTTTTTTAAAAGGTGATTTTTTAGAGAGGATCAGGTCCTATGTAGTTTTTAATAGATAGGGGAAGAGATATTTTTTAATAATAGCAAGGAGGTGAGAAGATTCGTAGCACAATAAAAGTTTGGACTAAGGGTAAAACTTCTTAAGACATAGTGGTGCCACCTGATAGGATTTTCTTTATGATATAGGGGCCACTCTAGTTGGGCTTGACATTTCCTCTCGGATCCCAAATAGGTTCTATGATTTCCTTGAGGGCAAGGACTCCTTCTTGGGCACCATCGTCCTTGACCTTTTTAATGAACAATCATGTAATATGGCAATGGTACCCTTATATGTGATCTAGGTCTTTCAATCTCCTTTTATCTTAGGGTAAAAGTTCGTCGTAATGGTTTTGATGACAATCTTATTCGCTGACTTAAATTTTGAGCATAACCAGTAGGGAAGGTATTTTAAGTTCAACAGTGAGGAACGTTGCCATGTCATATACCACAGAGTAGGAAGTAACCCCAGTGGGTGTTATGATGGAGGTACGGTAGCCCCATAGTGCATATGGGATCTAATCGACCCAGTCTCTGTAGCTTTTGGACATCTAGATAATAACGATCTTGAGGCTTTAATTGGAGACTTCAAGAGCCCTATTAGTTTGTGGTCGGTAAGGACAGGACTTGTGCCTTTAGATTCCGTACTCATCAACTAGTTATGTGACCTCATCTTCTAAATGGAGCCCATTATCTGACACCAGCCCATGGGAAATTCCATAGCGGAAAATGATGTTCTTTTGGATGAATGTAGATACTTTCTTTGCATTCAACACTGCGTATGACTTGACTTCTAACCATTTTATGAAGTAGTCAATGGCGACTAGGATGAATTCATTCCCATTTGAAGCCTTATAAGTGACTTTTTCGATGATGTCTATGACCCAAGTGGAGAAGGTCCAAGGGAAAAGTCGTGTTATACAGCTCCCGAGGAGACAAGTGTTGAAGGTTGGCAAATTGCTGGAATTTAAGGCATCTTCGAACGTAAGGAGTGCAGTCGTAGACTATGGTGGTCTAGTAATATCCATAATAGATGATCTTTTTGGAAAACATGTCACCACATTGGGTTCCTCATTCCCCACTGTGGATCTTCTGCATCATGTCTTCGATCACAACCCCTGCTATGCAATTCAAGTGGGCTCCATCGAAATTCCTTTTGAAAAGTGCATTCTGCTAGATGATGTACTGAGCAGCTAACCTGCGAAAGGTCACACGATATTTCTTGTTAGATTCTCGAGGATACCTACCATGCTTGAGGAGGTGACAAATGTCATAATACCATAATCCTTCCATATATGGATCCTCTTCTGTAATGAGATCGATGTGGCAGCAGTGAGTGGGTGTGGCCTATTTTTGGACTAGAAAGGGGGCATTGGTATCACTTCAGGCATATCAACCATAGAGGCCCAGGTCACCAATGCATCAGCTAGCTTGTTCCTCGAGCGAGGGAGGTAGTGGAATGTGACATCTTCGAATTAGGAGGCGAGTTCTTCTATATGAGCGTGGAAGGATAGGAGCTTATCATCTTTGATTTTTCATTTCCTAAAGATCTTCCCTACGATGAGGGATGAGTCTCCATAGACATATATACATTTAATTCTTATCTCGATGGTGATCTTGAGCCCTGCAGTACATGCTTCGTATTCCATCATGTTGGTGGTGCAAGGCAAGTGTAATTTGATGGCAATGGGAGTGTGAGAATCGTCGGGGGCGATCAGAAGTATCCTAATACCATGTCCTTTCTTATTAGTGGCTCTGTCGAGGAACATATAAAATCTAAGATCTTCGTAAGAGGTGTAGAGGATGTCTTCGTCTGAAAATTCAGAAATCCAAACCTCAGCTCCTTTTATGGGATTATCGATCAGTTAATAGAAAATGGCTCCTCCCTTAATAGCCTTCTGCGGGGAATATGTGATGTCAAATTCAACCAGTAATATCAGTCAGCAAACCATGAGACTAAATAAAGCGAGATTCTCTAACAGGTTTTTTTTGGATCCATTCGGGACACCAGTTTGATAGAAAATGCAAGCATCTAGTTTTGGAGATTTTTCATGAACCAGATCAAGGCGACACATGTCTTATCTAAGACGGTGTAGTTTAACTCATACCCCGGCTAGTTTTTGAGTAGTGTGGTATATTACTCTTTTTTTACAGGATTCTTTGATGTATTGGGTCAGCATAGCCCCTACTGCAATGTCGGTGACACTAAGGTATAGGAAGAGGTGGAGACCTTGTTGTAGGGGCATGAGCACTAGAGGTCAGGTGAGGTATTACTTGATATAATTAAAGGTTTTTGGACATGCCTCATTCCAGACTTTATTCGAATCCTTCTGGAGAAGCTTGAAAATGGACTCACAAATAAAGGTCTATTGGCTGACGAATCAACTGATGTATTGGAGCTTACCCAGGAATCCATGCACTTATTTTTCCGATCGGGGTGATGGCATCTCGAGTACTTATTTAATTTGGTAGGGTCCACTTTAATCCTTTTTTCACTGACCATGAATCCAAATGTTTTCTCCCTGTTACACCGAATACGCATTTCAGTGGGTTGAGTCGCATTTGGTATTATCGTAGCCGCTCGAAGAATTTCCTGAGGGCAGGAATGTGACCTTCCTGAGTATTGGACTTGATGATCATATCATCGACATAGACTTCGACTTCTTTATGGATAAGATCATTCATATTGGTTGTAGTGGCCCATTGGTAGGTAGCCTCGACATTCTCGAGACCGAAGGGAATAACTGTATAACAAAAGGTTCCCCACGAGGTAATAAAGGCGGTCTTTTTATTGATGGTCATTATGCATCTCAATCTAATTATACTCGGAAAAATCATCGACAAACGACTTTAGGGAATTATTAGCAGTGTTATCGATGATCATATCGATGTTAGGCAGAGGATAATTTTTCTTCAGTGATGCCTTATTCAAATCTCGATAGTCAATGAACATATGGACTTTCCCTCCCGATTTCAGCACGGGGATGATGTTTGCAAGCCATATTGTATATTTGACCATGTGAATGAAGCCTACGTTAATTATTTCACTACTTCGTCTTTAACTTTAAAGGACCACTTTGTCCAGAGCTTTGTCAGTTTCTGCTTGACTGGTTTGCTTTTTGGGAAGGTGGAAATCTCATGCTGTGTAATTTCTGGATCAATATTAGGTATGTAATCATAGGACCACGCAAAGACATCCATAAACTCTTTCAAAATCTCTTCAAAATATGAGAGATCATGCTTATTGAGGGTAGAACCTATCCTAATATCGCACGAATGGATACTAGAACCAATATTGATAATAATATTGTGATCAATTAAGAATTATTCATTTAATAAACCATCTTCATCAATCATTTGATTAAAATCAAGGCAATTAATGTAAGGCACAATAAGATACTCGAAATCATGACTCGTTTCATTGAAACATTTTCAGTAAATACAACTGTGAGGACCTCATCAAAGGAAGTCTCGTTCATAATTACATTAAAAAAAAAGTAGTAGATTCAGGTGTTTCTTGGAGGGGATGAACAGTAGGGTTCAGATTGACTTGGGCAGGCTTGACAGGGATGACATGCTAGTTGAGGAGTGGTGTATCAGCAGTGGTGATCATCTTGGATGGGTTAGACGGTTTAACTTTCAAGTGGATCATGCAGAGATTTAGCCCCAGTCTATATTGGTCAAGCGGCTCATTGGTATCACTACCCTCGAAATTCTCGGTGCTTTCCATAGCGTCAATAGTTAAATGTTATACTTCATGCTTCTATTCTTTATTCCATATGAATTCAACTTCAGAGAAGATCTCCATCCCTTATTTCATCTTTTTCTCTAAAGGATCATACCATTGTTAGGGGAATCCGCAAAAGGGGAAGTCTTCACCTTCTAGTTCATTATTTGAGCTGCCAAAGTCTTCACCTTCTAGTTCATTATTTGAGCTGCCAAAGTCAACACTGCTCTTCAGGTTGGGGCATCTTCTCGAAACCTATCATTTCTCTTCATTTTAGGGTCGTCTCTTACTCCCTTAGAAGCTCTTCCATCTACGTACTTTTTGAGTTTTTTAGATTTTAACATCTTCTCAATCTCATCCTTTAAGGCAAATCACTTGTCAGTCAGATGGTCGTGGTCTTGGTGGAACTCGCACCACAGGTTCTTATTCCCCTTATAAGGAGGGGCCTTTAGTTTCTTCGGCCATCTCAGGGACCTGTCATTCTTTATTTCATTGAGGATGTGTTTGTAACTCATAGTTAGAGGAGTGTAGTGTGCAAACTTGTCGTCTTCAACCCTCTTATTTCCATACTTCTTTCTTTGGAATTTCTCGCTGCTACTTCCATTCTCATCCTCATACTTTGCAGCCATTGCTTCTTCAACATTCATGACCCTACCAACTATTGCTAACAGCTCTTCCATAGACTTAGGAGGGTCTTCAGCAAGATTCCAAAGTAACTTCCCCTTCCGAAGTCCTCCTATAAGGGCTGTCATAGCTATATTCTCGTCGTAATCTTCAACCTCCAATTTTTCCTGTTGAATCTTGTAATTTAGTCTCTGGGGCTCTCATTCTTACCTTGCTTTATGTATAGTAGATGGGTTGTCTTCTTTTGAGGTCTTACCCCCAAATAGAAGTTGTGCATAAATCGCTCAGTCAATCCCTTAAAGTTATGTACAAAATTTTTGGGAAGGGAAGTGAACCAAATATGCGCAGCTCACATCAAAGTGCTTGAAAAGCTCGACACCTCATCTCATTAGGGATTGAATAAATGTCTGCTATAAACTGATACATCTCAATATAATGTACAGAGTTGGTACTTCCATCATACTTGGGAGACACCATTGGTGGTTTGAATTTGGCAGGGGATGGAAAGTTTACAATCCTTGTCACAAATGGGGAACCCTCTGAGAATCCCCTTTGTAGTGGGTCTCGGCTTTTTATGAGGTTCCCTATCTTCTCTCAGCCATTGAATGGAGTCATTCCATGGTTTAGCAACGTCGGCCTGGCCGAGGTTCTCCCCAGCCACCTCCAAGGGGTGAACTGAGGGTTCCCTATCCGCTGCACAACGTCAACTATTGACCTCTTGGACACCATCTCAGCCATGTAGGGGTCGGCCATGGCGAGGCCAATGTTCACCATCTTCTCTCTCTGAGCCATCTGTAATTATCGACCTAGATAACCTCTGCCTTAGATCATTTACTGGGCCGAGCCTTTCAAAGACCGACCCTCTACTCAAGCGATCAAAAGTTGATCCTATTTGCTGGGCATCACCAACCTTAACCCTTCTTGCTCCGCAACCTCGGCTCTGCTGTATAGGACGTACTGTGTTGTCTGAAACCTCATATGGCTCCCAGCGCTCTGCTAGAGCATCTTCTGCTTCAATGTCATCGTACCTATCCTCGGGGAAAGGGTTTCCTTGCCTCCCCAGACGTAATTGCCTAGGGTCAACAACGTACCTCCTCTGTTGAGGTGTAGGTTGGTCCTTTCGCGGTGCCTTGGGTGGTCCTCTGGCCTCATGATATGGTTGAGCAGCCGTCGGAGTAATCATTTTTGGTGAGACCCCAGATGGTCTCATCATATTTTAGCTTAGCTGGGCAAATTTCTCCTTCATTGCTTATTGCGTTGTAGCCAAGGACCTCAAGGCTGCTGCCACCTCAGCCATCTCGGACTGGGGTGGTGCTTAGTTGGAACTGGGTCCTCCAACACCAGATGATGGAGGAGGTGGCAATAACTCCAGTTCCATATTTTAGGTCTAAAGAGTTTGCGATGAAAATATTAGGGAGCTTGAATACCTTAAAGGACCTATTTCAATGGTGAAATAGCTTCACACGAAGGGTGAGGCCTGGTTCACCACCAGAGTCTCCGGTGAGGTTAAGCTGCGAAATGGAAGAGATGAATCTTTTCGTTCCCACAGACGGCGCCAAAATGATGATGCTAGTAACAGCACCACCAGATAAGGTGTTAACAAGTTCAAGCAAGTGATAACAATGGCAGCACAAGAGTATATATATATAGGAGGAGATGAGGAGAAGGGGATGAACACAACAACATAAGTGGTTCTACAATTGCATACGTCTACTGTGCAGGTGAGTGTAAATATCACTATCAGAAGAGGCTCTAATGGCTTTAGTAATACAATCACTCCACTTTCTCTCTGTACTATAAATGCAACAGAGTTTGGCTAGGGTTTTATATTTTTGATCCCTTTGAAGGTAGGAGAAGACAAGTATACATAGTATTTAGGGGGTGTAATGTACCCCCCAAGCATGAAATGAGCATGTGTGTGATGATCTAGCCAATCTAATGAAGCCATCTGTCACTGTCACATGTAGAGAATGATGATGAAATATTCCCTCACGTGAGGGGATTGATTTGGTTTCAACTGAATTTATCCACGCGTTCCCAACCTTGCATATGCTTATAAATGCTCGACCTTGTCCTTGACTGGTGTAACCTCGTCCTTAACAAGTACGAGGTTGATGGAGTCAGACGTGGTTACTTTGTATCGATGACCTCTTCCAGGAGGGTTGTTCAAGGTTGGGTATGAGAGAGCTATAACATTGGTTGGGGCCGACGATGACTTTAGTAGATGATTGAGACCGAGACATGCTAATTATGGCTAGTGATCGCAATGTCGGTTGGGGTCGATGATGATGTTGGTAGTTGATTGAGCCCATGAGGCCCTGCTGACCCCGGCTGTTGACCAGACGAGGTTGGTGTATGGGGTTACTACAACATCGTCTAGGGCCGACCTTATGAGAGACGATATTACTGATGATTGTCATGGGCTTCTGGTCACCTCGACTATGAGACTAGTCGAGGTTAGTTTCTCTGAGTAAGAGGGTGTACTTTGCGCATATCACTCCGATCACTGATTTTTTTAAATAAAACATGTATTGAACAAATATTTTCTTCATGCAAAAATAATCCGGCCTTATTTCCTCCTTATTCACCCCATACTCTTCTCCCTTATTAATTTTTAATAACGTAGTGATCTAGAACATCATTTCTTGATTTGGAGTTATCCCATTATACTCGAACGACCTCGCTATGCAGATGGGATCAAACCTGGGGGCATGAATTAAACTTGGGGATCAGCAAAGTTTTTACATTTCGGAGTATCTGATCCTTAGAAAGAAATATCGAAACGTCATTCGAAATTAGCCTTCTTCTACCTAGAGTTTGGTTCGTGAATTGGTAAGATCCGATTGCTTAGGGGGTCAGGAGAAGAACGGGCGGAGAAACAGTTATTCGAAAAAGAAATTCTTCTTTATTGATAACATAATTATTCAGTGCTACATCAAATATGGTCAAAAAAATGATGGACAATCGAGTCTTAAAAAGAAATTTGATAAGAAAAATTAAAATAACATAAAGAATAAATATTAAATGTGTCTCTACTGCCGAAGGGGTCTCCGATCGCTGATAGTACCGTTTTAGGTTTTTGACATTCAACGAATGTGACAAAGCTTACCCTTCTTAGTCTTTAAGGTCCTACGTCCCTAGTCGGAGGATGCAGGCGACCACGCAGGGTCCTCCCAGTTGTTAAATAACTTCCCATGGCTTGGAACCTTTATATATTGAGTTATCTTTCTGATCTCTAGATCGCCTACTTTAAATGTCCTATTCTTATCCCTTCGATTGTAGTATCATATGGCTTTTTATTGAGGTATTGTTATCTTTGGTGTTGCTGCCTCCCTTTTTTTATCTAACGGGTCTAGCTTTACCTACGATATTTCAGCATTCTCTTCAACGTTAAAGAATTATACCCTTATTATCTAGACTTTGAGCTCTATGGTGACGATGACCTCTTATCATCATTCGATATGCCTAAAATATCGAGGACAATTTATCTATCCATAGGCCCTTAGCATTATTCAACTCAGTTTTAATACCATGGAGTAATTTTATGTTCGTCACCTTGACTTGATCGTTGCATCTGAGGTGCCTTGGAGCATAATAGTAATGCTTGATCCAAAACTAATCACGTAACTTATCATTATGATCGTTCTCAAATTGCCTCCCGTTGTCTGTAATGATCGCGTTAAGTACACAAAATCGATTGATAATACATCTCCATATGAATGAATGGACCTTTCGGTCCGTAATTTTGGCGAGAAATTATGCTCTCACCCACTTGGTGAAATAATCTATTGCCACTAGGAGGAACTTACGACATTTTTTATTGGGAACGGGCCCAGGATATCCGTCCCCCACAGTGCAAATGGCCAAGGTGATACGATTGTCATCGATTCTTCGACAAGCTGATGGATGTAATTAGCAATCCTCTGGCATCTATCGCAAGTTCATACGTAGTCTTTGACATCTCATTTCATCATTGGCCAGTAGTAACCTTGGGTTAGCGCTCTTACGCCAGGCTTCTTCCTCCGAGGAGTTCTTCGCATGTGCCTTCGTGATTTCTGGTTAAAACAATTCCTACTTCAATGAGGTGAACACACCAAAGGATAGACCTTGAGTACCCCCGAAGATATAAGATTCCTTCATACATCAAGAATCTGGAGGCCTTGACGCATACCCTGAGCTTCTATCGGATCGTTTGGCAGCGCTCCTTTTGATGAATGAGGTGTATTTATCCATCCAGGGGGCCGATCCCTATAAGACCGATTACACTTTCTTACTCCATCTGAATGTTTGGTTTATCTAGGATTTCCACCAGGGGTTTCCCATGATCTGTTAAGGCTAGTTTCGCGAGGTGGTCTGCTTTTGTTTTTTCTTCCCTTGAAATGTGCTTGAGGTAGAAGGCTTTAAACTGACCTATTATCTGTTAAAACTTCCCTAAGTATGCCATTATGTTCTTACCTTTTTCTTTGTAATCGTCGATCACTTGTCGAACTACAACATTTCAAGCGTTCAAGAACCCTACCTGGTCAGTGCCAATAGTGAGGTCTAGACGCTCCTCTACGATTAATGCCTCATATTTGATTTCGTGATTGGATGCCTTGAAATTGAATCACAACGCGTATTCTATGCGGACATCCTCCGATGTTTTAATGGTCAGTCCTGCTCCACGTTATTTTTTCTTTAACGATCCAAATACATAGATCGTCCAAAATGGCTTGTTTTTTATCGCCCCATGCGTTGTTTCTTCGCATCCGCCGCCTGTAAACTTTGTGTCAAAGTCGGCTACAGCTTATCCTTTTACTTGAACTTTGGCTTGTACCGTATGTCAAATTGCCCTAACTCTATCAACCACTTCATTAGTCTGTCGGAGAATTTCATCTTGTGGAGAACCTACTATAGACACCATATTCTATGCCCCCTAAGTCTCTCCTTAGTTCCCTAGCACCTCCCCATTGCACTATAAACCCTAATTCATATTCCGAGTACCGATCTAGAGGCCATCGGATGCTCCCGGGCCTCGTTTAACAGCGGTCAACCTTATCATCAGAGCAAAATCTCATTGGATCTTCAAAGGGAACTAAAATACCTTTCCAACAGTCTGCCCCGTGTGCAAATCGGCATAACGATTCGGATAAACAGACCATTTTACTATCAAAAATCGATTTAGAGGCCATCGAGCGCTCCTGGGTCCCAATCTAACCCCAATCAACTTCATCGTCAGAGCAAAAGCACTTTAAATCTTCAAAGGGCACTAAAACCCCATTCCGACAATCCACCATGTGCGTAAAACAGTATAACCGTTCAGATAAACGATTCATTTTCCCCCAAAAATTGATCTAAAGGCCATCGAGTGCTCCCGAGCTCCATTTGACCAAAGTTAACTCTTTAACTTAAACGAGACTAAATGAATCTATGAAGGGAACTGAATAACCTTTCCAATGGTCCGCCCCGTGCATGATTCTAACTTACGGTGCGGACAAACGTTATGTTTTACTCCGAGAGGTCACCGGACACTTTCGAGCCCCGATTGACTAAGGTAAACTTTTCGAATCGAGAGAAGCTCTTTCGAATGTTGAAGTACATCTCCTAACCTTTCCAATAGTCTGCCCCCATGCGCAATTCTAACTTACCATGCGGGCGAATGATTCATTTCTGTCTGACGATCTCCCATCCAAAGGACCGACGTGCTCTTCTGAGTGGCATTTTACCCAGAGTCAACTCCCGGAATAGGGAGCGATTCAAAGGACTCTTTAAGGTATCTGAATTACCTTGCATGATTCGGATCAATGGCGACCGTTTTTTAGAAAAATTTGCACGAGACTGCCAATTGGCAGGTCCATTTTCGTGCCTATCGACAGTGTGTCGAGGGTCAACGGACGATTGGAAGGGCTAGGTCTATGCCGATCGGAACTAACCCTTACCCTATAAATAGAGGACATGACTTCACTTCCAGGGCACACTTCAGATCCATCAGCATCAGTGATCTTAGCAACATTATCTCAAAATCAGGGAACTTCCTCCATATGAATTTCCATTTAAGCTGACATTCCCATCCTTTCCATACCCAATTTGGCAAAGTCATATTCTCTCTTATCCAATCTTCATCTCACATATAAGGGAGTTCATCCAAGATCAAAGATCAAGCTTCAAAGAAGGTCCAAATCCTTCCCTCTCTCTTTATATTTCTTGTTTTTGCATTAAATACATTAGATTTATAATCTAGTTCTTACTTTAGTTCATACACATTAACATCTTACATTTTTATTAGTATATTGCACATACTTTATTTTCTATAAAAAAAACAAAAAAAAAGAGGTTTACACCCATAAATATCGAACGGGATTATCCATCACACTTGTACGCTCACTACCCTACTGTTTTAAGTCATTCTTAATTCTCACAAGACCTAATTTAACGTACGAACAATTTCCACTCCATATCATACCCTCGAAATCCCACGATTAAATTCCATATAAAGTCATTTTTCACGGACCTTCCCTATACCCTACTGGTCCTTCGTAAGTCCCATTATGATATTTAAGTTATGTACAAAGGTCCTCACACATTGGGATCTGATTAACATTACAAAGGGGAAGAAGTTTCCATTTCCAGGAGGAGTCGATCGATCGATGAAAAGGGTCGATCGATCGATCCAGTCGATCAATCGACATTCTTGAGTCGATCGATCGATCGAGCAGTTCTTGGCCAAGTTTCTGCAATACTTTACCTAAGGGTGGGTTTCATCCAATTTAAATCATAAAACCTCCATTAACATGTCCCAAACTCCCAACCAAACATCATGAACTTTATATAAACCAATATGGGTGATTTCTAACGTAAAACATTCATTAATTCCTCAAGAACCATCATCAAATGGATTAATTCAAGAATTTATCATTTAACCCTAGTTTATCTAATTTTCTCAAGAATTCCATTAGTTTCCATATTTCTATCTCTACTGGGCATCAAATTTCGCGGTTAATATTCTATATATAACAAGATATTCCTCCTAACATGGTTTCTACTCCTAACTGCACTAATAATATCCCGAACAACATTATCTTTTCATGAGACATGAAATCATTATCTCCTACACTAGCATGGATGTGTTATCAAATAAAGAACAGCAAGTTAGATACTTGTCTCAAGAATGAAAGTTTGAATTGTAGAAGATAATGGGTAGGATTTCGCTCTTCTATCCCCGATCTACGCATTAGTGGTGGACTTGGTGCGAATGGTGTAGGGTTGGTGGTTCTCCTCCTTGGAAGCCTTCTCTCTTCCTTAGCCTCTATGCAACTCCAATGTTTCTAACCCTCGAGGACTCCCACTTTCATCAAATATAACCTCTCAATTTTTGTCATTAATTAAGGCCTAAAATGGGAAATTACAGGAATGCCCTCCTGGGTTGCCGGTTAGGCCTAAAATCGCCCCGGGACTCAAACTAAACCCCCGGGTACACTTTTTTGACTATCTCAACCCTTTCGGACACATTGTCGCACTCTAAATGACCATATGGGCGACTTAGAATTAATTTACTTTTTATCCCATTAATTTAGTCTCGACACGACACACACGCATCCCGACTTAATTTCTATAATTGTCGTATTATTCACTTGCGACAGTTTTAATAATTTCAATCATTTGTATTACTTTACTCATTAAGTAATATTCAACATAATTCTTACCAACAATTACTAACTCTCTTCATGCTAGTAAATATTTAATTTAAAATTCTGATTAATATTAAATTAATTTATCCCAGTTTAATTTAATTAATCCCATATAATTAAATGCCATAAAAATACGGGGCATTACATACTTCCTCCTAATAAAGGAATTTCGTCCTGAAATCCGAAAAAAGGCATACCTGGTCAAAATAATTTCGGATACTTTTCGCGCATATCTACCTCGCGCTCCTAAGTGGACTCCTCCACATTGTGATGCTCCCACTGGACCCGTACAAGTGGGACTACCTTCGACCTCAATCTCCTCTCACTATGGTCTACGATAGCCACTGGTCTCTCCTCATAAGAACTGTCAGGCTGTAAATCAATCTCCTCTATTGCATAATGAGTGTGGGACAAATCATCCCGAAGATACCGCCTCAACGACAAAATTTGGAACACATCATGGATACGGTGCAAGTGCTCTGACAACCCAAGTCTGTATGCCACCGATCCGATCCTCTCGATAATGGAGAATGGTCCTACGTACCTCGGAGCCAAATTCCCTTTCTTCCCAAACCTGATCACTCCTTTCATAGGAGACACTTGCAGTAATACTTGGACCCTCACGCTAAACTCCCTGAAGAACCGCTTTGCATTGGTGTAGCTTTTCTGCCTGTCCTGGGCTACCTGAATGCGACTCCTGATCAACTCAATCCTGTATGACGTCTCCTGAATCACCTCTGGCCCAAGTAACTTGTTTTCCCCCACCTCTAGCCAACAAGTGGGAGAACGACAAGGTCTGTCGTACAACGCCTCAAAAGGGGCCATGCCAATCGTAAACTGGTAGGAGTTATTATAAGCGAGCTCCACCAGAGGAAGGTACTGCTCCCATCCTCCTCCAAAATCAAGGACACACATGTGTAGCATATCCTCCAGCATCTGATTAGTACGCTCAGTCTGCCCATCTGTTTGCGGGTGATACACCGTACTGAACCGCAGCTCGGTACCCATAGCCTCCTGAAAGCTCTCCCAGAAGCGTGACACAAAAATCTTATCTCTATCAGACACGATATCCACGGGCACCCCATGCAAACTCACTCTCTTAGTAATAAATAATTGGGCATACTGTCCCGTAGTGTACTCTATTCGCACCGACAGAAAATGAGCTACCTTGGCTAACCGATCCACCACTAACCATATAGAATCGTGACCCCACTGTGATGTAGGCAACCCAGTGATGAAATCCATGAAAATGCTCTCCCATTTCCATATAGGTACCTCTACCGATTGAAGTAACCCTGGCGGTCTCTGATGGTCCACCTTTACCAGCTGACAGGTGGAACACTTGGACATGAACTCCGCAATGTCCTTCTTCATCTCACTCCACCAGTACTGTCACCTCATATCATGGTACATCGTATCTCCTTCGATATGTATCAAAAATCGAGATCCATGCGACTCTGTCATCACTGCATGACATAAGTCCTCCCCCTCTGGGACCCCTAATCTTCCATTAAATCGTAATTCCCCATCTGAACTCACTGAGTAGGGCACTGCGCCCTCGACTAGAAGCCGTACAATCTGATCCTGGAAAAATGAATCATTTGCTTGGGCCTGGATCACCCGCGTAACAATCTCTAGCGTGACTATCATGATGAACATAAAGGATTAGGCCATTGCCTCCTGATGTCCTAACTCTTTCCACGTTGCCTTCCACGCTTCGGCCACCTCACCTACTGGCCTACAGCTCAACACATTAGGAACTACGTTAGCCTTCCTCGGGTGGTACTGTATCTTGAACTGGTAATCTTTCACAAACTCCAGCCACCTGTGCTGATGCATGTTCATCTCCCTCTAAGTGAACAAGTATTGCAGTGACTTGTGGTCTCTCCCCCAATAAGTAGTGCCTCCAAATTCGCAAGGCAAACACGATCACCGCTAGCTCCAAGTCGTGGGTGGGGTAGTTCTTCTCGTGAGGCTTGAGCTTACGAGAGGCATAAGCTATGGCATGTTCTTCCTGCTGAAGTACTCCACAAAGTCCCTGTAGGGAAGCGTCAGTATACACTATGTACTCTACTCCAGGTCTGCGTAAAGCAAGGACTTGCGTCGAAGTCAACTTATCCTTTAGCTCATCGAAAGCCAACTGACAAGCATCATCCCATACATATGGTACCCCCTTACGAGTCAGATTAGTCAATGTGCCCACTATTGTTTAGAATCATTGAATGAACCGCCTATAGTACCCTGTCAATCCCAAAAAACTATGGATCTCTGACGGGGTTTTGGGTTGCCCCCACTCCCTCACTGTTGACACCTTTCCCGGATCCATGGATATCCCCCTGGTGGAAATAATGTGCCCCAAGAATTAAACCTCACGTAGCCAAAACCTGCACTTTTCACACTTAAAATATAGATGATGCTCTCGCAGAGTCTGAAGAACCCGTCTCAAATGTTCGGCATGCTCCTCCTCAGTCTTGGAATAAATTAGAATGTCATCTATAAAGACAATGAAAAACTGATCCAGGAACTCTCTGAACACCCTGTTCATTAAGTCCATGAACACGGCTGGAGCATTGGTTAGCCCAAACGGCATAACCTGGAACTAGTAGGATACATATCGCGTCAAGAAAGCAGTCTTCGACACATCCTACTCCCTAATCCGTAACTAATGGTATCCCGACCTCAAGTCTATCTTTGAGAAGAAGGCATATGCTCTTAACTAGTCAAATAAGTCATCGATTCGAGGCAACAGATTCTTATTATGTATCGTGACTTTGTTTAACTATTGGTAGTCTACACACAACCTCAATGACCCATCTCTTTTCTTCACAAACAACACGGGAGCACCCCAAGGTGAGGTACTCCTACGGATGAAGCCCTATACCAACATTTGCTCAATCTGATTACGCAACTCTCTCATCTCAACTGGAGCCATGCGGTATGGTGCACGTGCCACCAGTTGAGTGCCCGGCATCAAATCTATAACGAAATCTATCTATTGGCTAGGCGGTAGTCCCGATATCTCCTAGAACACATAAAAAAACTCGCAAACTGCGGGAATCGAATCAATGGGAATCACTACCTCCTTAGAGGTCTCCTCCTCTATGTAATATAAATGGGTGGACGATCCTCCCTCGGGATGAGGCATCGCCACCAGAAACATCTCCTGACCCGGAATAGAAAAAATAATACTCCTATTGAAACAGTCTGTCATGGCTCTATAAGCATCAAGCCAATCCATGCCAATAATGGTGTCATGCTCGTGCATATCTAAGACTAGCATATCTGCAGGCAAAATCAGGCTCCCAATCTCTATACCTACTCCCTGGCATATAAAGAAAATCGACGACCCATTACCCAACAGTGAGTCTACACATGTCATTGTACTCTATACCAAGTGTAATAACCCCGTGGCCCGTGCAAAACTAGTGGCTATGAAGCAGTGTGATGCCCCAATGTCAAATAAAATGCGCCCCATAGTACCATGGATAGGAAACTTACCCTCAACTACGGGTGGCTCCTGCAGTGCTGTTGCCTGGTGGACGTTATAAACACGTCCATACTGTAATTTTCCCTACTGAACTGGAATGGTTGGGATGGATGGTAAGGCTGGTATTTGAGGTGGTGCTGGGAGGGCAGCTGGGAAGATCGGTCTTTGTAGCTACTGACGGCCACCCTACTACTACGGGGCCCTATCCCCCTCGAGGAAATCCTGACGTCTATGGCCATTCTTGCCATAACTAAAGCATCTGCCCCTAAAATTTCCTCCCCTTTGTCCCGATGGCCGTTACCACCCCTCCACTGGCCGTGCTGGGCCTGTTGATATCGTTGTTAGCCCTGATGATCTTGATGTTGGCCCCGCTGCCCCTGTTGATAACGATGTTGGCCGTAATGGACCTGCATAAAGTCACCGGATCATAATCTCTTAGCAGAGTCCCCCCGATGGGAACTCTGCTCAACCTGACGGACCTGCCCCTGAGTTGTTGGTGCCCCACAGGCACTACTAACTCCTGTTTGGCCCTGCTAGCTGGACTCCTCGGCTCATTTACTCCCCTGTTGGTGGAATCGGTGGTCCTGATAATGCAATAAGGCGGCATTGAGTACATCAGTATAAGTACCCAACGACAGATTATCCAAGAGGTGCTGGAGAATCCTCCAGGTCAAACCATCTATGAACATCCGAATCTTCTTCTCTTCGCTAGGTACCTTATCTGTCACAATAGTAATCAGTCTCATGAAATCCTACTCATACTCCACGACAGTCATACTTTCCTGCTTGAGATTCAACAGTTTTCGTCTCATCTCAATCTGCACGACGGAAGGAAAGTAATTGCTGTCAAACCGCACCCCAAAACTCCGAATCGTCATACTGTTCCTCTCCTCCAAAGTGGTAGTGGATTCGCACCATTGTAAAGCGACCCATACTAGCTTGAAAGAAGCCAGTAACTGTCTCTTAATGTCGGTGCACTCGTACTTGCAATGGGTCGTTTACCCTCTTTCCTTAGTTTAGTGGGGCACTCAGAAGCCCTATGGCCATAACCCTCACAAGCAAAACACCAATTAGACTCGTCCCTATTTAAATTTTCATTAATAGGTTAGGGATCTTCTCGTCTTTAGGAATCTTCTCGCCTTTGTCATGCTTAGAAGTTTCAAATTTCTTACAATCATTTTTAAATTTATCTTTGTTAAATTTAAGAAATTTTCTAAATTTACGAGCAAACAAAGCCATGTCTTCCGAGTCACTATCACTCTCGCTCTCTACTACTTGTTTGACCTCTTTTCGGGCTTTTAAAGCAACGCCCTTTTCAATTTTCTTTTCAGTTTTAGAGGGAAACATATCTAGTTCATAGGTTTGTAAATCACCTACAAGCTCTTCTAATTTCGTAGAGGCTAAAGTTGGTAAAGAATTTAAAACGGCCACTTTTGGAATAAATCTATCGGGTATGGACCTTAAAATTTTCTTTACAACTTGGTTGTCGGGTATTTTCTCTCCCAAATTAAAAGATAAATTGACAATATCGAAAAGTCTAGCATAAAATTCATCAAAAGTTTCATTATCGTTCATTTTGATAGTTTCAAATTGAATGGTGAGGTTTTGGAGTTTCGAAGCTTTAACGACACTAGTTCCTTCATGAGTTAGTTGTAAAATATCCCAAGCTTCTTTAGCGATTTCACACGTCATAATACGTCGGAATTCATCCGTTGTGACAGCGCTAAACAAGGCATTCAAACCACGGGAATTAAAATTAGAAAGTTTAAACTCATTCTCAGTCCATCTATCGGTCGGTTTAGGAACATGTTCATTTTCAACTAAGTGAGTTGGTGGGGACCACCCGTTAACAACAGACATCCAAACTCTCTCGTCGATAGATTTTAGTGCCGATTTCATTCGCGCTTTCCAATACGCGTAATTAGAACCATCGAAAATAGGAAATTTTGAAAATGGGGAAAATTCCATTTTAGCCAAAAAAATTAAAGGATCTTTAACGAAATAATTTATCGCTTTGGCTTTGATACCAATTTGAAAGGCCCCCGATTTCTAATTTTCTCAATTAAAATATTATTTCCTTTTATATATAAAAATCAAGATGCAGAAGCGTAAAGAAGTGTGATGGTTCACAAACAAATGAATTACCAAATTTGAATTTTCTTAAACAAATTAAAATTAAACTGAGTGAAATTAGATTAATGCATTAAAATAATTTTCACTTAAACCAAGTTAACTACACATTGCCCAAATTAAACACGTAGAGATTAAATTAAACCAATTTTTATCTTTTTACCTAAGCATGTGTTCTAAGTGATTTTGCAAAAGATAAAATAAACATCAATCACACTACGCCGTGATGTACGAGAAAAAATCCACAACGGGAAACAACCTCGGACGGCCCTAGCCTCAAATCCACTAAGTACGGAATTTACAAATACAAGACAGAAAGGCTTACAACACACGACTCGATCCCTCTCAAGCCCCGACGCTTCTTCTTGTAGATAACTCTTCCTAGCGGATAACCTTGGAGCTCCACTGTGGTCTCGGAATCCACCGATCGGACTTTATATGGTCACCGTCACCCGATCAAGGAGCCTTTCTCCAAGTGGGTAATGCCGCAATAAAAACACTTCTTCTTTCTTTATGGGATGTAGAAGAAAACCCAAAACTTCTCTTTAAACGGAAGAGATGAACCCGGTGCCAATCTCCAAGCAAGATATATGAATATGGGAACTTGGAAGAAACTAATTTGGGTGTAAACTAGAGTGGTGTATATTTTTCTCTTTGATAAAAACTCACTCAAAACATGATATTTTTTCCTTTTTGATTTTACTCTCAAAACACTCTATTGAAGTTAGTAGGATAAGAAAAAGATATATAGAAAAATGTTATTCCCGCACATAATAAAGTTTGAGAAAAGTTGGTTAAGAAACAAGTGGGGAAGCGGGAGAAAAACTGCTTAAAACTGTCAAAAACTGTTCCCGCCTGGCATCTCGTTCGAAACGACATTTCGTTCGAACGACATTCTCTTTCGAATGAGTCTTCTAACGAAGTTTCAGTATGAACTCGTTAGAAACTCGTTGGAAATCTCGTTAGAACGAAAATCTCGTTCGAACGACATTTCGAACGAAGTTCCAATATGCCTTAATGGGAAGTCATTGGCAATTTCGTTCGAACGACATCTGGTTCGAACGACAATCTCGTTCGAACGACATATCAAACGAACTTCTAGAAAGTTTGGAAAATTCGATTTTAGCCCAGAAAACTTTATAAACTTATTTTAAAGTTTTAATTAATTCTTTCGGAAAATAAAACACAGTTTTAATTAAACCTAACACCCAATAAACAAATTCCAAGCTCATATATATGTATATATAATTGCATTCATACCTTGGTAGCATGAAATTATGGTTGATGACGTATAAACGAGGCACGAAATCGGTATGATGATGAACCTTTATACTCTTTGCCGCTACGTCTTCAACAAACTTTTCATAGGCTTGAGAATATTACAATTAAATACAATCCTATGAATAAGTCTTTTTGTCCGGAATTGAGCCAAAACAATATATGGACTCAATTGAAAATTTGTGTCCTTACAAATCTCCCCCTTTGGCTATTCCGGGACAAAAACCAAACAAAAATCCTAAAGTGCCGTCAAGCTCACTAGACTCAAAACATAACCCACCCAAACTTGACTCAACCCAAGGATCAAACGCTTTGCCATTGAAAGATGCTGCTTTAGAAGAATTCCTGCACACTTAAGCAAAACTCATCAAATGCATAGGGAATATCAAAGTATTTAAAGCAACGAAAATAAATACTCCCCCAAAATTAATTCTCCCCTCCTAAACGTAGATAAGATTATAATAGGATAAGATACCATTTCTCCCCCTATCATTCTCCCCCTTTTTGTTCAGGAATAGGCAAAGGATAAAGAACAAATATAAAAGCATGTTGAAGCTTAAAGTGATACCAAAACTAAAGTATAAACTAAACTAAAGTATAAGCAAGGCAAAGGCAAAACAAAATATCATATATATATGTACTAGAAATATATCAATAATGCACACGCACATATATATATATATAAACACACACATGACACAAAATACAATAAGTTTGCACACACGTATGGCAAAAATGTGTCATATGGAAACGAAAATGTTGGGGTGTGTACTAGTAACGATTAAATTTAGATCCAATCACTTAAAACATGTTCACGGAGTTCTCAATTGATTGCAAACTTCATCACATTTGAATATAACCTCATGTGACAATATAAATTGAACTCAATGAACAAACATACACAATGCATACAAGCCTAGCATATTGATGATTCTACAAACCAATAGAGTCATGACATGAAATACGCAACTAGGATAAATGGACATTGTGCAAACCGTTGATATACCATCCGATCTCCCTCAGTAAGCATTTATATTAATTTTGAATGATTATATCAATCAAACATAGGCCTTGGCAAATTATTTCTCTTTTTAATGCCATATTTTCTGTTTTTAGGCCTTTGGACCACGTATTTCTTTTAGGTCCATTCAAAACGGTGGCTTCCAATCGCAAAGGATCACTTAGTCCTTTCGGAGCCCTTCCCCATGCACATTTATATTTATCATGTTTTCATTTTTCACACAAATCTCACGTGCAACGGATTTTGACATGCACTAGTCTTCCTAAGTCACAAATATGTAGATGACAGGATTGGAAGGAGAACACCTCACATAGCTCAAATATACATTTGAAGTTAAAATTTCAAAAGAGCTCGTGTATGTGTGAATAGAGACATATAAAAATAGAATCCATTTAAAACAACACAAAATCCAGCTACTCCATGTAAGCATGGTAAAGAACATAATAAGGATTGATAATCTACACTAAAAGTTCTAGCCACATGAGAGCGTTAAAGGAGGGATTCAAACACAAGTATATGCCACATAAAGTGTTTCAAACTAAAATACACACAAAATAAAATCTTTTTGAGTTTTTTTAAATTTTTAACCAAAAATAAAAATATATACTCAAAAGACAAACAAAAATCATTTGAATTTTTCATTAAGCTTAAATTACAAAGAGATAAAATCCAAATAATAAACAAAAAACTTTTTGTATTTTTCATTTAATGCAAACAAAATGAAAGAAATATAATACAAAAGATAAAACAAAAATCATAATTCTAGCATGTGATAAGCATGGAGCATAAACTAGAAATTGATTAAACAAGCATACATTTAGCTTGTGAATATCGCATAAAGTACAAAAGCTAAAGTATGCAAGAACTAACACATTCATCCTTTAAATTTAGTAAGGGAGGAAGCATGTGAAAGTAAATGAGAATCAAAAACCCTATTTTGCAAGGCAACCAAGTCGGATTTCCTAACCCAAATTAATGAAGAATGATTATCTTGGGGTATAGGAATTTGAAATGCATTGGTTGCATTAGGTTGGGATTTTCTAGGAATTCGTTTAAGATCAAAACAAAATTTCCTAAGATGACCTTTTCGACCACAATGTGTATAAGTGAAGACATGTCGAAAAGCTTTACTTACGGAGTGATCTCTAAAAGTTTTCCTAGTAGATTCTCCAAAAACGTTGGTTTTGGCTTTATGAGTAGATTCATTACAAGTATTGAATCCTAAATCACAAGTGTCATTTTTAATTTGGACCATTCCTAATATTTTATCTAATTTTTCCGAATGACACTCCAAATCAAATTTGACATTACTAGAGTCTTTTAATTTATTTTGCAATTCTAAAATGTTAGACTCTAATAAAACATTTCGCTCTTCAAAAGCAAGAAGCTCCTTTTTCAAGGATTCCATTAAAACCCCTAAGGCTATCTCTCTTGCCTTCTACATATTCAAGCTTCTCTTGAAGAGTCTTCTCATGTGTCTTAAGGTCTTTTACCAACATGCTATCATCAATGACCTTGACACGCTCTTTTAAACTAGCTTCTAACTTCAAATTAGCTCTTTTCAATTTAATAGATTCTTTATAAAGTTCTTGAAAAGCATTTTGAAGTTCACTCACATTAGCCTCTTCTTCATTTTCACTCTCTCTTTCTTCTCCACTCTCACTATCATCAAAAATAAGAGAATCATAAACAATGACCTTGGAAGTGTCATGTGTTAACGTTTCATCAATTGATGAGTTCTCACTATCACTCACATGACTAGCCATAAAAGCCACAAAATTAGGCTTAGTGGGGGAATCGAGTCCCTCTTCCTTATCACTATCACTAAGGGTCGCATTATATGCAATGGGTCGTTTACCCTCTTTCCTTAGTTTAGTGGGGCACTCAGAAGCCCTATGGCCATAACCCTCACAAGCAAAACACCAATTAGACTCGTCCCTATTTAAATTTTCATTAATAGGTTAGGGATCTTCTCGGCTTTAGGAATCTTCTCGCCTTTGTCATGCTTAGAAGTTTCAAATTTCTTAAAATCATTTTTAAATTTATCTTTGTTAAATTTAAGAAATTTTCTAAATTTACGAGCAAACAAATCCATGTCTTCCGAGTCACTATCACTCTCGCTCTGTACTACTTGTTTGACCTCTTTTCGGGCTTTTAAAGCAGCGCCATTTTCAATTTTCTTTTCAGTTTTAGAGGGAAACATATCTAGTTCATAGGTTTGCAAATCACTTACAAGCTCTTCCAATTTCGTAGAGGCTAAAGTTGGTTAAGAATTTAAAACGGTCACTTTTGGAATAAATCTATCGGGTAGGGACCTTAAAATTTTCTTTACAACTCGGTTGTCGGGTATTTTCTCTCCCAAATTAAAAGATGAATTGACAATATCGAAAGTCTAGCATAAAATTCATCAAAAGTTTCATTATCGTTCATTTTGATTGTTTCAAATTGAGTGGTGAGGTTTTGGAGTTTCGAAGCTTTAACGACACTAGTTCCTTCATGAGTTAGTTGTAAAATATCCCAAGCATCTTTAGCGGTTTCACACGTCATAATACCTCGGAATTCATCCGGTGTGATAGCGCTAAACAAGGCATTCAAACCACGGGAATTAAAATTAGAAAGTTTAAACTCATTCTCAGTCCATCTATCGGCCGGTTTAGGAACACGTTCATTTTCAACTAACTGAGTTGGTGGGGACCACCGGTTAACAACAGACATCCAAACTCTCTCGTCGATAGATTTTAGTGCCGATTTCATTCGCGCTTTCCAATACGCGTAGTTAGAACCATCAAAAATAGGAAAATTTGAAAATGGGGAAAATTCCATTTTAGCCAAAAAAATTAAAGGATCTTTAACGAAATAATTTATCGCTTTGGCTTTGATACCAATTTGAAAGACCCCCGATTTCTAATTTTCTCAATTAAAATATTATTTCCTTTTATATATAAAATCAAGATGCGGAAGCGTAAAGAAGTGTGATGGTTCACAAACAAACGAATTACCAAATTTGAATTTTCTTAAACAAATTAAAATTAAACCGAGTGAAATTAGATTAACGCATTAAAATCATTTTCACTTAAACCAAGTTAACTACACATTGCCCAAATTAAACACGTAGAGATTAAATTAAACCAATTTTTATCTTTTTACCTAAGCATGTGTTCTAAGTGATTTTGCAAAAGATAAAATAAACATCAATCACACTACGCCGCGATGTACGAGGAAAAACCCACAACGGGAAACAACCTCGGATGGCCCTAGCCTCAAATCCACTAAGTACGGAATTTACAAATACAAGACAGAAAGGCTTACAACACACGACTCGATCCCTCTCAAGCCCCGACACTTCTTCTTGTAGATACCTCTTCCTAGCGGATAACCTTGGAGCTCCACCGTGGTCTCGGAATCCACCGATCGGACTTTAGATAGTCACTGTCACCCGATCAAGGAGCCTTTCTCCAAGTGGGTAATGCCGCAACAAAAACACTTCTTCTTTCTTTATGGTATGTAGAAGAAAACTCGAAACTTCTCTTTAAACGGAAGAGCTGAACTCGGTGCCAATCTCCAAGCAAGACATATGAATATGGGAACTTGGAAGAAACTAATTTGGGTGTAAACTAGAGTGATGTATATTTTTCTCTTTGATAAAAACTCACTCAAAACATGATCGTTTTCCCTTTTTGATTTGATTCTCAAAACACTCTATTGAAGTTAGTAGGATATGAAAAAGATATATAGAAAAATGTTATTCCCGTACATAAAAAAGTCTGAGAAAAGTTGGTTAAGAAACAAGTGGAGAAGTGAGAGAAAAACTGCTTAAAACTGTCAAAAATTGTTCCCGCCAGGCATCTCGTTCGAACGACATTTCATTCCAATGACATTCTCGTTCGAACGAGTCTTCTAACAAAGTTCCAGTATGAACTCGTTGGAAATCTCGTTCGAACGAAAATTTCGTTCGAACGACATTTTGAACGAAGTACCAATATGCCTTAATGGGAAGTCGTTGGCAATCTCGTTCGAACGACATCTAGTTCGAACGACAAACTCGTTCGAACGACATATCGAACGAACTTCCAGAAAGTTTGGAAAATTTGATTTTAGCCCAGAAAACTTTATAAACTTATTTTAAAGTTTTAATTAATTCTTTCTGAAAATAAAACACATTTTTAATTAAACCTAACACCCAATAAACAAGTTCCAACCTCCTATATATATATAATTGCATTCATACCTTGGGAGCATGGAACTATGGTTGATGATGTATAAACGAGGCACGAAACCGGCATGATGATGAAGCTTTATACTCTTTACTGCTACATCTTCAACAAACTTTTCATAGGCTTGATAATATTACAATTAAATACAATCCTATGAATAAGTGTTTTTGTCCGGAATTGAGCCAAAACAATATATGGACTCAATTGGAAATTTGTGTCCTTACAATATATATATATATATACAAGAGAAGAAGAGACGATAGGAAACGGGTCAGAGCTCGAGTGTAAAAAAACTTTAAAAATAGTTTAGAAAGTATTTACAATGCTTACTGGTTGATATTACATACATGTTAGTACCTCGACACTCACTTGATAATGCTCACCTCTCAACTAGTGGGAACTCCTATCGTACTACCGAATTAATCTAGATAAAGCTAACCTAGTTAACTAGTCTAACTCAATATTCCTTCATCAATGCTGATCCAAGTGATCGCATGACTACAGTTTATATCTGATAACCTTTCCTTATGAATTAACTAAGCCAGTTATGTTCATCTCAATACAGACTTAAGTTCTCAACTACTTAATTCATTTAATATTAATTATTCAATTTTTATCTACTTACAAGCATAGTACATTAGTCACCGGTACATATATTTATCACTCATAATATATATACTAATAGGGCACCCCATATAAATCTATGGAGTTGGCATACTCTGCTATCAAGTCCCTGTATCTCTCGTACAAAAGGGAAATACTAGTTCGAAATCACTCTCGAACTGTATTAACACAGAACGCACATATTGGAGGCGAAGCCTAGCTCCAAGTCACTAAGAGGTCAGTACATACCCTCAAATCACTTAGGAACGTCTGACTATCATTCTCAGATAGCCTGCACTAAGGATGCTATGTTCTAGGGTACAAGTCAGTATCCCCCATAAGGTCCAATCGAGATAAGACTGTCCCGGCGCGAAAACCTCCGTGATAGAAAGTAGCACGGGTATGATACACACGGATATTTATATAATAAATATTCACACACATTTATATTTTCATCATTCAGATAGGTATACACACGACCCATATTATATTCTGACCATACGCGACACGTAGCGCCTGAGTCCTACAAATAATTAATCCACTCTTACTTTCTCAATTACCGTAAGTCCTTCAGTGCTTCTCGACTCTCAAAGTGTGTCATCATGATAATTATAAAATCAGAAGGTGTACGCTCACTACCCTACTGGTTTAAGTCATTCTTCATTCTCACAAGACCTAATTTAACGTACGCACAATTTCCACTCCATTTCATAACCCCGAAATCCCACGGTTAAATTCCATATAAAGTCGTTTTACCCGGACCTTGTCTAAACACTATTGGTCCTTTGTAAGTCCCATTATGAAATTTAAGTTATGTCCAAAGGTCCTCACACATTGGGATCGGATTAACATTAAAAAGGGGAAGAAATTTCCATTTCCAGGAGGAGTCGATCGATCGATGAAAAGGGACGATCGATCGATCTAGTCAATCGATCGACATTCTTGAGTCGATCGAGCAGTTCTTGGCCCAGTTTCTGCAATACTTTACCTACGGGTTTCATCCAATTTAAATCATCAAACCTCCATTAACATTTCCCAAACTCCCAACGAAACATCATGAACTGTATATAAACCAATATGGATGATTTCTAACGTAAAACATTCATTAATTCCTCAAGAACCGTCATCAAATGGATTAATTCAATAATTTATCATTTGACCCTAGTTTATCTAATTTTCTCAAGAATTCCATTAGTTTCCAGATTTCTATCTCTACTGGGCATCAAATTTCGTGGTTAATATTCTACATATAACAAGATATTCATCCTAACATGGTTTCTACTCCAAATTGCAATAATAATCTCTCAAACAACATTATCTTTTCATGAGACGTGAAATCATTATCTCCTATAATAGCATGGATGTGTTAACAACTAAAGAAGGGCAAGTTTGATACTTGCCTCAAGAATGAAAGTCTGAATTGTAGAAGATGATGGGTATGATTCCGCTCCTCGTTCCCCGATCTACGCATTGGTGGTGGAATTTGTGCGAAATGTGTAGGGTTGGTGGTTCTCCTCCTTGGAAGCCTTCTCTCTTATCTCTTCCTTAGCCCCTATGCAACTCCAATGTTTATAACCCTCGAGGACTCCCACTTCCATCAGATATAACCTCTCAATTTTCGTCATTAATTAAGGCCCAAAATTGAAAATTATCATAATGCCCTCCCGGGTTGCCGATTAGGCCTAAAATCGTCCCGGGGCCCAAACTCAACCCCCGGGTACAATTTTCAGACTATCTCTCCGGACACATTGGCGCACATGAAATGATCATACGGGCAACTTAGAATTAATTTACTTTTTATCCCATTAATTTAGTCCCGACACGACACACTCGCGTCCCGACTTAATTTCTATAATTGTCGTATTATTCACTCGCGACAATTTTAATAATTTCAATCTCATGTATTACTTTAATCATTAAGTAATATCAATATAATTCTTACCAATAATTACTAACTCTCGTCACGCTAGTAAATATTTATTTTAAAATTCGGATTAATATTAAATTAATCTATCCCAATTTAATTTAATTAATTCCATACAATTAAATTCCATAAAAATACGGGGTATTACACCAGTCCAATTAACCCAATAACTGCATACCCTCATATAGGTGTAAAACCTAGGGCACTCATATTTAGTTTGTCGGTTTCTACCCGAAAATCTGTCGAAATGACGGGTCGGCATGCCGCACTAATTTTTGCATAAATTTTTAAAATGGGACCCTGCCCATGAGCCTGGTAACAAGTCCAACCATGTTTTTACATATTTTTCAAACCCAATTTTTTGAGGCTTGAGTCCCGTCCGGCATTTCTTTTTGCATTTAGGTAAACCTAATAAAAGTGAGAACATAATATACATAATAATAATCATGCTGAGACCCGTTTCTCGTCTTTCCTCTTTCTTTACCAAAAATTATCAAAAACATTTTTCCCTCTTTTATCAAAAATACCAAAAATAATTTTCCCTTCCTCATACCAAAAGTATTTTTCCTCCCTTTTACCCAAAAATATTTTCTTCCTTTTCATAAATAATATTTTCCTTTCTCTTTTTCAAAAACATATTAATATGTTTCTCCTCCTCAGGTCGATCGCATACCCTTGCTCAAGGTTCATGTTTTCTTCGGTCTTCCATTGAACCGTCCCGGGGTTCCGTCAATTCCCTTGCTACCTTCGAGTCCAGAATTCACTTTATATATCTTTCGTGGAGAACAGAGATGTACAGTATATGATGACGGTTCTGGTTCAACTCACTGCCAAGATTGACAACCTTAAAATCGAGGCTCATGAGATGCAACGAAATCGGGTCCCTATTCTCGAAGAGCCTGAGGTCCTCTTCCCTCGCGCTATGGGTTCACCCGCACCCGAGCCTATTTGGGTTCTCAAGAAATATCAGCACGCTCCACGTGCTCCTCCTGTTAATGGGCCACTGCCATCCCAACTTCTTATGTCGAATCTTTCCCAGCCAGGGGCTAACTTACCTGTGATCGTTGGTCCGAAGGAGGAAAAATTGAACATGGTCAAGGAAGACCTCAAGATTTTGACCAAGAAGTTTGACCAAGTCAGAATCTCTGGAAACAACATGGACTACACCCACATGTCTCCATATCCTAAAGCAAGGTTGCCGAAAAAGTTCAAGATGCCCAATATCAAAAAGTTCGAAGGTAGTGGACCTCCAATTGTTCATCTTCGCAATTATCACCAATCTGTGACTCTCCTAGGGGCCTCCAAGGAAATAATGGTCAAATATTTCAACAGACTTTGAAAGATAGTGCTCTCAAATGGTTTTTATCTCTTGAGGAGTTCCGAATCCGCAGTTGGGAGGATGTTACCCGCGAATTCATGTCACAATACAAGTATAACGAAGAGTTAGAGGTTACTCACCGTGATTTAGAGATGCTCAAGAAGAACCCTGGGGAATTAGTCAGTAACTTCATAGCAAGGTAGAGAGAGAAAGCAACCACCATGAACAACTGGCCTTCCGAAGAGGAGCAAGTGAGCATTGTGAAAAATAATTTCTTACCCCATATCCGAGCGACGATGGGAGGATAGTATTAAACTCATTTGCGAGTCCTCCGAGAAGCGGGAGTGGAGATTAAATAAGGTATTGCCAAGACAGAATTTGAACTGAAGAAAGTGTCTGCACAACTCACTCCCATAAAGTATGAGAAGCCCACCAATACCTCAGTTTCAACCATCAATAATATCTCTCAGTCTACCACTTCATGGGCACCAGAAAGCTACCCTAACCCTGTTCAAAAGGAATATACCTATCTTCACCCTCCCCTATCCAAAGTTTACCAAGCCCTTTAAAGCCGAAACCTCATCAAGCCATTGGACCCTCGTCCATTACAAAATCCACTTCCCAAAAATTTCAAACCAAATGCCCATTGTGACTTTCACCAAACTGTCGGCCACACCACCGACCAGTGTTTCCACCTTCGAAATATGATCCAAGGCCTAATTGGTTGGGTTGTCGTCACCCCACCATCCAATCCTAAACCAAATACTACCCACAATCCACTCCTAAATCATACAAATGTCATCTTTTGAGAAAAAGACCCAAAATTTGATCCATCTACCCAGATCGTGCCAAATAAATCACCCATTATACTTATATACTCTCCTAAACATATCCAAGTGTGCCCACATTTTCTCCTACACCCTACCAATTTTCTGATTAGACCCTGTCACTCCTTACCAGAGCGTGCATCGCTATCCGTACCCATTTTGGAGGGAAAGATATGGAATTATCAGAAGTGTTGGATCAACACCTAGAGGTTGGGATGAAATTACCCTCCTAGATGACCATTGACTGTCAGATATTTAGTACACTATTCTTAGAAGCTCAGAAATGGGCTTGAGAGTCAGATAATTGGATGGTGCCAACCGATGAAGTCAGTCTAGATGATGTGGTCAAGATCATGGCTGACTTATTTCAACAAATCGGTGATATTTAAAGTATGTCTAAGCTACTTGATACTTTAAAGCTATAAGGGCGCCTAGTCCCTTCACTTTTACGTCTCCCCGCCGAATGGGAGGACTTATACAAAGAAGTCATTGAGGTTGTAGAATGTATTGATTTTTCATAGAAGTTTGATGTCGTTACCACCAGATGGGGGGAAAATTTGATGATTCAGATGAAGACCAAAACCCAAAAAAGACTATCCCAATAGTCAGAATATGTGGGATGATATCATTTAAAGAGATACTAGGAGAAATCAACAAGGTGGCTAAATAACCCAAGATCGATGAAGAAATGGGATTTCTATTTTTCCCCTCTTTTATAAACCACATGACCAGGCCAGGGAGGCATTACTAAATCCCAAACTTTCCACCGTCAGTAAATGATAAAGGAAAAGGTGTTGAGAATCTTCCTATGCCAGAAATAACCCTCAAGGAGAGAAAGATCCTTGATCAATTGAAGAAAACCAAGCTAACATCGCTTTGTGTGGATTATTTATATCTTCCCAGATACACCGGAATGCCTTGATCAAGCTACTCACAGGATCCACAGCTCCTCCTTCCACCACGTCAGAAGAAGCAGTGAATTTGGTTGGATCCCTCACCTCTTCTTGAATGCTCTCTTTCTCCGAAGAAGAAATACCCAAGATTGGCCTAAATCATAATTATGCTCTCAACATCTCTGTCGAAGTCATGGGAAAGACTATCCCGCTCTCTCTTGTCGATAATGGATCAGCTCCTAATGTCTTCCCATTGAGGACCCTTAATTATTTAGGACTAAAAGTGACCGACCTCACTCCAACCTCTGTCGTTGTACGTTGGGTACGATAATACTCGTCGAGAAGTGATGGTATCCATAAAGATTACAATAGGGGTTGGCCCTATAAATCATGTTATTGAATTCCAAGTCATTGACATCCCAGCTAATTTCAATATGTTGCTTAGGCGATCATGAATCTACAACATCAAGGGTGTGTCTTCTTCCCCTCATCAAAAACTAAAGTTCTTTGCCAATGGGCAGGTCATCACCATCTTGGGCGATGATGATAATGCTGAGAATGAAAGCACCAGCAATCCAGTATTTGATATACAACACGAGTGAATGATATTCTTCTATCAGGTTTTCGAGTTGAACCACATCTACTCCCAGCAGGGGACGATTTCAAAGATAAGGTTTGTCCGGAGTATAACCCTCGTGGCAATGTTAATATGATCCAAATGTTCAAAAACATGCACTTCATTCCCGGACTGGGGCTGGGACGAAGATAACATAGGATACCTCAACCCATCGTGTTAAAGAAATCTATTTCTCCTTATGGACTGGGATATCAGCCGTCAGTAGAAGAACTCAGAATGATCCTCCAGCCTCGACTGAAGAGAAGGCTAAAAAGTGCCAAGATTGTCTTAAGGAATTCCTTGAACGGAAGATTTATTAGAGAGAGTGAAGATTTCCCCTTTTATGGCTTTCCTGAATCGTGGTATGATCATGTGGACACTAAGATGAAACTTGGAATGGAGATTTTTTTCCAAGACAGCAACTTATGGGATGAAAGTTCCCATCACCATGTGCAACCACTAATTGAGAAAACCATGGCTGATTCTGAAGATTCCGAGGGAAGTAACTCTGAAGATTCATTCAATTTGTAGACACTAGGGCTGACACTCTGCATGATCCACTCAGGGGATACATCATCGGATCCGTCCCGCCTGATCAAATCTGTTAATGCACCTCTCCTCAACTGGCATGCTGCACCTGTGTCACCTACTAAAATTTGACCCAATCTAGATGTTTATCACATTTTCTCTTTTCTTATTGTTCCTCCTAACTCTGATGTAATCAAAACCTTATTTGATGAGGTCCTCAATATTATTTTTCCTAATAATAAAATAAACGAATATTCTTGTTGTGCCTTACATTAATTGTCTTGATTCTAATCAAACTCTTGATGATAATGATTTTGCAAATGAATAATAATTAACTGATCTTAATAAGGTGAATAATAAATAATATAAATGCGTTCAAGTGAATGAAGATGAAATTATTGTTATTAATCTCGATTCTAGTATCCAACTGTGCGAGATTAGGATAGGGGCCACCCTTAATGAGCAAGAGCGCGTGTAACTCGAAGAATTACTGAAGGAATTTATGTATGTCTTTATATGGTCCTACGATGATATGCCCAGCATTGATCCCGAGATAGCTCAGCATGCGATTCTAACTCTCCCAGACTACAGACCGGTCAAATAAAAATTACGAAAGCTCCGTACCGAATAGTCTCTCAAAGTTAAGGAAGAAGTGGTCAAATAGTTAAACGTGGGTTTCATTCGTGTGATCGAATATCCCACATGGATAGACAATATCATACCCGTGCCAAAATTAGGAGGGAAAGTTCGCATGTGCTTTGAGTATCGAGACTTGAATAAGGCTTCTCTAAAGGATGATTACCTGCTACTCAATATCGACATAACTCTGGATAACACAGTCATTCGTGCTCTTAAGTAATTCATTGATGGGTTTATCGAAAATAACCAAATCAAGATGCACCATAATCATCAAGAGAAAATCGCATTCATCACCCCTTGGGGAATCTTTTGCTACACCGTTATGCCATTTGGTCTAAAAAATATTTGGGTTGCCACAACTATCTTGCATGATCTGATACACAAATAAGTCGAGGTATATGTAGATGATATGATTATTAAGTCTAAGACTAAATAGTGTCATGTTCCTACTCTCCAAAATTTTTGCGAGCGACTGCGACAATATCATATGCAACTTAACCCACATAAATATGTCTTCGCCGTCACCAAACGAAAACTATTAGGATTCATGGTTAATGAGAAAGGGATAGAAGTAGATCATGCCAAGCTGAAAGCCATACTCGAAATTCCACCACCCCGAACGAAAAAGGAAGTCCAAGGATTACTCAAAAAATTAGAGTATATCAGTCGGTTCATCAACCAATTGACTTCTATTTGTGAGTCCATCTTCAAACTCCTTCGAAAGGATTTCACCAAAGTTTGGAATGGAGCTTTACAAGAAGCATTTGACCGAATCAAGCAATACCTAACCCGACCTATGGTACTCATGACACAGTAGCTTGTTCGTCCCCTACTCCTTTATCTAATTGTAACAGATACTACAACTGGGGCTTTGCTAGTCCAATACCTTAAAGAATCCCTCAAAAGGAGAACCATCTTTGACTACCTCTCTGAATACCCTATGGAAGAAGCTGATGTTTAAATTTTTGAATTCCCGGATGAAAATATCCTTTGTACCTCCTAAGAAGACCTTTGATGGTAGATGTTCTTTGACGGCGCCGCCAACAAGAAAAGGTATAGCATTGGGATACTCCCAATCGCCCCTGATGACTCTCACACTCGTATTGTCATCAAGCTGGATTTTCCCTGCACCAACAACATGACTGAATACGAGCGTACACAGTAGGCCTCAAAATTGACCTAAAAAAAATTTAATACATAGATGTCCATGGAGATTCAGCCCTCATCATCGATAAGTACTCTGGAGATGGAAAGTTAAGGACGGGAAACTCTTACCCTTTCATGCCCACCTAAAAGAGTTAGCCTCCTAATTTTAAAAAATCACCTTCCATTACCTTCTCTGAGCAAAGAACAACCTAGTCGATGCCCTTGATACCTTAGACTCCATGGTTGATATGCTATAAGGAATAACAATGGCCCCTTCCTAGTCCAAAAGTAAGATAATCCAACCCACTGCTATCATATTGAGCTCATAACAAAAGAAGATCCTGATATGGTCAACTGCTGGTGCTATGATATTTGGCGCCTCCTCAAGCATGGTAGGTATCCCCAAGGTTCTGACAAGAAAGACCAAGCAACCCTTCGCAGACTGACTGCCTAGTACATTGTTTGTGATAAAGAACTATTCAAAAGAAACTTCGATGGAACCCATTTGTACTGCATCACAGGGGCTAACATTGAAGAGATGATGGAGAAAATCCAGAGCGGGGAATGCGGATCCCACATGAATGTCCATATGATTGCCAAGAAAATCATCCGATAGGGTTACTATTGGACTACCATGGTTCAAGATTGCACCGACTATGTTCAGAGATGTCTCAAATGCCAATAAGTTTCTAACCTTCAGCACTTGCTCCGCGAGAATCATATAACATGAATTCTCCCTGGCCGTTCTCCATATCAGTCATCGACATCATAAGGAAGGTTATACCCAAAGCCTCTAATGGGCATGAATTCATTATAGTTGCCATTGACTACTTCACTAAATGGGTCGAAGCTGAGTCATACGCAGTTCTAAATGTCAAGAAGGTGGCCAAGTTCATCAAGAAAAATATCACCTGCTGATATGGGGTCCTGCATGAGCTGGTGTCTAATAACAGGTTGCATTTCAAAGAAAAATTCATAGAAATAGTCGACGAGTATGGGATTCAGAGACACAAATATTCCTCCTACCAACCTCAAACCAATGGTTCAGTTGAAGTCGCTAATAAGAACCTCAAAGGCATCATCAGCAAGATGACTGAGAGTTGCCAAGATTGGGTCGGCCGGATCCCTTACACCCTTTAGGGCTATCGCACTTCAGTTCGAACCTCTACTGGAACTACCCCTTACTCTCTAGTTTATGGCAAGGAAGCAGTCCTACCCGTGGAACTGGAAATCCCTTCGCTGCGCGTCATGATTGAAAGCAGAGTCAACGAGGAATACTAGCATTAAAGATATCTCGATGAGCTATCACTATTAGACGAGAGCAGACTAAAGGCTCTATATTATATACAAGGGTACCATCGCCAGATAGCCCGATCATTCAACGAGAGATTTAAGGATCGTGGTGTTCGAGAACGGTACTTATCCCTTAAAGAAATTATAGATCCCATTTGGGAGCCGAGAGGGAAATTCAAACCCAATTAAAGTGGTTCCTACATCATAAAGAAGATCATGTCACGCGACGTCGCTATGCTCATCGACTTCGATGGGGAAAATATGGCTCATCCAGTCAAACTGAACCGTCTCAAAAAATTCTACCCCTAATCTGAAATATCAGCGTGCTACGACTCTTCTCATATCCCTTCTATTCTAATAAAATATATCTTCATTTCCCTCTACTCAGAACTACGTGGGGCCTGATCCTCTAAAAATCATTTTACTTTCAAAAATGAATTTCAGAAATTTTTTAAAACCCCTAAAGGTACGTAGGCAGCTCATACACTTTACATGAACACGCCCCCTTCTTTTTCACAAAATGCAATTATTTTCTAGTCCTTGAGAACGATAATTCATTTTAACATGTACATGAACAAAAGGATTATGTATGCCTTAGCAATTGGTATGAATAATTCAAATGCAAAAACTCATCAAGAGGCACAACTAGATGATCAAAAACTTTTCTATTCCATTATTAAGAAATTTCGGTACAAGTACATCAACATAGGGAGTCAAACAACTTCCTTTGCTAACCTACCTCCTACTTTCTTAAAAACCAAATAAAAAAAACAAGCCCCACTACATCTAAAATAACATTTCCAAATTATTCCCAAACACATAACCAGACACCTATTACAAAAGCTTCACAAATCAAAGGGGTCTTACCCGCAGCTTTCAGAGGAACCAATCCCATCATCACCCACATTCTGGGGTACTCAAACTTCCCCTGTCTGAATAGGGTGCCGCAGACGCTCCATAGAATGATAATCCCGGACTAGCCTGGGGAAAACCCCAACACCTCCCTCTATGGTGTCAGATATGGCGAACCACCTTTGCCCAGTCTCCACAGCCAGCATCTTAGCAACAAATTTTCTTCACAACCACTTAATGTAGTCCCCTAAAATATGCTAAACTCATCCAACAGACGGGGATGGACGGGTCGACGGTCGACAATTCTCCCACAAAGAGCCCAACTGCATGCGCATACACTTTGTCAAATCCTCCACGGGAAAGAAGTCTAGTGTCTGAGGTGAAATAATCTATTCCCAGCCAAATTGGCACAGAAGCCTTTAGGAAAAGTAAAAAGAGGTCTGTTTGAGGCCAGTCAACCTAACATATTAGTATTTTCCCAGTTCCAGAATGGGCAACAGCTCCCCCCCACAAAGGCACTGACCAATGCAAGCCTCGATCCCCATGCTCCACAAACCAATTTTCCCAACTCTCATTGTGCAAGCCTACATTGATAAAGTAGCGTGAAAAGAAGTTTGGCATAGCTGAAAAAGGATACTCACGTGGGACCACCATACGAAACTTCTACAATAGCCACATGAACAATATTACAGGGCTACCCCTCAAGAAGTCAGAACGACCTTCCCGTCAGGCATCCAGACCATTCAAAGTCTCCACCAATATCACCGTCGTAGGATTGTGATGGTATGACATCCAAGAAGCAATGGTTGTGAGTTGTGGGTCCACTAGAGGTTCCCCAGTCACCAATAGCAATTTTGAAACCAAGCCTACAATGACGGCTCCAGCATATCCACCATCACCAACATCATGCAAATGCACAGAATGCAGCACAGTAGGAAGAAAGATCATTCCTCCCGCAACCAGTGACCTAACCGCCGAAGGCGAGATATGGAGGAGTCCCGCTAGCAGCTCCTTAGGGGATCGAGAAAACTCAAGCGTAATCGCTGCAACACTGGGATTTATCCCCAACATGGCAGGGAACTCTTCATAGGCCGAACATATCTTATCCAACCCGAAACGAAAGACATGGTCTTTGGGGGTACCAGAAATCCATGGCTATCAGCAGCATATTCCACTCTATGGGCCGATTACGCCATAAAGAGACTCAACGCATGTTGAAAGCGTCGTAGTCAACGTTGTATGAGCACATCACTTTCAAGGTTTCGAGGTAGTTAGCAAATTTAACACTACTAAGGAGAGCCATTTCACAAAGTAAGCAAAGAAGAATGTAAAATAGAAAGAATGTGACGATGTGTAGGAAATGTTCCACACACACACACACATATTTATACTTGAAAACTCTCAAACAACGATAAGGAACCCTGCATAAATCGGATGGAGACTTACCCCATTAAGTACCAAGCAATTGAAGAAAGTGCAATCAAAGCCTTGGATTGATTATACTGGACAGACATACCGATAGGCAGGACTGGACAGACATGCTGATAGGCAGGACTGTCTTATCGACAACCCCCTATTTTTGGAAATTTCCCCTTTTTCCTTTTTTGTCAAACCAAGAAACTCAATAAAAATAATTTCAATTCTTAAAATAATTTTGAATTTTTTTCTCATTATGTTTTTACTTATCTCCTTTTAAAATAAATCATTTTTTCTTTTTACAGTCTCAGTAGCAAAGTAAAAAGAGCATGTGCATTGAGTCAATAGAAGCCAAAATTAATAAAAACTTCATTTTATTTGCATAGATATTTGTTGTGTTACATTGATTTTGCAGGAAGCAATAAGAAAATATAACAGGACTCAACCCGAACCAAATTCTCTCTCTCTCTCTCTCTCTCTCTCTCTCTCTCTCGCTCGCTCGCTCTCTCCTTCTCCTACCTTCACATACCAAGCTCTCTCTTTCCTATCTTCACATACCAAGCTCTCTCTCTTTAATTCTCTCTCTTTCTCTCTCTCTCTAGGAGCCTCCTTCCCTACGGTGCGCACTCGTCCCCGATGACGAGATGACGTACCTCCACTCCCCGAGCCAGAACCTTCCTCAAACGAGGAAGATGGAACCAGACAATAAGCAATTAGAACCGTATCCCGAAGCTATCCAATCTCGAATGTCCTTCAGCTAGGTGGTTGACACTCGGATACGCTGCAAGAAAAAATAAAAAAGAACAAATCAGTCACTCTGAAGCAAAGAAAGAGATCGGGGAATAAAAAAGACATAGAAATGGAAAGTATACTGATGGATGGAGAACATCCTTCATTAGCCCTAGCTCCTTCGGATCCATCGTGTTAGGACGGTGCATCATACGCACCGACCCCCCATTAGCCCACCGGATATCGTAAGAGGGATGGGCCAGCCGCACAAAAGGAACCTCTGAGGTCGTTGTCTCCTTCAATATCGATGCACCACCTGCGCTATGGGAAGATCCCACTAGCCAACTAGAATCCGCAAGGGGGAGAGGCATCATGACATATATGTTGGGCAGTATCAACCAGCTCGACACGAAGTCCAAATAATCATACGCCGCCATCGTGTCATTATATGACGAGTAAGGCTCACCCATCATCGCCGCTACTCACGCACTATCAAACATCTCCCGCACTCGCCTCATGTACATCGGGGGCCTCGCCGGTGGCACCACAACTCCATCCTCCGCAACCTGTCGAACTACTTTCTCCCCAAGGTACTAGGAGTAGCCGAACTCATGCTCTAGCAAACGCCACATCTGCGCATTCCCCCCGATCAACCCGTGTGTTGGATGGCCATCCCCCACGGATAGAAGGTCACCTATAAATTCCCTAACAAAGAAAGATTAATATCAAGAAAATATCAAAAAGTAAAAATGGTCTCAAAAGAGAAAGAAGGATATACCCGCTCGCTCTTCAGGCCATTCAAGGCCTGACACACCGTCTCCAGAGAGAGATTTCTTCGACTGCCTGTTGGACCTCTGCCATCGATAAATTCGGTAGAAGTCCCCAACAGACTTGTACTTCAAAGTTATCAATTGGGTGTTAAACCCAATCACCTTATAGAACCACATCTACAAAGGACAAAAGGTCAGCAATCAAGAATCCAAGAATAAGACGCGTAAAGGAAAATGCGAATTCATAATGGAAAATACGCAAAATAAATAATACCTTAAGAAGATGCGTGGCACCAGTAAAGGTTTACTGGTACCACTAGAATAACGTATTAAGAGAAGAATAAAGGGTCGCCAAGGTTAGGCTCCCCCAGTCATAAAGAGGGACATTCAAAAACACCCCCTAAAATAGCAAAAGCCACATGTGGACGACGTCGCCACTCATTGCCATTAATAAACCCCGCAACACAAGTAGAATAAACAAATGATAAATCTTCCATACCTGTAGCCCGTCCTCCTCATCAATCCTCCAACTCAGCAATAACTCCCTCAAAAGAGATAAACGAATAGAGTCCCCAGAGACTACCCTCTCCACATCACCCAACGCCATCATCACTGCCTCCGGCATAACCCGTAAGGTCCTGTCCACTTCTATTTGTACCCCGTCGGAGACCATCCCCAAAAACTGTTGCATATTTATTGGAGTCACCATCATCTTCACCAAGCCAAAATGCATGGTGTGGGTGGTGTCCCAACACCTCTCCCCCGGAGCACAAAGAACAGCCGTAGAACGAGGCGTCTCATCCAATGCAGATGCTGGTCTACCAAAACTGACTGATGACACCCCCAGCGCACCACCAACGGGAGCTGCTCCCAAACATACCTAAGCTATATCGTCCCTCGAGCACGTAGAGTCAACATAGAGACATCAGACTGTCAAAGACAAAAAGGAAAAAAAACTTGCCAAAAATCCAAGAAAAAAAGGAATGTCACCAAGAAAGAAGAAAAGAATACCAAAGGTCATCAATACTTACATAGCCGCCAGGGTTCACCACCCTAGAAGAATGATGACACGACGGCTCACGCAAGAGGGTCCGCTCATTCGTAACGGTCTCGAATGAGTCAAAAGAATTTTCGTTGCACAGTACAAGGGGCACCTTATCCCTCCATTCAAGGTTAGCCCAATCGTCAACAATGAGTCACGCCATATGTGTCACGCTTCTTGAAAAATCATCCATCTTTTGGTTTTGGAATGCTAAAATAATTTGCAGAAGGTAATTGCAGAAGAAGGCAAGTCAGAAAGTTATGAAAATGAGGAAAACTCGCCCTCTTTTTATAGGAGGCTAAGAGCATGCCGATCGGCATCTCCCTGCCACCCACCGATCGGCACTGTCCCTTCACCTGCTCGAGGTACCCCAAAATACTGTGCCACTGCCGTTTATCACCCTTCAAACCATGCTGATCAGCACCCTTCCAGAAATTTTGTACAAAAAATCCTAAAATTACCAAACGAACGTTAAAACCTTTTTCACCAAGAAAAGCATTTTTACCACACTCATTTCTCCTGCAAAACTCTTGCCTCCTCAATGGAATTACCTAAATCAATTGTACATCCCCCAACAATGTCTCTAAAGGACATCGCAAAAATAAAAAATTCCCCAGCTAAGAAGCATCCAACCTTCGGATTATTTCCTCTCCCCCAGCGAGACCTAAAACTTAAAAACAAATGCTCCTCCAAAATCCTCAGCGGAATCGCAAGATATATATCCCCAATAAAGTCTCTATTTAAGCCCTCAGAATTGGCTTTGACCCTCAGTATTTATCACCTCCTTTAGGTCAGAATTGACCTCGGCCCCCGACCGTCACCTCTTTTAGGTCAGAATTGATCTCAGCCTCGATCGTCACCTCTTTTAGGTCATAATTGACCTCGACCCTCGGTCGTCACCTCTTTTAGGACAAAATTTACCTCGACCCTTGGTCATCGCCTCTTTCAGGTCAGAATTGACCTCAGCCCTCGGTCGTCACCTTTTTCAGTTTAGAATTGACCTCGGCCTCCGATCATTATATCTTTCAGGTCAGAATTGACCTCGTCCCACAGAATCGACCATCCTCTTCATTCCCTTAGAGCCTTAGAATCGGCATTGACCCTCTAAATCGGTCATTCTAGTTCCTTTGGTCCACAGCATCGACCTCCTAAACATTCATGTGGTGTCTATTCGATGGCTTTCCAGTGTTCCAAGCTCACCGATCGAGGGTCTCTATATACACCACATTCTAAGCCCCCTAAGTCTTTCCTTAGGCCCCTAGCACCTCCTTATTCCATTATAGACCCTAGGTCATACTCCGACTATCGATCTAGAGGCCATAGAGCACTCTCGGACCCTATTTGACTCCGATCAACCCTATCATCAGAGACAAATCTCATCGGATCTTTGAAGGGCACTGAAACCCATTTCTAATAATCCACCCCATGCACAAATCGGCATAACGATTCGGGCGAACGGACTATTTTACTACCAAAAATCGATTTGGTGGTCACCGGGCACTCCCGGGCCCCAATTGGGCCCCAATTAACTTCATCGTCATAGTGAAATATCTTTGAATATTCGAAGGTCACTAAAATCCCTTTCTAATGGTCTGCCTCATGCACAAAACGTCATAACCATTCGAACGAACGATCCGTTTTCCCCCAAAAATAGATCTAGAGGCCACCGGGCACTCCCGAGATCCATTTGACCAAATTTAACTATTTAGATAGGACAAAACTGAATGAATATCTAAAGGGCACTAAATACCCTTTACAACGGTTCATCCCGTGCGTGATTCTGACTTACGGTGCGGACGAACGGTTCATTTTACTCTAAGAGGTCACCGGACGCTTTTGGGCCCCGATTGACCAAGGTTAACTTTCCGAACCGAGTGAAGATCTTTGAAATGTTGAAGTATATCTCTTAAACTTTACAAAGGTCCATCCCGTGAGCAATCCTGACTAACCATGCGGACGAACGATCCGTTTACGTCCGGCGATCTCCCGTCCAAAGCACTGACGTATGCATTCGAGCCGCATTTGACCCGAAGTCAACTCCTGGACCGGGGAGATGTCTAAAGGACTCTTGAAGGTCTCTAAATTACCTTTCTAACAGTATACCCCAAGCGCGATTCAGATCAACGGATTATATTTTACGACTATTTTTCCAAGAAAATCTGTATGAGACTGCCAATTGGCAGGTGTGTCTAGGGGCACCTACCATTTGGCAGGGTCGAGTCTATGTAGGTCATTACCACACCTTACCCTATAAATAGAGAGCATGACCTCACTTTCAGGGCACACCTCAGATCCATCAGCATCAGTGATCTCAACAATATTCTCTCAAAATCAGCGAAGTCCCTCCATGTGAATTTCCATTCAAGTTTACATTCCCACCCTTTACATACCCAATTTGGCAAAATCATATTCTCTCTCATCCAATATTCATCTCACATTCAATGGAGTTCATCCAAGATCAAAGATCAAGCTTCAAAGAAGGTCCAAATCCTTAAATTTATTTATTTTTTGCATTAAATACATTAGATTCATAATCTAGTTCTTACTTTAGTTCATACACATTAACATCTCACATTTTTATTAGTATATTGCAAATACTTTATTTTCTACAAAAAAACCCAAAACAAAAAAAGAGGTTTACACCCATAAATTCCGAACGGGATTATCCATCACACTTTTTCAAAACTAAAACACATTTTTCTACACACAAATCTATAATAAAGCCCCGTTCGAATCTATGGGATAAACCCCACCCCAATGCCACATACGAACTACGTGGACTTTGATGCCTTTATAGGCTACGCAGGAATTTTGGATTAAAACCCAAGACTCGAATCCAATTTTCCAGCTTCTTAATTTTTAACTTTTGCTAAATCTTCCAATTTTTCTAATTCCCCCATTTCCATATTCTTTCATTAGTATACATATTATGTTTGTAATTCTTATTATCATTTTATCCAACACATATTATCGTTTTATCATAACGATCAATATCGCGATAAATGCATAAATCATATTTTCTATATATTACTTTGGGAACATTCATATAGATGACTTCAGTCTATATTTTCCATGGTATGAGTTGAATGATTCCGATCTCTATTATATATACACGCACACACACTTAACGGAGAAATAAAGGAAAATAATAACACAAGCCCACGAGATACCAAAAGGGCGAGATGGGTTCCTAACACCTTTCCATTTCGTAACTTAGCTCCCGAACTTTTCGAATATTGGTTTCGTATGCATCAGTTTGTCTTCGATACCACTTTCTCGAGGCGGTAACATGTTCTTTTACCTATTTTGTACAAAATAGTTTAGCAACTCCATATCTGTACATTTACCCCATACCAATGACGGCCGAAGCGTTCTTAAGAAAGGCCGTGAGACCTTTTAATCCCCCTTCCTTCCCCATCTCCCCTTCGGAAGGCAGAAGAGAGGAAGCGGTGTGCATCTTGATCGGGATGGCCACACCTACCTAAAAAGGAAATCTATTAGTACAACAATCGCATGTTCTTGGAAATACGGTTGTACTTTTTAAGACATTACGACCAAAGTGAATGCTAGCTTCCTCAGAATTTGGTATCTTACTTTTATGCCTCTGAACACCCTACTCATATAGTATGTTGGGCGTCGAATCCCTTCATCTTCTCTGATCAAGACCGAGATGATTGACGTGGAAGAGACGATGAGATACACATACAGGGTTTCTCCTGATTTTGGTTCTGAAAGTAGGGGTACGTCCGCCAAGTAGGCCTTCAGATCCTATAACGCTTGTTCGTATTTGTCCATTATGACGAAGGCCTTTCTCAGCGTTTTGAAGAAAGGAATGTATTTTCCCATGGCTTTGCTTATGAATCGATTCAGTGTGGCAACCTTTTCGATCAGGGATTGCACATTTTTTATCGTTCTTGGGCTTCTCATGTTTAGGATGGCATAAATTTTCTCGGGGTTTGCCTCTATTCCCCCTGCGTGACCATAAACCCAAGGAACCTTCCCGATGACATACCTAATGCACACTTTTTTGGGGTTAGATTACTGGGAGCCAACTTTTTACAAGCCCGGGGAAACGACTTGTGTTCCTACGAAAGCATTCAATACTAAAAAGCCATTAATGTCTCACCACAGTTGGAACATTCCACAAGCTGACGATATTCAGGAAGAGCCTGTCCCTCCTACTTAAATTCGCCAACAGTCAAACCCAAGGTTTCGCCAGGAAAAGAAACCCTCAGAAGAAATCCATGGCCCCCCAAGGTCCACTCAGATTTCTAGGTTGGTCGTCGCTTATGAAGCCCGACTTCGAGAATAGAAAGAGGATATACGTTGCCAAGAAGAAGAGAATCCTTGCCTTAAGAGGCGACTGGAAAAAATAGAGAGTGATCTCTCCAAAAACACAAGGCGACATTGAGATAGGACTCCTAATCCTCAGGGAGAAATTCCCCCAGCTGAGGGAGTATCCCTAGGCATGACTAGGAAAGAACTTAACATGATAGATCAGAGCATGGCCACCAGGAGAGGTGCCGTAGTAACAACGATCGACTAATTGAGGATTTAAGGATTTTGGTTTGTAGGGAGATGGACAACCTCCGGCATACTGAGGATCCAGGTCGACCGGAGATCTTTCCAGAAGAGATCTAAATTCTCAGATGAAGACCCATTTCTCAAGGGAAATCGAATGCGACAAGCCCCTCAAGAAATTCGTAACGGAAAAATAGATCCCATAGATCATGTTAGGCAATATCGACAGGAAATGACCTTATTGAGCCACAATGACGCACTGATGTGCAAGATATTCCCTTCTGCCCTACACGATGTAGCACAAAAGTTATTTAAAAGGCTCCTTGTAGGTCGATCAAGAACTTCGCAGCATTGACAGAGGCATTCACGGCATGATTCATAACAAGCTGCTCCATCCTAATCGGATGGATGCATTGCTCACTATTAAGAAAAAACTCAAGAAAACCTCAGGGACTATGACAATAGATACTGGGAGATCGTTAACGAGATCAAGGACTGCTTAGATAAAGTTATCGTAGCATCCTTCAAAATCGGCTTGCCTATCACTTCCCTGTTGCACTAATCTTTCACAAAAAAGTAAGCAATAAACATCGATGATATTATTACCCGTACCGAAAAGTACGCGAAGGTCGAGAACATGGTCCATCTTAATGGGAGAGATAATAGTCGAGCAAAGCCTATCAAGGGGACAGAGAATAATGACTCCCAAAAAGAGGGAAGCAAGAATGGGGAAAAGAATGGCTCCAAAGGTGGAGGAAAGAATGACCCCTCTAAGGCATTCCAGGATGTTAACACATCTTTAAAGAAACCATTTACAAGATTCTCAACAAGATCAAGGACAACATCAAGTGGTCAAAGAAGATGGGCAGAGATCCTACTAAAAAAAATAATGCACTAAGGTGCACATTCCATAAGGAGGGTGGTCATCGAACAGAAAATTGCAAATCTCTAAAGTCACACCTGAAAGAGCTAGTTCAGGTAGGGCACCTTAGCGAGTACATTGACAAGAAAATAGAGAAGGTCGCAACTAATGGCAACCAGAAGCTAGATAATGTCCTCGATGATGACACATGACACAAGTTTGCAGTCATTCATGGGGCATCAGACCTCAAACAAATCCGAGCAGTCGTCAGAATGGAACTTAAGAAGGTGACTGTCGTGATGGATGCTTTTCAGATCGAATCAGCCAAGACCCAAGCTGGAAAACTTTTGCGACCAGAAGATGTTGATTACATAAATCACATTGTGTTTATCGAAGAAAATTTGGTTGGGGTAAGAACCCCACATCAAGACGTATTAGTAATCATGCTCAGGATTCCTAACTCGGATGTCGATGAGCTACTGGTAAACCAGGGGAGTTCATTTAAAGTGATGATCTAGACCTGTTCCATAAGCTGAAATTGAATGTCGCCGACCTCAAAGAAGCCATTATTCCATTGGTTGGCTTCGTAGGAAGAATTACCATGCCATTGGGAAAGATCACCTTATTATTCAGAGCAGGCAATATCTTAAAGTTAATAGAATTTTTGGTTGTGTACATCGAGCCCCCATACCACGCTATTTTGGGGATAGGTTGGCTCCACGCCATGAAAGTCGTACCATCCACTTATCATCAAAAGCTGAAGTGCATCATGGATCATGGAGTGGTCGAGATTCGCGGCGACCAGTCTTTGACCCGAAGGTGCTTTATTGCAGCCATCCGCCCGAAAAAAGAGAACAAGAAGGAGCCCGAATATGCCCAAGAAAAATCCCAGTAAGGGGTCGCTCTCTCGATATAGCAACTACGGTACGGTTGACCAGGGTTGGAATAGACCACCCCATATACAGGGTCGTTAAAATCCTGGAAGAAGTTATAGCCAATGATAACTTGATAGAAAGAAAGTTTTTAATTAGATCTGCTCTCACCGATCAGGAGAAAATGGAACTGGTTGCACTTCTTAGGAGTAACATATATGTTTTTTCATAGGAGCTTTACGAGTTACCTGGAATTGACCCCAATTTGGCATGCCACCATCTACATGTCAATCCTACTTTCAAACCCATTACTCAAAAGGCTCGTCGAATGTCACTCGAGAAGGCTAAGGCAGTGGAGAAAGAGGTAGAGAAGTTACGGGATGTAGGATCCATCAAGGAAGTTCAATTCCCCGTATAGCTATCCAACCAAGTGGTAGTACCCAAAAGCAATGGCAGTTGGAGGGTGTGCATCAATTTCACCGACCTCAACCGAGAATATCCTAAAGACAGCTTCCCTCTCTTGAAGATAGATCAACTGGTCGACGCCAAAGCGACTCATGAAAGATGAGCTTTCTTGACGTTTACTCAAGATATCATTAAATCCCGCTATACGTGCCCGACCAGGACAAAACCTCTTTTATAACCTCAGCTGGTTTGTACTGATATAAGGTCATGCCTTTTGGACTCAAGAACGCGGGGGAAACCTACCAAAGATTGGTAACCAAGATGTTTAGAAAACAGATGGGAAAGACGATGGAAGTGTACATCGATGATATCCTCGTTAAAAGTAAGAATAAGTTCGATCACCTATCAGACCTAGAAGCAACCTTTAAATCCTTAGGAAGTACCAAATGAAGCTTAATATGAGTAAGTGTTCATTTAGAGTCCAGTTAGGAAAAAATTTAGGCTACCTAATGAGAAAAATGGGAATTAAGTACAATCCAGACCAAATCGATGCTATCACCAAGGTCTAGCCTCCCCAGGCACTTAGAGATGTTTAGAAGCTTACTGGGATGCTCACTGCACTCAACCGTTTCATCTCCAAGTCTTCGGAGCGATGCTGACCATTATTACATATCTTAAAGAAAAGCAAAGGCCTAGTGTGGAATGAAGACTACTCGCCAGCTTTGGAAGAGGTCAAGTCTTCCCTTAACAAGCCCCCACTATTAGTAATTCCAGATGATGGAGAAAAACTATACATTTACCTGGCAGTATCAGACCATGTTGTGAGCTTCGCCTTAGTTTGTGAAAAAAGCAGGAGAACATCATCCGATTTACTACGCTAGAAAGACGCTACTTGATGCTTAACAGCGGTACTTTCTTATGCCCTAATGATCGCTTAGAAGAAGTTAAAGCACTACTTTGAAGCTCATTCCATAACAGTAATCACCTCTTACCCCCTCAAGGTCGTTCTATGAAAAGCTAACATTTTTAGGCGTCTTTCTAAGTGGTTAGTCAAGCTCGGAAGATTTTACATCCACTTCCAGCCCAAAATGGTGATCAAGGGACAGATCCTGGCAAATTTTACTATTGAGTTCATAGGAGATCAGTCAACAGATTATCTGAACAAAGAGAAACTGGTCACATGTGATGCAACGTCCAAAGGATAGACACTCTATGTTGATGGAGCCTCTATTTTTAAGGGTCTGGGAGTAGGGATTATTCGCGTTACCCTCGAACACACGATAATCGAATAGGGTATTAGGTTGGGATTTGAAGCCTCCAACGACGAAGCTGAGTATGAAGCGTCGATCATCGGTTTACGAAAAGCCAAACTACTAGGAGCAAGACGCTTCAACGTATTTGGTGATTCCAATTTGGTCTCCAAATAAGTAAATGAAGATTTTAATGCCAAAGATGATCAAACGGCAGCATACCTTGATGTAGTCAGAGGACTCATGAGAGACTTTGAGAAAGTGGAGATTTCACAGTTTGTGCGAGGAGAGAACAGTCAGCAATTGACTCTGACTTGAAAAGGACAATACAGATTGAGTTCCTCACACACCCCAATATCGATCACACAGTCGTAACCGAGCAAGTCCTCCTCAAAGATACAACCCCAAGTTGGATGGATCCCATCATTAATTATCGACCCACTGATTAGTCACATATTCTTCACATTTATCCCCTTAATTTTGGTATTTTTATGATCCCGTGCAGTGTAAATAGCTTGGATTTGTCTCGTATTTATGCTACTAACCTATTTTGGCAAGTATTCCGTATTTTGTGTATTTCTCATGTGCTTTATAGGTATTTCATGCAAGTTATTGCGAAGGAGAACTCAAAACAGTGAAAGAAAGAAAGAAATGTGAAGTTCAAGGGCATTTTCGTAATTTTTTAGCCTTAGACCGAAAGTGGGTCCAATTGGAAAGTTGAAGATATTCCAATTACAATAACACTCGAAAAAACGGCACCTCAATTCGAGCTACGGTGAAGAAGTTACAAGGTTTTGAAGTTGCGAGATAATGAAGAGTCATTTTCAGAAATGAAGAGTCATTTTCAGAAATGAAGAGTCATTTTCAGAAATGAAGAGTCATTTTCAGAACTGAAGAGTCAAAACTCTTGAAATTTCTTGTTTAATTCGTTTTTATTAGTTGTAAAACGTGGGGAGGCAAGGGAAGAGTCAAATTTAGGTATTATAAAAGGGCAAACCCTATTAGGAAGTGGGAGGAGTTATTTTTATCAAGTTGTAGGAGGCTAGTAGTTAGTTTTTAAAGGATTCTTGTATCCAAGAACCCTAGTTTTGAAATTTGGCTACTATTCAAGATTTAAAGATCTATTCAAGATTCATCATTCATCCATTGCAAGTAATTTTAATTTATTATTTTTACTACTTTCATAGTTAGTTTAATTAATTGTTACTTTCTAGTTTTCCAATCCCAATTCAAGTCATGTTCTTAATTTTCTAGATTTAGTTATGAATTCTTGCACTATCAATTTTAAGTTCTCTTTTATTTTAATCATGTTAAGCTAAGTTTTTACGGGTGAGGGTGCATGAACCCAACCCGATGTGGTATGCATAGATATAAATTTGTCCTCAAAATTAAATAAGTGATTAGATCGTGTTGTATAGTTTCACAACCATTGTAGACCTTTTGACCTCATTTTCCCTAGGTAACCGGGGTGCTTAAGGATGCAACGCACGTGAACTATTGCAACACTGCTTTACTCATTCTTTGATTATGTATGATGCGGGATTGAACCTCATATATGTAATGCTTTGGAGTACTAAAGACTGGGTCTGATCAATTATCTAATTTATGACTAATTTTGTATTGGCATACACACTAGGGTTTGGGGGAGTGTATTCTTAACCCATTTCTTCATTCATATTAATTCCTTCTTAGTTAGTTAATTTTGCATGCGTAGGTTAATTAAATTGAATTTAGTTAATTCATAGATAAAATCCAAAAATCAATCATCTTTTTCTTTTCTTTTATTTTCTTTTAACATCAACTTTAGGATTAAACTACCTTACCTTTGTCGTCACGTTCACACGTCCTAATTCCCTGTGGATTCGATACCCAGACTCACCACTATACTCCTTAAGAGTGTAGTTACAAGTTTAGGCTTTTTTGTATTGAGGTTGGAAGCCGATAACAACGACTAGCATATTATACGGACTCTCGGTTTACACCTCGATCACCCACAAAACCAAAATCAAGGCTGCTCGTTTTTATCTTAGCCCTGAGGGAAAACCTCATAAGAAATCATTCATAGGCCCCTACCTCCAATACGTCCACCCACAAGATACCGAGCAAGTACTTAGTGAACTTCACGAAGGCATATCTGGGAGTCACGTAGGTGAAAGATCACTAGCCTTTCGAGCAATTAAGGAAGGAAATTGGTGTCCTCACATGCAGAAAGACGCTGGCATATATGTTCGCAAATGTGAAAAGTGCCAAAAGCATTCGCCTATGGTTCACCAGCCAGCCAACGACCTAAAATCTCTTACTAGTCCATGGCCTTTCACACAATAGGGATTAGACATTATGGGACCACTACTTACTGCTTTTAAAAATCACAAGTACCTGTTGGTCGCCACTGATTATTTCACTAAATGGGTTAAGGCAAAACCATTGGCAAACATCCGAGACTCTGACATGACCAGGTTCATATAAAGAAACAATATAACTTGCTTTGGGGTACCAAGAACCGTCATTACCGATAACGGTACACAGTTTCAAAATGGTTTCTTCTAAGCTTTTTGTGATGAGCACGGCATCGAGCACCACTTCAGTTCTATGGCATACCCCCAAAGCAATGGGCAAGCGGAGGCTTCCAACAAAACCATGATCGATGGGATAAAAAACGATTAGAAAAAGATAAGGGCTCTTGGGTGGATGAACTCCCTCATGTTCTATGGGCCTATCGCACGATGCCTAGGAAACCAACTGAGGAAACACCATTTACCCTCGCTTATGGCATGGAGATTGCTATCCCTTTAGAAGCAGGCCTCCCTACTATGAGACCACATTGGTCGACCAAGGCCTTCATGATGAAGCCTTACGCACTCAGCTTGACCTAGCAGTTGAGTGACATGAGCTAGCCTTGATCAAGTTGCCTCCTACCAACAGCAACTAGCAGCAGTACAACAAAAGGGTCAACCCAAGCAAGTTTTTAATTGGAGACTATATCATATGAAAAGTCCTCGGCAGCGCCGTAAAACCATCAGATGGCAAAATGGGACCAAATTGGGAAGGACCATTTAGAGTGATCAGAGATGATCTCTAAAAAGCATATCACTTGGAAACGCTGGAGGGCAGGGAGATACCAAGAGCATGGGACACAGTCAATCTCAAGAAGTTTTACTTTTAGACCTTCTTTCTTATCTTTTTTATTTAGCAAGACTTTTAGTTTTTTGCAAAGTTTTTTACTAAATAAGACAATTTGCAGTGAATAAAAGATCGAACTGGGCCATCCATTCTAAAAGATCACATTGGTTGGCTAACTCATCTTTATTATATCTCATAAATTAACACCTTTTTCAATGTTATATCCTTTATGCATATTTTGAATGATTAATTAATAGGGTTAGCAAGTTAAATGCAAATAACTGCGGATTACCCTCATGCCCTTATTTTTAACACAAGGGGCCTCATGAGTTGACCTAGCAACAACCAAAGCCCTACTGGGGATCCATAGGCAATAAAGTCAGCTTTAGTTGGTCATCATCATTTATTGGTTGCAAAAAAACCTGCTTGGGCGGACGGCCCAATAACCAGGTACATTCTCGTCATACGATTGGTCAATCAATATCATTTTAGTCGATAAAAGTGCTAAGTAACCTACGAAAAACAAAATATGTTTAATCAGCACAATGCTCAAAACATAAGAAAATTCTTTATTGTGGATACATGGTTACAATCACAAAACCAAAAATTGTAAAAAAAACGCGACTGTGTGATAATTGATTAAATTAATTTGCAAGTTTCCAATTAAACCTTATTTAATTAGAGTCTATTTTTAAACCAAATAAATTCAGCCCCTAAACATGCATCTAAATATGATAAATAAATAAAGCATGTGACACAAATATTCAGGAAAAATCCCCGAAGGGTAAAAACCTTTTATTTCTAGAACTTTAAAGAAGTTACAAGACCATTGACTTACATACAACCTGATAATCGCCCACAAGTGTAAAGCACGGTGTCTTTGTCAAACCTCCAAAGCAATGGCTAGAAATATTGACACAGAAATACCCGCAGGTGTCGGTTCTGATGTCGTCGGCTGAAAATTTCCCTTTCCAGGACGGCTGCAATGAAGAAGAAGACGGCTTCTCCACAAGATGTGAACTTTATAAGGACTCCCTCCATAATAGCACGCAGCTGTTGATTGTAGAGTTTTCCCCACAAAGAATAACCAAAGAAAAATATGTTCTTGGGTTCCACAAAACAATTCACATAAAAGTAATTGGGATTTTGTGGATTAAAAACAAAACATTTGAACCCTTAAAATTGTTAGAGAAAAACTCTCTGCTAAAAGGTTTTGAATTAAATCTGAGCAGATACACAAAATTTTCAAAAGAATAAGACTCTTAAAAGTTGAAAATATTCTCCACGTTTTTCTAGGCTGCCAGGACCCCTTTTTATACAAAATCTGAGTCGGTCAAAGGATAAGCATTACAGCAACGTGTCAGCCAAAAAGCAAGGTCGTTCGAATGAGAACCCCATCTCGCTTGAACGAGATCGCGTGTCGTTTGAACGACTACACGCGACATCCCAATGTCGTTCGAACGAGATTGAGATATCTCTTGAACGACATTGGCGTCGAAACCGAGGTACGTTTACTGCTGTAGCATTTTTTCACAAAGCTTTTTAAAATAAAACATTCTCTTAATAACAGTTATAAAACCTCTTTAAAAAACATTTTTATATAAAAGCTTTTTAAAACCCTTTTAAAAATATCTCAACACTCTTCATATGAAATGTAAATGAAACTTTAAAACAATATCTTACCAAAGTTCATATTGTTGGTCTTGAATGTTGAAGGCAACTGGTAATTCGGATCCGTCTTTTGTAGATGCAATCTTCACAATTCTTCGATGACTTGTAGCGGTATACGACATAATTAATTTTGACGGACTTATTAAAAATATGTCCTTACAAATCTCTCCTATGTTTATGCCGATACATACATAAAAACATCTGAATTATCAAAAACCAAAATGCCTATACAAATCTACCCTCACATGAATCCCAAAACTGAAAAGGTAAAATTTGCAAGTTCTCAAATTTTTCTTCAACATAAAAACTCTCAAAGCTTTTCTCATCAGGGTGTGCAACATCATGATCTTCAATTTTCGTACCTACATACATGACATAAAGCAAAAACCTTCGTGAAGCATCGAGTTTGAAATGATATAGGAATAGAGCATTACTAACCAAATCTCCCCAAAAGTGCAAAAACTCCCCCATAACATGATAATTATTTCTCCCCCTTTTTATGATGTCCCCAAATAGACAGATAAGAAGAAAAAAATCAAAACATGGAGTGTCACGAAAAAATGCATATCAAACAAAGATCAAGCTACGCGCATGCAAAGGTATGTCCCCAAAAACATCCACAAACTATTTTTTATTTTTCAATTTTTTTATACAAAAATAGGATACAAAACAAATCACACCATGGATTTAAACTCAAACAACCAAGTCATGAAAACGGAATGAATGGGTGTGAACACATTCGATAGGTAAAAAAACTCAATCAATCATATGTGCACGATGCATACGTGTACCCCTAACGAATGAACATAAAAAGTATCCTTTGGTGTAAAAATTTGTTGAATTTAAATGACATCATCTTATATAAATCAACAAATCAAAGTCAAATGATTTCCACACCAATAACGTCCAAAACTATTTAGCGCCTTATCAAGAATTTCAAGGACGTGCAAACCCGTTATAAAATCTCCAACCAAACTCCCTCATATATATTTTCTTTTAGATGTAATATAAATTCTCAAACTTTAGAGAATTGGTGCAAAAACCTAAATGGCCCAAAATTGGCATGAATTTCTTTTTATTGCCTTTAAATTTTTCGGGCTCTTTTAAACCTCTTTGGACCTCGGATAATAAAATTCCTCCACTTTTTAGGTCCAATTTAACGGTGGCTTAGTATTCGTAAAGACAACATGAACCTTTCGCAGCCCTTCCCCGTTTTCAAACAAAGCACACAAACTCACAAAATGGTTCTTATATGCACAATTTTCTTATAAAAAATTATCGCGCTTGGTTTGTTTTAAGGACAGGATTGAAGTGAAAACACTCAACCAACATGTGATAAGACAAGCAAAATAATCAAACAAATCCGTGCATGTGTGCAATAAAGGAAATCATGAGTCAAACATGTAGGTAGTAACACTTGATTACATCTTAATGACTCCAAACATTATAAAGCACATGTATGAATTGACCTATTGTCTCAAAACACTATCAAATAGTCACATGAAAAATATGGAATGATGTTGTGACTCGGTCATCCTAAGTGTCCATCCATAAACGGTGCAAACAAAAAACAAAAATCTTTTTGTATTTTTTAAAAACAAAAATTAATACAAAAAGTACATGTCACAACGCTAACAAAAAAATATATAAAAAAACATAACTAGCGTATGAAAAACATGCAAACACAATCATCTATATGATATGGCAAGAGAAGAATCATGTGAAAGTAAACGAAAATCAACTTGTCTAAAATATAGTGCCTCTAAAAGTGATTTCCTAACCCAACTAGATGTGAAACGTTGTGTAGGGGATTTGGGAACCATGGGAACACTAGACATAGACTTCCTAGGACATTTTCCAAGATCGAAATAAAATCTCCTAAGGTGACCTTTCCTACCACAATATGAACATGTGTAAATGGGTGTAACGACACCTATGGGATGACCTTTTCTAATATTCTTGGAATTAGTTGACCCTCTAAAACAAATAATAGTTTTGGCTTTAGCATTAGAAGCATGAGAACAAGATGAGCCACTACCATCACTATCAAACCTACTCGAGTCTGTCAAATCATTTTTTAACTTCAAAATTTTTTACTCGAGCAAAGAATTAGACTCTTCCAATTTAAGGGACGCCTTTTTCAAATTCTCAACGATTCCTAAAAGGGTATCTCTCTCTCCCTCAATTAAGGCAAACTTTTCCCTAAGAGTCTCTTCACGTGCCACAAACTCCTTGACTAAAATATTTTTATCCTCTTTGGCACAAACACAAACCATTTAATTTTTAAGGTCCTCCAATTCTTCTTCTAAAAATAGGACCTTATCATCACTCTCCTTCTTGGACAATTTTAAGGCAATAAAGTCATGGGCCTGGAAACAAATTTTTCACGATAAAAATTTAGTTGATTTTGAACCGTTTGCAAAAGATCTATCGCGGATTTAAAACGAGAATTTTCTTTTTCCAAAACTTTAATTCTTTTGCAAAGTTTCAAATTCAAACTTTTTAAATTTTCAGCACGGTCGTGAATCTTTTCAAAAATAGGCTCCTCATTAAATAGGCGTTCCATTAAAAAATTACGATTTTTCACAAAACTGATTTTTCAAAAAAAAAATCAATATCACACAATTTTGCAAAAAATAGGAATACGCAATAAATTAGCGTAACCCGCTCTGATACCAATTTGACGATGTGAGAAGTCAAATTGTATCAAAAAATAAATAAATTCTTAAAAAATCAGGATCATGCGACAAATTAGCGTAACCCGCTCTGATACAAATGTGTAAAAAATGCGAGTGTGTGATATTTGATTAAATTAATTCGCAAGTTTCCAATTAAACCTTATTTAATTAGAGTCTATTTTTAAACCAAATAAATTCAGCCCCTAAACATGCATCTAAATATGATAAATAAATAAATAAAGCATGTGACACAAATATTCAGGAAAAATCTCTGAAGGGCAAAACCTTTTATTTCTAGAATTTTGAAGAATTTACAAGACCATTGACTTACATACAACCTGATAATCGCCCACAAGTGTAACGCACGGTGTCTTTGTCAAACCTCCAAAGCAATGGCTAAAAATATTGACACAGAAATACCCGCAGGTGTCGGTTCTGATGTCGTCGGCTGAAACTTTCCCTTTACAGGAGGGATGCAAAGAAGAAGAAGACGGCTTCTCCACAAGATGTGAACTTTATAAGGACTCCCTCCACAATAGCACACAACTGTCGATTGTAGAGTTTTCCCCACAAAGAACAAAACAAAGCAAAATATGTTCTTGGGTTCCACAAAACAATTCACATAAAAGTAATTGGGATTTTGTGAATTAAAAATAAAACATTTGAACCCTTAAAATTGTTGGAGAAAAACTTTCTGCCAAAAGGTATTGAATTAAATCTGGGCAGATACACAAAATTTTCAAAAGAACAAGACTCTTAAAAATTAAAACTGTTCTCCACGTTTTTCTAGGCTGCTAGGATCCCTTTTTATACAAAATCTGAGTCGGTCAAAGGATAAGCATTACAGCAACGTGTCAGCCAAAAAGCAGGGTCGTTCGAATGAGAACCCCATCTCGCTTAAACGATATCGCGTGTCGTTTGAACGACTACGCGCGACATCCCAATGTCGTTCGAACAAGATTGAGATCTCGCTTGAATGACCTTGGCATCGAAATCGAGGTATGTTTACTGCTGTAGCAGTTTTTTACAAAGCTTTTCAAAATAAAACATTATCTTAATAACAGTTATAAAACCTCTTTAAAAAATATTTTTATATAAAAGCTTTTTAAAACCCTTTTAAAAATATCCCAATACTCTTAATATGAAATGTAAATGAAACTTTAAAACAATATCTTACCAAAGTTCATATTGTTGGGCTTGAATGTTGAAGGCAACTGGTAATTCGGATTCGTCTTTTGTAGATGCAATCTTCACAATTCTTCGACGACTTGTAGCGGTATATGACATAATTAATTGGAACAGACTTATTAAAAAAATGTCCTTATAAAAATAAATATACAAAAGCCTAAGAGGGGCTAGGGCGTTGAACATGATATTCTGCTGCAACTGCCCTCTAACCATCGTCTGGCTTTGGGGCAAATTCCTCGACATCTTCATCAAGGTCTTCGGCCAAGAGTTGGGGTGGAATGTCATCGAGTTATGAATATATGCAGGACATTCAACCTGGTATTTATACCAAATATTATATTCCTTCAGGGTTCTCGCCTACTTAAGAGCGCTCAACCATCCTCGAGAGAAAGCAACGCTCTCAGCCTCCTTCAGTTTTACTAGGGCATCTGCCCATCCAATATTATAACCCTCTCCCCAAACCTCTTTGGGACCTGCCTTAAAAGAGTATATCAGCTTCTTGAAGTTGTCTTTCAATACCCCGATGAAAGATTTCAAGATCTCCACCTCCTTTCTCAAGTCATCATTCTCAGACTCTAGGACCTCGCTCACTTGGTCGATCTCAGTCCTCACCAAAAGTTGGGCCTTTAGAGAATTAACTTCCTCTTTAATAGAGGGCCCTATCTCTTCCATCTCCTGAAGGTCATCCTTCAGCTTAGCAATCACTTCGATCTAATTTTTTTATTGTTCATTCCCAGCTCTGAGTGATTTGAAAATCTTCACGAAGGCTTTGCGAGCTTATAAACTGATATCGGGTCCAATAATTCTCCTAGTTGAGAATTGGGAAAAATATAGCTATCTAAATCAGTAGACTACAAATAATACATGTCAAACCAGAAGCAAGCATTAGCATAGACTCAAGAAGATGAACACATGAACCAAAGGGAATACTTTTATTAGCATAAAGGGAAAGAGGGACACTGGCCAGTACATGAAGTTTACAAAATAAGGGTACAGACCAAGAAAAACTAAAAATTATGCAAGGAAAATAGGAACTCCTAGTCTACGAGAGCCCTAGTCTTTCACTTGGTCTTCCCCAACCTTGGTCTTCCCCTTGTCGACCACCTGTTGCTCCTGGCTAGCACCAGTGCTCCCGTCAACCGCAACAGGGATGTTCTTAGTATTACTAACAGCCTGGTTATCGCCCTCTACTTCTTCATCTTTAAAAAAAGGACCCGAACCCGGAGAATGAAGGCCGAAGAGCTTAAAACTTACATGAGTGCTAGCAGCCTTCAAAGCCTGGTCCCATCCCCTCTTAAAAAAGACCTTGCAAGCATAAGCCATATGAAGTTCAGCATCCTCGTAAGCTTTATAGAAGCCTTCTCGGTAGCTGTCATCCTTGGCTTGGGGAAGGTCACCTTCTAGCTTGGCCACCTTATCAGTCAATTTTTTATTGGCCTCCACTAATTCTGACTTCTCAATAACTATCACCATTTGAGAAGCCTCCAAGTCATCATAGGCCTTAGACATGTTCTTCTTTTCACGCTCCCATGATCAAAGGCAGTCTTCTCGGTCTCTAAGGCCTTTTTCAGCTCTTCCTCCCTTTTTAAGTTGTTAGAATGATTATACAGGAGGGTAGTGAAGCCAGACAGCATCTACAGAGAAAACTGAATAATAGGGAATCAGAATAGAAATGAGAAATAACAGAAAGAAGGAACGAGAAAGAGAGACTTACCACAGCCATCCCTTGTGCGATCTTGATGACTAGTTGAGATGGCCCCGGCCTCGAAGACCTCTCACGATCAGCGGCGAGCACTGACCTCTTCAGCAGCTCTAGATCCAAAAAAGGGGAGTCGCCCACATTAGCTCCCTCAAGATTAGGGACGGTGGTCCCATCAGCGAACTGCAAGGCTAACCTCTTAGACTCTCCTTTCTCTCTATCTCTCTTTATCTATCTATCTTTTTCTCTTATTCTCTCTGTCTCTCTCCGTCTCTCTTTCTTATTCTCTCATTCTTCTTTATTTCTCTCTCTCTCTCTCTTCCTCTCCTCTTCTTCTCTCTTATTTTCTTTCTCTTTTTCTTACTTTATCCCTTTATTAGATGGGCCAGTACCACTTCCATTGGGATAATTTATCGTAAAAAATCTTTAAAGCAGGGTTCTTGTTGGACAGGACTATATGATCATCATCGTCGTCAGGAAGCCTCAACCTCCTCTTCATAACTAATGGAGCCATATCTTTTTTCTCGCTTCTTCTTTTATTTCTCCTCCATTTTTTTCTTCTGCTCCTCCTCTTCTTTCTTCCTCGCTCTCTTCCTCTTCTTCTTCTTTAGAGCATCCCCCTCAGAAGGACCTACTTCTGGAGCTCTCAAAACTGGGACCTGATCCACTGGTCGAGCAATAAAACTGGTGCTTGTGTTCTTATATTCAGAAAGGCTGTCGACCTAGGAAGCTCACCTTCGACCAATCTCTCCTTGATGCTCCAGGCTTTCGTGAGCTCTTCAGTATTGATCTCGGTAATTTCAAGTTCTTGGTTCCTAGCATGATCTACGATAACAAAGAAGAATAAAATCAGCCACAAGAATGAGAGGAATCTACAAAAAGTTAGTAAAAAAGAAAAAAGAGGAAACGACCTATTTCGGCCACCCCATAGTCTAAAACGGGAAGATCGTGTGGTCTTTCCCCGTCCAACGGTGGGGGGTGACAGTCTCTTGCAATGAATCCACTTTCCCAGTAATCTTTATGGGATTTTGGGAGATTTACAACCAGAACTCGCTCATCTCTTCTGGTTTTCAGATACAACAAACCCATTTTGGTTTTTGAGAATGCATAACAGTAACATATCTCAGCAAGCCCCAACCTTATTCCATAAAGATTATTTATCCTATAAACACCATTCACTATCTTCCATACATTGGGGGCACACTGAGCAGGAACGATGGCAAAATACCTCAAAAATCCAAGGAATAACTCATTTGGGGGAAAAGTCAGACCTCCTTGAGTTATCAATAGGGTATGAATCCAGTGCCCCCATCCACTCTGCGAACATTACGCGGAAGGGGAGCATAGTCGATAACTACCCACTCGGGAATATTATAGTTACGCCTAAATTCTTCTACCGATATACCATTTATCATCACCATAGCTGAGCAAATAAGAATAAATCCTAACTACAGTAACTAGTTAATACAAGTAGAACAACCAAAGAAGAGGCAGAAACTATAACTTACAGATCGTAACAAAGCTTTAAAAAAGCACAGAAAGGGAGAAACTTCGACTTTTGAAGCAAGAGGAGAGCTTAGGAACGGACTACGTGCAAGAACGACCAAATTCAATGAACAGATGCTTGAGTAAGCCTCAACTGATCACTAAAACACTTAAATGATGAGTTTTGATTTCCTAGGAAGATTTTAGCGCTTCATTTCTCTCCTTAAGACAAGCGTGCCTTTGTTGCAAATCATGTTAGTACAATGATGCCATCACAGACTCTCACTACATAACAAGGAACTGAACCTCCAACCTGGTTGAAATCTATTAGCCCGTGCTTATTAGTCCAAAGATTTTGGGGGCAATTATGGGAGACCACTTTTTATAAGCCCGTGAGATTAGCTTGCCAAGATAACTTAAGTTATTTGGTCCGCCCCAAATCATGGCTTAATCCTTGCACGAGCAGTTTAGTTAGAGAAGGACACTCGTGGATATGGTCAAATCAGGTGCCGAGAATCTCAGTCGAGATATTTAATCACCTCATGTCCAACCCACATACGATGACGGGAGTCCCTTAAACAACTCAAACTATGTAACAAATATATGTATAAATTGTACTCCCTGACCCGGGGCAAAGGGTATAAATAAATTGTAATCGTTGAGAGACACTTATTAAAAAATAAGTAACCTCTCCGTGGACGTAGGCAAGTTTTAGAAACACGTACATCGTTTTTGTGTGTGATTCAATTTACTTTCTGATTTTTGTGATTGCTTTCTTGAATCTTTTTATTGTGAATTTTTTTGCACTCACAAGCTTCATTTTATATTTATTTAGGAACATGAAGGTCTCTTCAAGATCTGCGATGTGTTGCTACCTTTATAAACTCTTTACTAATATGTCGTCCACATAAACGTCCATCGTCCTACCTATCTTGTCTTCAACCATGTTGTTAACCAGCTGCTAGTAGGTTTCCCTCGCATTTTTAACCCAAATAGCATTATCTTGTAACATTAAGTTCCTCGATCATTTACTCACGATCTCTTCTCTTCATCCCCTGGGTGTATCCTGATTTAGTTATACCCAAAATATGCATCCATAAAGGAGAGTATTTCATGGTCTGCTACAACGTCTACCACAGTCTCCACTTCCTATTTGGCTTCTTAACCATTACTACATTGGACAGCAATTCGGGATTTTTAATTTCACTAACAAACTTTGCCTCTAGCCATTTTCCTACGTCTACATGTGTTGCTTGGTTCCTCTTTTATGCGAACGTTATTTTTTTATTCGAATCAAACACTTAATCATATTCACCTTCAGTTGATGGGTCAATATCGATGCATTAATTCCCGGCATGTCCTTGTGCCTCCATGCGAACATCGTGTGGTGCTTTTTCAAAAATTGGATCAACTACTTCCCCTTATCTTCTTCCAGTGACAATCCCACATAAACCACTCTTTTGGGGCAATCTTCCTATAAAGGGATGGGTACCAAGTCTTCTACTGGGTACCTTGTTGTGACCTCTTCCCTTGGGTCCAACCTATCGATGTTGAAGGCCTCACACTTCTTTTTAGGGACATAAAGTAACATTTTTTAGCCCTCGAATGGCTTTCGCGTACCGTCCCTGTCCCGTGCAGCATTAGAAACCGAATGGTTAGGGACTTGATTGATAATATGTTATCCAAGAGACTAAAGGTTGTCCGCCCTATGAGTACATTATATGTCGAGGGGGATATGACCACTAAAAACTCTACTTATAGAGTGATCGATCGCTCAGCCCTCTATATTGTGAACGGTATCTCTACGAACCCCTTTAGATAAACCTGCTCCCCGAAAAAACCCATAAATAGACCTTGTACCATCTTCATCTGCTTAAAGCATTCATAGTATATCAGGTTGTCTTAACTTCCATTATCTATCATTATTCTCTCCACGTTCTAGTTGGATATCTCTGCAGTTATTAGAAGCGAGTCGTCATGGGGCATAATGAGATCTCTAGAGTAATGGGGAGAAAAAAATATATTTTACCAACCTTCGGTGGGTTTTTCCAGTAACTCCCTTTTCTGGCTTCAGTAGGCTTTTCTAGCTGAGGCCGACTCCCCTTCGGATGCAAACCCTCCAGATATCATTCCGATTCACCTCTTTTCTTCGGTAACACCTGGATCCCACTTGTCTTCCGATCTCGACTCCCTTTATTTAGATCTTCTCCTCCACTTAATTCTTTATTTCTCACTCTAATTGTCCTCCCGAAGGACTCCCCTCTGGACGAAGTCCCTCGGGTATCCCCTCTGCACCAGCGCTTCAATCTCACTTTTAAGATGCAGGCACTCATTTGTGTTGTGGCCATAGTCCTGATGGAACTGGCAGTACAGGTTGGACTTGGGCTTTATCAGTCGGTTCCTCGATTTGTGTGGCCATATCAGCATCTTGGGACCCTCCCCACTGTGGTATTGAGAGGGTTGAACTTCTCAGTCCGATTCTGGTGCATCTTGGGGACTCCTCTTGGTGCCGGTGGTATGCATCTCCCCCCTTCTTCTTGGTATCTCCATTTTTTTTGTTCTTTTTTGCACTTTATCTTTCCATTTTTTTTGTCATACTTTGCTCCCCCTCAGTTACTAGAGTGGTGATTTGACTGCATACTACTAAGGGTATCCTCAGCATGGATGTGTTTCTCAACCTTCTTCATGAGTTCAGTCATGTTAGCCAGGGGTTCTTAGACAGTGAGTAAACAATGTTATCGTTGAAGAATACCCTCGGGAAGGCCGAAACTGCCACCTTCTCGTCTGAATGGTTTATGTGGAACAGTTCATCGTTGAATATCTTGATGTACTCTCTAAGACTTTTCTCCCTGGTGTGAAGGATGTTAAACGAGTGGTTGTGGTCTTTTAATGGACTTTACTGCCAATGAAGTGGCGAACGAAGTGCTTGGAGAGCTCATTAAAATAGGTGATGGAGTGTGGGGGCAGTTGATTGAACCATGTCCTCATCCATCCATTTAATGTGGTGTGAACGCCCTGTACTGTATTGGTTTTGGGCTGTCCATAAAATCCATATAGGCCCCATAATGATCGACGTGGTCCCTTAGGTCCGATGTGCCGTCAAAAGAGTCCGTGCGGGGTAGTTTGAAGTTAGATGGCATGGGGCAAGCCATGACCTCCAAATAGAATGGATATTCTCGCTCGGCATCTCTGATAGCCTCGTTATTCGGTGGGAGCCCGATGCCCTGAGCCACTGACACTCGATGAACGATGGAGGAAGCTGCAGGGCGGGGCGGTGGTCATACTTAGTTCTCCTGACTTTGCTCACGGTGGGGGGGTCTAAGTCTACCAGTTGCTTCGGTGGTTGTTGGGGTTGGGAATGCCGGTTCAATAGTTTTACCAGTTGGTCCTGGAGGACCAGTTGCTATTCTCTAAAGCCTTTAATGGCCTATGCAACTTGGTTCCTATTTATGTCTATGAAAACGGTCGTTCCCACAGACGATCCCAATTATGTTGATGCAAAATTCTACACAACATGATAAACTAGTATACTATAGCTAGATAATTGAGAATGGGGTTAGGAATGAGAGAGAACAAAATATATACATGGTTCAGTCGGACTTGGACTACATCCACGGGAAAGGGCCAACAATTGTTTATTATGGGAATCAATGCTAGATTGCCCGAATACAATTCATTGCCTAGTTAATCTACTGTTCGATAAGGCTTTATATACACTGCATTAATTCAACGTTCCTCCTATTCTCATGCATAAACGATATATTTCAAACCTAGGAGGAACATGTGTTCGGATTCTCCAAGATATCTGCTCGTAATAATAGGGCTCGTGCCAGCCGTTGAGCACACGTTCTTTGATTAAGTCTTTGACAGTTTAAATATTGGCCGCATCACGAGGAGTCCTTCGGTCAATAATGGATGCCCCTTCGGCTAACTGAAGGACCCCCACTAAGTTGTTCATATCCCCCGAGCGTTGTTGGCCAATTGAATCTCATCATTTGTCAATATTCTCAGGAAGGAATCCTTCGGTACCTGCCGACTGAACCTCGTTCGGATTCTACCCAAACATGACCCCTCGGGTACCATTTGGATATTACTTCATTCATTCGGCTATCATTCAAAAATCTCCTCATCATAAATACATAAAAATAGTGGGCCTTACAATCTTCCCCACTAATATAGGAATTTTGTCCTCATAATACGTGAAAGCACAACGTCACAACGTAAATCGCACAAATACTATAAGCTCGTACACAACTAGACCAATGCTCGTATCACCACGAGAAAAAAAATAAGGCTCACATACGCCTTACCATAGTATGCCACGACTGGGATGCCCATACACCCAATACCACGTGTACACACCCATGCCCACACCCATCGCATATGCATATCATATATATATATATATATATATATATATATATATATATATATATATATATATATATCAATAATATATATAAGGTGTAATCTTAAAGTAAAGGCATGTCCTAATACCCTACTACTCACGACTCAACTCTTTATGAGATTGCCCCACCTATGCTACCGGCGGTGCGAACGTTACTTAGTGCTTTTGACGTTGCACTCCTTGGCTACGCTGACCCTAAACCTTAGAATATATCGCCACTCTATGTATTATCTCTCCACATAAGTAATGCCCAATGTAATAACCAAATATCGTAGAACCCAATCTCCTCTTAACTATCGATCCTTATTGAGTTTCATGCATGGGATGTCCACCCCCCCCCCCCCCTCCCGACACATAAGTACCTAGCTCAGTCAGTTATTAAGATTTGTTAGCCCAAGACCAAATATGCAACAGTACACTATCCACACAAATTAATATGCATCACGAGGTAAATCCCCACACATCTTGCTATGTACCCCGAAAACCAAATATCATAAATTTACACCTTAACCTGCGTAATAATAAATACATGTAACCATTTATCTACATCGAGTGGTGGGTTGAATACTCTCTCACCCTAACCCAAGCTAAACCATAATGTATCGACCTAGCTAGACTCCCAATCTATGCGTCACAAAACTCCACTATTACACGAGTGATAGAAAATAGAAAATAGACGGTGACTTTAACGAGTGATATTATCATATACACTTTAATCATGACACCAACGCACCCATTATCAATTAAGGTGTTATATTTCAAATCCTACAAAACTCACGGCTATCACCTAAGTGCCGGTAGTAACACCAACTACATAAAATTTGTAGGCTTTGACCGAACCATTTGTGGTTCCTGATTATAATACCAAGAAGCTACATTCAACCATATGGTCGTACACTAATTATAACAAAATGATAAACACAATTCACCATAGGATCTCTCTCACGCGGATCAACTCACTATCTCGTAACATCCTCTCCTCCCAATTTTCTTTAATAGGGGTACTTTCGACCTTACACTCATAATCACGATCCTTAATTAAAGCATGTTCTTACCTCGAGCCCTTTGGAACTTACTCGTTCTCGAGCCTTCTTTATAACCAATGCATTCACAATATTTGCCCAAAACACATAGGCAACCCCATTATCATAATAATCTATTTTTGAGTTGTATCAACTCAATCAATAAAACATCAATCATGTCCTCTCCAGTTTCCAACTACTCGGGTGAACTAACCATTTAGTCCTAGCTAGCTCCAACTCATTATCAACAACCATTCGGTGACCCTACCTCTTGGTCGAAGTTCTCACATTATCATCGCTCTTAGACGCATATGGGTTTAATATTATAAATCAACCTTGCTCCAATATAAGCATAACACACATTCTATTCTCTTATGCGTCTAAGAGAATAGACGCAGTAATCCATTGCCCCCTCCTAGATGCACATATCTCATAAAGTCATTTTACTCGCCTTAATTGCCATCACAATCCATATTATCATTGGTAGAACCCAAATTTCTAATAGGCTCCTCAAACTCAAATTCTTTAATTTTTCAAAATCACCTCATCATTAAACATATATATTATGTTCTTTCATAAATCTCTAAGTTGAAGACCTTACCCCAAATATGATAACTCCCATAATTATCTTTATAGTTGTCGTGAACACCTTTGTCCAACCACTCATCCTATTCTTGACCACTCACTAACAACAGTCTTTATTATCACGCTCCTACATGCTCGAATGCTCCTCAAGTCTCGTCGTTGTTCAAACTTTTATGAACGATGCCTACACACACATCATCATGAAAGAATCCTCAATATAAAATGAAATGGATACAACACAAATCCTTAAGACATTTGAACTTGGATCCTATGATACCAACTGTAACACCCCTATTTTCCATAACTAGTTGATCGATTGAATGCAAAAGACAAGGAGCATTAAAAAATTTATATCATCCTTAATATCAACGTAAATATAAAAATGGCAGTAGATAAAAAAATCCATATATTAAAACTCAATAACGGATGACAATGAGAAACTAAACCGAACTAAGATAAAACTGAAACTCCAATAAAACTGAATCCACTATGATAAATTCTCTTTATAAAAATGTCTCAACTGAAATGAAATATACAACTGTAATCACCTCAGATCAAAGATCCTAAATACAAAAGACTACGAAAATGAAACAACAACTCCTACTATATGGATGATGATTAAATCTTTAACAACTGCAGGTATGACTGCTTAGTCCCGTTAATCTTGTATATAATAATAAAAATACTTATAAGGTAAAAAGGGTTTACAGATTTGGGTTAGTTCCCTAAAGCTGCAAGAAATAACTTAAGATATCAAAAAAGTAATAATCGTGCGAATTATTTACGATGAGCATGTCAACCCACCGACACTCACATACAAGAGATACCTTACCCCTCAATATAAGTGAAATACAACATGAGTGTCCTTACCCAAGGCATAATCAATACTAAGAAATATTTATCACTAAATTAATAAGTATTATCGCATAACCAAATACTAACATATAGAATACACCCTAATACCCACATAAATATACTCATTAAGACGCTCAGTATCTCATAAATGCAACAATTCTCTTGTTTTAACATCTTTTAATTACACGTGTTCGTCACTAAACCGTAACGTATGTATACAATACGATCCCGAATCAGTCCCTCACATGTCACCCTCACAATTACATATACACAATCTCATAAAATAACACATAAATGTGATATAAGGCTTTAATCAAAATGTCCGTCGCCAGACTAAAATCATTTATAGGTATATAAGTCTTATAATAACTGTTGATGTAAAAAATTAGAGCACTCTAATAATTTAATCACAGATAAATAAATGAGACAAAAGATTTTAAAGTGGTTCAGCCTTATAAGAATGGCCTACGTCCACTGTTGTGTTATTGCTGAGTGTTTAGGAATTCTCGATTACAAGTTCTCTCAAGAAATTCCTCTCTCGATTCCAGGGTTTGGATTCGGGGTCCTTCACAATGAGGATTGTACAATGTATTTATAGCCCTGAGGCTGTAATATGAAAGGGTAATACATTAAATGATACATATGAAAGGGTAATACATTTAACGCCCTTTTTACGTGTGCGTCTGAATGATAAGCATTTAATGAACAGTTAAACTGTTGGTATCCTGCTTCGAGGTGCAGCTCGGACCGCCTGAGTTGCTCGGACCGCTTGAGCTTCTCGGTGCTAAAGAGTTCCTCGGAGAGGTCTGTTCCTCGGAGCGTATGAGTTCCTCGGAGTAACATGGATCCTCGGAGCGTGTGATCATCTCAGAAGTGCTTGTTTTTGCCATGTAGATAGCCACGTGTCTTCATATGATTGGTCCATGTCAGCAGATTAAATTTGGTATCAACAGAAGCCCCCAATGTTTCATAGTTCGAAATTTGAGGAGTATGGAACATTCTTTCTCGGAATATGGTAGCTTTAAATAGTTTTCCTGATTTTTAGGAGCGTTTCCCATGTATTTATTTCTCCTTCCCAATTCGTAGAATCATGCTTTTTTGGACTTTTCTGCGTGCTTCGATTCCCGCGTCACTTTTCGTCTTTTTAGCCGTTGTTGCCAGCTCTGATTCTCGTGCCACTTTTCATCTTTTTAGCCGCCGATAAAGTAATCATCTTTTTCTGTAATCATTACTTCACCATTTCCCAAGGCAAGGTATTTAAACTTCACAGATACTCCCATCGTCTTCTTCTTTTCAAATTTATATCTTCGAGTTTTTCATTGTCTTCTACTCTCTTGTGCGTTCATCTCTTCCATCGTTCATTGTCAACAGCTCTACTCTTTTTCTGTAAGATCTTCTTCTTTCTTCTTCATTTCTATTATTCATCATCACGGTTTACCCTGTTGAGTCTCTTGAAAAGTTTTGCTCTGATTTTTCCATTCCCTCTTGGGTTGTCTTGGAAGAGCTTTCTGAGCCTTCTGATTATTTCAATTTGGCTGAGGGACATTGGTTCCCCAGTCTCTTTTTTGCTGAGTGTGGATTTTATTTTCCACCAAATCCCTTGTGTCTGGAGTTCTGTCAGTACTTCGACATTGTTCCTGCACGAATAGCCCCCAACACATGGAGAATAGTTAATGGGGTGCATAGATTAAATCAAGTGCATGGAACTCATATAGGAATTCCATAAATCATTTACTGCTATAGATGGGCAGTTAATGATAATATTTTTTATTTAAAAACTAGATTTTTAAATAGAGCCTTAGTAGTCAATCTCCCTGATGCCAATAGGGATTATTTTGAGCATGGGGTTGTCATAAAAAATTAGCAACACCCTCCATTAACTGGAGATGAGGTTTACCAGGGTCCCAAATGCCCCCCTTATGGCAATGGGATAGGTTATTTTTATTTCATTTTATTTATTTTGAAATCATGTTTCTTTTATGTTTGATGAAATGTGCCACTGATATCTCAATGTTTGTTTATTTGCAGTTGATAACAAAAGAAAGTGCCCAAAAGAAGCAGATGTCAATATAAGGCATTTGAAACTTATCTGGAGTCTGCATCAGAGTGTTGCCGACGAGCATATTAGGTCGGCTTCGTATTTGCTCCAGTACAGGAGCTACACCACTTCTTTCACTGCTCGTCCAGTGATAAGTGAATTAGAGCCAGTATCAGCTTCCACCAGCTCATCGCCTGAATCCCATATTCCTTTAAGTGAAAGGATGAAGAAGAGAAGACCTCCTACCCTGTTTGAGAAAACTGCCTCCGGTTCTGGGGAGGCAAAGAGGAGTAGGATTGATGTCCCAAGGGAGGGGACGAAGAAGAATGATGCGCCTTCCTTAGCTGCTGCAGTTGTGAAGGTTGCTGAGAAGCCCGCAATGGCTCCGAGCAGGTCTGCTGCTCCTGGAAAGGTGATTGTGATATCACCGACCAAGGGTTCTTCCTTGGTTGAATCTGTACATGTTCCCCCAAGGAGGCTGAAGAAGAGCTCCTCGATCAATTTGGCTAACACCATTACTCAGCCCCCAGCTGCTGGGACTGGAGTTCCCACTTTTGTTCCCCCGAGCTCTGCCATGAGCTCGATAAAGTCCTGGATCATTCCCGAGGTACAAGGTACTGAAGAAAACCTTACTCGGGACATGGTCACCTCGTTAGCTGCTCGTCACCTTGCTTAGGTAAGTTTTCTTACTTTGAACTTTTCATATTTCCTTTGTTATTTCAATCTCTAACTTGTTTTCTTTTTCTATTCACAGTTGACGAGCTACTTCAATATAATCCTGAAGAAGGATGAAGCGATTAAGGCTTCATTGCTCCTCGTCCAATGTGGAGGGAGCTCTGGAAGAAGCTACCAAGTCTCTGGCAGATTTTCGCCAGAATTATGCTGATGACAAAGCTGTCTGGGAGAAGAAGCTTGCCTCCACTGAGCAAGAAAAAGCTCGGGCTGTTGATGCCTCCAAGGAGTTGGAGAAAAGAATAAATGCCCTGGAGAAGGAAAATAAGGAGCTCGAGGAGAAGCTCAAAACTGCTGGAGAGTTTGAAGATAAACTCAAAGCTGCCGAGGAGGAGTTGACTAAACTTCGAGAAGTAGGTCGGCAGAAAGAAGAGGTAGAAAATAAGTTGAAGACTGCTGAGAACCTGCTGTCCGAGAAGCTTGCCTTGGAGAAGACCAAGAGAAAAATGGCTGTAAAGAAGTCCTTCAGCTCTGGCTGGGACAAGGGGTGGAACAAGGGGTTGGCTGCCATAGTATCGCAAGTGGACTATGGCAGTCTAAAGTACTTTAGGGATGGTTGGGTTGCTGCCTTTCAGGAGATGAAAGTCAACGAGTCTTCCGAGCTCTTCCAGAGACATATTCTGGTCCCCCTCCAACTCCAGAAGACTTAGAAGAGGACGAAGCTACCTCCGAAGAGTCTTCGATGGTGATGGGAGATCATGCCCTAGCCATCCAGCCTGCTACTGAGGAAAATCAGTAAGTCGTTTCTTCCTTCGAGAAACTGCCTACTCTCCCCGAGCAGCTATCTCTTCCCTCCGAGCAACCTACCTCTTCATCTCAGCCTCCCGAGAAGGTTTTAGGAGATAAGGAAAAGGTGTAGTGTTGTTCGGGTTTCTCTTTATTTTCTTTCTCTTTATCAAATGTAACCCAGAATATGTAACTCTGAACTATGATCTAATAAAACTTGAACTTTTTTCCATACTGTTGTTCATCTTCTATTCATACTCTGCTTATATTTCTTATTGATGATTTCTCTTCTTTTCTCTGCTAGTTTTTGGCCAGGATGGAACTGCTATCTGCCCATGATACAAAGTTGTTGCGACAATGTAATGAATACTTCAAGGCTGGTCACACAGACCTGAGTGCAGCACAAGTTGTCAACATCCTCGTCCAGGAAGCTTCAGAACAGGCAGTGGAAGCATATCAATATCTAAAGTGTCTGCTTGATCGGGTTGTAGCCAATAATGTTGCCTATTATGAAATGATCGAGGATCTTCAAAGCACCCTCGAAGACCTTCAGCTTCAATACAAAGAATCCACTGCCTTGTTGCATGAGGGGTACGAGAAGAAGTACCAGCAGATCATTGCCGACAAGGGCTGCGAGAAGCTTTTTGCTGGGTACGATGTGAGGGAGAGAACCTTGAGAGGTGAGGTCGAGGAATGCAGACAGATTGCTGTGTTGCTGGAACAAGAAAACATCAGCCTGCAAAAGGAGCTGTCACAATTGAAGTCTGCAGCTTCCACTTCTAGTGCCTTGATCCCAGTGACCGACGAGGGATTCTCATTCTTAGAGGTTGAGAATGCCAAGTTGAGGGACGAGTTGGAGACTTTGAAGAGCTTTGGCCCCTCTACATCTTCTCGTGGTCGAGCAAGAGCTCCTCGGGGACGAGCAAGAGCAGCTCGGGTTCTTATCGAGGAACAGAGGACTCAGTCTGCCTTAGAGAACCAGGCGTTGTCTGATATGTCAAAGAAGATTAGGGACCTGGAAAAATAGCTCTCCGTGTAGAATTCAGTCCTGGAGAATAAGGAGCTTTTCATCAAGAATCTCCACGAGCATCTAGAAAGGCTAACATATCAATTCCACAAATAGCCCAGGGAGTTCTGGATAGCTGGATACAATGAAGCGCTATACCACTTGGACGATCGTATCCAGAATGCCAACAATGAGGGCTATAAGCAAGGTTGGCTGAATGCCTTAGGTGTGTTGAAGCTCGAACAAGGTCATTATCTGTGGGACTATTATGATCCCGGGCTACTCGACCTACCTGTGCCTCCATATAATTTGGACATGGATTGGATCCCTGCCAGAGCCATTCCTCGGAGCTTAATTTCAAAGTATCTCAGTGATTACAATTTACATTCTCAAATCGAGGTATCTCGTCCAGAGCATCTCTTAGATCGACCATCCGTGGTGAATGTTAGGATGTTGAAGGATCTCAACTTCATCAATTCTCCTCTGTCTTTAAATGATCCGCCTGCTGGCGAGGAACCTGTGTCAAAAGCACAGGGGAAGAGACCAGTAGAATAGGAATTTTTGATGTAATAGTTAGTATACATTTCAGTATCAATGTACTTTTCATTTTATTATCAATGTAATTTATTTTGAATTCAATGAAAGACTTTCATTTTTGTTTGCAAATCTTGATTGCTACTGTCTTGTAGTTATCAAATACTTTATATTTGTGCATATTTGTTAAAAAGATAACATTATTGTGTTGTTTGTCAACCAACTCAGTAATAATTAAAAAGTTACAAGTATCAATACTGTTGCTCGATCACTTAATAATAAAGTAATGAGTATAAAAATGTTTGTTTAAAATATTTCCAACCAACCAAGGTTGTTAGATTCTCTATGTCGACTAACTATAGTTAGTGGGTTTTTATCCCCGACCAGCCATAGTTAGTAAGTTTTTCTCTTAAATGTTTCCGACCAACCAAGGTCGGTAAATTTTCTTTGTCGACTAACTACAGTTGATGGGTTTTTATCCCCGACCAGCCATAGTTAGCAACTTTTGCACTTTCTGGAATAATCTTACCTCCCGACCAACATAAGTTGGTATTTGAGAATATTTTGTTTCCTAGCCAAACAGGTTGGTATTTTTAGGAATATTTTGTTTCCTAGACAAACAGGTTGGCATTTTTAGGAATATTTTGTTTCCTAACCAACCGAAGTTGGCATTTTTAGGAATATTTTGTTTCCTAGCCAAACAGGTTGGCATTTTTAGGAATATTTTGTTTCCTAGCCAAACAGGTTGGCATTTTTAGGAATATTTTGTTTCCTAACCAACCGAAGTTGGCATTTTTAGGAATATTTTGTTTCCTAACCAACCGAAGTTGGCATTTTTAGGAATATTTTGTTTCCTAACCAACCGAAGTTGGCATTTTTAGGAATATTTTGTCTCCTAACCAACCGAAGTTGGCATTTTTAGGAATATTTTGTTTCCTAACCAACCGAAGTTGGCATTTTTAGGAATATTTTGTTTCCTAGCCAAACAAGTTGGCATTTTTAGGAATATTTTGTTTCCTAACCAACCGAAGTTGGCATTTTTAGGAATATTTTGTCTCCTAACCAACCGAAGTTGGCATTTTTAGGAATATTTTGCTGAGCAGTCTGAGTTTTGTTGAGTTTTACCGAGTAGTGTGTAGCACTAGTATTCCCCAAAAAATTCTCAATAAAAGGAGAGACTTTATCAGAATATCTTCCTTTTATTCATACTGATGGAACTGTGTTACATATACATCACTGATAATACTTGCGTAGGTGCTCTGCGTTCCATGCATTCTTAAACTCCTCGCCTTCTAAAGTTGCTATTCGATAAGTTCCTGGTCGAACAACTTCTGTAACTCGGTATGGTCCATGCCAGTTTGCTTCCAGCTTATTGTGCTTTTGAATTACTTTCTTCAGCACATAGTCTCCTTCTTTCAGGTCGCACTTCTTCACCCTTTTGTTGTAGAATAAAGTTGTTCGCTGCTGGTAAGCAGCATTTCTAATGGCTGCTTCTTCTCTAACTTCCTCGAGTATGCTTAAATCCAGTCTTCTCATTAAGTCGCTGACAGGGGAATTGAAATTTAGTACCCTGTGTGTTGGGAGGCCCAATTCGACAGGTATAACAGCTTCACTTCCAAACGCCAGCATATATGGTGATTTTCCAGTTGCTACTAGGGGAGTAGTTCGAAAAGCCCAGAAAACTGATTGTAACTCGTTGATCCAGTTTGCTTTCGCATCATCCAATCTTTTCTTCAAACCGTTCAGCAGCGTTTTGTTTGTCACTTCAGTTTGTCCATCGCTTTGAGAATGGCCTGGTGCTGAGTGGACCTTCAAAATGTTTGATTGATGACAATAGGCAGCGAACTCTTCGTTATCAAATTGTGTTCCATGGTCTGTGATGAAAGCATGAGGAAGACCATATCGACAAATAATATTCTTCCACACAAATTGGTACACCTTCTCGTACGTCATGTCGATGAGTGGCTCAGCTTCTACCCACTTAGTAAAATAATCCACTGCAACGACAAGGTATTCGAACCTTCCTCGGGTCGTTGGCAGTGGCCCAACCAAATCAATTCCCCACATGGCAAATGGCCAAGGTGAAGTTATGGGTGTCAACAATGCTTGTGGAGTTCTTCGGATGGAGGAAAAATGCTGGCACTTGTCACACTTTTTGGCATAGGCTATACAATCAGCCCTCATCATCGGCCAGTAGTATCCTTGCGTCATCACCCTTTGTAAAAGCGTTTGACCTGCTACATGCGCTCCATAAGACCCTTCATGGATCTCTTCAATCAATTCTTTCACCTCGGAGGGATGTACACGCCTCTGCAAACCTGCCATAATTCCTCGTTTATACAAAATACCATTAGTTAATACATACCGAGCAGCCTTAAACTTCAATTTCTTGGCTGCGAGCTTGCCAATTGGCAATTCTCCCTCCTCAATATATGCCCTGATGGGATCCATCCAAGATGATCCTAATTCAAGGGTAATAAAGTTCATTATCAGATCTTCATCTATGCTCCGACCAGCTAACACTTCAATTGGGATTATTCGTCGTAGCTCGGTGCGAGTAGCTGATGCTAGTCGAGCTAAGGCGTCTGCTCTCGCATTATCCATTCTTGGTATTCTGACCAGCTGAATAGCGGCAAATTCTGACACCAGCTCCTTTGCCTTTGCATGATATCTGATCATTAATTCTCCTCTAACTGCATATACTCCCATCATTTGGTTTACGATCAATTAAGAGTCACTGAAGATCACAACCTGTTGCGCTTCCATAATTTTTGCCAAATTAAGCCCTGCAATCATGGCCTCATATTCAGCCTCATTGTTGGAAGCTTTGAATTGGAAACGCAAGGCGTATTCCATGTCGACCTCGTCCGGAGTACTCAAAACTACCCCCGCGCCACATCCTGCAGTGCAAGATGAGCCATCTACATATAGCCTCCATACAGGTAACTCGTCTTCAAATTTTTGATCATTCAGAGTTCCACGGTGAAATATTTGCTGCTTCCTTTCCTCCTCGGATTTTTCTTGCTCTTCGTCGATCATTTCTTCTTACCCTTTTACCAACCGGAGTTGGTCTGAGCTCGAATTCAATGATCCTGTAACATCCACTTGCCCTTTTACCAACCGGAGTTGGTCTGAGTTAGTGTTTGTTGATACTGTAACATCCACAGGTTGATCAGCGAGCAACTCTTGTTCCTCGTCCGGAGTCCTCACAACTATCTTTGCATCACATCCTGTAACATCCACACGCTCTTTTACCAATCGAAATTGGTCTGAGCTTGTGTTTGTTGATCCTGTAACATCCACAGGTTGATCAGCGAGTAACTTTTGCTCCTCGATGGTATCAGGATAGGTGAACTCCGCTATAAAATCTGCTACAGCCTGCCCTTTTAATGATGATCTGGGTTCATAAATTATATCATATTCATCGAGCTCTATTGCCCAGTACATCAATCTCCCTGATTTTGCTGGCTTATGAAGGGCTTGTCTCAGTGGCACATCGGTATATACTACTATAGTATGAGCCTGGAAGTATGGCCTCATTCTCCTACTTGCCTCAATTAACGCCAGTGCTAACTTTTCCAGCCTTGGATATCTAATTTCTGCTCCTCGAAAGGCCTTACTTGTGTAGTAAATTGGCTTTTATACTCCATTCTCCACTCTGATCAACGCCGAGCTAGTTGCATTCTCGGGACACTGCAAGGTACAAATACAATTTTTCTCCCATCATCGGCCTGGACAACAGTGGAGGTGCTCCCAAGTATTTCTTCAAGTCTTGAAAAGCCTTCTCACATTCATCATTCCACTCAAAAGTCTTTCTGAGTGTCTTGAAGAATGGGAGACATCTATCAGTTGCTCGTGACACAAATCTGTTGAGTGCCACTACTCGTCCAGTGAGACTCTATACTTCCTTCTTTGTTGTTGGAGATCGCAGCCCTAATAGAGCTTTGATCTTTTCAGAATTTGCTTCAATGCCTCGCTGATTGACAATGTACCCGAGGAACATGCCTTCTCGTACTCCAAATATGCACTTCATCGGGTTTAGCTTCATTTGATATTTATCTAGTTGATCAAAAGTCTGACTTAAGTCAACTAGATGATCGACAGCTTTCTTGCTTTTCGTCAGCATATCGTCAACATAGACTTCCATAGTGTCACTGATTTGTTCAGCAAAGACCTTGTTCATCAGCCTCTGATATGTCGCACCTGCATTTTTCAAACCAAAAGGCATAAAATTATAACAATAAGTTCCCCTAGGGGTAATGAAAGAAGTACTCTCCCTATCTTCAGGTTTCATTTTGATCTGATTGTAACCAGAATAAGCATCCATGAAGCTCAGCAACTCGTGTCCCGAGGTAGCATCCACCAGTTGATCAATTCGGGGCAATGGAAAGTGATCCTTTGGGCATGCTTTGTTGAGGTCGGTGAAGTCTACACACATCCTCCACTTATTGTTCTTCTTCTTTACCATCACCACATTAGCTAACCAATCTGTATATTTGACATCTTCAATGAAACAAGCTTTCTGGAGTTTCTCGACTTCCTCCTGTATAGCTTGATTCTTCTCAGGACTGAATACTCTTCTTCTCTGCTTCACAGGCTTGATCTCCTTATTCACATTGAGCTCGTGACATAAGAAGTTTGGGTCTATCCCAGGCATATCTTCATGACTCCACGCAAAAGTTTGTCTTCTGCTTCTAAGGAAAGTTATCAATTCCTGTTTTAATGAGGCTTCCAACGATGAACCTATTTGAGTAGTTCGCTCAAGGCGCTCGTCGTCCAGAATGATGTTTTCAGTAGCTTCCACCACTTGACCCTTCACGAGTTGCGACTCATCTCGAGGATCCAAGGTTTCAATTTTTGCACCTTCATCCACTTGATAGGTAGTAGTCTTTTTCTTTGATTCTTCCAGTTCTTCTTGCTCGGCGGATGAATAATAGCATTCCCGAGCTACTTTCTGATCACCCTTCACAGCTCCTACTCCAAAGTTTGTTGGAAATTTTAGGCACTGATGCACTGTATATGGTACAGCCTCGAACTTCTTTAATCCTACTCTTCCCATGATGATATTGTACGATGATTGGACATTCTTATCCATCACGAATAAACGTATTTTTTCTGTCCGACAAGCAGGCCACGTACCAATGAATATATCCAACTTGATCGTCCCAAGTGGAAATACTTTCTCGCCAGCAAAACCGATGAGGGGTCTATGGTAAGGCTCCAGTTGAGATAGCTTTAGATTTAAGCTATCGAAACACGAGTAGAACATAATGTCTGCCGAGCTACCATTGTCGACCAGCACTCTTGAAATCATTACCTCCTTCATTCTCATCTTGATCATCAGTGGATCATCATGAGGATATAAAACACCTGTAAGGTCATTTTTTGAAAAAATGATGACCAATTTCTCCTTGTTCACCTTTCTCGGGCGATCTTCCGCAGCTAGATTTATTCGCTGAATGTACGAGCAAGCTTGAGCCTCACCAAGGTAAGATTTTCTTTCTGCAGTAAGGTCTCCTCCTCCTGCATCTCCTCCTGTAATAACATTACAATCAAATAACCCAAAGCGTATTGAAAATACCTCTCGTTCTGGCTGCCTTGGTTTCTTGGGAAGATCGGGGTCATCCTCTGGATCAACTTCATGGTTTCTTTTCTTGCTCTCCTCTGCTCGACGAGGAGATCTAGACCTCTCTCTAGTTCGGTCGTTGTTTCTTCTTTCGCCTCCCCGATCAACATACTTTGCTAGCTTTCCTCTTCGGACGAGTGTTTCAATCTCATTTTGAAGAGCTATGCAATTTTTGGTCATATGGCCATGATCCTTGTGGAACTCGCAATATTTTTCCCTATTCCTCGTGTCAGGGTCTGCCTTCATTTTCTTTGGCCAGTTTAACTCCTCGCTGTTCTTAATTTCTTCCAGGACGTGGTTGATATTTGCCTTCAAAGGTGTGTAATTGACAAATTTTCTCAAGACCTCCCATGACGACCTATTTTTGGATTGTTTATCACCACCATTATTCTTATGTTCTTTCTTCTTAGCTTTATCACCTCCCACCTTGGTTTCTTTGGTGTCCATATTCTTCTTCGCAGACATAGCCTCCTCGGCATTCATAATCTTGGACGCTTTTCCCATCAGGTCCGACATGGTTTGAGGTGGATCTTTGGCCAAAGTGTAGTACAACTTGTTTGGCAGCAGTCCACTCATCAAAGTAGTAATCGATGTCTTCTCCTCATAATCAATGACTTCGAGTTTCTCGTTATTAAAACGAGTTATATAATCTCTGGTACTCTCACTAGCTTTTTGTCTAACACTTAACAAATGTGCTACTCGTTTCACTGGCTTTGCTCCGAAGCAGAAATTCCCAATGAATAACTCAGCCAGTTGAAGAAAAGTTGAAATCTTACCCCAAGGAAGTTTATTATACCATATCATCCGGTAAGAGTTCCCGAGAATGCCCTGCATCTCATCTCGTCTGGGATAGCATAGATGTCGGCAGCAGCTTGATATTGTTCTATATGAAGAACAGGGTCAGTCTTCCCATCATACTTGGGAGTCACAACAGGTGCTTTAAACTTTGATGGTGTTGGAAAATTAACAATGTCCTGGAAAAAAGGTGTTCCTCGAACAAAGGTTCATTGTAGAGGGTTCTTGGCCTTAGACATTTCCCCTAATCTATCCTCCAGCCTCTGAATAGATCCTTTCCATGCATCATTTCCTTCCTCGGGCCTATTGGTTCGAGCAACTGATCGCGTTGAAGTGGCCTCCTGGGATTTATCTCGACGAGCAGCTGGTCGGTCATAGGATCTATCTTGACGAGCAGCTGGTCGCGACTGGGCAGATCCTTCCCTTAAATCTGATGGTCTCCAAAGCTCCTCGACGCTGCATTAAGAGGACTTTTATTCCTCCTAGGGCCTAATCGGTCGAAAGGAGAAACCCTACTTAATATTTCCAATGCGCTGGTCCTTTCTGGGGAGAGGGTGACACGTTGTTCAGTATCTGTGGCTCGCACTAACGAAGTTCGTCCAGGTTGATAAGAAAAATCTTCAGATTCCTCATTGCGATATGAATTAGTACGCCTAGTACGCGAAGAAGGCGCACGGGTATTTCTTTGAATGCTTCGTGGTCCGGAATGGGCTGATGCACCGCCATGGAGGGTTTGGATGAGTTGTCGCATTGTTTCTTACATGACGGTCTGGCCCTGAGCCAGATTTGCCATTATTCCAGTCATATCTGGAATAATTGGTGGAGCAGATGGATTTGGAGGGGTTCCAGCGTTTCGATTGCTGGATTCAGGAATATCAGCCATTGGTAATGGATTGTTTTTTATGAAAAATGATATTATCAGTCGTTTCCCACAGACGGCGCCAATCTGTTGATGTAAAAAATTAGATCACTCTAATAATTCAACCACAGATAAATAAATGAGACAAAAGATTTTAAAGTGGTTCAGCCTTATAAGAATGGCCTACGTCCACTGTTGTGTTATTGCTAAGTGTTTAGGAATTCTCGATTACAAGTTCTCTCAAGAAATTTCTCTCTCGATTCCAGGGTTTGGATTCGGGGTCCTTCACAATGAGGATTGTACAATGTATTTATAGCCCTGAGGCTGTAATGTGAAAGGGTAATACATTAAATGATACATATGAAAGGGTAATACATTTAATGCCCTTTTGCGTGTGCGTCTGAATGATAAGCATTTAATGAGCAGTTAAACTGTTGGTATCCTGCTTCGAGGTGCAGCTCGGACCGCCTGAGTTGCTCGGACCGCTTGAGCTTCTCGGTGCTAAAGAGTTCCTCGGAGAGGTCTGTTCCTCGGAGCGTATGAGTTCCTCGGAGTAACATGGTTCCTCGGAGCGTGTGATCATCTCGGAAGTGCTTGTTGATGCCATGTAGATAGCCACGTGTCTTTATATGATTGGTCCATGTCAGCAGATTAAATTTGGTATCAACAATAACCATATGAAAGCATCTACCTTCGGGGACTTTCTCGTGCTTCAATTGGTAAATCCATAAAAGTCCCTAACCTAAATGATTTAAAAACAACCACACACAAAAGAACGGGGGATTACTATACAATCACATCACCAGGTAGTCCTATACCAAAACTCGTCTGATGGATCAGATCATGACCTTTATCATCAAGACGTCATATGGTAGTAGCCATCCTAAAAATGTGATCACAACACATTGACCTCCACAAAGTCATGCATCATCAGCCAGACACGCGGTACATTATCACAACCACTTTCATCCACACACCCGACTGATAGATTCACCATGAGTAACCGATATGTTTATATATATATATATATATATAAATATAACGCATACTCTCAAGCATACTCAAACATTCCCAATCCCCAAACGCTAGATTGTCAATTTAATTATTGGTTTACCGTCTCTCAAAACCATAATTATACCCAACTTTATAACATATCATACATATACCACAAAATAGGATAACATATCTCAAGTGTATCCAAACTGTCCCAATCCCCATCGTCGGATCGTCCATTAAATTCCTAAGTTTATTTATTCTCAAACCTTAATGAATTGCAACGTTGCAACATAATGTAACTACCATAAAAATAGGATACAAATATTCTCCAATGTATTCTAAATTATCCAATCCTTATCGCTGTATTGTTTGTTAAACTATTAAGTTCATTAATTTCTCAAACCTTATCAATGTTTTCCTTCTGGTTTAACACAATATAAATTACGAGTACGCCTCTTAAAATATATATAATATCCTATAATATATATATATAATGTCCCACGGGTCCTATAAAAACATAAAAACCTAACCATACCACAAAAGCCCCACCTGTCAAACCTATCGGGGACGAATCGATTCGGACCAAGGCTAAATTGATTCAGCCGGGGCAGCTTGGCACTTCTTCTCCAAAAAAACATCCAAGACTTTTAGAAATAGCCCTAACCTCCATTGTTAACCCATGAACCTTTGAACCAACATACACAAATTCATTATAATAACAACTAATTATGGATTAATGGTCCTAAATGATTTCCGCAAGGAATTTATATATAAAGAAAATCAATTAGAGACTTAGGGCCCACTTGGTTTTGTACTCAAAAAATTCGATTTAAACACTGTTTTTAAATACAATTTTAAAGTTCAGTTTTTTGTGTTTATAAATAATGGTGTGTGTTTGGTAACTTGTTTTTAAATGCAGTTTTTTGAAAATTTGATAAAATTGGTAAACATGTATATTTATATTATACCTATATGTGTGTGTGTGTGTCTCTCTCTCTCTCTCTCTCTCTCTCTCTCTCTCTATATATATATATATATATATATATATATATATATATATATAGCTAAATGTATGTAATTTTGTTCACATGTACATATATATTTTTTATATATAAGAATTATACACATATTAATGTATTATGTATTTATATTATATATTAAGGTGTAAATGCATTAAAATGTTAAGAATGAATAATTCTGAGTTGAAAACAAAAAACAGAAGTTATAAAACACCCTCTTGTTATTTTCTGAAAAACTTGATTATAATACATAAATATTATAATTCAGTATTTAATAACAGGTGTGTCAAACGTAGATTTTTATCATAATTGTAGTTAAACACAGAAAACATAATTATAGTTGCAAACCAAACATGGCCTTAATTCTTCAAATTCCAAATTAGACCCCAGTTCTTCCTTTACATAATACAAGGTCGATTACACATACAATTTCACCCCCAATCAAAAAATTAATAGATGGATCCAATTTATCAACGAAATTAAACCATAAGCATGAGTTATAATCACATAATCATATCTCATAACAAATTAATTCATGGTTCCCAATAAAATCCTCAAGTTTTAAGTCAAATTATAATTCCAATAATAGTTTAATTACACAACCCGATTAAACCCTATACAAAAGTGATTAAGATATCAGATTAAATCTCTAAACATGCTTAGAAACCCCAAATAAAATACATGATAATGAAAGCATAAATACGTTACATATTACATAGTGATAAAGCAAGAGATTTCTTCTACGAATGATACAAATGAGTGATTCCTCCTCTTGATCCCTTGTTTTTTCTCTCCAAAGCTCTCCCCAAGTTCTCCCCAAATCCTCTTAGGCAACTAGGGTTTATGTTTGCGTATAAATTGTCCAACTAATAAAGGTTAGAACCTTTAAAATTTGCTTAAACCCACAGGTCACTAATAGGCCTAATTTTGGGCCTCCAAATTATTGGAGCGGAAGTCCAAGGGTCTATTGAAAACACGTATAGATTGAACTATAAAATATTACACGTACATGAAATCCTACAAGGAGGACTTAGGATTTACCTTTCAAGATCGATTTGATTTGATCTCGTCTTTGCACGAATAGAATATGTGATGGATCGATTCACCTCACAGTCTTCTACTGTAATCTTGATATGGACAGTCACGAGTAGAGAATGGGTTCCTATTTCGTGACCACCTTCTTGTCTCCTATTTCTTCTCTATTGCCTCTCTTTCTCACAAGTTCGAACTTGGGTCTTTTAAGTATACAAGAGTGACGGCTAGGTTAAGAAAGAATGAGGCTTTGAGCCTGAGAAAACCTAATCCTTCTCGAATCCTAATCTCAATCCCTTAATTATAATTAATACCACTACATAATTATAATTACAACTCCACTCATAAACTCAAAATTATATTTCGATATGCTCATTATTAATTACTTAATTCTCCCCACGTTAAGGTTACAGATACCCGTTAATAAAATAAATTACTGATAATTTATTTAATTAACTGTAACAACCCGAGGTCTTGGAGACAACGATTTATTTATTTTGGGAGAAATAAATAATATTTTATTGGAGATTAATTAAAGTTGGCACTTGAGGTCAAAAACATGGAGTCGTTAGAAAGTATGTCAAATGGCGATTCTGAGGGTGTAGTTATGTCCGGAAGGGTCGAGAAAGCCGAAATGACGGTACTTGGGGTCTATTTAGGTTCCGAAATAAATTAGGATCGTTTTACTCGAATTAAAGTTACCGAGTCATTTAAAGTGTGTATTATCAATTAAAGATGTGTATCTTGGGATTTAGGGATTATTAAGCCTACGGGAGATATTTATCTAAAGAGATAAAGAGAGAAAGAGAAAAAGAAAGAAAGAAAGAAAGAGAGAAGAAGAAAGAAGAAGAAGAAAAGGAAGGAGAAAAGAGAGAGAAAGTGGAGATTTCCGGCCAATACGCGATCTCAAGGCGGATTCAGACCCTACGAACCTGAGGCAAGTTATTAAACTTGCTAAATAATTGTGTTGTACCATTTATTGCATGATTTGTGGATTGAATCTTTGGGTTTTAGGTTTAGTTTAACAAAACCTAACTTTTGGGTATAATCTTAGATTTGATATGTAGATCTTGGATTTGATCATAGAAATTAGTTTATATGTATTCTAGGATGAATATTCGTGATATATATGTGATTGGGTTGAAGAAAAATGGAGAGAAAATGATTAAAATGGATTTTGGTATTTTCGGCTTACTAAAAAGTAGCCATTTTCGAGGTTTCTAAAGGGCCGAATCGTTTTGGCCTCCTACCGAATCGATTCGGAAATATGCAGGTGCCCAGGTCTGAGTGACCGAATCGATTCGGACCCCAGCCGAATCGATTCTGCCTGAGACAGAGTCGCAGGTCTGATGACCCGAATCCATTTGTCTTCCTGGATGAATCAATTCGCTGGGCCGAATCGATTCGGAAATAGGGCTTTTGGGGGATTATTTTTCTAAGGAGAATTTCACCCCGTTTCGTTCGAGGTTATTGATTGGGAACCTCTATCGGAATTGTTTGGAGTATGTTTTGGAGACTTTTAGAGAATTTCCCTTATAAGAAATTATTGGAGTCTTATTAACTAAATTTGAGGAATATCGAATAGATATTATGGTATATTCTAAGTGGGGAAGCCCACTTTGAATTGGAGATTCTACTTGGAGATAATAATTACAATTCATATGAGAGAATGAGATAAATCTAGAGACATCGGATCTTAGGATCAAATCCCAAATGGGATAACTTTAAATGTTCATAAAATGAATTGAACCCCATTATGAATGGAGGTTTATAAATGTTATTTGAGGTGCATACGGATATAGACATATCCTTATTGATGTTGGATTTAAAAAATGTCTCACACAATGAGAAATGCTAATTGAAGAGCATTAGGATAAAAGAATATCCTTAACGTAAATAGAATTGAGAGACAATTCATATTAGAAGCGACATGTGAGTTCAAGCGAGAAAAAGTAGAGTGTATACTAAGTGGGGAAAATATGTGAGAATTGACGATTAGTTTATCAAGAGAGAGATATACTAAACAATGACATTAAACCAATTGCGCCTAAGAGCGTACCATGAAAATGAAAATGATGTGGCAGGTATACCTTATATGATGGTATATCTTTATTATGTGGGATGTATGTATACCCTATATGATGGTATATATACATGGTTAGGCATACCCTCTCCTTGCTATCATTGGGAAGTTACGTGCGTAGAGGGTGAGCATCCTGGCTCAAAGAGCAGGATGTAGATATTCCCCAGGTCATAGTCGTCCGTGGTGGTCATCAAATTACATATATATATTTATTTATTTTGGGGGTGGGAGGTCGTGGGTATGTGTCGCTCTCACTTGTCGGTTAGGAACTATGACCGCTTCCCGGACGTTGTGTGCGTGAGTTGATCACGAGGTGGGTGTCGTTGAACCCCACCAGGTGACCTCAGTTTGCTACGTATATGGGCTGCTGGAAGATTACAGCATGTGAACCTGCGTCCTTCGAGTTATAGCTCGGTTGGATGGTTATTATTGCTTGTGCTTGTACTTGGGTATCGAGGGCATAATGGACCTCAAGGACTGACATTTCCAGGATTAGTGTATCGAGGGGGTTCCTTGTTGGGATTTCACTTCGGCGAGACGTCCCACGCACGAACCGCGGTGTAATGTTGGAAATTGGGGATAAGTTAGTCCTTAATGCTCATACTTATATATATATCACCTATCCCGACAATCGATAATGCCAGGAGTAGTGTAACGGGGGGGTTCCTTGTTTGGATTTCGCTTCGGCGAGACGTCCCACGCATGAAACGCCGTGTACTGTTGAGAATTGGGAATATTAATTAATTAAAATTGGATAATAAATTGGGTTATATGCATCACGCATTGAAGGCATAATGAGCCTCGAGGATCGATATGGTCAGGAGTAGTGTAACGGGGGGTTCCTTGTTTGGATTTCTCTTCGGCGAGACGTCCCACGCACGAAACGCAGTGTCGTGTTGAGAATCGGGAGGATTTTAGTCCTTAACTCTTGATGCTAATAACTCATATATAATTATGTACTGTTTACATGCCATGTGAGGGCATAACTAGAATATATAATATTCTAGTAAATGAGAATGTTAATGTATTGTGTTGATGTGGTTATGAGATGGATCATGCAACTTTATATGTTCAACAAATGAACATTATAAAGATAACTATAACTATTACATTAAAGATAATGTATATAAATTATAAATTATAGAAATAAAAAGGTAGATTGAGAGATAGGTTAGATGGTTTCACTTAAATACTTCCATTGGGTTTAAGTTAGAATTCTCTTACCTAAATAGAATCGGTCATCCATTTGGATATCACGTGCATACGTCTAGTGCGCGCTTTAGTTGAGAGGTGAGTTGAATTATTATGGAGAGTTCGATTCCACCTTAATCATGTAATAATGAATTTATAATTATTATGCATTTTAATACACTTGCTATAAAATATTTTTCAACTCGGGCTCTGATCCGTTTATATTTTCTCTCTCCATGTATACATATTGTATTACTTTAGGTGTTCCTCCGCAAGGACGCCATTGATGCTCATCCATCATGTATTCGCGGAGCTGTGGCAGTAGCGGACTGTTGCGACACTTTGTTTTAGTCGATTCCTATCCTTGTATATCTAGATTAGGATTCAGTTGTATATTGAGTTAGTATTCAAGTGTTGTAGGTTAACACTTTCATATTTCATTTCTCTGATTATTGTATTGTCTGTTACCCGACAGTATATTCGGGTATTTTATTATTGAGATTTTATTGTACCGTGTATTGCACTCTTGTATATGGTTAAAGTTTGCACTTATCACTCATCATAGTTAGATGTATATTGTCGGATATGTGCATTATTGGTTTTGTTGTTGTTGTTAAACAAAAAGTTTTAAAATTTTGACAATCCACTTTTAATGATTTCGGGTAGTTAGCCTTATATTATTAGTATCGTCAGTTGATGTTGAGATTGTGCCATCTAAGATACCTGATTTAATGTAGTATAGGGCTGGCCACCCGTTATTATTTTGAGCGGGTTGTCACGTTAACTTCTTTAAGTCCTTAAGCGATCAAACTTAACTTATTTGTAGTGTCAGATTAATATAATCCACCTGCAGGTTTGGCACACACAAAACTTATAAGCATCTCAAGGGGGTATCACCATTCTCTATACCGAGACGTGGATTTCATCCATAAAAGACTTTCACCGTATATTAATCACCATTACCCAATTTATCAGGATTATTGATCCAATAATGAATCTCACCCAATAAGTCAAAGTAATAAATAACTAGTGCATGTTTCCATCAATCATATCCGTATTAAGAGCCTTAAGTAAACCTAATAATCACGAGGTGTACATTATCTTATAATAATCAGTATAAAAACAGTGACCTCAAATTGGTCCCGTTCAACACACACAAAGTATACTAGCACAATAAGTTGAAACTATACAGTTTTCCATAATCAAGATAGACCTACTAAAATATCATGCTACAGCCCTACTGATGGTGTGTCTAGTTCCATTTAAGACTATGAACGATAAAACTTATATTCTATAAGAATTGGTGATCTGATCCTCTATGTGTAAGTCGTACTCTACATACCAGAACACCCACTGAGCTGAACAAAAGACACCAGGAATATATAAAATACTGCAAAACATTATGTCCATACATGATTCGCATTAAAATAGGATAACTGATTTTATTATAACAATAAATTCATAACTGAAATTATTACATAAAGCATGGTTTTAGTCTACTACTCTAACACAAATGAGCCCAAAATACTACTCACCCTAGCCCAAAACATAGCCAAATGTATACCTACTTCATAAGCCCATTCTAAAGTACTAAAAATACATATTCGGGGCTCCGTGACACTCAAGATTCAAATCCAAATGGTAAAAACTCACCACATATGGCAATAACTCATGGGATAAACAAAATATATACACGATATTATTTTATGTGCAATACACAATCCAATATCATATAATTAATGTCACCAATTAATAATTTATAACACGTGACACAAAATCACATATGATGCCAAATTTAATTACCATTCTAAATTATGCATTTTATTATTACTAAATGTGGGTACACGAATTTAGAATGACGGGCCTGGACGAGTAGCCCAATTGAAGCGTCCTAAAGTCCAAACCCTTCATGTCTTAACATTAATTCGGTTATGACTTAGTCTTCTCCCATGTTCTCGTAAAGAGGTGTTCCAGGAGAAGATGGAAAACGTGGGGGAGTCCAACACCCACACTCCCTAAAAATAAACATGTATATAATAAACTCTGGGTCAGGGGCATAAGATACGCACTGTATTCTCTGTAAACACTCCCAGGAGTATATAGAAATAATACTGACTGCACCACCGTGGACGTAGGCATTCTTGCTGAACCACGTACATCTCCTGTTGTGTGATTGGCGTTTTATGTTTCTTATTGTGCTTGGTGATTGCGCTTCTCTTATCTATTTGTGTTGAATAATAATTATCACCACAATTGGCGCCGTCTGTGGGAACATTTATCTTCCCTGAGAAAGCCCACACCAACAAAGAAGTCTGAAATGTCTAGTCACAGTAGTAATGCTCCTCAGGCAGGAGATATCCAAGAACAACCTGCTCCTCGCAAGATCAGATCTGAAGTTCGGTGTTCAGATCAGAGGGCTCGCCTAGAAAGGCCAGCCTTAGAAGAAAGCCAAGGACCAGCGAGGTCCACACAAATATCCAGATTGATTGATGCTTATGAGGCGAGGCTCCAAGAGCAAAGGGAGTCTTCTCGCAGGCACGAAGCTGAGAATGCTTGCCTCAAAAGAAGGTTAGAAAGAATGGATATAAATCTCCATCGTGGCACCAGGAGACGTCCATACCGCACCCCTAGCCCTCAGACGAGAAAGTCTCGCAGCCGAGGAGGGAGCCCTAGACGCGAGTCTCAAAAAGTTGAGGGAAACGAGTCAGAGGACGAGCTGCTCGAGCAACTGCGACTAGCTCGCAATTACAGGAGCCCAGCTCGCAGCAACGAGAACATACGAAGTCTGGTCCGAAAGGAGATGGACCAACACCCTGCGCATCGCGGTACCAGATCGACCCGAGAACTCGCTAGGTGAGCTCTTAAAACTCAGATGAAATCACCTTTCTCAAGGAAAATAGAAGAAGAGGAAGCCCCAAGAAATTTGCTATTCCAAGCTTCAAGATTTATGATGGTAAAACTGATCCCATTGATCACGTCAGGCAGTACAGGCAAGCCATGACCCTATGGAACCATCGAGACGCACTGATATGCCAAATTTTTCCCTCGAACCTGCATGACGTGGCGCATAAATGGTTCGAAAGGCTCCCCCACAGGTCCATTAGAAGCTTCAAGTCCCTGGCCGAGCTCTTTATGGCCCGCTTAATTACTAGTAGCTCCCATCCCAAAAGGATGGATGCTTTGATAACAATGAAAAAGACGCCTCAAAAGACCCTTCGAGACTACGCGAAAAGGTACTGGGAGTTATTCAACGAGGTCGAGGACTACTCGGAGAAAGTAGAAGTGGTCTCTTTCAAAATTGGGCTACCCAGCTCTTCCCTTCTGTACCAGTCCCTGATAAAGAAAGAGGTCATGACCATCGACGACCTGATGGATCGTATCGAGAAATATGCCAAGGTGGAGGATGTGACCCGCCTCACCACAGGAGAAAACGGTCGAACTAAGCTCGCTGCCAAGGGCAGTGACAAAAATGAGAACCAGAAGAAAGGAGGAAAAAATGGGGGCAAGAATGGCTCCAAGAACGGAGGAAGCAACGATGTGGCAAAAGCATTTTAGCGGTCAACACCGTCTTTAGAGAACCAATTTACAAAATTCTCACAAAAATCAAAGACGAGCCATTTATTAAGTGGCCCAGGAAGATGCGAGGATATCCCTCAAAGAGAAACAACGCGCTGACATGCTCTTTTCACAAAGAAGGAAGACATAAGACTGAGCATTGCAAGGCTCTTAAGTCCCACCTCGAAGAGCTGGCCCAGTTCGGGCATCTGAATGAATTCGTGGAAAAAAGGCAGAGAAAGTTGTTGTCCATAGAGAAGCAAGGCCTGACAACGTACTCGAAGACGACGTCGGCCATGAATTCACAGTAATTCATGGGGCATATGATGTAAAGAAGATTCAAGGAAATTCATCTCGAATGGAGGTAAAAAAGCTTACAGTGGTGATGCAAGCTTTTCAGATCGATCCAGCAAAGATGTAATCGGGAAAGCGTCGGCGAGCAGATGAAGTCAACTATAGTAAGCATATCGTATTCACAGATGAAGATCTGGTGGGAGTGAGAACCCCACATCATGATGCTTTGATCATTACTCTCAGGATAGCTAACTATGACGTCGATAAGTTGCTCATCGACCAAGGAAGCTCATCCGAGGTAATGTATCTCGACCTATTCAGAAAATTGAAGTTAAGCATCGCCGACCTGAAGGAAGCTACTGTCACTTTAGTTGGCTTCGTTGGAAAAGTGACTATGCCCTTGGGGAAGTTCGTGCTGCCAGTAAGGGCTGGAAATATCTCTAAGATGATTGAGTTTCTGGTAGTCGACATTGACTCGCCATACCAGGCTATCCTCGGCAGAGGATGGCTGCACGCAATGAAGGCAGTTTCCTCGACCTACCATCAGAAGCTCAAATATGTGACCGAGCGAGGAATAATAGAGATCCATGGAGATCAAGTGATGGCGAGAAGGTGCTTCATAGCGGCCATCCGCCCAAGACCAGAGAAAAAGGTCGACAGGCCCAGTGAGAAAGTTGAGGAACAAGAAGGTCTGCCACCTTCAAAATAGCAGTTAAAGTACGGAAGACCCGGAGTAAAGGAGACCATGCTCCTCCCCTCTGAACTGGTCGTCGAGAACCTGGAAGAGGTTACAGCTGGAGGTAGCAACAATGACAGGGTTTTCTTGATTGGAGCTTCTCTCACAGATCAGGGTTTAGAAGGAGTTAACAACTCTGCTGAGAAGCAATGTAGACCTTTTCGCATGGGAACCATACGAGCGACCTGGGATTGATCCTAGTGTGGTTTGTCATCAGCTACATGTCAATCCCACCTTCAAACCAATCACGCAGAAAGCACGGCGAACTGCGCCCGAAAAGGCAAAGGCCGTGGAAAAAGAAGTTGAAAAACTACTGGATGCAGGATCCATTCGGGAAGTCCAATTCCCTAAATGGTTATCCAACCCAGTAGTAGTCCCAAAGAATAACGAAAATGGAGAGTCTGCATCGACTTCACTGACCTTAACAGGGCATGCCCTAAGGATAGTTTCCCTCTCCCAAAAATTGATCAGTTAGTGGACGCCACAGCAGCCCACAAAAGAATGAGTTTTCTGGATGCATACTCGGGATATCATCAGATCCCTCTGTATGCTCCAAACTAGGACAAGACAACATTCATCACCACTGTTGGATTATACTGTTACAAGGTCATGCCCTTCGGGATAAAAAATGCAGGGGCAACCTACCAGCGGCTGGTCACCAAGATGTTCAAAAATCAAATGGGAGACACCATTGAAATTTACATCGACGATATGCTCGTCAAAAGCAGGAAAAAAGAAGACCATCTCTCAGACCTATCAAGAACCTTCGAAATCCTCAGGAAGTACTGAATGAAACTTAACGCGAGCAAGTGTTCTTTCGATGTCCAGTCAGGAAAATTTCTTGGGTACTTGGTCAGTAAGAGAGGCATCGAGGCTAATCCAGACCAGAGCGATGCAGTAAATAGGGTACAACCTCCTCGCACAATCCGTGACGTACAGAAGCTCACCGACATGCTCGCTGCCTTGAACCGTTTTATCTTAAAGTCCTTCGATAAGTGCAAATCGTTCTTCCAGCTCCTAAAGGGAAACAAAACAGTAGAATGGAATCAAAATTGCTCGCGGGCATTGGCCGAGCTCAAGATTTACCTTAGCTCCCCACCACTACTAGTCATACCACAGGAAACATATTCCTTATACTTATACCTCGTCGTTTCCAACCACATTGTCAGTTTTGCATTGATGTGAGAAAAAGCAAAAATCCAGCACCTCGTTTATTACATGAGCAAGACGTTATTAGAGGCCGAGCAACTATACCTACCACTAGAGAAGCTCGCCTTTGCACGTGTAGTGGCTTCGAGGAAGTTAAAGCACTACTTTGAATCTCACACTATCATCGTCCTTACATCGCACCCCCTTAAAGAAATCCAGAGGAAAGCGAATTTATCGAGTAGACTATCTAAATGGTCAGTCGAGCTCGGGCGATTTGACATTCAATTTCAACCAAGGAACGCAATTAAAGGGCAAATCCTTGCTGATTTCATAGCAGAATTCACAGGCGAGCAGCCTCTCAACCAACTTCAACCCGTGAAGCAAAGGAAGAATCACACGACAGGGGAAATCTGGAAATTGTTTGTCGATGGAGCCTCCAATTCAAAGGGGGCATGAGTAGGCCTCATGCTTATCACTCCGGAAAATACAATCCTCGAACAGGGAATTAGGCTTGGATTTGAAGCCTCGAACAATGAAGCAGAATATGAGGCCCTGATAGCCGGCCTCCAGAAGGCACACGCTTTGGGGGCAAAGCAGTTGCAGGTGTTCGACGACTCACAACTAGTCTCCAATTAGATAAGGGGAGACTACAATGCAAAAGATGAAAGAATGACAGCCTACCTCGCCTTGGCAAAAAGGCTATTGGCTAACTTTGAGGAAGTTAATGTCCAATAGTTTCCCAGAGGACAGAACAGCCATGCTGACGCCCTAGCAGCACTGAGTTTGACAATCGATTCCGACTTAAAAAGAACAATCCCCATCGATTTCCTCGCTCATCCGATCATTAACCATAACAACGAGCTACCAAGCATGGAGAAGGTGCTCCAAATTGAGATAACACCCAGCTGGATGGACCCTCTAAGGGACTATTTGAAGGATGGCGCACTTCCAGATGATAAGAAGACCACTCACCAGATAAGAGTCAAAGTTGCTCGTTTCACTTATCTCTTGAGGGCAAGCTGTATAAGAGATCATTTTCCGGTCCCTACCTTCAATGTGTTCACCCAAGGGATGTCGTACAAATCCTACATGAACTCCACGAGGGGATCTGTGGAGGCCATATTGGTGGAAGGTCATTGGCTTTCCTAGCAATGAAGAAAGGCTATTGGTGGCCATATATGCAAAGAGACTCTGCAGTGTATGTTCGCAAATGCGAAAAATGCCAACTTCATGCTCCCATGGTCCATCAACCCGCCAGCGATCTAAAATCACTTTCTTGCCCATAAACATTCGCCCAATGGGGAATGGACATCGTAGGACCTCTTCCTACCGCTACCGGCAATCGCAAATATTTGTTGGTCGCGACTGACTACTTCACCAAATGGATCGAGGCGGAGCCACTGGTGAACATCCGAGACGCGGATATGATAAGGTTCATATGGAAAAATATAATCATCCATTTTGGGATCCCTAGAACCTTCATCACTGATAATGGAATGCAGTTCGAGAGCGTCTCCTTTAAGAATTTCTGTAATGATCACGGAATTAGACACCATTTCAGCTTAGTGGCCTATCCTCAGAGTAATGGCCAAGCCGAGGCTTCCAATAAAATGATGAACAATGGGCTAAAGAAATGATTAGAACGAGCCAAAGGCGCATGGGCTAATGAACTTCCACATATTCTGTGGGCCTACCGTACCACCCCACGTCGAGCAACGGTTGAAACTCCATTCTCACTGACATATGGAATAGAAGCAGTCATCCCATTGAAAGCAGGCTTACCCACTATGAGGTCCACCCTTGTTGACCAAGGCCAGAATGATGCAGCATTGCTCGCTGAGCTTGACCTAGTTGACAAACGCCGAGAGCTTGCCTTGGTGAAACTAGCGAGCTATCAGCAATAACTCGCAAAACACTATAACAAGAAGGTCAATCCAAGGGCATTTCGAGTTGGGGACTACGTCCTAAGGAAAGTCTTGGGCAGCGCAGTGAAACCATCAGATGGTAAGTTAGGGCCAAACTGGGAAGGACCATTCAAGATAATAAGAGATGATTTGTGAGGAGCCTATCACTTAGAAACGTTGGAGGGCAAAGAGATACCTCGAGCATGGAATGCAGCCAATCTTAAGAAATTCTATTTCTAGATTCTTCTTTTGCATTATACTTATGAAACTAGAAACTCATTTCCTTATCATTAATAAAAGTTATTTAGCAGTTGCATTCTACGAAGTGTAAGTTAACTAGTATATGAACTTTATAACTCACACACCCTTTCCAAGCGACAGGCACATTAATCATTACGCTATAGCAGGAAAATCACCCTCCTCAGGTTTTCATTATGAAACACGAGAAACCTCTTAGCATTGCCCCTGGCAATATATGAAGCCCTACAGAAGATCCTTAGGCAATATGGCCAATTCAAAATTGGTCTCCAAACAATGTTTGGTTAACGAAATCCTGATCGGATGAAGCATCCAACACCAGGTGTGTCTTCGCCAATTGCCACATTTAGGCCTAAGGAAGTGTGACGACACGATCTAAAAGGTAAAGTGGGGCAAAATGGTATCTTATAAGCATGTTGGACTGGAGGGACACTTACTCGACAATACAAGCTTACAAATCTAGTCGGCCAAGAGAGGCCCAAGGTTATTAAGCAAAATCTAAAAGATGTGGAAAATATAAAAAACTTGTTGAGTCGGCTAATTCGCCCAGAACATAAACTTTATATTACTTCATCACATTTACAACAAATACAACCTATGTTTAGTCGGTGAGCTCGTCCAAAACATAACATTGCATCACTTCATTATAAAATGTACAAAGTTACTACTGGCAAAATCCTAATGAGGGTGAGGCGTCTGAACAAGATAATCAGTCACTTGGGATCTTCGACCATCGTCGGGATGGGGAACTATCTCCTCCTCGACTTCATTCGGATCCAACTCCAATAGCTGCCGAGGGATGGCATCAATAGGAATCCACTGATCATCCCTTCGGAAGGGATTAGGCAGTAGAGTAGAAGAAGAGATGTCATGACGGTACCAGAGCATTGAGTTCCTAGGGACTTGCAGCTCCTTTAGGGCACTCAACCATCCCCTGATAAAGGCGATCTCTTCAAACTCTGTTAACCTCGCCGGAGCATCTAGTTAACCTTGGTCGTAATCGTCGGCCCATACTTGTCGAGGACCTCTCCTAAACAAATGCTTCACTCAAGTGACGTCCCTTTGAAGCCCAGCAGTAATCACATACGCTCGTTGGACATCACCTCAGAGCTCTTCCATTTCCCTAGCTGAACTTCTTGCATTTATACCAGCTCACGGAACAGTCGGCGGGGTAGAGCCTCGTCGCATCGGAGGAAAATCTCTTGGACCAGTTCCAGCTCGCGATGAGGAGGAACCTCGTAATACTGCAGGAGCAATGCTATGCGCATGATCCCTAAGTCGCGAGACCTCTCTCCTCAAAGCCTCATTCTCTTGCTGAAGAATTTCCCCAACCTGGTTGATCTCAGAAACATCTAGAAGCTTTGCTCTCAGTGTATTCACCTCTTCTTGGACTGAGGCACCAACTTCCTCCATCTCTTGGAGCCTGTCTTTCAGTTTAACAACGAGCTCAGTATGCTCTATAAAATGCTTGTTCCTCAATCGCAGTGATTTGTAAATCCTCACAAAGGTATGACGAACTTCAGAGCTCACATCAGGACCAAGCATTCTTCCCAATTAAGAAGTGGCTGGTATATAATCATCAACATCAATCAACTACAAGCAATAAAAGAGCAATGATGGATAGAATTATTCAATACACTAAAGGAAAAAGTCTTCTCATTTCATTCATACGAAAAAGATCAGAATACATTAAAGAAGTAAAAAGGGAAATTACAAACAAAAATACAAGTGTAAGGTAAATTAGCTAGCGACCTCAGGCTGCCCAGAAGAAGTTGGCTGCTTCCCCTTGTCAGCAGCAGTAGAAGCACCTCCCTCAGCAGGGATAACCTCTGTCGCCTGAGCAGGGGGCAGCAGCAGGAATTATTTGGGAGGCAGGGTCAACACCTTCAATGGCTGGGGCAGGGACTTCATCCTTAATTGGCTTCGGGCCTGGGTCGTGCTCGTCGAACAGAGGAGAAGCAGCATCCACACCAGCAGCTAAAAGGGCCTTATTCCAGCCCTTTTTGAAGTTCAGACGATTGATGTAGCCTATTTGAACCTCAACATCTTCGTACGTAGCAGCCCACCCGGAGTTGTATGAGTCCTCCTTAACGGTGGCTGCCTGGGAATCTTTCTCCTTTAGCTGCTCGGTCAGCGCCTTGTTCTCCTCCACAAAAGCCAACTTGCTCGAGCAGACCAGGTCATAGGCTTGCCGCGGTTCATTCAATTCTTTAACTTCTGCTTCCCTCTCTCTATTGGCATTAGCAAGAGCTAGGTCGGATGACATCCGAGCATCATCACCGGCCTCCAGACTAGCCTCTAGCTCTGTACCCCTCACCTTTAAGGCAGCATTCTGCTACTCCAGCTCATCGTTCTTATTCACCAGCTCATCGCGAGAACGATAGAGCACGGCAAAGTCAGTCACAAACTGTAAATAAAATAAGATATTAGAAGAAAGAAAAAACCAGAACCTGTCAAACATTAAAAAAGAGAAATGGTCTTACCAAGGCTAGCCTCTGACTAGCTTGCAAGGCCAACTGATTGGACCCCATCGCCCTTTGGCGATCTACAGGAAGGACTGCCCTCTTGATCAGTGCAGGGGCCAGTTGAGGGGAAATGGCAACTGAGGCCCCCTCCGGCAACGCGGACACAGGCACTAAGGCCTACCCAGCTTTTGTCCTCGCCTCCATCTTGTGATATCCCGACTAATTAAATACCGGGTAGCTACTCCTTTATTAAATTAATACAAAATGTCAAGTTGGTTCAATTCATAGCATCACTGTCGAAAACGTTTTATCAATTACTAGCCACCTAATATGTAAAAAGTGAGTTATCAATTTTAATTAAATCCAATTAACATACAATAAGTGAATTATGAAATGCTAACATAACCACCACAACATAGTCACAATAGAATAACCATCAAATAATAATGAATCTGGAGGAATACTCCTCATAACAATCCAAATACTGAAATAAATAAACACCAGGTCTGCATCACTAAATTAATTACAACCCAAAGTCTGAAATAACTGAAAAGTAAGATGTCTCTAAAAGGAATGTGGCGACATGCCCAACAAATGAGAAAATCTGATAATGGAGTCAAGATCGGAAATGGAGGCGTCTACTGTCAAGGTCCTGTAACTTCCACAGCAGCTACAGCATGTCACCTGAATAGAACTCCTATGCATGGTGTCCTTGTGGCTGGGCACCTAAAAGGTTTTTACAAAAATAGATTTGAAAGCAAACGGGTCAGAGCCCGATTGTGAAAATGATTTAAAAACTTTGCAAGTGTTTAATATCATTAAACAGTGAATATAAAGTACATGATAGTGGGTGTGCACTCACATGAGTTCCTCACCTCTCAACTAATTGTGCACTCCTATCGTACCAGTACCCATCCTAGTTGTTCCCATATCTAACTAGTCCGATTCCAAATTTTACATTACTATACGATCACCAATTCAATTCCAAACAACCTTATAATTAACATAATGTTATAACTTGCTACACAATTTCCCATGTTAGTACTACTAATTACTAGAGATCTTCCATTTTCACTTTACAAACTGTTGTTATTGTTTATACTCACATTTATTCATGACAATTCATTTCAATTAACAGTATATTATTCTCATCATAAATATACAATACTAGCACCCCGAGACTAAGTTGCGGTGCAAACATACTCTGCTATCCAATCCCGGTACATCATGTACATAAGGAACACGTATTCCGAATCTCTCACGAATCGTTTCATTAAACAACAATCACAAACAATGGAGGCGAACATAGTTTACATCACATGGGTTACGCATATACCTACGCTCCCATGATCAGCAGACTTATTAACTTCTCAATAAGTCTTTCTCTGACCTATGTCCTCGAGGTACCAATCTAAATCCCCCCGTAGGCACACAAGATTAGATGGCCCTGATCGAACGCCGACCTCCCATGATAGCAAGTACGGTAGGTATGTTATACACAGAAAATTATATACAGTAAGCATTCACACATATTAGATATCATAATATTTGATTAATGGTATACATCTCGTTCTTATACCAACATTAGGTGTTATACAACTCACAAGTCCCCAATTTATACGTCTTAAAGTTATCAACTCTTCTCACGTCGTAATTAAGTACTCGCTTCCCAATCCACAAATGTCATCCGGTTTCCTTTAAGATAGTAAGTTTGACTGTTTAATGTATGCCCAGATCCCACAACTACACTCACTAGTTAATAAGGGAAGTTATCTCACAGTTTAAATAAGTCTACGGGAGACTAGAAATAAAATCAGGCCAAAAAGGCCATTCTGTTAACTCGTTAGAAGTCTCGTTCGAACGAAAGGCTTCGAACGAACTACCAACTCGTTAGAAGGGATATTGTCATCTCGTTAGAAGTTCGTTCAAACGAGGTCGTTCGAACGACCTGGGCAGGTCTTCTAACGAGATGGCAGTCTCAGCCCAGAAATTCCCAAGTCCATTTTTCTCAATTCTTCTCTTCTCTAAATCCACCCTAAGACCATCCAACTTATGTTTTAACGTATATAAACCATTTCTAATCACCCTAGGTCATCCCTTAACATATTTTAGGGGTCAAATCTTATAAATCATCATGGAATTGATACAAATCTCCAAATATTTCCCCAAACCCTATGAACATGAACCCATAATTTTTATTATGCCCAATTACTCATCATAAATCCGTTTTTAAAACATCATATGCAACTCTTCGAATATTAAATCAGTTTATCATCATTCTACATGCAAATCCTAACCCAAATTCAAAGTTTCTCCAAAAATTTCATTGGTTTTCTTCAAAGCTTTCAAGATAAGATAAATCCTACACTAAACATGGAAGAAATATTCAATGCACTAAAAATATCAAATCACTTGCCTTAGATTGTTCTTCAGAATTGATGTTGGTCAATGAAGGTTGATTCTCTCCTTTCTCTACAGATTTTTCTCCCAAGGTTGAAGATGGCTTGGTTTTGGCTCTTGTAACTTCTCTCCAACTTCTCTCAAAACTCCCGTAGCCCACTCTCTATAATTTTATTGGTAATGGCCTAAGTGGCCCCTTTAGAATAATAAATACTAACTCTAATTTTCGTGGGTTTTAATTCCCATATTTTTAAAATTATCAAAATACCCTTTTAAGTTGCCGGTTTGGCCTAAAAATGACCCGGGACCCATACTAAACCCCCGGCTAGTGTTTTTCGACTATTTCGACCCTTCCAAATTCGTTGGCGCACTCAAAATGACCATTCGGTTGATAAAAATAAAATTCACTTTTTAATTCAATTCATTACGTTCCTGACGCGAATGACACGCGCGTCCCAACTAAATTTCCCAGATTAATTCAAATCTCATCAATATTCATGTATTACCATACATACTCGGAAATAATAAGTTTTAACATCATAATCAAATACCAACTCACATCTCGTTAGTATTTATACCCGGATTAATTTCCAATTAATTCTCATTTAATTTAATTAATCCCTTAAATAAATATCAATAAAATTACGGGGTATTACATACTTCCCCCCTAATAACAGAATTTCATCCCGAAATTCGGAACTAAAAAGTACCTGGTAAAAAAAACTCTGGATAACGTTCGCGCATCTCATCCTCGCGCTCCCATGTGGACTCCTCGGCATTATGATGCCGCCATTGAACACGTACAAACGGTACTATCTTCGACCTCAGTTTCCGTTCGCTTTGGTCCAAGATAGCAATCGGCCCCTCCTCATAGGAACTATCGGGCTGAAGATCGATGTCCTCCAAAGCAATGTGAGTATGGGCCAAATCATCCCTAAGGTATTTCCTTAGCGAGGAAATATGGAACACATCATGAATCCTATGCAAGTGCTCCGGTAACCCAAGTCTATACGCAACTGGCCCAATCCGCTCGATGATAGGAAATGGCCCCACATATCTTGGCGCCAGTTTTCCCTTCTTTCCAAAATGCATAATCCCCTTCATAGGAGAAACTCTGAGTAACACCTGGTCCCCCACTTTGAATTCTCTAAAGAACCTCTTCGCATCAGCATAGCTTTTCTGTCGATCCTGAGCTACCCGAATGCGACTCCTTATCAATTCTATCCTTGCCGAAGTGTCCTGAATCACTTCCGACCCAAGGAGTTTGTTATCCCCCACCTCTAACCAACATGTTGGGGAACGACAAGGTCTACCGTACAACGCCTCAAATGGAGCCATGCCAATGGTGAACTGGTAGGAGTTATTATAAGCAAACTCCACCAGTGGAAGGTACTGCTCCCATCCTCATCCAAAGTCTAGGATGCACATATGCAACATGTCCTCCAACATCTGATTTGTTCGCTCGGTTTGCCCATCAGTCTGTGGGTGGTAAGCCGTACTCAATCGCAACTCCGTACCCATGGCCTCCTAAAAACTCTCCCAAAATTGTGAAACAAATATCTTGTCTCTGTCAGACACGATATTTAGTGGTACACCGTGACGTCTCACTATTTCCGCAATAAAAATCTAGGCATACTATCCCGTAGTGTAGTCTGTCCTCACGGGTAGAAAATGAGCAACTTTGGTCAACCTATCCACAATTACCCAAATGGAGTCGTGACCCCTCTCTTATGTAGGTAACCCGGTGATAAAGTCCATGGATATGCTCTCCCACATCCATGTTGGAACCTCTAATGGCTGTAGAAGTCCTGCCGGTCTCTGATGATCCACCTTTACTAGCTGACAAGTGGCGCATTTAGAAACAAACACAGCAATATCTCTCTTCATTTCGCTTCACCAATACTGACGTCTCATGTCTTGGTACATTTTATCCCCACCAGGGTGTACCGCGAACCGTGAGCCATGCGACTCTTCCATTACCTCGTGTCGCAATTCCTCCCCTTCCGGAATGACCAGTCTCCCATTGAAGCGTAATCCCTCGTCTGAGCTAACGGTATAGGACTCGGCTCCCTCTGCTAGTAATCGAACTATCTGCTCCTGACAGAATGAGTCATTTGCCTGGGCCTTTACCACTCTCGTAACAATCTGCGGTGTAACAGTCATCACAGACATGAACGATCGGGCCACCGCATCCTGGTGTCCCAACTCCTTCCACTTTTCTTTCCACACCTCGGCCACTTCATCTACTGGCCTACGTCTCAACGCGTCTTCTACCACGTTAGCCTTTCCCGGGTGATATTGGATATCAAACTGATAATCCTTCACAAACTCAAGCCACCGTCGTTGACGCATATTCAACTCTTTCTGCGTAAAGAGGTACTGTAGAGACTTGTGATCCGTGAACAACAGAAACTTCTCCCCCAGGAGATAATATCTCCAAATCCGAAGGGCAAATACAACTGCCGCTAACTCCAAGTCATGGGTGGGGTAATTCCTCTCGTGAGGCTTAAGCTTACGGGAAGCATAAGTTATGGCCTGACTCTCCTGCTGCAGTACACCTCCGAGTCCTTGTAAGGACGCATCAGTATAAACTAAATACTCAACCCCCGGTCTGGGCAACGCTAACACAGGTGTTGAGGTCAACTTGTCCTTAAACTCATCGAATGCCAACTGACAGGCATCGCTCCAGATGAATGGCACACCCTTGCGAGTCAGATGTGTCAAAGGGCTTGCTATCTTTGAGAAGCCCCGAATAAACCTCCTGTAGTATCCTGCTAGGCCTAAGAAACTATGGATCTCAGTCGGTGTCGTGGGCTGTCCCCACTCCCTCACCGCGGATACCTTCCCCGAATCAACAGATATCCCTCGGTCTGAAATGATATGCCCCAAAAATTGAACCTCCTTCAGCCAAAACCCACACTTCTCATACTTTGCATAGAGATCGTTCTGACGTAGCGTCTGCAAAACCTGCCTCAAATGCTCGGCGTGCTCCTCTTCTGTCTGGGATTAAACCAGGATGTCATCAATAAAGACGATGACGAACTGGTCTAGGAACTCTCTGAACACCCTATTCATCAAGTCCATAAACACGGCTGGAGTGTTGGTCAAGCCAAAAGGCATAACCCGAAACTCGTAGGAACCATATCTCGTTAAGAAAACAGTCTTCGAGATGTCCTATTCCCTGATACGCAACTAATGGTATCCCGATCGCAAATCAATCTTTGAGAAGAAGGAAGCTCCTCTCAGCTGGTCGAATAAGTCATCGATTCGGGGTAACGGATACTTATTTCGTATCGTGACCTTATTTAATTCTCGGTAATCTACACATAACCTCAATTATCCATACCTCTTCTTTACGAACAACACAGGGGCACCCCACGACGAAGTACTCCTCCGGATAAACCCCTGACCCAATAACTGCTCAATCTGATCCCGTAACTCTCTCATCTCTGTTGGAGCCATACGGTAAGGTGCGTGGGCAATCGGCCGAGTTCCCGGCGTCAAATCGATCACAAAATCTATCTCTCTACTCGAAGGTAGTCCAGGTATATCCTGAAATTCATCAGCAAACTCCCTAACAATTGGAATCGCATCAAGTGGTATCACCACTTCTTTAGAGGTCTCCTCCTCTATATAGTACAAATGAGTGGACGATCCTCCCTCAGGGCGAGGCATCGCCACTAAAAACATCTCTTGCCCGGTAATGGCAAAGATAATACTCCTACCAAAACAGTCAATCATGGCTCAATGCGCAATTAGCCAATCCAAACCAATAATCGCATCGTACTCAGTCATCTCTAATACTAACATATCAGCGGGTAAAGTAAACCTCCCGATCTCTATACCCACACCCCTACAAATAAGTGATATCATGGAACCCCTACTCAATGGTGAATCTACACAAGTAACCGTGCTCTCTACGGTGTCTAACAACCCAATAGTGCGTGAAAATCTCATGGCAATGAATTAATGTGTGGCCCCCGTGTCAAATAAAATACGCCCTATAGTCCCCTGAATAGAGAACATACCCTTAATAGCGGGTAGATCCTGTGGGGCTGCGGCATGCTGAAGCTGATACACTCTCCCATACTGAAGTTGTCCCTGCTGAATTGGGACCGCTGGAATGGGTGGTAATGCTGCCATCTGTGATGGTACTGGGAGGGCGGAGGGAAACATCGGCCTCTGTGGCTCGTGTCGAGCACCCTGCTGCTACTGCTGTAGGGCCCTGCCCCTATCAGGACAATCCTGGCATTTGTGGCCAATCTTAACACAAGTGAAGCACTTCCTCGGGAAATTTCCCCCTCGCTGTCCCTGCTGCCCACGGCCCTGATGGCCGTTACCATTTCTCCCCTGGCCGTGCTGGCCGTGCTGAAACTGCTCTTGCTGGCCCTACTGGCCCTGCTGACCCTGATGGCCATTACGAAAACCTCCCTGTCCATTTCTGAATCTCCCAGATCTGAACCTCTTAAAATCCCCCTGTTGGGAACCCTGGTCACCCTGCCTGTGTTGTCCCTGAGCAGATTGTTCCCCGCTGGCACCATTTCCCCCAGTCCTGCCCTGATGGCTGGACTCTCCTGATTTCTTGCTCTCAGACATGTGGAAGCGATGATCCTGGCAGTGTAGTAGTGCAGCGTTAACCACATTAGAATAAGTGGCCAACGAGAGATTCCCCAACAAGTGTTGACGGATCCTCCAAGTCAATCCATCCGTGAACTTCTGAATCTTCTTCTCCTCAGTCGGTATATCATCGGGAATAATGTTCAAGAGATTAGTGAATTCGGCCTCATACTCGGCCACGGTCCTCCCCTCCTGCTTGAGTTTCATCAATTTTTTCCTCATTTAAGTGTGAACAGCTAAGGGAAAATATTTGCGGTCGAACCGCACCCAGAACTCCTGAATAGATAGGGCGTCCCTCTCTTCTGCGGTGGTAATGGACTCCCACCACTGTAATGCAGATCCTACTAGCTTGAAAGTAGCCAGTATCTTCTTCTGAACATATGTGCACTCATACATCCTTAAGTGCCTCTGAATGTCCTTCCTCCACTGACTGGATACCACAACATCGGAGCTACCTGCAAACTCCGGAGGGTGTGCTTTCTGAAAAGCATCACGGACGCGTTCCCAAGCAGACGGGAATGCATGAGCCTGAATTAGCACAACTACCGGCGCCTGGGGTGGTGCCTGCTGTACAACGGCTAGGGAGGCATTTACCGCTTGGGCTACAATAGCTACAACCTCGGCGGCATTCATAGTGCCCTAAACTGGTGCAGCTGTGGCTCTGGCTGTGCATCCCTAGGAACTCGCTGCGCACGTCATGGAGGCATATGAAATGAGAGTAAAGTCTTATAAGTTCGCAGTTATTATCTCAAAATAGCTGAAGAGCGAAACATACACAAAAGAATACAACAGTCCTAAAATATAGGGCTCTATATCAAAGAAAGCTCAACGAAAACATAATAAGCCGTAGAGATCCTAAGGACACTAGAACCTGATGCTCTGATACCACCTGTGACATCCCGACTAATTAAATACCGGGTAGCTACTCCTTTATTAAATTAATACAAAATGTCAAGTTGGTTCAATTCATAACACCACTGTCGAAAACGTTTTTTCAATTACTAGCCACCTAATATTTAAAAAGTGAGTTGTCAATTTTAATTAAATCCAATTAACATACAATAAGTGAATTATGAAATGCTAACATAACCACCACAACATAGTCACAATAGAATAACCATCAAATAATAATGAGTCTGGAGAAATACTCCTCACAACAATCCGAATACGGAAATAAATAAATACCAGGTCTGCATCACTAAATTAATTACAACCCAAAGTCTTCAATAACTGAAAAGTAAGATGTCTCTAAAAGGAATGGGGCGACATGCCCAACAAATGAGAAAATCTGATAATGGAGTCAAGATCAGAAATGGAGGCATCTACTGTCAAGGTCCTGTAACTTCCACCGCAGCTACAGCACGTCACCTGAATAGAACTCCTATGCATGGTGTCCTTGTGGCTGGGCACCTAAAAGGTTTTTATAAAAATAGATTTGAAAGCAAACGGGTCAGAGCCCGATTGTGAAAATGATTTAAAAAAATTTCAAGTGTTTAATATCATTAAATAGTGAATATAAAGTACATGATACTGTGTGTGTACTCACATGAGTTCCTCACCTCTCAACTAATTGTGCACTCCTATCGTACCAGTACCCATCCTAGTTGTTCCCATATCTAACTAGTCTGATTCCAAATTTTACATTACTATACGATCACCAATTCAATTCCCAACAACCTTTTAATTAACACAATGTTATAACTTGCTACACAATTTCCCATGTTAGTACTACTAATTACTAGAGATCTTTCATTTTCACTTTACAAACTGTTGCTATTGTTTATACTCACATTTATTCATGACAATTCATTTCAATTAACAGTATATTATTCTCATCATAAATATACAATACTAGCACCCCGAGACTAAGCTGCGGTGCACACATACTGCTATCTAATCCCGGTACATCACGTACATAAGGACCGCGTATTCTGAATCTCTCACGAATCGTTTCATTAAACAACAATCACAAACAATGGAGGCGAACATAGTTCACATCACATGGGTCATGCACATACCTACGCTCCCATGATCAACAAACTTATTAACTTCTCAATAAGTCCTTCTCTGACCTATGTCCTCGAGGTACCAATCTAAATCCCCCCGTAGGCACACAAGATTAGATGGCCCTGATCGAACGCCGACCTCCCATGATAGCAAGTACGGTAGGTATGTTATACACATAAAATTATATACACTAAGCATTCACACATCTTAGATATCACAATATTTGATTAATGGTATACTTCTCGTTCTTATACCAACATTAAGTGTTATACAACTCACAAGTCCCCAGTTTATACGTCTTAAAGTTATCAACTCTTCTCACGTCGTAATTAAGTACTCGCTTCCCAATCCACAAATGTCATCCGGTTTTCTATAAGATAGTCAGTTTGACTCTTCAATGTATCCCCAGATCCCACAACTACAATAAGGGAAGTTATCTCACCGTTTAAATAAGTCTACGGGATACTAGAAATAAAATCAGGCCAAAAAGGCCATTATGTCAACTCGTTAGAAGTCTCGTTCGAACGAGGTCGTTCGAATGAGTTCGTTTCAAACAAAAGGCTTCGAACGAACTACCAACTCGTTAGAAGGGATACTGTCATCTCGTTAGAAGTTCGTTCGAACGACCTAGGCAGGTTTTCTAACGAGATGGCAGTCTCAGTCCAGAAATTCCCAAGTCCGTTTTTCTCAATTCTTCTCTTCTCTAAATCCACCCTAAGACCATCCAACTTATGTTTTAACGTATATAAACCATTTCTAATCACCCTAGGTCATCCCTTAACATATTTTAGGGGTCAAATTTTATAAATCATCATGGAATTAATACAAATCTCCAAATATTTCCCCAAACCCTATGAACACGAACCCATAATTTTTATTATGCCCAATTACTCATCATAAATCCGTTTTTAAAACATCATATGCAACTCTTCGAATATTAAATCAGTTCACCATCATTCTACATGCAAATCCTAACCCAAATTCAAAGTTTCTCCAAAAATTTCATTGGTTTTCTTCAAAGCTTTCAAGATAAGATAAATCCTACACTAAACATGGAAGAAATATTCAATGCACTAAAAATATCAAATCACTTGACTTAGATTGTTCTTTAGAATTGATGTTGGTGAATGAAGGTTGATTCTCTCCTTTCTCTACAGATTTTTCTCCCAAGGTTGAAGATGGCTTGGTTTTGGCTCTTGTAACTTCTCTCCAGCTTCTCTCAAAACTCCCGTATCCCACTCTCTAAACTTTTGCTGGTAATGTCCTTAGTGGCCCCTTTAGAATAATAAATATTAACTCTAATTTTCGTGGGTTTTAATTCCCATATTTTTAAAATTACCAAAATACCCTTTTAAGTTGTCGGTTTGGCCTAAAAATGCCACGGGACCCAAACTAAACCCCCAGCTAGTGTTTTCCGACTATTTCAACCCTTTTGGATTTGTTGGTGCACTCAAAATGACCATTCGGTTGATAAAAATAAAATTCACTTTTTAATTCAATTCATTACGTTCCTGACGCGACTGACACGCGCGTCCCAACTAAATTTTCCAAATTAATTCAAATCTCATCAATATTCATGTATTACTATACATACTCGGAAATAATAAGTTTTAACATCAATATCAAATACCAACTCACATCTCGTTAGTATTTATACCCAGATTAATTTCCAATTAATTCTCATTTAATTTAATTAATCCCTTAAATAAATATCAATAAAATTACGGGGTATTACACATCTTTCTCCTCTCCTCTTCTTTTTCTTTCTCTTTCTCTATCCTCCTCTTCTCCTTGACCTTCTTCTTCTCTTTAATCTTCTTCTTCTCTTCTTCCCTCTCTCTCTCTTTCACCTGCTCTTCTTCCTTTCTCTTCCTCTCCTACTCCTGAGCAGAAGACCTGGAACCAGTAACAACCGCCCCAGTGCTAGAATTCTGCTTCTACATCCTCGGAGCGAGAAGCACATGATCATCATCATCATCATCTTGGATCAAATTTTTCCTAGGAGGAGCCATTTCCTCGCGAGAGCTGCTGGACGTGCTTGAAGGTTCTTGGGCTTCAGAAACATCTTCTGAATCAGAAGAACTGTCACCACTGGAGCTCCGCTCGCCAAAATTGCCTTCAGCACCACCTATGATATCACTCTCAGAAGTGCTCTCCTCCTCGTCTAACTGAATGGGATCAAAGGCAGTCTCTTCAGAGGTGTCAAACTCGGGAATGCTATCTACCGGCCTCGCTATAAAGCTAGAACCAACGTTTTGTACTCAAGCAAGAAATTAGCAAACCGGGGATGCTCGTCGTTAACTGGGGGCTCCCTGATATTCCAAGCTTTGACCAACTCAAAAAGACGAACCTCGTTGAGAGCAGGTTCTAAGTTCTTCGACCTTGCTGAAGAAAAAATAGGAAAGAGTCAGAAAGATCACACGTTAATAAAGAAATTGAAAGAACAGAGCAAAGACTACCTATATACTCTTCCCCATAAAAGGGAGCAGTAAACCTATCAGACCTCTACCCCTCAGTCTGGGGGGAGAACTGCTAATTTCTAGCAAGAAATCCATCTTGCCAGTAATCCTTATGGGAATTAGGTAGGTTTACTACCAATACCCTGTCAGGACTCCTGGCTTTAAGATAGAGAACACCAGAGCTAGTTCGAGAAAAGGAGTAGCAAAAGCAGACTTCGACGAGCCCCAATTTGCTGCCATAAAGTTAATTTATTCTATGGACGCCATTGATTATCTTCCACACATTGGGCGAACACTGTGCAGGAACAATGTTGAAATAACCAAAAAAGGGCAAGAATAAATTATTTGGAGGAAAAGTAAGCCCCCTTGGGAAAGTAACAAGACGTGGATCCAATGATCACCTTCTATCTCTCTAACATTTTTAGGGGGAGAGGCGCACTCAATCTCTACCCACTCTGGGATATTGTAAAATTTCCTAAACTTGGATACTATTTTATTACTTATCTTCACCGTTTGTAAACCCTAAACTACAAATTCAAAGAAAGCACAGAGAAAAAGCAAAAGAGACTTACGAGATGAGAGCTTGACTTGGGCAATGCAAGAACACAAGTCCAAACGAAAAGGGAGATCAAAAGCAAGGAAAATGAAGATCTGGAGAAGAGGTCACAAATTGCTAAAACTCACAGAAAGTTCACAGAAGATAGAAGAACACTGAGAAGCTTGAAACGACAACTATGAAACGTTGCCCAAAAAGACTTTTAAATGTTGCTAATCATCGCGCACAAGACCCGAAGCAACTGTCGCCTAATCTAGTCCTCAAACTTTGGGAAGAGTTGCACGATGTACAAAGGAACCATTATGACAAATCATTTAAATTTATTGAGCCCAAATTGTGGCCCAACAAACTTAGGGGCAATTGTGGGTACACGGATTTAGAATGACGAGCCTGGACGAGTAGCCCAATTGAAGCGGCCCAGAGTCCAAACCATTCACGTCTTAACATTAATTCGGTTATGACTTGGTCTTCTCCCATGTTCCCGTAAAGAGGTGTTCCAGGAGAAGATGGAAAACGTGGGGGAGTCCAACACCCCCACTCCCTGAAAATAAACATGTATTTAATAAACCCTGGGTCTGGGGCATAAGATACGCACTGTATTCTCTGTAAACACTTCCCGGAGTATATAGAAATAATACTGACTGCACCACCATGGACGTAGGCATTCTTGCTGAACCACGTACATCTCCTATTGTGTGATTGGCATTTTATGTTTCTTATTGTGCTTGGTGATTGCGCTTCATTTATCTATTTGTGTTGAATAATAATTGTCACCACACTAAATCACATAAGTAATAATTAATCTCATTTATTAATTTGTTTCTCAATTAATAAACAATACACAAAAATATGGGGTATTACAACTCAATATGAACATGACAAGATTAAAACAATTTTTTTAGTGCGGTAATGCATACAAAATGATAATGACAATATTATTTATTACTTTTGGTAATGCATACAAAATGTTTTTTTATTTTTGATAATTTTGTTCTTGATTTTAGTTATATGCTAGTGCATATAAAATGTTTGCATTATTTATTTCCATAGTGTTCGTGAAAAAATTAAATAAGGAAAAACTATTATGAAGATCAGACTCAATGAAAAATCTTAAGTGAACAATGAAAAGGCGCATTAGTTAGCCTTCATCACACTATTCATACTTTAAAAACCTAATCATACCAGATTGAGATTTGAAGTTACACAATACGATTGACACGTGGAATAACTAAATGCTCCCTTCACTTTCCCCTCATATCATGCCCCTCTCTCCCTCCCTTAATTTTGCGTCTTCGTATTTTTATGCCTTGATTAGTATTATTTGTATATTCTCATTCCTTTGTAACTCTTGTTGTTTTCTTTCATATGTACATGCTACAATTCACTATAAAAATCTTTGGTTATTCACCTCCATGTAAGGATTTAGCATTATATATATAACAAATTAATGAAGTGGTGATATGGCACTTAATCTCACGTTTTTCTTAAATCATATATACTAAAGATATTTTCTTATGAAACTAATATTTTTCCACCTTCTCTTTTAGAGGGATACTGATGTGAACGATTTGGTCCTCACATCATCAAAGAAAATGGTAATTTACTTCATTTTTTACACAATCTGAGAGAGTGGAACCTTTTCTTTTTTGATAGCATATTTAAGAGTTGTTGTGCATGTAATTTGTAAAGATATCATGTTGTTTATATTAATTAACTATGGGAGTTGTCCATCAAAGTTATACTTCAAGTGCCTTTTTGTTTTTAGAAAACTCTCATCATAGCTAGAGTTTAGTATTATAAATTTATATTATAGGGATACCACATAGTTGAAGAAGTTTGTTAAAGATAATATTACATTATTTTGTGGTAACATGGCACTCTCCGACCTATTGAGATTCATAAAGCACATTAAAAATTTATTTAATTCGCCCACTTCTTCAAATACTAAATAGACATGTAGATAATTTGATATGATCAGAAATATTTGTAATTAAAATTTTAGCGAACTATAACTAATTTTGGAATATGTTGTTCTTTATAATGTTTTTAAAACCCTTCAAAAAGTTGTCATACATTTTCTTGGGATAATTTTATCAAACTGCTTAAAACCTCAAATGATACAATGTGACATTTAGTCACATGTTTTGTCTTTCAAAATAATAAGCATATGAGTTATGTAAGAGTACTCACACCTTATTATTTGTTTGTTAACGTTGTATACATGGTGATATTAAATAGAGAGGTAGGGTGGGAAAATGGGAATGTAAAGGATCTTCTTGGTACTAGATGTCCTCTTAATAACGTTTCCATTTATCTTCTTTGTATGACTCGTTCTCTCCCCTCACACATTACCGAAATTTCTATTTCCCGCTAATCTACTAAAATTTCTTCTTTATCTCTCTCTCTCTACAACTAAGACCTTCTTCATTTAGTTTTGGAAGAGAAAATCAAAGGTTCTCTTTACACCTCAGCACTTTAGTCCTCATTGTCAGATACAATCTCCCGGTTAGGTTTTGAATATAAAAAAAAATTCCACTTTTACGTTTTCAGTTTGATAATCTTTGTAAAACACCCGCACACATCGCGTGATACATAATTTTTATTCTTTGCTCTCAGTTGAATAAATCAACTTTGGTGAATGATTTGAGAGGGTTTTTTCTTAGAATATACATTTCATAACATGTTATTTTTTAAGCATACACAAGAAAGAGTCCAATATTGTTTACAATTATATAAACATTAATTCAATTGCCTCATTTAGACACCTATCAATATATACTTTTCGATATTATCGAAATTATGCAATCACAAGATGTATACAAGAAATCCTAAATTTACTCTTTTAGACCTAAACTAGCTTCCTGTTGTGCGTTGCGTGGCCGTAAAAAGGATACTATTTGGCGATTCACATTGTGAAAGAGAATATAATTAAGGCATGCTAAAAACATATTTAACATAGTAGAACGATATTTTGATGATGAATAATGTTCCTGAATATCTTAATATTATAAATAAATGAAAATTAATATTAAACCAATATATAAAAATTGTTATGAAAGAGACTATTATGTTTGAAATTACATAGAAAACAACGTAAAATAACTCTAAAATATTCAAGATGAACTCATCAAATAGATTACAAAATCTTAATATGTAGCATTAAATATTTTATTCAATATATGTCACGTTATAAATTTATAAAAAACATACTTTAACAAACCTAATAAGCACAACATATTAGTTTCTATAACTGAGAAATTGTAAGTGTAAATATAGTGCATTACTAATGCGTGAAGCAAACATACAAATTAAGAAACCTACTAAAGCATTTGAAACCATCACACCCCAAAAATTCAAACAAGAAAAGAATTTTCATCAGAGCCTTCATTCAACTAGATAAAGTATTCATTCAACTTGAGAACACATTCGTAAAAATATTTGAATGAATACTTTATCCAAATACATGACTCCCAAAAATAAAATAAAATATTTGTGAGATAATAAAATGCACTAACACAATCAATACTGGAGAGATACCATTCAATATGGGGATATAATTTTTCTTTACTACTCACACAACATTTTTAACTTTTCATGACTTCACTTCAAATGTCAACATTACATGAGTATTTATAGGATCTTTAAAATGTATCTACCCAAATACATGTATCTACTACATTTAATGTAAACACACCACTTTTATACATGAACCTCCTAATATATAAACCAACTAAATGCATGTATTGACCAATTATGTGTGTGTGTGTGTGTGTGTGTTTACACACACACACACACACATTAATTTAGATAATATAAAATTAATAAATGGCTTAATGAAATGTACACATGTCATCGTGTGGGCGCGACAAATATCGACGCTGTGTTATGATGACAACTTTAAGTATATAGTATAACTAGGTGTCAACCCACGTGATGCAGGGGCGTATTTAAAAAGTTTAGAATTTGAATAATTGCGCTTAAATATTGCAGGGATAAATAATAAACATTGTGCAGACAATATGACAAAATCTAGTATGGTGCTTTTCCATGATATCTTATTTTGGAACCATAAAAAAACTCATGAATTAAATTTGATATAACATTTGTTACTTAGTGTTACACAAATACTTTTTTGTATGAAAAATAGTTTTATATTAAATGATAAAATAGAAAAAAACTAATTAAGTACTGTTAAAGAAAAACTGACCTCTAATAATATATAATTATCAAGCTTCAATAATATTTGGAAGTTAATGTTACAATAATAGCAAGGGGATGAATTCTTGAAGATTTGAGATAATAAAGTAAAATAAGGAAGAATAAAGAAATAAAGATTAATTTGTGAAAAAGCAATCACCTAACTATGTTGGTAATTCCTTTTTGTCTTCTTGTGTTTCTTCTCGGTGTTCCCTTCAGCAATCAAGATTGATATATGTTCTTTACTCTTTTGTTTTTGTATTACTTTTTATTTTCACATTTAACACATTGATAGTATTTCTTTCATTTAATTGATATTCTTTTTCTTGGCCAATAATGGAGTTTGAGATATCGAACTTTATCTGATCAAGAAATTGATCTTGGTATTCATATGAGAGATCGTAAACTTTAATTTACTTTATATATTCAAACCACATTTCATCCCCATTTACCTACAAAGCTTCGACATAAACATTATTATTATTATTATTATTATTATTATTATTATTATTATTATTATTATTATTATTATTATTATTATTATTATTATTATTATTATTATTATTATTATTATTATTATTATTATTATTATTATCTCTCCCTTAGAAAAAAATATATAAGAAATCTACCTTTCCCACTCCCCATTTTTATGAATTACACACGAAGGAAATATTCTCTCACTACAAGAAAAAGTCTTTTCCACGAAACCTGATATGTGTCGTGAAACTGTTTCCACGACACATTTTATGTAGTCGTTGAAGGGGTGTGTCGTAGAAAGTTACCTTCCATATCAAAACCTTTGTGTGTGTCGTAAAACTATTTCACGACACCTGCTAAGTGTTGTTGAAATAAATATCCACGACACACGCCTCTCAAAAAGTCATGGAGAAAAATTTATGACACCTAATAACGTGTGGTCTTTAAAAAAAATTAGGACATATTTATTTTATATGTCGTGATCTTAATTATAATTGAATTATTTATGACACGTTTCGAAATTATGTCGTCTTTATCTATTTTTCACGACACATTCTTATAAAGTGTCGTCTTTATCTACTTTTCACGACACATTTTTATAAAGTGTCGTAAAACATATGCTGTGGAAAACACTTTTTCCTGTAGTGTCTATTGATTTAACTTTTAATTGTTGAATCTGGAGCCAATAATTTTCATGCATTCATTGTATTTTTTATTTATTTCGCCTTCTTTCGGTATCCAAAGAATGGTTTAAAAATTGTGGGTGGGTGGGTGGGGGTGGGTCAGAGATACAAATGAGAAAGATGAGTAGGTTGGGTATATATATATATATATATATATATATATATATATATAATCAGAAATTTGCAGAAATCATAATATTTAAAAAACATAAATAAAACATACTTCTAAAACCCTCAATAGTTGAGAGAGTGGACATCAAAGCAAAATTCAAGAAATTCAAACCCTTATCCACTATATTCTCCCTCGTCGCAATTGTTGATCCATCCTCAACCTCGTCTCTGTTTTCGACCTCTCCACCAAGATTTGGAGTTGCTCCCTTTCCATATACTGTACCCACATCCTCCCTCACAATAACTCATCTCCAAGGACAAAAATAGACAAATCGTTACAGAGTAATTAAATAAGGGTTTGTATGTTGAGGGCAACTGTAGTAGTATGGTGTTGGGTAGCGTAGGGTGCACCACTATTACTGGTTAGATGAGAAAGAATTGTCAAACAGAAGAGACATGGGTAGATTTCGATTAAGGTGTTGGAGCGAAACCATTTAAAGAGAAAGAAACATTGAGTTTAGGATAAAGGAGAGAATAAGAGTTCTTTGAAAATATGAAAAGGCACGTAAGTGTGAGAGGAAAAAAAACGAGGAAGGTGAGAAAGGACGGACAAATCAAGGGGCATAAACTGGAGAGATAAAAAGGGATGGAAAAAATATAAATGTGTGTGTGGGGGGGGGGGGGGGGGAGAGAGCCGTGAAGTGAGGTTAATGATATAGTTGAGAGGTAGTGAAAAGACGAAAGAAAGAAAGGTTAGTGGAAGGGGGAGGGAATGGGCATAGAGATGAGAGAGAAATAATGGGGTAAAAATAATTGCCAGGTGAAGAATCTCATATGTAAATAAAATTAAGTAATGTTAAGCATTTTATACAATAGGATTAGTTCGACAGAAGTGGGCAGGCTTGACAGGGATGATCTCAATATGTATTGGCATGGGGGAGAGGATCCCCCATACTGATGGAGGGCACCACAAAATCCCTGCCTCCTAAAATATGTCGATCGACTAGGTTGAGGACATTATCGGTGCTGCTAAGGAGCTCATCCAGTTGGCCACCAAGGTGAAAACCTTCCTACTTCATTTTTTTCTTCACTCATGGCTTAATTGTGCCAGTCATTAACTTAAACCTTATTGCTTATGTATAGGTGAGCTATATGAGGTTTATATGTCGCATAAGTGGCAGAAGAGGGTTGAGGGAGCTAGGAAGGTTCCTGGTCTGAAGGCTGAGATGGAGGCACTCAAAAAGGCCAAGGACAAAGAGGAAGCTGCTTTGGAGATCGCTCGGAAGGAGCGGGAGGTTGAGAAGTCTGCTAGGGAGGCCATCGAGCGAGAGGTAGTTATGCTTAAGACTAAGTTGGCATTTGAGGTTTCTGACATGATAAGGCTCCTTAATCTTCGCACTAGGGAAAAAAGAGGTTTGGAAGGCTAAGAGGGACTTGGTCCCACTGATCAGGTTCATATACTTGAAATCTTTCATTCTGTCGAACTATTGTGGGGCAATTAAGTACCAGTCTTTCCTGAATGAGTATAACGTGCTGATCAATAGGGTGAAGGAAGTTCATCCTAACTGGAACCTCTTAATCTTTAATCTCGATGATGTGGAGACCAATAAGGAACCTATGACTTCTCCTACTTGCCTAGACGAGGTCGACTATGCCCAATATCGAAAGTTATTGATTGCTCCTTGTCCCTCGACAAGCTCTGATGGAGTGGATATCCGGACCTCCATGCTGGAGGCGATGAGCTCAATCTTGGCACAAAATCCTTCTTCAGCTCCCCCCGCCCCTTGAAATTTCTTTTTATAACACGAGCTTAGGCCTGAAATAATCTGTATTGGCTTCATTCTTAAACAATTCTTATTGGAATTGGCCACTTTGATTACAATATGTATTAGCTTCGGCCTTAAACAATTCGTATTGTCTTTGGCCCTTTTGATATTCGGCTTCAACCTGTTTTGATAATATAATGCATTTCCTTATTCTCCGCGCTACTTTATTTATGAATAATCTCATGAACGAATGATTTCTTTGTACTTTAATCTATTTGACTATGCCGATATGTTCATTAAATGGGTCAACGGGTCTGTTTATTCATGCCAGTTGTGGCGAACCAACTTGATCATAGCTTTACTTATGAACCACGTTTATTCTGGATCAGTAAGACCGCCTTATTATCTGTTTATACTTGATTTGGAAAACCATATTATTTTGTTTATACACATTTGACAAGCTGTGTTTGATTATTTACACATGGTTGGTTATCCATGTTATCTTATTTATAAATGATTGATGACTCGTGTTTGATTGTTTATACACGATTGGAAACGTAAATTTCTTGTTTATACACAATTAATGACTCGTGTTTGGTTATTTATACACGGTTGGCAACCCATGTTATTACGAACGACTGAGTTAGATTACTGCATTTGTTTATACGTGGTTGAGTAACCGTGCTATATATATACTCCGAAGGTCAATTGGCGAAGGGTGGTAACGGCGACCATTTATGCTCTGATCACTAATTTTTAAAAACAAAATATGTATTAAACAAACATTTGCTTCATGCAATAACACTTCGACCTTATTCACCCCATGCTCTCCCCCTATTAATTTTTAATAATGTAGTGATCGGGAACATCCCTTCTTGATTCGGGGTTCATCCCATTATACTCAAACAGCCTCGTTAGGCAGATTGGATCAGATCTGGGGGATGTGAATTTAAACTTGGGGATCAACTAGGTTGTTACATTCCGAAGGCTCTGATCTTGGGAAAGAAATACCGGAACACTGTCCAACATTAGCCTCCTTCTTCCATCTAGAGGTTGGTTCGTAAACTGGTATGATCTGAACGCTTGGGGGGAAGGAGAAGAACTGGTGGAGAAACAATCATTCGAAAAAGAAATCCTTATTTATTGATAATGTAGTTATGCAGTGCTACATCAAAGATGGTGAAAAAAGTGATGGACAATCGAGTCTTAAAAAGAAATTATAGTAGAAAAATTAAAATAACATAAACAAGAAATATTAAATGCACATCTATTGTCGAAGGGGTTTCCGGTTGCTTACTGATATTACCGTTTCAGGTTTTCGACGTTCTGTGGATGTGAGAAAGCCTACCCTTCGTGGTTTTTAAGGTCATACGTCCATAGTCGGAGGATGCAGGCAACCACGCAGGGTCCTTCCCAGTTGTCAACTAAGGAATGTAAAAAATATAAATGTTGAGGAAAGAGAGAGCCGCGAAGTGGGGTTAATGATATAGTTGAGAGGTAGTGAAATGACAAAATAGAGAGGTTGGTGAAAGGGGGAGGAAATGTGCATTGAGATATAGAGAGAAAGAGCGGGGTAAAAATAAGGGAACTTAGGGATTTAGTCCTAAAACGCGAGATTAGTTAGTGATCGATCCCATGTATTTTTACTTTTTGTGTTAGTCCTAAGTTAACAAATTCATGGGTAAGAGGTAATGTCATTTTAACCAAAATGGCAGTGTAAAATCATCCCACGTTCTTATGTATGAGCAGATGAAACAACCAATAACTATTGTTTGAGAGTAATAATAAAATTAAAAATACATGGGATTAGTGTCAACAAAATATCTTTAAATGGGGCTAGAACCAAAATGTCTATTATATACTCTAAAATGTTATACAAAGAATTAAAATCTCTCTTCGTTTAGAGTGACCACATGGACCTACATGAGTTAATCTCTCTTCGTTTACTTTACCTGCAAGCATCCACATATGCTACAACTACGCATCCCTGGAACAGATCATCAAATTGGGCGACACCTAAAAGATTTTGGAAAAAGTTTTGCAAATACGGGTTAGATCCGAAGTAAAATAATTTGAAAACATTTAACAAGTATTTAAATTGCACTTTAAATGAACAGTTATTATATATACATGTTAGGCTGTGTACACTCGCTTGAGTTCCTCACCTCTCATTTATAGTGCGCACCCAACGTCCCACCTAGTCAAGCTACCCAATTTGCTAGGTCTCAAGCATCTAACTAACCATAAACCAGTTTAGCTCACCCATACCTCCCATACAGTATGCTACAGTATATCCTTAATTATCATTAAGCCTTTAGTTAAGTTTCTCCTTAACTTACCCCGTACCGCTCATATAGTACGCTACCGATCAACTAATAATTAACATTACTCTTGCGTTATTATTATGATCCTCATGTTAAGTTCTCACACTTACTTTCCTTCAGATTTGCAGTATCTATCTTTTCTACTATTTACATTTGAAGCATTGTTTTAGATATACACTATCTGGTCTCATTACTATCACACATAAGTAATATAAAACATCTAAGAATATAAATCACAATACAACAAAAATTTCCAAAGTATCAATTATGGTAAAATCAATAATGTTAAGTTATAATATAAATCATGGTCAACTTTTTCGAAGGCACGCATAATTTTATAAAGTGTCGCGTAGTGTAACACTTTGCTCAAGTTCAATTCATAATACAAATATATTATAAAAATTGGGAAAAGTTTCCTTTGTTTATGCGACTATCCACCATGTTTGGACAATACTACAACAACAACAACAACAACAACAACAACAACAACAACAACAACAACAATAATAATAATAATAATAATAATAATAATAATAATAGACAATTCAATGTATATCCAACATGAAAAACATGATCCTTTTGATTTAACACTAATACATCCCAAATAAAGTGACACAACATGAAAAACAATACAAAATATTTTTTTATTCTCAAATAAAGACATAACTCGATTATAAAGAAATATAACCTAAGTCTCAAATAAAGACATGACTCGATTATAAAGCAATACAACCCGAGTAAAAGCAACATGACAATTTTTTTTTCATCCAAGTTTTTATTTAATAAAAAATATAAATATATTTTTTTGTTCTTTTTTCGGTCCAAGTTTTTATTATTAAAACATGAAACAATACACTATCTTTTTTTATTCTCAAATAAAGACATGACTCGATTATAAAACAATACAACCCGAGTCTCAAATAAAGACATGACACAATTATAAAGCAATACAACCCGAGTAAAAGCTACATGACACAAAAATTTATTTTTTTCTTTTTTCATCCAAGTTTTTATCTAGAAAAAATATAAATATATTTTGTGTTCTTTTTTCCATCCAAGATTTATTATTAAATATATTTTTTGCACCACACAGATGCAAGTTCCAATTATCTTTTTTATAGTTAACTTTGGAAGAGTATTGTGGACCCTCCCGTTTTTCAAACTGAATTGAAGTAGCACTCATAATTTCAAAAACATTGTACCACAAATCTCTCCATTATTCTCACCGAACATCCATGTCCATTCATTTTAAAATCCCAACTACAAACAAAAACAACTAACAAATGTTGAGGGATCAAGTCATTACCAAAGCACCCAAAATAAAAATAAAAATTGCAAAATGCATACACACCAGACCAAGACCCACTTGGCACCGAACTAATTTGTAAATCGGAATCTATCTGTGTGAACAAACTAACAACTCACACAATACATAAGAAAATAAAACATAAGAGAACAAACTACATTAAACATAAACCACATTTTATATGCACCTACATACAACACATAAAACATAAAAAAACAGAGGAGATAAAACACGTAAGAAAACCCAAAAATTGAGTCCTCACCAACCGAGAAAAGATCTGACTCCACCTCCTTACCAGGCGTTCACCTAGATGTGGCGTTGATGTCTACTATCCAGCTTGTTGATAAACAACAAAAGTGATGAAAACAAACAATCGTTGATAAACAACAATCGTTTTTGTTTTGAAACCGATGGCGACGACAACAATCGTTGGAGGCGGCAAGCGTTGAGGATGGCGGTAACGCACTGAGTTCCGATTTGCAGTCCCTTGAATGTGTGTGTTTGTGTGTGAGGATGGCGGCGGCGGCAACGCACAAAGGATGGCAGCAACGCACTGAGGATCCAAATCTAATCAGGCGTGTTGCAGTTCAAAACAAATCTAACGATTGATTAAACGTTGTTGCATCACTGTATGTAGAACAAAGAATTAAATTAAAGAGGTCCCACAAACAAATAAAGGGGAAAACAAAAAAATAATAATAATACCGGACATACCAAGGTATTCTCCATCAAAACCCACACCTGGATATTCAGAACTAGAGGCGCCATACACGTCCTCATCGTACACGTCCTCACCGTACACGTCCTCAACACCACCACCAACACCAGAACACCAGAGGTGCCGCATCTCCCATCTCCTTTAAAGTATTCTCCATTAAAACCCAAATCTGTATATTCAGAACCAAAATCTATCAAATTCATACCAAAAAATAAAAACTCTAAAATAGATATACCACAAATCCATCCCTGTATAAATGATTAGAATTAGAAAATGATTGAAGCCACAAAATCTATCAAATCCATACCTGCGTAAACGATTGAAGCCATACCTGTGTAATGTCAACCACACCTGTTTAAAATGGAGATGAAGCCACCGTACCTGTTGAAAATAGAGGGTTTCGTTGAGAGGGTGAGGTGAGAGAAATAGAGAATACCTAAAAATGGAGCCACCGTACCAATGGTTTATACTAACAATCGTTTGAGAGAAATAGAGAATACCTGATAAATGGAGGGTTTCGGTGAGAGGGTGAGGTGAGAGTCTCCGTGTTTGAGAGAAAATTGGGGTAAAAAATAAGAGAGTCGTAGGTTTGGAGAATGTGAGTAAGGGTGAGAATGGTGGAAGACTATTCTATCCTCATTTTTGAATTTTTAATAAAAGGGGGAAAAAATTAGAGTGAGTCAAAAGAGGGGGAAACCAAAATGTCAAGGGTAAAATAGGAAGTGCATGAATAACTCATTAAGATGACCTCATACTTGAAGCTTATGACATACATAAGTTTCCTACTTTATTATATATATATATATATATATATATATATATATATATAAAAAATAACGCATCTCCCAAACAGGTCATAACGGCACACTCACTTACTCAGCTATCAGTTCAAGTACCTCTCGTACCTAATAATAGACTATCGGTTCAGAATGTCTCCTCGAACCATCAATCAAATCACACATATTGGAGGCGAACATAGTAGTAAGTCTTTGGGGATGCGCACATACCTAACGTACCTAAACGACTTGCCATCATCACTATTTCTCTCACATAGTTATCCAATATCAGCACTATGCTTTGGGGCACAAATCGAGACCTCACTGAAATCGTCAAGGTAGGATCGCCTACTACGTGGGACCTCCGTGATAACAAGTAGCGTAGGTATGTTAACATACACAAAAGCACATAATGAGCATACACACAGCCTAACCATATGTATATTCAATATAGGCGCACACACGACCTACAATAAATTCGTATATGTATACACTAAACCTATTATAATCCGTATAGTTATACTCCCACCTATAATAACCACTTGTACGTAGTATTTATCTCTCGAATACTCATCGTACAATTTATTCACATTTATACTTCTCAATTATATTTACTTGAGCATTATTCTCTATCCCGATACATAACACAATCGGTTAAATCTCGTAGGCCCCAGTAATTTTATCATCATTATGAATAAGCCTAAGCCTCGACTATAGGTCTATTGAAATTCCCAAAGTCCTCGTATAGTTCATTACTGATTTTATACCCCGATTTAATTACTGACTAGAGATTTCGATCTCGGATATTCTTTCGTAGAAAAATCATAACTAATTAAAAAAAATAAGAAAAATATGAGGTCGGCGCCCACGCAATCGCAACAAAAAGATCTATAGTCGAGACTTTAAGATAAAATTATACTAGGGTGTACAATATTTCGCGGGTTTAGACCTAATCTATAAAAATAATTTTAATTGCCTCGTAGACAATTTGATAAGTAAATAAAATTAGTTCGTCGTTAACCGTTTTATAATGTAGAATAGATTGATGATCGAGGGTTTATGAAATTGGAGACTCCGTCCTCTCTTCACCGCCAACAATGGTGGCTTCTACAGCGCAATTTCCAATAAGCATTCTTTGCAGCTCAGTAAACCCAAATCCCTCTCTCTCTCCCTCCGATCAGAACCTTTTCAGTTTGGTGAAACTCCCTCAATCACGACAGTCCAGCTTCACCGTCTTGGCCTCTTCCAACGGAGAAAGCATTGAGGGTCCCAACTCAATAAGTAAAACTACTTTTTTTATCTTTCTTTTTTTTTTATTCTTTATGATACATTGGTTTCAAATGTGGTCTATTCAATTTTTGTCCTTTCAGAACCTTTATCCAATGTCCCCTTTCAAGGATCTAGACTTCGCGTTGCCTATCAGGTTACTCATTCACACACACACACACACACACACACACACACAATATTCACCTAATTATTTGAAATATATTTGTATGTGATTGGTGGTTGCCGCATTTTACAGGGAGTTGGTGGTGCGTACAGTGAATCCGCAGCTGAGAAGGCCTACCCGAATTGCGAAGCAGTTCCTTGTGAACAATTTGACACTGCTTTTGAAGTGAACCCTTTTTCTTTTATTACTCTTACTATGTTGATTCACTTTGTTTATTCAGTTTTCAGTCATGATACTAATATATATATATATATATATATATATATATATATATATATATATATATATATATATATATATATATATATGTGTGTGTGTGTGTGTGTGTGTGTGTGTGTGTGTGCGTGGTAGAGGTTCACAAGTGAACCCCAAAGATGAACTTTTTAATGAACCTTAACAAAAAATACTTAACAATTAATTAATTTTAATTCCTATGTAATTGGTCCGTGCAAGCGGCAACGAACACGAGCATCAATCAAATATTTTTTATACACATCACCCCCCCCCTCCCACCACCATGGCAGCCCTTATAGCACCTGCTGCCATAGCCATAAGGGTTGCCATGGTGGGGTGGGGTGGGGTGGTGTGTGTGTGGGGAGGTGGAGGGAGATCAATCGACACGCGTGTTCGTTGCCGCTGATGCGGACCAATTACAACATAGGAGTTAAAATTAATGGGTTGTTGGGTGTTTTTTTTGTTAAGGTTCATTAAAAAGTTCATATTTTAGGTTCACTTGTGAACCCCTCTCTCTCTCTCTCTATATATATATATATATATATATATATATATATATATATTACTAGCATGTTAACCTGCGCGATGCACCGTCGATTGCATAAAGACATTAGAGAATGAAAATATCATTCACCAAATTGTATCTCTTCCGAATAAATCGAAAATATAAGATCACAACAGACTGAGTATGTCTTGTGGCACATCATTCAAAGTATAAGATGTCTAAGAATTTTTTTGCAGTCTTGTTTGTATATGCATCAAAACCAACTTGTTACGATTATCATTTACAAAATAAAAGGACCCAAATAATTCACCAAATTGAATAAAAATCTTATACCTAATATTCAACTCGAAAACAAATCAACTGCATTAAGGGCCCGTTTGGCAACTCAATTCCAAGGCTTGGAATTGGAATTGGAAAGTCAATTTCAATTCCGTGGAATTAAAAGTGGCCTTCTAATTCTATTTCCATGGCTTGGAATTGGGTTGCCAAACGGACCTAAAAGTATTTGCTATCTATATCTAATTGGAAGATCAAAAAATATATATCAAACTCTTTACTCACAGAGTTTCTAATTGCTTGTAAATGAAGTGATATGTGGGAAAGATAATGACTTTTTTCTCATTTTATTACCAAATCAACAATGCTAAATGTGTGTATACTTTCATAAAAAAAAGTGTACACACCAATTTAATGTTTAGTATTCTCTTCACTGCAACAAAAAATTGATCCCAAAACATCATGTTGACATAATGCAAATGAATTGACCATTGTTTAATTAAAAAATTAAAGAACTTATTTGTCCTTTAAGATTGGCAATAGAAATCGCAAGGGGATACCTTGGCACATTAATCCAGTACAATGTGGTAGATTCAGTCTAATATTGAGTTCTTCGTCCTTTTATTTCCATGTAACATCTAAATATAAAATAAAGTTATTAATGTATTTTCAGCACCAACTAAATTCCACGTCACCATTGCTCATAACAATAGTCACTTCAAGTATCATTGATCCTCAACATTTTTTATCTTTACCGATTAACATAGAACCTACAATAACATAAAATTATTAAAATTCCATTCAACACCATTTTAAGAAACAGACAATTTACATTTATATATCTTTACGCAAATCATAATTAAATTAGAAGACTTTAAAATCAAGAATAACAAAAATAGATAAAAGAAAAAAATCATTCAAAGACCACGGTTTATCAATACTCTTTTAGCTAAACAATCAATAATTTGGGAGTGAGAGCGCTTTGTAAATTCAATCTTTTATCAACCTATTAGTGCTCTAAATTTATTAAAATAAACTCAATCCAATCATTTTTGTGTCAAATCAATCCATATTAAAAATCACGTATTCTACGTCGGAAAATGCTGTATATAAAATTAACTAATTTGATTCCAAATAATGCGGCAATGTAAATGTAATAGTTCATTATTAAATTTAATGTTATAATACATTATCACCTCATTTCATACCAAAATTTGGTACGTAAAAGCACTGTTTTTATCCTTCTTAAACGCCATGGCCATCTTGTATCCACTCTCATTTTTTATTTATTTATTTATCGATCAAGATTAGTTGTTCTCTCAATAAACAACTTCCCTAGTTAAGTTATTGACCTTAGTTAAGTTATTGACCTGAGGAGCAATATGTGCAATGCTCAGAATGTAATGTAAACATTTTTTTTTGATTATAAAATCTGAGTATCGTTAATTAAATTAACAAAGTTACAAAATAGTCCAAAAGGCCCAAACACACTACAGTCACAATACCACACGGTTAGTAGTCATTTTTAGTTAGTAGTTGCCCTTTTTAGTTTTTTTGGGTCTTAGCTTGGTTAGCAAGCTAACCTCCTATAAATATGCCCTTGGCCCTCATTTGTAATCACAACTTGAATTTTGAAAAAAAAGAATATATATATATATAGAAACTCATTTTCTTAATTTTTTTTCTTTGTTGTTGGTGTTGTGTAATTAATTGGTGTTGTGTAGTTAATTGGTGTTGTGTAGTTGTAACAATAACGCTTCCGCATTCTTAGATTCACCACATTGGCTACTGCTTAAGAATGGAATAAGCAATTAGACAAAAATAAGCTACTTCCCAAATAAAAGAAGAAGCTACTGCCCAAATAGGAAAAAAATAAGCTACTGCCCACATAAACAAAACTTAAAAAACAAAATGGAATTTTAGCAAAAAACCAAGTCAAAATTATTTATAAAACTAATTTTCACATTGTCCTCGCATGCTATTTTCTCCTTTTTTTTCTTTATTTAGTAGTTAATAGGAATGGTGAAGGCTATTCTATGTGTTTTGTAAATATGTATGTGCTAGATCAAATGCTGTCATGCATGACAATACATGATAACTCATGTACGACAACCTCAGGACAACTCTCATACTAACACATTACTCTAGTGGTGTACGGAGGCGCCATTGGTACTCCGCATCTTCATGAAGAATTTAATTTCACTAGGTTCATGTTGGAGACAATGAGGCATTCGTTACACCATTCATGTAGGTCGCTACTTGTGCGACAAGGTATTTCGCTACCTCAGGACAGGATGGCTAGAGTTACTGTCACCATTTACCGGGACTTCCATTCAAAGCTTACGACACTTCTCCTTCTGACCTTCCATGTGTCAGACTTAATACATTGTGTTATCACTTAACAGAGTCCTGTGGCGTTCACAATTCTTCTCCTATGCCCATAAGGGAAGCCCTTTTATATGTTAGTTATTTCTACTTTGAGATGTTTGAGAATTAAAGAGTGAATGTTGTCATTATTTTAAATGTTGTCGTGTAGTTTTTAATTAATCGTTTTTGCTTACCACACATCAAATTGGTATCCGAGCGATGTTTTCTCTTGGGTAGTCATCCATGTAAATCGACAATTGGGAGCACGGGTGTTGCCACTCAAGTGACGCTTGAGCTGCTACCTTGACATTGTCGCTCCCCGTTGACATCCCCATCAAAATCGTAGCCGCCCATTAACAGTAACCGATCATCCCTCAAAAGGAGCATCGATTCTGCTCGTTTTGGCAGACACACCCAAGACAAAACCACTTTTTAGACAAGTTTTGAATGAAATGGGTCCCATTTTAGGGTTTTATTGCATTTTCTTTTATTTTTGATATTTTCTTTTCTTTTATTATGTCTTTGTATTTCTTTTTTGCTTTAATATTTAGAGGTAAGGAGTAGTAAAGGCAATTAAGGGAATTTTTGTAATTAGAGCATTAGCTTAGAGTCCAAGCTACTCTCCTCGTTAAATACTCCCATGTAAGTCTCATTGGAGGAAGACTTGAATTTTGAATAAAAAAGAGTATTTCTCTCTCTAAAAGTGTGTTTAGATATTTTTCGGAGCCTTTTGACGTGTAGTTTACGTTAAATTGGTATCAGAGTGGGTGTCGCTCCAATATTGGTGTTCGGTATATCGGCGTAATTTTTTTTTTATCAAATCGTATACTACTCTTCAATGGTTCCAAAGAGATCCAAACAATTTTTAGAGTTGAAACAACTAATGGAAGAGGTGAAACAACAAATGACCCAACTCCTCTTCGCCCTAATCCACCTCCCCTCGCTGCCCCAAGGAGAAAACCCTAACCCTAGCCCCTGCCCTACCCTCCACCTGCCCAACCCTCACCACTACCTTAACCCAAAGAAACCCTAGCCGCGACCCTGCCCCTGTCGTCCAGCCCCTCGCACCTCCTTGTGCCCCCCCATCCCACTCGCCGACCACCCCACTAGTAAAAAACCCCCGTCGACCAAACCAAACCCTCCCACTCCTGTCTTGAACCATTCCCTAGCCCACCCAAACCCCCCAAAAGACCCTCAACCTTACTGCCCCGACCCAGAACTCCTCTCCCTCGCCCCGACCCAAAAATAACCTCAAAACGCTAGGGTTTTGCCCTAGCTGTGTCCAAAATCTGTTTGAGTTGACATATCCAAGTCCAAACCCTTCTTGATGCTTCGAGTAGACGAGTTAGATATACAAACAGACTTCCAATCTACTATTGAAGACCAACCTAATTTGGAAAAGATGTTTAACCTTCATGGTTCTGTCCAGCTATTGAATCACCAAACTCATTAGAAAATATGTGAATACCTTTGGAATGATTAATTCCTCTTTTCTTTTCTTTTTATGGTTGGAATGACATTGAATTACTTCATATATTTATTGACATTTCTTTTTATAAATCATGTTATGCCCGGTCTCTTTTCTCTGTTTCTCTTTCTTTGAGTTTTTTTATTTTCATATGTGGTTCGACTGGTGTGAGTATGAATGGAGCAATATTATAGTCCAAGTGTAAATGTTGTTATGGTTCGATTGGGATGAGTTTGAACGCAGAGTTTAGGGAGATGATGGTCTAACAGATGTTATCAAAACGTTGATTCAAATATTGTATTTCGGTGTTATCAAATAAACCTGAAGATGATTGAATATTTGAGTTTCATGTACTGCATTGGAAACAGATGGAATCAGACCATTTACTATGCCTATGATGAAACTTGCTTGTACTGCATTGGAAAGAGTTCCACTCACTCGGCCAAAGATGATTGAATATTTGCTTAAGAAGTTCCATCAAGATTTGGTTAGAATTGTGTTTTGAATGGTAAAATAAAAAGTAAATGCACAGATCACCAATAGTACACGATTAGTGATGTGGCACACAAGTTTTGCATTGGGTGTGTTACATAAGTATGGAAACAACGATGATTTTTGATCCAGGAGGAAGCTTCTAGGGTTAATTTAGAAGAAGAAATGAAAGAAGAAAATCTGTGGAATGTGCAATCCTCAACTTTCAGAAATTAATTTTTGACACCCACAAGTTTGTGGCCCAATTTTTGGAATTTCCTCACTAGTTTCCAATTTTTTTTGAACGCTCGAGGACGAGCTTGGTTTTAAGAGGGGGAGAGTGATGGAAATGGGTCCCATTTTAGGGTTTTATTGCATTTTCTTTTTCTTTTTCTTTTGTTATTTTCTTTTATTTTATTATGTCGTCGTATTTATTTTTTTGCTTTAATATCTAGAGGTAAGGAGTAGTAAAGGCAATTAAGAATTTTTTTGTAATTAGAGCATTAGCTTAGAGCCTAAGCTACTCTCCCCTTTAAATACCCCCATGTAAAGCCTCATTGGAGGTAGACTTGAATTTTGAATAGAAAATAGTATTTCTCTCTCTAAAAGTGTGTGTTTAGATATTTTTAGGAGCCTTTGACGTGTAATTTACGTCAAGTTCATCCCGTGTTAACATATCGTTTCTCCTTCAACCTGACCCAAACATCACCCCTAGCAACGTAGGCCCCTTAATGACCCAACCGGATGTGCTCAAGTTTCCTTTGTCCCAAACCTACATGGAGGCGTCCGTCCTTTACCGAGGTTCACCCTTCTTGGGCATCCTCCCCATTGCCCCCCACATTCCCTTATTAGAGGCCAAGCCCATTAAGTGTCGCCGTGACAACTTCTGCCTCCACTAAGCTTGGGCTTGGCCCATTGCTCTAGCCCTTAATACTACCACGCACGTCCTCTTCGTATCTCACGCCCTCATGATCGCCATGACGGAGCCCGTCGATTTCGATTGGTTACGAACCAACATCTTCAACACTCTATGCACATCTAAAGGGCATTTATGTAATGTAGTTTTCCAATAGATTATGGAGAAACTTGTGCTAGTTAATGAACCGCTCATGCGCTTTTTCCGCATCAGTTGGCTCGGTATTGGAGGTACCCTAGCATCGAGTCGCCAATGCCGCTTTCGTTCTCCATTGGTTCCTATGTTGATAAAGTTCTCTACACGGTCATCAATATGTGTATTTTGCCACTTAGTGTTGGGTAGGTCGTGGCAATACATGGCGGACGCGTAACACCTATACCTTCAAGCTCCAAAGTGAGTAACTTTAGCTCTGACCGATGCGTGAGCTTCAGCCCCCACAACCCTTGACCCTAATTGTTTCTCATTACACTTTGACTGTAGCGGCGAGTGAGACTGTGTTGTGTTACGAGCTCGTTAGCGTGATATCCACATTAGAGTTTGACAATCTAGATCGTATTCAGGCATTTTGAGCTCACTGAACGAGCTGCCCCCACTCTGAGATATTTAACACGCCATCGATTTTATGTTGGGAGCTCCATTGCCTAACCTACCCCACTATCGGATGTCCCCCACTAATCATGACGAGCTTTTAAGACGAGCTACTGAGTTATGGGACAATGGGCTTATTCCCGAGGGCATGTCTCTCAGCGCCATTCGAACTCTCCTCACCCCGAAAGGATGGGAGTTGGCACATGTGCATTGATAGCGGGGCCTTTAACAAGATCACTATCAAATACTGGTTTCTCATCCTACGTTTGGAGTACATGCTTGATCAACTACTTAGGACTCGAGTTTCCTCTAAGATCGACTTGAAGTGCGGGTATCATCACTGTCAAGGTTCTAAAAGGCGCGATGCGTGATCGATGCGTGGAGGTCAAGCATCAAGCATTAGAAGCATAGGCGCGCCTATGTGAAGCGTGAAAAGGCATTTTGCCCTTTTTTAATATTTTTTAATTATATCCAGGCTTGTAAAATAATAAAAGCAGAAACATAAGCATAACTTACATAAAAACACATAATCATAAACATTGTTATGTTAACAAAAAACATATGTATACACTGCATATGTTAACAAAAAACATATGTATTATACACAGTACACTGCATAAGAGGAGCATTGAATGCATAAAAAAAACATATGTATACACTGCATAAGATAAGAGGAGAATATATGTATACACTGCATAAAAAAACATATGTATACACTGCATAAGAGGAAAACATATGTTAATAGAATCAATATATGCAGAAAAACATATCTTAACAAAATCATTTCTTAAAAAAAATGTATACACTTTGTAAGTATATGTTAACAGAATCAATAATATATAGAATCATTTTTGGATACCCTTTTTGTAAGTATGGGTATGTGAAAGTGGCTACTGAGTCAATAATATAACAGAATCAATAATATAATGAGGCCAGAGGTTTTCAGAATCAATAATATTATAATATACACTGGTTTTCGGCTAAATAAAATAAGAATGACAACAAAATAAAATCTTAAACTTACTTGTTTAAGATTTTCAGAGGCCGGAGTTCACTTCTTTTCGGGTTTTAGGGTTTTTCGGCGAAGGTTTTGGGGGTTCTAGGGTTTCGGATTTTGTTTTCGGCCGGAGTATACTTGGTTTCGGCGAAGGTTTTTGGGGTTCTAGGGTTTCAGTGGGGGTAAGGAAGAGATCGGGTTTGGTTTGTTTTGTTTTGGATTGGTTTTTTGTCTTTAAATTTGTTAAAAACAGAACGGGGCTTTTTTTTTTATCGGGGCACCCTTTTTTTTAATATATCTCTTTTACTTAGTACATGAGAAAAAAAATTAAAAAACAGTTAAAACGACGTAGTTTTACTTTTTAAAAAAACGCATTATGCGCGCATCACGTCCGTTGACCGCCTTAAAAATCGTTGACCCCGCATTTTCCCACGCATACCCCTAATGCGTTGCGTTTCTAAAAGGCATCACGCATATGCGCGCATTTGCGCAGAATATGCGCGCCTTTTAGAACACTGATCACTGTTGATGTAAAAAAATGGATTTGATCCAAATTTATAATCACAAATAAAATATAGAATTATAATGAAATAATAAAAGAGTGACACAAGGTTTTAAAGTGGTTCGGCTATGTAAGAAAGCCTACGTCCACTGTTATGGTATCGATTTTATAGATTACAGAAAGCTAGGTACACTTGTAAATAAGAATATCCAAGGATCTGTTTTATCTTGCCTTCAATGAAAGGGAATCAATGTATTTATAGTGACCCGGAGATTAAGGGTTGTAATGTTAAGGGATGGAATGCTTTTATACATTTAAGCATTTACACCCGTACATAATTGTAATACCACGTAATTTTATGACTTTTAATTATGAGATTAATTAAATGAAATTGCTTTTAATTGTGGGATTAATTAAATTAATTTGGGATAATTAATTGGAAATTAATCCGGATTTAAATAACTAGCGAGACGAGAGTTAGTATTTAAATATGATGATAATGTGAATATTACTGAGTGAGTATGGTAATAGGTGATTATTGAATTTATTAAAATTGTCGTGAGTTGAAAATACGGCAGTTTCAGTAATTAAGTTGGGACGTGCATGTCAGTCGTGTCAGGATCAAATTTAATGGATTTAAAAGTATTTTATTTTTATGTCATCCGTATGATCAAATTGAGTGCGTCAACGTATCCGGAAGGGTCGAGATAGTCAGAAAACACTAGCCGGGGGTTTAATTTGGGTCTCGGGGCATTTTTAGGCCTAACTGGCAACCTATGAAGCACGGACTCGACACGTAATACGTGTTTCGACACGACACGCGATACGTGATTTTTCCAAAAAATAGGATACGACACGCTAGGATACATATAATATATAATATATGTTAAAATATATAATATAAATTTAAATATATATATTAATGAAATAAAACATATTTTTTTCCATAAAATACATTATTAGAGCATTCTTAACATGAAATTATGAAAATGGACCATACAAAACAAAATTCAAACACAGTTTAACATTAAAAATCATAAATAAGGTAGAATCACCGTCACATAAGAATTTTTTAAAAAAAAATAAAATAAAAAAAGTGTCATTTTACGTGTCCCATCGTGTCGACGTGTCCAAACATGTCCCAGCGTGTCGGCAATGTGTCGGCGCGTGTCAGACTCGTGTCAAAGCTGACTCGTGGCTTTCGGGAGAGTGTCGGTGCTTCATAGCCGGCAACCCGGGAGGGTATTTTAGTCATTTTAATTTTTAATGAATAGTGACCCACGAAAATTAAGTGATATTTATCAACCAATATTAGGGCCATTATCAGCCAAAAAGTAAGGAGTGGGCAACGTGAGAAAGAGGACAAGTTACAAAGAGGGTTTCCAAGCCATAATCACCACACACCACCATTATGCACCGGATCTGTCACCAGAGATAGAAGGAGAACCGACCATTAACATCACAAACGGATCAGAATCTTTATTTTTCCAGGGAAGTGATTTATCTTGCAAAGATTTATGGCATATGTTCTACATGATAAATTAGATTTGGAGACAAATTATGAATAATTGTGATAATGTGAAATTGGAGACTAAATCATGAACTTGGGTAGGTTTGCATGTAGTGGACCTTCTGAAATCATTAAGGGAATGAATTATAATCTAAGAGTTAGGAAATCACGAAATTAAATTGGGTTTTTTAATGATTTTTGAAGAGATGAGGAAAAACTAGGGTTATAGTATTTTAATGACTTCTAATCCAAGAAATCGATAATCTGTGATGTTTTGATAAATCTTGAACGTTAAGACTGGTGTAGTAATGTTGGTTCATGATTATTATACTCATTTGGGGAATTTGGGACGTTGTAATATGACTTGGAGGTGTAAAAAGGGGAATCCCGTAACTGTTAAGAAATTCTGGGCGAATACCTGCTTGATCGATCGATCGATCATTTTCTTCGATCGATCGACCTCTTCTGATTTTTGGTAATTGTTTACCCTTAAGGTTTAATGAAAATCCCATGGCCGATATTGATTCTTAGGGTGATTAATATAATATTGTGGGACTTAGTTAAGGTCAGTAGGGTCTTAGTTATTGCCCGGAAAATGTTATAACTTATGGGATCGAACGTTATAATTACTAGCGGTTACCGAGTGAGGACGATTTGAAATCTTTCGATTTGGGACTGAAAGTGGAATGAAAGATAATGTATGGGTATGAACAGTAGGGATTTTATATTTGCTGAGATAACATTAGAAACTAATAGGAGACCTAGTAACCTTTTGGGATAGGTTTAGGTACTCAAATTGATACGACGAGAGAGTTATCAAGTTAAATATACATTACGTATGATGTTCGGGATAAACTTACTACGTACGAGACTTACTAGATGGCATGTGTGAATACCTATATTGAAATATGATTACTTAGGTTGTGTGAATGCCTAGTGTATGAAATTCTTATGTGTATGACATACCTACCATACTTGCTATCACGGGAGGTTGGTTTTCGGGAAAAAGGGCCATCTTATCTTTGTGTGCCTTCGGGAGGGATTTAAATTGGTACCTTAAGGACATAGGACTGTGAATGACTTATTTGTGAGTTGATAAGTCAGCTGACCATGAGAGCGTAGGTATGTGCGTGACCCATGGGTATGTGCATAGTTGTCAAATCGCGAATCGTATCGCGAATCGTTTACCCTCCGAATCGCGAATCGTGAATCGAACCGGTCGAATCGGAATCAAATAATAAAAATGAAATAAAACATACGTAAATGGGATTTGGCACTATAGAATTGGTAATTAAGCATAATATGACAAAAAACTGATCGTAGCACATGATAATATACCAAAATATAGACCAAAAATTAATTGTAGAGCACATGTTCTCAATCGTTTTAAGCTTGAAAATGTAAAAAACAAAATAAAAACAGCAAAATAAATATCAATTGTCAAAGATCAAACAACCTACAAATCAATATCAATTTATTTAATACACAGCAAAATAAAAACATCAAAACATCAAAATAGCAAAATAATCTAAAAAAAAAAGCAAAATAGGGTTTTATAACCTAAAAAAACAGCAAAATGGCAAAAATAGCTAAAGAAAAAAAAAAGCAAACGAAAACAATAAATCAAATTGTTTGAGAAATGAAAAAAAAAATCCGCAAAATAACTAAAAAAATTAAATGAAACAGCAAAATAACTTAAAAAACAGCAACGAAATACAAAATAACTAAAGATAACTAAAAAAAACAGCAAAATACTTACCTTTGAACTTGATTCAACGAAACAACAACGAAATAGGGTTACGGAATAGGTTTTGGCAACGAAATAGGGTTACGAAGGGTTACGAGAAGAGGTTTTGGGTTTTTCGTTTTATTTGTTTGTGTTTTGTAAGTTTTAAAGTTAAAAAAAAATAACACGTATGCCGCAACAGGTCCAAAAAAACCTTTTTTTGGAATCGTTAAAGCTACCGATTCACGATTCTGAATCGAATCGTCCGATTCGGTCTCGAATCGCTCGATTCTTTAGGCATTTCCGATTCTAAGGCAGATTCGTATCGTTTTGGTATGGAATCGAATCGAATCGTCCGATTCGAATCGCGAATCGGACGATTTTGACAACTATGGGTATGTGAACTATGTTCGCCTCCAATATGTGATTTGTGTTGAGACGGTTCCTGAGAGATTCGGAGCACGTGATCCTTACGTACGTGATGTACATGGATTTGATAGCAGAGTATGCGTGCATCGCAGCTTAGCCTAGGAGTGCCTTATATGTATATATGTACTGAGAGTGATTTATATATATACTTGTGACTGGTTCACTGTTGCTTAGTAGATGCGAATAACTAAGATAATTGAATGGGCAAAGAATGTGAGAATTTAATTAACACTTGAGATAAGTAATTTAATGAATGTGAATACGGGTCATGAATATGATTTGTTTGGGTGTTACGAGTAGATATCCTATGTTAGAGTGCGAAAGCAGGAGTGGTACAGACTAGTTAGTTAGCGACATAACTAGGATGGGTTAAAGGGTATACGTTAGGCGCGCACATTAGTTGAGAGGTGAGGATCTCAAGTGAGGGCACGTGACTAACATGTTTAATATATGTGTCGTTTAATATTGTGATTTAAACACTTGCAGTTTTAAAATATTTTCACCTCGGGCTCCGACCTGTTTGCTTTCAAATCTATCTCTTTTTGTAAAAACATTTTAAGTGCCCAGCCACAGGGACGCCAAGCGTAGGAGTTTCATTCTGATGACGTGATGTAGCTGTTGTGGAAGTTACAGGATCTTGGTATTAGACGCCTTCATATTTATCCTTGGTTCCTTCAGAGTCATTTATATCAGTTAGGGCATGTCGCCCATTCTTAATTAGAGGTTGTAGTTACAGACTTTCATTGTTTCGGTTATTGGTTTATTTATTCAGATTCTTGTATTGGGACTTTATTTACTCTGGCATTATTATTATTGGAGTGTTTACTCCAGACTCAGTTGATTTCATTTCGTTGGTTATTCATATGAGATTGTTTATGCGATTGATGGGTAATGATTTAATTCTTGGTTATTTGTTAACTTAATTAATAAAATTTGGCATCTCTCTTTTTAAATATTAGGTGACTAGTAATTAACTAATTGTTTTCGACAGTGATGCTAAGACTGAACCAACTTGATATTCTGTATTAATTTAATAAAGGAGTAGCTACCCGGTATTTAATTAGACGGGGTGTCACAATAATGATTGTGATGTTTGGTAATGTGAACCACGTGTCCTTGGTATGATGACGCCTCCTTGGTATTGATGGTCTGCATTCTTTATGTTGGTCGGGATGCCCGTCGAGCTACTATCCGCTGACTAGGATTTTGGTCACGTAAGAAGACAAATAAATGCTCACTTCTGATTGGTCCGCGTAGGTGGATAATTTTTGGTATCAACAGAAGCCCCTGATACTTAATTCTTGATGCTTTCGCTGAAAGGATGGAGTATATTTTCTTCAGAGTTGGTCAGCATTTGCCGACGTGTGGGACTTGTACAAATTTTCCATACTTTGATTTTGCAATTGCATATTTGTAAATAATTTGAAAATTAGCGAACCACCGAAGGGTAAATGGGTATTTTACACGTTTTGTATTGCGAAGCCGTCGAAATGTCAATCGTTGATACAGAGTAATCATTTCTTTCACGAGTTCCCAGGTAAGCTATAAAAAGTGAGATTTTGCTATAAAAAGTGAGATTTTGCTGGATTTTCTTTACCAAACTCTTTCAAACTTTCGAAGTCTACTTCTTCCCCAAGTTCTCTGTGTTTTAAGCTTTTCTTTGCATCCTTCCTTCGCTTCAGTCTTCATTTTTTTGTAAGATTTCTTCTCCTTTTTCATTCTCTTTCCTTCTTTCTTTAATATAGCCATGGTTTACATCGTACATGGGGATTCCTCGGAGGAGTTTAGGTGGGAACGAAATATCCCTGATTGGGTTGATTTAGAGATGCCCTTGCCACATGTGGATGTGTTTTCACTGTCTGAGGGTCATTAGATTCCCTCGCTATTCATTGCTGAGTGTGGCTTCACATTTCCTCTTAATAGATTTTGTTTAGAATTTTGTCTGTATTTTGACGTTGTCCCAGCTAGGATAGCCCCTAATACCTGGAGAGTAGTAAATGGGATTCATAGGCTGAATCAAATTGATGGGACCCATGTTGGTATCCTGAACTGATGTTTTGTTACAAATGGGTTACCAGTGACATTACATATTATTTGAAGACTAGGTTTGTGAATATGGCCTTAGTTGTTAATTTGCCGAACTCTAATAAGGATTACTTTGATTATGGAGTCATTGCTAAAAATTGGCAACATGCTCCTTTACAAACTCGGGAAGTCTATGATGGGCCCAGGTGTCCTCAAGTGGGTCATGGCATAGGTTGTCAATCTCTATAACTGTATTCTTTTGTTTATTGTTTACCAACTGTTTGAGGATATGCTAATCAATCACTTCTTGTCTTGTTTCTGTTTTTTGCACAGTTGAGAGCAAGAAGAAGTGTCCTAAAGAAGAGGACGTGAACACTCGTGAGTTGAAGTTCCTTTGGAGCATCCACCAGCTAATTGGCGAGGAATACCCCAGAGTTGCCTCTTATCTGTTGCAGTCAGTGTTTTAAATAGCTTGCTATCACGAACGCAATAGCTCGCTATTGCCTTTTGTGAAGGGAAAAGGCAACGCAAATGGGTCTGCTAACTGGGATGTTGCTATTGCGTGTGCTATTGGGCGCAATTTGACGCGATTTAGCGCAAACGTGCGCAAACCTGCGCAATAGCCGCGCGATGCATGTTTTTTTTAAAAATCCTCTCGCTTACCAAAATGGCGTCATTTTGGCAAGTACAAAGGTTTAAAAAAAAAATGCAGACACTTCCTTATTCACTTTTGACATCCCCGATCTTAAAAAAAAACCTTCTTTATTATAGTTTTGACAGCCCCAACTTAACAAAACCTTCTTCAATCACTTTAACGACCCGATCATGAAAACAAAAAAAAAAACCCTCATTAACAGTGCTCCGGACTCTTCCTTCCATAGTTTGGCAGCCCTGATCCAACTTTGGCAAGAATTTACACAATTTTTTTATTTTTATTTTTTATGTTTGACAATTTTTGAAAAACCTCATTTGGTGTTAATTTATTTTTGAAACTTCATGCCTTTGAGATTTTTGGAACAATATGGTCCTATTTTTGTGTTTTATTTGGAATGTTGTAGCACTTTATGGCTTTATGACTATATTTGAAATGATTTGGAGTGATTGTTTGAGCTTATTTATTTATTTATTTATTTATATTTGTTACATGTTTTTCAAATTAAAAATCTGGAATGCACGAATTGCTTGCGCGATACGCGACGCTATTTGTGCGACGCGATTTCGGAACCAAAATGCGACACCCTGCGCGACCGGGATTTAAAACATTGGCTGCAGTACAGGAGCTCTATAACTTCTTTTGTTGGTCGACCCATAACTTCAACAGTTGCTGATCCCATTAATCATGAGGAAGAGCCAATTCCGACCTCATCTGCTGAAGAATCTATTGGTGCAAAGAAGGATTTGGGAGCCTCTCTCCATCTTGTGAGTCTTTGGACATTTATGCCATTTCCTCCTCTCCACTTGATGCCATGGGAAAAAGGAAAATCCCTGACTTGATTACTGGAGCCTTGTCTCCTCCTACCGAGAAAGCTGTCGTGACAACTAAGAAGCCAGATAAATTGTCCAAGGCTTCTGAGAAAGAGAAAGTTCCTCAGGTCATCATTTCTGAGGAAATAAATACTGATGCTCCTCAATTTAGGAGGTGGAAGAGAGGCTTGCCCGAGAAACAAGTTGAAAAAAGTTATGCTGCCGACTAAGAGTTGGTCGAGAAAATCCAGGAAGATTTGACTGCTGTTGAGTCATCTTCCATCTCTATCCATCCTGGTGTTGCCAGGAAACTGATTAAGACTGGAACGCGTGCTGTTGACAGAGCAGCTTTTGCCCCTCTGCCAAGATTGAAGTTGGCAGAGAATGCTTGCCAAAGTTTGGCAATGATAATTACTTCTTCTTTATTAGTCGCCTCTTGATATCTCTTTCCTTTTGACACTCCTTATAATTTGATATTGTTTTTTATGCAGTTTTTACCAAACTTTAATTAGATTCTTGAGAAGGACGAGCAAGTTCGTTCTTCTGGTGGAGAAGTTGAAGAGGCCCTTGAGGGTTTGAGGAAGTCTGTTGAGGCTTCGAAGCAATTGTTGGAGTCCAAGCAGAAGGCTTGGGATGAGGAGATGCAGAAGGCCATAAATAGAGCCACTCTTGCCGAGGGAAAGTTGATTACTGCAGAGACCAGCTTGACAGCTGCTCAAGATAAATTGGCTACAGCTAAGGCCAATTTATGGTCTACTGAGAAGAAAGTCACGTCGGCTGAGGAGAAATTAGTTGCAAGTGAGGGTCTCCTGAAAGCTGCCGAGGAGAAAGCTGCTGGACTGTCTTCTGAGTTGGTCGCTGAGAGGGCAAAAAATAAGAAATTTAAGGAGGACTCCTTCAACAAAGGTTGGGACAAAGCATTTTTGGCGGCCTCTTCTCAGATTGAGTTTGTGAGGAAGAAGTCCTTTAAGGATGGCTGGTCGGAAGCACTTAAGGAGGTGGGCAACCCAGCTGAGTCTGAGCTATTTTTGAGGCATGATCCAGGTTCTCCTCCCAACTTGGAGGAAGAGTTTGATGATGAGGACGGATCTGGGGAATCTTCCCTTCATCCTGCTGGGTCTACCTTGAAGACCATGGATGGAATTGCTCCTTCTGCCAACCAGCCTTCTGGAAGCAGTGTTCAGGACAAGGAGAAGGTTTAACTTCTTTGTTCTTTTTTCTGTTTTTGGTTTTTTTTCTATGTAATGGGATGGGACCAACAGTTTGTAACACCTTTTATTAATGAGATCATTTGATCTTTCCTATTATCTGTGTCTTGGTTGAATGAATTCCCATGTTAGTGTTATAGTTGCTCAGTAATTATACTTGCATACTTATACTTGCAATTTTCAGTTTATTGCTAGGAAGCAAGCGATAGTTTTCGCTGAATCCGACCTACGCAGGCGGAGTCGAGATCTTTTCGAAGCTGGCCATGCTGATTTATCCGAAGAAGACTGGATCGGCATACTTGGTGCAGATGTGTTGGAGCAAGCTAAAGAAGCATATATTCATGTCTATGGTTTGTTGAGCAGGGCTGTGGCAAATAATGCTGCTTATTACAAGATGATTGAAGACTTGCAGGCAGATAATGAAACCAAAGCTTTACTGCATGTCGACTATGAAGCCAAGTACAAGGCACTGAGTGAAGGTTGGAGAAGCTGAAAAAATATGCTTCCATGTATAGGAGACAAGAATTCTTGCTGAGGCGTGAAGTTGATGAAGCTAGGGATATTGCCAAGCTCTCGAAAGAGGAGAACAATAAACTCAGGAATGAGTTGGACACTTTGAAACAATTTTCTGTCAGTGGTACCGATGAAGATGCCTTTTTTTTCGAGAATGAGAATGCCAGGCTGATGGAGGAACTTGTAATTGTGAAGAAATCCAAACCTGGGCAAACTTCAAGACGACAAAGGACGAGTCGACCAACTGGTGGTGAGGCCAGGACTCAGAAGACGTTAGCCGACCAAGCTGCCCAGCTACAAGCTAAGAGTCTAACTATTGCTGAACTGTCTACAAAACTGGAAGCCAAGGACAAAGCCATTGCCGACTAATCTGTACAGTTGAAGGTGAAGGATAATGTTTTAAAGAAGCTTCAACAGTAAGTTGAAAGATTAACCTTTCAATTTCACAAACAACCTAGAGAGGTGTGGATTGAAGGCTATAATGAAGCTCTTGGCCATGTTGATGATCACCTTGCTCAGACCCATGACCAACTGCTTGACGTTGCTGAAACATGATCGCAATAGCCAGATGTGGTATTGGAATGAGCCTGGTCTGTTAGATTGTGATAATCCTCCCTTCAAGTTGGATATCTTATGGATCCCTGTTTATGCTATTCCCCAATGCCTGATCACTAAATACTTGGGAGACTAAGGTTTACATGATGTTCATGAGATAATCCGTCTTCCTCACTTGATCAATGTACCGAGCAGCAGCAATAGAAGAATGTTGAGAGATTTTAACTTTATTATTCTTCCTACACTTTGGATGATCCTCCTGCTGGAATGGAAAGAGTGCAACCAGCTCAACCAACTTCCAAAGCTCAAGGAAAACGTCCTGTTGAATAATTCTTATGTATTTTGTTATTCATTTGAATGTAATACAGTTTATATGAATGAAAATCCATATTTTTTTATTGTTAACTTGTGATCAATCAGTCAACTTATGATTGTAATGCCATAGATTCTATTAATGCACTTATTTATATTAATCCAAATTTAGCATTAGTTATCAGTGGTGACCAAGTGTATGAGGTATATATGTTTGTAATCTAATATTTAGGAATGTTTACATGTCTTCCTGCATTTAACTTAGTCGGATAAAACTTGTTTGTAACTTTTTTAGTTGTATACGAAGTTTTACAATCTTCTTGTTCTCGACTTGTCAATGACGAAGTCATACATGAAGTAAATTGTTCCTGAACTTAGTCGGATAATACTTTTTGTTCGTGACTTGTTTATACAAAGCCATACACGAAGTACTAATTACTTCTTGTTCGTGACTTGTATGTACGAAGTCATACATGAAGTTTGTATTTGAGCGAGAAACAATTGTGCCTCACGCTGTTGGTGCATCTGAAATTTGATAAATTTAACCTGATTAAGTATGTTTTGCTGATTGGCAGCTAATCGACAAATCGGTAGATAAGTTTGACCTGATTAAGTATGCATGTATTGTTGATCGGCAAGAGCTGAAGACCAAGAGACATTCTTACTTGTTTCAGGGGGATGTATATCGCCATACTCCAAAAAAAATCAAAAAAATTGAAGGGACTGAAATCAATAATTTATTGAAACTTGAATCATAGTCATGTAAAGCATATAGCAAAAGAAATACAATAGTAACAATCCCTTGAATCATTGATAATACTTTTGGAGGTGCTCGACATTCCAAGGGTTTTTGAATTCTTCACCTTCCAAAGTCTCAATCCGATATGTTCCTGGTCGGATGACAGCTGAAATGCGATATGGGCCATGCTAGTTAGCTTCAAGCTTGTTATTCTTTTGGATAACTTTCTTAAGGACATAATCTCCTTCGTTGAGGTTGATCGGCTTGACCCTTTTATTATAGAAGCGAACAATTCTGTGTTGGTATGCAGCGTTTCTCAAAGCAGCATCTTCTCGAACTTCCTCCAACATATCTATATCTAGTCGCCGCATCAAGTCACTAGTTGGAGAATCAAAATTCAGTACCCTATGGGTTGGTAGGCCTATCTCGGCTGGAACCATGGCTTCAGTCCCAAATGTAAGCATGTAAGGTGTCTCACCAGTTGCTGTTGTCGGTGTGGTTTTGTATGCCCAAAGAACATAATATAACTCATTAATCCAGTTGCCCTTAGCAGCATCAAGCCTCTTCTTCAGTCCGTTGAGCAAAATCCTATTTGTTACTTTTGTTTGACCATTACTTTGAGGATGGCCTGGTGCAGAATGGAGTTTCTGGATTTTAGAGTGAACACAATATGCTTCAAATTCATCGTTATCGAATTGAGTTCCATGATCCGTAATGAAGGCATACGGTAGCCCATATCTGCATATGATTATCTTCCAAATGAATTGATACATCTTCTCATAAGGCATGTCCACTAATGGTTTTGCCTCCACCTATTTGGTGAAGCAATCAACAACCACCACCAAATATTTGAACTTGCCTTTAGTGGTCGGCAGTGGGCTGACTAGGTCAATTCCCCAAATAGCGAATGGCCAAGGTGAAGTTATTGGTGCTAGAGCAGCATTAGGTACTTTATGAGTGGCAAAGAACTTCTAGCACTTGTCACATTTTCTTGCAAAGGCTTTACAATTTTGCCCTTATAGTCGGTCAGTAATATCATTGAGTGTTGATTCTCTGAAGCAATGACCGACCAGCTGAATGAGCTCCACAAGAACCTTCATACACCTCTTTGATCAAATCTTCCACTTCCACTGGATGAAAACAGCGCAACAAGAAGATTGTAAATCCCCTCCTGTATAAAACCCCTTTGTCCAACATATATCTTGCTGCTTTATATCGGAGCTTCTTGGCCTCTTTTGGATCAGGTGGTAGGATTCCATCTTCAATATAGGCTTTGATTGGGTCCATCAAGGATGGTCCCAACTCTACAGTAATGAAATTAACCATCAAGTCTTTAATGCTCCGATTGGCTAGGATCCCTATTGGGATGGTGCGTTCGGGTTTAGTTCTGGTTGCTGAAGCTAGCCGGGCAATTGCATCTGCTCGGGTGTTCTATTTTGGGGATCCTGCTCATTTGTACAACTGGAAACTTGGAAATAATTTCCATGGTTTTGGCATAATACCTGATCATCAACTCTTCCTTGACTCCATATAAATGAAGCACTTGGTTGGCCACTAGCTGTGAATTGCTGTGTGCCATTACTTGCTCGGTGCCTAATGAATGGGCCAAATCTAGTACAACTATCAAGGCTTCATACTCTGCTCATTGTTCGATGCTTTGAACTGAAACCTGAGTGCATATTCGACACCAATATAATCAGGAGTATTGAGAATTATACCTACTCCACTTCCAGTTGCACATGAAAAACTGTCGCCGTACAAATTCCATAATGGGTTATCATTGTTGAAGATGTTTCTAGACAGAATTCCATGATGGAATATTTTCTTACTATCCTTTGCATATTTCTGGGCCAGTTCTCGAGTTCTGGATGATTCAGGTTGATCGACACTAATTTCATCTTGCTTTTGAGCTGAGCCTCTTATATAGAAGTCTGCTCGGCAGGTAAGTTTTGTTGGTCGTGAACCTCTGGATAGGTGAATTCAGCAATAAAATCTGGCAAAGCTTGGCCTTTCAATGAAGACCTTGGTTCGTAGACAATGTCATATTCTCCCAACTCTACCGCCCAGTACATCAATCAAACTGACTTCTCAGGTGTGACACCCCGCCTAATTAAATATCGGGTGATCAGTCCTTTATTAAATTAAATTAGAATATCCAGTTGGTTCATTCTCAGCATCACTGTCGAAAAATAATTTCTTTATTAATTCACCTAATAAATAATTAAGCTACTGTAAAAACTATTCCATTTTTAATTTAATTAAAACCATTCCACAATACGGAATAATAATAATTAACATCACATCACAACTGAACTACATATAACAAGAATGTGAGTGGAATAACTCTCCAGTTAAAATATATCATTACCACCAAACCAAAACTGATATCGATAGTACTGACATAAGTAATAACAAGAATCCTGGGCGACATGCCCTAAATGAAAATAGATACTACAGATGTGTGAATCAACAGAATAGAAGCGTCAAACAAAGTCTGCATCTCCATTAGCAGTTATAACCCGTCGAGACATTTATATTCTATGCCGACATCCCTGATACTAGATACCTGATGTACAAGATACAATAGAGAAGAGAATATGCAAGGAAAAGGCTAGAGCCCAATTGTAAAAGATTTTTAAAATAGCAAGTGCTTAACAAGTGCAATTAAGCAATTATTATGTACATGTTAGCTTCTCGGGCTCTCGCTTGAGAATTCTCACCTCTCAGTTAGTTGTTAACGCCTAACGTACCTTATCATCTCCCAAATTAAGGTTTTCAATTATGATTCTATCCCATATCATTTTCCCGTATTTTCCACACAATACTTATGATAATTAAACATGTTCATTTCTCTTTAGTATGAACTTTCACCGCTTTAGGATTAAGTATTCTCTTAATTCAATCTGATCTTATTATTCATTTTCATTTACAATTTATATAGTAGATTACATCCTAGGACATATATTTTAATCTTCAATTTCACATAGTAGATTACATCACAGTATATATATTCATCACATTATTATATATACTAATATGGCACCTCCCAGACACAGTGGCGGTGCATGCATACTCTGCTATCATGTCCTGATACATATCTCGCAGGACTATTGGTTCGGCGCCTCTCACGAACCATAAATAACATAACACATATTGGTACTCCCCTGCCAAATGGGTCACGCACATACCTTTGTTCCCATTCAACCGTCGAAACTATCATTCACACCGATAGTACGTGTCCAAGGTCCTATGCTCAGGGTACGAATCTAAAATCCCCCCAAATGGGCTCATCAGGATAAGATCGTCCACATCGCTAAACCTCCACCCGGATAGCAAGCAGCATAGGGATGTCATACACATAATAAATAATAATATAAGTATTTACCCCACCTATATGTAATAACAATAGGGCACACGCACAACCCACATAAATATTTCCATACGTAGTATATTTATCTCTAATATCCTACGTATTTACAGATTATGACTTTACTTCTCAAATTATATTCACGAGCTTCTCTCATCACTCGAAAGGTAATCATTTATTTCTATATAAATTCAGTAGGTTACATCCACGCCCTACTAGTCCATGTCGTCACAACTCCCGAATTTCCATGAATTAAAATTATCATTAATTAGGTTTATTTCTCGATAACCCCTAATTCTATCTTAACCCTTCATTCCATCTCTTAGGGTTAATCCCATATAAACCTAAGGTTATTCTGGTAATTAATGACCCTCTTACTACTGGTACTAACCTTAAGTTATCCTTTATCCGATTTAAACCTCAATTTATATAACTCTCCATCGTAATTCATTAAATTAGCACTTGTTAATTTCCCCCATTCAATCCCACACAATAATAATATTTTTCCAAGTCATAAGTATGTCCAACTGCCCTTCCCCAAGTCCCATTGTGTTCCATTAATCAAACATCAAAGATTTCTTAAAGTTGGGATTTAATCAAAACTTAAAAGGAAACAAATCACATTTCGAGGGGGAGTCGATCGATCGATCAGATATTTGCCCAGATTTTCCTTAACAGTTACGGGTTTAATAATTTTTCATCCTCAAAACCTCTACTATATGATCCCAAACTCCATATAAATCATCCCAAATGATATAACAAGATATATAAGTGATCTTTAATCATTAAACAACATAAATCCATCAAGAATTTTAAATAAATCATGATGTTTTCCTTTAAAATTCAGAAACTCCTTATTATATCACCCATACAAAAACACCCATAAAAACTAGATTTTTCTTCACCAAATGATTTCCAAATTTCGTGGATTAAAATACATATTCAAAAAAAGATTAATCCTACATAATTCTCATTTCAAGGAATCAATTAAAATCACCAAATTTTATCTTTGAATCATGCAACTTTTCAGAATTTCATAATTATCCTAACATGGACAATATACATGCTAAGTTTGCAAAGGTTAAATCACTTGCCTCTAATTGATGGTCTGAACCGTTGGGCAAGATAACTCTACTGGTATTCCTCCATTTTCCGGCCAACTTCCGGCGGTGGTGGTGGTGTAGGATGATCCTTGGCTTTTGGTCTCCTAGAAATGCCTCTTCCTTTCCCATAGAAGTCTCTCACTCTCCCCTAAGTCTTTTCTTTTGATTTTTGGTGAATGAACCTTAATCCTACCACCTCTACACTTGTATAATAATACTCAAATTTCGTGGGTACTATTCATCTTTTTGAAAAATGACCAAAATACCCCTCCGGGGTGTCTGTTTGGTTCAAAATTGTCCCGAGACTCAAAGTAAATCCCCCAGGTAGACTTTTTCGACTATTTAAACCCTTCCATACACTTTGACGCAGTCAAAATGACCATTCAGATGACATAAAAATAATTTACTTTTGCATTCCATTAATTATAGTCCCGACACGACTCATACGCGCGTTCCAACTTAATTACCATAATTGTCGTATTCATAACTTGCGATAATTTTATAAAATCATAATCATATGTAAAGTCATAATCATATATATTACTTTTAATCACAAGTAATATTCAATATAAATAACATGTTACTTTATTCTTGGGTAATATTTAAATCCAGATTAATTTTTAATTATCCCATAATTAATTCTAATTAATCCCATTTTAAAAGTCATTAAAAATACGGGGTGTTACATCAGGCTTGTGGAGCGCTTGCCGAAGAGGTAAATCAGTATACACAACTATGGTGTGTGCTTGGAAATAGGGTTTCATACGCCTCGAAGCTTCATTAAGTGCTAAAGCCAACTTTTCCAATCGTGGATACCTAATCTCGACTCCCCTGAACGCTTTGCTGGTGTAGCAAACTGGTTTTTGGATCCCATTATCCAATCTAACCAAGGCCGAGCTAACCGCAGATTCAGAAACAGCTAGGTATAAGTACAGTTTCTCTCCCAAAACTGGTCGGGATAACAAGGGAGGTGACCCTAGGTACTTTTTCAATTCCTGGAACGCTTATTCACATTCTACATTCCACTTAAAAGTCTTTCTCAACACCTTGAAAAATGGTAAGTACCCATCTGTTGCCCGAGAAACGATTCGGTTTAATGCTGCTACTCTACCAGTGGGCCTTTGTACAACTTTCTTATAAATTTGCGACTGCATCTCTATCAAAGCTTTGATCTTTGCTGGATTAGCTTCAATTCCCCTTTAATTGACTATGAATCCGAGGAACATACCTTCCTGTACTCTAAACACACACTTGGTCGGATTTAGCTTCATCTGATGCTTTTCCAGCTGGTCAAAAGTTTGACTGAGGTCCCTGATATGATCTGAAGGCTTCTTGCTTTTTGTTAGCATATCGTCCACATATACCTCCATGTTTTTGCCTATCTGCCCTTCAAATACCTTGTTCACCAACCTCTGATAGGTCGCTCCCGCATTTTTGAGCCCAAAGGGAATTACGTTGTAGCAATAAGTTCCTCGGTTGGTGATAAAAGATGTGCTTTCCCTGTCTTCTGGTTTCATCTTAATCTGGTTGTTCCCAGAGTAAATATCCATGAAGCTTAAGAGCTCGTGTCCCGAAGTAACATCCACCAATTGATCAATTCTAGGCAAGGGTAAATGGTCTTTTGGGCAAGCTTTATTTAAATCAGTGAAATCTACGCACATCCTCCATTTATCATTCTTCTTCTTCACCATTACAACGTTGGCCAACCAGGCTGGATGCTTCACTTCTTCAATAAATTGGGCTTTTTGAAGTTTCTCGACTTCTTGGATAGCGTGATTATTTTCGGGACTAAAAGCCCTGTGCCTCCGCTTGATCGGCTTGGCATTCTTATTGATGTTGAGTTCATGACAGAGGAAATTGGGATCAATCCCAGGCATATCCTCATGGCTCCACGCAAATACATTTCTCCGTTGCCTCAGGAACATAATGAATTCCTGTTTAAGGACTGGATCCAGTGTTGAGCTGATCTGCGTAGCTCTCTGGTTTGTCGTCGTCCAGGATGATGCTTTCAGTAGCTTCCACAATCTGTCCCTTGACTAATTCTGTCTCATCTCGTGGATCTAAAGTTTCAACTTCAGTTTCTCTGTTAGGCTCAGTGGTATCCACCTGATAAGCGGTAGTCTTCTTCTTCAATTCAATCAAGTCCTCTTGCTCGGTAGAGTAGTAACACTCTCTGGCCACCTTTTGGTCGCCTTTCACAACACCTACCCCAAAATGAGTTGGAAACTTCAAGCATTAATGGACCGTTGATGGTACAACTTCAAATTTCTTCAACCCTACTTTGCCGAGGATCACATTATAGGCAGATTGAACATTTTTATCCATCACGAAGAAGCGTATTTTCTCAGTACGACTTGCTGGCCAGGTGCCGACCAATACTTCTAGCTTGATTGTCACAAGAGGGTAAAATTTTTCACTAGAAAAACCTATTAATGGCATGTGGTAGGGTTCAGTTGGCTGAGCTTCAAGTAAACTCTGAAAGCAAGGGTAAAACATAATATCTGCCGAGCTCCCATTAACAATCAAAACCCTGGCGATGATAGTATCCTGGATCCTGAATTTGACGACCAATGGATCATCGTGGGGATAAAGTACCCCAGGGAGGTTGTTCTTGGAAAGGTCGATTACCAGTTTGTCTTTGTTGATCTTCCTGGGCCGATCATCTTCGTTCAGATTGATTTTTTGGATATAGGAACAAGCCTGAGCCTCATTCAAGTAAGCTTTTCTTTCGGCAGTGTGATCGCCTCCTCCTGCATCGCCATCTGTAATTACATGAGAATCAAATGAACCAAAATTGATCATAGCTACCTCACGTTCCGACTGCTTGGGCTTCTTCGGCAGGTCAGGATCATCCTCATAATCATCCTCATGGTTTCTCTTCCTGTCATCTTTGGGCTTGAATGAAGAATTTGACCATCCTCTTGCTTCTCTGCCTTCTCGCTGGTCAACAAACTTATTCAGTTGTCCTCGGCGGATGAGAGATTTTACCTCATTTTTCAAAGCAATGCAGTTATCTGTTGTATGGCCATGATCCTTGTGGAATTCACAATATTTAGATCTGTCCCTCTTATTAGGGGGTGCCTTCAACCTTTCAGGCCATCGCAAATCCTTATTGTGTTTAATTACCTCGAGGATATGGTGAATGCTAACACTCAATGGGGTATATGTTCCATGCTTTTTGAGCTTGTCTTCCTTTTTCGGCTTCTGCTTCTTCTGATCTTTCTTCTCAGTCTTTGTGGCTCTATTTTGCTTTGCAGCCATTGCTTCCTCGGCGTTCATTATTTTTCCTGCCTTAGCCATGAGCTTAGTCATGGTTTTAGGAGGATGTTTGGCCAGAGTGTAGTGTAGTCTCTCGGGAAGCAATCCACTCATGAGAGTAGTGATGGCTGTTTTTTTCTCGTAATCTACCACTTCCAATTTCTCGTTATTGAAACGAGTGATGTACTCCCTGGGTGTTTCCCCTACTTGCTGCCTTACGCTCAAGAGATGGGCTACTCTCTTTACTGGCTTGGCCCCGAAACAAAAATTGCTAATAAACAGTTCGGCAAGCTGGTTGAAGTTGGTAATTTGTCCTCGGAGCAAGTTATTGTACCATATCTGAGCAAAACCTGTAATAGTACTTGAGAATGCTCTACATCTCATCTTATCGGGGACCGAAAAATGTCGGCGGCAGCTTGATATTGCTCAATATGCAGAACTGAATCAGTTTTGCCATCATATTTGGGGGTGACCACGGGAGCGTTAAACTTAGATGGAGTAGGAAAATTCACAATCACTTGAATAAAATGGGATCCTTTAACGAAACTCCGCTGTAAAGGATTCTTTGCTTTCGCCATCTCTCCTAGCCGATCTTCCAATCGTTGGATCCTTTCCACGAAAGATTGCCTGCATCAGATTTATGCGAAGTAGCTCGGCTGTTCCGACCACGTGTCTGCGTTGAACTCTCTTCCTGAGAAGTCTGCTCGGCGCGTACAGATCGTCGGACGCTTGATCTTGATCTGATTGAGGCTTCACGCTGGTTGACTGGATGTTGAGTGTTCCTGGATAACGCTCTAGGAGAGTTTCTGTTTGCTCGGGGTCCTAATCGGTCGAAAGGCGAAGCTTGGCTCAATCTTTCCAGGAAGCTTGGCTTTTCGGGAGAGAAAGAATGGTCATCATAAGACTCTGAGGCTCTGATTGTGGAACTAATTCTCGGGTGATAAGTCCTATCATGAGATGATCTGGAATAGCTGTGTCGGCTATGCCTAGGAGGTGGAGGCGGCATTTCTCTCCGTGGTGATAGAACTTCTTGCTGTGTAGATAGGGCTGGAGATCTTGCTTGTAACGACTGAGCCAATTGTCTTATTGTTTTCTGCATAGCATCTTGATCTCTGGCAATACTGGCATGGATTCCATTTAGGTCGGCTACTGTAGGCGGAGCAAATGGAACAGGCGGGTTGCCTTAGTTTCTGGCACTGGGCTCTGGATAATTCATTTTTCTTGGATAAGGATGTTTGAGATAGAGAACGACGATTAGACGCACGTTCCCACAGATGGCGCCAATCTGTTGATGTCAGAAAATGGATTTGATCTATATTTATAATCACAGATAAAATATAGAATTATAAGGAAATAATAAAAGAGTGACACAAGGTTTTAAAGTGATTCGGCTATGTAAGAAAGCTTACGTCCATTGTTATGGAATTCATTTAAGAGATTACAGAAAGCTAGGTTTTGATGGAAGGGATACAATGTATTTATAGTGATCCGGAGATCAAGGGTTGGAATGTTAAGGATGGAATGCCTTTATACATTTAAGCAGTTACACACGTACATAATGAATGTGATGGTTGGTTGTGTGAACCATGTGTGACAAGACCCTTGGTATGATGACGCTTCCTTGGTATTGATGGTCTGCATTCTTTATGTTGGTCGGCATGCCCACCGAGCTATTATCTGCTGACTAGGATTTCAGTCACGTAAGAAGACAAATGTTCACTTCTGATTGGTCCACGTAGGTGGGTAATTTTTGGTATCAACAATCACATCCATTTGCGACCGAGCAACTAATGGAAAACTGCCTTCAAAATGAAAGATGGATTGTACGAGTGGATGGTGATCGTGTTTGGGTTATCAAATGCCCCATCTACCTTAATGCAAGTCATGAGCCAAATTCATAGGCACTCCTCGACAAGTCACTTTATCGACGGCATCCTTATATATAGCCGATTCGAAACGAAGCATCTGTCCCATGTGGCTCATGACTCAGGTCTTGGTCATCTAACGGGCCGAACGTTTTCACCTCCAATTATGAAATTCGTTTGTGGTCCATTAGCGATGTTCTTGGGTTACATAGTTTTAGGCTATGGTGTACATGTCGACTCCTCCAAGGTCCAGGAAATCCTTGACTATTTAACCTTGAATTTCATGATAGGTGGATAGCTTCCATAGCCTTCGTAGATTTTACCGTCAGTTCATAGCCGGTTTCAACACCGTTATGGTCTCGATCTTTAATTTGATGAGTGTCCGTCCACTATTGAGTTCCGTTGGACCGACACGAGGATCATGCTTTTAGCATATCAAGAACCTCATGACCATAACCCCATTGTTAGCTTTCACTTAGCTGTTTGAGTTGTCTTGTAATGCATGCAAGAATGGGACACAAATGCTGTTATAAGTCAGAATGGCAAGTTAGTTGCCTTCTTCATCCAAAAGCTTACGGAGCCCCCCTCAATTACTTGACCTATGATTTGGAGTTTTATATTGTTACTGCTAGGGGTTTGCAAGAGAATCGCTCGAATCGAAAATCGAGCCGAGTTGAGCCTAAACTGATGTTTTTTTTAGTTTAGTTTGACCTATAATTTATAAAGAAGAGAGCCGACCTATTCTGGTTTGATTTACTGTTTAAGAGAAAATTAACTCCGTTTAAACCGAACCGAACCGACTTAGGAGACGAGATTAAAACCCTCCAATCTCTATAACCCTCATTATCTCTGTAACTCCCAATCCTTTTTAAAATTTTTCACATTACCTTTCCAAAGATTATTCTCTAATCTTTCTCTCATAGCCCAAACATCTTTCATCACAACCAAGCCAATTAAATCGCATACAAATAGTGAATGGGTTTGTGCATTCTTACGAAGTGTTGGAGGCCTAGACATCCGTGTGTGTGTGTGTGTGTATATATATATATATATACATTTTATACATATGTGCAACCAACAACGTAAGAAATAAGGAGATTGCTTCAATTGGATTTCAAAAATCAACTTCATCAGTGGGTATATGCTTGAATCGATTTCAAAGTTAGGGCTAAATGATAAGGTATTTCTAATTTCTTTTCATCTTTATTCTAAAATACATAATTGGGTGTATACACTTTTACATGCAATGATTTGGCTTGATTTGTGTTTGATTTGGGCAATACATGAACTGATTTGGTTATAATTTTTTTTTAACTTCTCTGCTTAAAATCGAAAACCGACTGAATTCGATATGGCTCGAATTGACCTTTTTTCTTATCCTTGGTTCAGTCTTGGGCTGACTTTTCCCAAAACTGAGATAGTCAGTTGAGCTGAAAATTATGGCTCAAAACTGAACCGATCGAACCGTGCACACCCCTAGTCACTATCGTCAAGTTTTGGTAATCGTACTTTCTTCATAAGGAATTTGTCATCAAGTCAGACCATGAGGCTCTTCGTAACCTCCACAGTTAGCGGCAGATTAGTGACTGTTCTCTAGTAATGCACATTTTACCTTTAGTACTAACCCGGGAAGGGGAACCATGTTGCCTATACCCTCAACCGCTGTAGCCACGCCTTAGTCGTCATTTACATTGGTGTGTTTGGATTCGACGAGATGCGCAATCTTTATGCCGTCGACCCTCATTTCGGCCTCATCCATTCAACTTGCTTGTAGCACAACAACGGTTTAGGGGGCGATCTATTGCAGTATGATTTTCTCTTGTGGGGTAAGGCTCTCGATATAACTGCTTCCTCCCTTTGGGAGAAGCTCATTGCCGAGTTTCAGTCAGGTCCTTGATAGGGCACCTTGGTGGGGCGCGCACTATGCGATGAGATACACATGACTTTATGTGCGGGTGTTACACATGTCAGGATACAAAAGTTCAGCACTCCAGTGCTGATTTATACACACTCCATTGCCCGTCCCAGCCATCATCTGGAAGATATCTCTATGGACTTTATCGTGGATATTCCCTCACACGATACATAATCACGACTCCATGTAAACTATCGCGATTGTTCTAAAATGATCCCTAAACTACCAAAAGTGTCAATTATTCCCTCAAACAATGGAAATAGATTTAACAAGCTCCTTCCGTTAATTTTGACAGTTATGTGACAGAATAGTCATGTGCGATGCACACGACTTTTTTAAGGGTAAAATTGTCAATTAGCTTTGCATCACCTCCCAAACACCCCCTTTAACAAACCAAACATGATTCTAAAAAGTAAAAAGAAAAAAAATAAAATAAATTTGAATTAATATGATTTAAAATCAACTTAACTTAACAGAGCCTTTTTTCCAATTGTTTGGGGTCGGCTACATTATATCCCACCAAGTCAATTTATGCCTACCTTTACCCCTAGCGTTACAACTAATACTAACTAAATCATTCTTTCTTACAGTGGCATCATTGTTCTATGTTTGATGTGTCCAAACTATTTAAGACGATTTTCTCTCAATTTACCTTTTATAGGAGAAACTTTTACCTTTTCATGAATATGTTAATTTCTAATTTTATCCTTTTGGGTTTTCACCACAAATCCATCTTAGTATTCGCATCTCCGCCACTCATTTTCTGCACATTTTGTTTTTGGGTTGCCTAGCACTTCGTCCCATATAACATGACAGGTCTAATGGCCGTCCTATAGAATTTTCCCTTTAACTTCAAAAGTATACGCCGATCACATATTAAGCCAAGAGTACTTCTCCACTTGACCTAACCTGCCTTAATCCTATGAGTAACATCATCATTAATATCTCCATCTTTTTGGATAATTGAGCCTGAAAAATGAAAATGATCATTTCTCGATATCTCTTGATCCTCAAGTTTTATTACATCTCCGTTTGTCCTCTTATTATTACTAAATTATACTCCACATATTCTGTTTTAATTCAACTTATTATAAACCCTATTTTTCGGAGTTTCTCTCCACAATTCCAATCTAGCATTAATCCCCGCCTTAGTTTCACCACCAAAACAATAGCATGTGCAAATAACATACACCGCGACACCTCATCTTGTTTTTTTCCGGTTAACTCATCCATAACAAGAGCAAAGAGACAAGGACTTAATGCTGAACCTTGGTGCAAACCTACAATAAGTGGGTTTTCAATACTTTCTCCGATTGTTGTTCTTACCCTTAATCATATCAATATATGTACAAGTTACTTATTTTTTTTGTAAACCCATCATATTATATCTCCTGGTATTTTATCATACGCCTTTTTTCAAATTTATAAAAACATATGAAGGTCCTTCTTTTTCTTCCTATACCTCTCCATTATTCTTCTCAATAAATAAATAGCTGCCATTGTTGACCTCCCAGATATTAATCCAAACTGAATCTAGATTTTGTTGTTTCTAATCTCAATATGTTTCATGGTTGACTCATTAACATAATATCACGATAATTCGAACAACATTGTATATCTCTTTTATTTTTATAAATAAGTACAAAAACACTCTTTCTTTATTCATCGGGCATCCTATTAGTCATTATTTTATTAAAAATATGTTAGCTAAAACACTCCTTTCTCCCCTAAACACTTCCAAACCTCAATAGGGTTACCAGGTCCCAAAGCCCTCCCCGCTTTCATTTTTTTAGTGGAATTCGATCCTCTATTGTCCTAAGGAAAAAATATATTTTTTCGAGTCTCGCTAAGTTCGTCCATATCTTTACTCCTATTATTTTCATTCAATAACATTTCAAAGTAATATTTCCCTCTTTCTTTAAATTCTTCATCCCTGACAAAGACTCTCGAATCATCACTTTTAATACACTTAACATTATTAAAATCTTTTGTTTTTCTGTCCCTAAGTTTAGCAAGCTTATAAATAGTTTTTCCCATTCTTGTGTGTCTAGTTTTGTATAAAGATCATCATATGCTTTAAACTTAGCAGTTCTTACCATTTTCTTAATTTCTTTCTTAATCCATTTATATTTCTCAAAATTTTCTTTGTTTCTAGTTGTTTGCCATGTTTTAAAGCACTCTTTTGAATTTTTACTATATTTTGTACTACTTTGTTCCACCCCTAAGTTTTTTTAGATTGTGGTTTCCTACCTTTTTATTCTCCCAAGAATCTCTTTCAATATTCTCCTAATGCACGTAGCCATCCTATCCCACATTATGTTAGTCTCATTTTCAATATTCCATGACACTTCATTTAATATTTTATCTTTAAATAATTCAAAATTTTCAACTTTTAAGTTCCGCCCCTTAATTCATGGGTTAATCTTCTCTTTTCGTGCTTGTGATTGGTTTTTAGTATTTATTTCCAACACCGTTATCCTATGTTGTGAGATTAGGCTCTCTCTCGGGATAACCTTACAGTCTTGTTAATCGATCTCCTTTCCTAGTAATGAATGATATAAAATAAAAAAAAAATATTTTGAAAAAAATAAAAAATAAAAAATAAAAAATAAAAAATAAAAAATAAAAAATAAAAAATAAAAAATAAAAAATAAAAAATAAAAAGCCTTCTCACTTAGCCCCCTCCCTGTGCAACCCATCTCCCCGCCCCCTCCACAACCAACCCTGCCATCCCCTACTCCCCAGGCCCGCCGCCATTCCCTCTCCTCGTTCTCCCCCACCCCATCCCACCCCTCGTCCTCCCCCTAATCCCCTTAGAGAGAGAGAGAGTGGGTTTAGTTTGTGACTTGTGGGGTGGTGGGTTGGACCTCCGGTGGGAGGTGGGTGGGTAAGGATTGGGTGTGTTTGGATGAAACAAATAGAGTAATATTGTATTTTCTTTTTCCTTCTTTTTTTAAAGTAAATTATTATTATATTATATTTGAACTAATAATAACGTGAATCCTTTTTCGTCCCTAGAATAAGTCATGTGCATCGCACATGACCATTTTCCGTCACATTTAACTATTAAAATTAATGGAGGGGCCTTGATAAATCTGTTCCGATTGTTTGAGGGCTTAATTAACACTTTTGGTTGTTCATAGGCCATTTTGAAACAATCCTTATAGTTTTGGGGCCAAATGAGTAATTTACTCTTTTTTTTTTAATTAATTTTTCTATTTCCTGGGTTGTAAGTCATTTGTTTACTATATGACTATCCCACCCAAAGATAAGAACCCCTAGATACGATGGTTTAAAAGATTGAAAGTTGCTGCTGCTTTCTTTAATCATCAATTAGTTGGTTTTATGTTAGTAGTCTTAGAATTTTTTTGGTATGTATTTTTTCATTTTCATTTATAAAGGCCAAAGTTCTAAAAAACGCGGGGCGTGATCGAGGTGTGGAGGTTAAGCCTTAAGCCTTAGAAGCCTAGGCGTGCCTTAGGCGTAAAAAGGCATGAAAATGCGTTTAGGCCTTCTTAATATATTTTAATATTTTTTAACCATAACAAGGCTATTAAAATACTAAAATTGTACATATCATAAAAATATCTCTGAATATATGCAAATTAAAATACTATTTGATTATTTTGGATGAGATAATGGTCCGGTTTGTAAAAAAATTCTTTAAAAGGCGATATCGTTTCACTAAAGCATTGTTGTTTTTAGAAAAAAGTGCGCCTTAAGGGATTGACCAAGTATAAGACGTTAAAAGCGTAAGGCGAGGCGTTTCTCTCAAGCCTCAAGCCTAGGTGAGTTTTTTAAAACAGTGATAAAGCCTCTTACTTTTTATGTAAGTTTCAGGGGTGGTAAACGAACGGATACGGAGCGGATTCCGTGCTTTCTATATCCGTATCCGCTATCTAGATGCACTATCTGTATCCGTATTCGTATCCATATTCGCCCGGATAATAAAAATAACTATCCATATTCGTATCTTCACAGATTCCCCGGATTCAAATAATATTCATATCCGTTTACGTTGCTTATCCATTGCAATTAACACTAATTTTGAAATTAACTAGAAATCTAATTGAATAAAAATTAGATGATCAAAGTCCAAGAGAATCTTGCTATAACTAAAAAAAATAATATAAACTCTTAAGAGTGTTTGAAATCAAGTACCAACATCTAATGTTCATATTCATGAATCATGAGTTTTCTTTTCCTCTTGTTGAATAGTCCATAGCTCCTCAACACACATCAAAATTCTTAACTTTATGAACCAACGCTACTCTTGTGAATGAATAATTAAATAAGTAAACAACACTTATCTCTTTTTATTTTGCGTGGTCACAACTTTTTTCCGTTCCTTAAACAAGTAGAGGGAAAAAGGTTTTGGTTGGAGAAGATAGTGCGCCGTCGCCGAAAATGGGGAGAAGGGGGAAAATGGGTAAAAAGGGGGAAACAGGCTGGAGAAGGTTTTATTTTATTTTATTTGAGTTTGTCCGCCTTTTTGTTCGTTCTTTTCTCATTGTTTTCTTCTTTTTCTTTTTAAGCCATTCATTATCTTTTGATTTTTTAAAAAGTATTGTTTCTTTATTTTTTTAAATGAGTTAAAAGCAGTGTTCTAAAAGGCACGCCTAGTCTCCGCCTAGGCGCGCCTTGGCTTGAGGCTTGGGAGAAACCCCCCGCCTTAAGCCTTTTACGCTTTATTCTTGATAACAGGCTTAAGGCACACTTTTTTTAAAACAAAAACGCTTTAGTGAAATGATATCGCCTTTTAAAGGCTTTTTTTAAAAAACCAAACCAATATTTCATTCAAAAAAATCAAAAGACAAATGGTAACTGAAACCTCTATGCCTCTCGTCCAAAAAAACGCACGTTTTTTCTTTTTGTTTTGTTTTTTTCTTAGTATTTAAAGAAATAGTACTTTAGTTTGCATATATTCAGACATATTTTAACGTATATACCATTTTAATATTTTTAATAGCCTTGTTATAGTTAAAAATGTTAAAATATATTAAAAAAGGCCTAAACGCCTTTTTACGCCTAAGGCCCACCTAGGCTTCTAAGACTTGAGGCTTGGCCTCCACGCCTCGGTCACCCCCCACGTTTTTTAGAACCTTGGTTAAAAGTGATGATTAACATTTTTATATTATATAGTTACATTTTACATTACAAATAATAAATATTATAAATAATAATTATATATAACTAATATTAATAACAAATTAATATTAAATACAATATGGATACGGATATCTGGAAAAACGGATATTCGTAAATATGGATACTTCACCTCGAATACGGATTATCTGTGTTGAATACACATACTATCCGTATCCATTTCCGTTTTCCGGATATTTTAACACACTATCCAGATTCGTATCCATACTCGTTTTCGGATAAATATCTGCAAAATTCAGACTCGGATACCGGACGGATTCGGATTTTCGAATATCCGTTTACACCCCTAGTAAGGTCCCGTGGTAACTGCTTAAACTGGTTCAAATGCTAAAGAGGTCCTCTATAATTGTTCATACTTGGCAAGTTTATGAGCAGTTCTTTTTTTGTAATATTCTTTTTCAGCATTTGTTTCTTAATGAACCCTCAATATTGGTGATATTTAGTCAAAATAAATAAATAAATTATTAGGCCATATTCTAATCATAGTTGGCACGGATTTGAATTTTAGTCATTGTTACCTAAATATAAATTTGATATGGATTTGAAGAAAGATTGAAGATGCCCTTAAGGAGCTATTTTTGTAAATTTCTGTCTTTAGGAGTGTTTGAGCATACAAAGTAGCGCACATCATCTCCATTGTAGGTTGACTTTACAGTTCCGTGGTTAAATCTTTTTTCTTGTTGGTTTATTGTAGGCTACTGAACAGTGGCTTGTTGATAGAGCAGTTTTACCAATTGAAAATTCTTTAGGGGGAAGCATCCACAGGAATTATGACCTTTTACTTCGACACAGATTGCATATTGTCGGTGAAGTCAAACTTGCAATTCGACATTGCTTACTAGCTAATCATGGTGTTGAAGTTGAAGACCTGAAAAGGGTTCTTAGCCATCCACAGGTATGGCATCCTTATTCTGAATTATATGTACTCGACAGACATTGAAACTGACTTGAAACCTGGTGATTCTTCAGGCTCTTGCACAGTGCGAGAACACGTTAACAAGGTTGGGAATGGTCAGAGAAGCTGTGGATGATACTGCTGGTGCAGCTAAGGTAGGTATAAAGAATGTTTCTTGGGCCACAAATATACACAAAAAATGGTCATAAAAGGACAATGCAGCAGAATGACACTTGATGCTTGGCGTATACTTGCACAAAGAAACCAACATGTTTTTTCTCCTGATCTATCTCATATCTTCATAGGGATGACAACAGGGTGGGTTTTGCAAAACCCGAACTCGACCCATTTAAGAAATCACCAAACCCCGCCCTACCTTGAACCCGAAACGAGTTATATTTCTAAAACCTGCCCCGCCCCTCCCCGCCCCTCCCCGCCCCGAACGGCTTATTAAACTTTTGTAATGTATTAACTTATATTTGACATATAAAAATAATGCGCAATTACCCCACCATGATTATTAATATCAGTGTTCTAAAAGGCGCGCATATGCGTGATGCCTTTTAGAAACGCAGCGCATTAGGGGTATGCGTGGGAAAATGCGGGGTCAACGATTTTTAAGGCGGTCAACAGACGTGATGCGCGCATAATGCGTTTTTAAAAAAAAGTAAAACTACGTCGTTTTAACTGTCTTTTAATTTATTTTTTCTCATGTACTAAGTCAAGTAAAAGAGAGATATTAAAAAAAAGGGTGCCCCGATAAAAAAAAGGCCCCGTTCTGTTTTTAACAAACTTAAAGACAAAAAACCAATCCAAAACAAAACAAAACAAAACAAACCCGATCTCTTCCTTACCTCCACTGAAACCCTAGAACCCCAAAAACCTTCGCCGAAACCAAGTATACTTCGGCCGAAAACAAAATCCGAAACCCTAGAACCCCCAAAACCTTCGCCGAAAAACCCTAAAACCCGAAAAGAAGTGAACTCCGGCCTCTGAAAATCTTAAACAAGTAAGTTTAAGATTTTATTTTGTTGTCATTCTTATTTTATTTAGCCGAAAACCAATGTATATTATAATATTATTGATTCTGAAAACCTCTGGCCTCATTATATTATTGATTCTGTTATATTATTGACTCAGTAGCCACTTTCACATACCCATACTTACAAAAAGGGTATCCAAAAATGATTATATATATTATTGATTCTATTAACATATACTTACAAAGTGTATACATTTTTTTTAAGAAATGATTTTGTTAAGATATGTTTTTCTGCACATATTGATTCTATTAACATATGTTTACCTCTTATGCAGTGTATACATATGTTTTTTTATGCAGTGTATACATATATTCTCCTCTTGTCTTATGCAGTGTATACATATGTTTTTTTATGCATTCAATGCTCCTCTTATGCAGTGTACTGTGTATAATACATATGTTTTTTGTTAACATATGCAGTGTATACATATGTTTTTTGTTAACATAACAATGTTTATGATTATGTGTTTTTATGTAAGTTATGCTTATATTTCTGCTTTTATTATTTTACAAGCCTGGATATAATTAAAAAATATTAAAAAAAGGCAAAATGCCTTTTCACGCATATGCTTCGCATAGGCGCGCCTATGCTTCTAATGCTTGATGCTTGACCTCCACGCATTGATCACGCATCGCGCCTTTGAGAACCTTGATTAATATATATGATTAGTAATGGAGAATATATAAGTTAAATATATTTATTTAAATATTTATCTTGTAAATATGTATTTAAATATATTGTTTTTACTAAAATATGAATGAATGGGGCGGGGCGGGTCTTTTTTACACCTAAACCCGAACCCGCCCTGAACCTATATAAGTCATTCCCAAACCCGCCTCGTTAGGGGCAGGACGAGGCGGAAACTCGGTGGGACGGGTTAAATTGGCGTCCTTATATCTTCATTAATCAATATCAAAAGTTAATAATATTAATCTCAAGGGAAGGGGGAAGCCTTTATTTATAGGCTTTTACAAAGTTGGGGCGAAGGAAACTAGAAGAAAATAAAAAATGATAGAATAAGGAAACTAGAAGATAAATCCCGACTCAACTCAACAAAGCCTTTTATCAATTATTTGTGGGTGACTACATGATTTCTATTTTTTCATTCCGATCGGTTCATGGCAATACCGCATGATGTCGCATGATATCTTGACCTTTTTCACACTATCCTCTTCCAAGTCAATTTAGGCCTACCTGTGCTTCTACCTGTTGTATCATCAATGTTAACTAAATCACTCTTCCTTCCGGTCTATATTTGACGTGTGCAAATCATCTATGTAGATCTCTCAATTTATATTCTATAGGAGTTACTTCAGCCGTTTCACGAATATGATCATTTCTAATTTTATTCTTTCGAATTTTACCACACATCCATCTTAACATTTGCACCTTCCTCAAGCTCATTTCCTGCACATTTTTTTTCGTGGTTGACCAACACTCAATCCCATATAAAATGGCAAGTTTAGTGGCTGTCCAATAGAACTTCATCTTCAACTTCAAACGAACACGCTTACATAATATGTTGGAAGTAGTTTTCCAACTGAAATCAATCCTATAGATAACATCATCACTAATATCTTATTCTCTTTAGAAATTCAAGCTTCACCACATCTTTATTTATCCTCTTACTACTAAAATTGTATCCCGTATACAATGAAGCACCGACACTCTCCCAGAAGCCACGAGTCAGCTTTGACACGAGTCCGACACGCGACACGCTCCGACACGTTGCCGACAAGCTGGGACATATTTGGACACGTTGCCGACACGCTGGGACATGTAAAATGACACTTTTTTGTTTTTTTTTCTTATGTGATGGTGATTCTACCTTATTTATGATTTTTAATGTCAAAGTGTGTTTGAATTTTGTTTTGTATGGTCCATTTTCATAATTTCATGTTAAGAATGCTCTAATAATGTATTCTATGAAAAAAATCTGTTTTATTTCATTAATATATATATTTAAATATATATTATATATTTTAACATATATTATATATTATACGTATCCTAGCGTGTCGTATCCTAGTTTTTAGAAAAATCATTTATCGCGTGTCGCGTGTCGTGTCGAAACACGTATTACGTGTCGAGTCCGTGCTTCATAGCCTGTATACTATGTATTAGTTATTTCAAACCCTCTCTCGTTTCTACGGGTCTCTCAACACTTTCAATCTAGCATTAATTCCTGCCTTAGTTTCATTCACTAACACAATAAGAATACCACATGTTCCTATAGCCCTCCTCATAAAGCCTTCCCTATTTTCATATCTTTTTGGAGCAATCCTAACTTCCGTTATTCTAATTATGTGCAAAAATGTATTTTCTTGAATCTCCATAAATTCCACATGTTATAATAGTAATAGCAATAGCAACATTAACAACAACAATATCAATATCAGTCCATAATGTCAGCCTTTACGTCATAAAATGACGTGACAACGGGACTGATTAGATAGTGATAGATTATAGAGCCCATCAGTTGTCCGATCAATCATAATTGTGGACATTAAATGTTTACTTAGAATGTGGATAGCTTCGGTGCCTGTTAAAGGTATGGGTACATGGTCCGATATATGCTATAGTGCCTGGTGCATGGTACGTTGGAGGCAGGTTTCGTCGAGCTGCTGTTTTGGTTTATGGATCTCACGGTACTGTATTTAATCGTTTTTGGGTACCCTTAGGTGTATCCTCTATATGTTATAAATATAATACATCTATGCTTACACATAATTAATTTAGCCTTTGGTATTAGCCATTTAGTGTTGGAGTACCCAGATTTTTGTAGATCTACGCAGGATGGTGAAAATCATTGAACTTTGTAGCATTTATGTTTTAGGGCACACGATTTGGGATCTGGGACGCAAACATTGTAACATTTCCTAGCACTACTCACTTATAAACTAGTACTCAACTATGTGATTGCTAGATCCTCCATGCTTTTTGTCTGAAGAGGCACCATGATATAATACAAACGCCCTGGCCATGGTGGAGGGCACTATCCTTACTCCTTAGGAACCCTTCTGATCCAACAGCCTTGTTACACTAGCTTTGATAAAGTATCAGATGAATCATTGTCTTGTATGGCTTGAAATATGCACATCATCACATGGTTATTTTCTAGCTAATTAAAGCGAATTTGTCTTGTTTATGAATATAAGCTGCTTTATATTTATTTTTATCCGCAGTTTGTTGCGATCCATAAACTCAAAGATGCGGGAGCAGTTGCTAGCAGAGCTGCTGCAAAGATTTATGGATTAAACATACTTGTTGAAGATATTCAGGTATTTTTTCAAAAGTAATTCTGTAGTGACAAACTTGGTTTAATGTTAATACTATGAAAATATATCTGTAGCCAGTCACTTATATTTATTCCTTTTTAGGATGATTCTGATAATGTTACTCGATTCCTGATGCTGGCAAGGGAACCCATTATTCCAGGCACTGATAGGCCATTCAAGGTTATATTTCTAAATTCACAAGCTATTGGCAGTTGAGAACAAAGACTTTTACGATGTGTTTGATTGACATTACTTTTTTTCCTATGGAAAATACTTATTTTTACTCGTTCTTTAAAAAAAAATTGGTGCTCTTTGGTGGGAAATATATTCTATGGGATCATTAGTTATACATGTGACACGTGCTCCGCCTTTTTCTGATTTTAAATGAAATTTTTTCTATGAATTGGATCCATTGGGAAACCGGGAAAAGCAGAAAATACTACTTTTACTCTTTTTCCAACTTTTCATGAAAATGAACTGTTTCACAATCTTTTTCTAACTTTATAATCAAACCAACACTTAGTGATTGTATTTCAGTTCTGCACTTCAAAAAAATGAACTGTTTTTCAATATTTTTCTTTGTGGTTAAAATCTTTTATTCGTGTACCAGACAAGTATAGTTTTTTCGCTTGAGGAAGGTCCCGGGGTGCTTTTTAAGGCACTTGCCGTTTTTGCTATGAGAAATGTCAATCTTACCAAGGTATCGTTCATGTAACAATTTGCTTTCTCTCTACGTAGAGTGTTGATTTGTGGCTCAGAACATCTAATGCTTAGATCTGATATTATTTTCTGCTGAATCAGATTGAAAGTCGACCATTGCAGAAGCAGGCTTTGGGATCATTTGATGAGAACACCAATGTGTTTCCAAAGTACATAAATAACGAGCCTATTTCATATCTCCACCAGAGTTGGGCTATGTAGTAAATGCCAGAAGGGTGGGTTTGGAAATTCCAATTCATTGTCTTGGAATTGGGTTGGAATATATTCAGTTCATAAGGTTCAAATCTTGAACTGAAGATATTCCAATTCGTAGCCAGGTAATTGGGGTTCCCAAATATACTCTTCCATAACTAGGAACTGAAATATATTAAATTCCAAATTGTCAAAATTTTGAACTAAAAATAATTCAATTGCATGGAATTTTGGTTCCCAAACAAGCTCTAACTATATTTTGAAATGAAAATATTCCAATTTTAATTTTAAGGCGTGAAAATGTTGTTCCCAAACAAACTCTTTAACTATAATTTGCATCTACCATACCTATTTCGAGCATTTCTATCCTAATTACACTACATGTTCTGATACAGATGCTTCCCTTATCTTTTCTATGTCGATTTTGAAGCATCCATGGCGGACCAAAGGGCCCAGAATGCTCTCGGACATCTAAAGGTTTGGTTTGTTTGATAATTCACCTTCTTTTAAGCCAGTCGTATTTATAAATGATACCCGAAGCTACACTTCTTTGGCAGGAGTTTGCTACTTTCTTGAGGGTGCTAGGAAGCTACCCAGTAGACAATAGCATGACATGAATTTCTAGCCTGGTAAGGATCTAAGCGCAGTGTGTGTGTATTCTTCTTTGGAAAGGTCGTAACATTAGAATCCCAACCGCATTAGCGTATAATTTTTTAATATATATATATATATATATATATATAGGAGAAGGATCACAAGTGGACCAAAAGAATGGACTTTTTAACGGACTTAACAAAAAAGACTAATAACCCACTAATTTTAATTCCTTGGTGTAATGGGTCCGCGCCAGCGGCACCCAATAACCGAGACTTATTAGTCTTTTTTGTTAAGTCCATTAAAAAGTCCATTCTTTTGGTCCACTTGTGATCCTCTTCCTATATATATATATATATATATATATATATATATATATATTTCCTTTTTCGCTATATTAATTAGTTTCCAAACCTTGGAAGTGAGTTTTGCGTCTCTAATATTCAAATACGGCTTGTATGTTTGGTTGTGCATGTGTGGTTTGTTAGCACAGCTCATTCGAGCTATGCCTAGCTATGACTGTGGTTCAATTTCATTGATATAAAAAATATGAGATTTTGCAATTGGTCCCATTTACTAAGTACTAGTTGGTGCACATGTGTGTTGCACGTGTGACCCATCCTTGTAGTTAAATGTCGAAATGGTATTTGATTCATTTAACCATTAAATATGAGTTATTCTTGAAATAATGAAATTAAACAAAATATTTAAATGTCGAAACGCGTCTTGTGGCTAAAGTATCGTATTGCGGTTTGAAATGCTACGTAAATCAAAGAAATCATCAAAGCATTAGATAAAAGACTTGATCAATCTAACCAAATGTTAAAATGACACGCAAGTATATTTAAATATGACATCCAACTCATATAAGATTAAAATGTCGAAATCTAATGATTTTTTTTTTATCTAAACCAAACACAAATGAGATCCAAATGAGGCAAGGATGATGATGACGATGATGATCAAACCCAAATGAGAACTTGTTCAGCTGGACTGTATTCTTCAATATCTTACCACTTGAGGAGATCCTTAACTTCTTCCATTTCTGTGTGCAAATAAACGTGCCTTCATTTGATCTATATCTCTTATGCGGCATCATTTTAAAAAGAGTGCAAAAAATTTGTTAATACAAAGTGTACAACCTTAATTAGTAATTTAAAAGAACTACTATAATATACGTTAAAATAATATTAAAAGTTGAAATATTTGCACTGAGACATTGTGATGTAAACTATACATGTAACAGTTAAATGGTCGTATACATTTAACCCATACTTCTGCTTATTGTTTAGGTCATATCAGTTATCACAAAAAAGATTAAAAAAAAAACTCGTAATATATATATTTGACGATTCAAAATCAATTTGTAAACTTGAAAATTGGTTTAGTCCTACATTTCAAGTTACCATTTACACTATTACAACAACCCTAGTATTAGAAAAATGTAGAGGCATACGAAGATAATATCATTATAAATAATACAACTTTAAATATCTGAGGAATTTTTTCTTGTACAAAACGAAATAATCTTGAAATGATTTCCAAAATTCATTTTTAAATACATAATGGATTCAGTGCTTAGCGTAAGACATCCATCAGAACAATCCAAATCAAATTCTTCAATAAAATGACATGAACATGAAGAAAAATGATGGAAAAGCTACAGAGCACACTGAAGTGCTGATAACTAAAGATAGGTAAACAATGATATTACAGAGTGACATTGCAGTTACTAATGGGCTGATACAACACTTAAAAGTATAGATCGCCCAAAATATAGAAAGTCTGGGGGTCAGATTCATTAACAAAGATTTAATTGTGGCCAAACTGCGACTGACCATTTTTCATGTTCTTGATTCTAGAATTTGTTGGATCAAATTTTTACATTCGTGCATTATAGATTAACATAGCACTTTATAAGCTTGGGCATAACATCTAGTACTAGAGGGGAGATCAGTAAACAATGATAATTTGGTCATAACGTTTAATACTTCAAAAGAATTAGGTCAGGCATCAAAACCTAATGATATGAGGTCAAAGTAATAGCAAATTCTCAATTTTTTAAACATCAACTACATAATTATCTTGATCATATCACACAGGGACATTTTTTTAATCTCCTTACACAATGTATCCATATGAACTTAAATTAGAAACAAAAATAATAATTAATACTACCTTTCTTTCTAACACCAATGTCATTTTCACATAGCGGGAAAGCCAAACCAACACAATGATAATTTGGTCATCAAAATAATAGCAAATTCTCAATTTTTTAAACGTCAACTACATAATTATCTTGATCATATCACATAGGGACATTTTTTTTAATCTCCTTACACAATGTATCCAAATGAACTTAAATTAGAAACAAAAATAATAATTAATACTACCTTTCTTTCTAACGCCAATGTCATTTTTTATCATAAACACCACATAGCGGGAAAGCCAAACCAACACAACTTCACTACATTGTTAACGGAGAATATACAAACTGGTGACAAGTTAACGACTCACTACTTGCAAACTAGTGGTGGCAATTACGGCCCAGAATGAGTAGCTGCCCATTTAAAACCATTATGGGCTGGTATTGGGTCATATATTTACATTTGGCCTGGAAATGGGTTAACTGCCAGTGTTGGGTCATATGACATCACTACATTGTTAAATAATTTAAAACATTAAATAATTTGATTTTTAAAAAATAAACGTAACGATCATTATTATCTGCTATTTTTTTTAACTCGTGCATTCGCTTCAATAAACCTTAGACTCATTCAAGAGATTTTATTACGGAAATAAAATCTCTTGAATTTTCCCATTTTTGGACTGTTCGGGAACACATAATTTTTGTATTGTATTTAGCGGCTCCCATGTTTCATTCTGGGAAGTTCTAGTGGTGTCCCCCCTTGGTAAATAATATCCAAATGCTTACATATTTATGTTGAATATCCAAATGCTTACATATTTATGTTGTGTACTTGGAGAACTATGGGGAGATGGTCTCAGAATTTTCCTAGAATGAAACAAAGTGGATATGCCGCTAATTGCAATACAAAAATATGCATTGTTGAATGTGAAAGGATCCTTACCCTTTAGCGGCGGAGATGGAGATAAAATTACTTATTCATTTGACACTCACAATAGAAGTGAAATAACATTAGTAGTAAGTTTTTTCTCAAACAAAATCGATGGCAGAAAATAGTGAAACAGAGAGTTATTCTAAAACCTCAAAACGTGCTAAGAAAACAACATAAGTTGTTTGGGAGAACTTTGAATTATAGCCAATTGGTGAAGGACCGCAAAAGGTTATTTGTAAACGATGTGGTCAAGTGTATATCGCAGAATCTAAATCAGGTACTAGTAGTTGGTTACGTCACTTTAGTAAATCTGGGAAGGGTGAATCAATGCCACATGCTTTTGAATAAGAAGTATTTCGTGAGAAGTTAGCGATAGTTGTAGTAAAACACAATCTGCCATATAGCGTCGTAGAATATGGAGGGGTACATGATTTACTTAACTACTTACAACTTGTAGTAAAACATGTTTCGAGAAGCACATTAAATCCTAACACATCAAGTTTACAAAAATAGAGAAATAATTGATTAAGAGTCGTTTGAATGCTATTCTCAAATGAGTGTGCTTAAGCTCTGATATGTGGCCATCGATTGCTACAGATGAGTATTTGGTTTGACCTTAACAACCCATTATGTCGATGAGAACTGGGTTTTACAAAATTGGGTCTTGAATTTTCGTCATGTAGCTCCTCTAGATAGAGATGGCACAACAAATTATACATTTATTGGTAAGTTGGGGCATTGATACAAAATTGTTTTCGCATATTCAGGATAAGACCAAATATAATGATGGCTTACTGGAAGTTTTGAAGCGTCATCAACGTTTAATTAATTCTTATTTATGTAATGGATAATTTTTTCATGTACCGTGTGGTGCACACATTTTGAATTTAATCGTACAAGCTGGATTGAAAGTGTGGTGACAGTTATTATGCAACACAAATAGATAAGAGAAAGGCAATCACCAAGTAAGAAAAAGGAATGTAAAATGACAATCACACAACAAAGGATGTACGTGGTTCAGCAAAGAAGTGCCTACGTCCACGGTGGTGCAGTTGGTTTTATTTCTATATACTCCGAGGAGTGATTACGGAGAATACAATCTGTCCTTTTGCCCCGGACCTAGGGTTTAATATATACATGTACATTTAGGTGAGTGGTGGTGATGGGTTCCCCCACGTCTTCCATCTCTCCTATAACTTCCCTTCAGGGGAACGTGGGAAGAGACCGAATCAAAATAAGAGGTGGGGGGCCTAGACTTTGGGCAGCCAGAACTGGGCTACTCGTCTAGGCCCATGGTATTAATTCTGGGTACCCACAATTGCCCCTAAGTTTGCTGGGCCATGTTCATGGGCTCAATAAATTTAAATGATTAGCCATAATGGCTTTTTTGCAATTATTCGAAAGCTGTGAAGTTGATTTTGGCGGCACCCGCTTCGTTTATTGTGCACTATGATTAGCAGAACTTGAAGGTTTGTTGGAATAGCCACTTTTCTACCGTCGCTTCAGTCCTTCCAGCATTCTTCTACTTTCTAGCGCTTCGTACATTCTTCTCTTAATCTCCATTCTCATTGCTTCCTAGTTGTTTGGGCTCGTGCTTCTTCATCGCTTGAATCGATCTTCTATTTTGTAAGTTTCCTGTGCCCTTTCTTTGTACTTTTTCTTTGAGTTTGTAGCTATTCTAGGGTTTTCCAATGGCGAAGATTGGAAATAGGTCAATCTCTGAATTTAGGAAGTTTTACAACATCCTTGAGTGGGTAGATATTGAGTGCTGTGCCTCCCCTCCTAGAAACGTTAGGGATATAGATGATGCCCACTGGATCCACTTCTTGTTGCTTTCCCAGGGGGGACTCACTTTTCCGACTAATGATTTATTTTTGCATTTTTTGGGCTATTTTAATATTGTTCCTGCACAATGTTCGCCCAATGTGTGGAAAATAGTAAATGGCGTACATAGGATAAATCAATTGTATGGTACTAGGTTAGGGCTCGCTGAGGTCTGTTTTTGCTACTCCTTTTCTCGAACTAGCTCCGGTGTTCTTTACCTCAAAGCTAGGAGCCCTGACAGGGTATTGGTAGTAAATCTACCTGATTCCCATAAGGACTACTGGCAAGAAGGCTTCCTTGTTAGAAATTGGCAGTTTTCTCCCCAATGTGAAGGGTCGAGGTCTGAGAGGTTCTCTGTTCCCTTTTATGGGGAGGAATACATAGGTAGACATTGTACTGTTGTTTCGACTTTTGTTGATTTGTGATCTTTCTAACTCCTCCTTGCTTTTTCTTCCACAGCGAGGTCAAAGAACTTGGAGCCTGCTCTCAGCGAGGTTCGTATCTCGGAATTGGTTAAGGCTTGGAATATCAGGGAGCCTTTGGGTGACGGCGAGCATCCCAGGTCTGCTGCCTTTCTGCTCGAGTACAAGAACGTTGGCTCCAGTTTCATTGTAAGGCCTGTGGATAGTATCCCAGAGTTTGATTTATTCGAAGAGACTGCTGCGGGTCCTATCCAATTGGACGAGGAAGAGAGCAGCTCTGAGAGTGACATTGTAGGAGCTGTAAGTGATTTGCGGGGAGAGAGCTCTAGCAGTAGCAGTTCTTCTGATTGTAGGGAGGTTTCTGAAGCTCGAGGATCGTCGAGCACTTCCAGCAGTTCGAGCGAGGAGATGGTTCCTCCAAGGAAGAACTTGATCAGGGATGATGATGATGAGGACCATGTGCTCCTTGCACAAAGGTCGAAGAAGCAAAAATCTAATTCTAGGGCCGTGGCCACTGGTTCTCGGTCCTCTGCTCAGGAGCAGGAGAGGAAAAGGAAGGAAGAGGAGCAGGTGAGGGAGAGAGAGAGAAAAAAGGAAGAGGAGAGGAAGAAGATGGAAGAGAAGAAGAGGGTAGAGGAGAGGAAGAAGAAGGAGAGTGAGAAGGAGGGCAGAAGCGAGGACGAAGGCCGGGCAGGCCTTAGTCCCGGTGTCCGCGCTGCCCGAGGGGGCCTCTGTGGCAATTTCTCCCCAGTTGGCCCCAGCTCTGCTCGAGAGAGCTGTTCTCCCGGCTGATCGCCAAAGGGCGGTAGGGTCGGAGCAGTTGGCCCTTCAGGCTAGTCAACGGCTCGCTCTGGTAAGGTTTTTCCCTTTTCTCCTATGTTGTTCTGAATTCCCTCATTTTCCTCTTCTGATGCCTTCTTTTTTCTGCAGTTTGTTACTGACTTCGCCGTGCTGTATCGTTCACGCGACGAGCTGGTGAAAAGAAACGGCGAGCTGGAGAAGGAAAATGCTGCCCTGAAGCTGAAGGGTAAAGAGCTCGAGGCTAGCTTTAAAGCCATTGACGCTGCTCGGATTTCATCCGACTTGGCTCTTGCGACTGCCAATAAGGAGAAGGACGCTGCAGTCCAGGATCTGAAGGAGCTGAGACAGGCCTACGACCTGGTTTGCTCGAGCAAACTTACTGTCGTGGAGGAGAACAGGGTGCTCTCCGAAGAACTGAAGGAGTCTGAGGGTGTTACTGCCAAGGAGGACTCTTACAATTCCGGTTGGGCTGCAGCCTATGAGGATGCTGAAGTTCAGATAGGCTATATTAGTCGTCTGAACTTCAAGAAGGGTTGGAACAAGGCCCTTTTGGCTGCTGGCGTCGACATCGATTCTCCCTTGTTTGACGAGCATGACCCAGGTCCGAAGCCAATCGTGGATGAAGTTCTTGCTCCAGCTGATGATCCTGTTCCTCAAGCGACTCCTGCTGACGTTTCTCTGGTTGTGGGGACAGAGATTACCCCCGCTGAAGGCGGTGCTCCTGCTGATGTTGACAAGGGGAAGGGGCTATCGACCTCTGGGCCACCTGAGGTTGTCAATTAGTTATCTACTAGGATTGCTTTGTACTTTTGGTTTTCTCTGTCTGTAATTTTTTTTTTTACTGTTCGATGTAACTCCAATCCTTTATTAATGAAAAGGCTTCATTTTCTGCTCGCACTGATTTGTCTCTTCTCTCCTTTATCTTTTTCTCGCTTGTAGTTAGTTGATGTGGATGATTACATTCCTGCTACTTTCCAATTGGGCAGGACCCTTGGTCCCAATGTGAGTCCCGAAGTCCGCCAGGCCTTTGTTAAACTTTGCAAATCCCTCAGATCTAGAAATCAGAAGTATAAGGCGCAATCTGAACTTGTGGCCAAGCTGAAGGACAGGCTCCAGGAGATGGAGGACATTGGTGCCTCAGTCAAAGAGGAGGTCAATGCGCTGAGAACAAAGCTATTAGAGGCCTCCGAGATCAACCAAGTTGGGGAGGTTCTTCAGCAGGAGAATGAGGACCTGAGGAGAGAAGTCTTACGACTTAGAGAGCATGCGCCGAGTACTGTTCCATCAATATTACAAGGTTCCTCATCATCGCGAACAAGAGCTGGTCAGAGTGTTACTCCTCTTGTGTCTCTCGGGGTTCCACTCGCCCACCCATTCCGCGAGCTGGTAGGAGCGCTAGGAGCAGAAACAGGGAAGCGGAAGAACTTCGAGATAGGGAAATGGAAGAACTCCGTGGTGATGTCCAGCGAGCCTATGTGATTGCTGCTGGGCTTCAAAGGGATGTCACCCGGTTGCGGCACTTGTTCAAGAAAGGTCCTCGGCAAGCGTGGGCTGACGGCTATGATCAGGGTTGGTCAGATGCTCCAACAAGGTTGTCTGAGTTCGAGGAGCTTTCTTTTATCAGGGGATGGCTAAGTGCCTTGAAGGAGCTGCAAGTCCCGAGGAACTCGATGCTCTGGTACCGCCATGAGATGTCTCCCTCTATCCTGATGCCTAACCCCTTCTGGAGGGATGATCGATGGATCCCCATCGATGCTATTCCTTGGCAATTATTGGAGTCGGATGCAAATGAGGTTGTGGAAGAGTTAGCTCCTGCTCCTGATGATGGGCGAAGAGCTCGAGTGGCTGACTATCTCGCTCGGAGGCCTCCCCCCCCATTGAGACTTTGCCAGTTGTTATTTTTTGGTAATGTAAATGCTTTGGGCGAGCTCGCCGACTAAACATGTATCACCATTGTTGTAAATATGATGAATTAATGAAAAGTTTGTGTTTTGGGCAATCTCGCCGACTAAATGTGTGCATCATATTCTTCATATTCTTACTGCTTTGTAATCTTCTAAGTTTGTTTTGTCATGCGAGTGTCTTCCCAGTCCAGTATAATATCGAGATACCATTGTGCATCACTTTACCTTTTAGGTTGTGTCGTCACACTTCCTTAGGCCTAAGTGGGGCAATTGGCGAGGACACACCTGAGGTTGGATATTCCATCCGATCAGGATTTTATTCAATCAAAGGAGTTTTGATGACCAGTATAAAACTAGGTCGCATTGCCTAAGGATCCCCTGTAGGGCTTCATATATTGCCAGGGGCAATGCTAAGAGGTTCTTCGTGTTTCATGACGATGACCTGAGGAGGGGTATTCCCCCGCTATAGTATAGTGATCAATGAGCCTGTTACTTGAAAAAGATGTGCGATAAATGCAGTTGTTACTAATCAGAGTGTAACCAATTAAATAACTTTCATTAATAAGGGAAATGCAGTTGTATAATAAAAGAATACAATAGAAAGATCTAAAAATCAATAGAAAGATCTAAAAATAGAATCTCTTGAGATTAGCTGCGTTCCATGCTCGTGGTATTTCTCAGCCTTCCATCGTTTCCAAGTGATAAGCGCCCTGCAGGTCGTCTCTGGTTACTTTAAAGGGTCCTTCCCAGTTGGGACCTAGCTTGCCGTCTGATGGTTTCGCTGCGCTGCCCAGGACTTTCCTTGGAACATAGTCCCCAATTCGGAATGCCCTTGGGTTAACCCTTTTGTTGTAATGCCTCGCGAGCTGTTGCTGGTAGCTCGCTAGTTTCACTAGGGCTAGCTCCCGGCGCTCGTCGGCTAGGTCGAGCTCAGCGAGTAATGCTACATCATTATGGCCTTGATCGACAAGGTTGGACCTCATTGTCGGCAACCCTGCTTTGAGTGGGATGACTGCCTCCATGCCATATGTCAGCGAAAATGGGTTTTCTCCTGTTGCTCGTCGAGGAGTGGTCCGATATGCCCATAGGACGTGAGGTCGTTCATTTACCCATGCGCCTTTGGCTCGCTCCAATCGCTTCTTCAATCCATCGATAACGTTTTGTTGGAAGCCTCGGCTTGGCCATTGCTCTGAGGGTAGGCCACCGAACTGAAGTGGTGTCTGATACCGTGTTCGTTACAGAAGTTCTGAAAGGAGCCACTTTCGAACTGTGTTCCATTGTCGGTGATGATGGTTCTGGGGATTCCAAAACGAGTGATTATATTCCTCCATATGAACCTTATCATATCAGCGTCTCGGATGTTCGCCAGAGGTTCTGCCTCGATCCATTTGGTGAAGTAGTCAGTTGCAACCAACAGATATTTGCGATTGCCGGCAGCAGTAGGCAGTGGTCCCACGATGTCCATTCCCCATTGGGCGAAGGGCCATGGGCTGGACAGGGACTTTAGGTCGCTGGTGGGTTGGTGGGCCATAGGAGCGTGGAGTTGGCATTTCAGGCATTTGCGGACATACACTGCGGAGTCCTTTTGCATATATGGCCACCAATAGCCTTCCTTCATTGCTCGAAAGGCTAGAGACCTTCCTCCGGCGTGGCTTCCACAGATTCCTTCGTGAAGCTCGCGTAGTACTTGCTCGACATCCCCTGGGTGGACGCATCGGAAGTAGGGACCGGAGAAGGATTTCTTATACAAGTTGCCTTCTGGGGATAAGTGAAAGCGAGTAGCTTTGACTCTTATCTGGTGGGCGGTCTTCTTGTCATCCGGGAGCGTGCCTTTCTTTAAAAATTCTCTTAAGGGGTCCATCCAGCTGGGGGCTGACCCCACCTGGAGTACCTGCTCCATGCTTGGTGGATTGCTGTCGATGCTCGGACAAGTGAGGAAATCGATGGGGATGATTCTTTTTAGGTCGGAGTCAACTGCCGAACTAAGGACTGCTAAGGCATCAGCATGACTGTTTTGCCCCCTGGAAAATTGCTGGACGTTGACCTCTTCAAAGCTTGACATCAGCTTTTTCACTAAGGCGAGGTAGGCTGCCATTCTTTCATTCTTTGCATTGTAATCCCCGCTTATCTGATTGGAGACCAGTTGGGAGTCGCCGAACACCTGTAAATGTTTTACTCCCAAAGTATGCGCCTTTTGGAGGCCGGCTATTAGGGCTTCATACTCTGCTTCGTTGTTGGAGGCTGCAAATCCAAGCCTGATTCCTTGTTCAAAGATTGTGTTCTCTGGAGTTATGAGGACAATGCCTACCCCTGCCCCCTTTGAATTGGAGGCTCCATCAACAAACAGTTTCCAGGTTTCCTTTTTTGCTGGGTTCTCCGTTTGCCTTGTTGGTTGAGGTTGGTCGGAGGGTTCTTCGCCCGTGAATTCGGCTATGAAATCAGCAAGGATCTGACCCTTGATAGCTGTCCTTGGTTGAAATTGGATGTCAAATCGACCGAGCTCGACTGACCACTTGGACAGTCTGCCTGACAAATCCGCTTTCCTTAGGACTGCCTTAAGGGGATGCGATGTAAGGACGATGATAGTGTATGAGCTTCGAAATAATGCTTCAGCTTCCTCGAGGCTATTACCAGCGCAAAGGCGAGCTTCTCCAATGGCAGGTACCTTTGCTCGGCGTCTAGTAAGGTCTTGCTCGCGTAATAAACGGGGTCTTGGATTCCTGCAACCTCGCATATTAGCACAGAGCTGACAGTGTGACTGGATACGGAGAGGTAGAGCTACAAAGAATCCGTTTGCTGTGGTATGACAAGCAGTGGTGGAGAGCTTAAGTAGGACTTGAGCTTGACCAATGCTCGCGAGCAATCTGGGCTCCACTCTATCGTTTTGCTCCCTTTTAGAAGCTGGAAAAAAGGCTTGCACTTCTCGGAGGATTTGGAGATGAAGCGATTTAAGGCAGCGAGCATACCAGTGAGCTTCTGTACGTCCCGGATTGTGCGAGGGGGTTGCACCCTGTTGATTGCATCGATCTGGTCTGGATTAGCCTCTATGCCTCTCTTACTGACCAAGTACCCAAGAAATTTTCCTGACTGGACACCGAAAGAACTCTTGCTTGCATTAAGTTTCATTCCGTATTTCCTGAGAATTTCGAAGGTGTTTGACAGGTCTGAGAGGTGATTCTCCTTCTTCTTGCTTTTAACGAGCATGTCATCGATGTAGACCTCCATGGTGTCTCCCATCTGATCCTTGAACATCTTGGTAACCAGCCGCTGATATGTTGCCCCTGCATTCTTGAGCCCAAAGGGCATAACTGTGTAACAGTATAACCCAACTGTAGTGATGAACGCTGTTTTGTCCTGGTCTGGGGCATATAAAGGGATTTGGTGATACCCTGAGTATGCGTCCAGGAAACTCATTCGTTCGTGAGCTGCGGTGGCGTCTACTAGTTGGTCTATCTTCGGGAGGGGGAAACTATCTTTAGGGCATGCTTTGTTGAGGTCAGTGAAGTCGATGCAAACTCTCCACTTCCCATTGCTCTTCGGAACTACTGTTGGGTTGGATAGCCACTTGGGGAATTGTACTTCCCGTATGGATCTTGCATCCAGCAGTTTTTCAACTTCTTTTTCGACCGCCTTAGCCTTCTCGAGTGCAGTTCGTCGTGCCTTCTGCGTGACTGGCTTGAAGGTGAGGTCGACGTGCAGCTGATGACATACCATACTAGGATCGATTCCAGGCAACTCGTATGGTTTCCACGCGAAAACATCTACGTTGCGCCTCAGCAAGGTCGTCAGCTCCTTCTGTTCCTGGTTGGTAAGAGATGCCCCAATCAAGAAGACTCTGTTACTGTCACCATCTCCAGCCGTAACTTCTACCAGGTCCTCGACGACCCTCTCGGAGGGAAGGAGCCTGGTCTCCTCTACTCCAGGTCTCCCATACTTTAATTGTTATTTAGAAGGTGTCAGACCTTCTTCAATGTTCTCGCTGGGCTTCTCGGACTTCTTCTCTGGCTTCGGATGGATGATTGCTATGAAGCACCTTCTCGCCATTGCCTAATCACCGTGGATTTCCATTACTCCGCGTTCGGTCACGTACTTGAGTTTCTGATGGTAGGTTGAGGAGACTGCCTTCATCGCATGAAGCCATCCCCTGCCGAAAAGCCAACCAAAGGTACAGTAGCTTCCTTTAGGTCGGCGACGCTTAACTTCAATTTCCTGAATAGGTCGAGGTACATTCTTCGGACGAGCTTCCTTGATCGACGAGCAGCTTGTCGACGTCAAAGTTGGCTATCCTGAGTGTAATGATCAGGGCATCATGATGTGGGGTCCTTACTCCCACCAGATCTTCATCCGTGAAGACAATATGCTTGTTATAGTTGACGTCCTCTGCTCGTCGACGCTTTCCTGACTGTGACTTTGCTGGATCGATCTGAAAAGCCTGCATTACTGCTGTAAGTTTCTTCATCTCTATTCGGGCTGAATTTCCTTGTATCTGCCTGGCATCAGATGCCCCGTGAATTACCGCGAACTCATGTCCAGCGTCATCTTCCAGCACGTTGTCAGGTCTCGTCTCCTTATTGGCAGCCACTTTCTCTGCCTTCTTTTCCACAAACTCGTTCAAATGCCCAGATTGGGCCAACTCCTCGAGGTGAGATTTAAGAGCTTTGCAGTGCTCGGTCTTATGTCCTCCCTCTTTGTGAAAAGCGCATCTTAACGCATTGTTCCTCTTCGAGGGATCTCCTCCCATCTTCCTGGGCCATTTGATGAATGGCTCGTCTTTGATCTTCGTGAGAACTTTGTAAATTGGTTCTTTGAAGACGGTGTTGACCGCCTGGAATGCTTTCGACGTGTCATGGTTCCCTCCGTTCTTGGGGCCATTTCTTCCCCCGTTCTTTCATCCTTTCTTCTGGTTCTCAGTTTTCTCACTTCCCTTAGTAGTGAGTTTAGCTCGACCGCTTTCTCCTGTGCTGAGGCGGGTGACGTCCTCCACCTTAGCGTACTTCTCGATGCGAGCCATTAGGTCGTCAATAGTTATAGCTTCCTTCTTTGTCAGGGACTGGTATAGAAGGGAGGAGCTGGGTAACCCGATTTTGAAAGAGGCCACTGCCACTTGTTCCGAGCAATCTTCAACCTCGTTGAATAACTCCCAGTACCTTTTCGCGTAGTCTCGGAGTGTCTCTTGAGGCGTTTTCTTCATTGTCAGTAAAGCATCCATCCTTTTGTGATGGGAGCTGCTAGTGATGAACCGGGCCGTAAAGAGCTCGGCTAGGGATTTGAAACTTCTGATGGACCGGTGGGGGAGTCTCTCGAACCATTTCTGCGCCACATCATGCAGGCTCGAGGGAAAGATGCGGCACATCAGTGCATCTTGGTGATTCCAGAGGGTCATGGCCTGTCGGTATTGCCTGACGTGATCGATGGGATCAGTCTTACCGTCATAAATCTTGAACCTTGGAATGGCAAATTTCTTGGGGGCTTATTCTTCTTCGATTTCCCTCGTGAAGGGTGACTTCATCTGGGTTTTGAGAGCTCGCCTTGCGAGTTCTCTGGTTGATCTTGTACCGTGGTGGGCAGGATGTTGGTCCATTTCCCTGCGGACCAGATTTTGTATGTTCTCGTCGCTGCGAGCAGGGCTCTGGTAACGGCGAGCTCTTCGCAGCTGCTCGCGGAGGTCGTCGTCTGATTCGTCTCCCTCGACCTTTTGAGATCCTCGCCTAGGGCTCCTTCCTCGGCTGCGAGACTTGCTCGCCTGAGGGCTAGGAGTGCGGTATGGACATCTCTTGTTATCAGGACGAAGCTCCCTCTCCAGTCTTTCCAGTCTTCTTTTCAGGCGAGCATTCTCAGCCTCGTACCTGCGAGAAGACTCCCTTTGCTCGTGGAGCCTTGCCTCGTATGCATCAATTAATCTGGATATCTGTGTAGACCTCGCTGGTCCCTGGCTTTCTTCTGAGGCTGGCCTTTCCAAGCGAGCCCTCTGATCTGAACGTCGAACTTCAGACCTGATTCTGCGAGGAGCAGGTGGTTCTTGAATATCCCCTGCCTGGGAGGCATTGCTGCTGTGACCAGACATTTTAAACTCCTTTCTTGGTGTGGGCTCTTCTCAGGGAAAGATGAACGCTTCTCACAGACGGTGCCAATGGTGGTGACAGTTATTATGCAACACAAATAAATAAGAGAAAGGCAATCACCAAGTAAGAAAAAGGAATGTAAAATGACAATCACACAACAAAGGATGTACGTGGTTCAGCAAAGAAGTGCCTACGTCCACGGTGGTGCAGTTGGTTTTATTTCTATATACTCTGAGGAGTGATTACGGAGAATACAACCTGTCCTTTTGCCCGGACCTAGGGTTTAATATATACATGTACATTTAGGTGAGTGGTGGTGATGGGTTCCCCCACGTCTTCCATCTCTCCTATAACTTCCCTTCAGGGGAACGTGGGAAGAGACCGAATCAAAATAAGAGGTGGGGGGCCTAGACTTTGGGCCGCCAGAACTGGGCTACTCGTCTAGGCCCATGGTATTAATTCTGGGTACCCACAGAAAGGTAATACTGAATTCATAAATTTGAGAATCTCTCAAGTACGTGAGGGTAATTGAGGGGAGGAAAATTAAGTTTGCAGATTGTGTGTTTAGCATTTCGTTGGATTGCAGTGTGAAGGTACGCAAGGGTGGATTCACTATGGGGCTAGGAGGGGGAGAGGGGGTCCTGACTTTTCGGGAAAAAAATGTTGAGAATTTTTTTTAAGGGGTGTTAAGTGCAAAGATAGAGATTTATTACAGGTGAAGATACAAAGGTTTTGGAAGTTGAAGGGTTGGACAAACTTGCTAAGTTGTTTTGTAAAACTAAAACCCAAGCAGTTCTCTTTTTAACTCCCCGCTCAATTTTTATTCCCCGCCCATTCTCTCTCTCTCTCTCTTTCTTGCTCAACCTCAACCTAAACTATGTCTAAGAAATGAGTTGGTTTTATAACTGACAAAAGAATAATAAGCCCCATGGTTTTGTTTGAATAATTTAAAACTCAAGCAATTATTTTTTTCACAACAAACAAGGAAACACAGTTGGTTTTACTAGAAGATTTCGTTAAAAGAAAATCTTGTCCCCCGTGGTTATCTCACCTACTGTAGCTATCTGTGTTATACCTTTTTTTCGTTTTTTATTTATTTATAGTTATGTTAGTTTATGTAGAGTTGGGTTTAAGTGTTTTCATTCTGTATTTAAAAAAAAATTAGGATTGTCTTAATTTTTGGGGGGCTTAATTAGTATTATTATTTGTTAATGTTGATTGAGTGTTGTTAGGTAGGGCTTCAAATTAATTCTGTATTGTTATTATTGATTTGGTATTATTAATACTGATTGAGTGTTGTTTAAATCGTGAAATTAGTATGACATTATAAATATTGATTAGGTGGTGTTATTTAGTTTTGAAATAATTTGGGTATTGTTAATGTTGACTGGGTGGTGCTATTTATGTCTAGCAACTAATTGTATAAAACTCGAATTAAAGTTTTAATTTGTATAAAACTCGAATTAACCAAAAAAAAAAAAATTGCCTCGGGGCTTCACCTCGGCACCACTCGAAAGTTTGGCCCCCCGGCCAAAAATCCTGGATCCGCCACCGAAATTATGTCAAGATCGTTGGTCACGTATTGAACTGTGGATCAATGAGTTGTAGTCATTCAAATGCATGACGATGCGCTTTGATGCCCCAACATATCAATAATTGTATAGTTTGTTGTGCCCCGCCCCATTGAAACCTCGCGGGCCACAGTCTGCCCTGTTTATATTACCCCGCCTTGTTTATTCTGGAATACTAAAAAAAAAATCATTATATTCTATTAATACTAAAAAATTTCAGCATGCCCCATAAATGTCAACATTAAAATTTAATCACCACCTATAAATTTCAACATTAAAGTGATGCATCACGTATAAATATTAAATTTTCAGCATCACCAATATTTTAACATTACAATAAAATGTCTTTAAAAATTCAGTGATATCCAAAACAAAAAGTTGCATAACATAAAAAATGTCTCAACAATCTCAAATACAAGTTCACACAACATAAAAATAGAGAAGATGAAATTTGAAGTAACATAACATAAAAATATAATCAAGTGACTCTCCACGAACTCAACATCATCCTCATATCATCAACTCGTAAAAGCCTGAAAAAGCAAAAAAAAAATATTTTTCAAACAATATCAATACATTAAAATAGAACTTTATAATATTTGCAACAATATAACTATTAAAAAGTTACCTTGAACCTACTCTTCATCACAAATCATAGGCCTCGAGTCGACGGTAGAATCTTCATCTATAAAAGTACGATATAAATATAAACAAACAAGTACCTTATTAGTAAAAAAAACTAAGAAAAGATAAACTAGCATGAATATTATTAGTAAAAAAAATAAACAAATACCTTGAATATTGTTCTACAATCAATCTTGGGTACAAGTCAAAGCCTTTAAAACACTCGGACTAAGTCGACTACGATGAGCACTAACCATTCTACCGCTTGTGCTAAATGTCGATTCGGATGCGACGATTGATAATGGAATAGTCAATACAATGAGTTGTAATGTTGGATATTGAACACCGTTTGCTTTCCACCAATTTAGAATGTCAAAATCCGAAGTTTGTGAAAATATATTTTCCTCCAAATAGTGATCCTACTCGGACTTAACATTCACGCGTTCGGACATACCACTAACAAGTTGATCATATTCTGAAAAAATATCGACATTCCACTCTCCACTTGCGGATTCTGAACAACCTACCGATGTAATGCCACTTACCCATCTTACCCCACTTGCTTCACTTTCATGTGGTGTGTGACTACTGATGATATCACGGTTAGTTTCTTGGGCATTCCAAGGGTTCATGTCCTTTTACCTTACCCCACAAAAATGAAGAGGTCCCAAGGTCTACCAAAGACCTCCGCCGGATCAGTATCAATCCCCAAAGACCACGGCTATGTTAGAAAAGGGTCCACAACGGGGCAAAAACCACAGCAGGGCTCTCAAAGCTACAAGGCACATAGTTGCATTACCAGGCCTAGCCCAAGCGCAATGACCTCAGGACTGGTATTTTCAAGTTTCAAGACTAATCTAGCGAACCTCTGCTTAGCAAGAACTTAGCAAGAACTGACCTCCGCTTGGTTCATGACCCCTCCCTCCTTCAAGGATATATTCCCATATCGTGTTACGAGAACAAGTTAAGACCATTTTAGGGTGACTTCAGTCATTTCAGGGTGACGTCCGGACAAGCTCTTGCAGCTTCTCTGCGGGTAGGTAAAAGGTATTTTATCTACCGCCACCATTTAATGCTCCCATCCACATTTAATGCTCCCATCAACTACCTTACGCCACATGCAGGCCTTTCACCAACACTCCCGTCAGACCTTAGGGCAACCCCGTCTGTACTGCTGCCATCCACTCATTCTCTCTCCAATGGAGCGCTTATATATGGATGGCTTTTGAACGGTTAAAGGCATCCGTGAAAACGAGGTTGTGGGAGAGGAATACAAGCGTCGTGCTGCTAAGCGAAGCGGTGGAGTGTTGCACCCTAGATGGCGAACAATGTTGAGAAGATAGAAGGATAGAGAGATACCTGGAGATGATAGAACAACGTTGAGAAGATTGAGAGACCAGTAGTATTGAGAGAGAACGGCTGCATTTGAGAGAGAGAAAAGAGCTTTCTTTTGAGAGAGAAACAAGGACTGAGCCTGACAGAGAGAGAGAGAGAGAAGAGAGGGAGCTGCTAGGTTTTTGTGAATATTGGGTTTAAGACGGGCATTTTGTACCCAATAGATTTCAATAGAACCTAAAAGGGACTTGCCACAATTGGAGTTACCATACCAGATTGATAGCTTGTCTATAAAAATAATAGGAATCACATTCACATTTAATATTTATATTTTTATATGCATGTAATTACATATAAAGGGTAGCTATATTCTAGCCTTTGACAATGTTTGAGGTGGAAAAGATTTTAAATCGTTTATAATTCTGATTTATATACCTTAATTCCAAAATGTGCCATAACCCATATGAATATGTTGAGCCTAGATAAACCTTATTGAAGCATGACATTACCAAATTTCGAACTCGAATTATGTTTTGATATTATCAGCAACTAAAGCCAAATTGGAATTTTCTTCATTTTTTTATCTTCTTCTAGTTAGAACTATGATGACCAATGCCTGTAACTGATTTCTCCAACTTTAGGTGCATTGTTTTCATAATATATGTATACCAAAAGAATAAATAATACCGAAAGGAAATCTGAAATCAAAATTTAAATCCCAACTGCGATTAATGATAAAAATGCTAAATATACCAAAGAAAACAAATAATTACCCATACTAGGAACAGTGACATGACCTTCAGTATCGGGGATGAAAAAAGGAATATCACGAATAAAAAATACACAGGACAAAAGTCACAATGCTTATGTAGCATTCAAGAAAAAAGACCAAACTAAATTTTTTGGCAAGAGCAGGACCTTCACTCTTTAAGCTGAAAATGAGAAGAAATAGTTAAACAATGTGATGGATGCTTTAAACCTAATTTAAAATTTTAAAAATTACTAATAAGTTTAAACAACATAACCCAGATAAAAAGTTCAAACCCAAATGCCCAAGTCCCCAATCCACCAGAAAGTCTTCAAATAGAGATTAGAACTCGAAGCCAAAAGAAGTAATCAAACCCAAAAGTACATACATATAGACATGCATTCTACATTCTACATATCTAGGGAACCCAGTGAGGAGTTGGAATGGAGAAATGTGGTTGTCCATGGGTGAGGGGGTGAGCCATGCCATTTATAGCTGGGATATTATGTGAAAGTGGGAGGAACGGAGATAGAGACTATTGATCTATAGAATTTGAAAGGGCGGATGTTCAGTAATTGAGAGAGAGAGAGAGAGGCTCTTCGTGCATTAATTAATTCGATGCTATGCTTTTAGGAGTAGTAATAGATGTAGTCAAATAGGTCCTACGTTATTTTTTTTTGCTCCAATAGTTCCCATCAGAAAACATTTTTGATCTGACAGGTCCCCTTAGTTAACAGGTAACAGATATTTAATACATGGTGCAAATAGAACTTATTGAGGAAAAATTGTTTTGATAACCCAATTAAGGAATGTTGGTAGCTTTCTTTTTTCCATTGTACTCATCCTCTCTTTGCTAATGCCAATACAGAATTCTGTTTAAAGACGGGACGTCGTCAGGAAGAAGGGCTGGCGTAAATATAGCTAAATACCCATTGAAAAGATTATTCGTACAAAGCATGCATGACACCTCTGCACTATTTGCGAGTGCAATTTTGGTCTTACATGCGATGCCATTTCACTTTAACTGTAAAAACTAACTAGAGTTTTTCAGATTTGTTGGCATGTTAATTTTTTTTTTAATTTTTTTTTTCACCTTTTTGATTTTGATCTTCAGAAATAACAGTAGTGCTGGTTGAGCCTTACGTTCACTTATATCCAATAGCATAAATGTATGTTTTGGTTCTCGTTGATTTATTTGATATGTTCTCCAAAACGGCAAGTTGCCCTGAAAGATATTTTTCTGTTCTATTTACACCAGGGTGTATTGAATAGCTGGAAGTGTTTAATTTGAGTTTATTTATTCTGGGAAAAAATGAGTTTGATTTATTAATATGGCACTATAACTTCAAAGACCATCGTAACCAAAAATAATTCACCTCAAATTATTCATCGGCAAGGGCGGATCTGGGTCTAGGCTGATCAGGGCTGCAGCCCAGGGTATAAAAAAAACTGTTAGCTAGTAGGAAGGCTAAACCCGTTTTGAAGATGGCCAGTCCAAATTTCATCTCTAGTCTATCCGTAGGGTACATTTAAAAAACTCTATATCCGTGGCGTGTGTAAGTGTTTAACTGTTAAGTACATTTAAAACACATTGTAAATCAATTGAGCAAAAGAAAAAAAGACAAATCTCAACCTGATCCCTCTTAACGAAACAGAAGACCAACAAAACCAACTCGTGCCATTAGGCATTCGGCGGCGAGTCAGAGACTCCTCTGTCCGCAACTCCGACGCTCTGTTTCCAAGTTTCCAACAGTGTCCTCTCTCTCCGGCCTCTCAAGGGTTCAACTTCTCACTTATTTCTCCCTGCCTTTTCTCTTTCTATATTTGCTTTGTTATTTTTTCATGTTTTATTGAAGAATAACTTTATATTTTTAAGTAAGTTTAGTTTCTTGGGCTTGGTTTACAGGTTGTTCTTCCTACTAGATAGTTTAATATTGATCTTTTTAGGGTTATTTTGAGTTTTTCCACCATTTTTATGATCAATTTTGCAATATACTCACACTTTTCACTTTTTAAAAAATTTGCGATACACCCTCATTTTGTTAACTATTCATCCAAACTGTTAGCACTATTTACATTTTGTGTTTTTCTCACTTTTATGACTAGTTTTGCATTAGATCCCCATTTAAAAAAAAAATTACTACACCCTCAAATTGTTTTTTTTATATGTAATGAAACTTCATTAACATATATTTAAAAAATTCAAAAAAGTTGTTAAACAAATAAAAAAAGGTTCAAAAAATAAGAAATTTTGGAATAAAATTAAAAAACGGAAAAGTCTAATAGACATTAATTAAAAAGATGGAATAGTATAAATTAAAATCAGTAAAATCTCTTAGAATACAATCATAATATTTTTAGAAAAATCCTAATTGGTCATATTTTAAAAAGATTTGTATATTATAATTCTGAAAATTATTCCCTTTTTTATTATATTATAATCTAACAAATATTTTTCTTATTTGAAATTATACTATTTCAAATTTTAGTAGATGTTGATTATGACCCCCCATTTTTTCTGATTTTATTATGAAATTTCTTATTTTAAGACTTCTTCAATGTTTTTTTAAAAAATAATTTTTTTATATATGTCGATTAAGTGTTTTTCAATAAAAATAAAAACATTGAAGAGTTACAAATTGGATGTGTACTGAATATTTTTTTTTAAACACCTTCGTGCCGTTTTATTTATTTATAAAAAATTGTTTATTATGTAATTTTATAAAAAATGTTTTATTATGTAATTTTAAAGATTTATTTGTAGCCACACCCATATTTTTATTTTTTTAGTTGTTGATCCTGTTGTTAAACTATGGTGGAACAAGCGTCATTCTCTTCGAAAATGAAGAGAGGCGGTTACAAGGCGGTTGATAGCGGTTGTGGGGGTTATGGGACTTCATACAATTTAAAAAAAAATACATGGGAAGGGAGCGTAAGAAAACTTTGGTAATAAGACTAGACCCAAAAAAATTAATTGTTGTTTTATATAAAAAGATGTATAAAACTGTTTTCTACAATTTTTTATAAAAAGGTTAAAACTAGATTTTTTTAAATAAAATTACATGTCTTGGAATAGAGTTTTCTACAATTTTTCTTGTTTTCCTTTGAGATTTTTTTTTGTTTTTCTTTTCGTCCTAGTTTTTTGTTTATTAGAAAGAAAACAAACTGTTTTTTATTTTTATTTTCGTACTTGTTTTTATTTATTAAAAAGAAAATTAAAAAACATTTCTTTTTTAAATTTTCCAACTAGTTTTTTCTTCTTGTTTTTGTCCCAATTTCCATATATAAAAGGAAACTTTTTTTTCGTATCTATATCTATATCTATCTATCTATCTATATATATATGCCGATGAAGTTTCGTTATATTATAATAAAAAACTGGAGGGTTAACAATTTGGGGGCGCATTAATTTAAAAAAAATTGGGGTCTAATGCAAAACTGGCCATAAATGTGGGGAGAAAATGCAAAATGCAAATAGTGCTAACGGTTTGGATAAATAGTATTGTAAATTTCTTTAAAAATGGAAGTGTAGCAAATCTGATTATAAAAGAGGGGGGACTCAAAATAACCCCTTTTTTTTAAAGCTTTGACTTATTGTTTATTTGATTTTGGTTTGTTACAAATTAACTCTGTCTTTTTTTTTATCCCATACAATGAATCCAAGATCACAAATTTGTTTAGAAGTTTCAATGAAATGTGAATCCCATGTTATGAGTCCAAGGAATGAAATATAAATTGTTTTTTTAACCTCGAAAATCATCTTCAGAATCATAAATTGGCAACATGATATAGTTTTTGGCCCATCAGGTCTTGACTCGTCATCTTCATAAAACGGCAATTGTATTTTTTGAAGGCATCAAATGCTTGATTTTTTGGAAGGCATATACCAAATAGTCCCCTGAACTTTTTTTAATACACATTCAGTCCAAACCTTTTTAATTTGCACCAAAAAGGCTTTTACTATGCCGCTCACGCAGACCTTTAACAATAAGAAAATAAGGGACTTTTTGGTATAAAATAAAAGGCTTGAACTAAGTTTATATTAAAAAACGTTTGAGGGACTTTTTGGTATTTGATCATTTTTTTTGTATTGATATTTTTTTAACATAATATTTCAATTTATTTTTATTTTTTATGTGTTGGTACATTAACATTAACAAAAGCGGTAACACTTGCCATCGCATCAAGGTACTTCATTGTGTTTCACAAAGTATCACTAAAATACTTGCAAGTGCCAAAATCCTCTCATCAGGTATTAATTTTTTTTGAAGTGCAAGAAAATGTACATAAATCTTTTTTTGTTTGGTCAGGCACATGATAACTGTCACTTATACCCATTAGAGGGAAGTTGCTCAACTAAACTCAACGCAATGAAGTGTTTTCTCAAATATTTATGGTCGGTTATATAAATGTTAGTTTTTTAGTGCTATGTTATATCCATTTTGTTATAATACTAAATACTAAAAATGTTATATTTATTTCGTGTTGTTTAGTGCAATGTCATTAAACAACCACATGATGATTTTTTTTTTGTAACATACCATTTGGTGTCCGTGCCAGCTTACTCGCACCTCGACTAATTCTCATTCGCGGTTCATTACTTCTGCTGACCAAACATTATTTTGACAGTGTCAGGGATCGAACCCAATCCACCCCCAAGACTGTCCCAACGACAGCCTTATACCACTGGGCCAAGAGGTTTGATTACCACATGATAATTAATAGAGAGTTGCCAATTAACGCAAAAACCCAACATATTGATTACAGTATCCTCTCCCCATAAAAGAGGAGGGAAACAACATCTCTCATTTTTCATGCTAATCGGACAAAAACCAATATATTATCTCCTCCTTCATCATAGTCCTACAAAACAGACCATCTACCGTGACAACTCGAGCACCTAATGAAGAATGTAACGCTAATGAAAATCTAGCATGTAATTACAGCTTCTGCAACATACGTGAACACAAATGCTACTTTATTGTCCACATATTGTTCTTTCGACTCTTTCAACAATCTTCAACAAATAACCCGTTAAAGATAAATTATTATCTGAGAATTATAGATAAAAGGTATTTTAACGTCATTTTAATGTGAAAAGGAGTTCTACGTGAACACAAATGCTACTTTATTGTCCACATATTGTTCTTTCGACTCTTTCAACAATCTTCAACAAATAACCCATTAAAGATAAATTATTATCTAAGAATTATAGATAAAAGGTTAAATTTTAACGTCATGTTAATGTGAAAATGAGTTCAACTTAAATCCGTTTTTGCTCAAAGTAATATGTTTTCACTCGGGAAACCCAAAACAAACGGCACCTTCATTTATTATTCATAACTGGCTAAAAACAATCTCGGTCTTTTTACTCACTCCTGTGAGTAACATCATCTATGAGGTACTCCACAAGTTCATAGTCTTTATACTTGTCCTCTATTGTAGAAGTATCTCAAACTATCACATTATCAAACGGGAAGTCAAATATCTAATGACTACGATAATTAGGGGCGGGGTAGCGATAAGTAGGAACACAATAATCCTCATTTTACGTCGCGTAAGCTTCTTATCAGTCCCAAAATCTCACTTCGCATCTTCGAAACGATCGACGGGGTAACACGCTCATTTACTGAAGAAAACCACAGGCCCTCCTCGTTTTTGAAACCTCTCTCATACCAAGCACATATGACCCTTGCAATGGCTGTAACATATAGACCACAATCATAACCGTTGTCTTGCTGTGGGCTATTAGCGCATTGGAGATAAATGCCATTAGATGTCATATTAGATATCCCCATATATGGAACAACAGCTTCATAGAGCCGTTTGGCATTGACCTCATTAAGGCCTCCCAAGCTATCGTGATGCACAAATACATTCGTGTCCCGCTCGAACACTAGTAAGCTCCAGTGGCTGCCACCTTCTACTTTTTCCATGTCATCGTTGTTATTGACAGGAAATATTACTAGTTTCTTGTCAGGAAGATTTAGGGATTGTACGAAATCCTTGACACTATCAATGTCTGGGCAGTTTGATATCCAGAAAGAAATTGTAGGCGTAACCAATAGGATGTCCTCAGACGGATAGCATGACGAAAGATAACTGAAGTAAAACTCGATTAAGCGATCGTTAAGATAATGGTGCCCACTTAAAATGCCCAGGTCCGATCGCCTAAGTACTACGTCGTTGTAGCTTAGAATCATCTCATCAGCTGATGATTTCCCCATGTTGTAGATGTCGATTGTTCACCTGATGATACAAATAACAAATTACATTAGGCTAAAATCCTAAGCGATTTCAGAGGGTGTAGATAAGTTAATGTGGTAAGATATTCATCTTCATATATTTCAGAGCAGGATGATGAGTTTATTCAGGTCACAAAAGGAAAAGGAAAAGGAAAAAAGATAGTGTATCAAGAACTAATCCAGCTAAATCTCATAGAGTACTCAAAACTTCCAAGCAAATAGGTAAATATGAAAAAGCATACAATGTTAGTTCAAAGTTGTTTGAGTTTTGTGACATGTAATTTTTGCAGCTCTTTGACACCTATTCTTATCAAGGTTATTGAATAATTCGATCATGAAGTCCACTTTGTTGAGATTGATATTGAGGAATATTGTGAAATTGCTGAGGTAGCGGGTAGGCACGCCTTGCGTTCAATTTTTCATGAGATAGAAACTACTTGAGATCTTGCAGAAGTTCAACTCTAAGCTAGATTATTGACAACTTATTGCAGAACTTAAGTTTTTGTTTGAGGTTTTAGAGTGGTCGGATCTGGTCTCCCACTCTTCTTTTTTTTTTTGCTAGTGAGGTGGCTTTAAGTCATAGGGGATTTAAACCAAAAGGCTTAATAGGAGGGAGGGGTTGGTTGGGTGGTGGTGGTGGTGGTGGTTGTCGGGGGTCAAAGGAAACTCAGGATATGGCAAAAAGCATCTTTTTCGAATGGGCTTTTTTTTTTTTGGAGTAATGTTGAAATTGCTTTTGTGATAAATGGCAGAATTTGATACATGGATGTTTATTGTTGAACAAATATTCCAGGGTCTTCGGCGGTCTCCCCCTCCAATTAAAAGAACAAGAAAAAAAGGTGAGAGATCCATGGTTCTACATGCAATAAAATAGAAAATTTACCATTATGATAATAATAAAAAAGGAAGAAAAAAAATGTATTGTTCTCTTTTGACATCTTTTTTCCTAAGAAAAATTCCTGTTTCCTCGACAAATTCTTCAACTTACATAAGACTATAAATGGTTAATGTGACTACCTAAATATGGCACTCAATATGTCAAAGTGACTATCAATTTGCAGAACATATTGAGTGACTATCATTTTATGTTACATGACTACCAATTTGTATAATACAACTATCAATTTGTCTTACATTACAATAGTAGTTATATTAATATATCTATTATATTGAAAAATATAATCATCTTTTATGTCTCAATTTGTTTTATGGAGCAGCTGGAGAACTTTTCCTTCTCTCTCTAAAACTTAAAAAGAGCACTTTTTCTTCTCTGATTCTTGAAGTTGTTGATTGTTTGTGAGTTCCCATCTTTTTTTTATGCTCATCTTGGGTCTATTGGTAATTGATTGCAACTAGAGTGAGGATCCGGTGAGATATTCTAGGGTAAATCTAATTGCAAAATTGATTGTCGGGATCATGTAATGTGCAGATCTCTACGATTAAGAGGCCCTCCAAAGGATAGTTTCACAAAGAGATTTGTAGGAGAAGTGTTAAAACAGTTGAGAATGAATAAATTGGTTATGATGACGCAATCAAAAAATTCAGTTTTCAATGATTGTGGGTTGGGGGTAGGGTAGCACCATTAGTAAGGAGGTGTCCCAATTATACTTTGAACAAATCAGAATTTTAAATCAATCAATAGGGACAACGGCGGTTGTTTTAAGATAATGGAAGAGGAACTACTCTTGGCAAGACAAAAAAATGAGTTTGGTCAAGAAAAACAACACATATTCAGATATGACGAATCAAGGTAAGAGGTCACGATAATCGGCAATGATGATGATTTGGAAACACCTCGTATCAGCAAAACTGACTAGGTTCACATGTTGCCAAGAATGGGATGTGTCGAAAAGTAAAGAGAATGACGTAAATGACGCCAAATGGATAATAAGAGGATGATATCACCCACTTCAACCCTCAATCACCAAACCCTCCAAAATATAGAATGCCTCAAATGAGGCTACAAATGGGGTATTTATAGGTGGAAAGTAGCTTGGGCTCTAAGCAACTAATGATCTAATTACAAAAGTACCCCTTAATACCACTTGTCCTTCCCACCTCTAAATACTAAACAAACAAAAGGAAAACATAATCAATTAATAAAATAAAAGAAAATAACAAAAATACTACAAATCCTAAAAATGACGAAAATAGGTCACTGATTGTCAAACCATGGATCCCATATTCAAGTTTAATTAGTAAACCTCTTTTTTATGGATAGGATAACATCCAAAAGAGAGAGGCTGCCTTATGCTAGAGTGCATATTGAGATCAATATAGAAAGTAACCTTCCATAAGTCATTCCTATCTATGGACTGGATGGAAAGATGGTAAGGCAGAAAGTTGAATATGAGTGGAAGCCGACATTGTGCCGACATTAAAAAGTGTCGGACACAATGAAGATAATTATAAATTGAAGCCAAAAACGGTTCAAGTATGGTCTCAAGTGAGTTCTGATGGTGATCTCACTATTGCTAAAGCCAATGATATTGGGTGAAAATCCAGCAGCAGCAGCATGAGAGAGAGCAGGTTATAACAGAGAAACAGATAACAAGAGGGAGGGCAAGTTGAAAATCTAAGTGTTGATCAGAAGCTCGAAGAAATTCTAGCGTGCAAATCGGATTGTTGTGTGTCAGACTTTTGTGCAAGACAAAGTGGCGGACAGAATAAAGAGAACACAGTTTATTGCGGGCAGTGCAAGTAAAGTCAGCCCAAGGGTTAGACTCACAATCCGTATGATGTTCTTAACAGTGATGGTGAAGTGGTAAAGATGCAGGGTATATGAACTATTTAACCTCATCTAATCCCAGTAGAAGTGGAGGAGGTGATACTGAGGCTAAAACAGTAAACCAAGAAAGGGTTGGGGTGGGGTGGGGTGAGGGAGGAGGGAGGTTTAGGGTGTCACGAGTGATGATTAAATTTGCAGTGTGGAAGATTAGGGTCTGTAATGCCCCACACAAGCAAGATAAGATAATTAATTCATTCATGAGCAGTTATTAGCTTGGTATAGTTGGTTGAAGTGAAAGTGAGATGTTGCAATATTGACAAAGTTATGACTAAATGCTTTAATCATTGGCATTTAATTCATAATACTACCACTAATGGTCTGGAGAGGGTTTGGATGGCTTAAGACCCGAATATATTGAAGGTAACAAAAATGAATAGCATGTCTCAAGGCCTTGTTGCCCTGTTGGAAATCAAGGGCAACGATAAGACCTTTTTTTGTAACAGAAATTTATGGATCTAATTTTAGAGCCCCTAGAAGACAGTGTCATAGTTGAAGGCTAGTACTCTTTTATATGGCTACTAATGAGTCATTTCAATGTAGTTAGAAATGAGCTTGAACACTTTGGTGATGCTGGGATTGATTGGGAGGAAGTTAATGATTTCAAGGACTGTAAATAATATTTATGAAGGATGACATAACGACTAGAGGTTGCTGGTTTATATGGGATAATGATCATGAGGGCAATGGAAACATCCAAAGCTGCATTGATAGAATAATGTGTAATGATGTTTGGCTTCAAACTACGAAAAATTGCGAAGTGATAGCTGAGCTGCCAGGTATATCGGACCACTCTCCGCTAGTGGTAATGGTTAAAATAGAGAGCGAAAAAAGACGTTTTGAAAAAGGGTTGGGATATCCAAATTTAAGGGAGCCCGATGTATCATATCTAAGCTTAAACAGTTGAAAGCCTAAATTGCTAAACAAAAAATATTACTCAAATATTACTTGTTGCGTTAATGAAAAGGAGTTGCTCGATGAAATCCAAGGAATCAGATTCTTAACAAGGGACTACAGATTGGATAACATAACTTTTTTGTACACCAGGAGGAGGCTGTAACACCCGTGACTTTTTTGTACAGATTGGATAAAACAAATTGTTTATCTCCATTTGCTGTAACATCCCGTAATTCAATTTAACGGTTAAATTGCATGTGTGAGGTAATTTAATATAAATGAGAAATAATGTGAATTAATATATATTAATTTGTGAGAATAAGATTAATATATATCTCTAAAGATTGATTTTATGAAGACCTATGATTCGGTGAATTGGGACATTATTGAGGATGTTCGTGAGACGAAGAATTTTCCGAATTAATTTATTCCTTGGATTAAGGAATGAGTATGTACACCAAGTTTCCGGTTGAATATTAATGGAGGTGTTGAAGGATACATTAAAGGAACAAGACAGGGTGTATTTCCCCTTATTTGTTTGTAGTGTTCTAAAAGGCACATCCTAAGCTTGAGACTTGGGCGAAACGCACCACCTTAAGCATTTTACGCTTTATTCTTGGTAAAAGGCTTGAGGCGCATTTTTTTTAAAAACAAAAACACTTTAGTGAAACGATATCACCTTTTAAAAACTGGGCCAATATCTCATTCAAAACAATTAAAATGCAAATGGTATTCCAAACCTCTTTGCCTCTCGTCCGAAAAAACGCGTGTATATTTTTTCTTAGTCTTTTAAAAAATTAGTATTTTAGTTTGCATATACTCGGACATATTGTAAGGTATGTACCATTTTGGTATTTTTAATAGCCTCGTTATAGTTAAAATATATAAAAAAAAAAAAGCCCTAAATGCCTCTTTAGGCCTAAGACCGGCTTAGGGTTCTAAGACTTAACGCTTGACCTCAACACCTCGATCACCCCTCGCGTTTTTTAGAATCTTGGTTTGTACTAGTTATGGAAGCATTCTCTTGGGCTATAGGTGATGAGATTGAGAATTGCAAGTGTAGCCGGTATAACATGTTGTGTTGTGGCTAAACAAAATATCAATATATACACATTGATTCAAGTCATTCATAACAAAATCCCTTTCGTTAAACATAACTCAAACACTTAGATCCAAATGGAAGGGTTCTTGATTTTTTCTAATTTAGTTATTTATACCTCGTGTGTGTGTGTGTGTGTGTATATATACAATATTGCTCTTGTGCAGATCAGTCCCCATTTTAAGAGTGCAGACCGAATATGTGTCACCTGGCGGTGAGTCCAGAAAAGAGAGAGAAAGCGCCCCTATAATTTAGCCAATAATTTCTAGGCTCACCACCAGCTGACACATGTCAAGTCCACACTCTTAAAATGCGGGCGAATCCGCACAAGAATATATATATATATATATAGTCATGCTCTCCAACATACCTCATTAAACATACTTATGAACATACCTATTTTTTTTAAATAGTAAAAAAAAAATTTGAATTAATATTTTTTCTATGGGTTCATGATATTTCAATATGCCCCTGTAAAAAAATATTCAGATCAAAATAATGTGTTTTGATATTTTTAAAAAATAGGTAAAAAAAACAGGCAAACTGACAGTGTTTTGACATATTTTTTGAAAATAACAAAAAACATTATTTTCAATTGATTTTTTTATAGGGACACATTAAAATATCATGAACCCATAAAAAATATCATCTCAAAATTATTTTTTTTACTATTTTAAAAAAAGGGTATGTTGCTAGGTATGTTGGAAAGCCTGACTATATATATATATACAAAATAAAGCTCTTGTGCTGATCCGTCCGCATTTTAAGAGTGCGGTCGGACAAGTATCACCTGACCGTGAGACTAGAAAGTATAGGCGCTCTCTCTCTCTTTCCTGAGCTCACCGCCAGGTGACACATGTCCGGTCCCGACTCTTAAAATACGAATCGGTCCGCACAAGAATATATATATACTAGCGAAATGCGAAAATTTTCAAAATACGTAATTGTAAAACGACAAAAATATCGTTCCCCAACAAAACAAAACAAAGTGTAATTTTAAAAAAATTGGTCATAATCTCTCTTGTTTATAGGACTATCTACTCTGCTTAACAAATAACAAATTATCTAACACCCTTCAAATAATCTAAATTCATCAAACAAATGAATTCACATTGCCTCTAATAAACAAAGTGTCCATTTAAAAAAAAAATTAGACATAATCTCCTTTGTTTATTGAACTAACCACCCTCTTAAGAGATAACAACAAATCCAACAATATTAAATGATCTCAAATTCATCTAACAATATTAAATGATATTAAAGCCAAAACATTTAGTTATCATACATAGTTTATACATGTACTTGCTGCATAATCACTGTTGTAGCTCAATCCATGGATTAGATGCCTAAAATTCTAGCAATAAAAACAATAATTTTGGGGTTTATAAATTAAGTTTAAAAACACCAACCACTAAAACGAAATCATAATAGATTTAGAGAAACCAAAACTAAAAATCGTTTGAATACTCACCCACATTCACATAAATGCTTTAATTTCATAAAGAAGCAAATTATGAAGGTGGTCATATAAAAAAATGAGGTTTAGATCTGAAATGATTACGAAACACACAAAGCCCTAATAAAAAAAATGAGGTATCTCGGGTTTAGAGCTGAGATGATTATGAAACACACAAAGCCCTAATAAAAAAACGAGGTATCTTGGGTTTTGATATGAGATGATTATGAAACACACAAAGCCCTAATAAAAATTACCTGTTGGATGAGGAGGTCGGCAGAGGCGGGATATGGGAGGCGGGGGTCTGTTGTGGGGAATTTGGGATGTGGGGCAACTGAAAAATGGTAGAGGATTTGGAAGGGGGGGTTACCTGGTGGATGAGGAGGAGGTCGGCAGAGGCGGGATATGGGAGGCGGGCGGCGGACGGCGAACAGCGGACGGCAGAGGCGGGGGGCTGTTGTGGGGGATTTGGGATGTGGGGCAAGTGAAAAATGGGAGAGGATTTGGAAGGGGGGGTTCGTAAGAAAATGAGGAGACAGGGGCAAGGCAAGTTCAAGAATTGATATGGCTAATTTGCAACGGTTAAATGGTGATATGGTACAATTTGAAACCCTCGGATCGTTTCAAAAAATTCCATATAAATCGTTTATATTTTGAAACACTGATACACCCTCCAATCATATATATATATATACTAACGTATGCCCGTGCCCGAGGGGACGACGATAAATTTGCCCCCTGATAAATCCCAACCCATAATAACTCGCATTTTTTTTAAAAAAAAAATTAATAACTTTTTTTAAAAAATAAAAAAAAAATTATTTATAAAAAATATTTTTTTAAAAAACATTTTAATAAAAAAAATAATAAAATAATAATGTATGTATGTATGCATGCATACATGCATGTGTACGCATGCAAGCATGCAACACATAAAATGTTATGCATGTTTATCATGCATAAATTACTATTCATAACACCATTGTCCCATATAATATATATATATATATACACTACCATTATATATAAGCAGATAACATACCGTGTTGGGAGGGGCGTAGCGCAGCTGAGGCGACGCTGAGGGGAAGAGAGTTGTGAGTGGGAGAAGAGAATGTTTTATGAGGGAAGAAAGATAAATGTTTTGTGTGCGAGGAGAATTGTGGGCTGTGTTTATTTGCGAACGAGAGCAATTGTGAGTTGTGGAATAATGGAATCCAGGGGCTCTTGTAAGTTGTTAAATATGTACTGATCCAAAGGCAAAATTGGAAATTCGAATTTTAAAAAAGAAATTGATTTTCGATCCAATTTTTTTTCGAAAAAATCGAAATTGGAGAGTCGAAAATCGACAAACTAAAAATTCATTTCAAAACCGAAAAAATCTAATTGGAATTCGAAAAAACTGAAAATTTAAGAAAAAACACAACCCTATGTGAGAGAGATATATATAAGCAGATATCATACCATGTTGGGAGGGGCGTAGCGCAGCTGAGGGGAAGAGAATTGTGAGTGGGAGAAGAGAATGTTTTATGATGGAAGAAAGAAAAATATTTTGTGTGCGAGGAGAATTGTGGGTTGTGTTTATTTGCGCACGAGAGCAATTGTGAGTTGTGGAATAATGGAATCACAGGTGTTAACGCAAAAATTCTCCATCTACGAGGACCAATCAGAAAAGGACACATGTCATCTTACGTGGCAATATTCGGCACCCGAGGAGAGTTGGTCGGCCCCCGAGGAGAGTTAGTCGGCACCCGAGGAGAGTTGGTACCAACCAGGAAGATCAAGGGATAACTATGCATTTAATGTGCATTAATGAAGATGACTATGCATTTAATGAGTATTAATGTACATTTATACTGTAGATGACAACACATAACATACCAAGCAATTCAACAATTAGATTCGTTGAATGTAGACATAATGTATAAATGTCTACATACAATGAATCTCTTTATCTCCCATCACTATAAATACATGTATCCCCTTAGCCAAAAGAGAAGAGATCCGAAAGAGATCGGAAAGAGATCCGAAAGAGATCCATGAGATCCGACAAGGATGAGAAACCCCATACACAAGATACACGCCCTTTCTCTCTCTACACCCTATGGTGCTATTGTAAACCCCTGGGAATAAAATAACAGTGGACGTAGGCTTTATTCATAGCCGAACCACTTTAAAAATCTTTGTCTCTTATGTGCTTGATTGGATTGTTTTCATCTATTTATCTGTGATCATAAAAATGGGATTCGGTCCAGTTTTTTGCATCAACAGATTGGCGCCGTCTGTGGGAACGTGTTACAAGCATTGTTCTCCATCAAAAGCTAAGTTTTTATTTTCTATATGTATAATAAATTATATATTATACATACATCTGTTGATTCAATCATGATTTTTATGTTTATATACATAAATTAATTGTCCAATTTTTATTTGAAAAATATTGCATATCATGATTTTAAAATCATAACTGTTAGATTAATTCTTATTTAGAAATCTGAAAAATAGTGGATTTCATAAATCATAACTTTTTGCTTGATTCTCAAGTTTCAATTTTATATCATGGAATAAATATTTTAAATGATTAAATATACCAATATATATGATGATGATAAGATTTGATAATTTTCTTTGTTGATTTTGAAATAATTTGTGAAAGATCTTTGATGACTATTCAAATTCCCATTATATTTTTGTTCAAATCATGATTCTCATATGTTTATATCCATAAACTTAGAGATCAAATCAATTATATATTGTGCATACATCTTTTAATTCAATCATGATTTTATATTCACAAATTATTGAATCTAATTTTACAAATCTGGATAAATGTACATTTCATAATCACAAAGTTTGAGAAATTTGTGTACATATTATATTATTTCTTCTTTAAGGAGATAAAATAATTTCTCTATAATCATAAATCTCTTTTATATGAGTATATACAAATTTGATTCATTTGGAAATCTTTTAATTTAGTCATAATTTTTATATGCACTAACTGTGTGATCGATTTCAATTTGGGGATCTGGTGAATTTTAGACTCATAAATATTATACAAATCCTTGCATCTATGGATCCACTTGAAGATTTTCTGAACAAATATGTTAGGATATGGATAAGCATTAAGAACGATTATATATTTTTCATTCCGATATTAACATGAATTGAATCAGACCCATTTTCTCTCTCTTCAAGAAAACTATGTTCTCCGCACAAATAATCATATTATGTAATTGTGTTGATACGATCAATTTTATCAATAGATGAATAATCAATTATATGTTGTACATACATACATACATCTTTTGATTCAGTCATGCTTTTTATGATTATAAACATAAATTAGTTGTCCAATTTTTCATTTATCAAATCTGCAAAATATTGCAAATCACGATTTTATTAAATTAGTGGATCGGTTTTTATTTCAAATATGAATAAACGAAAATTTCATAATCACAAGTCCGTTAAATATTTTTATGGAGACACATTTATGTACATCATATTTTTATGAGAACACGAGATATTTTGATTGTTATCTCTCATATTATTATCTGGAAATTTAAATTGTCCAATATTGAAGCCAATGCACACTATATATTGGTCGGCTGAATAATTATTCTAATCGTAATTTTTATATGATTCAGCCTCAACAAGTGCTCAGGAAAAATTATCTGCCCAGTACAATTCTTGGATGCTCATCAACAGCACATAAAGACCTTAAAAGGTCAATACCGAACAAAAACAACGCAACTAGACTGCACAAAACACAACAGCAAGATTGCAAACAACAATTCAATTGGCACCATCAGATTCATTTCATACATGCCCCAATCCTGGGCATAGAGCTTCATACTTGACTTAATCGAGTTAAGAGTAAGATTGAAGAAGTTCGAGGCAGTGTCATATACAGTACATCAGTGCCTAAAATTTCCAATAAATTTTGGAGTAGGAGTTGTGAAAGGTGATCAAAAAGTAGCTCGAGAATGCTATTATTCATCTGCCGAGCAAGAGGAGCTGGAGGAGTCGAGGAAAAAGACTACTACTTATCAAGTGGATGAAGGTGCAGAAATTGAAACATTGGATCCTAGAGATGAGTCGCAACTCGTGAAGGGTCAAGTGGTGGAAGCTACTGAAAATATCATTCTGGACGACGATCACCCTGAACGAACTACTCAAATAGGTTTGTCGTTGGATACCTCATTAAAACGGGAATTGATAACTTTCCTAAGAAGCAGAAAGAAAACTTTCGCATGGAGTCATGAAGATATGCCCATAATAGACCCAAATTTCTTATGTCACGAGCTCAACGTGAATAAGGAGATCAAACCAGTGAAGCAGAGAAGAAGAGTATTCAGTCCCGAGAAGAATCAAGCTATACAAAAGGAGGTCGAGAAGCTCCAGAAAGCTTGCTTTTTCGAAGATGTTAAATATCCAGACTGGTTAGCAAATGTGGTGATGGTAAAAAAGAAGAATAACAAGTGGAGGATGTGTGTAGACTTCACCGACCTCAATAAAGCATGCCCAAAGGATCACTTTCCGCTACCCCGAATTGATCAACTAGTCGATGCTACCTCGGGACATGAGTTGCTGAGCTTCATGGATGCTTATTCTGGTTACAACCAGATTAAAATGAAACCTGAAGACATGGAGAGTACTTCTTTCATTACCCCTAGGGGAACTTATTGTTATAATGTTATGCCTTTTAGTTTGAAAAATGCAGGTGCGACATATCAGCGGCTGATGAACAAGGTCTTTGCTGAACAAATCAGTTGCAATATGGAAGTCTATGTTGATGATATGCTGACAAAGAGCAAGAAAGTTGCCGATCATCTAGTTGACTTAGGCCAAACCTTTGATCAACTGGATAAATATCAAATGAAGCTGAACCCGACGAAGTGCATATTTGGAGTTCGAGAAGGCATGTTTCTCGGGTACATTGTCAATCAACGAGGCATTGAAGCAAATCCTGAAAAGATCAAAGCCCTATTAGGGCTGTGATCTCCAACGACGAAGAAAGAAGTACAGAGTCTCACAGGACGAGTAGAAGCACTCAATAGATTTGTATCGCGAGCAACTGATAGATGTCTCCCATTCTTCACAACGCTCCGAAAGACTTTTGAGTGGAATGATGAATGTGAGAAGGCCTTTCAAGACTTGAAGAAATACCTAGGAGCACCTCCACTGTTGTCCAGGCCGATGATGGGAAAAATTGTACTTGTATCTAGTAGTATCGGAGAATGCAGTTAGCTCGGCGTTGATCAGAGTGGAGAATGGAGTGCGAAAACTAATTTATTACACGAGTAAGGGCTTCCGAGGAGCAGAAATCAGATATCCGAGGCTGGAAAAATTGGCACTGGCGTTGATTAAGGCAAGTAGGAGAATGAGGCCATACTTCCAGGCTCATACCATAATAGTATATACTGATATGCCGTTGAGGCAATCCCTTCATAAACCAGAAAAATCAGGGAGATTGATGTATTGGGCAATAGAGCTCGGTGAATATGATATAATTTATGAACCCAGATCATCGCTAAAAGGGAAGGCTGTAGCAGATTTTATAGCAGAGTTCACCTATCCTGATACCCCCGAGGAGCAAAAGTTGCTCGCTGATCAACCTGTGGATGTTACAGAATCAAAAGACACAAGCTCAGACCAACTCCGGTTGGTATAAGGGCGAGTGGATGTTACAGGATCATCAATTTCGAGCTCAGACCAACTCCGGTTGGTAAAAGGGCAAGAAAAGATGATCGATGAGGAGCAAGAAATATCAGGGGAGGATGAAAGGAAGTAACAAATATTTCACCGAGGAACTCTGTCAGATCATAAATTTGAAGACGAGTTACCTATATGGAGGCTATATGTAGATGGCTCATCTTGCACAACAGGCTGTGGGGCAGGGATCGTTTTGAACAGCACGGACGAGGTAGACATGGAATACACCCTACGATTCCAATTCAAAGCTTCCAATAATGAGGTTGAGTATGAGGCCATGATTGCAGGTCTTAATTTGGCAAAAATTATGGAGGCGCAGTAGGTTATTGTCTTTAGTGATTCTCAATTGATCGTAAATCAAATGTTGGGAATATATGCAGCCAAAGGAGAATCAATGATTAGGTATCATGCAAAGGTGATGGAGTTGGTATCAGAATTTATTGCTATTCAGCTGTTCAGAATACCAAGAATGGAGAATGCGAGAGTAGACGCCTTAGCTCGATTAGCATCAGCTACTTGTACCGAGCTACGAAGAACAATCCCAATTGAAGTTTTAGTTGGTCGGAGTATAGATGAAGATCTGACGATGAATTTTATTATCCTTGATTTAGGACCATCTTGGATGGACCCCATCAGGGCATATATTGAGGAGGGAGAATTACCAATTGACAAGCTCGCAGCCAAGAAATTAAAGTTTAAAGTTGCTCGGTATGTATTAATTAACGGTATTCTATATAGACGAGGAATTATGGTAGGTTTGCAAAGATGTGTGCATCCCACCGAGGTGAAAGATTTGATTGAGGTCCATGAAGGGTCTTGTGGAGCCCATGTAGCAGGTCGGACGCTTTTCCAAAGGATGATGACGCAGGGATACTACTGTCCAACGATGAGAGATGATTGTATAGCCTATGCTAAGAAATGTGACAAGTGCCAGCGCTTTTCCTCCATCCGAAGAACTCCACAAGCATTGTTGACACCCATCACTTCCCCTTGGCCATTTTCCATGTGGGGAGTAGATTTGGTCGGGCCACTGCCAACGACCAGGGGAAGGTTCAAATACCTCATCGTCGCAGTGGATTATTTTACTAAGTGGGTAGAAGCGGAGCCTCTCATTGATATGGCGTATGATAAGGTGTACCAATTTATCTGGAAGAATATCATCTGACGATATGGTCTTCCTCATGCCTTCATCACAGACCATGGAACACAATTTGACAACGAGGAGTTCGCTGCCTATTGCCATCAGTCCAATATCTTAAAGATCCACTCGGTACCAGGACATCCTCAAAGCAACGGACAGACTAAAGTGACGAACAGAACACTGCTAAATGGATTGAAGAAAAGACTAAGTGACGCAAAAGCAAACTGGATCAATGAGTTACAGTCAGTACTGTGGGCTTATCATATTACTCCCCGAGCAGCAACTGGAGAATCACCATATATGCTGGCATTTGGAAGTGAAGCTGTTATACCTGCTCCTTTTATTGAAAATTTTTGGGGAATACTAGTGCTACACACTACTCGTCAAAACTCGACAAAGCTCAGACTACTCAGTAAAAATATTCCTAAAAATGCCAACCTCGGTTGGTTAGGAAACAAAATATTCCTAAAAATGCCAACCTGTTTGGATAGGAAACAAAATATTCCTAAAAATGCCAACCTCGGTTGGTTAGGAAACAAAATATTCCTAAAAATGCCAACCTGTTTGGCTAGGAAACAAAATATTCCTAAAAATGCCAACCTGTTTGGTTAGGAAACAAAATATTCCTAAAAATACCAACTTATGTTGGTTAGGAAGTACATATATTCTCGAAAATGCCAACTTATGTTGGTCGGGAGGTAAATATATTCTTGGAAATGCCAACTTATGTTGGTCGGGAGGTAAGATTATTCTAGAAAGCGCCAAAGTTGCTCGTAGAGGAAAAATACACTAACTATGGCTGGTCGGGGATAAAAACCCACTAACTGTAGTTGGTCGAAAAGGAAAATTTACCGACCTTGGTTGGTCAGAAACATTTTATGAAAACGATAAAGTGATCGAGCAACATTTTTGATACTCGTAACTTTTTTACTAAGTTGGTCGACAAACAAAACATCATTTTTTATCAAATGGTTACCACAAATTCAAACTAGTCGACAATAAGTTGATCGACAAACAACACAATATTGTTATCTTTTTAACAGATACATATGCACATATGTAAAGTATTTTACAAGACAATAGCAATTAAGATTGCGAACAAAAATGAAAGTCTTTCATTAAAATAAAAAACAAAATACATCAGGAATGAAATACAAATTTATTACATCAATATTCCCATTCAATTGGTTTCTTCCCCTCTGCTTTTGAAACAGGTTCCTCGCCAGCAGGTGGATCATTGAAAGCAAGAGGAGAATTTATGAAGTTAAGATCTTTGAGCATCCTGATATTCATCACGGATGGTCGATCTAGGAGGTGCTCGATAAAGTATTTGTTTATTTGGGGGCTTCTATTACAGATATATTTGTTCATTTGGTGGCACATTCTTATAACATCATGCAGTCGAGCACCAAATTCAACTTCACAAACTCACACGGAGGCGTATTCAGAAGTTCAGGAGGTTCATTCAGAAGTTCAGGAGGCATATTCAGGAGTTATTATGCACATACTATTGAAGTTCAGAAGTCAAATTTAGCATCTACAGCACTGAGATCTTTATTACTACTGTCCCGACTAACATTGAAGAAGAAGTTGTATGAAAATGTTTCGAAGTCCACCACTAGCTTGGTACTAATCAGATTGAAGAGTTGGGTTCAAAAGCAAGTATGTTACTCAACAAAGTATTCAGAGGATCATAAATCAGAAGAATCAAGCACGTGAAGTTAGCACTCAGTTGCTCGGCACAGGAGGCAGTTGGTCGGCTAGCAAACCAATCAACATACTTGAAGATTATGATAAGCTACAAGCTGCATACTATGGCATGGCTACATCCAAATTCCCAGGGGTGATACATAGCACACGGAGTTTCCTCAAAAGAAAGATTAGAAACCATCGATCAGCCTACATCATATGTCATCCAGGAGATAATGCACTTTATGTTGAACAAATCAAGAAGGTAGATCAAGAATTTCACGAGCACCGAGCATTACTGCAAAATAAATACTCCATCATTTCAAGTAAACCATCAAGCATGGAGCATTGGGGGCTTCTGTTAACGCAAAAATTCTCCATCTACGAGGACCAATCAGAAAAGGACACATGTCATCCTACGTGGCAATATTCGACACCCGAGGAGAATTAGTCGGCACCCGAGGAGAGTTGGTCGGCCCCCGAGGAGAGTTAGTCGGCACCCGAGGAGAGTTGGTCGGCATACCAACCAGGAAGATCAAGGGATAACTATGCATTTAATGTGCATTAATGAAGATGACTATGCATTTAATGAGCATTAATGTACATTTATACTGTAGATGACAACACATAGCATACCAAGCAATTCAACAATTAGATTCGTTGAATGTAGACATAATGTATAAATGTCTACATACAATGAATCTATTTATCTCCCATCACTATAAATACATGTATCCCCTTAGCCAAAAGGGAAGAGATCCGAAAGAGATCCAGGAGATCCGACAAGGATGAGAAACCCCATACACAAGATACACGCCCTTTCTCTCTCTACACCCTATGGTGCTATTGTAAACCCCTGGGAATAAAATAACAGTGGACGTAGGCTTTATTCATAGCCGAACCACTTTAAATTTTTTTGTCTCTTATGTGCTTGATTGGATTACTTTCATCTATTTATCTGTGATCATAAAAATGGGATTCGGTCCAGTTTTTTGCATCAACAATAGGGTTCTTGTAAGTTGTTAAATATGTACTGATCCAAGGGCAAAATTGGAAATTCGGATTTTATAAAAGAAATTGATTTCCCATCCAATTTTTTCGGAAAAATCGAAAATTGGAGAGTCGGAAATCGACAAACTAAAAATTCATTTCAAAACCGAAAAAATCTAATTGGAATTCAAAAAAATTGAAAATTTAAGAAAAAAACACAACCCTATGTGAGAGATTTGTATAATGGGTCACTAAGACCATAACAAATGACTCCACATTTGTGACACCACTTCAAAATTAGTTAATTGATTAAAGTTTTTTTTTAAATTTAACCCCAATATCTTAACGCATTATTTAACTTAACCCTCACTTTTTAAAGATTTTTGACATAACTCTCAAATTTTTAACACCATTACCACTTTGATAAAAAAATATTTCTTAGTTAGAAATTCCCAAATTAGATTTTTGATCAAAATATCCTTATATTTCTTTAAAAAAAAACATTGTACTTTATCTTCTTCCTCAAATTAAAATTCTATTTTTCAATCAAATCCTCATACTTCCTTATTTACAGTTCTCACCACCATTGCCAGATTTCATCCATCTGCATTTCAACCCAAACACCAGGGGTGTGCAACGGAACTAGGAAAATCGATAAATTGAATCAAACCAGGTTCATTGGGTTGGACTAGATTTATTTTTTCTCGTGACAGTTGAGTTCCAATTCTAAAAATTACAAAAAAAAAAAAAATGGTTCAGTTCGATTCGATTCCTAGTTCCATCACCAAAACAAACCGATCAGATTCGAAAGCAATCGATGAACCAAGTCCAAACTAAAATGTTATAATCCTAACATGTTTTTCTACGCTTTCTCTGTATATGAAAAATATTGTTTTCTCTTTATGTTAAAGTTGTATGTTAATTTTGACTTGCGGTAACTGGATTAAATATATAATGTTTGCTTATTGTGCCTTTTTAAAATTATATTTGAGAAAAGTTTATTATTTTAATTTATTTATTTAAATACATTTTTAAAACCAAGAATTGATCCGAATCAATCCAAGAAACGTTGGTTCGATTCTAGATATAATCGGTTTGATTTTAGATATAATCAGTTCGGTTTCGATTCAAAAAATGTGAAATCGATCAACTTCGGTCCTAGTTCCGAGTTAGTAGTGAAACCGAGCCAACCTAAACCGTGTGCACCCCTTCCAAATACCAGTCCCTTTTCAAATCCTAAAATCCTTGGCAACTATCACCACATCACCTCCATCGTAACAAGTTAAAAGTCATCATACGCACCCCATCAACCCATACCTATCATTATTAGTCACACCGACAACCACCGAAAAATCTATTTCAACCCATCTTCATTGAACCACTGCCAACAACCACCACGTCCTCGCTAGATCCCCATCAAAACCCCCCATTGTTCTTCTAGATCAGCACCTAAGAGAGAGAGAAAAAAAAAGAAAAAAAAGGAAGAAGAGAGATTCTCATGGACGACGAACTCGACTACTCACGATCGGACCTTTGTCCCTATTGGTGCCAGTGTTTTGGTATAAAGATGTTGGTTTGATGGGGGTTCGTGTAATACCCCATTTTTCTGTGCATAATTTAATTATGTAATTAATTATTTAATGGCGTGTTGTGACAATGAAACGTCACTTATTATATTTTTTTATGTTGTATAATTCGTATTCGTGCTACACGAATTATCTCCACTTGAAAACGAACATAATACACGATAATATATTAATTAAATAATTGAAGTGATTTAGTATTATTGGCGACTATGGAATGGTCAGTGATTTGGTATCGAGAGTTTCCTTATTGGATTGTTCCCTCGGTGCCGGGTTCCACTGATCATAAAGTAGTTTTTTATAATGTCGAATCACATGTAACCGATAAATAATTAACTTTTATATTAATTGACTCGTACTGCTTATAAGTTAAAATGGAAGAATTAATTTATTAAAAATTTTCATATATCGTGTTGGACTTTAGGAAGTGTAGAATGTTTGTTTTTGGCTTAAAATGGCAAAGTTTAAGTCCATTGGATTAGTATATGGCTTGGGTAGAAACTTGGGCCATTTGGATTACTATTTGGGCCCATTTAGTTAACTTTAATTTTAGGCCTAAGGTTAATTTCCCGATTAAAATTTATATTTGCTTAAGATGGAAAACCAAAAATCTTATTCAACACACTACACCAAAAACACCAAATTATTACCTTTTTTCTAGCGAGCTATTGTAACGGTAAAAAATAGTGGCAAAAAACATGTGTGTATTATCACGGTCTTTAACCGTGACAACACTTTGTCAAGGACTTGTCAAGGTCAACGACCGTGACAATCACATGTCCCTTTTTTAACTCAGCTAAAACACAATGTCCCTCTACTAAAAAAACCATAGGCATTTGTATTCTTACTCTAAAGAAAACCGAAAACCTCCCCTGCTCACAAAACCTCTCGTCGTCGAGCACAAAACTGAGGTAGCGATTTTGATATGTTTTCCAAAACGACAAGTTACCCTGAAAGATATTTTTTTATTCTATTTACACCAGGGTATTCTGTATTGATTAGCTGGAAGTGTTTAATTTGAGTTTATTTATTCCGGGAAAAAATGAATTTGATTTATTAATATAACACTATAACTTCAAAGGCCATCGTAACCAAAAATAATTCACCTCAAATTATTCATCGGCAAGGGCGGATCTGGGTCTAGGCTGATCAGGGTTGCAGCCAAGGGCATAAAAAAACAAAAAAAACTGTTAGCTAGTAAGAAGTCTAAACCCGTTTTGAAAATAGCCTAGTCCAAATTTCATCTCTAGTCTACCCGTAGGGTACATTTAAAAAACTCTATATTCGTGGCGTGTGTAAGTGTCTAACTGTTAAGTACATTTAAAACACATTGTAAATCAATTGTGAGGAAAAGAAAAAAAGACAAAAATCTCAGTCTGATCCCTCTTAACGAAACAGAAGACCTACAAAACCAACTCGTGCAATTAGGCGTTCGGCGGCGAGTCAGAGACTCCTCTGTCCGCAACTCCGACGCTCCGTTTCCAAGTTTCCAACAGTGTCCTCCCTCTCCGGCCTCTCAAGGGTTCAACTTCTCACTTATTTCTCCATGCCTTTTCTTTTTCTCTATTTGCTTTGTTATTTTTTCATGTTTTATTGAAGAATAACTTTATATTTTTAAGTAAGTTTAGTTTCTTGGGCTTGGTTTACAGGTTGTTCTTCCTACTGGATGGTTTAATATTGATCTTTTTAGGGTTATTTTGAGTTTTTCCACCATTTTTATGATCAATTTTGCAATATACTCCCACTTTTCACTTTTTAAAAAATTTGTGATACACCCTAATTTTGTTAACTGTTCATCCAAACCGTTAACACTATTTACATTTTGTGTTTTTCTCACTTTTATGACTAGTTTCGCATTAGATCTCCATTTAAAAAAAATTACTACACCCCCAAATTGTTAACACTCTATTTTTTTTATATAATGAAACTTCATTAACATATATTTAAAAAATTCAAAAAAGTTGTTAAAAAAATAAAAAAAAGGTCCAAAAAATAAGAAATTTTGGAATAAAATTAAAAAGCGAAAAAGTCTAATAGACATTTATTCAAAAGACGGAATAGTATAAATTCAAATCAATAAAATCTCTTAGAATACAATCATAATATTTTTAGAAAAATCCTAATTGGTCATATTTTAAAAAGATCTGTATATTATAATTTTGAAAATTATTCCCTTTTTTATTTTATTATAATCTGACAAATATTTTTCTTATTTTAAATTATACTATTTCAAATTTTAGTAGATGTTGATTATGACCCCCATTTTTTCCGATTTTATTATGAAATTTCTTATTTGAAGACTTCTTCAATGTTTTTTTAAAAAATAATTTTTTATATATGTAGATTAAGTGTTTTTCAATAAAAATAAAAACATTGAAGAGTTACAAATTGGATGTGTACTGAATATTTTTTTTAAATACCCTCGTGTCGTTTTATTTATTTATAAAAAAACTGTTTATTATGTAATTTTAAAGATTTATTTGTATCCACTCCCATATTTTTATTTTTTTAGTTGTTGATCCTGTTGTTAAACTATGGAACAAGCTTCATTCTCTACGGAAATGAAGAGGGGCGGTTAGAGGCGGTTGATAGCGGTTTTGGGGGTTATGGGACTTGATACAATTTAAAAATACATGGGAGGGGAGCGTAAGAAAACTTTGGTAATGAGACTAGACCCAAAAAAATTAATTGTTGTTTTATATAAAAAGATGTACAATATTTTAAAAAAAATGTATAAAAATGTTTTCTATAATTTTTTATAAAATGGTTAAAACTAGATTTTTTTTAATAAAATTACATGTCTTGGAATAGAGTTTTCTATAGATTTTCTTGTTTTCTTTTGAGATTTTTTTTGTTTTTCTTTTCTTTTCGTCCCAGTTTTTAGTTTATTAGAAAGAAAACAAACTATTTTTTTATTTTTCTTTTCGTACTTGTTTTTATTTATTAAAAAGAAAATAAAAACTATTTTTTTTTTCTATTTTCCAACTAGTTTTTTCTTCTTGTTTTTGTCCCAATTTCCATATAAAAAAATAAACTTTTTTTTTCCGTCTCTCTCTCTCTCTCTCTATATATATATATATATATATATATATATATATGCCGATGAAGTTTCGTTATATTATAACAAAAAACTGGAGGATGAAGTTTCGTTATATTATAATAAAAAATCGGAGGGTTAACAATTTGGGGGCGCTTTAATTTAAAAAAAAAATTGGGGTCTAATGCAAAGCTGGCCATAAAAGTGGGGAGAAAATGCAAAATGCAAATAGTGCTAACGGTTAGGATAAACAGTATTGGAATTTTTTTTAAAATGGAAGTGTAGCAAATCTGATTATAAAAGAGGGGGTCTTAAAATAACCACTTTTTTTTAAAGCTTTAACTTTTTGTTTATTTGATTTTGGTTTGTTACAAATTAACTCTGTCGTCTTTTTTTTTTAATCCCATACAATGAATCCAAGATCACAAATTTGTTTAGAAGTTTCAATGAAATGTGAATCCCATGTTATGAGTCCAAGGAATGAAATATAAATTGTTTTTTTAACCTAGAAAATCATCTTCAGAATCATAAATTGGCAACATGATATAGTTTTTGGCCCATCAAGTCTTGACTCGTCATCTTCATAAAACGGAAATTGTATTTTTTGAAGGCATCCAATGCTTGATTTTTTGGAAGGCATATACCAAATAGTGCCCTGAACTTTTTTTAATACACATTCAGTCCAAACCTTTTTATTTTGCACCAAAAAGTCCTTCACCATGCCAAAAAGGCTTTACTATGCCGCTGGCGCAGACCTTTAACAATAAGAGAATAAGAGACTTTTTGGTATAAAATAAAAGGCTTGAACTAAGTGTATATTAAAAAATGTTTGAAGGACTTTTTGGTATTTGATCCTTTTTTTTGTATTGATATTTTTTTTAACATAATATTTCAATTTATTTTTATTTTTTATGTGTTGGTACATTAACATTGACTTAGAACCAATTATTATAAATAATATACACATTGAACCAATAACTATACATACTATTTTTTTTAGGTTTCTTCCCATTTATGAATTTGATTTTATTTGAAGGATTTTTTTTATCAATCTATCAATTGATGATTAATTTAACTAACACTTCTTATTTATATTATTTTTTTAAATCATTAAAGAGTCGTCGGGCATAATTTCAATAGATTTTTTTCATTTATAAATTTGCATCTTTAAAGACTAGCCCGACATAATTTGGGTAGAATTTATTTTTTAAGGATTAATTCGAATATAGAACAAACTTTTGTCATGGATTTTTTCTCCTTTTTAGCTTAATTTTGTTTATTATTAAATTTTAGCTACATGTTAGGCCACCCCTTCACATGATCCTTGCTCTACCCTTGTTCATCAGCGTCGAATTTTTGTATTTATCTGCAAATTAACAAAAGCTCAAAACAAACACCAAAAAAAGAAAAGAAAAAAAAAGACGATTTAAAAGAAAAATCAAGTACTTCCAATAAACTACCATTGAAATATATGATGTTTGCAAGGTACGTTGGAGCGCTTCTGTACAATAGATAATGGGTGGCAACAGATTGTAAATCATTCTCACAAAGTAATAGCAAACCATGGATTTTTAATAATTCCACAAATTGTTATTCGAGTAGTACGAGAAGATTTTAAAGATTATACTAGGGGGATCTTTTTTCATTAGTATTTTTTGCTACTTTATTCTAGTGCCAAATACATATTGAGTGATGTTTTAAATTGACCCATATGAATCACAAACACTATTAATGTGTGTTTGACACATCAATCGGATAACTAAAAATGGGTCACAAAATAAAGTCTTCCTGATATTAAATGCCAGGGTTTCAAATCATAGGCCTTTGAAATCTGTGCTCAAATCTAATCAATTGGGACTTCACGAGTGTGAAATGTTATCTCAACTTTTTTACTCTTGTGATTCACAAAGTAAAAAAAAAGTCGTACCGAGTGCACAAGAGCGAGAACACTTGCCATCGCATCAAGGTACTTCATTGTGTTTCACAAAGTGTCACTAAAATACTTGCAGCTGCCAAAATCCTCTCATCAGGTATTAATTTTTTTTTAAAGTGCAAGAAAATGTACATAAATCTTTTTTTGTTTGGTCAGGCACATGATAACTGTCACTTATACCCATTAAAAGGAAGTTGCACAACTAAACTCAACGCAATGAAGTGTTTTCTCAAATATTTATGGTCGATTATATAAATGTTAGTTTTTTAGTGCAATGTTATATCCATTTTGTTATAATTCTAAATACTAAAAATGTTATATTTATTTCGTCCTGTTTAGTGCAATGTCATTCAACAACCACATGATTATTTTTTTTTTGTAGCATACCATGAGGTGTCCGTGCCAGCTTCCCGCACCTCGACTAATCCCCATTCGCAGTTCATAGCTTCCGCTGGCCAAACATTATTTTGACAGTGTCACGAATCGAGATGGGGATCAAACCTAATCCACCCCCAAGACTGTTCCAATGGAAGCCTTATACCATTGGGCCAGGAGGCTTGGTTACCACATGGTAATTAATAGAGAGTTGCCAATTAATGCAAAAACCCAACAGATTGATTACACTATCCTCTCCCCATAAAAGAGAAGGGAAACAACATCTCTCATTTTTCCTCATGCTAATCGGACAAAAACCAATACATTATCTCCTACTTCATCATAGTCCTACAAAACATACCATATACAGTGACTACTCGAGCACCTAATGAAGAATGTAACGTTAATGAAAATCTGGCATGTAATCACAGCTTTCGCAATATACGTGAACACGAATGCTACTTTATTGTCCATGTTGATGTAAAAAACTAGATTGCTCTAATTATTCAATCACAGATAAATAAATAAGACAAAGATTTTTAAAGTGGTTCGGCTAGGAATAAAGCCTACGTCCACTGTTATGTTATTGCTGAGTGTTTGTGGAATTCTTGATTACAAGTTCTCTCAAGAAATTCCGGTCCCCTTGAATGAGGATGATACAAGGTATTTATAGCCTTTAGGCTGTACATGAAAGGTCCAATACATTAAATGATATACATATGAAAGGGTAATACATTTAATGCAGCGTGTGCGTCAAGAATATAATGAATAGTTGAACAGTTGTCCGTCTGGTAATTAATGATACGGCCGAGGTGCAGTTCGGACCGCCTTAGTTGCTCGTTGATCAAGAGTTCCTCGGAGTGCTTAGAGTATCTCGGGATGATAGAGTTCCTCGGGGTGTCCTCCTCGTTGCTCGGAGAGAACATGACTTGGTCGGGGGAAATAAACTTCCTCGTTGTTATTGTGCCATGTAGATTGACACGTGTCTTCTTATTATTGGTCCACATCAGCAGATTAAATTTGGTATCAACAGAAGCCCCCAATGTTTCATATTTCGAACTTTGAGGAGTATGGAACATTCTTTCTCGGTATATGGCAATATTAAATATCCTTCCTGGGTTTCAGGAACACTGTATTCAAATTTCCTTCTTATTTCGCAGTTTCCGCCTTTTTTTATAAATGCTTCGATCTTCGTGCAATTTTTGTCCTTTTAGCCGCCGGAAGTTTAGTAATTTCTTTTTGGTAATCATTTCTTTCGCCGCTTCCCAATGCAAAGTATTTAAACTTCTTTGGTAACCATACCGTCGTCTACGTTTTTCATTCTCTGCATTCAAGCTTTCTCTTCTCTTCTTCTCTTGTGCGTTCATCTTTGTTTCCGTTCGTTGTCAACACATCTCCTTTCTTTCTGTAAGATCTTCTTTCTTTCTTCTGTATCTCTTTTATTCAATATGGTTTATATTGTGGAATCTGTTGAGAAATTCCGTTCTGATTTTTCCATTCCTTCGTGGGTAACTCTAGAGGTTCTTTCTGAGCCTTTAGATTACTTTCGATTGGCTGAGGGACATTGGTTCCCCAGTCTTTTTATTGCTGAATGCGGTTTTTCCTTTCCACCAAACCCATTATGCCTTGAGTTTTGTCAATATTTTGATCTTGTTCCTGCAAAAATAGCCCCCAATTCGTGGAGAATAATTAACGGGGTGCACAAATTAAATCTAACTCATGGGACTCGTATTGGGATCCCTGAAATTATGTTTTGTTATAAATGGGCCGTTCTAGATAATATTTATTATTTGAAAACTAGGTATTTGAATAGGGCTCTGGTAGTTAATCTCCCTGACTCAAATAGGGATTATTTTGAGCATGGGTTGGTCATAAAAAATTGGCAACATGCGCCTTTATCTGGGAATGAAGTATACAACGGTCCCAGATGCCCCCCATACGGCAATGGGATAGGTTTATTTTTCATTTTATTTTACTTATGAAATTATGCTTTCATCCTGTTTGACAAAATGTATGACTGATATTCTATTATGTATTTGTTTGCAGTTGATAGCAAAAGAAAAACTCCAAAAGAGTCAGAAGTGAATATCAAGCATTTGAAACTTATCTGGAATTTGCATAAGACCATTGCTGACGAGCATATTAGATCTGCTTCATATTTACTACAATATAAGAGTTACACAACCTCTTATACTGCTCGCCCTGTTGAACCAGCTTCAACACCAGAAAGTTCATCTTCAGATTCTCATATCCCCCTATCTCAGAGAATGGGCAAGAAAAGAGCCCCTCCTGCTCTATTTGGTGACACTTCTTCTGCTGTTGGAGCCCAGAAAGGCAAAATTGATGTCCCGGAGGGGACTAAAAAAGTAGATGCTGGTTCCTCCAAAATTGCCGAGAAGCCCCCAGTGGCCCCGAGCAAGAAAAATGCTCCTGCTGATGTAATTGTCATCTCTCCGACCAAGACTTCTTCCTTGGTTGATGCTGCTGACCGTCCTTTGAAGAGATTGAGGAAATCATCCTCAGTTAATCTTGCTGGGACTGCATCTTCTCTACCCGCTGGTGGTAGTAGTGTTTCAAACATCCTTCTTCCGAGTTCTTCAACGAACTCAGTTATACCCGAGGTTCTCGGGGTTGATGAAAAAATTCCTAGGGATACACTGACGTCCCTAGCTGCTCGCCATCTTTCTTCAGTAAATTTCTCATACCTTTGATCTTTCTTTCTTTTTCTTGAATGCTTGTATTTGTGTTGACTCTATTGTTTTTCTTATCTTTCAGCTGGTGAACTGCTTCAATACCATCGTGAAGAAAGATCAAGTTATTAAAGCTTCCACTTCCTCGTCCGATGTTGATGATGCTTTGTTGGGTTTAACCCAATCTGTGAAGGAATCTCACCAACAGTACATCGAGGAGAAAACTGTTTGGGAGAAAAAATTGGCTGTGGCTGAGGCTGATAAGATGAAGATGGCTGAAACCTCCAAGAATTTGGAGGAGAAAATTAAAGATCTGGAAGTTAAACATCAGGAATCTGATGATAAATTGAAGAAGGCAGAAGAAGAAATATCTACTCTGCGAGATATTAAGGTTAAGAAAGAGGAACTGGAGGTGAAGCTCTCCTCGGAGAAATCGAGGAGAAAAGTTGCAATCAAGAAACATTTCAGTGTTGGTTGGGAGAAAGGATGGGAGAGAGGGATAGCTGCAATGACGTCCCAAGTCCAATATGGGGAGTTGAAATACTTCTATGATGGTTGGGTAGCTGCTCTGCAAGAGTTAAAAGTCCAAGATGATTCTGAGCTATTCCAACGGCATCTCCCTGGTCCTCCTCCACCAATTGTGGAAGAAGAAGAAGATGAACCTGCTTCAGATGAATCTTCCATGGCTATGGGCGATCAAGTTTATGCTTCTCAACCATCTGCCACCGAGGACATTTCCTCCATGCCTCCTCCTCCCGAGAAGACTTCTACCGATCAAGCTGTAGTTATCACCGAGCAACCGAGCTCCTCGTCCCAGCCTCCCGAGAAAGTCTTGGGGGACAAGGAAAAGGTGTGAAGTTGTTCGGCAGCCTTTCTGTATTTCCTTGTAATCGAATGATGTAACTTTTTGATGATCTAATAAAATATATCTTTGCTCATCTCTGTTGTTGATAACTTGTTTTTGTTGATTGTTGTCTTTTTTCTTGTCATTAGTTTGTTGCTAGAATGGAATTGATCTCTTCTCATGATACCGAGCTGATGCAGCAATGCCATCAATATTATAAGGCTGGTCATACAGATCTTAGTACATCGGAAATTGTTGATATCCTTGGTCACGGTGCTTCAGAGCAGGCTATTGAAGCTTATCAATACTTGAAAGCTTTACTCGACCGAGCAGTGGCCAACAATGTCGCTTACTATCAGTTGATTGAAGAGCTTCATGGTTCCTTAAAGGATCTTCAAAATCAACATAACGAATCAATGGCTTTGTTACATGAAGATTATGAAAATAGATACCAGCAGCTCTCTTCAGAAACAGGCCACAAGAAAATCATTGCTGGGTATGACGTCAGGGAGAGGACCCTAAAAGGTGAAATTGAAGCCTGTAGACAAATCGCTGAGATCCTGGAGCAAGAAAATAACAATTTGCAGAAGAAATTAGCTCAGTATGAATCTGCTGCTTCATCCTCTACTGCATTAATACCAGTCACTGATGAAGGCTTCTCATTCTTAGAAGTCGAAAATGCCAAACTGAGGCAAGAGCTGGAGGACTTAAGAAGATCTGCTATTTCTGGAACTGCTCGGGGACGAGGAAGAGGTTCTCGGGGGCGAGGAAGAGTCAGCCAAAATGTTGATGAAGCTCGCACTCAGTCTACTCTGGAAACTCAAGCATTCCAGTTGAAAGTAAAAGACCGTGCTCTGATTGAAATGTCCAATAAAAATCTGTCTCTGGAAGATCAGCTGGCATCAACGAAATCTGCCTTGCATAACAAAGATCTCTTTGCCAAAAGCCTTCATGAACAATTGGATAGATTAACCTTCCAATTCCATAAACAGCCAAGAGAATTCTGGATGGCAGGATACAATGAAGCTCTCGTTCATCTGGATGCTCGCATTGAACATGCTAATAATGAAGGTTACAAGCAAGGATGGTTAAATGCATTGGGTGTATTAAAGTTGGAGCAAGGACATTTTTTATGGGACTATCATGCTCCATCACTATTAGACCTGCCTGTACCACCTTTCAAATTGGATATGGCATGGATTCCAGCTCGATCCATTCCTCGCAGTCTAATTTCGAAATATCTTGGTGATTATAGCCTTCACTCCCAAGCTGAATTATCTCGTCCTGAGCATCTTTTGGATACACCTTCTGTTATGAACGTCAGAATGCTCAGAGATGTTAATTTCATCAATTCTCCCCTTTGCCTAGAAGACCCTCCTGCCGGCGAGGAACCTGTTTCTAAAGCACAGGGCAAAAAACCAATAGAATAGTAATGTCCATGTAATCAATTTTGTAATTTGTAATTTATTCCAGATTAATGAAAAGATTTTCATTTTCTGTTTGCCACTTTTGTTTTATCAAGCACATTTATATTTGTACATATGTATCTATGTATCTATTAAACAGCTAACAGTATTATTGTTCAATAAGCAACTTAATAAAAGGTTACAAGTATTAGTAATGTTTCTCGATCACTTAATAATAAGGTAATGAGAAAAATGTTCAAACTGTTTCCAACCAACCAAGGTGGGTGAATCATGTTTGTCGACCAAATACAGCTCCGACGAACTATACTTGGTTTGATTATAAAATTGCGTCCGACCAACTAAGATCAATAAGTTGTCCTCGTCGACCAACTACAGTTATTGGGTTTTTATCCCCGATCAACTATACTTGGTGTATTTTTTTAAACATTTTGTTCTTCAAAGAACTCATTGTAACAATATTACCTCCCGACCAACATACGTTGTAATATGAGAGTATATTTTTATCTTACCAACCGTGGTTGATCCTGCTGGTGTACACTTTTTGGCTCCTTAAAGCTTTTGGCTCCTTAGAGCATTTTTTGGCTCCGTAGAGCATGTCCTCCTAACCAAAGGAGGTTGGCTACTTATAGCACTTTTTGCTCAATAGAGCTGTCCTCCTAACCAAAGGAGGTTGGCTCCTTAGAGCACTTTTGCTCCGAAGAGCTGTCCTCCTAACCAAAGGAGGTTGGCTCCTTAGAGCACTTTTGCTCCGAAGAGCTGTCCTCCTAACCAAAGGAGGTTGGCTCCTTAGAGCACTTTTGCTCCGAAGAGCTGTATTTGTTGGCTCCTTAGAGCACTTTCGTTGTATAGTGTATTACACTAGTATTCCCCGAAAAACTTTCATCAAAAGGAAAACTGGTGAAACATCTTTGTTTTATTCATAATGAGAGAAATGCTTTACATTGGACATCATTGATAATACTTGCGCAGGTGTTCAGCATTCCATGCATTTTTAAATTCTTCTCCTTCTAGAGTTGCTATTCTGTAAGTTCCTGGTCGAACAACCTCTGTAACTCGGTAAGGTCCATGCCAGTTTGCTTCTAGTTTATTCTGCTTCTGAATGACCTTCTTTAGCACATAATCCCCTTCTTTTAAATCACATTTCTTTACCCTCTTGTTGTAAAACAGAGCTGTTCGTTGTTGATAAGCAGCATTCCTAATGGCTGCCTCTTCTCTGACTTCCTCGAGCATATCTAAATCCATCCTTCTCATCAAATCATTGATCGGAGAATTGAAATTTAACACCCTATGTGTTGGTAGGCCCAACTCGGCAGGTATCACAGCCTCACCTCCAAATGCTAGCATATATGGTGATTCTCCTGTTGCTGCTCGGGGAGTTGTTCGATAAGCCCACAAAACTGACTGTAGCTCATTAATCCAATTTGCTTTAGCCTCACTTAACCTCTTTTTCAACCCATTTAGTAATGTTCTGTTCGTCACTTCAGTCTGCCCATTGCTTTGGGGATGGCCTGGTGCTGAATGAAACTTCAAGACGTTTGACTGATGACAATAGGCAGCAAATTCTTCATTATCAAATTGTGTTCCATGGTCTGTGATGAAAGCGTGGGGGAGACCATATCGACAAATGATATTCTTCCATATGAACTGATACACCTTCTCGTACGTCATATCAATTAGTGGTTCAGCTTCCACCCACTTAGTAAAATAGTCTACTGCCACGACGAGATACTTGAACCTTCCTCGGGTCGTCGGCAGTGGTCCAACCAGATCAATCCCCCACATGGCAAATGGCCAAGGTGATGTTATAGGTGTTAACAATGCCTGTGGAGTTCTTCGGATGGAAGAAAAACGTTGGCACTTGTCACACTTCTTAGCATAAGCTATACAATCAGCTCTCATCGTCGGCCAATAGTATCCCTGTGTCATCACCCTTTGCAGTAGGGTCCGACCTGCTACATGAGCTCCACAAGATCCTTCATGGATTTCTTCAATCAATTCTTTGACTTCTGATGGATGCACACATCTCTGCAAACCTGCCATAATTCCTCGTCTATACAAAACACCATTAGTTAACACATACCGAGCAACTTTATACTTCAATTTCTTGGCAGCTAGTTTGTCCTCCGGTAGTACTCCTTCTTCAATGTATGCTCTGATAGGATCCATCCAAGATGGTCCTAAATCAAGGGTAATAATCTTCATCGTAAGATCTTCTTCTATGCTCTGACTTTTTAATACTTCAATTGGTATTGTTCTTCGCAGCTCGGTGCGTGTAGCTGACGCTAGTCGAGCCAATGCGTCTGCTCTGGCATTCTCCATTCTCGGTATCCTCACCAATTGAATAGCATCAAATTCTTTCAACAATTCCATCACTTTTGCATGGTACTTCACCATTAACTCTCCCTTCACTGCATATATTCCCATCATTTGATTCACAATTAACTGAGAATCACTGAAAACAATTACTTGACGTGCCTCCATAACTTTCGCCAAATGAAAACCTGCTATCATAGCCTCATATTCAGCTTCATTATTGGAAGCTTTGAATTGGAATCTCAAGGCGTACTCCATGTCAATATCATCTGGAGAATTTAAAACAATCCCTGCTCCACAACCAGCGGTGCAAGATGATCCATCTACATATAATCTCCATGTATGTAACTCGTCTTCAAATTTCTTATCTGTTAGAGTTCCTCGGTGAAATATCATCTGTTTTCTTTCATCATCCCCGGGTATCCTTCGTTCCTCGTCGATCATTTGTTCGTGCCCTTCCACCAATCGGAGTTGGTCGGTATTTAAATATGATGATTTTTCTACATCCACAAGTCCTTTTACCAACCTTGGTTGGTTTGGATCTGTGTCTGTCGATCCTGTATCGTCCACAGGTAGGTCAGCAAGAATCTTATGCTCCTCGGGGGTATCAGGGTATGTGAACTCTGCTATAAAATCTGCCACGGCTTGCCCTTTCAACGATGATCTGGGTTCATACACAATATCATATTCACCGAGTTCTATTGCCCAATACATCAATCTTCCTGATTTTTCTAGCTTGTGAAGGGCTTGTCTTAACGGCATGTCGGTATATACAATGATGGTATGGGCCTGGAAGTATGGTCTCATTCTTCTACTTGCTTCAATTAATGCCAGTGCCAATTTTTCCAGCTTTGGGTATCTGATTTCCGCACCTCGGAAGGCCTTGCTTGTATAATAAATTGGCTTCTGGACTCCATTCTCCAATCTGATCAACGCCGAGCTAACTGCATTTTCTGATACTGCCAAATACAAGTACAGCTTCTCTCCATTTATTGGCCTAGACAACAATGGTGGGGCTCCCAAATACTTCTTCAGATCTTGAAAGGCTTTCTCACATTCATCAGTCCACTCAAAACTTTTTCGTAGCGTTTTGAAGAATGGGAGGCATTTATCAGTTGCTCGGGATACAAATCTGTTGAGTGCTGCAACTCGTCCGGTAAGACTTTGCACTTCTTTCTTCGTCGTCGGGGATCGCAGCCCTAGAAGAGCTTTGATCTTTTCTGGATTTGCCTCAATACCTCGTTGGTTGACGATGTATCCGAGGAACATTCCTTCTCGTACTCCAAAGGTACATTTCGTCGGGTTAAGCTTCATCTGGTATTTATCCAGTTGATCAAAAGTTTGACTCAAGTCAACCAGATGATCTGCAGCTCTCTTGCTTTTGGTGAGCATGTCGTCGACATAGACCTCCATATTGCGGCTGATTTGTTCGGTGAATACCTTGTTCATCAACCGCTGATATGTTGCACCTGCATTTTTTAAACCAAAAGGCATAACGTTATAACAATAAGTTCCCCTTGGGGTAATAAAAGAAGTACTTTCCCTGTCTTCAGGCTTCATTTTGATTTGGTTGTAGCCAGAATAAGCATCCATGAAGCTGAGTAGCTCGTGTCCCGAAGTAGCATCCACTAGTTGATCAATTCTGGGCAATGGAAAATGATCTTTTGGACATGCTTTGTTGAGATCAGTAAAATCAACACACATTCTCCACTTGTTGTTCTTCTTCTTTACCATCACCACATTCGCCAACCAATCTGGATATTTCACGTCTTCAATAAATTGGGCTTTCTGGAGTTTCTCGACCTCCTCTTGTATGGCCTGGTTCTTCTCGGGACTAAACACTCTTCTTCTTTGCTTTACAGGTTTGATCTCCTTATTCACATTGAGTTCATGACATAAGAAGTTTGGATCTATTCCTGGCATGTCTTCATGACTCCAAGCAAAAGTATTCTTCCTACTTCTCAAGAAAGTTATCAACTCCTGTTTTATTGAAAGATCCAACGACGACCCTATCTGAGTTATTCGCTCAGGATGCTCGTCGTCCAGGATAACAATTTCTGTAGATTCCACAACCTGTCCTTTAACGAGTTGAGATTCATCCCTAGGGTCAAGAGTTTCAATTTCTGTGCTTTCCTCCACTTGGTAAGTAGTAGTCTTTTTCTGTAACTCTTCAAGTTCCTCTTGCTCGGCCGACGAATAATAGCATTCCCGAGCTACTTTTTGATCACCTTTCATAATTCCTACTCCAAAATTCGTTGGGAATTTCAAACATTGATGAACTGTAGATGGAACTGCTTCGAACTTCTTCAATCCAACTCTTCCCATGATGATGTTGTAGGCGGACTGCACATTCTTATCCATTACAAAAAAGCGTATTCTTTCCGTTCGACAAGCAGGCCAAGTTCCAATGAGTATATCCAACTTGATCGTCCCAAGTGGAAAAACTTTCTCGCCAGCAAAACCCAGAAGGGGTCTGTGATAAGGTTCTAACTGAGATAATTTTAAATTCAAGCTATCAAAGCATGAATAATACATGATGTCTGCCGAACTACCATTGTCTACTAACACCCTTGAAATGACCACATCCTTCATCCTCATTTTGATCACCAGCGGATCATCATGAGGGTAGAGAACACCTGCCAGGTCGTTTTTTGAAAAACCAATTACTAGCTTCTCTTTGTTTACTTTCCTCGGACGATCATCCTCGGCCAGGTTTATTCGCTGAATGTATGAACAAGCTTGAGCCTCTCCGAGATAAGCTTTTCTTTCTGCAGTAAGGTCTCCTCCTCCTGCATCTCCTCCTGTAATAACATTGCAATCAAATGACCCAAAACGTATGGAAAATACCTCTCGTTCAGGTTTCCTTGGCTTCTTGGGAAGATCGGGGTCATCATCTGGATCCTCTTCATGGTCCCTCCTCTTTTTCTCCCCTGCACGACGAGGAGATCTAGATCTTTCTTTAGTTCTATCATCGTTCTTCCTCTCACTCCTGCGATCTACGTACTTTGATAATTTTCCTCTTCGGATGAGTGTTTCAATCTCGTTCTGAAGGGCTATACAATTTTTGGTCATATGGCCATGATCTTTGTGAAATTCGCAATATTTGGTCTTATTCCTCATGTCGGGATCTGTCTTCAGTTTCTCTGGCCATTTGATTTCCTCGCTATTCCTGATTTCTTCCAAAACATGATTAATACCCACTTTCAATGGAGTATAATTATCATACTTCTTTAGGGCTTCCAACTTCATCCTGTTATTCTTGGAATATTTGTCACCACCATTACTTTTCTGATCTTTCTTCTTAGAATTGTCGACCTCCACTTTAACTTCTTTATCCATACTCTTCTTCGCAGCCATAGCCTCCTCGGCATTCATGATTTTGGCCGCCTTTGCCATCAACTCCGACATATTTTTAGGTGGATCTTTAGCCAAAGTGTAATACAGCTTGTTAGGCAGCAAACCACTCATCAAAGCAGTGATTGCTGTCTTTTCTTCATAATCTATGACTTCCAACTTTTCGTTATTGAAACGAGTTATGTAATCTCTAGTACTTTCACCTGATTTCTGTCTAACACTTAGCAAGTGTGCTACTCGCTTTACCGGCTTTGCTCCAAAACAAAAATTGCCAATAAACAACTCGGCCAACTGAACAAAAGTTGAAATCTTACCCCGAGGAAGATTATTGTACCATATCTGTGCAGATCCAGTAAGAGTTCCCGAGAATGCTCTACACCTCATCTCGTCGGGAACAGCGTAGATATCTGCAGCAGCTTGGTATTGTTCTATATGAAGTATGGGATCTGTCTTTCCATCGTACTTGGGAGTCACTACGGGTGCTTTGAATTTCGACGGCGTAGGGATTCCACAATGGCTTGCACAAAAGGTGTTCCTTGAACAAAAGTTCTCTGTAAGGGATTTCTTGCCTTAGCCATTTCTCCCAGTCTATCCTCCAATCGTTGAATGGAACCTTTCCATGCTTTATTTCCTTCCTCGGGCCGTTTAGTCCGAGCAACTGATTGCTCTGACGTAGCTTCCTGAGATTTATCTCGACGAGTGGTTGGTCGCGATTGCGCAGATCCTTCTCTTAATCCTGATGGCGGTCGAAAACTTCTTGATGGAGCCCTAGGTGGATTCATGTTCCTCCTTGGTCCTAACCGACTGAAAGGAGATACTCTACTTAACCTCTCCAAAGCGCTAGTTCTCTCCGGAGAGAGAGTGATACGTTGATCTGTATCCGAAGCCCGTATTGATGAAGTTCGCCCAGGTTGATAAGAAAAATCATTAGACTCCTCATTGCGATATGACCCAGTGCGTCTAGATTGCGATTGCCTATGATCACTTCTTTGCCCTGAATAGGTAGGTGCACCGCCCTGAAGAGTTTGAATGAGTTGCCTCATGGATTCTTGCATGGCGGTTTGTCCTTGAGCCAGATTCGTTATAATCCCAGTCAGATCTGGGGATGCAGATGGATTTGGAAGATTTCCAGTATTTCCAACATTTTGATTACTGGATTCTGGATTATCAGCCATTGGTGATAAATGATTTTTATGAAAAACGATAATAACAGTCGTTTCCCACAGACGGCGCCAATCTGTTGATGTAAAAAACTAGATTGCTCTAATTATTCAATCACAGATAAATAAATAAGACAAAGATTTTTAAAGTGGTTCGGCTAGGAATAAAGCCTACGTCCACTGTTATGTTATTGCTGAGTGTTTGTGGAATTCTTGATTACAAGTTCTCTCAAGAAATTCCGGTCCCCTTGAATGAGGATGATACAAGGTATTTATAGCCTTTAGGCTGTACATGAAAGGTCCAATACATTAAATGATATACATATGAAAGGGTAATACATTTAATGCAGCGTGTGCGTCAAGAATATAATGAATAGTTGAACAGTTGTCCGTCTGGTAACTAATGATACGGCCGAGGTGCAGTTCGGACCGCCTTAGTTGCTCGTTGATCAAGAGTTCCTCGGAGTGCTTAGAGTATCTCGGGATGATAGAGTTCCTCGGGGTGTCCTCCTCGTTGCTCGGAGAGAACATGACTTGGTCGGGGGAAATAAACTTCCTCGTTGTTATTGTGCCATGTAGATTGACACGTGTCTTCTTATTATTGGTCCACATCAGCAGATTAAATTTGGTATCAACAGTCCACATATTGTTCTTTCGACTCTTTCAACATTCTTCAGCAAATAACCCGTTAAAGATAAATTATTATCTGAGAATTATAGATAAAAGGTTAAATTTTAACGTCATTTTAATGTGAAAATGAGTTTAACTTAAATCCTTTTTTGCTCAAAGTAATATGTTTTCACTCGGGAAACCCAAAACAAACGGCACCTTAATTTATTATTCATAACTGGCTAAAAACAATCTCGATCTTTTTACTCACTCCTGTGACTAACATCATCTATGAGGTACTCCACAAGTTCATAGTCTTTATACTTGTCGTCTATTGTAGAAGTATCTCAAACTATCACATTATCAAACAGGAAGTCAAATATCTAATGACTACGATAATTAGAGGCGGGGTAGCGATAAGTAGGAACACAATAGTCCTCATTTTACTCCGCGTAAGCTTCTTATCAATCCCAAAATCTCCCTCCGCATCTCCGAAACGACAGACGGGGTAACACACTCATTTAATGAAGAAAACCACAGGCCCTCATTTTTTTTGAAACCTCTCTCATACCAAGCACATATGACCCTTGCAATGGTTGTAACATATAGACCACAATCATAACCGTTGTCATGCTGTGGGCTATTAACGCATTCGAGCTAAATGCCATTAGATGTCATATTAGATATCTCATATATGGAACAGTAGCTTCATAGAGCCGTTTGGTATTGACCTCATTAAGGCCTCCCAAGCTATCGTGATGCACAAATACATTCGTGTCCCGCTCGAACAGTAGTAAGCTCCAATGGCTGCCACCTTCTTGTTAGGAAGATTTAGGGGTTGTACGAAATCCTTGATGCTATCAATGTCTGGGCAGTTTGATATCTAGAAAGCAATTGTAGGCGTAACCAATAGGATGTCCTCAGACGGATAGCATGACGAAAGATAACTGAAGTAAAAATCGATTAAGCGATCGTTAAGATAATGGTGCCCACTTAAAATACCCAAGTCCGATCGCCTACGTACTATGTCATTGTAGCTTAGAATCATCTCATCACCTGATGATTTCCCTATGTTGTAGATGTAGATTTCAGAGGGTGTAGATAAGTTAATGTGGTAAGATATTTGTGACACCCCGCCATATTAAACCTTGGGTGATCAAGCCTTATTTTAATATAAACAGGTTTCTTTAATGGTTCATTCTTAGCATCACTGTCGAACGCCTTTTAAAAATTACTAACCACCTAAAGGAAATTAAAACGGGTGCCAAATTTTATCTTTCTTAAACAACAAATATTCCAAACCACACATTATCAATACTAGACATGAATATGCAGTATGCAAAAATAATCTGAGAGCAGTTAAAGTCTTGCCGTAAACCACGGCCCAAAAAAAAGACAACTACAAATCCATAACTAGAATAAACTGTAATAGTAAAGGTGGAACGACATGTTCCAACTAGGAATAATAAAACTGAGATCCTGTACTAGAACTGAAAAAGAGGAAGCGTCTAAACAATCCCTGCAACCTCCACACTGGCTGCAGCTCCCAAATCTCTGACATGAAATCAAGCTGGGTGTCCCTGTGGCTGGGCACCTAAAAGGTTTTTAAAATTTTACATAGCAAGAGTTAGTACTCAAAACATTTGAAAATATTTTGCAAGCAGTTATCACAATTAAGTTATTGATTACACATATTAAGGTTTCGCACACTCCCATGAACTTCCTCACCTCTCTTACGTAGTACGTAACTATCGAGGATACTTAGTCTACCTAGTTATACTTCCCATAACCGTAGTTAACTAATTTTCTGTTCGTTGTCCTTATTCTTATAATAATTTCATCATGCTATAAATTATTACTAAGATATTCACATATCATTTCATTGACTACTATTCTCAATTTGTAGATTATGTGCATAGAAACATTTTATCCCACAACAATGTAATTAATATTAGTTACCTATACTATATCCTTTTTATTACACACAAAGGACCCTTGGCTCAGAATAATTCATCGACTCCAAGTGAAAGTTGGTTCGGAATGATCCGTCGACCCCAACTATCTACAAATATAAATATATACACATATTCTGGTTCGGGACTCTTTCATCGCGGCACCAGTTCAAAGTTTGGTTCGGCATTAACATCGACCCCAAATATATAATAACTTTATGTTAGTTCGGAATGTCACATCGACCCTAACATAATTAGTTTAGGTAATATTCTCTTAACCCAAACCTATTTATATAGATATAATAGGTACACACTCGACCTAATAAATCATACCCGTACGTAATATATTTTACTTATATTCTCCGTACTTATTAATTACAATTTCTCTTACAATTGTATTTATTCGAGTATTCGCGTAACTCTAAGGGACCTAGTTACCCCTCCCTTAATTCAGTAGTTAAGTTAATTTTAACCTACTGGTATTTTCTTTCCGGAATTAAGTGTCACTCTTTCCGTAATTAAATTAACCATCTCAACCCACGGCTAAGTCAATCGTTCTTTTGTCATTCCATTTCTCCAACATTCCTACTCAATCATTAGTGGAGGAACCTAATGGTACACCTACTGGAAATTTCAAAGTCCCCTCATAGGAAAAATATCATTTATAAGGTTCCCATTAAGCAACGACAATTAAAGAAATTTATACACAAATTCTCTATAGTTCAGACAGGGTCGATCAATCGAAGGAAAAATGGTCGATCGATCGACTGCTCGATCGATCGACATTCAAGGGTCGATCGATCGATCAAGCAGTAACAGACCCAGTTCATCTTCTTCCTACGGGTTTCACCATTTTTATATCTCTAACTTTCATGATAAGCCATCATATTCACAACCAACAATTTCTAATCATTCCTACATGTTCTGGGATGATTACTAACGATTTAAAACAACAAAATCTTTACAAATCTTGGCCAAATTCACTGAAAATCTCTCTAATATTCAAGAACCCTAAAAATGCATTCTTTATATTTTTCATCCAAATTCCAGATTTTCTTACGAATTTATCATCAAGCTTTCTATGATATAAACATACTTGGTAATACAAAAACGTCCTACATGCAAATCCTTATCAATCATGGATTATTATCAATTGTTTGTTCCCAAGAATATCATAAAATCATGTTCTTCCTAAGGCTTAATCATGGGTATTATAACTCAATTATATTTTGCAAATAACCACTTGCCTTATGATTTGTAGGGCTTGATTTCGTGGTCGTTGATGATGATTGATGATATTGATACTTCAATCCTCCCTCCCAACAATCTTTGTGATGAAATCTTCCTAAGATGATCCCTCCTTCCTTCTTTTGCCTTAGGAATTTGCCTCTCTCTCTCTTCTCTAATGGCTATGGTGTAACTCTAATTGCCTAATCCTATCCACCACTCTTATAATCAGATTTAGGGCTTCAAAATTTGTAGGTCTTCTTTCCCATAATTGTAAAGAGACCAAAATGCCCCCGAATGGTCCCGGTTTAGCCCGAAAATGACCCGACACTCAACTAGTACCCCCGGTACACTATTTTGACTAATTCGACCCTTTCGGAATCAACCGTGGACTCTAAATTATCATTTGAGTCTCGTAAATATTTTTTTACTCTCATCCTTAATTTTGTCGAGATACTTCCGATATGTCCATATAGTCACTAGACCGTACATATCAACATTGAAAATTTATACTCACCTTTAGTAAATTTTCTATAACACATATGCATCTTTATTAACATAATATCTATTTAAATTACTCTACTCACGTAATTTAAATAAAACGTATTTAATCACATTAAATTACTCTACTTACGTAATTTAAATAAAACGTATTTAATCACATTAAATTACTCTACTCACGTAATTTAATTAAAGCATTAAATTACTCTATTCACGTAATTTAAAATTTAGTAAAATTTCGGGGTATTACATACTCCCCCCCTTACAAAAGGAATTTCTTCCTCGAAATTAGAAAAATACCTGTTATAAATAATTCTGGATACTGTTCTCGCATATCCTCTTCCCGTTCCCAAGTGGACTCATCCATATTGTGATGTCCCCACTGTACTCGCACTAAGGGTACCACCTTGGATCTTAGTTTGCGCTCACTATAATCCAGGATAGCCACGGGTCTTTCTTCATACGAGATATCTGGCTGCAAATCGATCTCCTCCAGTGGAATGTGCCAGAAGGCTCTCTCGCTCCTCTTGTATTTCTTCAGCGACGCCACATGGAACACATCGTGTATTCGCTGAAGATGCTCAGGGAGTCCCAATCTGTAAGCTACCGGTCCCACTCTCTCAATGATAGGAAACGACCCCACATATCTCGGTGCTAACTTCCCCTTTTCGCCAAATCTCATAACTCCTTTCATAGGAGATACTCGAATTAACACCTGGTCTCCCACATCTAATTCCACATGTCTCCTGCCGGTGTCAGCATAACTCTTCTGCCTATCCTAGGCTATTCGAATACGTCCTCGAATCAACTCTATTTTGGAGGAAGTCTCCTGTATCATCTCTGGCCCTAAAAGCCTGTTATCCCCCACCTCTAACCAACAAGCGGGTGAACGACAAGGCCTCCCGTAAAGCGCCTCGAATGGAGCCATGCCAATAGTGAATTGGTAAGAGTTATTATACGCAAACTCCACCAAAGGAAGATATGGCTCCCAATTTCCCCCAAAATCTAGAATACACATTCTCAGCATGTCCTCTAACATCTGGTTTACTCTTTCTGTCTGGCCGTCTGTCTGTGGGTGATATGCCGTACTCAATCGTAAGTCGGTGCCCATGGCCTCCTGAAAACTCTGCCAAAAGTGCGACACAAATATCTTATCTCGGTCCGACACGATATTAATAGGAACTCCGTGCAGCTTAACAATCTCTGAAATAAAAAGCTGCGCGTACCGCATAGTATCATAATCCGTACGAACCGGTAAGAAATGTGCGACCTTAGTCAAACGATCCACTATTACCCATATGGAATCGTGGACCTTCTGCGAGGTTGGTAACCCGGTAATAAAATCCATCTAGATACTCTCCCACTTCCACACGGGAATCTCTAGTGGTTGTAGCATCCCTGAAGGCCTCTGATGGTCAACTTTTATGAGTTGGCATGTAACACACTTTGAGACAAATTCTGCAATATCTCGTTTCATACCTGACCACCAATATACTCGTCGCATATCCTGGTACATTTTGTCCCCACCTGGATGTACCGAGAATTTTGACCCGTGTGACTCTGTCATAACGGTATGCCTCAAATCATCATCTTCGGGTACTATCAGTCTACCGTTGAAACGTAGTCCACCATCTGAACTGATGGAGTAGAACTTTGCCCCCTTGGCCAGTAACTGCCGTACTTTAACCTGACAAAATGGGTCTTCTGCCCGTGCCCTCACTATCCGCGTAACGTTCTCGGAAGTGATAGCTAGAACAGCCATACATGCTCTTGCCATATCATCCTCGTGTCGGAGCTCACTCCACTTTGCTTTCCAAACTTCTGCTAACTCTCCGGTAGGTCTTCTGCTTAACGCATATGCCACCACGTTAGCCTTACCAGGATGATACTGTATATCAAATTGGTAGTCCTTTACGAATTCAAGCCACCTTCTCTGCCTCATGTTCAGGTCCTTCTGAGTGAACATATATTGCAATGACTTATGATCCGTGAATAGCGTGAACTGCTCGACCAGAAGACAGTGTCTCCAAATCCTTAATGCAAAAACAACCGCTGCCAACTCGAGGTCATGGGTGGGGTAGTTCTTCTCATGTGGCTTTAGCTTTCGTGACGCATAAGCTATAGCCTTCTCCTCCTGCTGTAACACTCCCCCCAAGTCCTTGTAAGGACGCATCAGTATAGACTCGGTATTCCACTCCGCTCTTAGGCAAGGTAAGAACGGGGGCTGATGTCAACTTGTATTTCAATTCATCAAATGCTAACTGGCAACTATCACTCCATATGAAGGAAATTCCCTTCCGAGTCAGATTCGTCAACGGTCCGGCAATTTTTGAGAATCCCTTGATGAAACGACGATAATAACAAGCCAATCCCAAGAAACTGCGAATTTCTGTCGGTGTCGTGGGCTGTCCCCATTCCCTCACCGCCGATACCTTACTCGGGTCAACAGCAATGCCCCTGCTAGATACGACGTGGCCTAGGAAGTGAACCTCCCGAAGCCAAAATCCACACTTCTCAAATTTGGCGTATAACTGGTGGTTTCGCAATGTCTGTAGGACCAATCGTAAGTGTTCTGCGTGTTCCTCCTCCGTACGGGAGTAAATCAGAATGTCGTCTATGAATACAATCACAAACTGATCCAAAAACTCCCTGAATACCCTGTTCATGAGATCCATGAATACTGCCGGTGCATTAGTTAGCCCAAAAGACATCACTCTGAACTCATATGACCCGTACCGTGACAGGAAAGCGGTCTTAGGTACATCCTCTTCACGAATGCGTAATTGGTGGTAACCCGATCTCAAATCGATCTTTGAGAAGTATGCAGCCCCTCTCAATTGATCAAACAAGTCATCAATCCTCGGTAATGGATACTTATTACGTATCGTTACTTTGTTCAGCTCTCTGTAATTTACACACAGACGAAGTGAACCATCCCTTTTCTTCACAAACATTACTGGCGCACCCCATGGCGATGTACTCTGTCGAATAAAACCCTGTCCTAATAGTTGCTGAATTTGCTCTCTCAGTTCCCGCATCTCCGAAGGAGCCATGCGATATGGTGCTCTGGCAATCGGTCTCGTCCCCGGTGTTAGATCAATCACGAACTCTATCTCTCTGCTAGGTGGTAACCCTGGTATCTCCTGAAAGACATCCTCAAAATCCCTCACCACAGGGATTGAGTCTTAGAGAAACGACAACCCCATGTGAGGTCTCCTCCTCAATATAATATAAATGAGTTCGCGATCCTCCCTCGGGAAGTGTCATTGCCACAAGGAACATCTCCTGCTCCGGGATGGAGAACACGATGGTCCTCTCATAACAATATACCATTGCCCTATTATGTGCCAACCAATCCATGCCCAGGATGACGTCATATCCCTCCATATCCAGCACTAGAAGGTCCGCCGCTAGACTCAATCTCCCGACCATAATGTCCACACCCTTACAAATCGAGTGTATAAGGGACCCACTACCCATCGGTGACTCCGTACACATAAGATGAGTGTCTGCTGTTGCTAATAGGCCGGCTAGCCGTGCAAATCTAGAGGAAATAAACGAATGTGTCGCCCCTGTGTCAAACAAAATATTCCCCTCAAGCCCATGAATAGGAAACATACCCGCAACTGCCGGCTGAAATGGAATGTCACGGATGTTGAACACACGCCCGTACTGTATCTGCCCTGGTTGTGGGGCCTGTACTGCTACTGGGGCTAATGGTGCCTGCTGCCCCTATTGGACACCTTGCTGTTGTGACCGGTCTTGCTGTGGACAATTTCTGCTCTTGTGACCCTGCTGACCACAAGTAAAGCACTGACCCTGAAAATATCTTTGTCCTTGGCCCTGTAGGCCCTGACGTTGGCCCTGTCTCCCTTGGCCTTGTTGTCCCCCATTTTGATTACCCTGACCCTGTCGACCCTGTGGGGCTAGTTGCTGAGGACCCTGCTGGCCCTGCCGGTCGAAGCAATACTTCCCGTGTTTAAACTTCTTGGCAGGGTTCCCCTGTCGGGAATCCTGTCCCAACTGACCCGCTGCCTGCTGCTGTGTTGCACTGCTGCCGCTACCTCCATCCACCTTGCCCGGTTGGCTAGGTTCACCCCTCTTACTCCCCTTAGTATGAAAACGGTGATCCTGACAGTGTAGTAGAGCGGCATTGACGACATCTGTGTAGGTTACCAATGTCGGATTACCAATTAAATGCTGTCTGATTCTCCAGTTTAGGCCCTCCATAAATTAGGACTTCTTCCTCTCCTCATTGCTCACCTCGTTTGGCACAAAATTGGCCAAGCGGGTAAACTCCTCCTTGTAGTCAGCAACTGAGCGATCACCCTGAACCACTTCGCTGAACTTCTTTCTCATCTCAGACTCTACTGCTGGAGGGAAATACTTGCGGTCAAACCGCACCCAAAACTCGAAAATAGTCAAAGTATCTCTCTCCTCGGTGGTGGTAACTGACTCCCACTACTGTAGGGATGCTCCTGACAGACGGAAAGTGGCTAGCATCTGTTCCTGTACTCCGGTGCACTCTAGCATACGCAAGTGGCGCTCGATATTCTTCTTCTAGTTGCACGCTTCCACTATATCAGTACTGCCCTGAAACTCGGGTGGGTGCCCCTTCTGAAATGTCTCCCTGACTCGTAGCCAAGTAGATGGTCCTGCCGGAACTTGCACTACCGGTGCCACAGGGGGAGGTACTTGGGGCTGAGGAAAGTGGGCTGCCATTGCCCTCATCGCTGTCTCAACTGCCTGAGCCACTATCACTGCAACCTGAGTAGTGGAAATTAACTCGGGTGGGGGTGGTGGTATCTTTACCTGTGGATCCTGATGAGCCTCCCTCACCTCCTCTCTGGCTTCAGCCCTCTCTGCTCTCAGTCTCCTTGGAGGCATCTGAAATAAGATTCAAATTGTATAAGTACACAGTTTATACAAAATTTAAGAGCAGAAGTACGATAACGCAACAGAGGAAATTTTCAATCAACAATCCTAATAGTAGGGCTCTAATACAACCAAACGTAACGCTGAATCGTAGTAAGCAGTACAGATCCTATGGACACTAGAACCTGATGCTCTGATACCATCTGTGACACCCCGCCTAATTAAACCTTGGGTGATCAAGCCTTATTTTAATATAAACAGGTTTCTTTAATGGTTCATTCTTAGCATCACTGTCGAACGCCTTTTAAAAACTACTAACCACCTAAATGAAATTAAAACGGGTGCCAAATTTTATCTTTCTTAAACAACAAATATTCCAAACCACACATTACCAATACTAGACATGAATATGCAGTATGCAAAAATAATCTGAAAGCAGTTAAAGTCTTGCCGTAAACCACGGCCCAAAAAAAAGACAACTACAAATCCATAACTAGAATAAATTGTAATAGTAAAGGTGGAACGACATGTTCCAACTAGGAATAATAAAACTGAGATCCTGTAATAGAACCGAAAAAGAGGAAGCGTCTAAACAATCCCTGCAACCTCCACACTCGCTGCAGCTCCCAAATCTCTGACATGAAATCAAGCTGGGTGTCCCTGTGGCTGGGCACCTAAAAGGTTTTTAAAATTTTACCTAGCAAGAGTTAGTACTCAAAACATTTGAAAATATTTTGCAAGCAGTTATCACAATTAAGTTATTGATTACACATATTAAGGTTTCGCGCACTCTCTTGAACTTCCTCACCTCTCTTACGTAGTACGTAACTATCGAGGATACTTAGTCTACCTAGTTATACTTCCCATAACCGTAGTTAACTAATTTTCTGTTCGTTGTCCTTATTCTTGTAATAATTTCATCATGCTATAAATTATTACTAAGATATTCACATATCATTTCATTGACTACTATTCTCAATTTGTAGATTATGTGCATAGAAACATTTTATCCCACAACAATGTAATTAATATTAGTTACCTCTAATATATCCTTTTTATTACACACAAAGGACCCTTGGCTCGGAATAATTCATCGACTCCAAGTGAAAGTTGGTTCGGAATGATCCATCGACCCCAACTATCTACAAATATAAATATATACAGATATTCTGGTTCGAGACTCTTTCATCGCGGCACCAGTTCAATGTTTGGTTCAGCATTAACATCGACCCCAAATATATAATAACTTTATGTTAGTTCGGAATGTCACATCGACCCTAACATAATTAGTTTAGGTAATATTCTCTTAACCCAAACCTATTTATATAGATATAGTAGGTACACACTCGACCTAATAAATCATACCCGTACGTAATATATTTTACTTATATTCTCCGTACTTATTAATTACAATTTCTCTTACTATTGTATTTATTCGAGTATTCGCGTAACTTTAAGGACCCTAGTTACCCCTCCCTTAATTCAGTAGTTAAGTTAATTTTAACCTACTGGTATTTTCTTTCCGGAATTAATTCTCACTCTTTCCGTAATTAAATTAACCATCTCAACCCACGGCTAAGTCAATCGTTCTTTCGTCATTCCATTTCTCCAACATTCCTACTCAATCATTAGTGGAGGAACCTAATGGTACACCTACTGGAAATTTCAAAGTCCCCTCATAGGAAAAATATCATTTCTAAGGTTCCCATTAAGCAACGGCAATTAAAGAAATTTATACACAAATTCTCTATAGTTCAGACAGGGTCGATCGATCGAAGGAAAAATGGTCGATCGATCGACTGCTCGATCGATCGACATTCAAGGGTCGATCGATCGATCAAGAAGTGATAGACCCAGTTCATCTTCTTCCTACGGGTTTCACCATTTTTATATCTCTAACTTTCATGATAAGCCATCATATTCACAACCAACAATTTCTAATCATTCCTACATGTTATGGGATGATTACTAACGATTTAAAACAACAAAATCTTTACAAATCTTGGCCAAATTCACTGAAAATCTCTCTAATATTCAAGAACCCTAAAAAGGCATTCTTTATATTTTTCATCCAAATTCCAGATTTTCTTACGAATTTCTCATCAAGCTCTCTATGATATAAACATACTTGGTAATACAAAAACGTCCTACATGCAAATCCTTATCAATCATGGATTATTATCAATTGTTTGTTCCCAAGAATATCATAAAATCATGTTCTTCCTATGGCTTAATCATGGGTATTATAACTCAATTATATTTTGCAAATAACCACTTGCCTTATGATTTGTAGGGTCTGATTTCGTGGTTGTTGATGATGATTGATGATATTGATACTTCAATCCTCCCTCCCAACAATCTTTGTGATGAAATCTTCCTAAGATGATCCCTCCTTCCTTCTTTTGCCTTAGGAATTTGCCTCTCTCTCTCTCTTCTCTAATGGCTATGGTGTAACTCTAATTGCCTAACCCTAGCCACCACTCTTATAATCAGATTTAGGGCTTCAAAATTCGTAGGTCTTCTTTCCCATAATTGTAAAGAGACCAAAATGCCCCCGAATGGTCCCGGTTTAGCCCGAAAATGACCCGACACTCAACTAGTACCCCCGGGGTACACTATTTTGACTAATTCGACCCTTTCGGAATCAACCGTGGACTCTAAATTATCATTTGAGTCTCGTAAATATTTTTCTACTCTCATCCTTAATTTTGTCGAGATACTTCCGGTACGTCCGTATAGTCACTAGACCGTACATATCAACATTGAAAATTTCTACTCACCTTTAGTAAATTTTCTATAACACATATGCATCTTTATTAACATAATATCTATGTAAATTACTCTACTCACGTAATTTAAATAAAACGTATTTAATCACATTAAATTACTCTACTTACATAATTTAAATAAAACGAATTTAATCACATTAAATTACTCTACTCACGTAATTTAATTAAAGCATTAAATTACTCAATTCACGTAATTTAAAATTTAGTAAAATTTCGGGGTATTACAATATTCATCTTCATACATTTCATAGCAGGATGAGGGGTTTATTCATGTCATAAAAGGAATAGGAAAAGGAAAAAAGATAGTGTATCAAGAACTAATCCAGCTAAATCTCATACAGTACTCAAAACTTCCAAGCAAATAGGTAAATATGAAAAAGCATACAATGTTTGTTCAAAGTTGTTTGAGTTTTGTGACATGTAATTTTTGCAGCACTTTGCCACCTATTCTTAAACTGAAAGGCTTAATAGGAGGGAGGGGTTGGTTGGCTGGGGGGTAGGTGTGGGGGTGGGGTGGGTTGGGGGTGGTTGTTGTCGGGGGTCAAAGGAAACTCAGGATATGGAAAAAAGCATCTTTTTCGAATGGGCTTTTTTTTTTGGAGTAATGTTGAAATTGCTTTTGTGATAAATGGCTGAATTTGATACATGGATGTTTATTATTGAACAAATATTCCAGGGTCTTCGGCGGTCTCCCCCTCCAATTAAAAAAACTAGAAAAAAGGTGAGAGATCTATGGTGCTACATACAATAAAACCAAAAATTTACCATTATGATAATAATAAAAAAGGAAGAAAAAAATGTATTGTTCTCTTTTGACATCTTTTTTCCTAAGAAAAATTCTTGTTTCCTCGACAAATTCTTCAACTTGCATAAGACTACAAATGGTTAATGTGACTACCCAAATATGGCACTCAATATGTCAAAGTGACTATCAATTTGCAAAACATATTGAGTGACTATCATTTTATGTCACACGACTACCAATTTGTATAATACAACTATCAATTTGTCTTACATTACAATAGTAGTTATATTAATATATCTATTATATTGAAAAATATAATCATCTTTCATGTCTTAATTTGTTTTATGGAGCAGCTGGAGAACTTTTCCTTCTCTCTCTAAAACTTAAAAAGAGCATTTTTTCTTCTCTGCTTCTTGAAGTTGTTGATTGCTTGTGAGTTCCCATCTTTTCTTGATGCTCATCTTAGGTCTATTGGTAATTGATTGCAACTAGAGTGAGGATTCGGTGAGATATTATAGGGTAAATCTAATTGAAAAATTTATTGTCTGGATCATGTAATGTGCAGATCTCTACGATTAAGAGGCCCTTCAAAGGATAGTTTCAAAAAGAAATTTATAGGAGAAGTGTTAAAACAGTTGAGAATGAATAAATTGGTTATGATGGCGCAATCAAAAAATTCAATTTTCAATGATTGTGGGTTGGGGGTAGGGTAGCACTATTAGTAAGGAGGTGTCCCAATTATACTTTGAACAAATCCGAATTTTAAATCAATCAATAGGGCCACCGACGGTTGATTTGAGATAATGGAAGAGGAAATACTTTTGGCAAGACAAAAAATTGAGTTTGTTCAAGAAAAACAACACATATTCAGATATGACGAATCAAGGTAAGAGGTCACGATAATCGGTAATGATGATGATTTGGAAACACCTCGTATCAGCAAAACTGATTAGGTTCACATGTTGCCAAGAATGGGATGTATCGAAAAGTAAAGAGAATGACGTAAATGATGCCAAATGGATAATAAGAGGAAGATATCACCCACTTTAACCCTCAATCACTAAACCCTCCAAAATATAGAATACCTCAAATGAGGCTACAAATGGGGTATTTATAGGTGGAAAGTAACTTGGGCTCTAAGCAACTAATGATCTAATTACAAAAGTACCCCTTAATACCACTTGTCCTTCCCACCTCTAAATACTAAACAAACAAAAGGAAATTACAATCAATTAAAAAAATAAAAGAAAATAACAAAAATACTACAAATCCAAAAATTACGAAAATAGGTCACTTATTGTCAAACCAGGGATCCCATATTCAAGTTTAATTAGTAAACCTCCTTTTTATGGATAGGATAACATCCAAAAGAGAGAGGCTGCCTTATGCTAGAGTGCATATTGAGATCAACGTAGAAAGTAACCTTCCATAAGTCATTCCTATCTATGGACTGGATGGAAAGATGGTAAGACCAAAAGTTGAATACGAGTGGACGCCGACATTATGCCGACTTTAAAAAGTGATCGGACACAATGAAGATAATTATAAATTGAAGCCAAAATCGGTTCAAGTATGGTCGCAAGTGAGCTTTGATGGTGATCTCACTATTGCTAAAACCAATGATATTGGGTGAAAATCGAGGAGTAGGAGTAGGAGAAGGAGCAGGTTATAACAGGTTATAACAGAGAAACAGGTAACAAAGAAGGAGGGAGGGCGAGTTGAAAATCTAAGTGTTGATCAGAAGCTCAAAGAAATTCTAGCATGCAAATCGGGCTGCTGCGTGTCAGACTTTTGTGCAAGACAAGGTGGTGGACAGAATAGAGAGAACACAGTTTATTGCGGACAGTGCAAGTAAAGTTAGCCCAAGTGTTAGACTCACAATCCGTATGATGTTCTTAACAATGATGGTGAAGTGGTAAAAATGCAGGGTATATGAACCATTTAACCTCATCTAATCCCAGTAGAAGTGAAGGAGGTGATACTGAGGCTAAAACAGTAAACCAAGAAAGGGGTGGGGTGGGGTGGAGTGAGGTAGGGGTGAGGAGGGAGGCAGAGGGTGTCACGAGTGATGATTAAATTTGCAGTGTGGAAGATTAGGGTCTGTAATGCCCCACACTAGCAAGATAAGATAATTAATTCATTCATGAGCAGTTATTAGCTTGGTATAGTTGGTTGAAGTGAAAGTGAGACGTTGCAATATTGACAAAGTTATGACTAAATGCTTTAATCATTGGCATTGAATTCATAATACTACCACTAATGGTCTGGAGAGGGTTTGGATGGATTAAGACCCGAATATATTGAAGGTGATAAAAATGAATAGCATGTCTCAAGGCCTTGTTGCCCTGTTGGAAATCAAGGGCAATGATAAGACCTTTTTTTGTAATAGAAATCTATGGATCTAATTTTAGAGCCCCTAAAAGACAATGTCATAGTTGAAGACTAGTACTCTTTTATGTGGATACTGAGAGTCATTTCAATGTAGTTAGAAATGAGCTTGAACACTTTGGTGATGCTGGGATTGATTGGGAGGAATTTAATGATTTCAAGGATTGTAAATAATATTTATGAGGGATGGCATAATGACTAGAGGTTGCTGGTTTACATGGGATAATGATCATGAGGGCAATGGAAACATCAAAAGCTGCATTGATAGAGTAATGTGTAATGATGTTTGGATTCAAACTGCGGAAAATTGCGAAGTGATAGATGAGCTGCCAGGTATATCGGGCCACTCTCTGCTAGTGGTAGTGGTTAAATTAGAGAGCGAAAAAATTAATGAATCTTTTCTTTTTCGCAGAAAAAAGACGTTTTGAAAAAGGGTTGGGATATCCAAATTGAGGGGAGCCCGATGTATCATATCTAAGCTTAAACAGTTGAAAGCCTAGATTGCTAAACAAAAAATATTAATCAAATATGACTTGTTGCGTTAATGAAAAGGAGTTGCTCGATGAAATCCAAGGAATCAAATTCTTAACAAGGGAATACAAATTGGATAACATCCAAGAAAAAATGTACATAGACTTTTTTGTACACCAGGAGTAGGCTGTAACACCCATGACTTTTTTGTACAAATTGGATTAAACAAATATTTTAGCTCCATTTGCTGTAACATCCCTTAATTTTGAGTAATTCATTTTGGCAGTTAAATTGCATGTGTGACATAATTTAATATAAATGAGAAATAATGTGAATTAGTATATATTAATTTGTGAGAATAAGATTAATATATATCTGTAAAGATTGATTTTATGAAGACATATGATTCGGTGAATTGAGACATTATTGAGGATGTTCGTGAGACGATGAATTTTCCGAATTAATTTATTCCTTGGATTAAGGAATGAGTATGTACACCTAGTTTCCGGTTGAATATTAATGGAGGTGTTGAAGGATACATTAAAGGATTAAGACATGCTGTATTTCCCCTTATTTGTTTGTATTGTTCTAAAAGGCACGATTTTATCTTGAGACTTGGGAGAAACGCCCCACCTTAAGCATTTTACGCCTTATTCTTGGTAAAAGGCTTAAGGCGCATTTTTTTTAAAACAAAAACACTTTAGTGAAACGATATCTCCTTTTAAAAACTTTTTTTTAAAACCGGACCAATATCTCATTCAAAACAATTAAAAGGCAAATGGTATTCCAAATCTCTTTGCCTCTCATCCAAAAAAACGCGCATATTTTTTTTCTTAGTTTTTTATAAAACTAGTATTTTAGTTTGCATATACTCGGACATATTGTGAGGTATGTACCATTTTGGTATTTTTAGTAGCCTTGTTATATTTAAAATATATAAAAAAATCCCTAAACGTCTTTTTAGGCCTAAGATCGACCTAGGCTTCTAAGGCTTAAGGCTTGGCCTCAACACCTCTGTCACCCCTCGCATTTTTTAGAACCTTGGTTTATACTAGTTATGGAAGCGTTCTCTTGGGTTGTAGGCGATGAGATTGAGAATTGCCTATTAAATGTAGCCGGTATAAAATGTTGTGTTGTGGCTAAACAAAATATCAATATATACACATTGATTAAAGTCATTCATAACTAAATCTCTTTCGTTAAACATAACTCAAACACTTAGATCCAAATGGAAGGGTTCTTGATTTTTTCTAATTTAGTTATTTATACCTCGTGTGTGTGTGTGTGTGTATATATATATATATATATACAGTTCTCCTCTTGTGCAGACCAGTCCCCATTTTAATAGTGCGGACCGAACACGTGTCACCTGACGATGAGTCCAGAAAAGAGAGAGAGAGAGCGCCTATAATTTAGCCAATAATTTCTAGGCTCACCTCCAGGTGACACATGTCAAGTTCGCACTCTTAAAATGCGGGCGGGTCCGCACAAGAATATATATAGTCATGCTCTCCAACATACCTCATTAAACATACCTATAAACATACCTATTTTTTTTAAATACTGAAAAAAAATTTGAGTTTATATTTTTTCTATGGGTTCATGATATTTCAATATGCCCCTGATCAAAATATTGTGTTTTGATATTTTTAAAAAATAGGTAAAAAAATAGGCAAACTGACAGTTTTTTGACATATTTTTTGAAAATAACAAAAACCATTATTTTCAATTGATTTTTTTATAGGGGCACAATGAAATATCATGAACCCATAAAAAATATCATCTCAAAATTATTTTTTTTACTACTTTAAAAAAAGGGTATGTTGCTAGGTATGTTGGAGAGCCTGACTATATATATATATATATATATATATATATATATATATATATATATATATATATATATATATATATATATATATATATATAATAATAATAATAATAATAATAAAATAAAGCTCTTGTTTAGATCCGTCCGCATTTTAAGAGTGCGGACCCGACAAGTATCACCTGACCGTGAGACTAGAAATTATAGGCGCTCTCTCTCTCTCTCTCTCTTTCCTGGGCTCACCGTCAGGTGACACATGTCCGGTTCGGACTCTTAAAATACAATTCGGTCCGCGCAAGAATATATATATACTAGCGAAATGCCAGTGCCTGAAGGCACGACAAAAATTTCGAAAGTACATAATCATGAAACGACGAAAATTTTCAAAATACGTAATTGTAAAACGACAAAAATATCATTCCCCAACAAAACAAAACAAAGTGTAATTTTAAAAAAATTGGTTATAATCTCCCTTGTTTATAGGACTGTCTACCCTGCTTAACAAATAACAAATTGTCCAACACCCTTCAAATAATCTAAATTCATCAAACAAATATATAATATTCATGAACTGAATTCACATTGCCTCTAATAAACAAAGTGTCCATTTAAAAAAAATTGGACATAGACTCCTTTGTTTATTGGACTAACCACCCTCTTAAGGGATAACAACAAATTCAACAATATTAAATGATCTCAAATTCATCTAATAATATTAAATGATATTAAAGCCAAAACATTTAGTTATCATACATAGTTTATACACGTACCTGCATAATCATTGTTGTAGCTCAATCCATGGGTTAGATGCCTAAAATTCTAGCAATAAAAACAATAATTTTAGGGTTTATTAATTAAGTTTAAAAACACCAACCACTAAAACGAAATCATAATAGATTTAGAGAAACCAAACCTAAAAATCCTTTGAATACTCACCCACATTCACATAAATGCTTTAATTTCAGAAAGAAGCAAATTATAAAGGTGGTCATATAAAAAAATGAGGTTTAGATCTGAAATGATTATGAAACACACAAAGCCCTAATAAAAAAATTAGGTATCTTGGGTTTAGATCTGAGATGATTATGAAACACACAAAGCCCTAATAAAAAAATGAGGTATCTTGGGTTTTGATCTGAGATGATTATGAAACACACAAAGCTCTAATAAAAATTACCTGTTGGATGAGGAGGAGGTCGGCATAGGTGGGATATAGGAGGCAAGCGGCGGACGGCGAACGGTGGACGACAGAGGCGGGGGTCTGTTGTGGGTAGGGCTGTGTTTTTTTTTCGAACATTCTGATTTTTTTGATATCTGATCCGTTATTTTTCGATTTTGGAACGTATATAAGGTTTTCGATTTCCGATTTTTTCGAAAAAAATCGGATTGAAAATTGGAAATAATTCTGAATTTTTGATTTTTTCGATTTTTCCGATCCGATTTTTTCGAAACTATGCTGATCCGATTTTTTTGAATTATTTCTTTCCAAAATATTTTTCGATTTCCAAGTTTTGTAATTTTTTAAACATTCTAATGTGTCCCATATCGGCTAGGAGAGGAAGAGAGACCCAAAAAAGTCCTTTATAAAAGATAATATCCCTCTATCCTCTACACAAATGAAAAAAATGGTTAAATCCTTACATATTTACATGTTGGGTTAAATCTTTTTTTTGATTTCTTTAAAATGAGAATTTGGAGTAATCGAAAATCCTACATTAATTTTTTTGGAAATTTTTATTATATTTTTTGAATTTTCGAATTTTTTTCGATTTTCCGATTTTTCCGAATTCGGAAACTTTTTTGATTTTCCGAAAAAATTGGATAGGAAATTGGAACAAATATTTTATTTTCGAAAAAATTAGAATTTTTTTCGAAAGGTCATTTTCCGATCCGATTCGGTCGAAACACAACCCTAGTTGTGGGAGATTTGGGATGTGGGGCAAGTGAAAAATGGTAGAGGATTTGGAAGAGGGTTACTTGGTGGATGAGGAGGAGGTCGGCAGAGGCGGGATATGGGAGGCGGGCGGCGAACGCCGAACAACGGATGACAGAAGTGGGAGTTGAGGGCAGTAGAGGCGGGGGGCTGTTGTGGGGGATTTGGGATGTGGGGAAAGTGAAAAATGGTAGAGGATTTGGAAGGGGGTTCGTAAGAAAATGAGTAGACGGGGGGAAGGCAACTTCAAGAATTGATATGGCTCATTTGCCATGTCACAATGGTTAAATGATGACATGGCACAATCTGGAAACCTTAGATCGTCCCAAAAAAATCGATATCGATCGTTGATATTTTGGAACAGTAAAACACCCTCCTATCATATATATATATATATATACTACTGTATGCCTGTGCCTGAAGGGACAGCGAAAATTTCCAAAGTAATCGCAAAACGGAAAAATATTTCAAAGTAGGTAATTGCAAAACGAAAAAATTTTCTTTCCTCAACAAAACAAAGTATAGTTTTAAGAAAATTGGTCATAATTTCCAAAGTCGTGCGCTTGACAATTTGGTTCGGAACACAAATTTGACTCTTAGTCGGAGCATCTGAAGTTTGATTTAACATACAACTTGGGCTTACGCGTCCGCAAAGATTCAAGTTCATGACTTACACTTTATAAAAATCATTTGCCCATCCTACTGTTATACACATATGTCCTTCACTTTGATTAAAACTTACATGCATCAAAATCTAATAGCTAATTCCTAATAATAATGTCAATAGAATCTATCCATCAAAGGAAATTAGGAAAATAGCAAAACTTTCCAAAATACGTAAACACGAAACAAAGAGTATAAAAGAAATGTATAATTCATTTAATTAATGACTTTTACAACAAAGAGTATTCTATTTATAGAGGTTATTACAATCAACTGGGTTCAATTTCCTATAGGTATTGTCATAGTATAGAAACAATAAGGAAAATTTAGCTATAAACAATGAAAAAGATAACTTTCAATTCTAGACAAATAGAAACAGAAACTAATGAAACATCCAATATGGAAACTAATTAAACTAATGAAACAAGGGTATGTACCATCCCAATCCAATATTGAGACGCTGCACAAAACACAAAAACATAAAAAATGTACTCCAAATAATCAATATACAGGGCTGCTACAAACTTGACCATTTGTAAAGTGGTGTATAATACAGGGGTGCTACAAATTGAATACACCTACAACATATAAGAATACTAATAAATGGCAAAATTATCCAAGGCTGCTACAAATTATTCAGCGCAGCTAACATACTTCTCCATGAAGTTGGCAAACATTTGAAAGACCGTTATTATTAATCTTACACCAAAACACTTGATATTTGAGATACCTCATCGACGACATCTCGAAGTCAACCTACAAAAATTTTCGATAATAGAAGTCTATTAGTGGCTGGTTATGCTGTTTTGCAAACAAAGGACCATATGATTAGAGTAATGCTTAAAAAAATTGTATAATATATCCCTAAAATCAAATGGAATTTAGGGTAAAAAAGCCTTAAAATTACAATATGCAAATCTATATTCACATAGTAAAACGCTACAAACCACCAATTAAAATTATCTATTTGGTCCAAGAAAATCAAAATCAAACTAAGCATTTTATCAAATGCCAGAGAGGTGGGCATAAACTGTTCGTTATTCAAATCAAACCAAGAAAAATAAAAATAAAATTGAAAAAAGAGACATCAGAAGCTAGAAACACTTCTTCTCACAATGGAAGCTATGTTCAGAAATGCAAAACGAACATAGTTATATCATATGTTCTAAACTACTTAGTTACATAACAATTGTAGCATATGTTCTGATCTATTCGTAAAATACTCATGTCACTATCTTAGAATTTTATATATATTATGCATACATATTAAAGAAATAAATTATATAGCACTTACCAACTACTTTCGAGATAGGGGAAACATGAGATTATATTAAACTATCATACACATCTAATTGCATACATTACAAATGTTAATATGTGAAATATGACAATGAAATTGTGTACAACTTCTTAAACTCATCATTCTCTGAATCTAACAACACCGACTCATACCATAACTTTGGATTCCTATCATTCAGGGCTACACCATTTTTGAAATATCAGTAGTATAGTATATACCAGTTATGACTATATACTATATTACTGATACCATTTATGACTATATACTATACTACTGATACCAGTTATGAATATTTCCAGGTTTATTTCGATTGCCAAGCTATACCAGTATATACTATACATGTTTATTTCAAGCTTGAAATATACCTGTTTAGGGGCTATACTAGTTTTATGGTATAGCCTCTATACAAGTTTATACTATACTACTAATATTTCAAACATGGTGTAGCCCTGGCATCAGTAGTATAGTATAGTATATAGTCATAACTGGTATACCAGTAGTATGGTATAGTAATAACTGGTATACCGGTAGTATGGTATATCCCCTATACCAGTATATAACTTGAAATATCATAAAGATAAATAGGTAGTATATCAGCGCCACATTGTATATTAACACACTAACTTAAGAGATATACCTAGGATTTGGAAAGAAAACATTTGAGAGATATACCTGGGATTTTGAAATATAGAAACAAAGAGAAGTACTCGGATTAATAATGTTTGTAGACGTATTTAATTATTTCAATTTATGATTTGTTTACCGAAAAGCGATCAAAGCCCAAATGAGTATAATGAGGCTGAATATTTGTTTACCGGAAAGCGATCACAACGATCACAAAACCACATTGCACCCTTTTAATATGAGGGGCATTTAAGATCTTGGAATTGATTAGGAATACCATGTATGCACTTGTAACGTACTGTAAGTTAGTGCTATCTCTAGTGTATATCAGTGGTCCAGTTGCGGTTGTTTGAATCTGCACAGAGCTACTTCCTGGCATCAATGCGCATATAAATGATTCAGTATCGCTCTTAAACTTCCCCAAATTATTTCCATCGAAAAATTATTTTCCTAGTAATGTTAGATCCCCAGCAAATTTGTCATGCCAACTGAACTCAGACTCGATATGACTCCAACGTTGATTGCCCGAGAAGCCTCGTAAGATCCTCTATACTTGTCTGCAAACTGAAACAACAATTTGTAGCGCCTCAATACCCTCGCAGAATACATGGAATCATCCTCTCCAAATACTATCGATGCAACAGCACGAGCGACTGTGACCTCAGTGCCGGGTGAAGTAGAAGTGATTTTGTAGAGTGTTCCTGGAGTGTTCATGTCCTCTGGGCGCTCCCAACACAACACTGGTGATCACTGTTTCCATCCCCTATAAAGGCTTGAGATCAAAAAGTGAAAAGTGACAATTTTTTTATTTGGATATGGATTAAAATAAGACATGGATTTTATGAAACAAAGAATATATATGTTGACAGATTATATATATATATATCAAACATTGAGAAATTTCATACATCCAATCGTTTATATCAAATATAAACATCTTCAGCGCACTAAAGAAATATCTCAAAAACTAAATACATACCTTTATACTAAAACTCATTACTTTGTTCCAAATATATACATAATAAATATCTCAAAATCATGGTTCAAAGTCTCGATATCGGTCTCGGTATCGGCCACTCGATTTTCAACTCGGTCGCGGTATCGGTCACGGTATCGGGAGATACGCAAAGATACACTATTTAGAGAGTGCAAAAAATTCCGAAAAAAATCTACAAATTTTTAAAAAAATACGATTAATAATGTGGACCATTCAGATAAGTTTAAAACTATCCTTTAATATGCATAACATTGTACAATTGATTATATTGACGTGCTGCGAACTTGTCGGGTTAAATGTTCCATAATAAATCAACGTTTTTTTCACAGAGGATACAAATATTATGTTTTTACAAAGAAAAACAAATGCTACTTTTTTAGTAGGAGGATATTTTTTTTACAAAGAGGATACAACTATTATATTCTTAGTATTATTTTTAGTAAGAGGATACAAATGTGTTTTTTAAGTATGTTATATTTTTCTAAAAATGATAGAAATGTTTCTTTTTTAGTATTGTTATTTTTTTACAAAAATGATACAAATAGTGATTTTGACAAAAACACTACATTTTTTTTACAATCGTTTTTTACAAAAAGGATGCAAATGCTATTTTCTGATAAAAAATGATGCAAATGTTATTTTTTTTATAAAAGGAATGTAAATGTTTTTTTTTTTTGTTGTTGGGTTGCAAATATTTTTTTTAAATTGATGGAAATGTTATTTTTTTACAAAGACGATGCAAATATTTGTTTACTTGTGTTGCAAATGTTATTTTTACATAAAGGATGCAAATATTATTTTTACAAATGTTTAGAGGATACTAATATTATTTTTACAATAATTACAGTTGTATATTTGTTTGTAAAAGAATAACATTTACGTTTTTTTTAAATAATTACATATTAAAATATAACATTGGGAACATTATTATAAAAAATAATAACAAATAACATTTAGATCATTTGCATTCTTTAAAAAAAAACTGGCACATATACAACGCACTAAATTAAACCCACACGATGACCAAATAACCCACCCACACAGCACACTAAATTAAAAAAACAATTAGCATTTCGTAACCCCCCCAAAAAACCACGCTTACCAACACAACACGAGAGAGAGAGAGAGATTGATTCTTAGTAACTTATACCATCTCGGCTGATATATCACCGATATGGGTTGATACTATTGTGATATCGCCGATATGGGCCGATTTCATCGCGATCTCGCCGATATGGGCCGATTCCATCGAGATATCACCGATATGGACCGATTCTACTGCGATATCGTCGATATGGGCCGATTATACCGCTATATCACCGATACTACCGAGAAATTACCGATATAGGGTCGATTCACATCAATAATTAAAAACTCAACTCGTAACTCGGAATCGGACCGGTGGGCACCGATACTTAGTCAACTCAGCCGTATCGTCGCGGTATCGGCCTTGACTTTGAACCATGCTCAAAATCCACTAAATTAGACTAAATATCTCCAACAATAAAGGACACCTAACACACAGGGGCACAAACATCGGCACACAAGGGCACAACCACTATCACATACACAATAAAAGGGAAAATTAAAAAAAAAGTTATAGCATAACTCATGCCTACAACATTTTTGGCCAAAGTGGAAACATACATAGGAATGGTATAAAATAAATCCTCTACAAACTAAAATTGAACATTTCACAAACATTTCTCCAATTTGAAATCAACTAATACAACCAATATATAGAAAAAAGTATAACAATGAAAACTCTCCAATTGCAAAGAAAAAAACACCAGTTAATGATTTCAAGCATGACACCAGTTAATGTAAAATCTCTGAACTGATCCTACCATGTGAGGCTTGAGGAGGATTAGATATGGATCTTTTATCACAATATAATTTTTTGTTAGGATTTTGCAAATTTAGATGTTATCTCAAATAAAGTGAAATACATTCTTAATCCGAACTTGATACTATATGAGGGGAGACTAAAAAGTTGAAGGGGTGAATTACAATTAAGAGTAGTTAAATCAGTTGTTTTAAATACTGTTAAGTAAATTTTGATAGACAACCAAAATGTATAAATCCTAAGTGCAAAGTTAGTCAACAATGGGAATGCCTCTTGCAAAATACCAAATTCAAGAGAGAATGATTTTCATAAATATGTATATTTTTAGCATAAGATAAGACCGTTTCTTACTTTATTCATAGATCATGTATGATAAATACTCTGGAAGAAGCTGTCATTTTGCATTTGTTACAATGCAAACGATTGAGGCCACAAATGTTGCTATTGAGGAACTTAATGGCACAGTAAGTTTTAGTTTATGGCATATTATCATATAGTCATTGCATCAATATCTAAACAGAAAAAATGATGCAGAGTTAAAATATTTGAATATGTGATTTCTAAACAGAAAAAATGATGCGGAGTTAAAATATTTGTTAGATCTAATATTAGGGCACTAAAAACCCTAATTTCATGAATAAGAGAGCGACGGAGAGACGAAATGATCTCCCTTAAAACTCTAATTTCATTAAAGACGTCATATATTTCGGCTCATCATATGTAAAAACACTTGAGAGTCACTGATTCACTTCAATTTAATTATCCTGCATGCAATTGGGTCCATAATGAGCACCAAAATATACAATGTATGACATTTACTCAAAATTTACCGTAAAAAATTACCCAAATTCTAATGCTGACATACTTTCGACTGAGGTTGTTCTGATTGATCTAATCGATCCAACCCTAGTTCACCCAAAAGCTAAACTCAACACTCTCAAAACTGTAATTGACATGGATGTGCATGTCACTCTCAAAAAGTGGTATTTGATCAACAACATTCCCATGTATGGTACCTGATTTGCAAAACAAAAATGGGAATGAGTCGACAAAACACTGTGATCTATGAACCAAATGTGAAATCCCACTAAAAATTCATGTTATACACATCAGTTAAACATGCTAAGGTACATATTGTTGTCTAAACAATCACAAAAGTCCCTAAAACAATCACAATTAGCTGTTTGAGTAACAAATTTGGTAAGTCTAGGTTTTGGATTGGCGAGTAATGAAACATCTGTTGGAATAATGAACATCGAATATTTCACATACACTACACTGTACTTGCGATGAGTTTAGGTTCGCTTCGCATCAACAACTGCTTCTATTGGAACCTTTTGTTGTACTCCCTGAATATGAAAACCTTGAAACAAAATATTAAATTTGAAACAAAATATAGTCCGAACATTTGAAGCTAAATAAAAACAAAGCGTAGTGGGATCATTGGTAGAATTAGAGAATTATTACCAAAAAAGATGCTTGAACAAAACTATCATTCTAATATAAAATTCAAGTAATTGCATCTGAGGCATTCACATCATTTATGAAACGAACTCAAATACGCGACATTGATGAAACATAACTGTACAAATTTTAAAATTACCATACAAATATGAAAATAGGAACTCAAAACTACTATATAAACTACCATACAAATCTGAGAAGTTAACATACAAATTGGAACTCAAAACTATAGACCTCCACAAATAGAACCCCTAGATTCAATAATGATAAAAAAATTACAACTGTACAGCTACAAACTCAGAAACCAAGATTCAATAATGATAAAAAAATAGTGAACAGGAAGGAGTTGCAAGAATGGCCGAATAATTTGAATAGATCGATCTTAGAACCATTAAGATAATATAGAAAGAAATAGTACCGGTCACTAATGAGTTTGATCTTTGTGTGAATCTCACCACACAACCCCTATTCTGTAAAATCAAAGATCAAATCAACACACAAATTAGTTTTATGACAAAATTGCACCACCCCAACCCCTATTCTGTAGCTTCAGACACGAAATGAAGTGAAAAACATTGATTCACAGATAAATAGGTCTTTGAAGTCTCAAAAATACCTTGAAAAATACTCTCAAAGGCAAGAGGTGAAACCGTATACCTGAGCGATTTTAGGTTAAACATAAGAGGGGTGAGAAAGTAGAGTTTGTGGTGAAGGAAAGATCGTGGTGGTGTGCTGAACTCAATAGGAGGTTAGGGTGACATCATAGATCAGATGCGAAAGCCCTGGAGCTCGGATGGTGGTGAAAGAGAGGGAGGCAACGTGTAGTTGAGGGAGGCACCGACATGAAGATATGACAGTGAATTTGTTAGGGTTTGTTTTGTGAGGGCTATGTGAGAATGGGAGAAACGCGTGTGTTGTGAGGGGGGGAGTTGTCAGACCCATTAGATTGTACACGTGGCAAAATGTAGACCCCTTGATTAATTTGATAAACATAAGCATAAGATGAATAGTAAAACACCATTGTCCCATATTATATATATATATACACACACACACACACACACGAGGTATAAATAACTAAATTAGAAAAAATCAGGAACCCTTCCATTTGGATCTAAGTGTTTGAGTTATGTTTAACGAAAGTGATTTTGTTATGCAGGACTTTAATCAATGTGTATTTATTGATATTTTGTTTAGCCACAACACAACATGTTATACCGGCTACACTTGTAATTCTCAATCTCATCACCTACAACCATAGAGAATGCTTCCATAACTAGTACAAACCAAGGTTCTAAAAAATGCGAGGGTGACCGAGGTGTTGAGGCCAAGCCTCAAGCCTTAGAACCCTAGGCCGGTCTTAGGCCTAAAAAGGCATTTAGGGCTTTTTTTTATATATATTTTAACTATAGCAAGGAAATTAAAAATACCAAAATGGTACATACCTTACAATAAGTCCGAGTATATGCAAACTAAAATATTAGTTTTTTTAAAAACTAAGAAAAAAAATATGCGCGTTTTTTTGGACGAGAGGCAAAGAGGTTTGGAATACCATTTGCCTTTTAATTGTTTTGAATGAGATATTGGTACGATTTTTAAAAAAGTTTTTAAAAGGCGATATCGTTTCACTAAAGTGTTTTTTTAAAAAAAAAAATGCATTATTCTTGGTAAAGGCGTAAAATGCTTAAGGTGACGCGTTTCGCCCAAGTCTCAAGCCTAGACATGCCTTTTAGAACACTACAAACAAATAAGGGGAAATACAGCCTGTCTTAATCCTTTAATGTATCCTTCAACACCTCCATTAATATTCAACTAGAAACTTGGTGTACATACTCATTCCTTAATCCAAGTAATAAATTAATTCGGAATATTCATCGTCACACGAACATCCTCAATAATGTCCCAATTCACCGAAACATAGGTCTTCATAAAATCAATCTTTACAGATATATATTAATCTTATTCTCACAAATTAATATATACTAATTCACATTATTTCTCATTTACATTAAATTACGTCACATATGCAATTTAACCGCTAAAATGAATTACTCAAAGTTACGGGATGTTACAGCAAATGGAGCTAAAAAATTTGTTTTATCCAATATGTACAAAAAATTCATGGGTGTTATAGCCTCCTCTTGGTGTACAAAAAAGTCTATGTACATTTTTTCTTGGACGTTATCCAATCTGTAGTCCCTTGTTAAGAATCTTATTCCTTGGATTTCATTGACCAACTCCTTTTCATTACCGCAACAAGTAATATTTGAGTAATATTTTTTGTTTAACAATCTAGGCTTTCAACTGTGTAAGCTTAGATATGATACATCGGGCTCCCCTCAATTTGGATATCCCAACCCTCTTTCAAAATGTCTTTTTTCTGTGAAAAAGAAAAGGTTCATTAATTTTTTCGCTCTCTAATTTAACCATTACCACTAGAGGAGAATGGTTCGATATACCTGGCAGCTCAGCTATCACTTTGAAATTTTCTGTAGTTTGAAGCCAAACATCATTACACATTACTCTATCAATGCAGCTTTGGATGTTTCCATTGCCCTCATAATCATTATCCCATGTAAACCAGCAACCTCTAGTCGTTATGTCATCCCTCATAAATATTATTTACAGTCCTTGAAATCATTAACTTCCTCCCAATCAATCCCAGCATCACCAAAGTGTTCAAGCTCGTTTCTAACTACATTGAAACGACTCATCAGTAGCCACAAAAAAGAGTACTAGCCTTTAACTATGACACTATCTTCTAGGGGCTCTAAAATTAGATACATAGATTTCTGTTACAAAAAAAGGTCTTATTGTTGCCCTTTATTTCCAACAGGGCAACAAGGCCTTGAGACATGCTATTCATTTTTGTCACCTTCAATATATTCGTGTCTTAAGCCATCCAAACCCTCTCTAGACCATTAGTGGTAGTATTATGAATTAAATGCCAATGATTAAAGCATTTAGTCATAACTTTGTCAATATTGCAACGTCTCACTTTCACTTCAACCAACTATACCAAGCTAATAACTGCTCATGAATGAATGAATTATCTTATCTTGCTTGTGTGGGGGCATTACAAACCCTAATCTTCCACACTGCAAATTTAATCATCACTCGTGACACCCTTTGACTCCCTCCTCACCCCACCCCACCCCTTTCTTGGTTTACTGTATTAGCCTCAGTATCACCTCCTCCACTTCTAGTGGGATTAGATGAGGTTAAATGGTTCATATACCCTGCATCTTTACCACTTCACCATCACTGTTAAGAACATCATACGGATTATGAGTCTAACACTTGGGCTGACTTTACTTGCACTGCCTGCAATAAACTGTGTTCTCTCTATTCTGTCCACCACCTTGTCTCTCACAAAAGTCTGACACACAGCAGCCCGATTTTCACGCTAGAATTTCTTTGAGCTTCTTATCAACACTTAGATTTTCAACTTGCCCTCCCTCCTTCTTTGTTATCGTTTCTCTATTATAACCTGTTATAACCTGCTCCTTCTCCCGCTCCTGGATTTTCACCCATTATCATTGGCTTTAGCAATAGTGAGATCACCATCAGAGCTCACTTGAGACCATACTTGAATCGTTTTTGGCTTCAATTTATAATTATCTTCATTGTGTTCTAACAATTTTTAATGTCGGCACAATGCCGACGTCCACTCATATTCAACTTTCCGCCTTACCATCTTTCCATCCAGTCCATAGATAGGAATGACTTATGGAAGATTTCTTTATATATTGATCTCAATATGCACTCTAGCATAAGGCAGCCTCTTTCTTTTGGATGTTATCCTATCCATAAAAAGGAGGTTTACTAATTAAACTTGAATATGGGATCCATGGTTTGACAATAAGTGACCTATTTTCGTCATTTTTAGGATGTGTAGTATTTTTGTTATTTTTTTTTATTTTGTTTATTGATTTTATTTTACTTTTGTTTGTTTAGTATTTAGAGGTGGGAACGACAAGTGGTATTAAGGGGTACTTTTGTAATTAGATCATTAGTTGCTTAGAGCCCAAGCTACTTTCCACCTATAAATACCCCATTTGTAGCCTTAATTGAGGTATTCTATATTTTGGAGGGTTGAAGTGGGTGATATCTTCCTCTTATTATCCATTTGGCGTCATTTACGTCATTCTCTTTACTTTTCGATACATCCCATTCTTGGCAACATGTGAACCTAATAAGTTTTGCTGATACGAGGTGTTTCCAAATCATCATCATTACTGATAATCGTGACTTATTACCTTGATTCGTCATATCTAAATATGTGTTGTTTTTCTTGACCAAACTTAATTTTTTGTCTTCCATTATCTCAAATCAACCGCCGTTGGGCCTATTGATTGATTTAAAATTCTGATCTATTAAAAGTATAATTGGGACACCTCCTTACTAATGGTGCTACCTGACCGCCAACCCACAATCATGTAAAACTGAAGTTTTTGATTACGTCATCATAACCAATTTATTCATTCTCAACTGTTTTAACACATCTCCTACAAATTTCTTTGTGAAACCATCCTTTGGTGGGCCTCTTAATCGTAGAGATCTGCACATTACATGATCCAGATAATCAATTTGGCAATTAGATTTACCCTAGATAATCTCACCGAATCCTCACTCTAGTTGCAATCAATTACCAATAGACCTAAGATGAGCATCAAGAAAAGATGGGAAATCACAAAAAATCAACAACTTCAAGAATCAGAGAAGAAAAAGTGCTCTTTTTAAGTTTTAGAGAGAGAAGGAATAGTTCTCCAACTGCTCCATAAAACAAATTGAGACATGAAAGATGATTATTTTTTTCAATATAATAGATTTATTAATATAACTACCATTGTAATGTAAGACAAATTGATAGTTGTATTATACAAATTGGTAGTCATGTAACATAAAATGATAGTCACTCAATATGTTCTGCAAATTGATAGTCACCTTGACATATTGAGTGCCATATTTAGGTAGTCACATTAACCATTTATAGTCTTGTGTAAGTTGAAGAATTTGTCGAGGAAACAAGAATTTTTCTTAGGAAAAAAGATGTCAAAAGAGAATAATACATTTTTTTCTTCCTTTTTTTTTATTATTATTATCATAATGGTAAATTTTCTATTTTATTGCATGTATCACCATGGATCTCTCACCTTTTTTTCTTGTTCTTTTAATTAGAGGGGGAGACCGCCGAAGACCCTGGAATATTTGTTCAACAATAAACATCCATGTATCAAATTCATCCATTTATCACAAAAGCAATTTCAACATTACTCCAAAAAAAAAAGCCCATTCGAAAAAGATGTTTTTTTCCATATCCTGAGTTTCCTTTGACCCATAACAACACCCCCCCCCACCCCACCCCCACCCCACCCCAACCAACCTCTCCCTCTTATTTAGCCTTTTGGTTTAAATCCCTATGATTTAAGCCACCTCACTAGCAAAAAAAAAAAATAAGAGGGGAAGACCAGATCTGGCCTCTCCAAAACCTCAAACAAAAACTTAAGTTTTGCAATAAGTTGTCAATAATCTATCTTAGAGTTTAACTTCTGCAAGATCTCAAGTAGTTTCTATCTAACGAAAAATTGAACGCAAGGCGTGCCTACCCGCTACCTCAGCAATCTTACAATATTCCTCAATATCAATCTCAATAAAATGGACTTCATGGTCGAATTATTCAATAACCTTGATAAGAATAGGTGTCAAAGAGCTGTAAAAATTACATGTCACAAAACTCAAACAACTTTGAACAAACTGATACGACGCAAATATTGCGTATTTCACCCGTTAACCTACGCGTTATTAGCCCCCTCGGGTATCTTAATCCCTATATTTAATCTCGTTAACCAGACAACCTCGGATTTCTATGTTAACATGTTTTGCAGGGGTTAATTGAGCTTTTGTAGGTATTTGGATGCTTAGTATGAAGTTCGGATGCATTCCGGTGAAGTTCCGTACACAATCGCACGCGCAAGGGCATTTTAGTCTTTTCACAGCTTAGGTACCTGGCCCGACATCTCACAGAAGTTGTAGCCCTCCTCGCTAGCTTCGCGTGGCCGTGAACGGTGCACGATTCCGATTCATAACGAAGAAGTTACGGCGTTTCTTGCGGAGGAAATACAAAAAAGGAAAAGAGGAGAAAGAGAAGAGAAGAAGAAGAATGCAGTAGGCTGCTGCATTCTACCCTGCTTGATCGATCGATCGACGCTTCTGGTCGATCGATCGACCATTCTGATTTGCCGAAGTTTTTCCTTGGTCGATCGATCGACCAAAGGGGTCGATCGATCGATGCTCTGTTTTCTGCAGATATTTTGCCTTCTTTTCTTTCTTCTTTATTTTTATTCCAACTTACTATATAAGCCAATTTTGTTGTAATAAGATCATATAGCAGTAGAGGCATGATTTTAGGTTAGTTTTTAGTTAGGGTTTGGGGATTTGAGAGCTTCTTCTTCCTCCTCTCTTGGTTTGACACCCTTTAGGGGTTGTAATTGGTACTTTCATCTTCCCTCTCCATTAATATAGCTTGTTTTCCCTTTATTCTTGCTTTCTAGATAATTTACATGCTTTGTTAATTAGTTTATTGTGTTTATTTCTTGCTTTCTTAGTTTAATTAGCTTAAATTAGTTTATTTTCATGATTTGTCCGTAGATAAATAGGTTCGGGATTGCGTTTCCGCCATTTACGGGTTTGAACCTCGAAAGTTAGGGTTTCGTGTAAAATTGCATTTAATTGAAACCTCGCGTATTAAAGTCGGATTATTATGCGTTTGACTTTCTTTGTCATGCAACGTTACTGTTTATAGTGATTATCCGAATTTAATCCGTGTGTGACCATTTTCCGTTAAATGTTTAATCTCACAACTTTGGCTTAAATTCCTTATTGCGTGATGTTTATGCTTAATTGGATATGCTCGATTAAATGTTTTCGAATCGAAATTCTAATTAGTAGTTGTTTAGCCCGTGAATGTGTGTATGCGATCCCGATCCTCGCTTTATTTTAATTTAGCGTTAACTTCTCTTTTTATTTATTCACGACAACCACCCATCACCTTTTCTTATTTCTTTTACACCATTTTTATTCTTGAAGTTTTAAAACAATTAAAATCTAAAATTCAATCACTCCCTGTGGATTTCTTACGATACCCGACTTACCGCTGTGCTTGCTTGTCAAGTGTAGTAGTATATTAGGTTTTCTTTGTATCGCGGCGGCGAAGCACACGACGATTGTGCACTTTACACGCTCACACTTTTTCCGCCCGGTCACAAAATGGCGCCGTTGCCGGGGAGTGTGTTTTAGATTGTAGTTGTTTTACTATTTCATAGTATTTTTTCCTTTTGTATTTGTATTCTTTGCTTTAACCGTTTTTGCAGAATTTGCATACTTTGAGCGCTAAGAAACTTTGATTCGCGGTTGCTCACTTTATTTCTTGGATTCTCCATCTACAAATAATTCGGTAATCATGTCCTACTATTATAGTTATTACGGCGATTCTAATGATTCTTACTTTGGGGATAGTTTTCAAGTTTTTCATTTTCAAGATTTTCTTGAAAATGAAAGACTTGAAAACATTTATCGGAATGAAAATCGTTATTGGGAGCTTGAGTTGGATTCATTATTCGAATCCAATGACGATTCTTATTTCATTACTTTTGAAGACGCGTTTCAACCAAATGAGGAGTCCGAGGCTCTTGAGCCGAGGAAGCCTACTTTGGAAGAAACTTTGCTTCTTTACTCCCAAGGTTTGGAAAGCTTAAATGATGCTGGAATGAGACTCGGTGCACTTTGCGATGAGATGAATTCTTTTGCACAAAACAACGAGGAGGTGGAAACTTGTGTTTCACCTAAATTTTTCGAAGAATTTCTCATCGAGTGTGCATCTCTCTCCCCCTAAATTCAATCTCCTTCCGACGTTGAGTCGATTGAGATTGAATTTGTTTCATCACCATATTCATTTTCCGTGATCGAACCATTAGAATTACCGGTTGATTCCTATGAGTCGGTAGAAACTTTTACAATTTCTACACAATTTGCCGACGAGGACTCTTTGCCGACTTTGTTTACTACGATGGAACCTATCCCCGTGTGTGCACTATCTCCCATTCCACTTGAAAAACCTTTGGGAGATGAGTCGATTTTTCTTGGACCTCTAGTGTACCTTTCCCCCTTATTATCCAAATCCCCCATCGTCCGCCCAAAATTTCAAATTGGCGATGGTTCACTTTTTTCACCACCCACATGCCTTCCGTTGTTCAAACGGAATTCTTATTTTTCGGGAGGCATGTTCGCTTTGGAGGGTCCACCGTTGATCTTTCAAAGTCAAATCCCTTTTTGGGTGGACCCTCAACTATTTAGACTTCTAGTGTATAGTTAGTGTGAAGCCTAAAAAGAATGTTATAAATAGTTAGCTTTTTAATTTTCTTTCTTTCCTTTTTAATTTAGTCTAGTGTAATTAGTTAACTTTTTGTTATTTGTTTTTGCTATGCTCGGTACTAACTTGTTTTGTAGATTCCTTTGGACTCACGCTTATGGAGATCGCTCCAATTTTGGGTAATATCGTTCTTTTCCTCTCTTTGTGTTGTGTTCTTAATGCGCATTGAGGACAATGCAACATTTAAGTTAGGGGGTGTAGGATATTCTATCCATTTCATGTGTAGTCCATGGATTTGCTCACATTTAGTTACTGAGTATGCCTTTTTGTGAAAAATTTGAAAAATTTCAAAAATATTTTCTTTCTTTTTTCTCCTTTGTTGGGCATTTTGCCTTGTTTCCAGTGATAAATTTCAATAATTGCCCGATCCAATAGACAACTCAATGATGCATGTTCTCGATTTTAGAATTTATTAGACTTTAGTCCTTAAATCATTGATATTGTGAATAACTTCATGAATTAAACTTTATCCCATGAGCATATGCACTTTCCTGGTTCTATTGATTTGGTTTAAGATTTTTATAACTCGGTAATCTTTTGTTGCATTGTATATACTTACATCGAGTAAGCTTTGTACCTTTCGTCATTTGTGAGTGTTATACACTATTCTTTTCTCATTGAAAACGTTGAATTCGTTGGTAATCTCACTATTCTTTCATTGATCGTTCATTAATTGAGTCCATACTTGAAATGTGTTACTTGAGCATGATTTTCATATATTGTTTTGACTCGAGAATTGCGTAAACTTTGTGAAATGATCATCGGCCTCTGTGTTATATCACCCATATTAGCCTTGACATCACCCTTTATATGTTTACCCTCATTAACCCCTTGAGCCTAAATATAGCCTTTCGTTTCATAACCCCAATCCCATAACCAACTCTAAATTGGAGTTATAAACCATACATACACTTTCCATACCTTTGTTTGGAATGTTACTTGGGATTGAATGATGTTTTTATGATGTCGGTTGCAATTTAGGCATATGAGAGTTTGATAAGTAAAGAAAAGAAAGTAGTGAAAAAGTGAAGAAAAAGAGAAAGCAAAAAGCAAAAGAAAACAAAAGAGAAAATGTGAAAAAGGAAGAAAAAAAAAAGAAAAGAGAAAGTTGTATATGTTGTGTATAGTTCAATAAGCTTTGATTACTCTCCCCGAAGATATACCTAATGCCGTTTTGGAACTTTTTTTTCCAATTTTGTTATTGCACGCATTCTCCCATTATCCCGAGTTTTCATCCCGAACACTTTGAATCCGTACATACATTCCTTCGTTTCGCACCCTAGACATACCTATATCATAATCCTATTAAAGTCCTATGTGATCTTAGTGTGCATTTAATTTAAAAGTCATAATAGTTTTGATAATCTGTGAAAATGCATTTCGCCTCTTTTAGTGTGCGGTATCCTTTCATTGAGATTACAGTTTTTCATTTTATATATAGCGTTCTTCATCTGTGACATGGGCATGGCCTATTTTCCATTTACATTTACTCTTTATGCCCGCATGTCCCGTGTATTACCTCCCTTTTCATAGTGAATTCATTTGATGAGCGTAATGCCCGTGAGGATTGAATATATGCTTGCTTTATTTAGTATCCGAGTTATTTAAGTTTTTCGCCAAATCATACTTTGCATATGCTCACTCCCCTCCCATATGTTAGAGTTTCAATTCATTGAGGTGCATTCGATAATGTTAATAACTACGGACTTCTCATGCGAATTCGTTTGCTATGCTAATAACATATTGAAATCTTGTTCGTACCGATGAGTTTGTCTTACTTGATTGGGCATATTTTGAGGAAACTTTATGATGTTTGTGGGTTCCATCACTGAAAACCCTCACGAGACGACACTCGTCCACTAGGATAATCTAGGGGTTTAACGGCTTATTGCATACGCTAAATGCAATCGAATCGCTCGCGAAAGTCGCCTTATATTTTTATTTCTTTTATCCCATACTTTTGTTCTTTCTCTTGCTTTTGGTTTGCTTGTAGTTCTTTTTTCTTCCTATTTCATTGCTAGGGACTAGCAATGTGTAAGTTAGAGGATGTGATACGACGCAAATATTGCGTATTTCACCCGTTAACCTACGCGTTATTAGCCCCCTCGGGTATCTTAATCCCTATATTTATGCTCGTTAACCAGACAACCTCGGATTTCTATGTTAACATGTTTTACAGGGGTTAATTGAGCTTTTGTAGGTATTTGGATGCTTAGTATGAAGTTCGGATGCATTCCGGTGAAGTTCCGTACACAATCGCACGCGCAAGGGCATTTTAGTCTTTTCACAGCTTGGGTACCTGGCCCGACATCTCACGGAAGTTGTAGCCCTCCTCGCTAGCTTCGCGTGGCCGCGAACGGTGCACGATTCCGATTCATAACGAAGAAGTTACGGCGTTTCTTGCGGAGGAAATACAAGAAAGGAAAAGAGGAGAAAGAGAAGAGAAGAAGAAGAATGCAGTAGGCTGCTGCATTCTACCCTGCTTGATCGATCGATCGACGCTTCTGGTCGATCGATCGACCATTCTGATTTGCCGAAGTTTTTCCTTGGTCGATCGATCGACCAAAGGGGTCGATCGATCGATGCTCTGTTTTCTGCAGATATTTTGCCTTCTTTTCTTTCTTCTTTATTTTTATTCCAACTTACTATATAAGCCAATTTTGTTGTAATAAGATCATATAGCAGTAGAGGCACGATTTTAGGTTAGTTTTTAGTTAGGGTTTGGGGATTTGAGAGCTTCTTCTTCCTCCTCTCTTGGTTTGACACCCTTTAGGGGTTGTAATTGGTACTTTCATCTTCCCTCTCCATTAATATAGCTTGTTTTCCCTTTATTCTTGCTTTCTAGATAATTTACATGCTTTGTTAATTAGTTTATTGTGTTTATTTCTTGCTTTCTTAGTTTAATTAGCTTAAATTAGTTTATTTTCATGATTTGTCCGTAGATAAATAGGTTCGGGATTGCGTTTCCGCCATTTACGGGTTTGAACCTCGAAAGTTAGGGTTTCGTGTAAAATTGCATTTAATTGAAACCTCGCGTATTAAAGTCGGATTATTATGCGTTTGACTTTCTTTGTCATGCAACGCTAGTGTTTATAGCGATTATCCGAATTTAATCCGCGTGTGACCATTTTCCGTTAAATGTTTAATCTCACAACTTTGGCTTAAATTCCTTATTGCGTGATGTTTATGCTTAATTGGATATGCTCGATTAAATGTTTTCGAATCGAAATTCTAATTAGTAGTTGTTTAGCCCGTGAATGTGTGTATGCGATCCCGATCCTCGCTTTATTTTAATTTAGCGTTAACTTCTCTTTTTATTTATTCACGACAACCACCCATCACCTTTTCTTATTTCTTTTACACCATTTTTATTCTTGAAGTTTTAAAACAATTAAAATCTAAAATTCAATCACTCCCTGTGGATTTCTTACGATACCCAACTTGCCGCTGTGCTTGCTTGTCAAGTGTAGTAGTATATTAGGTTTTCTTTGTATCACAACGGCGAAACACACGACGATTGTGCACTTTACACGCGCACACTTTTTCCGCCCGGTCACAAACACTGTATGCTTTTTCATATTTACCTATTTTCTTGGAAGTTTTGAGTACTCTATGAGATTTAGCTGGATTAGTTCTTGATACACTATCTTTTTTCCTTTTCCTTTTCCTTTTCCTTTTCCTTTTGTGACCTGAATAAACCCATCATCCTGCTCTGAAATATATGAAGATGAATATCTTACCACATTAACTTATCTACACCCTCTGAATTCGCTTAGGATTTTAGCCTAATGTAATTTGTTATTTGTATCTTCAGGTGTACAATCGACATCTACAACCTGGGGAAATCATCAGCTGATGAGATGATTCTAGGATACAATGACGTAGTATGTAGGCGATCGGACCTGGGCATTTTATGTGGGTACCATTATATTAACGATCGCTTAATCGAGTTTTACTTCAGTTAGCTTTCGTCATGCTATCCATCTCAGGACATCTTATTGGTTACGCCTACAATTGCTTTCTGGATATCAAACTGCCCAGACATTGATAGCGTCAAGGATTTCGTGCAACCCCTAAATCTTCCTGACAAGAAACTAGTAATATTTCCAGTCAATAACAATGATGACATGGAAAAAGCAGAAGGTGGCAGCCACTGGAGCTTACTACTGTTCGAGTGGGACACAAATGTATTTGTACATCACGATAGCTTGGGAGGCCTTAATGAGGTCAATGCCAAATGACTCTATGAAGCTATTGTTCCATATATGGGGATATCTACTATGACATCTAATGGCATTTATCTTGAATGCGCTAATAGCCCACAGCAAGACAACGGTTATGATTGTGGTCTATATGTTACAGCCATTGCAAGGGTCATATGTTCTTGGTATGAGAGAGGTTCCAAAAACGAGGAGGGCCTGTGGTTTTCTTGAGTAAACGAGCGAGTTACCCCGTCGGTCATTTCGAAGATGCGGAGTGAGATTTTGGGACTGATAAGAAGCTTACGCGACGTAAAATGAGGATTATTGTGTGCCTACTTATCGCTACCCTGCCCCTAATTATCGTAGTCATTAGATATTTGACTTCCCGTTTGATAATGTGATAGTTTGAGATGCTTCTACAATAGAGGACAAGTATAAATACTATGAACTTGTGCAGTACCTCATAGATTATGTTAGTCACATGAGTGAGTAAAAAGACCGAGATTGTTTTTAGCTTCTTATGAATAATAAATTAAGGTGCCGTTTGTTTTGGGTTTCCCGAGTGAAAACATATTACTTTGAGAAAAAATGGATTTAAGTTAAACTCATTTTAACATTAAAATGACGTTAAAATTTAACCTTTTATCTATAATTCTCAGATAATAATTTATCTTTAACGAGTTATTTGTTGAAGAATGTTGAAAGAGTCGAAAGAACAGTATGTGGACAATAAAGTAGCATTTGTGTTCACGTATGTTGCAGAAGTTGTAATTACATGCGAGATTTTCATTAACGTCACATTCTTCATTAGGTGCTCCAGTAGTCACTTTATATGGTCTGTTTTGTAGGACTATGATGAAGGAGGAGATAATATATTAGTTTTTGTATGATTAGCATGAGGAAAAATGAGAGATGCTGTTTCCCTCCTCTTTTATGGGGAGAGGATAGTGTAATCAATCTGTTGGGTTTTTGCATTAATTGGAAACTCTTTATTAATTATCATTTGGTAACCAAGCCTCTTGGCCCAATGGTATAAGGATGCCATTAGCACAGTCTTGGGGGTGGATTGGGTTTGGTCCCCAGTTCGATCCCTGACACTGTCAAAATAATGTTTGGCCAGCGAAAGTTATGAACAGCGAATGAAGATTAGTCGAGGTGCGCGTAAGCTGGCACGGACACCTCATGGTATGCTACCAAAAAAAAATTATTATGTGGTTGTTTAATGACATTGCATTAAACATGACGGAATAAATATAACATTTTTTGTATTATAACAAAATGGATATAACATTGCACTAAAAAACTAACATTTATATAATCGACCATAAATATTTGAGAAAACATTTCATTGCGTTGAGTTTAGTTGTGCAACTTCCTTTTAATGGGTAAAAGTGACAGTTATCATGTGCCTGACCAAACAAAAAAAGATTTATGTACATTTTCTTGCACTTAAAAAAAAAAATTAATACCTGATGAGAGGATTTTGGCACATGCAAGTATTTTAGTGACACTTTGTGAAACACAATGAAGTACCTTGTTTGAAAATAAATGGCTTTTTGGTGCAAAATAAAAAGCCTTTTTATTGAAAATAAAAAGTCCTTCACCATGCCAAAAAGGCTTAACTATGCCGCTGGCGCAGACCTTTAACAATAAGAGAATAAGGGACTATTTGGTACAAAATAAAAGGCTTGGACTAAGTGTGTATTAAAATATGTTTGAGGGACCTTTTGGTATTTGATTCTTTTTTTTGTATTGATATTTTTTTTAACATAATAATTCAATTTATTTTTAATTTTTACGTGTTGGTACATTAACACTGACTTTGAACAAATTATTATAAATAATATACACATTGAACCAATAACTATACATACTATTTTTTTTAGGTTTCTTCCCATTTATGAATTTGATTTTATTTGAAGGATTTAATTTTTTTTATCAATCTATCAATTGATGATTAATTTAAGTAACATTTCTCATTTATATTATTTTTTAAATCATTAAAGAGTCGTCGGGCATAGTTTCAATAGATTTTTTTAATTTATAAATTTGCAACTTTAAAGACTAGTCCGACATAATTTGGGTAGAATTTATTTTTTAAGGATTAATTCGAATATTGAACAAACTTTTGTCATGGATTTTTTCCTCCTTTTTAGCTTAATTTTGTTTATTATTAAATTTTAGCTACATGTTAGGCCACCCCTTCACATGATCCTCGCTCTACCCTTGTTCATCAACGTTGAATTTGTGTATTTATCAGCAAATTAACAGAAACTCAAAACAAACACCAAAAAAAAAGATGATTTAAAAGAAAAATCAAGTACTTCCAACATACTACCATTGAAATATATGATGTTTGCAAGGTACGTTGGAGCGCTTCTGTACAATAGCTAATGGGTGGCAACAGATTATAAATCATTCTCACAAAGTAATAGCAAACCATGGGTTTTTAATAATTCCACAAATTGTTATTCGAGCAGTACAAGAAGATTTTAAAGATTATACTAGGGGGATCATTTTTCATTACTCTTTTTTGCTACTTTATTCTTGTGCCAAATACATATTGAGTAATGTTTTAAACTGACCCATATGAATTACAAACACTATTAATGTGTGTTTGACACATCAACCGGATAACTAAAAATGGGTCACAAAATAAAGTCTTCCTAATATTAAATGTCAGGGTTTCAAATCACAGGCCTTTGAAATCTGTGCTCAAATCTAATCAATTGGTACTTCACGAGTATGAAATTTTATCTCAACTTTTTTACTCTTGTGATTCACAAAGTAAAAAAAAAAGTCATACCGTGTGCACAAAAGCGAGAACACTTGCCATCGCATCAAGGTACTTCATTGTGTTTCACAAAGTGTCACTAAAATACTTGCAGGTGCCAAAATCCTCTCATCAGGTATTAATTTTTTTTGAAGTGCAAGAAAATGTACATAAATCTTTTTTTGTTTGGTCAGGCACATGATAACTGTCACTTATACCCATTAGAAGGAACTTGCTCAACTAAACTCAACGCAATGAAGTGTTTCCTCAAATATTTATAGTCGGTTATATAAATGATAGTTTTTTAGTGCAATGTTATATCCATTTTGTTATAATACTTAATACTAAAAATGTTATATTTATTTCGTCCTGTTTAGTGCAATGTCATTAAACAACCACATGATAATTGTTTTTGGGTAGCATACCATGAGGTGTTCGTGCCAGCTTACCCGCACCTCGACTAATCCCCATTCGCAGTTCATAGCTTCCGCTGGCCAAACATTATTTTGGCACTGTCAGGGATCAAACTGGGGACCAAACCCAATCCACCCCAAGACTGTCCCAACGACAGCCTTATACCACTGGGCCAATAGGCTTGGTTACCACATGATAATTAATAGAGAGTTGCCAATTAATGCAAAACCCCAACAGATTGATTACACTATCCTCTCCCCATAAAAGAGGAGGGAAACATCATCTCTCATTTTTCCTCATGCTAATCGGACAAAAACCAATATATTATCTCCTCCTTCATCATAGTCCTACAAAACAGACCATATACAGTGACTACTCGAGCACCTAATGAAGAATGTAACGTTAATGAAAATCTAGCATGTAATTACAGCTTCTGTAACATACGTGAACACAAATGCTACTTTATTGTCCACATATTGTTCTTTCGACCGTTTCAACATTCTTCAACAAATAAATCGTTAAAGATAAATTATTATCTAAGAATTATAGATATAAGGTTAAATTTTAACGTCATTTTCATGTGAAAATGAGTTTAACTTAAATCTGTTTTTGCTCAAAGTAATATGTTTTCACTCTGGAAACCCAAAACAAATGGCACCTTCATTTATTATTCATAACTGGCTAAAAACAATCTCGGTCTTTTTACTCACTCTTGTGACTAACATCATCTATGAAGTACTCCACAAGTTAATAGTCTTTATACTCGTCCTCTATTGTAGACGTATCTCAAACTATCACATTATCAAATGGGAAGTCAAATATCTAATGACTACGATAATTAGGGGCGGGGTGGCGATAAGTAGGAACATAATAATCGTCATTTTACATCGCGTAAGCTTCTTATCAGTCCCAAAATCTCACTCCGCATCTTCGAAATGACCTACAGGGTAACACGCTCGTTTACTGAAGAAAACCACAAGCCCTCCTCGTTTTTGGAACCTCTCTCATACCAAGCACATATGACCCTTGCAATGGCTGTAACATATAGACCGCAATAATAACCGTTGTCTTGTTGTGGGATATTAGCGCACTCGAGATAAATGCCATTAGATGTCATATTAGATATCCCCATATATGGAACAATAGCTTCATAGAATCGTTTGGCATTGACCTCATTAAGGCCTCCCAAGCTAACGTGATGCGCAAATACATTCGTGTCCCGCTCGAACAGTAGTAAGCTCCAGTGGTTGCCACCTTCTGCTTTTTCCATGTCATCATTGTTATTGATAGGAAATATTACTAGTTTCTTGTCAGGAAGATTTAGGGGTTGTACAGAATCCTTGACACTATCAATGTCTGGGTAGTTTGATATCCAAAAAGCTATTGTAGGCGTAACCAATAAGATGTCCTCAGACGGATCGCATGTCGAAAGATAACTAAAGTAAAACTCGATTAAGCGACCGTTAAGATAATGGTGCCCACTAAAAATGTCCGATCGCCTAAGTACTACGTCGTTGTATCTTAGAATCATCTCATCAGCTGATGATTTCCCCATGTTGTAGATGTCGATTGTACACCTGATGATACAAATAACAAATTACATTAGGCTAAAATCCTAAGCGATTTCAGAGGGTGTAGATAAGTTAATGCGGTAAGATATTCATCTTCATATATTTCAGAGCAGGATGATGGGTTTATTCAGGTCACAAAAGGAAAAGGAAAAGGAAAAGGAAAAAGATAGTGTATCAAGAACTAATCTAGCTGAATCTCATAGAGTACTCAAAACTTCCAATCAAATATGTAAATATGAAAAAGCATACAATGTTTGTTCAAAGTTGTTTCAGTTTTGTGACATGTAATTTTTGCTGCTATTTTACTCCTATTCTTATCAAGGTTATTGAATAATTCGATCATGAAGTCCACTTTGTTGAGATTGATATTGAGGAATATTGTGAGATTATTGAGGTCGCGGGTAGGCACGCCTTGCGTTCAATTTTTCATGAGATAGAAACTACTTGAGATCTTGCAGAAGTTCAACTCTAAGATAGATTATTGACAACTTATTGCAAAACTTAAGTTTTTGTTTGAGGTTTTGGAGTGGCCGGATCTGGTCTCCCACTCTTTTTTTTTTGCTAGTGAGGTGGATTTAAGTCATAGGGGATTTAAACCGAAAGGCTTAATAGGAGGAAGGGGTTAGTTGGGTGGGGGGTGGGGTTGTTGTTGTCGGGGGTCAAAGGAAACTCAAGATATGGCAAAAAGCATCTTTTTCGAATGGGCTTTTTTTTGCAGTAATATTGAAATTGCTTTTGTAATAAATGGCTGAATTTGATACATGGATGTTTATTGTTGAACAAATATTCTAGGGTCTTCGGCGGTCTCCCCCTCCAATTAAAAGAACAAGAAAAAAAGGTGAGAGATCCATGGTGCTACATGCAATAAAATAGAAAATTTACCATTATGATAATAATTAAAAAGGAAGAAAACAATGTATTGTTCTCTTTTGACATCTTTTTTCGTAAGAAAAATTCTTGTTTCCTCGACAAATTCTTCAACTTACTTAAGACTATAAATGGTTAATGTGACTACCCAAATATGGCACTCAATATGTCAAAGTGACTATCAATTTGCAGAACATATTGAGTGACTATCATTTTATGTTACATGACTACCAATTTGTATAATACAACTATCAATTCGTATTACATTACAATAGTAGTTATATTAATATATCTATTATATTGAAAAATATAATCATCTTACATGTCTCAATTTGTTTTATGGAGAAGCTGTAGAACTTTTCATTCTCTCTCTAAAACTTAAAAAGAGCACTTTTTCTTCTCTGATTCTTGAAGTTGTTGATTATTTGTGAGTTCCCATCTTTTCTTGATGCTCATCTTGGGTGTATTGGTAATTGATTGCAACTAGAGTTCGGATCCGGTGAGATATTCTAGGGTAAATCTAAATGCAAAATTGATTGCCTGGATCATGTAATGTGCAAATCTCTACAATTAAGAGGCCCTCCAAAGGATGGTTTCATAAAGAAATTTCTAGGAGAAGTGTTAAAACAGTTGAGAATGAATAAATTGGTTATGATGACGCAATCAAAAAATTCAGTTTTCAATGATTGTGGGTTGGGGGTAGGGTAGCACCATTAGTAAGGAGGTGTCCCAATTATACTTTGAACAGATCAGAATTTTAAATCAATCAATAGGGCCAACGATGGTTGATTTGAGATAATGGAATAGGAACAACTCTTCGCAAGACAAAAAATTGAGCTTGGTCAAGAAAAACAACACATATTCAGATATGACGAATCAAGGTAAGAGGTCACGATAATCGGTAATGATGATGATTTGGAAACACCTCGTATCAGCAAAACTGATTAGGTTCACATGTTGCCAAGAATGTGATGTATCGAAAAGTAAAGAGAATGATGTAAATGATGACAAATGGATAATAAGTGGAAGATATCACCCATTTCAACCCTCAATCACTAAACCCTCCAAAATATAGAATACCTCAAATGAGGCTATAAATGGGGTATTTATAGGTGGAAAGTAGCTTGGGCTCTAAGCAACTAATGATCTAACTACAAAAGTACCCCTTAATACCACTTGTCCTTCCCACCTCTAAATACTAAACAAACAAAAGGAAAATACAATCAATTAACAAAATAAAAGAAAATAACAAAAATACTACAAATCCTAAAAATGACGAAAATAGGTCACTTATTGTCAAACCATGGATCCATTATTCTAGCGTGCAAATCGGGCTGCTGCATGTCAGACTTTTGTGCAAGACAAGGTGGTTGACAGAATAGAGAGAACACAGTTTATTGCGGACAGTGCAAGTAAAGTTAGCCCAAGTGTTAGACTCACAATCCGTATGATGTTCTTAACATTGATGGTGAAGTGGTAAAAATGCAAGGTATATGAACCATTTAACCTCATCTAATCCCAGTAGAAGTGAAAGAGGTGATACTGAGGCTAAAACTGTAAACCAAGAAAGGGGTGGGGTGGGGTGGAGTGAGGGAGGGAGGCAAAGGGTGTCACGAGTGATGATTAAATTTGCAGTGTGGAAGATTAGGGTATGTAATGCCCCACACTAGCAAGATAAGATAATTAATTCATTCATGAGCAGTTATTAGCTTGGTATAGTTGGTTGAAGTGAAAGTGATACGTTGCAATATTGACAAAGTTATGACTAAATGCTTTAATCATTGGCATTGAATTCATAATACTACCACTAATGGTCTAGAGAGGGTTGGATGGCTTAAGACCCGAATATATTGAAGGTGACAAAAATGAATAGCATGTCTCAAGGCCTTGTTGCCCTGTTGGAAATCAAGGGCAGCGATAAGACCTTTTTTTGTAACAAAAATCTATGGATCTAATTTTAGAGCCCCTAGAAGACAGTGTCATAGTTGAAGACTAGTACTCTATTTTGTGGCTAATAATGAGTCATTTCAATGTAGTTAGAAACAATCTTGAACACTTTGGTGATGCTGGGATTGATTGGGAGGACGTTAATGATTTCAAGGACTGTAAATAATATTTATGAGGGATGACATAACGACTAGAGGTTGCTGGTTTACATGGGATAATGATTATGAGGGACATGGAAACATCCAAAGCTGCATTGATAGAGTAATGTGTAATGATGTTTGGCTTCAAACTACGGAAAATTGCAAAGTGATAGCTGAGCTGCCAGGTATATCAGACGATTCTCCTCTAGTCGCAATGTTTAAATTAGAGAGCGAAAAAATTAATGAACCTTTTCTTTTTCGCAGAAAAAAGACAATTTGAAAAAGGGTTGGAATATCCAAATTGAGGGGAGCCCGATGTATCATATCTAAGCTTACACAGTTGAAAGACTAGATTGTTAAACAAAAAATATTACTCAAATATTACTTGCTGCGTTAATGAAAAGGAGTTGGTCGATGAAATCCAAGGAATCAGATTCTTAACAAGGGACTACAAATTGGATAACGTCCAAGAAAAAATGTACATAGACTTTTTTGTACACCAGGAGGAGGCATGACTTTTTTGTACATATTGGATAAAACAAATTTTTTTGCTCCATTTCCTGTATCATCCCGTAATTTTGAGTAATTCATTTTAGCGGTTAAATTGCATATGTGACGAAATTTAATGTAAATGAGAAATAATGTGAATTAGTATATATTACTTTCTGAGAATAAGGTTAATATATATCTGTAAAGATTGATTTTATGAAGACCTATGATTCGGTGAATTGGGACATTATTGAGGATGTTCGTGAGACGATGAATTTTCCGAATTAATTTATTACTTGGATTAAGGAATGATTATGTACACCAAGTATCTGGTTGAATATTAATGGAGGTGTTGAAGGATACATTAAAGGGTCAAGACAGGCTGTATTTCCCCTTATTTGTTTGTAGTGTTCTAAAAGGCATGTCTAGGCCTTAGACTTGGGCGAAACGCGTCACCTTAACCATTTTATGCCTTACTCTTGGTAAAAGGCTTAAGGCGCATTTTTTTAAAACAAAAAAACTTTAGTGAAACGATATCGCCTTTTAAAAACTTTTTTTAAAAATCGAACCAATATCTCATTCAAAACAGTTAAAAGGAAAATGGTATTCCAAACCTCTTTGCCTCTCGTCCAAAAAAACGCGCGTATTTTTTTCTTAGTTTTTAAAAAAACTAGTATTTTAGTTTGCATATACTCAGACTTATTGTAAGGTATGTACCATTTTGGTATTTTTAATAGCCTTGCTATAGTTAAAATATATAAAAAAATCCCTAAACGCCTTTTTAGGCCTAAGACCGGCCTAGGTTTCTTAGGCTTAAGGCTTGGCCTCAACACCTTGGTCACCCTCGCGTTTTTTAGAACCTTGGTTTGTACTAGTTATGGAAGCATTCTCTATGGTTGTAGGTGATGACATTGAGAATTGCAAGTGTAGCCGGTATAACGTGTTGTGTTGTGGCTAAACAAAATATCAATAGATACAAATTGATTAAAGTCCTGCATAACAAAATCACTTTCGTTAAACATAACTCAAACACTTAGATCCAAATGGAAGGGTTCTTGATTTTTCCTAATTTAGTTATTTATACCTCATGTGTGTATGTATATATATATATATATATATATATATATATATATATATATATATATATATATATACAGTACCGCTCTTGTGCAGACTAATTCCCATTTTAAGAGTGCAGACCAGACATGTGTCACCTGGCGGTGAGTCCAGAAAAGAGAGAGAGAGCGCCTATAATTTAGTCGATAATTTCTAGGGTCACCGCCAGGTGACACATGTCAGGTCCGCACTCTTAAAATGCTGGTGGGTCTGCACAAGAATATATATATATATATATATATATATATATATATAAAGAGAGAGAGAGAGAGAGTCAAGCTCCCGTACGGGAGCCCAAATGAGGGATCCCGTGCGGGGTATTTTTGAGAAAAAAAAGTTTTTAAATTTTTTTTTTTGTGGGTTATAAACATTTCAGTGCACTCCTGTAAAAACATCAGCTCAAAATAACACTTTTTGGTATTTTAAAAAAATGGGTCAATATTTGACAGTTTTTTAAGCAGCTTAAGTACCGTAAAAAATTGACCCATTTTTTTAAAATACCAAAAAGTGTTATTTTGAGCTGATTTTTTTACAGGAGTGCACTGAAATGTTTATAACCCACACACAATATATATATATATATATATATAGTCAGTCTCTACAACATATCTCATTAAACATACCTATGAACATACCTATTTTTTTTAAATAGTACAAAAATATTTGAGTTAATATTTTTTCTATGGGTTCATGATATTTCAATGTGCCCCTGTAAAAAAATACTCAGATCAAAATAATGTGTTTTGATATTTTTAAAAAATAGGTAAAAAAACTGGCAAACTCATAGTTTTTTGACATATTTTTTAAAAACAACAAAACTCATTATTTTCAATTGGATTTTTTTATTTGGTCACATTGAAATATCATGAACCCATATAAAAAATATCATCTCAAAATTATTTTTTTACTATTTAAAAAAAAGGGTATGTTGTTAGGTATGTTGGAGGGCCTGACTATATATATATACAAAATAAAGCTATTGTGCGGATCCGTCCGTATTTTAAGAGTGCGGACCGGACAAGTATCACCTGATCGTGAGACTAGAAATTATAGGTGCTCTCTCTCTCTTTCCTGAGCTCACCGCGAGGTGACACATGTCCGGTCCTAACTCTTAAAATACGAATCGGACGGCAAAAATTTCGAAAGTACATAATCTTGAAACGACAAAAAATTTCAAAATATGTAATTGTAAAATGACAAAAATATCGTTCCCTAACAAAACAAAGTGTAATTTTAAAAAAAATTGGTCATAATCTCCCTTGTTTATAGGACTATCTACTCTGCTTAACAAATAAAAAATTGTCCAATACCCTTCAAATAATCTAAATTCATCAAAAAAATGAATTCACATTGCCTCTAATAAACAAAGTGTCCATTTAAAAAAAATTGGACATAATCTCCTTTGTTTATTGGAGTAACCACACTCTTAAGGGATAACAACAAATCCAAAAATATTAAATGATCTCAAATTCATCTAACAATATTAAATGATATTAAGGCCAAAAAATTTAGTTATCATACATAGTTTATACAAGTACCTATATAATCACCGTTGTAGCCCAATCCATGGGTTAGATGCCTAAACTTCTAGCAATAAAAACAATAATTTTAGGGTTTATAAATTAAGTTTAAAAACACCAACCACTAAAACGAAAACATAATAGATTTAGAGAAACCAAACCTAAAAATCCTTTAAATACTCACCCACATTCACATAAATGCTTTAATTTCAGAAAGAACCAAATTATGAAGGTGGTCATATAAAAAAATGAGGTTTAGATCTGAAATGATTATGAAACACACAAAGCCCTAATAAAAAAATGAGGTATCTTGGGTTTACATCTGAGATGATTATGAAACACACAAAACCCTAATAAAAAAATAAGGTATCTTAGGTTTTGATTTGAGATGATTATGAAACACACAAAGCCCTAATAAAAATTACCTGTTGGATGAGGAGGAGGTCGGTAGAGGCAGGATATGGGAGGTGGGCGGCGGACGGCAGACGGCAGAGGCGGGGGTCTGTTGTGGGGGATTTGGTATGTGGGGCAAGTTAAAAATGGTAGAGGATTTTGAAGGGGGTTCCCTAGTGGATGAGGAGGAGGTCGGTAGAGGCGGGATATGGGCGACGAGGGGCGGACGACGAAGAGCGGACGTCAGAGGTGGGGGTTGAGGGCGGCATAGGCGGGGGGCTGTTGTGGGGGATTTGGGATGTGGGGCAAGTGAAAAATAGGAGAGGATTTGGAGGGGGGTTCGTAAGAAAATGAGGAGACGGGGACAAGGCAAGTTCAAGAATTGATATGGCGCATTTGCCATCTTACAATGGTTAAATGGTGACATGGCACAATCTTGAACCCTTAGATCGTCCCAAAAAATTCAATATAAACCGTTTATATTTTGGAACAGTAAAACACCCTCCTATCATATATATATATATAAGCAAATATCATACCGTGTTGGGAGGGGCGTAGCGTAGCTGAGGCGGCGCTAAGGGGAAGAGAATTGTGAGTGGGAGAAGAGAATGATTTATGAGGGAAGAAAGATAAATGTTTTGTGTGCGGGGAGAATTGTGGACTGTATTTACTTGGGCATGAGAGCAATTGTGAGTTGTGGAATAATGGAATCCAAGGGCTCTTGTAAGTTGTTAAATAGGTACTGATCTAAGGGAAAAATTGGAAATTCAAATTTAAAAAAAGAAATTGATTTCCGATCCAATTTTTTCCGGAAAAATCAGAAATTGGAGAGTCGAAAATCGTCAAACTAAAAATTCATTTCAAAACCAAAAAAATCTAATTGGAATTCGAAAAAATTGAAAGTTTAAGAAAAAAACACAACCCTATGTGAGAGATTTGTAAAATGGGTCACTAAGACCATAACAAATGACTCCACATTTGTGACACTACTTCAAAATTAGTTGATTGATTAAAGTTTTTTTTTTAAATTTAACCCCATTTTCTTAACACGTTATTTAACTTAACCCTCACTTTTTAAATGTTTTTGACATAACTCTCAAATTTTTAACACCATTACCACTTTGATAAAAAAATATTTCTTAGTTAGAAATTCCCAAATTAGATTTTTGATCAAAATATCCTTATATTTCTTTAAAAAAAAAATCGCACTTGATCTTCTTCCTCAAATTAAAATTCTATTTTTCAATCAAATCCTCATACTTCCTTATTTACAGTTCACACCACCATTGTCAAATATCATCCATCTGCATTTCAACCCAAACACTAGGGGTGTGCAACGGAACTAGGAAAATCGATAAATTGAATCAAACCAGGTTCATTGGGTTGGACTAGATTTATTTTTTCCCGTGACAGTTGAGTTCCGATTATAAAAATTACAATTTTTTTTGGTTCAGTTCTATTCGATTCCTAGTTCCATCACCAAAACAAATCGATCCAATTCGAAAGCAATCAATGAACCAAGTCCAAACTAAAATGTTCTAATCCAAACATGTTTTTCTACTCTTTATCTGTATATGAAAAATATTGTTTTCTCTTTATGTTAAAATTGTATGTTAATTTTTGACTTGCGTTATCTAGATTAAATATATAATGTTTGCTTATAGTGCCATTTTAAAATTATATTTGAGAAAAGTTAATATTTTAATTATTTATTTAAATACATTTTTAAAACGAAAATTGATCCGAATCAATCCAAGAAACGTTGGTTCTATTCTAGATATAATCGGTTTGATTTTAGATATAATCAGTTCGGTTTCGGTTAAAAAAATGTGAAACTAATCAACTTCGGTCCTAGTTTCGAGTTAGTAATGAAACTGAGCTAACCCGAACCGTGTGTACCCCTTCCAAATACCTCTCCCTGTTCAAATGCTAAAATCCTTGGCAACCACCACCACATCACCTCCATCGTAACAAGTTAAAAGTCATCATACGCACCCCATCAATCTATACCTATCATTATTAGTCACACCGACAACCACCGAAAAATCTATTTCAACCCATCTTCAGTGAACCATCGCCAACAACCACCACGTCCTCGCTAGATCCCCATCAAAACCCTCATCGTCTTTTTAGATTAACACCTAAGAGAGAGAGAGAGAATAAAGAAAAAATAGGAAGAAGAGAGATTCTCATGGACAACGGACTCGACTACTCACGATCGGACCTTTGTCCCTATTGGTGCCAGTGTTTTGGTATACAGATGTTGGCTTGATGGGGGTTCGTGTAATACCCCATTTTTCTGTGTATAATTTAATTGTGTAATTAATTATTTAATGGCGTGTTGTGACAATGAAACGTCACTTATTATATTTTTTTTTTTATGATGTATAATTTGTATTCGTGCTACACGAATTATCTCCACTTGAAAACGAACATAATACACGATAATATATTAATTAAATAATTGAAGTGATTTAGTATTATGGGCGACTATGGAATGGTCAGTGATTTGGTATCGAGAGTTTTCTTATTGGATTGTTCCCTTGGTGTCGGGTTCCACTGATCATAAAGTAGTTTCTTATAATGTCGAATCACATGTAACCGATGAATAATTAACTTTTATATTAATTGACTCGTACTGCTTATAAGTTAAAATGGAAGAATTAATTTATTAAAAATTTTCATATATCGTGTTGGACTTTAGGAAGTGTAGAATGTTTGTTTTTGGCTTAAAATGGCGAAGTTTACGCCCATTAAATTAGTAAATGGCTTGGGTAGAAACTTGGGCCATTTGGATTACTATTTGGGCCCATTTGGTTAATGTTAATTTTAGGCCTAAGGTTAATTTCTTGATTAAAACTTATATTTGCTTAAGATGGAAAACAAAAAATCTTATTCAACACACTACACCAAAAACACCAAATTGTCACCTTTTTTCTAGCGAGCTATTGTCACGGTAAAAAATCGTGGCAAAAAGCATGTGTGTATTGTCACGATCTTTGACCGTGACAACACTTTGTCAAGGACTTGTCAAGGTCAACGACCGTGACAATCACATGTACCTTTTTTAACTCAGCTAAAACACAATGCTCCTCTACTAAAAAACCCTAGGCATTTGTATTCTTACTCTAAAGAAAACCTAAAACCTCCCCTGCTCACAAAACCTCTCGTCGTCGAGCACAAAACTGATCCTCCCACCACCGCAGTCGATCGTCGTAGCCTTTGACGGTAATAAAACCTTTCCATTACAAAAAACAAACTGATTTATGACTCAGGTTTGATCTCTTACATTTTTCTAATATTTATATGAAATTGATTTGCCTTGTGGCTTTATTGTCTTGTGAGTTTATCACCCAGGTTGAAAATAGTCTCAATAGCTATTGTCTTGTGAGTTTATCACCTAAGTTTAAAGATTTATCCTGGATTGATTTGCCTTATTAGTTTATTGTAATTTTTTTTTTAATATTTATGTGACATTGATTGATTATATGGTAGTGTGAGAACGTGTTCTTGATTATATATCTTCGTATCTAATTTTAAAAAGAAAAAAATCTTTAAATTATTTGTTTTTTATTATAAAATGGACAACCCTCAAAGTCCGTTGGCCATAATTGATTTTAGGGTGAAATGCAAGATATCCCCTAAATTATCACTCAGGTTGAAAATAGCCTCAATAGCTATACATAATCCATTTTCTAAATTGGCCATTTTTTAGGATTTTCAGTACAAATGTAAGCTTTTAGATATAAATCTCGTTTGAGCTTGAATGTGTTTGTTGACTTGACTATGTCTGTTGATTGTGTTTATTTCTCATTTGAGATGTGAGCAATTTGAACTATTTTTAGAAATTGATCCATGGCTTCACATTTTTTAGTTCTTGACTATGTTTATTGCTCGTCTGAACAAAATACCCATATATAATTATTTTTGATGTGTTAAAATTACAATATTTACAAATTTTGGGGTTCAAATAGTTTTTCCTTAACTTTATTTTTCTTAAAATCATTTTGGCATTAAAGTTGATCTAACAAATAAAAAGTATGGGCCTAAAAAGACATGTTCACTCTATTACAGGTATAAAGTTACCCTAGAAACCCAACTTGGTATTGTAATATGAGTAGGGATGAATTGGCGTTGAAGGTCAACGAACTTAAAAATGAGACGCAGGAAAGTCTTGGCGGTCTGAGAAAGTCGGTGAACAATGTGGAGGCCATGGTCAAAGAAGCCTTAACTGAATATGGTAGGTATATTAAAGGTAAGGAGGAAAAGGTGATGGATGAGAGAACAAAGACTCCATCTCACACACCCTCATCGATCTTCCCTGCAAATTCCTTTCCCTACGGATTCCAATCTTCTATACAGACTTCATATCCCATTGATGAAGAGATAATGGCCCTCCACGACTTGACTGGAGGTGTTGGAATATCAACGGGGATAAGGGATAAGGGTGTGCAAATGAATGATTCGGTGAATGGCCATCCAATTCAGTCCTTCGAGTGCAAGATCTGCATCACAAGTATCGTTCCCGAGAAAGAAGATGAAAGATTGTGGTTGGGTACTCAATGTGGTGTAAGTAACATTCAGGGTAATTTGGATTCAATTATTGTGTGGCCTACCCAACTTTTTCAGAGGTCGGCTCAGTAAACATTATGTTGTTGTTGGTTTGGTAACATTATTTTTGCTGCTGGGGTTTGTGGTTGTGTTTGATAACATTATTTGGTTATTTAACGTTATTGTGGTTGAGTTTGATAACATCATTTGGTTGTATATATGTTTTGGATTGTATTGGTAGGTTTTATGGATTTCGTAAATTGAAAAATGAAGAAATAATACTGCTAAGCAGTGGCCATACTGCCCAATAGTTTTTTTTTAAAATTCTGCCCAGATTTATCATGGTCTTTAACCGTGACAGGACCATGACAATATTAATAGTTTTCACGATCAAAGCCCATGACATAAAACCCGTGACAAAATTGTCACGATCAATGACCATGACATAAACCTTTGTCTCCCTTGAAACAGTCACGGTCCATGACCGTGACAAAGATGATTTGTCATAGTCTTTGATCGTGACAAATATGTGTTTTTGTGTTAGAATATTAAGAAATCATTTTATTCTGAATTGAACCCTTTTATAATATGATATTATTCAATTAAAATGATAATTTTTGAAATTAGTTAATTGTTATATTAAACTTAAATCTCACATTAATGAATTAGGATATTTTGATGTTAAATCCTATAAATTAACCTTAAATATCTGGATAAATTTAATATACACTAATTCATATTAATGATCCGTATAAAACACCTATTGTTTAATCCGAAATTGAATTAAATCTGAGATGAATTGGGTAAAATTATGAACTTAGGGTTTTAAAATTCATAATCAATATGAAATTAATGTGTAAATCCTTGTCCAAATCACCTAAAACCTATATTATATGTTAAATTTTGATCTAAAAAGTGTTTAAGGATCATAATAAGTTATTCTTGAGGCGTTAGGACTTTAGGATGGTTAATCCATGGAAGACTAAGGTTTTTAGGTTTGTAACTTGGGGTTTGGGAAAGAAGAAACCCATAACTTTAAAAGGTTTAGATATGCTCGATGTGCCAATGGTTAAATTGCCCCACGCGAACGATAATGTACACATGGTTAATTAACCCCGTGCGAATGATAGCGTGCGCATGACTTAGATTAGACATGTGCGCACGGTTTGGGCGGGGAACCTAAATTGTTGGATTTTTTTATTTTTAACTAATTTGGGATAATTAATCATAAAATTGTGTTACCTCTATTAATCGATAAGTAGACTGGATTTTCTGTATTTGATTTATGTGTAAATAATACCATAGTGTGAGTACTCGTGGGGGACTTATTAGGAGGGATTTTAATGGGGGCGCGTACAATGTTGACACATTAGTACCCCAATAATTAGATTGCCTATACCTTAGTCCCATTTTCCCTCTATTCTACGTGCTGAAAGTACTCATTGTTCCTAATGGGGGTAAATAAAAGGATCCCCTCGTATAGCCTAGGGTATGGGGATATATGTTTGGTGTGAAGGCATAGTGATTATCCTTTGCTGAGGCTTTAAGTTCATAGGTTCACGATGACCTATAACTACACCTAATACACATGAGTGATCCCCGAAGTTGTTAGGGATAAGCCTTCGTATCTTATGTATGGTATTTGTGAATATACCCTCTATTTGGATATGAGTAGGGACAAGCTCACTTGAATATTGGACTTATATGACTGTTTATCATTTTACTGTGAGTATTCTAGTGATATATATATGAGATACTTGTCCATGAAATCCTTTAATTATAAATAAATGGGAAAGATTTATAAGTATATATTTTTGGGTTCACTTGGGATTGAGATTAGACATGCATGTGATATTTAGGATGTTTGGATATGGATAACTTAAAAGCATCTAAAATATGGGATGAATATGCATTCTTATTATTGTAGCCAAAATTTAGTTAAATACTTATTCTTTTTAGACTTGCTAGGTTTAATCCTTGTAAGATTATAGTATACTCGATGTGATTCATAAAATAGATTGTCTAAATTACTTGACAAAACATGCTTGAGTCTTTATCCAAGAGGTCAACGAAAAACTTCATCAATGAACAATATTCACTTAAAGTCGAACCTCAAGTACACCTCGTAGGAAAAGGTATAAGACTTAGAGGACTTAAATTCAACTTGGTCAATATGTTTTTATATTTGGCAAAATCTTTTCTATTTAACCTTGGTTTTGCAATTTTGTCAAATACATATACAAGTATACTTTTCATATAGAAAAATCTATTTTATAAATAATTGCATCATTTTGTATATTTTAAGTATGCGCGTTCATACAAGAAATAAACGTACTTAGATTTTGCCTCAAAACATATTTTGAAAAATCTTCTAAGGAAAACAGAACAAAATTTTCTAGACACACACGTGACCTGCCTCGCTTTAGCTTCGCTGCAGTGACGTAATAACTCACTGCAACGAAAGCTTATCATTGGCATTTCCTTGTCCATAATCCATAACCCTAGACAATGGCGTAACTTGCCTCACTACAGTTTCACCACAATGATGGCCTTCCTTATTACATCGACACTGTCTCATTGGTTTCTTGTGTCCTCGTGCAAAATTTTCGGACATTGGTGCGCACTGTCTCGCTTTTGGTTCACCGCAATGACTCAATAGATCATTGTAGCGACATTGCGACAAAATTCACCTGACAGTGTGTAAACGCAGTTGGAGAATCCCCGGGTTTGAAATAATAATCTCAAATTAAAATATTTAATTTCCTTTTTAAACAAATGAATGCGGAAGCGTTAAATACAAGTGATGATTCCACAAAACAACAAGGCCGGGTTTTAATATCTTAAGAAACAAATTAAAACAACATAATTCAAGTCCTAGAAATTTGCCTAAGTCATGATTAACAATTATATCCAAAATTAGGCGAAACCAAATTAATGCAAGTGACTTGAATAAACCAATTTTACCCAATATTTAATTTAAGTCCCAAATTAAATGAGTGTGATAATTAAACCGAATTTTATCTTGAATTAAACCTAAAGCATGCGTTCTAACTGATGTGCAAGATAAAATACACAATGTCACACTACACCGCGATATACGAGGAAAAACCCACTAACGGGAAAAAAACCTTGGGACGGCCCTAGCCTCAAATCCACTAAAAACGGTATTACAAAATACAAGACAAAAGACTTACTTCCTAAACTCGAACCCTCTCAAGCCGTGATGCTCCTTCTTGTATCAACCTCCAATTAGCGGATAACCAACGGACCTCCACCGTGGTCTCGGAATACACCGATAGGACTTTAAAACGGTCACCGTCACCCGAACATGGAGCCTTTCTCCAAACGGGTAGAATCTCAACAAAGGTCTTCTTTGTGATGGGGTGTAGAAGCAAATCCGAAACGTCTCTTGAATTCGGTAGAGAAAACCGGTGCCAAAAACTCCAAGTAAGGATATGTATATATAGAACTTGGAATAAACAACAATGGGTGTAAACTAGAGTGTGTATGAATTTTCCATTAAAAATTAACACTCAAAAACTTGAACATTTTCCCTAAATAAATTTGCTCTCAAACTCTCTCTAAGAGATGGATATGGAATGGAAAAGTTCACTTGGAAAATGTGTTTCCCGCACATAATAAAGTATGAAAAAGTTGGTTGAAAACCAAGTGGAGAAGTGGGGAAAAAACTGCCAAAAACTGCTCAAAACCGTTCCCGCCTGACGTCTCGTTCGAACGAGACTTCTAACGAGCGACCAGTCTGGGCTCGTTAGAATCTCGTTAGATATCTCGTTAGAACGAAAACTCGTTCGAACGACATATCGAACGACTGACCAGATAAGGGTCATTGGCAAACTCGTTCGAACGAAATCTGGTTCGAACGAAAAAACTCGTTCGAACGACATTTCAAACGAACAAACAGAAAGATTGTAAAATTTGATTTTGGCCCAGAAACTTTGATAAACTTTTATATACTTATTTTTTAAGTTTCTAATTGATTCTTTCTGAAAAATAAAATGCAGTTTTTATTAACCTAACACCCAATACAAATTGTTCCAAGCTCCTATTTACATATAATTACATTCATACCTTGGGAGCATGGAACCTTAGTTGATGACGTAGAAACGAGGCACACAAACCGGCATTTTGATGAAGCTTTAAGTTCTTTGCCGCTACGTCTTCAACATACACTTCATAGGCTTGAGAATGTTACAATAAATACTATCCTATGAATAAATGTTTTTGTCCGAAATTGAGCCAAAACTATATATGGACTCAATTGGAAATTTGTGTCCTTACACAGTGCTGAAAGTCACTTTTGCACAAGATCTTTCTTAAAGATTTTATTGGTTAGTGTGTAATAACATTTTGGGTGACTTAGACCCTAATTTGAATAGTTTTTAAAAGTGTGACACCTAGCATTTTGTCCTTTAACTCTTTTCAAATCAAAATGCTATAAGTTAGTGTGTTGTTTAATCTTCCAAACCAAGAGTGAGATCTTTGAAAAAAGACTTTTGCTCATCAAATTCTTTCATATATTTGAGAGCACATTTTTCACTCATCTTTTTTGAGTTCTTTCAAGCCATTATTTTTAATAGAGGTATGTTTACTCACCTTGTGTTAAAAATATAATTTTCATTAGCGAGTAAATATCATCTCCTCCTTGGCTTGGAGAAACTCGTTTTGAGATTTAAAGCACCACACCTTTATAAACATCCCAACACACATATATATAAAATTCTCTCAAAGATCGTGGCTGTAACATTTTGGTTGCTTGAAGGTTCCATCCTGAAACAACACAAAGTTGCTTCTATTTTGAAGAAAACAATTTTGGCAAAAGGATTTGAAAGCATTTGTTGCGAACCAAAACTTATCGCGATTGTGCAACGTACTCTAGCTGTTGCTACTCTCTATGAAGAATATAGTGGGAAATAGTGTCTAATCGGTTGTAGTGTCGTGAGGTTATAAATTTATTTCTTCTAGTTGTAAATCTCCACTATAGTGAATTTGTCGTTCTTATCGTCTAGAGTTTTTTTTTCCATTAATGGGGTTTTCCCTCATACATCCGGTCTTGTGCTTATTTTACTCTTTTCAAATATTTTAGAATCATTGTTTTAAATAAGAAGATAAAACTTGATGATTCAAAAATATAGTAAAATATTTGTTCACATAGACTTTTGTATTATTAAGACGTTTTACAATAATTAATTAACAAACCTTTTTCTTAAATTAGGAGAATTAAATTTTATTTGGGTTTCTACCTTCGACAAAAAACACTCTCAATCCTATTTGTGGAATCTATTATCAGGTCCTAGGCAGCCGTTGCCACCACAACCCTGATCCTTTCTACTCAATACCAGTTCCAACTCATCTATATTATGTAGGTGTCGAGCATGTATGCTCATTTTCATTTATTACAATTTATTTTCGGTACTATTGAGTCAAATTACTATAATGAGATTTCTTTTATGGTAAGGTTAGAACGGTTACCTTAAGAGATGAGTATTATGTCCTAAGAAGGTTATGGTATTCCATAGATTTGTTTAATGTTAGTGTTCTAGGGTCTTAAATGCATCCATCACATTTGTGCATATTGTTCTTTGATACTTTAGAGCCCTGTTATTTAGACTTTTATACCCTTATTTTTGTATGATTACTTATACGTTGTTATTTTATTATCTTTCAGATGGTGAACACTTAGAAGAGAGCCACACGTTATAGGCCGACTGCGAATGGTAAATCAGCTACATAACAATCACAACAAGGGTAAGCACCAACACTTGTGCCAACAGATCTGGGAGCAATTATTGTGCAAACTGTAGCCGTGACTATGGAAGTTATGCTCCAGGATCATCCACCACAGCCACCATCGGTGGCTGTACTTGCCCCTCACACCACATCTGCCTAGGAGAGATGCAGGAGTGCCTTTGGTAAAGGCAATCCACTATAGTTTGCTGGATCTAAAGCCCCATAGTAGCTTTACAATAGAGGAGAGACATTTAGAGGGACATACCATTGGTAGAGTCCTCATAGGTGCAGAGATAGATGATGGAGAGTTTTAGATGTATGGGGGAGGATTTATAGTGGTGGGAGACGATCAACACAGAGGAGGGCATATCACAGTTAACTATTTAGCAGTTCTGAAGTAGGCTTGAGGGAAAATATTTTTCACCCCTCAATAGGCGAGTTTGAGATCTTCGTTCACAAGATTATGATAGGAGGAGCGCATTGTCACTAAGTATGAGCATGAGTTTATCCGTCTTGCTTTATTTTCCCCAGTTTAGGTGATCATGAAGGCAAAAAGGATGGATCGATTTATTCGAGGTCTTAGATGGAGGATCAAGCATGCATTGCTTGTTATCCCAGACTTTACTACTTACATTCAGGTAGTGGAAGCTGCACTGCTACATTGTCAGAATCATTGTGACTTTCAAAGGGAGAGGGAGTTGAAAAAGGAAAATGTTGGATCCAACTTAGGACCGATGACTGGTGAGTCATCCCGGGCACATGGAGGTTCACAAAAACATTAGATAAGACAACCACAAGGGGATCAACCCCTTAATATTTTGAGTGTGATGACCAACACCATTTAGGAGGTCAAGTATAGGTCCACTCTGTCTAGGGAGAACATGGTCAGCATCATCAGGACTCGCTTGGCCAGAGGTAGAGAGGAAAGGGCTGATAGGGCCAACGATAATATAATTGACCCAATGGCTAGGGACAAAAGGGTCATTGTTAAAACCGTCCTATTAGAGGTCCGTGTTTTACTTGTAATGAGTTAGTTCACTCATTTAGGAGACGACCTAGGGGAAACCAGGACAGTCAAGGCCAAATTTAGTAGGGACAACAATAGGTTTTGCCAACCCTATATCATTATGAGGCCTTGCTACTCACTGTCACATAATTCGATATTCCTACTACTACCCAGAGGCCCATTGCAGAGCCACCCATAGTTGCATTATGGACATGTGTAAACATCTATCAGCAATACTGACAGACCATATTATAGATCGTAAACAGTACGCTTTAGGTTTATGGTAGTTATGCATGGATTTTTTTGACATGGGAGCATCGCATTATTTTTTTAGTTATGCTTTTGCTGAGAAATCAAGGTTATTAGATATTGTTATTGACGTTTTTATGTACGTGGATACCATAGTGGGTAAGGGTTCTACCTTATGTAATGTTTGTGGATACATGGCAATGGATATTGGTCGTTTGTGTTTCTCAGCAAATTTATTGATTTTAGATATGGGGACATACGATGTCCTTTTAGGGATGGATTGGTTAGGGCAATACCACACATAGCCATGCCTAGGCAATCACGTTTGCCATTCTCGATCAAAATATTTTTCTTATAGCCATGCCTAGGCTTGGGGGAGGGTTAAGCACTCATTTATATTATATTGATGCGACTACATTCGAGGAGGTCACCGTATCATTATAGTCGATACCGATTGTCCCGGAGTCTATAAATGTGTTTAATGAGGTACCAGGGTGACCACTAGAATGATAGATAGATTTTTGTATTGATTTGTCATCAAGTAGTAGGCACATTATGAGGGCACCATGCCGGATGGCTCCATTAGTGATGAGGGAGTCGTGGGAGAAGATTCAACAACTCTTGAGTTAGGCTTTCATATGGAGGAGTACTTCTTCATGGGGAGCTCTTGTGTTGTTTTATGAAGAAGGATGGTTCGCTAAGGTGGTATGTGGACTATAGGGAGATGAACAAGGTCACAATATCGAATAAGTATCCATTTTCACGTATCGATGACCTGTTCGATTAGTTGAGGTGTGGGTTATTCTTTTCAAAGATCGAATTACGTTCAGGTTATCATTAGTTGCATATTCAGGAGGAGGATGTATAGAATATAGATTTTTTGACGCGTTATGGATCGTCTGAGTTTTAGGAAATGCCGTTTGGTTTGACCAACATGCCAGCGGTGTTTATAGACTTGATGAGTTTGGTGTTTTTCCTATTCATCATTGTGTTCATTAGCGATATACTAGTGCATTCTCGATCTGAGGAGGATAATGCACACCATTTGAGGATTGCCTTACAGATGCTTTGGGAGCATAAGTTGTATGCTAAGTTCTCTAAATTCAGATTATAGTTGAGGGAGGTGCAATTTTTTGGGCACGTTGTGTCAGAGGGTGGGATTTCAGTGGATCCTAGAAAAATATCGACCGTTATGGATTGGATTAACCCACGGTCCTATGGAGGTTAGGAATGTCTAGGGTTTGGATGGGTACCACAAAAGGTTTATTGAGGGGTTCTCAAAGATTTTCGAACCACCGACTCACCTCACTCGAAAGGGGGTACCATATGTTTAGAGCGTTGATTCTCAGAGAGCATTCAAGGATCTTAAGGAGAGACTCATGATTTCACCCATACTTTCTTTATCAGGGGTGGAGTGGAGTAATTGGTTTACACCAATGCATCACTTCAGGTTTTTGGAAGAGTTTTGATGCATGAGGAGAGGCCCATAGCTTAAGCCTTCTGTAAGCTTATGCCTCATGTGGGAAACTACCCAACCCATTATTTTGAATTAGTAGCGATAGTCTTTTCTCTTCGTATATAGAGACATTATATGTTGGGTCAGAGGTCTACACTATTTTAAAATCACAAGAGTCTGTATTATTTATTCACTCAGTGGGAGTTGAGCATGTGACAAAGGACATGGTTGGAGTTTATTAAGGATTACCATTTCTTGATTCAGTATCATCCGGAGAAGGAGAATGTGATAGCCAAAGCATTAAGCTGTAGACCGACCATTTTTATGGAAGCTTTATGGGAAGAGTATGGGTATGAGTTACCTGATTTGTGGGTGGATAAGTGGGATACCTTGTGTATGATGGATTTATCAAAGAACTTTTTGGTAGATGTGTCCATGACACCTGCTATTGTGTTGAGGGTGATTAAGGCCTAGACTTTGGACTCTTCTTATTAATAAAAGGTGCAAGATATTTTATATGTAGGGATTCCCTTTTACTCTATCGGTTAGGATGGAGGATTGAGATTCAGGGGCGTTTGACTGTGCCAGAGGGTCGTGAGTTATGGAGGGACATTTTGGGCGAGGGATATGTTTTGTGGTTCACTACGCACCCTATGGGTGACAAGATGTATCATGACACTAGGAGATAATATTGGTGGAAGAGAGACATTTCCAAGTTTCTGTCTAAGTGTTCCACCTATTAGTGAGTCAAGATGGATCCCCAGTAGGAGAGTTGTAGCCAGTGAATATCCCTGTACAAAAGTGAGAGATAATCTCCATGAATTACATCATGGGGTTCCTGAGGTCCTAGAGAGGATATAATTTTGTCTAGGCTATCATCGATAGATTGAGAAAGGAGGCTCATTTTCCTTCGTACGGATGGACTGGACCATAGAGAAGTAAGCCAGATTCTTTATTGTAAAGATTGTTCATCTTCATAACGTATCGCTCATGGAGTTTTCATATAATAATAGTCAGTAATAGGCTATTGGGATGACACCTCATGAGGTTTTGTACGAACGACAGTTTCGTTTACTAATTCGTTGGTTAGAGATAAGGGACAACAAGATGTTTGGCCCGAATGTCATTCGGGATACCCTAGATAAGGTGACACTCATCAGGGAGCATATGAAGACTGCCCAGGATCAACAAAAGAGTTACGCTGATAAAATGAAGCATAAGTTAGAGTTTCAGGTGGTGGGTTTGGTGATTTTGAAGATTTCCCCGATGAAGAGAGTTATGAGATTTCTATCCAAGGGGAAGTTGGCACCCCAATATGTAGGTCGCTTCACGATCTTGGATAGAGTTATCTCAGGGGCGTATTATTTGTCCTTACCAGACTATCTTTAATGGGTACACGATTTCTTCTATGTATCCATATTGAGTAGGTTCCTAAGGTATAAGTCAGCCTATCAGCACATCAACCTCGATAAGAATGAGTTGTATGCAGATGCGATCTACGAGGAGAGACCGCTTTGTATTCTTGACTAGAGAGACTAAATCTTCTATTAAAAGTCATCCTGTTAGTTATAGTCTAGTGAGGACACTACAACGACGCTGAGTAGACTTGGGAGAGAGATCACTACATGCATTAATGTATAAATTCTTGTTTAAATAATTTAAAACCTGTAGTATAGGTTAAATTTCGATCTAAAAGTTTTTAAGGACCATAATAAGTTTTTCTTGAGGCATTAGGACTTGAGGATGCTTCATCCATGACAAACTAGGATTTTAGGTTCATAACTTGGGGTTTGGGGAAGAAAAAACTAGTAACTTTTTAAAGTTTAGATACACACGCCATGCGCAAGGTTAAATGAATCCGTGCGAACGACATCGTATGAACGATTAATTAACCTCATATAAATGGCAGTGTGGCACGACTTAAATTAACTATGTGTGCATGGTTTGGGTAAGGAGCCTAAATTGTTGGATTTATTTTTCTTAATTAATTTGAGATAATTAATCGTAGACTTTGATACCTCTACTAATCCATTAATAGACTTGATTTTCCCTATTATTTTATTTGCAAAGCGTACCATAGTGTGAGCGTTCGTAGGGGATATACTAGGAGGGATTTTGACGGGACGCAAATGATATTGATCGCGCTGGTACCCTGGTGATGAGATGGGATTTACCTTAGTCCTTTTCCTCCCCAATCTTAAGTACTAAAAGTACTCATTGTTCCCAATCGGGGTTATTCGTAGGATACTATCGTATAGCCTAGGGTATAGGGCTATATGATTGGTGTGAAGGTGTAGTTATTATCCCTTGCTTAGGATTTAAGGTTTTAGGTTCAAAATGACCTATAACTATACCTAAAATGCACGATTGATCCATTAAAGCATTAGGGATAGGCCTTCATATCGTAAGTGCAAGCTTGTGCATAACCCACTTATTTGGATGTGAGTAGGGACATGCTCACTTGAATACTAGGCTTTTGTTATCGTCCATCAATTTACTGAGAGTATATTAGTGATGTATATATGAGACTTTTGTCCATGGAATCCTTTAATTATAAATAAAAAGATTTATATTTATACATTGTTAGTTTCACTACGCACAATATTTGTAGGTTCATGGGCGTGTCTAACTTAATAGGACTTTTTCTTATGACAAAATGAGTAATTTAAATTTCTTGAAAGCAAAGGATGAAATATAAATACTGAAATGTAAAGGCTGAAAATTGAATAAATTTTCATTCAATTAAAGGAAAGTAAGATTACATTACTAAAAATTAAAATATAAAAGGTAAAAAATGGTGCTGAAAATTAATGGATAAAATGTAAAGATATGGGTATATTTAATCATTTGGAGATCCTTTCTGTCTTCCTAAAGGGTTGGATTTATAATTGTCTTAATTAATTAACTCTTTTTCGGCTCCAAGTAATTTCCACTTTGAATTTGAATGAATTCTCTATAAGAACCACCCATGTTTGACTCTAAATAACCTCAAATTCAAATTCAAATAATAACCAATTTAAACTATCCATTACTTCCATAAAAAATTCTTGTAATAACGACCATATAACCATCACTTACTTCTCCCGTCATCTAACCATGTGTCAAAAAATGTCACGAGGTGAATCCGATAAAATATGGTGTAAATTTAGATGGTGGAGACTTAATAAGTGAAATGTACAAAACTTTTTCCTAATTGAAATAGTTATCCACGTTGATGATCATAGTAAAAAGTACCGTAATTTATTTCCCTATTTCAACTCCTATTGTTATCAAATAAGGTGAATAAATTCATCCCACTACACCAAATCTGTCGAATTATCACGGTCATTGATCTTCACAAGTTGGACTTGTCAAGGTCAATGATCATGACAATTCTGGGGGTGACAAATTTTTTTGTCACGGACTTGTCACGGTCATTGACCGTGACAAGGTCGTTAGAATTATCACGATCATGTCACGGGCCTTGACCGTGACAAGCGTTATCACGGTTAAAGACCATGACAAAACCGTGACATTGTTTAAAAATTGTCACGGTCATTGACTGTGACAAGTCCGTGACAACTTCCTTTGTCAAGGACTTGTCACGGTCAATGACCGTGACAATTCTGGGTAGAATTGAAAAAAAATCTACTGGGCAGTATGGCCACTGCCACTGCCTAGCAGTATATATGTACCTGTTATAGCAACGTTGTACCTGTTCAAACATTATATATCCAGATAAAATAAAGATAATGCAAATATACATTCAAAATAGAAACAATCCCGTACCTGTTCAAAACTTTGGCATTCTCCACAAAGTACCTTAACTGTTCAACTCCATTGTTCGACCCCAATCTCGTAATTTCGATTTTCTTTAGGTGTGATCTCAAACAATTAGGTACATACCATTCCAACCACGATGTCCCAATTTATTTACAACAAAATGAAAAAACCTAATATAATAATAAACAACATCACCATCAATTATCTCAAATCTACAAACTATTTAGCTGGAAGTGATGTTATGAACCCTTGACGTACCTCAAAGATAAGAACCTCTAGAAGAGGACAAATTTTGAGAAAATCCAACACCAATTTCCAGTTACAGTTACACTATAAGAATCAGCCACTGCAAGACACTGCACAAGAGTGTAGTGCCACCCAACAAGCAAATATTCATAAAAATCAAAATCGAAATCGAAATTTAAATTTAAATATTCATATTCATATTCATATAAATATAAATACATTATCTGTAGTGCCACCCAAACAGCTAACTTGAGCTCATATGACACCTCCTTCCAACTAATGTACCCCGAGAAATTGTGTCAAATATAATTCCCTTCATATCTGAACACTAAGAAATGCAATAATCCTATGGAGTTATGCTCTGCAACTTCCTTCCAACCGTTGTGTAGCCAAACATCACCAGTTGAAGTTGTCAATTAGACTTTCCATATTTTCCCATGTTTTCCTAGAGGTTCCAAGTGGTGGGGTATGGAAAGTGTAATTGACAACTTCAACTGGCGATGTTTGGCTACACAACGGTTGGAAGGAATTTGCAGAGCATCACTCCATAGGATTATGGCATTTCTTAGTGTTCAGATATAAAGGATAGACGAAGAGATTCAGTCTCCTCTCCACAAATAGGATACCCCAAATAACTATGTACTAATCACCTATTAAAGGTAAGAAGAGTATATTCATGGATTAATATAAACAAAACTTAAATTTTAAATTCAAATTCAAATTCAATTTATAATAGAAAATTCCTCCAAAAGTAACAACTTTAAGCCACTAAGAATATTATACAGAAATTACGCATTCCCAAACTGTCCAAATGCATTGGAATATTTCGTTACAAATTGGAATATTTATTACAAATTGAAAAATTGTTTAAAATTCGGGTTATCATAAAAAATGGATTGATATTCGGTAGGAGCAGCCAAGTCATCCACACTACTATTTAGACATTTTGGCGCGTGTTGGACAATTGACCACAGCTCGTTGTTGATATACTTCGAGTAAAACACTTGGTTAACCTTTTGAAATGCACAAACAAATGGCTCATCGCTCAAGTGGTTGTCTCTCTTCAACTTGGACAAGTCAACCATGATCAAATTGGTGACATGATCAACTTTACAAGCATTTTTATCCTCAACTCTTACCCAGTCACAATAAAATACAACCTATTTGAAGCTTATATAATCAAATTCAAATATATTTCGGATTACACCATAGTAAATCATTTAAGCTTCAACGAGGTTTTTATCTTTTGCGCTCGCTCAAAAGAAAGTAAGAGCCTCGTATGAAATGCTCGAGTTCTGTACTTTTGTACTTTCCTCGTACACTTTAGCTCCAAAAATGTAACCGTTCAATCGATACTTTTTGTACTCTTATTCCACGAACAAGGATCCAATGGTTAGACGAGCAAGCCTTGATGTCGCATCACCCGTCTTTAAGAACTGAGAATATAGATAAATTAATTATATTAGTTGTAAAATTTGAGTGTAATATAACGTTATATAACATCCATTTTCATTATAATTACGTCTTGTGTCAACCACAGCCTAAATTCGCTATCTGATTGTACCATTGTTTTTCGTCTTTTATTGTTCTCACAGGCTTCATATTTTCTGCATATTACAAAATTAATCATGTATAAAATAATCTAAAATAATGTTAAATATTATAATAATCGAAACTTACTTTTTCAATTCTTCGACATCTTCATGTGTGTCAAATAGATAACGAGCTACTTGTTCATGTTGCAAACTCATTAATTTAACTCGTTTTCCCATCACATGACTACCATCATCGATGAACTCATCAGTGTCATCAATGCTAGTCGAGTCAGGCATATATTCCCGAGTATATATTGATGACTCCACGGTTATATATTCCTCTGCAATTGATCCTGCAATGTATCGCGTATTCTTGACGTAATCTTTAAAAAATTTCATCAATCTTTCAAACGGATACATCCATCGATATCTAACTGGACCACAAAGAAGTGCCTCATCGCATAGGTGTACCAACAAATGAACACTTATGTCAAAGAATGCTGGGGGAAAGTACTTCTCCAACACACAAATCGCTTTAGTCACCACTAATTTTGCGGCCACTTGTGTTCTCAATTGACTACCTTCTCACACAAGAGTGAGAAGGTAATACTAATTTTCATAATAGCCCTCCGCAAATCCTTGTGCTTGGAGAAACAGTGCTTAAATAATAGAGGAACCAATTGCATGATCACATGCCAATCGTGGGACTTACACTTATGTAAATCATGAGTAGCATAATTCACAATCCTTTGCAAGTTGGACAAAAAAGTAGATGGGGCCTTCAAATTATATATTCTGTCTAAAAGCACCTTCCTTTCCCCACTCGTCAAAGTAAACGCACTAGGGGGAATTATTGTCCTTCCCCTACTATCTTCTTTTAACCATAGTTGTGGCTTGAGTTTTAACGATTTAAGGTCTTTTCGTGCATTTTCTCCATCCTTTGAATGACTCCCCCCAAGGCAAGTCCCCACAATATGTTTAACGAAGTTCTTCTCTACATGCATCACATCCAATACATGGCGCACCGAATTATTCTTCTAATAAGGCAAGTCAAATAAAATTGACCTCCTAGACCATGCTTTTCTTGTCTCAGTTTCATTCCCAGTTGGTGTCTTCTTATGCTTTACATTCTTAAATTTAGGATTCTTACCTGGCATAGTAGGGCCACATTCAGAAGATTTACTTTCAATTTCTGAACCCGAAAGTTATCTCGGCGGTAGCCTATGTTCAACCCCGCCCAATAAAAAAATGGAACCTTTCTCAGATCTGAAACTATGAGACGGGGGTAAAAACCTCCTGTGTCAATGGTATACATTTTTTGAGCTAAAGGATAGACGAAGAGATTCAGTCTCCTCTCCACAAATAGGACACCCCAAATAACCATGTATTACACAACCGGATAATGTCCCATAAGCTGTAAAATCATGAATTTCCCACATCAACATAGCTTTCAGCGTAAACTCTTCTTTTATAAAAGAGTCAAATGATTGCACACCCTCTTCCCACATCTCATTTAATTCTTCTACCAAAGGATCCAGGTAGACGTCGATGTCATCGCTGGGTGCCTTTAGCCCAGGTATCAACAAAGCCATCATCAAAAATTCAGGTCTCATACACTGTGAAGGAGGGAAGTTGAGTGGGGCTAGGATCACTGACCATACACTCTGATTGGTGCTTAGATTTCCAAACGGATTGAAACCATCTGTTGATATAGACAAACGAATGTTGCGTTATTCTCGAGCAAAATCGGGATACTCATAATTCATCCTCCTCCAAGTAGTAGAATCAATAGGATGACGCATGATATTACCCCTTACTTTTGCCCTAGCATGCCAAGTCATTGCCTCTGCTATCCATGGTACTGTGAAAAATCGCTTTAATCTAGGCCCAACGGGAAAATATTTCAATACTTTTTGAGGCACTTTTGAGCTTGTGCTTTCCTTACTAGTAGATTGGACATATCTAGGTTCATTGCATACCATACAGCGATCGATATTTTCATACTCCTTTCGGTATAGTATGCAGTCATACACACAAGTATGAATCGATTTATACTTCATTGCCAAACCTTTCAAACTGTTCTTCATAACATGATAGCTATTTGGAGTGTATTCTCCTTGGGTAATTAACCCTTCACCCATTTCAGAATTCCTATTACGCTATTGCCAGACAAACCGTACTGCGTCTTCAAACTGTGCAAACCAACCGTGGCATGTAAAGTTATATGGTCTTTCTTACAGCCATAGTATAATGGTTGGGTCGCCTTAAATTTTAAACTTTGGTAGTCATCGTCAAGTTTTATCGTGATATCTTCATGAGCATTTGAGCCTTCTACATCATCAGTAACCTCATTCTCCTTTGCTTTATAAACTTCGTACGCATCATCAACTAAATCCTCTAACATATTATGATCTATGCCATCCCCTTCTACATCTATCCTACTTGTTGATGGTTGTTGTGAAGGTTGGTCGGGTACAAAAGGAACTTTCAATTCACCGCGAAAACTCCAAAATCGATAACTATCTTGCATACCCGATCTTAACAAATGTAGTTCAACTGTTTTCCACTCAAACACCTTACCATTCTTACACCTAGCACACGAACACGGAAACTCTTCATCATTATGACATCTCTTTGCATATTTCAAAAATTCATTAGCACCTTTGCGAAACACATCCCCCATTCTATTTGTCTCACCCATCCACTCTTTGTATTTCGGATATCTCATCACAGCTACCACAACTAATCACTTATTAAAGGTACGAAGCGTATATTCATGTATTAGTATAAACAAAACTTAGATTTATAGTATGTTTCATTTAATTATGTCTTATTTATATTCAAATTCAATTTATAATAGAAATTTCTATTTCCTTCATCTCCTCTAAAGGGTGAGTGGTCCTATCCCATTCAAGACCGCATTTTTCTGTAATATACTTAACAGCTCATGCACATTGTTACAATTTGAAAAAAATTCGGCAGCATATCCCCATAGTTCTCCAAGTACACGGTGTAGATTGGCAAGTGTGAGTGTTATTTCAATTGAAATAACAGTCACACTTGTCAATCTAGTATGTACCCAGAGAACATTAGGATACGACTGCAGAACTTCCTCCAAAAGTAACAACTTTAAGCCACTAAGAATATTATACAGAAATTATGCAGTCCCAAACTGTCCAAACGGGATAATTTGAGAGATCTCATTACAAGGGTAATGACTCTTGAACGGGTCTAAGGGCTATTGAATGCGTACGCATAAGAACTAGAAGGCTAGTATCTATGTGCACTATATGTAATTTCAAGTATGTTTCATTTAATTATCATACTATATATATATTGTTCGATATACAAAGTAATTTTCAAAAAAAGTTGAAAAATCCCACCCCCATATGGACAATAATCCTGTGGTCATGCCATTTTTAAAATTAACATCCCCAACATCGATCCACTATAATCCAACAGCAATGTCAACAACAAATGTGTATCCTGTACTCCTTCTAATTCATCTACTCAATTAATTATTTTCATCAATTAAACTAACAATTAAAGTATACAATTATTAATTTACTAATTTACAATGAGTGGCAATACTACTTTCATAATTAATCATATATTAATTTACTAATTTACAATGAGGGACAATCAATCAATTCGTTTACAAGGGACATTATGCACAAACACGCACACTACACACACATATACACACACACACGCGCGCGCGCACACACACACACACACACAGTCCCCCCTCCCCCCACCCCCACCCATCCCTGCCCCACCCCCTCCCCTCCCCTCCCCACCCCCACCCACCACACACACGCATACGAACACGCACACGCACACACACCACGCACACGCACAACCCCCTGCACCACCCCCCACCCACCACACACTTACACACACACACGCACACGCACAAACACCACACACATGCACAACCCCCTGCCCCACCCTCACCCACCACACACACGCACACGCACACACACCACACACACGCACAACCCCCTGCCCCACCCCGACCCACCACACACTTAAACACACACACACATGCACATATATACACACACACACACACATATATATATAAATGGAAGAGAAAGAGAGAGAGAGAGCAGGGTAGAGAGAGAGAGAAAAAAGGAGGGAAGAAGAAACGGCGGGGGAAAAAAGAAGGGAAAGTTTTTTTTTACTGCGACATTTGTCACGGTCATTGACCATGACAATATTATAAGGATTGTCACGGTCAATGATCGTGATAATAAATACGTGTTTGTTGTCACGGTCATTGACGGTGACAAGGCTAAGCACCGGAAGGGTGACAATTTACCCATTTTGGTTTAGTGTCCCTTTTAACTTCAAAGGTCATCAAGGATGGTGATTAATAGCAACTTTTTTAACCTTCAAAGGTCACCAAAGATAGTTAATAATCACAATTTTTTTTTTTAACTTTGAAGGGTCACCACAAATTGTGAATAATTGCAATATTTTCTTACTTTGAAGGTCACCAAAAATGGTGAATAATCACAACAATTTTAAACTTCAAAGGGTCACTAAAGATGGTGAATACTTACAACAATTTTAACCTTCAAGGGTCACATAAAATGGTGAATAATTGTAACATTTTTAACCATCAAAGATCACCAAAGATGGTGAATAATCGCAAAAATTTTAACAGGTCACCAACAATAATGAATAATCACAATATATATATATATATATATATATATATATATATAAACCTCAAAGATTAACAAAGATGGTGAATAATACCATAAAACGTATCCTAACAGTCCATAAAATTGACCTGACTTCCCAAGCTTAGCGTTATCTATGTATTTTGAACTAGAATACGATCCATACACCAAAATAGAGCTCTAGAAGTCAAGATTTCAATTTAAAAAACGTCTCGTCATTTGAACCTCTGTATAGAGAGTTCTGACCATTTTACTAACATGCTTTTTTGTTGATTGCACAAAACGCTATAATAGTTCAAATTTTGGCCTGACTTCCCAAGCATGGCGTTATCTGTGTATTTTGAACTAGAAAATAAGCCATACAGAAAAAAGGCTTTGAAATTCAATCTTCCAATGCAATTTTTTTCATCATTTGAACCTCTGTAGAGAGTTATGATTGTTTTCTTAAACATGTTTTAGGTGACTGCACAACCCGATAATGAAACAAGTCTATTATCAAGCCAATAAGATTTCAATTGTTGGTGTTCAATTTTATTTTCCATGACCATAACTCCATATTTTTCAATCTAATTTGTCTATAAATATTATAGGAACGACATCCTAACTAATTCCTACCAACGTCCATTATAGTTCACCATCCATAAGAGTCGATTCAGATGATAAACATTTGTAAATCCTTGACCCAGATTTATGGGTTACCCGTAGTAAACACGGTCTGACTCGAGCATTACATGTGAAGTTCAATTAACAACCTATATAATGTTGATAATCTAGTTTTATTTTAATTAACATTTATTCCAATTTCAAATCAAACTACGCGAGGAACCCCTGGGGAGCACCCCGGAGTCCGAGCATACAAAGATACTAACGTAAAATAAAAGAGAGTACTTACCTGTATAATGCTCTCGAAATACGAAACCACACCCAACCTGCCGTAACAAATAAGTGAGTGAACTGAATGCTCAATGGGAAATATACAAAATACAGTATAGAATTGAATGGTAGAAAGAAGACTCTAACACATTATACCTATGTGTGCATGCATCTACCTTGTATATATATATACACACATATACATATACATATACTTAATGAATGAAATAATTTACTTCCAAAAACCTTATTTATCCAGATTAATTCACCTTAATCTTGTAAAAGACTTCATTTTTCTCATTTTGACATTTCTCACTTTATTTTACACACACAGTTAAATACTTGAAATAACTACACTTAGTTTGATTGAAAGCCATTTCTTTGTAGAAATTACTCGTTTCACTTTAACCAATCCATATTAATATTTTCATTGAAAATCACTCTTTCAACACACGTGAACACTATGTTAGAAAATACATATTTATCCTTTGAAAACCTTTCATAACACATCCTTGTGCTAATTATGAGTTCAACCACTTAGATTGCTTAACCACCAATTTACCCACTTACTTTACCTTTCCTTTACCTTATGGACATTAATCGATTTACACATTTACTTGTCCATTCACCTTTATCGAAATATTTATTAATTTATTCAAGTTAGGTTGTTATAACACATTTTCATCACACAACTCATTTCATGACATGTTTCTTACTCCTTTAACTTTTTTTAGAATCTTTTAATAGCCGGCTACTCTAACGGGCTCCACACCGCCAGATATGAGCACCATATGCTCTGGCCAATGATTTTGAATCTTTCATCTATGGGCTACTGGACCTCTTTAATTTTTTTGGTGTCATCCAAGTTCCTTTTTAATGTATTTTAACATTTTGCAAACGTCCACATTATTCCACCTTTCCTTTAACTCGATCGAAGCCGAACCCGAACCCGGGGTTCCACCCCAACTTGTGTTACACTTTAGCCTTGATTTTATTCTAAATCACATTCGTTGGGACTATCGTGCACAACACCATTACCAATATTTTTATTTCATAAAAATGTTCCACTTTACGTAAAATTCCCATTTTACCCATTTGTTTTCAAATTCACATTTTACTCCAATTTCAGTGTTAATTTTCCAAAACACCATTAAGTTACCCATACTAACTTCTTAAATATTTTTAATACATTAACACCTTTCTAACCCTTTGGAGTAATATTCTTCTTAATTGGAAACATCTTTATTTCAATACTTTCATTTCAAAAAATCATTAAAAGTATAAGACTACTCCACAAGAAAAATACCATTTTCTTTATTAACACTTGTAGTCTTAAAACCTTACATTTTTAACACATCACAACACCCATTACGCGCACCTTTAGGGATGGATTTTCTTATTTCTCCATTCAATGTTTAAACCTAATAAAACCTTCATTAAACTTATTTTTTATATCCATTATCAAACACCACAAGTTTATATGCATAAGGAGACGGATTCTAAATCCTAAATTTTATCATATGAGTTAAACATACATTTCATTCTAGAAATTCATAATACTTGCAAAAATACACTTTCAAGGCATAAAAGATATTTTCTTTCTTCAAACTCAACAAATGTCCATTTTTATAAAATCTTCATTTTTGCAAGAAACTTTGGAACATAATTTCACCAAATAATTTAGAAAAATCTACATCATTTCCAAACATTTTATTTCATAAAATGCTTAACATCCCAGTCTTTTTGAAAATACACCATTTTCATAAAAATTCTGATCTTTATTTCAAGGAATTTAAAATATGCACTCTTAATTACTTCAACCAAATTACATTATTCCAACATTTTTATTTCATAAAAATGTTTATTATTAATTTTACTGTAAAACCCATCATCAAGTTCATAAGCATTCTACTCGTACATTCCAGTAACAAGACTACTAATTACACAAAATAGTGTCTTAAACTAAGAGTATGTTTTCCCACCTCAATGAAGCTCCAACAATGGAAGGCATGAAATGTCTACGAAGAAGGCAACGTCCCACCTCCTAAGGTGGCATTAAGGACGTTGTCTAGCTCAACCAAGTTTGTCTCCATGTCCACAAGCTCCATGAAACCCCCATCTTCCTCTTCTTCAAAACTCCCAACAACATATCCAAATTTCGTAGCTATGCTCAATAATGGTGGAAATGGGTATCCACAGCTTGGATATGGTGAAGACTAGAAGAATATGATGGCTTAAGGTGGGTATTTTGGTGGCGGAGTGGTGGAGATAAGCTCAATTATGGTGGAAGACCCCCCTCTTTCTCACACAACTAAAAAATAAACCCAAATGAACCAATCAACCCTTATAAAAACACCCCAAAGCCTTAAAATTCCATTTTATCCAATCTGGGTTCACCAGAGCTCGATAACTCATCAATCCAATAGCCCATAATGAGACAGCGCACCAGGACAGCCTGATTTAAAATTTTTGATTGACCTCGTTCGAAAAAAATTCACGCCTTGTTCGAATGAGAAGGTTGTCTAATTCGATTCCTCGCTTCTAATGACCTTCAAAAGACCCTGATCAGTTATGCAGTGGCATCTTATTCGAAGCTTGTTTGACCCCTTGCTTCGAATGAGCCTTGACTCTCGTTCGAACGACCTTTTTATTACTTCTTTATTTTTCTCCAATTTTAACCCATAACTTCAATTAATATCATCAAGCCTCCAAAAGTAAACAAATCCGAATATAATCCGAGTTATAATTATTCAAATATCAAGGTTCTCATTTTAATTCAACTTATGCGGGAAAGCAATTAAAATGTCAGGGCGGGTTATTATAACATCATGGGGCATAACTAAGATTTTCATCATCTTCCATGAAAACTTTGAGGGCCCCCCGATGTTTCGACTCGAAACATATATTCTAGAATTTTTTCGAATGCAACTCTACAGTTGATTAAACATCTTCACGTTGTTCAAAATCTGGTTTGAATATAAACTTTTTGGATCCCCAATGTTTTGAAATCCTTTGATGACCTTCTAACTCCCAAGTTCTAGATTAATAATTCGTTTTTGTAATATAAAAAAGGTTGATGATGCCCATCATATTAATTCTGCGAATCTGTGGCATTTTTTTTGCCATAATTTTGGCCAAAATAGGCTCTTTATAGTTAGTTGGTGTGGCATAGATTATTACAATCAAATTGTAAATAAATTTAGCAAAATGTAAATTGCTTGAAAGTAACGAGTGAAATGTAAAGGCTGAAAATTAAATAAACTTGCATTGAATTAAAGGAAAGTAAGATTACATTGCTAAAAATTAAAGGATAAAAGGTAAAAGGGTGCTAAAATTTAATGGATAAAGTATAAATATATGGTTTTTTCAGATTGGTTGGATATCCTTTTTTCTTCCTCAAGGGTTGAATTTATAGTTGTTTGAAATAACCAACTCAATAAGGAAAAATATTTAATTGAGTTAATTTGTTTATAATTGGCTTAAATCCGGACAAAACGTTTGAATCATAATTTCATAAGCCTATGACATATTTGATGAAAACGTGGAGGCCAAACTTCAAAGTCAAATACACAATGTGCCGTATTTTTATGCCAAGTCTGTCTTCACATTTATTGAGGATCTCTCAAGTATGCATGTAGAATATGATCCTTGGAAATATTTTTGGGTGTTTGTTTTTTAAATTATTTTAAGAGAAAATATTTTTTTTAGTTTTTAGTTCATTAGAACAAAGTTGTATACTTCGTTAGAATAAAGCTTGGATATCATTAGAATGAGATACATTGCTCGTTATAATGAAGCCGGATTCTTGTTGGAACGAACTTTAAAGACTCGTTAGAACATACAACTAACAAAAATCAAATGGGCATTCTTTGTCAAACAAAAGGTAACCCATTGGAAGATCGTTGGGAGTTCATTAGAACAAAAAGAGCCTTTCGCTCATACGAACTTGTGTTTCATTAGAACGAACTGTGCCTTTCATTCAAACGAACTATAGGTTTTCGTTTGAACGAGTTTGTCGCCGTAAAATCCGTGTTTCTTATAAATAGGTATGTTGGACTCAATTTTTAAAGACTTTTAGTAAAAATTGATTTCGTACCTACTTACAAAGTTCCAAAACGCTATTTTCACCCATTGGGTGTAAAGATACAAGTTTCATAATGCTTATGTTTTGATATCTTCATGTTGGGGCACCAAAGTCTATTTTCTCTTCATCTTGAGAGAATTTATTTCATACGGTGGACTCCGTACTGATTTGTTGTGTTACGATAAAGAAAAAGTGTTCCGTGTTTCAATTTCGTAAATGGTTGTTAAGCCTCATCGGTGGATAGCGAGGTACATGTTGATTCACATGTTGTGGCAGGTTGCATGGGTGGACTCCTACATTGCACTGTTGAGGAGAGTTTGAGGATAAAAGAGCTTTAAGGGACGTTGAGTAAGTCTAGTGTCTAGTCTTTGTAAAACCTTGTCATAGTGATCTGTTTGGCTGGGTAGTCTGTGATTTTTCCCTTTATAGTTTTCCTCGTACATTGGCGTGTTGTGGATGATTTATTTATTTTATTTTCTTATCACCTAAATGTATGTTTTAGGTTAAAACGATAAAGTTTGTTTAGTTATTTTTCACAACAAATGGTTTTAATTGGTGTAAAGTTTTATTGTGTTTAAGTTGTTTAAAGTTTTATTCTTTAAAATTGAAAAATTTAAAAATAGAATTTTTATTTATGACCATCCACGCCTAAGAACCATACCGAGCCTTATTAAATTGGTATCAGAGAAGGAACATTAAGTTATTATGTAGATCCTAGTTTCGTACTATAAAGGGTGGTCTTTTTATCACTCGTTCTCTCTTGTGTTTGTTTGTTTTATCTTGATGATTCGGTATAGTGATAGGTTATCTAATGCATTTAGCAATGACGATGACTTAGATGTGCGAGATGAGTGTAATAACCTTCAAAATCGTGCTGAAAATTTAACTAATTTGAAGTTTGCAAAAAGAATTAAAATTATTGAAAAAGAAATTTTTTGTTTTAAGATTACAATTGAATATTTGCAAATTGTAACTCAAAGAGATTTCATACGTGAGAAGATCATGGACATGAATCATGATTTTAAATATTTAGAAGTGTCTAAGAAAGCGAGTGAGGATAGATCCAATTTTTAAGGAAAGAATTAAAGGACTCCAAAATTTCCAGGGTTGATGTATGTGCCATTGAGGATAATGATAAATTGATTAAAAATTTGAGGGAATGTGAGAAGACTCTTAGGGATAAGTTCACTTGAATTTTTGGGGAGCGAGATAGCCTTCTATGAATGATTGGAAATTTAAAGAAGGAGTCCCTAACACTTGAATTTTATGGCTAAAAGATGATTTAAGAGACTCGAGTAGTGTTAGTAGTGATGGTATTAGCTTCCATGATTCTAATGCTTTCGTTACTAAAGCCAAGACCATTTTTTATTTTAGAGGGTCAACCACATCCCAGGGTGTTAGAAAAAATCAACCCAAAGGTCCCATTCCTCGTCGTATACACGAGCACACACTGCAACATGAAAGGTCACCTTAGGCATTTTTGCTATGATCTTAGAAACGACCTTAGAAAGTTGATATCTGATGTTCCCAAGGTTACCATAGCCCGATGCACTAAGTATTCATCTATTTGGGTTAGAAAATCAATTTTGGAGGTGCTCAATGTTAGATTAGTTGATTCTCGCATGCTTGCACATAACTCTTCACATGCTATATCTTATGAGTGATTTCTTACATGTTTTCATACACTAGATTTTATACTTCATAATATATGGGTTTGGTAGTTGTATGATGTTTATCATTTTTGTAATTTGATTTTCCATTTATTGGGTCTTATTGAGAAAATAAAAAAATATTTTGTTTGTCTTTTGAGTTAGTTTGTTTTTTGAATTATTATTTTTTTGAATTTTTTAATATAAACTCAAAATGATTTTTGGTGTTGTGTATTTTAGTTTTACACATTTTGTGTGGCATATTGGTTTGTTTGAATAAAATACATTCCATTTCTTCCATGTGGCTAGGACATTTGATTATGATTTTCGATGCTTAGATTGTTCTTAATCATTCTTGCATGGATATGTTTCGACTTTAATTTGCTTTATGGATTCAACTTTGTATATGCCTCTACACATACAAGCACTCTCTTTTGAATCTTAACATCACATGTTATATTTGAGTTATGTGTGATGTTCTTCCATCAATCTTGTCATCTACATATTTTGTGACTATGTGAGATTTGTGCATGTAAGAACCGTTGCCCGTGAGATTGTTTGATTTGTATTAAAAATATGAGGGTGCACAGAAAAGGGCTACGAAAGGAGCGAATATCCTTTGGGGAAAAGCCACCATTGCAAAGAGCCTAATAAAAATATTAAAGGCAATAAAAACAGAAAAGTTTCCAAGGCCAACAAGTTTAGTCTATTTGTTTGATTTTAAAAAGTGATATCTTCAAGAGAATTGAGTGAAAAAATATGATATATGTTTAGCTTTTGAGGGCTTTATAGTTGAAGATCAACGTATTTGCACAACGGATCCTACTTATGTTTATCATGTCATGATGTTATTGATTTGTCGAATCATTAGTATTCTAGGATGGTGTGCATTGTGATTATTTGTTCATATAGTTCATTTTATCTTGTAACTTGAAACTAGATCTTCGATTGATAAAATTTTACGATCAAATAGAACTCCTTGAACATATCTGAGTATTTAGGTTATAATTCATTTGTATTTAATTCACACCCATTCATTCCATCTCACATGTTTAGACACATCGATACTATATATATATATATACAGAAAGTCTCCTGTAAGGACTCCTTATGGTGTAGACTTCGGTACATGCCATTTTTTTAAATAATAAAAAAATAATTTTTTTAATGAAACTTCATGGATACGATCTCCATGGTGAGAAGATCATCTCCAATTTGTTTCGTCAAAATATTCAGTAAAAAACCCGTTGAGATGAGGTGATATGCAAAAAAATGGTATAAATATGCGTTTTCAACCGTTGAGATGTTAGGTCAGCACTAGCCGCTTTAATGATTGAACTTTTTGATGAAACTTCATGGATATGATGTTCTCACTTTAGAGATCATATCCATTAAGTTTATTCAAAAAATTCAATCAAAAAGTGGGTGAGATGATCTCCAACATTTCAACGGTCAAAAATGCATATTTATATCTTTTTTTACATATCACCTCATCTTAACATTTTTTTATTGAATTTTTTGATGAATTTTTTTGGATATGATCTTCCCGCCATGGAGATCATATCCATGAAGTTTCAGCAAAAAAATCATTTTTTTACTATTTAACAAAAAATGGTATGTATCGGGGTCTGCACAATAAGAAGTCCTTACAGGAGAGGGTCTCTCTCTCTCTCTCTCTCTCTATATATATATATATATATATATATATATAAGGTATCATTTTGTTTTGAGTCTTTGCATTTATATTTAATCCATGTCTGTCATATGCTTTATTGTTGGATTTTGTTTGGCATTATATATGATCTTTTTGGTATCTCTCATTGTGTGCATTGAAATTTCATATTTTTAATTGGTATCATACTTCATTACTTGTTCATATTGGTATCTTTTGGTATCGATATTGATATTATTTGATCATTATTTAGATTATTTGGGCTTGTATTTCCATGTTGTGTTACACTTTACACCATTGCATGATTTTCTTCCTTCCTCCCTACTTCAAAATTGGTATCACATGTTCTCACATTAAGGGGGAGAAATGGTTTGTGGGGGAGAAATAATTTTAATTATTCTTACTTTGTCTATTCCCTCAACAAAAAGGGATAGAAATGGTATCTTTCCTTTTGTGATTAGAATATTTTTATTTTAGGGGGAGACATCCTACTAAGGTTAAGATTGTTAGGCATAGTTATAATTTAATTCATATGTAGATTTTAAACTTGTTATATTCTCTTTGCATTTGAAGGTATGTTTTAGTGTGCAGGTACACAACATGCGACAAATTTACCAAGCATGCAAAGCTACTCAACATATGTGTCTTTTGAACATCTATACTCTTTTACCTTTTGGGGCTGGCGATTGAGTCTTTTTACAGAGCTTGACACCCCATAGGTATTTTTGTTTTGATTTTCTCCCGAAATATCCAAAGGGGGAGATTTGTAAGGACAAATTTTCAATTGAGTCAATTTTTTTGTAATTGTCTTAATTCTTGACGAAACATTGAGTCATAGGTTAGGCTTTATATTTTCGATCTCATAAGCTTGGGACATGTTTGACGAAGACATAGAGGCAAAGCATCAAAGTTGGATACACATCATGCCGTATTTTTATGCCAAGTCCATCTTCACATTTATCGACGATCTCGCAGGTATGGATGCATTTAGAGTATGATCATTGGAAATATTTTTGGGTGTTTATTGCTTAAAAAATCGCTTGCAACTATTTTTTAAAATTATTTTTGGATTTTTTTATTATAAGTTCATTAGAACGAAGTTGTATACTTTGTTATAACGAAGCTTGGATCTCGTTAGAAATAGATACATAATTCGTTAGATTGTTGGAACGAAATTTAAAGCCTCATTAAAACATATATCTAACGAACATCAAACGAACATTCTCTGTCAAACATAAGGGCATCCGTTGGAAGCTCGTTGGAAGTTCTTTAGAAAGAAAAAAGTCTTTCGTTGGAACTAACTATAGGTTTTTGTTAGAACGAGCTTGCCGCCTCAAAATTCATATTTTCTTATAAATCGCGCGATCAGTTCCTACGAGTTATATTAGTCCCGTACGAGGTGTTGGTGCCACTCACGGGGCCGTTCGGGGGCTGTTTCGAGTTTTCACCCACTAAAGAAATGTTTTTCTTAAGTCTTGATATTTTTAAATTGTCATCGTATTCTTAAACCGGGAGTCCCGTGATCACGTGGTAACTTCCTACGAGTTACATTGGCCCCGTGCGTCGTGTTGGTGCCACTCATGGGGCCGTTCGGGGGATCTTTCGGGTTTTCACCCAATAACGCCATGTTTTTAATCCTAAGTCTATAAATATGCATATTATCATCGTATTCTCAAATCGGGAGTCCCGTGATCGTGCAGTCAGTTCCTATGAGTTACGATGGTCCCATGCAAGGTGTTGGTGCCACTCACAGGGCTGTTCGGGTGCTAGTTCGGGGTTTCACCCACTAACGCCCTATTTTGGTTAAGTTTTGTTATTTTTAAATTATCATCGTATTCTCAAACCGGGAGTCTCATGATCATGCGATAAGTTCCTACGAGTTACATTGGTCTCGTGCGAGCTGTTGGTGCCACTCACGGGGTCGTTCGAGGGCTATAATGGGATTTCCCCCCACTAAAGCCATGTTTTATGCCTACGTCTAGAAATATGCAAATTATCGTTAAATTCTCAAATTGAGAGTCTCGTGATCGCGTGGTCAATTCCTACGAGTTATATTGGTCCCGTGCAAGGTGTTGGTGCCACTCACCGGGCCGTTCGGGGGCTGTTTCGGGTTTTCACCCACTAACGCCATGTTTTGCTTAAATCCTGATATTTTTAAATTATCATTGTATTCTCGAACTAGGAGTCCCGTGATCGCGCGATTAGTTCGAACGAGTTACATTGGTCCCGTGCGAGGTGTTGGTGCCACTCACGAGGCCGTTTGAGGGCTGTTTTTTGTTTTCACCCACTAACGTCAAGTTTTTAAGCCTAAGTCTAGAAATATGCAAATTATAATCGTATTCTCAAATTGGGAGTTCCGTGATCGCGCGGTCAGTTCCTACGAGTTACACTGGTTTCGTGCGAGGTGTTGGTGCCACACACGGGGTCTTTCGGGGGATGTTTCGGGTTTTATTCCTCAAAGGCCATGTTTTTACCCTTAAGTCTAGAAATTTTCCAATTATCCTTGTATTCTCAAATCGGGAGTCCCGTGATCACGCTGTCAGATCCTACGAGTTACATTGGTCACGTGCGAGGTGTTGGTGCCACTCAACGGGCCATTTGGGGGCTGTTATGGGTGGTCACCCGATAACGCAATGTCTTTAAGCCTAAGTCCTAAAATATGAAAATTATCATCGTATTCTCAAACCGGGAGTCCCATGATCGCTTGGTCAGTTCCTACGAGTTACATTGGTCCTCTGCGAGGATTTGGTGCCACTCCCGGGCCGTTCCGGGTATTTTTCGAGTTTTCACCTTCTAACGTGATGCGTTTAAGCCTAAGTCTAGAAATATTCAAATTATCATCATATTCTAAAACTGGGAGTCCCATGATCGCGCGGTCAGTTCCTACGAGTTACATTAGTTCCGTGCAAGGTGTTGGTGCCACACATGAGGCCGTTCGGGGGATGTTTCGGTTTTCTCCCTCTAATGCCATGTTTTTAACCCTAAGTCTAGAAATTTTCAAATTATTCTTGTATTCTCAGACCGAGAGTCCCTTGATCGCGTGGTCAGTTCCTACGAGTTACATTGGTCTCGTGCGAGGTGCTGGTGCCTCTCACGGGGCCGTTTGGGCGTTGTCTCGAGTTTTTGCCATCTAACGCCATTTTTTTAAGCCTAAGTCTAGAAATATGCAAATTTTCTTCGTATTCTCAAATTGGGAGTCCCGTAAGTGAGGTAAGTTCCTATGAGTTACATTGGTCCCGTACGAGGAGTTGGTGCCACTCATGGGGATGTTCGGGAGTTGTTTCGGGTTTTCACCCACTAACGCCATGTTTTTAACCTTAAGTCTAGAAATATGCAAATTATCATTGTATTTTGAAACTGGGAGTCCCGTGATCGCGTGGTCAGTTTCTACGAGTTACATCGATCCTGTGCGAGGTGTTGGTGCCAATCACAGGGTCATTCGGGGGCTATTTCAGATTTTCACCCACTAACGGCATGTTTTGCATAAGTCCTGATATTTTTAAATTATCGTCATATTCTCAAATCGAGAGTCTCATGATCACGCGGTAAGTTCCTACGAGTTACATTTGTCCCGTGTGAGCTGTTGGTGCCACTCACGAGGCCGTTCAGGGCCTGTAATGGGTTTTCACCCACTAAAGCTATGTTTTTATGCCTACGTCTAGTAATATGCAAATTATCATCATATTCTCAAACCGAGAGTCCCGTGATCGTGGGGTTAGTTCCTACGAGTTATATTAGTCCCGTGCGAGGTGTTGGTGCCACTCACGGGGCAGTTCGGGGGTTGTGTCGCCTTTTTCCCTTCCAACGCTATGTCTTTAAGCCTAAGTCTAGAAATAAGAATTATTATCATTATATTCTCAAATTGGGAGTTCTGTGATCGTACAGTAAGTCACTACGAGTTATATTGGTCCCGTGTGAGGTGTTGGTGCCCCTCACGGGGCTGTTCGGGGGCAGTTTCGAGTTTTCACCCACTAACACCATGTTTTGCTTAAGTCCTGATATTTTTAAATTATCGTCGTATTCTCAAATTAGGAGTCCCGTGATCACGCGATCAGTTATTGTGAGTTACATTGGTTCCGTGCGAGGTGTTGGGGCCACTCACAGGGCCGTTTAGGGCCTGTTTTGGGTGTTCACCCGCTTACGCAATGTTTTTAAGCCTAAGTCTAGAAATATGCAAATTATCATCGTATTCTCAAATCGGGACTCCCGTGATCATGCGGTCAATTTCTAAGAGTTACATTAGTCCCGTGCGAGGTGTTGGTGCCACTCACTGGGTCGTTCGGGGGGTTGTTTCGTGTTTTCACCCACTAACGCCATGTTTTGCTTAAGTCCTGATATTTTTAAATTATCATCGTATTCTCAAACTGGGTGTCCCATGATTGCGCGGTCAGTTCTAACGAGTTACATTGGTCCGTGCGAGGAGTTGGTGCCACTCACGGGGTCGTTCGGGGGCTGCGTCGAGTTTTTGCCTTCTAACGCCTTGCTTTTAAGCCTAAATTTAGAAATATGCAAATTATCATCGTATTCTCAAATCGGGAATCTCGTCATCGCGCGGTCAGTTCTTTCGAGTTACATTTGTCTCGTGTGAGGTGCTGGTGCCTCTCACGGGGCTGTTCGGGGATTGTCTCGAGTTTTCACCCACTAACGCCATGTTTTTAAGCCTAAGTTTAGAAATATGAAAATTATCATCGTATTCTCAAACTGGGAGTCCCGTGATCGTACGATTAGTTCCAACGAGTTACATTGGTCCCGTGCGAGCTGTTGGTGCTACTCACGGAGCCGTTCGAGAGTTGTTTTGAGTTTTCACCCACTAACGCCATGTTTCTAATCCAAAGTCTAGAAATATGCAAATTATCATCGTATTCTCAAATCGAGAGTCCCGTGATCATGCGATTAGTTTTTATGTGTTACATTCGTCCCGTGCGAGGTATTGGTGCCTCTCACGGGGCCGTTCGGGGGCTATTTCGGGTTTTCACCCACTAAAGCTATATTTGCTTAAGTCCTGATATTTTTAAATTGTTATCGTATTCTCAAACCGGGAGTCCCGTGACCACGCAGTAAGTTCCTACGAGTTACATTGGTCTCGTGCGTCATGTTAGTGCCACTTACGAGGCCGTTCGAAGGCTATTTCGGGTTTTCACCCAATAACACCATGTTTTTAATCCTCAGTCTAGAAATATGAAAATTATCATCGTATTCTCAAATTGGGAGTCCCGTGATCGTGCGGTGAGTTCCTACGAGTTTTGTGGGTCCTGTACGAGGTGTTGGTGCCACTCACAGGGCCGTTCGGGGGCCAAATCGGGGTTTCACCCACTAACACCCTATTTTGCTTAAGTCCTGATATTTTTAAATTACCGTCATATTCTCAAACTGTAAGTTCCATGACCATGCAGTAATTTCCTACGAGTTACATTGGTCCCGTGCGAGCTGTTGGTTCCACTCACGGGGGTCGTTCGGGGGATGTATTGGGTTTTCACCCACTAAACCCACATTTTTATGCCTACATCTAGAAATATGCAAATTATCGTCGAATTCTCAAATTGAAATTCTCATTAACAGCATTTAACCAACCCGGCAATCATATGCTTCGACCTGCATTAAATACAGGGCCATTCGTTGAAGATAAAAGTACATCGAACCCATATGAAGTTTTACCATGAGCAGAGCGGTCAATTCCTATGAGTTATATTGGTCCCGTGCGAGGTGTTGGTGCCACTCACGGGGCCGTTCTGGGTTGTTTCGAGTTTTCACCCACTAATGCCATGTTTTGCTCTAGTCCTAATATTTTTAAATTATCTTCGTATTCTGAAATCGGGAGTCCCGTGATCATGTGGTCAGTTATTATGAGTTACATTGGTCCCGTGCGAGATGTTGGTTCCACTCACGGGGCCATTCGGGGTTATTTCGGGTTTTCAACCTCTAACACCTTGTTTTTAGGCCTAAGTCTAGAAATACGCAAATTATTGTTGTATTCTCAAACTGGGAGTCCCATGATCGCGCGGTCAGCTCCTACGAGTTACATTGGTCCCGTACGAGGTGTTGTTGCCACTCATGGGCCATTTCGGGGCTGTTTCGTGTTTTAACCCACGAACGCCTTATTTCGCTTAAGTCCTGATAATTTTAGATTATCATCTTATTCTCCAACCAAGAGTCCCGTGATCGCGCGGTAAGCTCCTACGAGTTACATTGGTAACGTGCGAGGTGTTGGTGCCACTCACGGGGCCGTTCGGGGGATGTTTTGGGTGTTCACCCACTAATGCAATGTTTTCAAGCCTAAGCCCTGAAATATGAAAATTATTGTCGTATTTTCAAATCGGGAGTCCCGTGATCGCAGGGTCAGTTCCTACTAGTTACATTGGTCCCGTGCGAGGATTCGGTACCACTGCCAGTCCGTTCGGGTATTTTTTGAGTTTTCACCTTCTAACGCCATGTTTTTAAGCCTAAGTCTATATTTAAATTATCATCGTATTCTAAAATTGAGAGTCCCGTTATCACGCAGGTAGTTCCTAAGAGTTACATTGGTCTCGTGCGAGGTGCTGGTGCCTTTCACTGGGCCGTTCGGGCGCTGTCTCGAGTTTTCACCCTCTAACAACATTTTTTAAGCCTAAGTCTAGAAATATACAAATTATCTTCGTATTCTGAAACCAGGAGTCCCGTAAGCTTGGTAAGTTCCTACGAGTTACATTGGTCCCGTACGAGGAGTTGGTGACACTCATGGGGCTGTTCAGGAGTGGTTTCGGGTTTTCACCCACTAACGCCATGTCTTTAACTCTATGTCTAGAAATATGAAAATTATTATCGTATTTTGAAACCGAGAGTCTCGTGATCGCGCGGTCAGTTTCCTACGAGTTACATTGGTCCCGTGCGAGCTGTTAGTTCCACTCACGGGGGTCGTTCTGGGGCTGTATTGGGTTTTCACCCACTAAACCCACATTTTTATGCCTACATTTAGAAATATGCAAATTATCGTCGAATTCTTAAATTGAGAGTCCCGTGATCGCGCGGTCAATTCCTATGAGTTATATTGGTCCCGTGCGAGGTGTTGGTGCCACTCACGGGGCCGTTCGAGGCTGTTTCGAGTTTTCACCCACTAATGCCATGTTTTGCTCAAGTCCTGATATTTTTAAATTATCTTCGTATTCTGAAATCGGGAGTCCCGTGATCACGTGGTCAGTTATTACGAGTTACATTGGTCCCGTGCGAGATGTTGGTTCCACTCACGGGGCCGTTCGGGGGTTGTTTCGGGTTTTCACCCTCTAACGCCTTATTTTTAGGCCTAAGTCTAGAAATACACAAATTATTGTTATATTCTCAAACTGGGAGTCCCATGATCATGCGGTCATCTCCTAAGAGTTACATTGGTCCCGTGCGAGGTGTTGTTGCCACTCATGGGCCATTTCGGGACTGTTTCTTGTTTTAACCCCCAAACGCCTTATTTTGCTTAAATCCTGATAATTTTATATTATCGTCTTATTCTCCAACCAAGAGTCCCGTGATCGCGCGGTAAGCTCCTACGAGTTACATTGGTCACGTGCGAGGTGTTAGTGCCACTCACGGGGCCGTTCGGGGGATGTTTTGGGTGTCCACCCACTAATGCAATGTTTTTAAGCCTAAGCCCTGAAATATGAAAATTATTTTCATATTTTCAAATTGGAAGTCCCGTGATCGCATGGTCAGTTCCTAGGAGTTACATTGGTCCCGTGCGAGGATTTGGTGCCACTGCCAGTCCATTCAGGGTATTTTTCGAGTTTTCACCTTCTAACGCCATGTTTTTAAGCCTAAGTCTATATTTAAATTATCATCGTATTCTAAAAACGGGAGTCCCGTGATCACGCTGGTAGTTCCTAAGAGTTACATTGGTCTCGTGCGAGGTGCTGGTGCCTTTCACGGGGCCGTTCAGGTGCTGTCTTGAGTTTTCACCCTCTAACATCATTTTTTAAGCCTAAGTCTAGAAATATACAAATTAACTTCGTATTCTCAAACAAGGAGTCCCATAAACGTGGTAAGTTCCTACGAGTTACATTGGTCCCGTACGAGGAGTTGGTGCCACTCATGGGGCTGTTCAAGAGTGGTTTCAGATTTTCTCCCACTAACGCCATGTCTTTAACTCTATGTCTAGAAATATGCAAATTATCATCGTATTTTGAAATCGAGAGTCTCGTGATCGTGCGGTCAGTTTCCTACGAGTTACATTGGTCCCGTGCGAGCTGTTGGTTCCACTCACCGGGGTCGTTCGAGGGCTGTATTGGGTTTTCACCCACTAAACCCACATTTTTATGCCTACATCTAGAAATATGCAAATTATCGTCGAATTCCCAAATTGAGAGTCCCGTGATCGCGCGGTCAATTCCTATGATTTATGTTGGTTCCGTGCGAGGTGTTGGTGCCACTCACGGGGCCGTTCGGGGCTGTTTCGAGTTTTCACCCACTAATGCCATATTTTTCTCAAGTCCTGATATTTTTAAATTATCTCCGTATTCTGAAATTGGGATTCCCGTGATCACATGGTCAGTTATTACGAGTTACATTGGTCCCGTGCGAGATGTTGGTTGCACTCACGGGGCCGTTCGGGGGTTATTTCGGGTTTTCACCCTCTAACGCCTTGTTTTTAGGCCTAAGTCTAGAAATATGCAAATTATTGTTATATTCTCAAACTGGGAGTCCCATGATCGCGCTGTCAGCTCCTACGAGTTACATTGGTCCCGTGCGAGGTGTTGTTGCCACTCACGGGACATTTCGGGGCTGTTTTGTGTTTTAACCCACGAACGCCTTATTTCGCTTAAGTTCTGATAATTTTAGATTATCATCTTATTCTCCAACCAAGAGTCCCGTGATCGCGCGATAAGCTCCTACGAGTTACATTGGTCACGTGTTAGGTGTTGGTGCCACTCACGGGGCCGTTCGGGAGATATTTTGGGTGTTCACCCACTAATGCAATGTTTTTAAGCCTAAGCCCTGAAATATGAAAATTATTGTCATATTTTCAAATCAGGAGTCCCGTGATCGTACGGTCAGTTCGTACGAGTTACATTGGTCACGTGCGAGGATTTGGTGCCACTGCCAGTCCGTTCGGGGTATTTTTCGAGTTTTCACCTTCTAACGCCATGTTTTTAAGCCTAAGTCTATATTTAAATTATCATCGTATTCTAAAATCGGGAGTCCCGTGATCACGCAGATAGTTCCTAAGAGTTACATTGGTCTTGTGCGAGGTGCTGGTGCCTTTCACGGGGCCGTTCGGGCGTTGTCTTGAGTTTTCATCCTCTAACACCATTTTTTAAGCCTAAGTCTAGAAATATACAAATTATCTTCATATTATCAAACCAGGAGTCCCGTAAGCGTGGTAAGTTCCTACGAGTTACATTGGTCCCGTACAAGGAGTTGGTGCCACTCATGGGGCTGTTCAGGAGTGGTTTCGGGTTTTCACCCACTAACGCCATGTCTTTAACTCTATGTCCAGAAATATGCAAATTATCATCGTATTTTGAAACCGGGAGTCTCGTGATCACGCGATCAGTTTCTACGAGTTACATTGGTCCCCTGCAAGGTATTGGTGCCACTTACAAGGACGTTCGGGGGTTATTTCAGATTTTCACCCGCTAACGCCATGTTTTTCTTAAATCCTGATATTTTTAAATTATCACTGTATTCTCAAAATGGGACTCCCATGAATGCGATGTAATTTCCTACGACTTACATTGGTCCCGTGTGAGCTGTTGGTGCTACTCAAGGGGCCGTTCGGGGGCTGTATTTGGTTTTCACCCAATAAAGCCATGTTTTTATGCCCAAGTCTAGAGATTTACAAATTATCATCGAATTCTCAAACTGGGAGTGCCGTGATCACGCGATCATCTCCTACGAGTTATATTGGTCCCGTGTGAGGTATTAGTGCCACTAACGGGGCCATTCGGGGGTTGTTTCGGGTATTCACCCACTAACACCTTGTTTTCCTTAAGTCCTGATATTATTAAATTATCATCATATTCTCAAATCGGGAGTCCCGTGATCGCGCGATCAGTTACTACGAGTTACAGTGGTCCCGTGCGAGGTGTTGGTGCCACTCACAGGGCCGTATGGTGGTTGTTACGAGTTTTCACCCACCAACGCCATGTTCTGAGGCCTAAGTCTAAAAATATGAAAATTATTATCGTATTATCCAATCAGGAGTCCCGTGATTGCGCCGTCAGTTCCTACGAGTTACATTAATCACGTGCGAGGTGTTGGTGCCACTCGTAGGGCCGTTCGGGGGTTATTTCGGATTTTCACATAGTAACAACATGTTTTGCTTAAGTCCTGATATTTTTAAATTATCATTGTATTCTAAAACCGAGAGTCCCGTGATCGCGTGGTAAGTTCCTACGAGTTACATTAGTCCCGTGCAAGCTGTTGGTGCCACTCATGGGGCCGTTCGGGGGCTGTATTGGGTTTTCACCCACTAAAGCCATGTTTTTATGCCTAAGTCTAGAAATATGCAAATTATCATCGAATTCACAAACTAGGAGTCTCGTGATTGCACGGTCAGTTCCTACGAGTTATATCGGTCCCGTGCGAGGTGTTGGTGCTACTCACGGGGCAGTTCAGGGGCTATTTCGGGTATCCACCCACTAACGCCATATTTTTCTTAAGTCCTGATATTTTCAAATTATCGTTGTATTCTCAAACTGGGAGTCCCGTGATCTCGCAATCAGTTATTACGAGTTACATTGTTCCCGTGTGAGGTGTTGGTGCCACTCACGGGGCCATTCGGGGGTTGTTTCAAGTTTTCACCCACTAACGTCATGTTTTGAGGCCTACGCTTAGAAATACGCAAATTATCGTTGTATTATCAAGTTGGGAGTCCTGTGATCGCGCAATTAGTTCCTACGAGTTACGTTGGTCACGTCCGAGGTGTTAGTTCCACTCACGGGGCCATTCGGGGTTGTTTCGTATTTTCACCCACTAAAGCCATGTTTTTCTTAAGTCGTTATATTTTTAAATTATCATCTAATTATCCAACCGAGAGTCCGGTGATTGCGTGGTAAGCTCCTATGAGTTACATTGGTCACGTGCGAGGTGTTGGTGCCACTCACGGGGCCGTTCAGGGGGCTATTTTGGGTGTTCACACGCAAACGTAATGTTTTTAAGCCTAAGTCTAGAAATATGCAAATTATCATCGTATTCTTAAATCGGGAGTCCCGTGATTGCGCGATCAGTTCCTACGAGTTACATTGGTCCTGTGCGAGGAGTAGATGCCACTCACGGGGCCGTTTGGGGGCTTTTCGGGTTTTCACCTGCTAACGCCTTATTTTTGAGCTTAAGTCTAGAAATATGTAAATTATCGTCATATTCTCAAATTGGGAGTCCCGTGATCGCGCGGTGAGCTCCTACGAGTTACATTGATCATGTGCGAGGTGTTGGTGCGCACACTGGGCCGTTCAGGGGCTGTTTCAGGTTTTCTCCCTCTAACGCAATGTTTTTAACCCTAAGTATAGAAATTTTAAAATTATCCTTGTATTCTCAAACTAGGAGTCCCGTGATGGCGTGGTCAGATCCAACGAGTTACATTGGTCCCGTGCGGAGAATTGGTGCCTCTCACGGGGCCGTTCGGAGGTTGTCTCAAGTTTTCACCCTATAACGCCATGTTTTTAAGCCTAAGTCTAAAAATTTACAAATTATCGCCGTATTCTCAAATTGGAAGTCGAATGATCGCAAGGTAAATTCCTACGAGTTACATTGGTCCCGTGCGAGGTGTTGGTGCCACTCACGAGGCCGTTCGGGGGGTGTTTCGGGGGTTTCTAAGTGTAGAAATATGCATTATTATCATCGTATTCTCAAACTTGGAGTCCTGTGATCGCGCGATCAGATCCTTCGAGATACATTGGTCCCGTACGAGGTGTGGGTTCCTCTCACGGGGCCGTTCAGGGGTTGTCTCGAGTTTTCTCCCTCTAACTCCCTGTTTTTAAGCCTATGTCTATAAATATATAAATTATCATCGTAGTCTCAAACCGAGAGTCTGGTGATCGCGCGGTTAGTTCCTATGAGTTACATTGGTCTCGTGCGAGGGGTTGATGCGACTCACGGGGCCGTTCGGGAGTTTTTTTGGCTTTTCACCCACTAACGCCATGTATTTAACTCCAAGTCTAGAAATATGCAAATCATCGTCGTATTTTTAAAACTAGGACCCCGTGATCGCGCGATCAGTTTCTACTAGTTACATTGGTCCCGTGCGGGGTGTTGGTGCCACTCACAGGGCCGTTCGGGGGCTGTTTCGTGTTTTCACCCAGTAACGCCATATTTTGCTTAAGTCCTGATATTATGAAATTATCATCGTATTCTCAAACTGGGAGTCCCGGGATCGTGCGATCAGTTCTAACGAGTTACATTAGTCCCGTACGAGGAGTTGGTGCCACTCACGGGGTCGTTCGGGGGCTACGTCGGGTTTTTGCCTTCTAACGACTTGTTTTTAAGCCTAAGTCTAGAAATATGAAAATTATCATCGTATTCTCAAATCAGGAGTCCTGTAATCGTGCGGTCAGTTCTTACGAGTTACATTGGTTCCGTGCGTGGTGTTGGTGCCACACAAGGTGCCATTCGAGGGATGTTTCGGGTTTTCTCCCTCTAACGACTTATTTTTAACCCTAAGTCTAGAAATTTTAAAATTATCCTTGTATTCTCAAATCGGAAGTCTTGTGATCGTGTGGTCAGATCCTACGAGTTACATTTGTCCCGAGGGAGGTGCTGATGCCTCTCACGGGGCTGTTCGGGGGTTGTTTAGAGTTTTTGTTCACAAACACCATGTTCTTATGCCTATGTCTAGAAATACACAAATTATCAGTGTATTATCAAATTGGGAGTCCCGTGACCACGCAATCAGTTCCTACGAGTAACATTGGTCACATGCGAGGTGTTGGTGCCACTGACGGGGCCGTTCGGGGGCTGTTTCGTGTTTTCACCAACTAACGCCATGTTTTGCTTAAGTCGTTATATTTTTAAATTATTGTCTTATTCTCAAATCGGAAGTCCTATGAATGCGTGGTAAGCTCCTACGAGTTACATTGGTCACGTGCGAGGTGTTGGTGCCACTCACGGGGCCGTTTGGGAGCTATTTTGGGTGTTCACCCGCTAACGTAATGTTTTTAAGCCTAAGTAAAAAAATATGCAAATTATCGTCGTATTCTTAAATCGGGAGTCCCATGATTGCATTGGTCCCGTACGAGGGGTTGGTGCCACTCACGGGGCCGTTCGGGGGCTTTTTTAGGTTTTCACCTTCTAACGCCATATGTTTAAGCCTAAGTCTAGAAATATGTAAATTATCGTCATATTATCAAACTGGGAGTCCCGTTATCGCGCGGTAGCTCCTACGAGTTATATTGGTCACGTGCGAGGTGTTGGTGCCACACACAGGGCCGTTCGGGGGCTGTTTCAGGTTTTCTCCCTCTAACGCAATGTTTTTAAGCCTAAGTCTAGAAATTTTAAAATTATCCTTGTATTCTCAAATCGGGAGTCCCGTGATGGCGTGGTCAGATCCAAAGAGTCACATTGGTCCCGTGCGGGGAATTGGTGCCTCTCACGGGGCCGTTCGGGGGTCTCAAGTTTTCATCCTATAACGCCAAGTTTTTAAGGCTAAGTCTAGAAATTTACAAATTATCGTCGTATTTTGAAACTGGAGCCCGTGATTGCGCGGTAAGTTTCTACAAGTTACATTGGTCCCGTGCGAGGTGTTGGTGCCACTCACAGGGCCATTCGGGGGCTGTTTCATGTTTTCACCCACTAACGTCATATTTTGCTTAAGTCCTGATATTTTGAAATTATCATCGTATTCTCAAACTGGGAGTCCCGTGATCGTGCGGTCTGTTCCAACGAGTTCCATTAGTCCCGTGCGAGGAGTTGGTGCCACTCACGGGGTCGTTCGGGTGCTGCGTTGGGTTTTTGCCTTCTAACAACTTATTTTTAAGCCTAAGTCTAGAAATATGAAAATTATCATCGTATGCTCAAATCGGGAGTCCCGTGATCATGTGGTCAATTCTTACGAGTTACATTGGTTCTGTGCGTGGTGTTGGTGCCACACAAGGGGCTGTTCGGGGGATGCTTCGGGTTTTCTCCCTCAAATGACTTATTTTTAACCCTTAGTTTAGAAATTTTCAAATTATCCTTATATTCTCAAACCGGGAGTCTTGTGATCGTGCAGTCAGATCCTACGAGTTACATTTGTCCCGAGGGAGGTGCTGGTGCCTCTCACGGGGCCGTTCGGGGGTTTTCTAGAGTTTTCGCCCACAAACGTCATGTTTTTATGCCTAAGTCTAGAAATATGTAATTTATCATCGTATTCTCAACCCGGGAGTCCCATAATCGCGCGGTCAGTTCCTATGACTTATATTGTCCCCATACGAGGTGTTGGTGCCACTCACGGGGCCGTTCGGGGGCTGTATTGGGTTTACACCCACTAAAGCCATGTTTTTATGCCTAAGTCTAGAAAAACACAAATTATCGTCGAATTCCCGAACCGGGTGTCCCGTGATCGCGCGGTCAGTTCCTACGAGCTATATTATCCCATTCGAGGTGTTGGTGCCACTCACTGGGCTGTTCGGGGGATGTTTCGGGTTTTCACCCACTAATGCCACGTTTTGCTTGATATTTTTAAATTATCATCATATTCTCAAACCGAGAGTCCCGTGATTGTGCAGTAAGTTCCTACGAGTTACATTGGTCCTGTACGACCTGTTGGTACCACTCACGGGACTGTTCGGGGGCTGTATTGGGTTTTCACCCACTAAAGCGATGTTTTTATGCCTAAGTCTAGAAAATCTACAAATTATTATCGAATTCTCAAACCGAGTGTCTCGTGATCGCGCGGTCAGTTCCTACGAGTTATATTGGTCCCGTACGAGGTGTTGGTGCCACTCACGGGGCCGTTCAAGGGCTTTTTCGAGTTTTCACCCACTAACACCATATTTTGCTTAAGTACTGATATTTTTGAATTGCGTCGTATTGTCAAACTGGGAGTCCCATGATCGCGCGATAAGTTCCTATGAATTACATTAGTCCCGTGCGACGTGTTGGTGCCATTCACGGGGCCATTTGGGGGCTGTTTCGAGTTTTCACCCACCAACGCCATGTTTTTAATCCTAAGTCTAGAAATATACAAATTACTATCGTATTCTCAAACTGGGAGTTCTGTGATCATGCGGTCAGTTCCTACGAGTTACATTGGTCCCGTACGATGTGTTGGTGCCACTCACTGGGCCGTTCGGGGGGCTATTTCGGATTTTCATCTACTAACGCCATGTTTTGCTTAAGTCCTGATGATTTTAAATTATCGTCGTATTCTCAAAACGGGAGTCTCGTCATCACGTGATAAAATCGTATGAGTTATATTGGTCCCGTGCGAGCTATTGGTGCCACTCATGCGGCTCTTCGGGGGTTATTTTAGGTTTTCACCCACTAAAGCCATGTTTTTATGCCTAAGTCTAGAAATATGCAAATTATCATCGAATTCTCAAACTAGGAGTCCCGTGATCGCGCGCTTAGTTCCTAGGAGTTATATTAATCCCGTGTGAGGTGTTGGTGCCACTCCTGGGGCCGTTCGGGGGCTGTTTCGAATATTTACCCACTAACGCCATGTTTTACTTAAGTCCTCATATTTTTAAATTATCCTCATATTCTCAAAATGAGAGTCCTGTGATACCACAGTCAGTTACTATAAGTTACATTGGTCCTGTGCGAGGTGTTGGTGCCACTCACAGGGCCGTTCTGGGGCTGTTTCGTGTTTTCACCCACTAACGCCATGTTTTACTTATGTCCTGATATTTTTAAATTATCATCGTATTCTAAAATTGGGAGTCTCGTGATCGCGCGATAAGTTCCTACGAGTTACATTGGTCCCGTGCGAGCTGTTGGTTCCACTCACGGGGCCGTTCGGGAGTTATATTGGGTGTTCACCCACAAAAGCTATGTTTTTATGCCTAAGTCTTCAAATATGAAAATTATCGTTGAATTCCAAACAGGGTGTCCCATGATCGTACGATCTGTTCCTACGAGTTATATTGGTCCCGTTCGAGGTTTTGGTGCCACTCACGGGGCTGTTCGGAGGTTGTTTCAGGTTTTCACCCACTAACGCCATGTTTTGCTTGATATTTTTAAATCATCATCGTATTCTCAAATCGGGAGTTCGTGATTGTGCGGTAAGTTCCTACGAGTTACATTGGTCCCGTGCGACCTGTTGGTACCACTCACAGGGCCGTTCGGGGGCTGTATTGGGTTTTCACCCACTAAAGCGATGTTTTTATCCCTAAGTCTAGAAATATGCAAATTATCATCGAATTCTCAAACCGGGTGTCCCGTGATCGCGCGGTCAGTTCCTACGAGTTATATCGGTCCCGTGCGAGGTGTTGGTGCCACTTACGAGGCCGTTAAAGTGCTGTTTCGAGTTTTCACCCACTAACACCATGTTTTTCTTAAGTCCTGATATTTTTGAATTGCATCGTACTCTCAAACTGGGAGTCCCATGATCACGTGATAAGTTCCTGTGAGTTACATTGGTCCCGTGCGACGTGTTGGTGCCATTCACGGGGCCATTTGGGGGTTGTTTCGAGTTTTCACCCACTAATGCCATTTTTTTAATCCTAAGTATAAAAATATACAAATTACTGTCGTATTCTCAAATCGGGAGTCCTGTGATCGTGCGGTCAGTTCCTACGATTTACATTGGTCTCGTGCGATGTGTTGGTGCCACTCAGAGGGCCGTTCGGGGGACTATTTTGGATTTTTATCTACTAACGCCATGTTTTGGTAAAGTCCTAATTTTTTAAATTATCGTCGTATTCTTAAAACGGGAGTCTCATCATCACGCAATAAAATCCTATGAGTTATATTGGTCCCGTGCGAGCTGTTGGTGCCACTCATGCGGCTCTTTGGGTGCTGTTTTGGGTTTTCACCCACTAAAGCCATGTTTTTATGCCTAAGTCTAGAAATATGCAAATTATCATCGAATTCTCAAACTAGGAGTCCGTGATTGTGCGGTCAGTTCCATGGAGTTATATTGATCCCGTGCGAGGTGTTGGTGCCACTCATGGGGCCGTTCGAGGGCTATTTCGAATATTTATCCTCTAACGACATGTTCTGCTTAAGTCCTAATATTTTTAAATTATCATCGTATTGTTAAATCGAGAGTCCCGTGATCCCACAATCAGTTACTACGAGTTACATTGGTCCCGTGCGAAGTGTTGGTGCCACTCACAGGGCCGTTCGAGGGTTGTTTCGTGTTTTCACCCACTAACGCCATGTTTTGCTTATGTCCTGATATTTTTAAATTGTCATCGTATTCTAAAATAGGGAGTCCCGTAATCGCGCGATAAGTTCCTAAGAGTTACATTGGTCCCGTGCGAGCTGTTGGTGCCACTCGCGGGGCTGTTCGGGAGCTGTATTGGGTTTTCACCCACTAAAGCTATCTTTATATGCCTAAGTATTGAAATATGAAAATTATCATTGAATTCCAAACATGGTGTCCCGTTATCGCGCGATCAGTTCCTACGAGTTATATTAGTCCCGTACGAGGTGTTGGTGCCACTCATGGGGCCGTTAGGGGGCTGTTTCGGGTATTCACCCACTAACGCCATATTTTTCTTAAGTCCTTATATTTTTAAATTATCATTGTATTCTCAAATCGAGAGTCCCGTGATCATGCGGTCAGTTAGTAAGAGTTACATTGGTCCCGTGTGAGGTGCTGGTGCCACTCACAGGGCTGTTCGTGGGCTATTTCGGATTTTCACCCACTAACGCCATGTTTTGCTTAAGTCCTGATATTTTTAAATTATCATCATATTCTCAAAACGGGATACCCATGATCGCACGGTAAGTTCCTACGAGTCCCGTGCGAGCTGTTGTTGCCACTTGCTGGGCCCTTCGGGGGCTGTATTGGATTTTCACCCACTAAAGCCATGTTTTTATGCCTAAGTCTAGAAATATGCAAATTGTCATTGAATTCTCAAACTGGGAGTCCCGTGATCGCACTGTCAGTTCCTACGAGTTATATTGGTCCCGTGCGTGGTGTTGGTGTCACTCATCGGGCCGTTCGGAGGATGTTTCGGATATGCATCCACTAACGCCATGTTTTGCTTAAGTCCTCATATTATTAAATTATCATTGTATTTTCAAACCGAGAGTCCCGTGATCTCACGGTCAGTTACTACGGGTTACATTGGTCCCATGCGAGGTGTTGGTTCCACTCACGGGGCCGTTCGGGGGTTGTTTATGGTTTTCAGCCACTAACACCATGTTTTTAGGCCTAAGTATAGTAATATGCTTATCATCGTATTCTCAAACTAGGAGTCCCGTGATCACGCGGTCAGTTCCTACTAGTTATATTTGTCGCGTACTTGGTGTTGGTGCCACTCACGGGGCCGTTCGGGGGCTTTTTCGGGTTTTGACCTTCTAACGCCATGTTTTTAAGCCTAAGTCTAGAAATATGTAAATTATCATCGTATTCTCAAACTGGGAGTCCCGTGATCACACGGGAAGCTCCTACGAGTTACATTGATCACGTGCGAGGTGTTGGTGCCACACACTGGGCCGTTCGGGGGGTTGTTTTAGGTTTTCTCCTTCTAACGCAATGCTTTTAAGCCTAAGTCTAGAAATTTTAAAATTATTTTTGTATTCTCAAACTGGGAGTCCTGTGATGGCGTGGTCAGATCCAATGAGTTACATTGGTCACGTGCGGGGAATTGGTGCCTCTCACGGGCCCGTTCGGGGGTTGTCTCAAGTTTTCACCCTATAACGCCATGTTTTTAAGCCTAAGTCTAGAAATTTACAAATTATCATCGTATTCTCAAATCGGGAGTCGAATGATCACATGGTAAATTCTTGCGAGTAACGTTGGTCCCGTGTGAGGTGTTAGTGCCACTCACGAGGCCGTTCAGGGGATGTTTTAGGGATTTTGCCTTCTAACGCTATGTTTTTAAGCCTAAGTGTAGAAATATGCATTATTATCATCGTATTCTCAAACTGGGAGTCCCGTGATCTCACGATCAGATCCTACAAGTTATATTGGTCCCATGCGAGGTGTTGGTTCCTCTCACGGGGCCGTTCGAGGGTTGTCTCGAGCTTTTTTCCTTCTAACTCCATATTTTTAAGCCTAAGTCTAGAAATATGCAAATTATCATCGTAGTCTCAAATCGGGAGTCTGGTGATCACGCGATTAGTTCTTACGAGTTACATTGGTCTCGTGCGAGGGGTTGGTGCGACTCACGGGGCTGTTCGAGAGTTGTTTTGGGTTTTCACCGACTAATGCCATGTTTTTAACCCCAAGTCTAGAAATATGCAAATCATCGTCATATTTTGAAACGGGAGCCCGTGATCGCGTGGTCAGTTTCTACTAGTTACATTGGTCTTGTGCGAGGTGTTGGTGCCACTCACAGGGCCGTTCGGGGGATGTTTCGTGTTTTCACCCACTAACGTCATATTTTGCTTAAGTCCTGAAATTTTGAAATTATCGTCGTATTCTCAAATTGGGAGTCCCATGATCACTCGGTCAGTTCAAACGAGTTACATTAGTCCCGTGCGAGGAGTTAGTGCCACTCACGGGGTCGTTCGGGTATTTTCCCTCTAACGTATTGTTTTTAAGCCTAAGTCTAGAAATATGAAAATTATCTTCGTATTCTCAAATCGGGAGTCCCGTGATCACGCGCTCAATTCTTACGAGTTACATTGATTCCGTGAGTGGTGTTGGTGCCACACAAGGGGCTGTTCGGGGGATGTTTCGGGTTTTCTCCCTCTAACGACTTATTTTTAACCCTAAGTTTAGAAATTTTCAAATTATCCTTGTATTCTCAAATCGGGAGTCTTGTGATTGTGCGGCCAGATCCTACGAGTTACATTTGTCCCGAGGGATGTGCTGGTGCCTCTCACGGGGCTGTTCGGGGGTTTTCTAGAGTTTTCGCCCACAAACGTCATGTTTTTATGCCTAAGTCTAGAAATATGCAATTTATCATTGTATTCTCAAACCTAAAGTCCCGTGATCGTGCGATCAGTTCCTATGAGTTATATTGGCCCCATACGAGGTGTTGGTGCCACTCACGGGGCCGTTCGGGGGTTGTATTAGGTTTATACCCACTAAAGCCATGTTTTTATGCCTAAGTCTAGAAATACACAAATTATTATCGAATTCTCGAACCGGGTGTCCCATGATCGCGCGCTCAATTCCTACGAGTTATAATTGTCCCGTTTGAGGTGTTGGTGCCACTCACGGGGCTGTTCGGTTGCTGTTTCGAGTTTTCACCCACTAACACCACATTTTGCTTGATATTTTAAAATTATCATCGTATTCTCAAATCGGGAGTCCTGTGATTGTGCGATAAGTTCCTACGAGTTACATTGGTCCCGTGCGACCTGTTGGTACCACTCACGGGGCCGTTCGGGGGCTGTATTGGGTTTTCACCCACTAAAGCGATGTTTTTATGCCTAAGTCTAAAAATATGCAAATTATCATCTAATTCTGAAATTGGGTGTCCCGTGATCGTGCGGTCAGTTCCTACGAGTTATATTGGTCCCGTGCGAGGTATTGGTGCCGCTCACGAGGCCATTCAGGGGCTGTTTCGGGGTTTCACCCACAAACACCATGTTTTGCTTAAGTCCTGATATTTTTGAATTGTCGTCGTATTATCAAACTGGGAGTCCCATGATCGCGCGATAAGTTCCTATGAGTTACATTGGTCCCGTGCGATGTGTTGCTGCCATTTACGAGGCCGTTTGGGGGCTGTTTCGAGTTTTCACCCACTAATGCCATGTTTTTAATCCTAAGTCTAGATATATACAAATTACTGTCGTATTCTCAAACCGGGAGTCCTGTGATCATGTAGTCAGTTCCTAAGAGTTATATTGGTCCCGTGCGATGTGTTGGTGCCACTCACAAGGCCGTTCGGGGGCTATTTTGGATTTTCATCTACTAACGCCATGTTTTGCTTAAGTCCTGATATTTTTAAAATATCGTCGCATTCTCAAAACGGGAGTCTCGTCATCACGCGATAAAATCTTATGAGTTATATTGGTCCCGTGCGAGCTGTTGGTGCCACTCATGCGGCTCTTCGGGTGCTGTTTTGGGTTTTCACCCACTAAAGCCATGTTTTTATCCCTAAGTATAGAAATATTCAAATTATCGTCGAATTCTTAAACTAGGAGTCCCGTGATCGCGCGGTCAGTTCCTACGAGTTATATTGATCTCGTGCGAGGTGTTGGTGCCACTCATGGGGCCGTTCGGGGGCTGTTTCTAATATTTACCCACTAATGCCATGTTTTGCTTAAGTCCTCATATTTGTAAATTATCATCATATTCTCAAACCGAGAGTCCTGTGATTCCACGGTCAGTTACTATGAGTTACATTGGTCCCGTGCTAGGTGTTGGTGCCACTCACATGGCCGTTCGAGGTTGTTTCGTGTTTTCACCCACTAACGCCATGTTTTGCTTATGTCCTGATATTTTTAAATTATCATCGTATTTTAAAATCGAGAGTCCCGTGATCACGCGATAAGTTCCTACGAGTTACATTGGTCCCGTGCGAGCTGTTGGTGCCACTCACGGGGCCGTTCGGGAGCTGTATTGGGTTTTCACCCACTAAAGCTATGTTTTTATGCCTAAGTCTTCAAAATGCAAATTATCATTGAATTCCAAATAGGGTGTCCCGTGATCACGCTGTCAGTTCCTACGAGTCATATTGGTCCCGTATGAGGTGTTGGTTCTACTCATGGGGCCGTTCGGGGGCTGTTTCTAGTATTCACCCACTAACGCCATGTTTTGCTTAAGTCCTGATATTTTTAAAGTATCATCGTATTCTTAAACTGGGAGTCACGTGATCACGCGATTAGTTACTACGAGTTATATTGGTCCCGTGCGAGGTGTTGGTGCCACTCACAGGGCTATTCGGGGGCTATTTTGGATATTCACCCACTAACGCCATGTTTTGCTTAAGTCCTGATATTTTTAAATTATTGTCGTATTCTCAAAATGGGATACCCGTGATCGCGCGGTATGTTCCTTCGAGTTATATTGGTCCCGTGTGAGCTGTTGCTGCCACTCGTGGGGCCCTTCGGGGGTTGTATTGGGTTTTCACCCACTAAAGCCATGTTTTTATGCCTAAGTCTAGAAATATGCATATTATCATCTAATTCTCAAACTGGGAGTCCCGTGATCGCACTGTCAGTTCCTATGAGTTATATTGGTCCCATGCGTGGTGTTGGTGTCACTCACGGGGCCGTTTAGGGGATGTTTCGAATATTCACCCACTAACGCCATGTTTTGCTTAAGTCCTCATATTTTTAAATTATCATCGTATTCTCAAACTGGGAGTCTCGTAATCCCATGGTGAGTTATTACGAGTTACATTGGTCCCGTGTGAGGTGTTGGTACCACTCAAGGTGCTGTTCGGGTTTTCACCCACTAACACCATATTTTTAGGCCTAAGTATAGTAATACGCAATTTATCATCGTATTCTCAAACTAGGAGTCCCGTGATCGCGCGGTCAGTTCCTACGAGTTATATTGGTCGCGTGCTTAGTGTTGGTGCCACTCACGGGGACGTTCGGGGAATGTTTCCTATTTTCACCCACTAACACCATGTTCACTAAAGTCCTCATATTTTTAAATTATCATCGTATTCTCAAACCGGGAGTCCCGTGTTCGCACGATAATCTCCTACGAGTTACATTTGTCAGGTGCGAGTGTTGGAGCCACTAACGGGGCCGTTTGGGGGCTGTTTTGGGCGTTCACTCGCTAACGCAATGTTTTTAATCCTAAGTCTAGAATATGAAAATTATCATCGTATTCTCAAATAGGGAGTCCCGTGATCCCGCGCTCAGTTCATACGAGTTACATTGGTCCCGTGCGAAGAGTTGGTGCTAGTCACGGGGCCGTTCGGGGGCTTTTTCGGATTTTCAAATTCTAACGCCATGTTTTTAAGCCTAAGTTTAGAAATATGTAAATTATCATCGTATTCTCAAACAAAGAGTTCTGTGATCATGCGGTAAGCTCCTACGAGTTACATTGGTCACGTGCGAGGTGTTGGTGCCACACGCGGGGCCGTTTGGGGGCTAGTTCAGTTTTTCTCTCTCTAACGCAATGTTTTTAAGCCTAAGTTTAGAAAATTTCAAATTATAGTTGTATTCTCAAACAGGGAGTCCCGTGATCATGCGGTCAGATCCTACGACTTACATTGGTCTTGTGCCAGGAGTTGGTGCCTCTCACCGCGTTCAGGGGTTGTCTCGAGTTTTTGCCTTCTAACGCCATGTGTTTATGCCTAAGTCTAGAAATTTACAAATTATCATCGTATTCTCAAACCGGGAGTCGCGTGATCACGTGGTAAGTTCCTACCAGTAATATTGGTCTCGAGCGAGGTGTTAGTGCCACTTACGGGGCCGTTCGGGGGATGTTTCGAGTTTTTGCCTTCTAATGCCATATTTTTAAGCCTAAGTCCTGAAATATGCATTATTATCATCGTATTTTCAAATCGAGAGTCCCGTGATTGTGCGGTCAAATCTTACGAGTTACATTGGTCCCGTGCGAGGTGTTGGTACTTCTCACAGGGCCGTTCGGGGGTTGTCTCGAGTTTTCGCCCTCTAACGTCATGTTTTTAAGCCTAAGTCTAGAAATATGAAAATTATCTCTGTATTCTCAAACTGGGAGTCCCGTGATCACGCAGTCAGTTCCTATGAGTTACATTGGTCCCATGCGAGGAGTTGGTGCCACTCACGGGGCCATTCGACAGTTGTATTGTTTTTCACCCACTAACGCCATGTTTTTAAACCTAAGTCTAGAAATATGCAAATTATCAATGTATTTTGAAATCGGGAGTCCTGTGATCACGCGATAAGTTTCTACGAGTTACATTGGTCCTGTGCGAGGTGTTGGTGCCACTCACAGGGCCGTTCGAGGGCTGTATTGGGTTTTCACCCACCAAAGCTATGTTTTTATGCCTAAGTCAATAAATATGCAAATTATCGTCAAATTCTCAAACTGGGTGTCCCGTGATTGCGCGGTCAGTTCCTACGAGTTATATTGGTCCTGTACGAGGTGTTGGTTCCACTCACAGGGCCGTTCAGTGGTTGTTTCGGGTATTCACCCACTAATGCCATGCTTTGCTTAAGTCCTGGTATTTTTAAATTATCATCATATTCTCAAATCGGGAGTCCCTTGATTGCGCGGTTAGTTACTGCGAGTTACATTGGTCTCGTGCGAGGTGTTGGTGCCACTCACGGGGACTTTCGGGGGTGGTTTCGAGTTTTCACCCACTAACGTCATGTTTTAGGCCTAAGTCTAGAAATACAAAATTATCATCGTATTCTCGAACCGGGAGTCCCGTGATCGCACGGTCAGTTCCTATGAGTTACAATGGTCCCGTGCGAGGAGTTAGTGCCACTCACGGGGCCGTTCAGGGGATTTTTCAGGCTTTCACCTTCTAACGCCATGTTTTTAAGCCTATGTCTAGAAATATGCAAATTATCATCGTATTCTCAAACCAGGAGTCCCGTGATCGCGTGGTAATCTCCTAAGAGTTACATTGGTGACATGCGAGGTGTTGGTGTCACACGCGGAGCCATTGGGGTGTTATTTCGAGTTTTCTCTCTCTAACGTAATGTTTTTATGCCTAAGTCTAGAAATTTTCAAATTATCCATGTATTCTCAAACTGGGAGTCCCGTGATCACGTGGTCAGATCTATGAGTTACATTGGTCCCGTGCGAGGCGTTGGTGCCTCCCACGGGGCCGTTCGGGGGTTGTCTCTAGTTTTCGCCCTCTAACGCCATATTTTTATGCTTAAGTCTTAAAATTTGCAAATTATTGTCGTATTATTAAATCGGGAGTCGCGTGATCGTGCAGTAAGTTCCTACAAGTTACATTGGTCTCGTGCGAGGTGTTATTGCCACTCACGGGGCCGTTCGGGGGTTGTTTCGAGTTTTTGCCTTCTAACACCATGTTTTTAAGCCTAAGTCTAGAAATATGCATTATTATCATCGTATTCTCAAACCGGGAGTTCCGTGATCACGCGATCAGATCCTACGAGTTACATTGGTCCCGTACGAGGTGTTGGTACCTCTCACCGGGCCGTTCGGGGGTTGTCTCGAGTTTTCATCCTCTAACGCCATGTTTTTAAACCTAAGTCTAGAAACATGCAAATTATTGTCGTATTCTCAAATCGGGAGTCCCGTGATCGCGCAGTCAGTTCCTACGAGTTATATTGGTCCCGTACGAGGAGTTGGTGCCATGCACGGGGCCGTTCGGGAGTTGTATCGGGTTTTCACCCACTAATGCCAAATTTTAAACCCAAAGTTTAGAAATATGCAAATTATCACCGTATTTTGAAATTGGGAGTTATTTGATCGCGCGGTCAGTTTCTACGAGTTACATTGGTCCCGTGCATTGGTGCCACTCACAGGGCCGTTCAGGGGTATTTCGGGTTTTCACCCATTAACACCATGTTTTGCTTAAGTCTTGATTTTTTTAAATTATCATCATATTCTCAAACTGGGAGTCCCGTGATTGCGCGATAGATTCCTACAAGTTACATTGGTCCCGTGCGAGCTAATGGTGCCATTCACGGGGTAGTTCGGGGGCTGTATTGGGCTTTCTTCCACTAAAGCCATGTTTTTATGCCTAAGTCTAGAAATATGCAAATTATCATCGAATTCTCAAACTCGGAGTCCCGTGATAGCGCGGTCAGTTCCTACGAGTTATATTAATCCCGTACGTGGTGTTAGTGCCACTCACAGGGTTGTTCGGGGGCTGTTTCACCCACTAACGCCATGTTTAGCTTCAGTCCGAATATTTTTAAATTATCGTTGTATTCTCAAATCGGGTGTACCGTGAACACGTGGTCAGTTACTACCAGTTACATTGGTCCCGGGCAAGGTGCTGTTGCCTCTCACGGGTCGTTCGGGGGTTGTCTAGAGTATTTGTCCACAAGTGCCAAGTTTTTATGCCTAAGTCTAGAAATATGCAATTTATAGTCGTATTCTCAAACCGGGAGTCCCGTGATCACGCGGTCAGTTGCTATGAGTTACATTGGTCAGTACGAGGTATTGGTACCACTCCCAGGGCCGTTCGGGGGCTATTTCGTGTTTTCACCCACTAACGCCATGTTTTGCTCAAGTCTTGATATTTTTAAATTATCATTGTATTCTCAAACTGAGAGTGCCGTGATTGCGCGATAAGCTCCTATGAGTTACATTGGTCACGTGTGAGGTGGTGGTGCACTCACAGGGCCGTTCGGGGGCTATTTTGGGTGTTCACCCTCTAACGCAATGTTTTTAAGCTGAAGTCTAAAAATATTATAGTTATCATCCTATTCTCAAATCGGGAGTCCCGTGATCGTGCCGTCAGTTCCTATGAGTTACATTGTCCTGTGCAAGGAGTTAGTGCCCCTTACAAGACCGTTCATGGGCTTTTTCGGGTTTTCACCTTCGAACGCCATGTTGTTAAGCCTAAGTCTAGAAATATACAAATTATCATCATATTTTAAAATCGAGAATCCCGTGATCTTGCGGTCGGTTCCTATGAGTTACATTAGTTCTGTGCGAGGTGTTGGTGCCACACACGGGGCCGTTCGGGGGATGTTTCGAGTTTTCTCCCTCTAACGCCATGTTTTTAAGCCTAAGTCTAGAAATATGCAAATTATCCTTGTATTCCTAAACCGGGAGTCCTATGATGGCGCGATCAGATCCTACGAGTTACATTGGTTCGGTGCGAGGTGCTAGTGCCTCTCAGGGGGCTGTTCGGGGGTTGTCTCGAGCTTTCGCCTCCTAACACCATGTTTTTAAGCCTAAGTCTAGAAATTTATAAATTGTTGTCGTATTATCAAATCGGGAGTCGCGTGATCGCACGATTAGTTCCTACTAGTTACATTGACCCCGTGCGAGGTGTTGGTGCCACTCATGGGGCCGTTTGGGGGCTGTGTCAGGTCTTTGCCATCTAATGCCAAGTTTTTAGCCTAAGTCTAGAAATATGCATTATTATCATTGTATTCTCAAACCGGGAGTCTCGTGATCGCGCAGTCAGTTCCTACGAGTTATATTGGTCCCGTACGAGGAGTTGGGGTAACTCATGGGGCCGTTTGGTAGTTGTTTTGAGTTTTCACCCACTAATGCCATGTCTTTAATGACAAGTCTAGAAATATGCAAATTATCATCGTATTTTGAAACTGGGAGTCCTTTGATCGCGCGGTTAGTTTTTATGAGTTACATTGGTCCCGTGCGAGGTGTTGCTGCCACTCACAGGGCCATTCGGGGGCTGTTTCGTGTTTTGACGCAGTAACGACATGTTTTGCTTGAGTCCTGATATTTTTAAATTATCATCGTATTCTCAGACTGGGAGTCCTGTGATTGTGCTGTCAGTTCCAACGAGTTACATTAGTCCCGTGCGAGGAGTTGGTGCCACTCACGGGGTCGTTCGGGGGCTGCATCGGGTTTTCGCCTTCTAACGTAATGTTTTTAAGCTTAAGTCTAGAAATATGCAAATTATCATCGTATTCTCAAACCGGGTGTCCCGTGATCGCACGGTCAGTTCTTACGAGTTACATTGGTTCCGTGCGAGGTGTTGGTGCCACACACGAGACCGTTCGAGGGATGTTTTAGGTTTTCTCCTTCTAACACCATGTTTTTAACCCTAAGTTTAGAAATTTTCAAATAATCCTTGTATTCTCAAATCGGGAGTCCCATGATCGCGCGGTCAGATCCTATGAGTTACATTGATCCCGTGCGAGGTGCTGGTGCCTCTCACGGGGTCGTTCAGAGGTTGTCTCAAGTTTTCATCCTCTAATGCCATATTTTTAAGACTAAGTCTAAAAAATTCCAAAGTATCATCGTATTCTCAAACCAGGAGTCACGTGATCGCACGGTAATTTGCTATGATTTACATTGGTTTCGTCCGAGGTGTTGGTGCCACTCACGGGGCCGTTCGGGGGTTGTGTCGGATTTTCACCTTCTAATGCCTTATTTTAAAGACTAAGTCTAGAAATATGCATTATTATAATCGTATTCTCAAACTGGGAGTCTCGTGATCACGGGGTACGTTTTTACGAGTTGCATTGGTCCCTTGCGAGGTGTTAATACCACTCACGGGGCCGTTCGGGGATTGTTTAGGGTTTTCACCCACTAACGTCATGTTTTTAAGCCTAAGTCTATAAATATACAAATTATCGTCGTATTCTCAAATCGGGAGTCCAGTGATCGCGCGATCAGTTCCTATGGGTTACATTGGTCCCGTGTGAGGAGTTGTTGCCACTCACGGGGCCGTTTGGGAGTTAATTCGAGTTTTCACCCACTAACGCCATATTTTTAATCTTAAGTCTTGATATATGCAAATTATCATCATATTCTCAAATCGAGAGTCCCGTGATCGCACGATCAATTTTTACGAGTTATATTGGTCCCGTGCGAGGTGTTGGTGCCACTCACAGGGCCGTTCGAGGGTTGTTTCAGGTTTTCACCCACTAACACCATGTTTTGCTTAAGTCTTGATATTTTTAAATTATCATCGTATTTTAAACTGGGAGTCCCGTGATTGCATGGTCAGTTCCAACGAGTTACATTGGTCCCATGCGAGGAGTTGCTGCCACTCATGGGGTCATTCCGGGGGATGCGTCGGGTTTTTGCCTTCTAACGCCATGTTTTTAAGCCTAAATCTAGAAATATGTAAATGATCATCGTATTCTCAAACTGACACTTTTGTGATCGCACGGTCAGTTCTTATGAGTTACATTGGTTCCGTGCGAGTGTTGGTGCCACACACGGGGCTGTTCGGGGGATGTTTCGAGTTTTCTCCCTCTAATGCCATGTTTTTAATCCTAAGTCTAGAAATTTTGAAATTATCCTTGTATTCGCAAATCGGGAGTCCAATGATCACACGGTCAGATCCTATGAGTTACATTGGTCTCAAGCGAGGTGCTGGTGCCTCTCACGGGGACGTTCGGTGGTTGTCTAGAGTATTCACCCACAAACGCCATGTTTTTATGCCTAAGTCTATAAATATGAAATTTATCATCGTATTCTCAAATCGGGAGTTTCGTGATCGTGCGGTCAGTTCCTATGAGTTATATTGGTCCCGTACGAAGTGTTGGTGCCACTTACGAGGCCGTTCAGGGGCTGTTTTTAGTTTTCACCCACTAACGCCATGTTTTTCTTAAGTCATGATATTTTTAAATTATCGTTGTATTCTCAAATCGGGAGTCCTATAATCGCACAGTAATTTCCTACGAGTTACATTGGTCCAGTGCGAGCTGTTGGTGCCACTCACGGGGCCATTCGGGAGCTGTATTGGGTTTTCACCCACGAAAGCCTTATTTTTATGCCTAAGTCTAGAAATATGCAAATTATCATCCAATTCTCAAACTGAAAGTACCGTGATCGCGCGGTCAGCTTCTATGAGTTATATTGGTCCCTTGCGAGGTGTTGTTGCCACTCACGGGGCCGTTCAGGGGCTGTTTCAGGTTTTCACCCACTAACGCCAAGTTTTGCTTAAGTCCTAATATTTTTAAATTGTCGTCGTATTCTCAAACCAGGAGTCCTGTGATTGTACAAGAAGTTACTATGAGTTATAGTGGACCCGTGCGAGGTGGTAGTGCCACTTACGGGGCCGTTCATGGGTGGTTTCAAGTTTTCACCCACTAAGGCCATTTTTTAGGCATAAGTCTAGAAATACGCTAATTATCATTGTATGCTCAAACCTGTAGTCCCTTGATCGTGAAGTCAGTTTCTACGAGTTACATTGTCCCATGCGAGGTGTTGGTGCCACTCACGAAGTTGTTCGGGGGCTGTTTCGTGTTTTCACCCAATAACCCCATGTTTTGCTTAAGTCCTTATATTTTTAAATTATCGTTGTATTCTCAAACTAGGAGTACCGTGATTGCGCGGTAAGCTCCTACGAGTTACATTGGTCAGGTGCGAGGTGTTGGTGTCACTCACAGGGCCGTTCGGGGACTGTTTTGGGTGTTCACCTACTAACGCAATGTTTTTAAGCCTAAGTATAGAAATATTCAAATTATCATCGTATATTAAAATCGGGAGTCCCTTGATCTCGAGGTTAGTTCCTACGAGTTACATTGGTCTTGTGCGAGGAGTTGGTGCCCCTCACACCTTCTAACGCCATGTTTTTAAGGATAAGTCTAGAAATTTGCAAATTATTATCGTATTCTAAAATTGGAAGTACCGTGATCGTACGGTCTGTTCATACGAGTTACTTTGGTTCCTTGCGAGGTGTTGGTGCAACACACGGGGCCGTTCGGGGGATGTTTTAGGTTTTAACCCTCTAACGCCATGTTTTTAACCCTAAGTCTAGAAATTTTAAAATTATCCTTATATTCCAAAATCGGGAGTCCCGTGATCGCGCGATCAGATCATATGAGTTACATTGGTCCCATGCGAGGTGCTGGTGCCTCTCACGGGGCCGTTCGGGGGTTGCCTCGAGTTTTTGCCCTCTAACGCCATGTTTTTAAGCCTAAGTCTAGAAATTTGCAAATTATCATCGTATTCTGAAATCAGGAGTCACGTGGTCACGCGGTAAGTTCCTACGAGTTACATTGGTCCCGTGCGAGGTGTTAGTGCCACTCCTAGGTCGTTCGGGGGTTGTGTCGAGTTTTTGCTTTCTAACACCATATTTGTAAGCGTAAGTCTATAAATATGCATTATTATCATCGTATTCTCAAATCAGGAATCCCGTGATCGCGCGGTAAGTTTTTACGAGTTAGATTGGTCCCGTGCGAGGTGTTAGTACCACTCACTCGGTCGTTCGGGGCTATTTTGGGTTTTCAACCATTAACGCCATGTTTTTTAGCCTAAGTCTAGAAATATGTAAATTATCACCGTATTCTCAAACCGGGAGTCCCGTGATTGCGCGACTAGTTCCTACGAGTTATATTGGTCCGGTGCGAGGAGTTACTGCTACTCACGGGGCCGTTCGTGAGTTATTTTGGATTTTCACCCACTAACGCCATGTTTTTAACCCTAAGTCTAGAAATATGAAAATTATCGTTGTATTCTAGAATCGGGAGTCCTGTTATCACGCGGTCAATTTTTACGCGTTACATTGGTCCCGTGCGAGGTGTTGGTGCCACTCTCAGGGCCTTTCGAGGGCTGTTTCAGGTTTTCACCCACTAACGCCAAGTTTTGCTTAAGTCCTAATATTTTTGAATTATAGTCTTATTCTCACACTAGGAGTCCCATTATCGCGCGGTCAGTTCCAACGAGTTACATTGGTCCCGTGCGAGGAGTTGTTGCCACTAACGGGGTCATTCGGGGGCTGCGTCGGGTATTTTCCTTCTAACGCCATGTTTTTAAGCCTAAGTCTAGAAATATTCAAATTATCATCGTATTCTCAAACCGGGAGTCCTGTGATCGTGCAGTTAGTTCTTTCAAGTTACATTGGTTTCGTGCGAGGGTTTGGTGCCAGACACGTGCCCGTTCAAGGAATGTTTCGGGTTTTCTCACTCTATCGCCATGTTTTTAACCCTAAGTCTAAATTTTTTCAAATTATCCTTGTATTCTCAATTCGGGAGTCCCGTGATCACGCGGTCAGATCCTACGAGTTACATTAGTCCAGAGCGAGGTGCTGGACTCCCAAGGGGCCGTTCAAGGGTTGTCTAGAGTTTTCGCCCCCAAACGCCATGTTTTTATGGCTAAGTCTAAAAATATGAAATATATCATCATATTCTCAAACTAGGAGTCCTGTGATTGTGCGATCAGTTCCTACGAGTTATATTGGTCCCGTACGAGGTATTGGTGCCACTCACAGATCCGTTCGGGGGATGTTTTGGGTTTTCACCCACTTACGCCATGTTTTGCTTATGTCCTGATATTTTTAAATTATCATCGTATTCTAAAACCAGGAGTCTCGTGATCACGTGATAAGTTCCAACGAGTTACATTGGTCCCTTACGACATGTTGGTGCCACACACGGGGCCGTTCGGGGGATGTTTTGGGTTTTCACCCACTAAATCCATATTTTAATCCTAAGTCTAAAAATATGAAAATTATCATCTTATTATCAAACAGGGAGTCCCATGATCGTGCGGTCAGTTCCTACTAGTTACATTGGTCCCGTACGAGGTGTGGAACCACTCACAGGACCGTTCGGGTTTTCACCCACTAATGCAATGTTTTGCGTAAGTCCTGATATTTTTAAATTATTTTCATATTCTCAAACCGAGAGTCCCATGATCGCATAATAAGTTCCTACGAGTTACATTGGTCCCGTACGAGCTGTTGGTGCCACCCACGGGGCCGTTCGGGAGCTGTATTGGGTTTTCACCAACGAAAGCCTTGTTTTTATGCCTAAGTCTAAAAATATGAAAATTGTCGTCGAATTCTGAAACTAGAAGTCCCGTGATCGTGCGATCAATTTTTACGAGTTATATTGGTCCCGTGCGAGGTGTTGGTGCCACTCACGGGGCCGTTCGGGGGCTGTTTCAGGTTTTCACCCACTAACACCATGTTTTGGTTAAGTCCTAATATTTTTAATTTGTCATCGTATTCTGAAATCGGGAGTCCTGTGATCACACAATCAGTTACTACGAGTTATATTGGTCCCGTACGAGGTGTTGGTGCCACTCACAGGGCCGTTCGAGGGTGGTTTCGAGTTTTCACCCACTATCGCCATGTTTTTAGACCTAAGTCTAGAAATATGAAAATTATTATCATATTCTCAAACCAGGAGTCCCTTGATCGCAAAGTCAGGTCGTACGAGTTACATTGTCCCGTGTGAGGTGTTGGTGCCACTCACGAAGTTGTTCGGGGGCTGCTTTATGTTTTCACCCAATAACACCATGTTTTTCTTAAGTCCTTATATTTTTAAATTATCATCGTATTCTCAAATTGGGAGTACCGTGATCACGCGGTAAGCTCCTGTGAGTTACATTCGTCACGTGCAAGGTGTTGGTGCCACTCACAGGGCCTTTCGGGGGCTTTTTTGAGTGTTCACTCGCTAACGTAATGTTTTTAAGCCTAAGTCTAGAAATATTCAAATTATCATCGTATTCTCAAACTGGGAGTCCCATGATCGTGAGGTTAGTTCCTACGAGTTACATTGGTCCCGTGCGAGGAGTTGGTGCCACTCACGAGGCCATTTCGGGTTTTCACCTTCTAACGCCATGTTTTTAAGGCCGAGTCTAGAGATTTGTAAATTAATGTCATATTCTAAAATTGGGAGTACTGTGATCACGCGGTCCATTCCTACGAGTTACTTTAGTTCCGTGCGAGGTGTTGGTGCCACACACTAGGCCGTTCAGGGGATGTTTCAGGTTTTAACCCTCTAATGCCATATTTTTTACCCTAAGTCTAGGAATTTCAAAATTATTCGTGTATTCTCAAACCAGGAGTCCCGTGATCGCACGATCAGATCCTATGAGTTACATTGGTCCCGTGCGAGGTGCTGGTGCCTCTCACGGGGCCGTTCGGGGGTTGCCTCGAGTTTTCACTCTCTAACGCCATGTTTTTAAGCCTAAGTCTAGAAATTTACAAATTATCGTCGTATTCTGAAACCGGGAGTCACGTGGTCGTGCGATAAGTTCCTATGAGTTACATTGGTCCCGTGCGAGGTGTTGGTGCCACTCCTGGGGCCGTTCGGGGGCTATGTTGAGTTTTTGCCTTCTAACACCATATTTTTAAGCCTAAGTCTAGAAATATGCATTATTATCGTATTCTCAAATCGAGAATCCCGTGATCGCACGGTAAGTTTTTACGAGTTAGATTGGTCCCGTGCGAGGTGTTGGTACCACTCACCGGGCCGTTCGGGGGCTATTTTGGGGTTTTAACCACTAACGCCATGTTTTTAGCCTAAATCTAGAAATATGTAAATTATCATCATATTCTCAAATCGGGAGTCCCGTGATCGTGTGACTAGTTTCTACATGTTACATTGGTCCCGTGCGAGGAGTTGATGCCACTCACGGGGCCGTTCCGGGCTTGTTTCAGATTTTCACCCACTAATGCCATGTTTTTAACCCTAAGTCTAGAAATATGCAAATTATCACCGTATTCTCAAATCGGGAGTCCCGTTATCACGCGGTCAATTTTTACGCATTACATTGGTCCCGTGCGAGGTGTTGGTGCCACTCACAGAGCCGTTCGAGGGCTGTTTCGGGTTTTACCCACTAATGCCAAGTTTTGCTTAAGTCCTAATATTTTTGAATTATAGTCGTATTCTCAAACTGGGAGTCCCGTGATCGCGCGATCAGTTCCAACAAGTTACATTGGTCCCGTGCGAGGAGTTTGTGCCACTCACGGGGTCTTTCGGGGGCTGCGTCGGGTTTTTGCCTTCTACCGCCATGTTTTTAGTTGAAGTCTAGAAATATGAAAATTATCATCGTATTCTCAAATTGGGAGTCCCATAATCGCGCCGTCAGTTCTTACGAGTTATATTGGTTCCGTGCGAGGTGTTGGTGCCACACACAGGGCCGTTCGGGGGATGTTTCGGGTTTTCTTCCTCAAACGCCATGTTTTAAACCCTAAGTTTGAAATTTTCAAATAATCCTTGTATTCTCAAATAGGGAGTCCCGTGATCGTACGGTCAGATCCTACGAGTTACATTGGTCCCGAGCGAGGTGCTGGTGCCTCTCACGGGGACATTCGGGAGTTGTCTAGAATATTTGCCCACAAATGCCATATTTTTGTGCCTAAGTCTAGAATTATGCAATTTATCATCGTATTCTCAAACGAGGAGTCATGTGATCACGCGATCTGATCCTTTGAGTTATATTGGTCCCGTACGAGGTGTTGGTGCCACTCACGGGGCCGTTCGGGGGCTGTTTTGGATTTTCTCCCACTAACGCCACATTTTGTTTAAGTCCTGATATTTTTAAATTGTCATCACATTTTTAAATCGGGAGTCCCATGGTCACGCAGTAAATTCCTACGAGTTACATTGGTCCCGTGCGACGTGTTGGTGCCACTCACGGAGTCGTTCAGGGGCTGTTTTTGGTTTTCACCCACTAACGCCATGTTTTTAATCCTAAGTCCAGAAATATACAAATTAACGTCCTATTCTCAAATCGGGAGTCCCGTGATCGTGCGCTCAGTTCCTACGAGTTACATTGGTCCCGTGTGAGGTGTTGATGCCACTCATAGGGCCGTTCGAGGGTATTTCGGGTTTTCACCCACTAACTCCATGTTTTGCTTAAGTCCTAATATTTTTAAATTATCATCATATTCTCAAACCGGGAGTCTCATGATCGTGAGGTCAGTTACTACGAGTTACATTGGTCCCGTGTGAGGTGTTGGTACCACTCACGGGGCCATTCGAGGGTTGTTTTGGGTTTTCACCCACTAATGCTATGTTTTTCGGCCTAAGTCTAGAAATACGCAAATTATCATCGTATTCTCAAACTAGGAGTCCCGTGATCGTGCTGTCAACTCCTATGAGTTACATTGGTCCCGTAGAGGTGTTGATGCCACTTACGGGGGCGTTCGGGGGCTGTTTCGTGTTTTCACCCACTAAGGCCATGTTTTGCTTAAGTCCTGATATTTTTAAATTATCGTCGGATTCTCAAATCGGGAGTCCCGTGATCGCTCTTTCAGCTCCTATGAGTTACATTGGCCACGTGCGAGGTGTTGATTCCACTTACGGGGCCGTTCGGGGGCTATTTTGGGTGTTCACCCGCTAACGTAATAATTTTAAGCCTAAGTCTAAATATGTGCAACTTATCGTTATATTCTCAAACCCGGAGTCTCATGATCGCGCAGTCAGTTCCTCCAAGTTACATTGGTTCCATGCGAGGTGTTGGTGCCAGACAAGGGGCCGTTCGGGGGATGTTTCGGGTTTTCTCCCTCTAAGCCATGTTTTTAGCCCTAAGTCTAGAAATTTTCAAATTATCCTTGTATTATCAAATCGGGAGTCCCTTGATCGCGCGGTCAGATCCTATGAATTACATTGTTCCCATGCGAGGTACTGTTCCCTCTCACTTGGCTGTTCGGGGGTTGTCTCGAGTTTTCTCCCTCTAATGCCATGTTTTTCATCCCAAGTCTAGAAATATGCAAATTATCGTTGTATTCTCAAACTGATAGTCCCGTGATCGTGCGATCAGTTCCTACAAGTTACATTGGTCATGTGCGAGGAGTTGGTGCCACTCACGGGGTCGTTCGGGAGTTATTTCATGCTTTCAACCACTAACGCCATGTTTTTAACCCTAAGTATTGAAATATGCATATTATCATTGTATTCTCAAACCGGGAGTCCCGTGATCATGCGTTTAGTTTCTAATAATTACATTGGTCCCGTACGACGTGTTGGTGCCACTCACAGGGCCGTTCGGGAGCTATTTCAGGTTTTCACCCACTAACGTCATGTTTTTAATCCTAGGTTTAGAAATATGCAAATTATCATCATACTATAAAATCGGGAGTTCCATGATCGTGCGGCCACTTCCTATGAGTTACATTAGTCCCGTGCGACGAGTTGGTGCCACTCATGGGGCCGTTCGGGAGTTGTTTTGATTTTTCACCAACTAACGCCATGGTTTTAACCCCAAGTCTACAAATATGCAAATTATTGTCGTATTCTCAAACTGGGAGTCCCGTGATCGCGCGATCAGTTTTTACGAGTTACATTCGTCCCGTGCGAGGTGTTGGTGCCACTCAAAGGGCAGTTCGGGGGCTGTTTTGAGTTTTTACCCACTAACACCATGTTTTGCTTAAGTTATGATATTTTTAAATTGCTTCGTATTCTCAAACTGGGCGTCCTGTTATCGCGCAATCAGTTCCAATGAGTTACATTGGTCCCATGCGAGGAGTTGTTGCCACTAATGGGGTCGTTCGGGGGCTGCGTCAGGTTTTTACCTTATAACGCCATGTTTTTAAGCCTACGTCTAGAAATATGCAAATTATCATCGTATTCGCAAACCGAGAGTCCCATGATCATGCGATTAGTTCTTACGAGTTACATTGGTTCCGTGCGAGGTGTTGGTGCCAGACACGGGGTCATTCAGGGAGATGTTTCGAGTTTTCTCCCTTTAACGCCATGTTTTTAACCCCAAGTCTAAAAATTTTCAAATTATCCTTGCATTCTCAAATTGGGAGCCCCATGATTGCGTGGTCAGATCCTACAGGTTACATTGGTCCCGAGCGAAGTGCTAGGACTCACAAGGGGCCGTTCGGGGGTTGCTTAGAGTTTTTTCCCACAAACGACATGTTTTTATGGATAAGTCTAGAAATATGCAATATATCGTTATATTCTCAAACCGAGAGTCCCGTGATCGTGTGGTTAGTTCCTACGAGTTATATTGGTCCTGTACGGGGTGTTGGTGCCACTCACGGATCCGTTCAGGGGCTATTTCGGGTTTTCACCCACTTACGGCATGTTTTGCTTAAGTCCTGATATTTTTAAATTATCATCGTATTCTAAAATCGGGAGTCTCGTGATCACGTGATAAGTTCCAACGAGTTACATTGGTCCCTTACGACATGTTGGTGCCACACACGGGGCCGTTCGGGGGATGTTTCGGGTTTTCACCCACTAACGCCATATTTTAATCCTAAGTCTAAAAATATGCAAATTATCATCTTATTATCAAACAGGGAGTCCCATGATCGTGCGGTCAGTTCCTACTAGTTACATTGGTCCTGTACGAGGTGTTGGCACCACTCACAGGGCCGTTCGGGGGCTATTTCGGGTTTTCACCCACTAATGCAATGTTTTGCGTAAGTCCTGATATTTTTAAATTATTTTCATATTCTCAAACCGGGAGTCCCGTGATTGCGCAGTAAGTTCCTATGAGTTACATTGGTCCCGTGCGAGCTGTTGGTGCCACTCACGGGATCGTTCGGGGGCTGTATTGGGTTTTCACCCATTAAAGCAATGTTTTTATGTCTGTGTAAAAATATGAAAATTATCATTGAATTCTCAAACCGGGAGTCCCGTGATCCTACGGTTAGTTCCTCTGAGTTATATTGGTAACATGCAAGGTCTTGGTATCATTCACGGGGCCGTTCAGAGGATATTTTGGGTTTTCACCCACTAACGTTAGGTTTTCCTTAAGTCATGATATTTTTAAATTATCATCGTATTCTAAAATTGGGAGTCCCATGATCATGTGGTCAGTTACTACGAGTTACATTGGTCCCGTACGAGTTGTTGGTGCCACTTATGGGGCCGTTCGGGGGATGTTTGGGGTGTTCACCCGCTGACGCAATGTTTTTCAGCCTAAGTCTAGAAATATGCAAATTATCATTGTATTCTGAAATAGGGAGTCCCGTGATCACGCGGTCAGTTTCTACAAGTTACATTGGTCCCGTGTGAGGTGTTGGTGCCACTCACAGGTCCGTTCGGGGGCAGTTTTGAGTTTTCACCCACTAGCACCATATTTTTAAGCCTAAGTCTAGAAATATGAAAATTATCATCGTATTCTCAAATCGGGAGTCCCGGGATCAGGCGATCAGTTCTTACAAGTTACATTGGTCCCGTAAGATGAGTTGGTGCCACTCACGGGGCCGTTCAGAAGTTGTTTCGGGTTTTAACCCACTAAGTACATGTTTTTAACCCAAGTCTATAAATATGAAAATTATCTTCGTATTCTCAAATCGGGAATACCCTGACCGCGCGGTGAGTTTCTACGAGTAACATTGGTCCTGTGCGAGGTGTTGGTGCCACTCACATGGCTGTTCAAGGGTGGTTTTGGGTTTTCACCCACTAACGCCCTGTTTTGCTTAAGTCCTGATATTTTTAAATTATCATCGTATTCTCATACCGTGATTTCCGTGATCGCGCGGTGAGTTCCTACGAGTTACATTGGTCCTATGCTAGCTATTGGTGCCACTCATGGGGCCATTCGGGGGATGTATTGGGTTTTCACCCACTAAAGCCATGTTTTTATGCCTAAGTCTAGAAATATGCAAATTATCATCGAATTCTCAAACCGGGAGTCTCGTGATCGCATGATCAGTTCCTACGAGTTGTATTGGTCCCATGCGAGGTGTTGGTGCCACTCACGGGGCCGTTCGGGGGCTGTTTCGAGTTTTCACCCACTAACGCCATGTTTTGCTTAAGTCCTGATATTTTTAAATTATCATCGTATTCTCAAACTGGGAGTCTTGTGATCGCACGGTCAGTGACTACGAGTTACATTGGTCCCGTACGAGTTATTGGCGCCACTCACGGGGCCATTCAGGGGTTGTGTCGGGTTTTCACCCACTAACGCCATGTTTTTAGACCTAAGTGTAGAAATACATAAATTATAAGCATATTATCAAATTGGGAGTCTCGTGATCGCGCAGTCAGTTCCTATGAGTTACATTGGTCCCTTGCGAGGTGTTGGTGCCACTCATGGGGCCATTCGGGGGTTGTTTCGTGTTTTCACCCACTAACGCCATTTTTTGCTTAAGTCCTGATATTTTTAAATTATCGTAGTATTCTCAAACCAGGAGTCCCGTGATTGCGTGATAAGCTCTTACGAGTTACATTGGTCACATGCGAGGTGTTGGAGCCACTCACAGGGCCGTTTGGGGGCTGTTTTGGGTGTTCACCCGCTAACACAATGTTTTTATGCCTAAGTCTAGAAATATGCAAATTATCATCATATTCTCAAACTGGGAGTCCCATTATCGCGCGGTCAGTTCCTACGAGTTACATTGGTCCCATGCGAGAAGTTGGTGCCACTCACGGGGCCGTTCGGGCATTATTTCGACTTTTCACCCACTCACGCCATGTTTTTAACCCTAAGTCTAGAAGTATGCAAATTATCATTGTATTCTCAAATCGGGAGTCCCGAGATCGCGCGCTCAGTTTTTATGAGTTACATTGATCCTGTGCGAGGTGTTGGTGCCACTCACAGGCCCGTTTGATTGTTATTTTGGGTTTTCAGCCCCCTAACGCCATCTTTTGCTTAAGTCCTAATATTTTTAAATTATCATCGTATTCTCAAACAGGGAGTCCCATGATCGTGCGGTCAGTTCCAAAGAGTTAAATTGGACCCGTGCGAGGAATTGGTGCCACTCATGAGGTCGTTCGGGGGCTGCGTCGTGTTTTTGTCTTCTAACGCCATGTTTTTAAGCCTAAGTATAGAAATACGCAACTTATCATTGTATTCTCAAACCGAGAGTCCTGTAATCACGTGGTCAGTTCTTATGAGTTACATTGGTTCTGTGGAAGGTGTTGGTGCAACACACGGGGACGTTCGGGGGGATATTTCAGTTTTCTCCCTCTAACGCCATGTTTTTAGCCCTAAGTCTAGAAATTTTCAAATTATCCTTGTATTCTCAAATCGGGAGTCCCATGATCATGCGGTCAGATCCTATGAGTTTCATTGGACCCGAGCGTGATGCTGGTGCCTCTCACGGGGCCGTTCGAGGGTTGTCTAGAGTTTTCACCCAAAAACGCCATGTTTTTATGCCTAGGTCTAGAAATATGCAATTTATCATCATATTCTCAAATCGAGAGTCTTGTGATTGTGCGGTCAGTGCCTGCGAGTTATATTGGTCCCGTCCGAGGTGCTGGCGCCACTCACAGGGCCGTTCTGGGGCTATTTCGGGTTTTCACCCACTAACACCATGTTTTTAAGCCTAAGTCTAGAAATATGCAAATTATCGTTGTATTCTCAAATCGGGAGTCCCGTGATCGTGCGGTCAGTTCTTATTAGTTACACTGGCCCCATACGAGGAGTTGGTGCCACTCACGGGGCCGTTTAGAAGTTATTTCGGGTTTTCATCCATGAACGCCATGTTTTAACCATAAGTATAGAAATATGATATTTATCGTCGTATTCTCAAATCGGGAGTCCCCTAATCGCGCGGTCAATTTCTATGAGTTACATTAGTCCCGTGCGAGGTGTTGGTGACACTCACAGGGCTGTTCAGGGGCTGTTTCGGATTTTCACCCACTAACGCCATGTTTTGCTTAAGTCCTGATATTTTTAAATTATCATCGTATTCTCAAACCGGGAGTCTCATGATCATACGATAAGTTTCTATGAGTTACATTGGTCCTGTGCAGGTGTTGGTTTCACTCACGGGGCCGTTCGGGGGTTGTTTTTGGTTTTCACCCACTAACGCCATCTTTTTAAGCCTAAGTCTAGAAATATGAAAATTATCGTCGTAGTCTCAAACTGGGAGTCCCGTGATCACGCAATCAGTTCCTACGAGTTATATTGGCCCCGTGCGAGGAGTTGGTGCCACTCACAGGGCCGTTCGGGAGTTATTTCGTGTTTTCAACCACTAACGCCATGTTTTTAACCCTAAGTCTAGAAATATGCAAATTATCGTCGTATTCTCAAATCGAGAGTCTCGTGATCGCACGATCAATTTCTACGAGTTAAATTGGTCCCATGCGAGCTGTTGGTGCAACTCATAGGGCCGTTCGGGGGATATTTTGTGTTTTTACCAACTAACTCCATGTTTTGCTTAAGTCTTGATATTTTTAAATTGCCATTGTATTCTCAAACCAAGAGTCTCGTGATCGCGCGGTCAGTTCCAATGAGTTAAATTGGTCTCGTGCGAGGAGTTGGTACCACTCATGGGGTCATTCTGGGGCTACGTCGGGTTTTTGTCTTCTCACACAATATTTTTAAGCCTAAGTCTAGAAATACGCAAATTATCATCGTATTCTCAAACCGGGAGTCCCGTGATTACGCAGTCAGTTCTTACGAGTTACATTAGTTCCGTGCGAGGTGTTGGTGCCACACTCTAGGCCGTTCGGGGGATGTTTCAGGTTTTCTCCCTCTAACGCCATGTTTTTAACCCTAAGTCTAGAAATTTTCAAATTATCCTTGTATTCTTAAACTGGGAGTCCTGTGATCGCGCGTTCAGAGCCTACGAGTTACATTGGTCCCAAGCGAGGTGCTGGTGCCTCTCACGGGGCTGTTCGGGGGTTGTTTCGGGTTTTTTCCATCTAACACAATATTTTTAAGCCTAAGTCTAGAAATATTCAAATTATCGTCGTATTCTCAAACCGGGAGTCCTTTGATAGGGTGGTTAGTTCCTACGATTTACATTGGTCCCATGCAAGGTGTTGGTGCCTCTCACGGGATCATTTGGGGGATGTTTCTAGTTTTTCCCTTCTAACATAACGACAAGATAAGATAAGACGAACATTGGTCCCATGCAAGGTGTTAGTTCTTACGATTTACATTGGTCCCATGCAAGGTGTTGTTTACCATCTATTTATAGAATCACCATGAACAATCGTCCCATATATCTCACATAAAATGATAACACAATTTTTTTTACCATTAGTATATTATTCACCCCCCTTCCCCCACCCAGAACTTTGGTATGTTAATTAGGAACACGGTTATTAAATTCTACACAACCTTTGGGAGAATGTGTCTATGGGGTAGGTATGGTGAAAATTGAAAATGTTACTGAAACACACATACATATAAGATGAATAAAGCATATTTGAACTCGTAATAAAAGCGAAAGAAAAGTTAAATTCACTATTAAACACATTATCATACAAGTTATCCAAGATAATTGATGATGCTGGAATTAGCACCACCAGGTAAGGTGTTTCCAAGCTCAACTTATGAACAACAATGGCAGCTTAGTTACGTAATAGGTAGGAGAATGAGATGGGGAGAAGAGGAGAGAGCACCAGGATATAAGTGGTTCAGCCTAAATTGGCCTACGTCCACTTGTGTGTGTGTGAATAACCTCACTGTAATAAGGCACTGATGGCCATGGATACAATCTCTCAAGCTCTCTCTCTACTGTGTATCTAGAAGGAGTTTCAGCTAGGGTTGTTTTTTCTGGATCCTTTGTAAGGTAGAGGATGATCTCTATATATAGTACCTGGGGGGTGTAATGTACCCCCCATGCATGTAATGTGCATGTGTGTGATTGCCTCACCAATATGGGAAAGCCATCTGTCACTGTCACATGTAGAGAATGATGATGCAATATTCTCCCCACGTGTGGGGAATAATCTTGTTATAACTGACTTGTATCCATTTGCCCTTATCCAAATGTCAGCAGATGCTCGGCTATCACGCCTGGAGTATGACCTCGGCCTGTGAGAGGCCGAGGTTGGTAAGTACAGGTGCCCGTTCAGTCCGAGTTGACCATAGTGGTCTCGGCCTAATCCCAGCTGAGACAATGGACAAGGTCGGCCTGAGCTGAGGTTGAGCTGGCGTGTTTGGAGCATCGACTAATGTCTTGATGAGGTTGCTAGTGGCTTCTTGCGAGCTCGGCCTTTGTCTGGCCGAGGTTGCCATTCCAAGGTATACGAGAATGCTGCTGGTCCTTGTGACGCATGCAATCCCCCTTCAAGAGGCTGGTGGCAGTGTCGGCCTGGGCCGACCTTGATACGGCCGACCTCGCTATGGCCGAGGGCTGATACCGCATGCCCAAAGCTTCTCCAAAGTCAGCCACGATCTCGGCCGAGGTTGGTGTCTTCGAGCCGAGGTCACACTTGGGGCATATCAATCACCCCCCATCCCTTAGTTATATGTGAAGGCAGATGACTGGGGTTTACAACTCCGAGGTCCTATTTCTCTGTTCCAATATTCCCTTTGACACTTGTCAATTACTGGTGGCACGCGTGTCTGACAAGGGTAATTATGCTGGTTGTCGGTTGGCCTCCCAAGGCAATGATGGGCCTTGGGGGGTGTGCATTCATATTTAAGGCTAAAAGTCCCCATTTCTCTTCTATCTTCTTCATTTATCTCCTTCTCCGAACTTGGACATTTCTGCAACTCTCTCTCTTTCTAGAAGAACTCGCGATTGGGAGTACATTTGGGGGCCTATTTACCAGGAATTCCTTCCTCACTTTTCCTCACGTTTCTTTAGGTACCCCTCGTTATCTCTTCCTCTCCATTTTTCTGTGTACTGCTCTTTGCATTTTCCGGCTGGTTTATGCATTTTCCAGTGGTCTCATGCATTTTCTGTTTAGCTTATGAGTTCTTCGATTGATTGTTCATACTGTTCTTCCTAAAAAACCTAGCTTTGATCTTTAGCCAAATCACCAGCGTTGTTTGTTACTTAGGAGAGTTGGTTAAGTGTATATTCTGTCTCGTATGCTCAGACCTCTATATGAACTTCTTGAGGAGTTCCCCTCCCTTAGAGAAAAGGCTTTAGAAAAAATCAGACAAATAGAAAGAGCACAGGAGGAGGCTCGTAGGTTACAAGAATTCCCTATTAGACCCATCTTCCCACCACCTGTGAAGGTGATATATCCTGATCCTTCAGAGTCTTTCAACCAGGCAGAGGTTCCTATCGACCCTATACCAATGTCTGAGTCTAAGTCTTCTACCTTAGACCCCATATTTGTGGATTCCTTTCAGGAGGCCATGGACTTCTCAATTCTGCCTGATCAGGACCCTGATCAGGCAGAGGTCTCAAACCGGGTCTCATCTCATAACACCTCAAGCGCCTCAGCCTCTTTCTCAAAGGTTGAGATCGTTGAGCCAAGTGTGTCCATCCCACCACCCCTTGATGCCATTCCTCTGTCGGCCATCACTGGTGCTGAGTTCGCTCAGAGGTTCTCGGGTAACCCATCAACATCTGCTCCGACCGACGTTGAGCTAGATGATGATGATGACGCTGGAAGTGATGTTGACGTCTCTGAGGTAGACGAGATCAAGAGTACTATAACTGAGGTAGACCTCCTCTGCTTCAGATATCTATATTCCATCAGTCCCTCCATAAAGCTAAGAAGACCTCTGAGGGAAGAGAGGGATTTTCACGGCCGAGACGGCGAAATCTGCTTATACGAGCAGATGTTCAAGTTGGTGTTTTGTCTACCCATCCATCCAATTATCAAATCTATCCTTGCCTATATCAATTGGGCCCCCTCCCAACTATCCCCTAATGCCTGGAGGGTCATAATAGGGGCCATAATCTTGTGGAGGGCTGTCCACCACTCAGACCTTCCAGTTCAGGTCTTTGTTGGTTGTTATGTTCCCTCTTCTGCCAAAAATCATCCGAGCTACTATCATTTTGTAGCTCGAAAGCCAGAGAAAAAGATGCTTCAAGTAACTCAGACTTCTAACCACAACTGGAAGCCATGTAACTTTTTTACCTCTAGACCATGGGAATTTGGCCCATGTGCCCCCTCGTCCATTCTGGAGCCGAGGATTCCCCTTAGGTGGGGTAAGGTCACAATGTCTGCGAGGGCTAACCCTGGCCTGAGCCCATAGAACCTTCAGAAGGTGAAAGCCCTTCAAGATCAGGGGGTACATGGTCTGTTCGTCAGGTTCAAACACTTGATGACCCCCCATTACCTCTCTGAGACAGGTCTGGGTGGAAGTCCTCTTTCTGAGCTCGGTAAGCGCTTTTTATTTGAAGTTGAACCTCTGAGTTTATCTATATCTGATCTTCTAACTCAGATCTATTGATTTTTACAGAGCGTCCGAAGGATATCTCAGACGAACTCTGGGAAATGGCTGCACCCAGCTTGACGAGACTTGCGAAGAAAGCTGGACTTGATGCTCCTCCCCCATCTCCCTCTGACTCGAAGCCCCAAGCCACAAAGAAGAGGGCTCCAATTGATCATGCCCCTGAGGATCAGAGGTCGAAGAAGAAGAATGCTAACACTGCCATCCCCATTTCTTCAGCAGATGCTCTGTCGGCTCATCCAGAGCAGTTGAAGATTACTGATAGCATAGTCGGCCATAGTCTTCAGTCCCTATATGCTTTTGGCTCTACAATGACCGAGGCTGACACGCGCTTTTTTAGGTCACTTGATACTCCTTTGCTGATTGAGTTCGGCATTCACAGATCCATTCAGGTATGACCTCATTTTTCTTTCCAATTCCTAAGTGTAACCTCTGATTTGTCTTTTGATCATTCCTGATCATAAAATCTGCAGGGCTTGGCAGCGATGCACCACCTCTCCAATTAGACTTTGAGGAAGTTTCCCCTCATCCAGAAGGGTCAAGAGGCTGAGAAGGTCCAGAGTTCTTTGAACACAGAGATCAACCAACTTAAGTCTGAGTTAGGTGAATCTAACAAGAAGGTGAAGGGGCTGGAGAAGGAGGTCTCTCGACTTAATAAGGACCATCCTGTTGCCCTGAAGGCCAAGGACGATGTACTGCAGCAGAAGGTCAGCTCGGCCGTGAAGGCAGCCCTGGATGATGCCTCAGAGGGGATAATAGCCGAATACAAAAATTCTGACGAGTTTATGAGCTTCGGATTTGAATACCTTGAAAGAGGTATCAAAGCCACTATCAAGTGGGCTGATGTCAGGGAGAGGGAGGCTGGTACTTTGAAAGCCTATGACTTCAAAGGCCTTGGCTTTGCTGATCCTCAGTTTGCCCAGGCCCTTCAGGAGGTTGAGGAGGAGGCTGCCGCGCCTGCCGAGACTGTAACGATGGACGGCACTGAGGTTGGAGGGGCAGACATTGCTGAGGTGACCAACGTTGTCCAACCTAACCAAGCCGAAGATACTAGCATTCCCCCCTCAAACCCTTAAAAGAATTTTTGAACATTGTAACCCCTGATTTTGTAACCTCTGCACATTTATAATTTATGAATGAACATGGCTCTTTACCATTTTTTGTAATCTATGAATATTTTCTTATTTCTGAAGAGGACCATCTTCTTTTGTTGTATGTCATGATGTTTTTGCTCTAAAGCTTATGCAATGTTGTTTGCCTAAACCAAATTAGTAGTCTGAGCTCAGACCTCGTCACCATTGAATGGTGTTATAAAGGTCTGAGGTCGAGGAACTCTCTTTAGTCTTGCCTCTTCAAAATGTTCTAACATTGTTTTCACCCTTTTCAGGTATTTGGCCATCCTTTCATCTCTGGCCTCATAGATTCCCAATACTTGATTGACAACTAACCGCGAGTCGCTGTGGAGTAGGAGTCACTTTACGCGAAGAGTCTTTGCCAATGAGAGACCTGCTATCATGGACTCATACTCAGACTCATTATTAGAAGCTCGGAAGTTGAATCTCAAAGCGTATTCAATGTTGGCACCATCTGGAGCTGAGAGTATCAACCCCGCACTGCTTCCATTGTCACAGGAAGAGCCATCAACGAAGAGGCTCCAAATATCTGTACCTGATGAGAAGACCCCTTCCGTCATGACTCCTTTTTTGAAGAGGTACCGATCTTCCTCGTTTTCCGCAACTTATTTCCTGGCTCCGTTGGATGCGATCTCTTCCTGGTCTTGGAAGATGTTTGGTGTCGTCTCTTCCGAATTTCGAAAGACACCGCGGTTTTCAACACCCTCTAGGCCAGTATCTGCCTCGGCCTCTTCCCATGTAAACTCAGCGACAAAGTCTGAGAGGGCTTTCCCCTTGATGGCCGTCCTCGGTTGGTAGGTAAGATCGTACTCCCCCAATTCAATGGCCCATGTCATCAATCGTCCGGACTTCTCAGGTTTATGTAGGACCTGTCTTAGTGGGGAGTCAGTGAGGACAACCATGGAGTGGGCCTGGAAGTAAGGCTTCATCTTTATATTGGTCCCATGCAAGGTGTTAGTTCCTACGATTTACATTGGTCCCATGCAAGGTGTTGTTTACCATCTATTTACAGAATCACCATGAACAATCGTCCCATATATCTCACATAAAATGATAACACAATTTTTTTTACCGTTAGTATATTATTCACCCCCCTTCCCCCACCCATAACTTTGGTATGTTAATTAGGAACACGGTTATTAAATTCTACACAACCTTTGGGAGAATGTGTCTATGGGGTAGGTATGGTGAAAATTGAAAATGTTACTGAAACACACATACATATAAGATGAATAAAGCATATTTGAACTCGTAATAGAAGCGAAAGAAAAGTTAAATTCACCATTAAACACATTATCATACAAGTTATCCAAGATAATTGATGATGCTGGAATGAGCACCACCAGGTAAGGTGTTTCCAAGCTCAACTTATGAACAACAATGGCAGATTAGTTACGTAATATGTAGGAGAATGTTTCGAGTAAAGGTATTCACGTGTGGTGCACATTTGCACTTGACACTTTAGGCACACATGCATATTTTGATTTATGATTTTAATTGTGTGATTAATCAATTATGAGCGCAACATTTTTTTTAATAAAATTATATTTTTAAAATAAGTTGACATTAAATATTTTTTTCTTAAAATTTTTTTTGTTAAAAATATTTTTTTATGAATACCATATATATATGCGTAAAAATTGTTTTTGTGTGGCTTTGAGTTGCTTTTGTGTATATATATTAATTTAGTATCATTTGCTAGTATCTTGGCAAATGCCAAAAGCTGTTGGGTAATCTTTTTTGTCTTGAACGATTACTTATATATATATATATATATGTGTGTGTGTGTGTGTATGCATGTATGTTCTTTAAGATATATATGTTTATATATATAAGATTATTATGTCTACATGTATAACTTAGCTTTTGAAAGCTTTTGCAAAGAACTGACCGCCTATGGTCTAAGGCTTCTAAAAGCTTTTGCAAGAGACAACTACTATTTAAATATCTGTGAATGAGCTAGCTGGCCTTACAGCCGTAGTCTCGATCACTGCAACACGCCGATTGGTTTTTACCCATACTTATGCTTCAATAAAATATTGAGTTATCTGACCAAATATTTGATCTTAAAAAGTTTTTTTTGGTCCTTACCGAGGTGGGATTTCCACCAGATCTAATGTCTTATCTTTAATATTTTCTTTTGTTCTTTGTTGTCCACTGCTACACGACTTCTTCTGCCAAATGTATGTTGAACCATGTTTTCCAAATACACTTGTCCTTTATATTTTGTACAACTCTTGTGTCCACTAAATCATAAGAGAGTTTATATTTTTTAACCGAACTGTGCGACACAGTTTTCTTTCCTTTTCTTTTATACGGATGACAGTATTCATATATGATGGGACCATGCTTTGGCATCTCTCTTGCACCCACACTTGCACTGATTAAGATTCCGTCAGACGACCTTGGGCCCCGCGCAAGCCTCTCCTGTCAAAGTCTTGTTCCTTTGTCATAATAGAAATTGTATGGTTTTGGTTTATTGCTGTACCTGTTATAGGATTAGACTTTCGGCTACTAGCTCAAGACTTAATTTTTTTTTTATATCTGAGATATATTTTGCTTCATTTCCGAATTTCTTTCTTTGTTCAGAAAATTTCTTGAACATCTGTCCGAAATTCTTTTTATAATAATTGTTCCAAATATATTTTGTTTTGTCCGAAATATTTTATAAATATCCATTCAGAAATTCATTAATATATATATTTCAGTCCAAACTTTTTATATCAGTGTGGAAAATATTTTTTATACAATATATATATATGTACACCTTTCATATATATATATATGTACATATATATTCCTACAAAAAGAAATTTTTTTTCTTGGTCAGAAGATTTGACCCCTTGTACTTGACATGACTGAATTACATTGGGTCCATACCATGTCATTCATATTGAATCTCCTTTTAGCCACTTCCTCAATCTGCCTTACAATGGCTACGACATCATAGACCTGCTGAAAAAATGTACTTTAATCTATATATCCTTTACACATTAGATATTTCCATTTGCGTGTGGACTAATATTTTTTGCAGATGCAAATATACTCAAATGAGGATACTGAGAAGATAAAAAAATGAATATCTGCATATCAGACTTGAAGATCATTTTGCACCTCACGATCTCAGAAAATTAGGAGCATTAAATGCTCAAATTGCATGTGTCTAACAGCTAGTTTTTGAAAGACACATTTAAAACATTCAAAGAGCTGCATTGAAGAATAGACTTGAATGAGAACATGAGCAAGACTTGAAATATTATTGAGAGCATTTATTTTACTTCTCATCTACACATTCAAGAGAGCAATTAATTTTATCATCTGCTCAATCATTGGAGAAGAAGACTTGTGCCTACTTCAACATCATTTATTGAAGTCTGATTCAAGAAGGAGAAACTCAGATTACAAATTGTATTTTAAGGAGTTTCAGTATTTTATTCTGTACTACAAAAATTCAGATTTGTTGTGAAGCTTTGTTGAAGCTTCGATTTGTACCGGTAATTGGTTCCTACCCGCAAGTGGGCCACGGGGTTTGAAGCTCGGAGTTAGCTTGCAAACAGTTGTACGCGGTGGTTTGATCCTACCCGCAAGTGGATCAGGTTTAGTGAAGCGCAAAGGAGACAGGGGCTCTAGGCGCGTGGACGTAGGCCGGGATTTGGCCGAACCACGTTAAAATTCGGTGTCATTTATTTTCCGCACTCTTATTTATTTAATTGCACATGCTTGCTTGAGTTAATATTTTCAGCACACTATCTTGCAAATAAATTAATTCCGAAATTTGACTAAATTAATTTTAAGGTTAAAATAATTATTTTTTGACTTAAATAATTAATTTCAGAATATCACTTTAAATTAAATACGAAAATTAATTTAATATTTCTAGAGTGTTAAAATCTGCATCTCCAGTTGTTTAAATTAGTTAGTTGCATTTATTTGATATTATTGGATTTATTCTTTATAGATTTACTAATCTGAAATTTGTCAAAGTGTTATAAATTAAATATTTTTCTAAAATATTAATTTGACTTAAAGTTTGTAAAAACTCAATTCACCCCCCTCTGGAGTATAATCTGGGCAACAATTGGTATCAGAGCTAGTGCTCTTCTTATTTATTTTTAGATTTAACAATCTTAGAGTTAAAGATCCATGGCAAACTTTATTGTGTCATCTCTTGATGAGGGTCAATCAATAAATACACCTCCTTTATTTTCAGGAAATAATTATAGCTATTGAAAAAATAGAATGAAAATTTTTATTCAATCAAATGATTATGCTGTTTGGAGAGTTATTATAAATGGTCCTAATATCCCCATAAAAGTTGTTAATGATGAAAGTGTTCCTAAAGAAGAAAATGAATGGAATGATGCTGATATTAGAAAAATTCAAATAAATGCTAAAGCTATGAACATTCTGCATTGTGCACTTGATGTAAATGAGTATAACATAATTTGTTGTTGTGAATCTGCTAAAGAAATTTGGTATAGACTAGAAGTCACATATGAAGGAACTAGTCAAGTTAAAGAAGATAAAATTAGTATGCTTGTTCATAATTATGAGTTATTTAAGATGATGTCTGATGAATCTATTTCTGATATGTTCACTAGGTTCACTAATATTATTAATGGTCTTAAATCTCTTGGTAAATCTTATACTGACTCTGAATTAGTGAGTAAGATTCTTAGGTCACTACCATCTTCTTATATGACAAAGAAGCTGGCAATCAAAGAAGCTATACGAGAAAGACCTATCTCTCTTGATGAGTTATTAGGTTCCTTAATCACTCATGAAATGGAACTTAAGGAATTTGTTGAAGAGAAACCAAAATCAAACAAAATTATTGCTCTCAAATCTTCAAGAAAAAATATAGAAAGTGAAGATGATGATGATGATGATAATATTTCCCTATTGGCTAAAAATTTCAAAAAATATCTCAATTCCAAAAAGAAAGCCAAGGAAAGGAGAAAGAAATTTTTTTCAAAAGAGTTCAATGATGATCATCAATCCAAATCTGAACCAAGATGCTATCATTGTGATGAAGTTGGACACATTAAGCCTAATTGTCCAAAATATAAGAAAGGGAAGAAGGCATTGAAAGCCACAACATGGAGTGACTCCGACACAAGCTCTTCCGATGAAGATTCAAATGAAAATGAAGTTTCTCAACTATGTTACATGGCTATGGAAAATGGGGTACATTCTAACCCTAACTCTAGTGATAGTGATAATGATGAAGTTGATGATTATGAAGTTTTACAAAATGTTTTTGATGAATTATGTGAAAGCTTTGAAGAACTTAAAAATAAATATATTAAACTTAAGAAGTCTCATTCATTAGTTTCAACTAAATATGATTATATGTCAAATGATTTTGATGAGTTGAAATTAGAAAATGAATCTTTGAAAAATGAAATTAAATCTTTGAAAAAGGAAAAATCTGTAATTGTCAATACTCCTCTTGAAATTGAAAACATTGAGTTGAAAAGGGAGATTGAATATTTAAAGAAATCATTAGATACTTTTACAAAAAGAAATGAATATTTTCATAAAATTGTTGAGACACAAAGGATTCGATTTAATAATAATGGTATTGGATATGATGAAGGAAATGAGAAAAAGACTTATTCCAATTTATTGAAATTTGATGCTTCATCTAGTCTACCTAATTATTTATGCTCTTATTGTGGTAGACACACACATTTTTTAGATTTGTGTCCATATAAATTTAGAAAAAGAAAATTTGCATGGATTCCAAAAGGAACCAAGATGTATACTAACCCCTATGGACCTCACACATTTTGGGTACCAAAAGAGAAAATTTTCAAAGTTGTGTAGGTTGCATTTTGAGATGGAATGTGGATTTTCAAGGCATATGATTTGGTCATATTACAAATTTCAAGTATCGTTGCCTAATGTTGGAAATGCCACACTTGGAAGAAGTTGCTTGAATATATCTTTGGTATTGGTAAGGTGGTAAGGAACACCTTTCTTGAATTTAATATCATATGTTTATTAATGATTTATTTCATAATTAATATATTTCCATACATAGAATATTTATTATATCATATGAGCTTGTTGATAATTTAGTATTCACATGTAAATTTGTATATTTATTATTCTTGATGATTTTACGTTATATGACACATACACTTGATTTTGATGATAATTTTTTTTGTGAAAATTCATAATATTTATGTGTTATATATCTTGACATATATTTGTGAATAATATTGGATTAATTCATAAATTTATTGTATATTAATTTGAAACGAAAATGTCATTTGAGTACATTCTAGTATATTAGTTATATGTGATACATGTTGATATTGAAACATTCACTCATTGATTTTGATGATATGAACATGCTAATCTCTATGAGTTGGTTTTATTGCATACTACATGATTAATGTCATTGTTCGAATATTTATTCACGATGAATTTTTTTTGTGTTATGAATGTTTAAATTGATAAACCCATGATCAACAATTGGCATCATTTGTGAGACTTTTCAAAAATAATTTTATGAAGTCAATTTTTTTTAACAATATTTTATCTCATGAAAAAGATGCACATTATTTGTTATATGCATATATGCCTTCATTGGTATCCCTTAGGGGGAGATAAAAATTTATTGAAATTTGTTTGATTACTTGCTCGAAAAATGCTTGATCATAACTTTGATATATTGCTATGGATTTTGCAATTTAGTTGATTATTCCAAGAATTTTAGCTCATATCTTGGAAACGACAAAGCTTGAGCAAAATGCTATATATTTTTTTTTTTGCTATTTTTTCTAACTCATGTTATGTGCTTAATTCAAATTATTTGAAAACATCGAGTTATGAAATGTTTATTTGTTGTGCACTTAAAAGTTTACATCATGATGATTTATACAACAATTGATATTGCGCCTACTGAAAATTTATACATTGAAATTTTATTACATTAGTGAGAGAGTTAATTATGCACATTGATATATCTCTCATACTTGCACTATTTGAGAACATTGAATTATGATTTCTATTTTTACACAAAATTGTTTTGAGAAATCATTGTGTGAAACGCATGGTTTGTTTGTGATTACAACATTTGGTATCGTTATGATTTTTGTGACTTGTGCATTATTTGATGATATTATACACATTCAAATACATGCTATGAAATTTTTTATGATGACTTGTGTGCGTATCGAAAATTTTCATGTAACTTATATGTCCCTTGAGATTTATGGTTGAATCCCATGCACAAATTGTTTTTGATAGGGGGAGCTTTGCATTTAACTCGTGACACTGAATTTATATGAAATATCTTTTTGATAATGTCAAAGAGGGAGAAATATTTATGATTAACTATTTGTGCTTAATATTTCATTTTATGAATATATGTGAATCATTGTTCGTCATCATCAAAAAGGGGGAGATTGTTAACGAAAATGTATTTTATCCCTAATTAATTAAATTAGTTTAATTAATATACATTTTAGTTTAACTTAATATATTGGTTTTGATGATTCCAAACATATTTTTATTAGGTTATTCTATAGATATTTATTATTGTATAATCTTGCCTCGACTCTACTAAACGACGTATTCGAGTAAAGGTATTCACGTGTGGTGCACATTTGCACTTGACACTTTAGGCACACATGCATATTTTGATTTATGATTTTAATTGTGTGACTAATCAATTATGAGCCAAACATTTTTTTTAATAAAATTATATTTTTAAAATAAGTTGACATTAAATATTTTTTTCTTAAAATTTTTTTTGTTAAAAATAATTTTTTATGAATACCTTATATATATGCGTAAAAATTGTTTTTGTGTGGCTTTGAGTTCCTTTTGTGTATATATATTAATTTAGTATCATTTGCTAGTATCTTGGCAAATGCCAAAAGTTGTTGGGTAATCTTTTTTGTCTTGAACGATTACTTATATATATATATATATATATATATATATGTGTGTGTGTGTGTATGCATGTATGTTCTTTAAGATATATATGTTTATATATATATAAGATTATTATGTCTACATGTATAACTTAGCTTTTGAAAGCTTTTGCAAAGAACTGACCGCCTATGGTCTAAGGCTTCTAAAAGCTTTTGCAAGAGACAGCTACTATTTAAATATCTGTGAATGAGCTAGCTGGCCTTACAGCCGTAGTCTCGATCACTGCAACACGCCGATTGGTTTTTACCCATACTTATGCTTCAATAAAATATTGAGTTATCTGACCAAATATTTGATCTTAAAAAGTTTTTTTTTGGTCCTTACCGAGGTGGGATTTCCACCAGATCTAATGTCTTATCTTTAATATTTTCTTTTGTTCTTTGTTGTCCACTGCTACACGACTTCTTCTGCCAAATGTATGTTGAACCATGTTTTCCAAATACACGTGTCCTTTATATTTTGTACAACTCTTGTGTCCACTAAATCATAAGAGAGTTTATATTTTTTAACCGAACTGTGCGACATAGTTTTCTTTCCTTTTCTTTTATACGGATGACAGTATTCATATATGATGGGACCATGCCTTGGCATCTCTCTTGCACCCACACTTGCACTGATTAAGATTCCGTCAGACGGCCTTGGGCCCCGCGCAAGCCTCTCCTGTCAAAGTCTTGTTCCTTTGTCATAATAGAAATTGTATGGTTTTGGTTTATTGCTGTACCTGTTATAGGATTAGACTTTCGGCTACTAGCTCAAGACTTAATTTTTTTTTTTTATATCTGAGATATATTTTGCTTCATTTCCGAATTTCTTTCTTTGTTCAGAAAATTTCTTAAACATCTGTCTCAAATTCTTTTTATAATAATTGTTCCAAATATATTTTGTTTTGTCCGAAATATTTTATAAATATCCGTTCAGAAATTCATTAATATAAATATTTCAGTCCAAACTTTTTATATCAGTGTGAAAAATATTTTTTATACAATATATATATGTACACCATTCATATATATATATATATATATATATATATATGTACATATATATTCCTACAATTTTTTTTTCTTGGTCAGAAGATTTGACCCCTTGTACTTGACATGACTGACTTACATTGGGTCCATACCATGTCATTCATATTCAATCTCCTTTTAGCCACTCCCTCAATCTGCCTTACAATGGCTACGACATCATAGACCTGCAGAAAAAATGTACTTTAATCTATATATCCTTTACACATTTGATATTTCCATTTGCGTGTGGACTAATATTTTTTGCAGATCCAAATATACTCAAATGAGGATACTGAGAAGATAAAAAAATGAATATATGCATATCAGACTTGAAGATCATTTTGCACCTCACGATCTCAGAAAATCAAGAGCATTAAATGTTCAAATTGAATGTGTCTAACAGCTAGTTTTTGAAAGACACATTTAAAGCATTCAAAGAGCTGCATTGAAGAATAGACTTGAATGAGAACATGAGCAAGACTTGAAATATTATTGAGAGCATTTATTTTACTTCTCAGCTACACATTCAAGAGAGCAATTAATTTTATCACCTGCTCAATCATTGAAGAAGAAGACTTGTGCCTACTTCAACATCATTTATTGAAGTCTAATTCAAGAAGGAGAAACTCAGATTACAAATTGTATCTTAAGGAGTTTCAGTATTTTATTCTGTACTACAAAAATTCAGATTTGTTGTGAAGCTTTATTGAAGCTTCGGTTTGTACCGGTAATTGGTTCCTACCCGCAAGTGGGCCACGGGGTTTGAAGCTCGGAGTTAGGTTGCAAATAGTTGCACGCGGTGGTTTGATCCTACCCGCAAGTGGATCAGGTTTAGTGAAGCGAAAAGGAGACAGGGGCTCTAGGCGCGTGGACGTAGGCCGGTATTTGGCCGAACCACGTTAAAATTCGGTGTCATTTATTTTCCGCACTCTTATTTATTTATTTGCACATGCTTGCTTGAGTTAATATTTTCAGCACACTATCTTGCAAATAAATTAATTCCGAAATTTGACTAAATTAATTTTAAGGTTAAAATAATTATTTTTTTAGTTAAATAATTAATTTCAGAATATCACTTTAAATTAAATACGAAAATTAATTTAATATTTCTAGAGTGTTAAAATCTGCATCTCTAGTTGTTTAAATTAGTTAGTTGCATTTATTTGATATTATTGGATTTATTCTTTATAGATTTATTAATCTGAAATTTGTCAAAGTGTTATACATTAAATATTTTTCTAAAATATTAATTTGACTTAAAGTTTGTAAAAACTCAATTCACCCCCCCTCTTGAGTATAATCTGGGCAACAAGAATGATGATGCAATATTCTCCCCACGTATGGGGAGTAATCTTGTTATAACTGACTTGTATTCCCGTGCCCTTATCCAAATGTCAGCAGATGCTCGGCTATCACGCCTGGAGTATGACGTCGACCTGTGAGAGGCCGAGGTTGGTAAGTCCAGGTGCCCGTTCAGTCCGAGTTGACCATAGTGGTCTCGGCCTAATCCCAGCCGAGACAATGGACAAGGTCGGCCTGAGCCGAGGTTGAGCTGGCGTGTTTGGAGCATCGACTAATGTCTTGATGAGGTTGCTGGTGGCTTCTTGCGAGCTCGGCCTATGTCTGGCCGAGGTTGCCATTCCAAGGTATACGAGAATGCTGCTGGTCCTTGTGACGCATGTGATGCCCCTTCAAGAGGCTGGTGGCAGTGTCGGCCTGGGCCGACCTTGATACGGCTGACCTCGCTATGGCCGAGGGCTGATACCACATGCCCAAGGCTTCTCCAAAGTCAGCCACGATCTCGGCCGAGGTTGGTGTCTTCGAGCCGAGGTCACACTTGGGGCATATCAATAATTACCTAAAGAATCTTGTACATACATGTTTTTGGGCCCCCAGAGACCTGTAGCACTAGCACAAAATACCTAAGTCAAATTCTTGGCTCTTAATTTAATTAATTTCATATTAATTACGTCATTAAAGTAGTGTCACTCAACCACAATGCCCAAACTCGCTCGCTCGGCCTGTAATTACATACTTATGAGTTTATTACTCAAGATTCATTTCTTAAGGTTCCCCCCTTATTTAACTTTTAAATCCCTTAATACTAATCCCATAAGACTCTAAGTATTTGGTTCCATTTGATTTCTATCAATTAAATCCACCTTAAAATACCAGCTCGTATGCTAAATTCATTCGAAATTCCCATTCGAATACGTTCATATATTTTCTACATATATTTTCGAGTGTTGTTTATCCTAAATACTCCTAAGTCCATACCCCAAATTCATCCTTATCTAATCCGATGATAAAATAATGTTCTTTAATATTTTCCAAAGTCCTTAACTCATTTATGTAAGGACAAATTTCCAATCGAGTCAATTTGTAGTATTGGCTTAATTACGGACAAAACGTTTTGAGTCATAGGATAAAATGTCTTGTGTATCCATACAAGCCTATGATGAGTCTGTTGAAGACGTAGAGGTCATATTTGTAAAGCTTCATAATTACCGAGTTTCTAGTGCCTCGTTTCTACGTCATCAAGTTGAGGATTCTATAGTCTCTAAAAGGTATGAATGCAATTTTATATATGTAGGAGACTTGGAATAGTTTATGGGTGTAATTTTAATTTAAAATGGCTTTTACTTTTTCAGAAATTATTTTATAACTTTGGATAAAAGAAGTTGGACTTAAAATTGAAAATCTAGAATTTTTATTTTTTTGTTCGAAATGTCGTTCGAACAAGTTTGCCAACGACATTGCCATTTGTTCCCTGTTTTTTCGTTCGAAGTTTTGTTCTAACGAACTCGTTTGAACGAGTTTTTCCAACGATATTTTGGCCTATTTTTCCTTTGAAATCTCAATCGAACAACCTGGGAAAGTCGTTCGAACGACCTTGGCGGGAAAGCTAAATTTCAAGCAGTTTTGCTAACCACCCACTAACCCACTTTTTGTACCTACTTTTAACCATTTCGTGGGAAGAATTTTGTGGAGAACTTTTCACTTTTCAAGAGAGATTTGAGAGAGAAAATATTCTAAGAAAAGTTTAACTTTTATGCGCTTGATTGTCATATTGTTAAATACTTTCAAAACACATATGTTTTACACCCAGTATGTTTTAGTTTAAATCCAAGTATCTTCATATATATAATTGTTGCTTGGAGTGTTTGGCACCGGGTTCTACTCTACCATTTGAATAGTTTATTTGGGTTTGATTCTATATCCCATAAAGAAGAAGATCTGTTATTGCGGTGTTCCCACTCTAAGAAAGGCTTCACGTGAGGGTGACGGTGACCAAAAGCCTCATCGGTGGATTTCGAGACCGTGGAGGAGTTCATGGTTGTTGACTAGGCGGAGGTAGTTACAAGAAGACGCGTCAAGGCTTGGACATAATCTAGTCGAGGAAGTAAGTCATCTGTCTTGTAATAATAAATCCATACTTAGTGGACTTAAGGCTAGGGCCGTCTGAAGTTTTTCCCATTTGAAATTTCCTCATACATCGGCTTGTGGTGTGATTGGTTTATCTTTATCTTGTAAAAATTACTTAGAACACATGCTTAGGATAATTCAAGATAAAATTGGTTTAATTGTCACACTAATATAATTTTGTGCTTAAAATTAGTTTAGGTGAAGTTTAACTTAATTTAATTCAAGTCAAGATAATTATAATTTGATAAAATTTGGTTTGGCCTAAATAGTAAAATGAATTAATATTGTTAGGCAAATTTTAGGACTTGGGTTAAATTAAATTTGTTTGAGTGAATATTTATGTTGGATTAATTTTATTTCACTTTAGTTGAGTTTAATTTTAATTTAAAAGAAATTAAAATTTGAAGGTTGTGTGTGCTGTGTTGAACCATCTTATTTCGCATTTTAGGAAATTAATATTTAATTGAAAAGCAATTTTTAAAATTTGGGGGCTTTCAATCTACGTACATCTCAAAATGACTCGAATTTATTTCATTTTAAAGATGTCGGTCTCACGCACCCTTTCGTAAAAAAATTATAACTAATTTAAAAAGAAAAAAAAAATATGAGGTCAGAGCCCACATGACCGTAATGAAAAGATATACAATCTCATGTTTTACAATAACTGAAGGTATTGATCGATTGATGAACTTGGTCGATCGATCGATGGACGAGATACCAACTCCTTTCCTGACTGCTTTTTCAACCATTGTTAACCCCGTAGCTTTTCAAGTTCAAACCAGGACTCGATTAATTAATATCCCATATTTATTTCCTCTATAAACATGGACAAACACCAATACATAATATTAATCATCACTAATTTTCATTAATATTTATAGGGTTCACGATTGGGTTTTTTCTTAAAACTCTTAAATCACAATTTTCAATTTGATTCAATAATCCAATTTCAACAACAGTTGTTACTGGGTTTCGATTCTAGATCATACTCTAACATCATATGATATTATTCTCATATTAATTAAACATCAATTCACCTTTAATGCTTAAATTCCCCGAACCCCAATTTGACATATGACCCTCCCAAAACGGGTTTGATTACAACTACTATGATATGAATCGAATTTTTACAAATTACATCAAGAGCAATATAATCACTTGCCTATATTTATTCATAGAGTCTGATACCTCTGATGAAGAGGATGAATTTGACACAAAGGCCACAATCCCTCTTCGAATTGGCTCCTAAAACTCTCTCCAATTTCTCCCTCTTTTCTCAGATCTAGGGTTTTGTATTTGAGTTATGGCTGCCTCTAATCCCGTAACTTAGGTTACATAATGTTAATCACGTATATAGACTAATGGGACAAGCCCAAATGACCCAAACACCACCGTCCCAGTTATACCTAAAAATGTCCCAAGACCCATTTACTACTCCCAGATACTCTTTTTTGACTATCTCGACCTATCCAGAATCAACCGTGCACTCAGAATTGTAATCCGAGTCACTTTATAAAATTCTCCAGTTTTGACCTCAAAATACGACGCATGTGAACTTCTAAAAATAACCCAAATTAATTAAATCTTCTAATTAATTAAATTCTCCAAATCAAATAAATTCTCCAAATTAAATAAATTCTCCAATTTAAATAAATTCTCTAAATCACCAATTTAATTAAATTATACATCCTCACAATTATGGGATGTTACATAATTCTCCTCTTATAAAGGAATTTCATCCTCAAAATTTGCATAAGTCTAGTACTTCCAATTCTCGAATATCACTATTCTCATACTCTTTTAAGATCGCTACATATATCTCTACCTCTTTTAATCGTGTATTATATTAAAATTATTTTAGTTACCCAGGGCGCCCATGCACCCTATACTAATGAATAACTACACAAATGTTACCCGAATCTACTCGCCTCAAATTATAACATAGATATCATCCCACACATGTAACTGAGGTACTACACCCATGTCTTATTGACTCAACATCTCCCCACTTCTAACGTTACACTAAGTTTCATGCTTGGGATGTATCGCAAAGAGAAATCAAACAAGGACCCCCCAATACACTACTACCTAACATTGTCGGTAGTCGAGATCCGTTAGGCCCTCAGTCCATAGCACGTAGCCCCAAATCCCCGTCTCTTGACATAAAAGTATACTCGCCCACTCTTATGCTACAAAAGACGACATACATCACGACGCTTTTACTATCACTAGTTTCTTAGCGCGAATAAATCACGAGTTATATCTCTCCACTTGATAGTAAGCCAACCTATCCTGAATCACATCAGTAAACGTACCTACTCGCTCGGATCAAATATAACTATAAAAAACATATTCTTAAAAGTCTATCATGCGACACACTATAATAGATACACACACACACACACACACACACACACACACACATATATATATATATATATATATATATATATATATATATATATATATATATATATATATATATATATATATATATATATATATAGGCTAGACCCTCTTTCAGGTGATACCTAGCAAAACAAACCATCCTATGGAACAACGAACATAAGGTCCTACTATGACAGTCTACAATTGTTTAAACCATTGCTAACCAGTTAAAGCTCAGAATTTAGTTACATCTACCCTCATATCTCTCGAAGGGATAAAACTAACACGTAATGCAAACATCCTTTTAGTGTAAACAACCGTTCTCTCGTAGGCGACACTAATGAACCCCGCTACCCCATGATAAATACATTCATGATAAGGCTGATACTGCCAACGCACTCACTAAACTTGATTCGCACTCAAATTTTACTGTTAACAACCATATATAGGGATGAAATCATGTCACCCAAGCAAATCGCGTACTCCCAAGGATGAATTAAAAAAATTACCTCTATTTTCCATTTGCCTCGCCTAATTGTCCAGTCCCTGAACGTAACTCTCGTTTCGAAACTGATCCACGATCTGTTGGAATGGTTTTACATCTAGTATCCCATCCTGTAGTTACCCCTACCTCTCTTTGGGTAATACTTCTTGTTTCATGGCCTACACTCCCACAAGTGAGATATCAGCCTGAAAATCTCTCTGCATCTGATTACGGCCCTGCTAGCCTTCGCCACTGTTCCCTTGGCCCTAATGACCTTGAGGAACGAGATGTTATAGATGCTGAGGTCCTTTTTGGTTTTACCTGAATTCACCATTCTCAGGATGGAAATCTATGGGCCTAGATCTCTTAACCTGAATCCCCTGCCAAAAATCTCGCTCCTCCTGTTGTTGTGCCCCACTAACATCATTGCCCTCTACTTTCTTGATCTATTCGGTATCACTTTCTCGCTGTGGACACGTTCAATATAGGTGGCCCAACTCTCCATGCATGGGACACCTTTCTGTACCATCTCTCTTTCTCTGGCCCCACTGGTCATGTCGGGGTGTCCTTATCTCGTACCTGGTAGTATTGGTCCCAATTGCTACTCCCTGTTGTCCCTTTGGCTTCGCTGGCCCTACGGACTTTATTTTTGGCCGCGACGTTCCTGATTAAATCCACCATCACTGGGTAGTAATTCAACTGATCCGAATTATATAAATGGGTCCCTTACTGGGTATACCCTCCTATGGTGTTTCACTATCACCGTTAAACCCAGTCTTTCCCTTAGAATAGATTCTCTAACATTCTTAGTTCCGTTCTCATGGAAGCGCTAATAAACTCATAATGTAAGACTTTTGACAACATCGACACTAGTCATCCTAGCTAAATTTACCATCCATGTATTTGTATTCTACCCACGAGTCCATTATTAACTTACAGACCCCTTTTTATCCTCCGTATCCCCTTCATTGGGTATGAAGTTTGCTAAACGAGTCGATTTCTCTCTCACGATCTGTATCTATCTGGCCCACTCAAAATAAAGTTCAAAACTCCATTCGCATCTCTGTCTGAACAACAAATGAAAGAACTTATGATCAAACTATACCGAAATTTCTTGTTTAAATTTCCATATACACCTCTTTACATGAGATCACTAACTTTCATTACTCAATGTTGCTCCTATGAGCAAAATTTTGTCCGAAATTTAATCATGGGTGTCACTCCACTCCACCCTGCATAATATCCATTAGATTCTCTCATTATGTTGGCCCATCACACTTCTTCTCTCCCTCGAATCCTTCTAAATGGATCTTCAAAAGATTCCTTTAGACTTCCCCACCCCTTGCCGACTGCACTGGGTGAGTTTGAAATTGAATCACCGTTATATACGATAGTGTTTGGGGAAAACTACCACTCCCGAGTGATTATCCTTTCAACACCTACCTGAATAATAATCATGGTAACTTCTATTACGATCACCATTTCCAAAGTACTCCTTGTCTTCTGCTGAGCCTCTCCCCCTGTAGTCATTTTAACAACCCTCGGTGGTCATCCTATATTGTTCGGTGTATGAAGCCCAACCGAACTCGTATATAAATCACATCAACTATACATAATAGCAGGAAAATGTAATTCTCATACATAGAGTAATACAACAATCCTATCATCAGGCTATTCATAAAAGAACGCTACACCAAAACATAAAAAGCCGCAAAAATCCTAAGGACATTAGAACCTAATGCTCTGATACCATTTGTGATACCCCACCAATTAAAATACAGGGTAGACAACCCTTTACCAAAATAAAATAGGAATCTCATTTGGTTCATTCCTAGCATCACTGTTGAAAACTTTTTAAAATTTACTAACCACCTAGTATTCAAGAAGTTGGTGCCAAATTTTATCTTTTTATGAAATAATAACAACAAGCGAATTATAATAATCAAACCATCCATACAGTAAGTAATCTGAACCAAACACCAGATAAATAACAGAAAACAAAATAATTATCAAATAAACCATCGGTTCCCAATATAAAGTCCAACTAGACATCTAATGAAATCAACCTGAATCCAAAAAAAGTAAAGTCTGATAACTGAATAAAATAAATAGCTGAAGGGGAGACATGCCCAAATGAAACATCTGAACTGCATCCTACTATGGAATGAAGTAACTGAAGCGTCTAATAAAATCCCTACATGCATCCAAACGTGTTGCAGATCATCAAGCTTGGCGTCCCTGTGGCTAGACACCTAAAAGATTTTGGAAAATATTTTTGACACGGTTCAGAGACCTAGTAAAATTATATTGAAAACATATAGCAAGCAATTAAAATGCAATGATTAATTTTGCATGAACACCCTCCATATTGAAGCTCGTGTCGCACTCTCTTAAGATTTAGCTCACATCTCATCTAATGTGCACACCTAACGCTTGCCTGCTAAGCCCACTAGTTATGGTACCCCACCTAACTAGTCCGGTTACACTCCTTTCTATCAACCTACTCTTAACCCGGGTACTCCTACTTTTATTCCTAAGTTATTTGCTCATTAACTTATTAATCATTTCCACTGTATTAAGTCATACAACTTTCAAACTAGTTATATAGGTAACAACTTTTAATTGTATAACTTTCGCACTAGTTATATAGGAAACACCTCTTTTAATTTTATAACCTTCACACTAGTTATATAGGAAACACCTTTTTAATTATATAACTTTCACACAAGTTATCTCAGTAATACATTAACACTTATGTATTTATCCCGCATATAATTATCTACTCATTTTATATACGTACTAATATACTACAACAGTCACACACATGTACATATATTAACCATCCATTCTCGAGTAATAACTCACCGGATGCTTTCTCTAAAATGCTATCATATCCCAGATATGCTCACTCTAACCCGGTTACCATAAGTCGACTAGCTTACACTGAACGTTTGTAAAAATATCACAAACATAGTGGAGGCGGTCATATTCCCACCGAAAGTGAGACCGAATCATAACAAAAACGTCTCACCCCGAAAAATGAATCACGTAATAAATTATTTGAAAATATGACTTGGGGATTATATTCTTCTTACGTTCTCTATCCAGGGGACTCACCCACATCGCGCAACCTCCCATGATAACACTAGAGGGGTATGTATTCCTATAAATATCATTCACATAGATATTTATAAATCACACAACTATATATAAACATTAACCGTGTATATATATATATATATATATATATATATATATATATATATATATATATATATATAAAGTCCGGATAACCCATGCCTAACACCCCTAGCACTAGCCCAAAATACCCGAGTCAAATTCCTGACTCTTAATTTAATTAATTTCACATTAATTAATTCATTAAAGTAATGTCGCTCAACCACAATGCCTGGACTCGCTCACTCGGCCCGTAATTACATACTTATGAGTTTATTACTCAAAATTCACTTCTTAAGGCTCCCCCTTCTTTAACTCTTAAATCCCTTAATACTCATCCCATAAGACATTAAGTATTTGGTTCCATTTAATTTCTATCAATTAAATCCACCTTAAAATACCAGCCCGTATGCCAAATTCATCCGAAATTCCCATTCGATTACGTTTTTTGACATATATTTTCGAGTGTTGTTTATCCTAAATACTCCTAAATCCATACCCCGGATTCATCCCCATCTAATCCAAGGATAAAATAAGGTTTCTTAATACTTTCCAAAGTCCTTCACTCATCTACGGACATCTCAAAATGACCCGAATTTATTTCTTCCCAAAGATGTTGGTCTCACGCAGCCTTTCATACAAAAATCATAACTAATTCAAAAAAATAAGAAATATATGAGGTCGGCACCCATGCAACCGTAACGAAAAGATCCACAGTCTCATGTTTTACAATAACTGAAGGTGTCGATCGATCTATGAACTTAGTCGATCGATCGATCGACCACATACTAGCCTCCTTCCTCGACTGCTTTTTCCACCATTGTTAACCCCGAAGCTTTTCAACTTCAAACTAGACCTCGATTAATTAATCTCCATATTTGTATCCTCTATAAACATGTTCAAACACCAATACACAATATCAATCATCACTGATTTTCATTAATATTTTTTGAAGAGTGTGCTTGCGTTCAAATAAAGAAATTATTTAATTAAACTCAGTTTTTATCAAATAAGTCCTAAACATGCATCTAGGTGTGATTGAAGATGATGAAATCATGCAATAACATTCAAACACACACAAGTGAGGACAAATCCCCCAAAGGGGAAAATTATTTTTATTTTTCACTATAATTTTGTAAGATACAATTACAAGGATTACAATAAAAAACAAGTGTTACATAGAAATACCCACAGGTGTCGGTTTTGTCGTCGTCGGCTGGAATCTCTCGCAGGAACTCCATATGAGCAGCAATGAAGAATAAAGACGGCTTCTCCACAAGTATGAACAAAATCAAAGCAGTGTTCTTGGGTTTCAAAAGGATTCACAAAGGATGGGAATGATATGTGAATCAAAACATGAGTTTTGGAACTCAAAAATATGAAGACATGAGCTAATAGAACTCTTAAAATCGCCTTTCCAAGTCTTGTAAAATAACTCCCCCGAAGTTGACTTTTATAAGGAAACCAAAAGGGATCTTAAGATTTTGGAACTCTTGCCAGTGTCAGGTACCCCGAACTGGTTCAGATGGTATCTCGAACCGGTTCACCCCCAAATCGGTTCACCCTTCGGTTCGCGAAACTTCGCTGGTTTTGGGGGCTAAAATCACACAGCATTCTTCCAAGGATATTCTCAAAATTTTCTCCATTTTAAAAAGGACATAACTTCTTCACCGTAGATCAGATTGACGTGACATCTCTTATAGTATCTTCGTGGTGTCGATATCTTCAACTTTCCAGTTGACCGGTCCTCTGGACAGTGGCTATAAAATTACCAAAATACTCTTGAACTTTCATAACTTGCCTTCTTTCATTGTTTTGACTTCTCTTGCGTACCACTTGCATAAATTCCTAAAATCGTGGAACGCGAAGAGTTGAGGCAGATGTGGGACACATGATGGATATGTTGAATGCTTGATTCCCGTAATTTGGATTGAGGTCGTTATGTGAGATCTTGAAGCGACGTTCCTTTTGTAGCGGCGTACGACATACACAAATGTAAGATATTAGACATGAGAAATATGTCCTTACAAATCTCCCCCTATGTCTATGCTGGTACAAAATAAAAAATCCGAATTATTATCATTCAATTGACCTATACAAATTTACCCTCCCATGAACCCCAAACTAGAAAGATATAAATGAATAAGTCTTCATCGTTTGTTCTTCAAATCTTCAAAACTTTTCTCATCAGGGTGTGCAACATATGACCATTAATGTAGAACCTACACACATGAGATAAATAAAATACCAAGTGACGTATAGATACCAATATAAAACAAGTCTCAAAATCTCAAAACTTTCCCATAATATGATAATTCTTTCTCCCCCTTTTTTAGTATGTCCCCAAATAGACAGAAATGAGAAGTAGAAATAAATGGAAATGAAGAATGTCACAAGGTAATAAACTTCTATTTTTGAAATTTTCAAAAAATTTTCAGACAAAATATACAATCAAATAATCACACCATGAAAGACCACAAAAACAACCAAGTTAATGATAGCGTAAATGTAGGGGTGTGATCAAATTCGATTGGAAAATCAATGCATACAGACATGACATATGTGCACGATGAATATCAGATACTTATAGCAAATGAACTCAACATCTTCCTTAGGTGTAAAAAAAATTGGAAATATGAGACATTGCCTCAATCAAATCAGCAAATCAAAGCTCAAAGAGATTTCCACACCAATAACGTCCAAAACGATTTTAATGCTTTTTCAGGACTTTCAAGGAAGTGCAAACCCGTTTAAATTCTCCAACCAAACTCCCTCAGATTTATATTTTGAATAGAAGTGATCTAAATTCTCAAACTTTGGAGAATTGATGGTGAAACCTCATGGCCCATATTTGGAAAGTATTTCTTTTTATTGCCTTTAATTTTTTTTCGGGCTATTTTAACCTCTTTGGACCTCGGATAATAAAATTCCTCAATTTTTTAGGTCCGATTTTAACGATGGCTTAGTATTCGCAAAGGTAACAATGAACCTTTCACAGCACTTCCCCGTTTTCAAAAACACAAAATCTCACCAAACGGTTTTTACATGCAATCCAATCTTGTCAAGTTTTATCGCATATGGTTAGATGTATAGACAAAATTGAGATGGAAACACTCAAGCCAATATGTGATAGACAAGTACAATAATTAAAAAGAAAAAAACGTGCATGTGTGCAATCAAGGAGATAGGAGTCAAACATGTAGAAATATATCACTAATCACATCTCAAAGACCCCAATTAATGTAAAGCACATGGATGAAATGATGTAGCATCTCAAATCTTTATCAAATAATCACGTGAAATAAATGGAAGGGAATTTGTGACCCAGTTATCTTAAATGCTCATCCATAAAAAGTGCAAAATAAAATACAAAAATCTTTTTGGATTTTTCAAAATTTTATCAAAATAAAATCTTTTTGAGCTTTTCTAAAATTTTTATAAAAGAAAATCTTTTTGGATTTTTTAGAAAAAATATAAAAAACAAAAGTACTAATACACAAGATACAAACTAGAAATATGAAGCATATGATATGAACATGATAAAGCATCCTATCCTAGACACGGACCAACCCCTCAGTCAACTGTGCATATCATAAAAGACTTCCTAAGACTCTTTAATCTAAGGGCGTCTAAAGGTTTCGTGAAAATATCGGCTAACTGACGGTCGGTGGGTACAAAACTCAGGGATACGACTTTCTCCTCAACTAACTGACGTATAAAGTGCTTGCGTATCCTGATGTGCTTTGTGCGCAAATGCTAGATTGGATTGAGGGATATGTGTATCGCGCTCGTATTATCACAGGAAATGATCATGGTATCCTGTGAAATCCCATAATCCTCCAACATTTGCTTCATCCACAAGAGTTCCGTGCAACAACTCCCGGCGGCAATGTACTCAGCCTCCGCAGTGGACAAAAAGACGGAGTTTTGCTTCTTGCTTATCTAGGAGATAAGAGCAGAACCAAAATAGAAATACCCACCAGAAGTGCTCCTACAAGCATCTATATTCTTGGCCCAATCGACATCCGAATAGGCAAACAAAGGGTCATTGGTATCAAAGGAATACCAAATACCGTATGAGAGAGTACCACTCATATGTTTGATAATACGTTTTAGAGCGAGTAAGCGTGACTCTTTCGGGGATGCCTGATATCGCGCACAGACTCCAACACTAAAGGCTATGTCGGGACGACTGGCAGTCAAGTAAAGAAGACTACCTATCATACTCTGATACAAGGTGTGCTCTACATCCTTACTTAAAGTGTCCTTACGAAGACTGATAGAAGTACTCATAGGTGTACGTGCATACTTAGAGGAGTCTAAACCAAATTACTTCACTAGTTCTCTAACATACTTGGATTGGGAGATGAACATTACATCCTCTAGCTGACGAACCTGGAGACCAAGGAAGAAAGCAAGCTCACCTACCATGCTCATCTCAAACTCACTTTTCATCTCCTCCTCAAAGTAGTGAGCATGCTGTGAGGACGTGGATCTAAAGACTATATCGTCCACATAGACCTGGGCAACCAGAATAGCACCGTGATCTCTCCTGATGAACAACATCATATCAACTCCCTCTCTCTTGAAGCCACAGGCTAAGAGATGTGAAGTAAGCTTCTCATACCGAGCACGGGGTGCTTGCTTCAAACCATACAAGTCTTTCCTCAGATACTAGACGTGCTCCGAATGCTTAGGGTCTTCAAACCCTTTTGGTTGTTCCACGTAAACCTCCTCCTGTAGAATGCCATTTAGAAAGAAACTCTTGACATCCATCTGATATAACTTGAAGTGCAGATGGCATGCGATGGCGAGTAGTAAGCGGATGGACTCAAGCCTCGCAATAGGAGCAAATGTCTCCCCAAAGTCTACACCCTCTATCTGTGTGTATCCTTAAACGACCAACCTAGCCTTGTTTATGATTATGGTACCATTTTCATCCATTTTATTCTTAAAAATCCACCTGGTACCAATTACATTAGTCTCACCAGGTCGAGGGAAAATTTCCCAGACATTGTTCTTTTTAAACTGAAGCAACTTATCCTGCATGGTAGATATCCAGTGTTCATCCTTGAGAGCTTCTTTGTGATTATTTGGCTCGACTTTGAACGTGTAGCAAAAATGGCTAATAACGTTCTATAGCTGAGCACAAGTCTTGAACCCTAAAGTGGGTTTGCCAACAATGGTAGAGGTATCATGGATCTTACGAACCCAAGCAAGTGTGTCCCCTAACATAGGAGTAGGTTCCACAGGGTGTGGGTGAGGGACAAGTAAATCGTTGCCAGAAAAGTCCTCATCCTCACACTGAAGGTTAGGATTAATAAACATCAGAGGTTCATCATCTTGCACGGTGACATTTATTGATTCCATAACCTTTGAGATCTTCAGGTTAAAGACCCGGTACGCTCTAATATTTGATGAATATCCTAGCAATATTCCCTCGTCGCTCCGGGAGTCAAACTTTCCTAATTACTCTCTATCCCGTAGGATGTAGCATTTACTCCCAAAGACATGGAAATATGCAAGGTTAGGATTTTTGCCAGTCCACAATTCATAAAGTGTCTTAAGAGTGTGTAGGCGTAGATAAACCCTATTCACCGTGTGGCATGCAGCTGTCTCTACCCAAAATCTCCTAGCAACTCTACGACCTAAAAGCATAGATCTAGCCATTTCCTGGATCGTCCTGTTCTTTCTCTCAATAATCCCATTTTGCTGAGGAGTCTTCATAACAAAAAAATCATGTTTGATCCTAAGGCTATCACAGTAAAGATCTACCTTTACTTCTTTAAATTCAGTGCCGTTGTCACTATGTATCATGTTAATAGTGACTCCATGTTGATTTTGTAGGACACGACACTTGGTCGTTAAAAAATCTACAACATCCGATTTCTCTCTCAGAAAACCTACAATCGAATATCTAGAGAAATCATCTACCATCACGAGGATATACCTCTTGCCACCCAGACTTTCAGTACGAGTAGGACCCATAAGATCCATGTGAATCAGCTCAAGTACACGGGAGGTGGTAATGGAATGCAACTTCCTATGGGGGCTACGAATTTATTTTCCGAACTGACAGGGTCCATAAACCATGGAAGTTGGATTTCAAAGAGATGGTAAGCCACGTACTAGGTCCTTTTTATCTAGACGAGATAAATCTCTAACGTTTACGTGACCTAGACGTTGGTGCCACTGATCCATAGGGGTGATCGTGGCGCTATTGCAGACAAGTGAGGAAGTGGGCAAAGTCCCATAGCAATTATCCTCGATCGTCACCCCTCACACCAAAAGTTTATCGGCTTGATTATATACATTACACGCATCCCGGTCAAACTTTACGGCGAAGTCATCGTCGCACAGCTGGATAATGCTGAGAAGGTTTGCTTTCAATCGTTTGATGTACAAAACATTCTCTAGCTTAGGAAATCTTGGTAACTCTACTGTACCTCGTCCTATAATGCTAGACTTGCTCCCGTCTCCAAAGGTGACTTTACCTTCCTTATAATCCTCAAGGTAGGTAAAAAATGAGATATCACCTGTCATATGTCTGGAGCACCCACTATAAAAATACCACTATGAGGTATTATGTTCTTTGAGATCGACATGAACAACAAGGGCCTTTTTATCTTTCTTAGGTACCCAAGAAGTGGTAACCTTTTGTTTACCCTTGTTGTTGTTGATTTTAGCCGGGATGCGAGAATCATTTACTGATGGCAAAGACACCCGTCAAAATTCCTCCATCAAAATTTGTGATATGGCAGCTAAAAACTCAACACTCTCTCTCAGACTAGCAAAATCATCAGTATGATGTGGTGGAGCAGTAGTACATCATGTTTGACCCAAACTATAGCAAAACTCCCTGATGTGGCCTTTCTTTTGCAATACATACAAACGAACACAGTCTTAGGCGGACCTTAGTTTTCTTTTCTTGGTCGAACTCTCCTACATGGTTTTTGATGATGGCCATATGGAGTCGTAGTAAACTCAGGAACAGGTCCAGGTGCAATTTGGGACGTGTAGGCACCATCATAACCTATTCCCTGACTATCACCAAAACCTAAAGCGGGGCTGAGGAGCATCTTTCCCATCTTCCCAGATCTCTCCTTGATTTTTACCTTGACTTCCCGTGCTCTCTCAAGATCATGAGTAAGCTGGGCTACAAGGGCTTCAAGTTTCTTTCGAGTCTCTAGGGAGGAATAGATCTCACTCGTAAGACTAGCCACTTGTTTAGTTAAGTCCCTTTTCTCTTTCACAAAATAACTTTCTCTCTCTCCAAATAGTCTCTCTCTTTCTCTAAACAAACTGTCTTTCTCAAAATAGACAGACTCTCTCTCTCTCTCTCTCTCTCTCTCAAGGTGGTGAAAGTGGGGGACTCTCTCTCTCTCTCTCTCACTTTTTTTAAATCTTCCTCTAAGGCGGTGATCCTAAGAACTAACGCTTTGTTACGCTTTTTGGTTTTAAATTATTCAGAATATAACTCGGCGTAGCCGCGTTGAAGATCACTCTCGCTCTCACTTGCATAATCCTCCCTCTCACTCACATCTCTCTCATTGTCGAGGTGTCCCTGTGAAGTAGAATCCTCATCGTCATGAGGAGTACTAGAAGTTCTCACATGACTAGCCATGAATGCGGTGATGTTGCACTCATGCGATGACTCGTCTCCAGAATCCACCGACTCAACCTCACTGTCATCACTAAGGGTAGCATTAAGGACAACTTTGCCCTTTTCTCTGTTCAGCCTAGTAGCACACTCAAAAGCTCTATGACCCCTACCATCTCACTCATAGCATCTCTCATTCTCTTTCTTAGGAGGATCTTTGAAATCTTTTTCATTTTTCTTTTCAAACTTATTTTTCTCAAACTTCTTTTTATCTTTGAAATTACCTTTTTTCTTGAATTTGAGAATTTTCTTGAAATTTATAGCAAACAGGGCCAAATCATCTAAATCAAAATCACACTCAGAATATGACATATCTATCTCTCTTTTCTAGATGACTCTATCCTCTTTCTTGTCGACCCCTCACTCTTTCTCTCCTGGACATTAAGTGCAATTTCCTTATCTTTAGGCTTAGTAGATTCAGGAAACATATCAATTTCATACGTTTGTAAGTCTCCTACAAGTTCTTCCAATTTAAGGGTGTTTAAATTGCCCATAGAATTTAGCACAGTGACTTTAGGGATAAAACTCTTAGGCAGAGATCTAATAATATTTTTAACAACTTTGGCATTAGGAATGTGTTCACTAAGATTAAAGATAGTATTAACAATATCAAATAACCTAGCATAAAATTTATCAAAACATTCAGTCTCAAGCATGGCGATTATTTCAAATTGAGTTGTTAAATTTTGCAGTTTAGACTCTTTCACAACATTAGTTCCTTCATGGGTAAGTTGTAAAACATCCCACGCCTCTTTTGACGCGGTGCACGTCATTATACGTCAGAATTCCTCAGGTGTGACGGATCCGAAAATAGCACTTAAACCCTTTGAATTAAACAATGACCATTTAAATTCCTCTTTAGTCCATGTAGTGACAGATTTAAATTACTCACGTTATTAACAGTGACGGAGGGAGGTGTCCACCCCTTTTCAACCAAAATCCAGACACGTTCATCAATGTCTTTTAATGCAGATCTCATGCGGGCTTTCCAGTAAGCATAGTTAGTCCCATCAAAACTGGCATTTCATTATATAACTTCTCCATTTTGAACACGCTCTATTTCAAAAGTCTAATTTTCAGAAAATTTATATCTTAGAAAAATTTTGCGAAAAATTACACGGTATAGTTGTGCAATTGGCTTTAATACCAATTTGAAGAGTGCCCTTTTGTTTAATAAAGAAATTATTTAATTAAACTCAGTTTTTATCAATTAAGTCCTAACACATGCATCTAGGTGTGATTGAAGATGATGAAATCATGCAATAACATTCAAACAGACACAAGCGAGGAAACATCCCCCAAAGGGGCAAAACATTTTTATTTTTCACTATAATTTTGTAAGATAAAATTACATGGATTACAATGAAAAACAAGTGTGACACAGAAATACCCGCACGTGTCGGTTTTGTCGTCGTCGGCTAGAATTTCCCGTAGGAACTCCAGATGAGCATCCATGAAGATGAAAGACGGCTTCTCCACAAGTATGAACAAAAGCAAAGCAGTGTTCTTGGGTTTCAAAAGGATTCGCAAAGGATGGGAATGATATGTGAATCAAAACATGAGTTTTAGAGCTCAAAAATATGAGGACTTGAGCTAATAGAACGCTTAAAATCGTCTTTCCAAGTCTTGCAAAATAACTCCCCCGAAGTTGGCTTTTATAAGGAAACCAAAAGGAATTTTAAAATTTTGGAACTCTTGCCAGCGTCAGGTACCCCAAATTGGTTCGGATGGTACCTCGAACCAGTTTGCCCCCAAACCGGTTCGCCCTTCGATTCACGAAACTTCACTAGTTTTGGGGGCTAAAATCACACAACATTCTTCCAAGGATATTCTCGAAATTTTCTCCATTTTCAAAAGGCCATAACTTCTTCACCGTAGCTCAGATTGAGGTACCGTTTCTTCCAGTATCATCATCGTGTCGAACTCTTCAACTTTCCAGTTGACTGGTCCTCCAGACGATGGATATAAAATTACATAAATGCCCTTGAACTTTCATATCTTACATTCTTTCATTATTTTGACTTCTCTTGCGTACCACTTGCATAAAGTGCCTAAAATCGTGGAACGTGAATTCGTTGAGGCAGATGCAGGACACATGATGGAGATGTTGAATGCTTGATTCTCGTAATTCGAATTGAGTCCGTTATGTGAGATCGTGAAGTGACGTGCCTTTTATAGCGGCGTACGATATACACAAACGTAAGATATCGGACATGAGAAACATGACCTTACATTTCTAGGTTTCACGCTTTGGTTTTTTCTCAAAACTCTTAAATTAATTTTTTTAATTCGATTCAATAATCCAATTTCAACAACAATTATTACTTGGTTTCGATTCTAAATCATACTCTAACATTATATGATAGTATTCTCATATTAATTAAACTTCAATTTCCCCTTTAATGCCTAAATTCCCCAAATCCCAATTTGACATATGACCCTCCCAAAACGGGTTTGATTACACCTACTACGATATGAATTGAATTTCTGCAAATTAAATTAAGAGCAAGATAATCACTTGCTTGTATTTATTCTTAGATTCTGATTCCTTTGATGAAGAGGATGAATTTGACATAAGCACCATGATCCTTCTTCGAACCTCTTTTCTCAGATCTATTTTTTTTTATATTAGTTATGTCTGCCTCTAATCAAATAACTTAGGTTAAATAATGTTAATCCCATTTTTAAACTAATGGGACAAGCCCAAATGACCCGAACACCCCCGTGTGGGCTCGATTATGCCTAAAAATGTCCCAAGACTCATTTACTACCCCGGGTACTCTTTTCCAACTATCTCGACCTATCTGGAATCAACCATGTACTCAGAATCATCATTCGAGTCACCTTATAAAATTCACTAATTTTGACCTCAAAATACGACATGTGAAAAATAAACCAAATTAATCAAATCTTAAGTCACTAAATTAATTAAATTTTCCAAACAAAATAAATTCTCTAAATCACCAATTTAATTAAATTATATATTCTCATAATTACGGGGTGTTACAAAAAATATTTTCTTTTCCTGTGAGAAATATTTAAAAATCCAAAAACATTACTCTCCTCATTCCCGAATAACATCCTTTAAGGGTATACTTTGGCCATTTTCCATTGTCTCGAAGCTTATTTGCAGTTGAGCCCGAGTCGAACCTCCATACTTTACTTATTGCCTTTAACTCTCTCACACACCATTTCTACTATTGCATCATCCATGCACACCTCTCATATTCCACCACCTTCGATGATGAGTGTCAACCTATCCAATAATTCGTCGCACACTTACTGTTTTCACATCGATCACTTGTCCCATGAGTGTCCCTACCTTCCCTATTAATCCGAACTAACCATGGCTCAAGTGTATCCATATGAATGTTTCGGACCCACCCTCGGCGTATTATCATGATATATCCACTGTCGAAGGGTGTGACCACCCAAGATATTCATGAAGGCTTTATCACCCTCCTATGCAATATGAATCCCAACACCATGTTGTAGATCCTCATGATTTTCGACAGTCATCATGGAAACCTAGTGAACCTCATCCCTAGTAATCTCCTCACTACGCTCCCCATTTTTATCAACCTTTTGTCTCTCATGGATAGGCTTCTCTCATGTATGATGAACTTGATCCTGTTCCTCCCACTTTATATGAGTATTCTCCCCCTCATATTGTGTATAACGGGTTGTGTCCACCTCAATCACCACCACCTCCCACCAACACTTCACCACCACCCACCAACACTTCACCACCACCAAACAGATCCGTGCTCGAAAGCCTCTTGTAAAAGTTTATCCCCGAACAATAGCAGACCACTCAATCTCAAAATGAAGACCTTCAACAACTTGAATAAACCTATAAATGGGTCGGGGTTTGGTTTTTGATACACTAAATTTGACGTTTTTTTTAACTTGACCCGACCCATTTATTCACCCCCAAATCAACCCTATTAGGGTCGGGACGGGGTGGGTACTCTCGAAAGCCCATCACGTTGCCATCCTTAGTCTCCGATGACCCACTTCTTTGGTTGGATGTTTTTTCCCACCACAATCCGTAAAAGAAACTAAGGTTTCCTCATATATTCTTTTATTTGGATTGAGAGTAGGAATTTTCAGGGTTTGGATGAGTTAGTGTTTTCTGGGATTTAAAGTAGGAATTTTGGGCTTTTGATACATATGTTTGGCTGGGTTTGGGATTTTTATTGGATTTTTGGCACGTAGCTAGAAATTGGGATTGGAGATGGAAATAGATCTAGGTTAGGATTGGTATTTTTTTTCTAGGTTAAATTATTACCTGACCCCATTTTAGATTTTGATTTTGGCTAAGAACACCAAGAACATGTTTATAGTGTTCTTGGCCAAACCCCTAGGGTTTTAGGTTTTTAATCTTTGAGAATTTACAATCCAATCGTGTACCTGTTTATGCATTTGGTCGCGGCTAGTAGTATAAATTATGCTATTTTAGCTGTGGCCTTTTCTCAATCCCTTGTTAAAATCAAAACTTCTTTGGTCACAGTCTTTTAGTTCTTGAATGCATTGAATGCAGCCTCAAAATTACTTCATGCCGTAGATTGTTAATGCCGTTTGATGGTTGCAGCCTACATATTATTGCGTCCATTAATTTGAATAAAGAAATTCTCCATAGTTGTAGTTAGTTGTGGGATTGATTGGATGCGACTTTTGACTCCATATTTTATTATATTGCTTGTATCTACCGCGACCTCTAAGAGGCTTCTCTGATCATAGTGGTTGAGACACCTAACTGCGGAGCCCTTCTGTTTTTCAAGTATTGCCGCAACCCTATGAGTTGGAACCCTTTGGAGTTCCTGGAGGACTTTAAAAAAAATTACTTCAGCGTTCCTCCTCCGAAAATTCCCTTTTTATAAATCCATTGAAGGATAGTGGGCCCTGTTAACTTAAGGACTGCCCACATTGTTTCAGAATTAATTTTGACTTCTCAAACTCCTCTAATTGTAGGACACTAGGGAGGCTGCGGACATAATGGAAGAAGATACTCACTCCAATAATAATCCCCTTACCGAAGTGATGGCTGTGACGACTATTAGGACTCCAACTGTCCCATAAAAGGCTTGAAATACTCCAACTAGACCCTTTAACAAAGATATTGAAAAAACTCCTGCGATACTAAATATCAGGTGCATCATGGATGAATAATGGATCACTGAGGTTGCCGCGACCTTTGAATTTTCCCCAGGAATCATCAGTACACTTCCTACTGTGGAACAAAGTTCATGTTATGTAGTCCCCATTGATGGAATTTGTTTTCCTTTGCATGTCTTTCTCCTAGGGTTGTGGCTACCAATTCTTGTTCCTATTAGGAGAATATTTAGTGCTATGGACCTGGCCCCATCTCAACTGGATCCAAATGGTTAGAGGGAAATTCTTTCCGCACTGGTACTTTGGCAAAAAGCATTTCAAAGGGGACATTACTCCCACGGAGTTCTTCTATTTCTAAAGACCAAAGGAGAAATTCGTGGAATTATTACTTCACGTTGCGGAGTGGAGATAGATATCTATATTCCGAGAGGCCTACTAGTGTTAAAAACTAGAAAGGAAATTTTTTCTTTATTTCTAGGGACACTTCAGAAATCCACCCGAGAAAACTGATCGAGAGAAAACTTGTAGGATGCCTCGGACGTGGGGGAGTCCTTCTAAAACAAGTGATCACCTATCGTATATTTTACGCTTGCCAATACTATAATTCTTTATTTAATTTTTTGCGGCCTATACTAACACACTTGTATAACTCTTGACAACCTAATGTTAAACAACAGGCAAAAGAAGAGAGTTGCGAACACGGTAGGCTTGAGTAATCAAGAAAAATAATTTACTGTGCTGGCCACCTCCGGATCAGTTTTTGAGAAAGGTTATTTTGCTTCCAAGGAACAACTAAAGAAAATGACTGCGAAAGGTAATTCTTAATACCTTTATTTGCTAATATATTTTGTTGCAGCTTCTGTTTTGGACTTGTCTTAATTGATGTTTTCCTCAGGGGAGGGAGATTGATCGCGAACTCCTTGTCGCCCAATTTGCTAAGATGGATGAGGATGCAATTGTCCTCAACCAAGCCCCAAGGAAAAAGGGGAAGAAGGGAAAGAGGGAGCCCAAAGGAACAACCCCTACAGCTGATCCCACTACTATTTCTAGGGTTGAGGAGGCCTATCCTCCCATGGAGAAGGACGCAACCCCCGCTATTAATGCCGGGACTGGGGAGCAACAAAATAATGCGCTTTTTAATGATGATATAGGGCCTTAACTGGCCGCGACAGGCATAACAATTCTTATTGGGGACTTCCAAGTTGGACTTAGCCCCATCCATGTCTCAACCACTGACTCTCCTCCATGGACTGTGATGGAGGTTAATGCCAACTTGACCACCCCCCAAAGATGGGATGAAAGAGATCATAACGATCATCCGTGGCCTAAATTGAGGCAACCTAATCCCAAATCCTCATGGGATACAATTGCCAGGGCTATTTCCAAGATGTGGAAGGATGTCGATTTTTCTAACCTTAAACATCTATTGGATAAGGATGCTGAGGACTTGGAGGAGTATGCCCTCTACTGCTTATTGAGGGTGAGTTTTCTTGTAACTTTCTTCTTCTTTTCGTGATTTTTTAATTGATGAGTTAGATTTTTACTCTTTTTCAATATGCAGAGGTTGTTATTTCCCAAAGGGACAAGTATGAAGTGTTGTTCAAACTTCATAGGGCTGCGAAGTCTCATCACCAGTCTGATCTACAGACTGTCAGGACCTCTTCTTTTTAGGTTGGCAAGAAAACTTCTGTCGCGGCGTTTGACGCGTATAAAATGGATGCGGACTCTAAGTTTCAGGCTGTAGCTGAAACCCATAAAGACGCAGAAGAAAATTTCAAATAAGCTACGAACTCTTTAAAAATTACTGAGGCAAAGGCTGAAGAAGATGCTAGGTAGGCTGCAGCCTCTGATTAAAAGTGCAACCTTATCCAAAAGAAATATGATAAGCTGGAGCAAGGATAAGTTACTACCCTTCAACAAAAGGATAACGATCACACTGAAGCCCTTAACAAATGGATAAGGATCATATTGCAGCATTGACAAAAGTTACGAACGATGCTGTGGCCACTTATAAGACCTCCAATGATTTCTTCACCGCTAATAATAGCGCCCACCTCCGCGGCTTTTAGGAGCTCAGGAACAGAGTTATCAAAAACTTTCCTGAAGCAAAGGATAATGTTTTTTCTTAAAAACTTAGTGATTTTGAGCACGTGGAGTGTGTGATAGAGTAGAGGGCTGCTGTAGAGGAGAGAGCTAGGAAGAAAATGGATGAAGTTGCTAATGATGAGACTGAGACTGTGTCTAACAATGGAGAGGATGATATAAATAAGGGCGCAACCTCATAGTTGACTTGGATATATTTTTGTAATATTTTTTGGCTAATGTCATATTTTGTAAGGCTAGGTCCATATTGATCACATGTAATTAAACATTTAACTTTCTGCTCTACTTATAAAGAGCTGCGACCACTTTCACTTGCATTGCTTTCTATACTGTGTTGAATGCTTGAATATTTGAACAAATCTTTATGTAGTCACCGTCTATATATAATCTTAACAAGTGTTTTCATTGTTAAGTCACCGTTATAGGTGGAGTTTATGGGAAAATCTTAATAAGCGTTTTCGTTGTTAAGTCACCATTATAGGTGAAGTTTATGAAAAATCTTAACAAGTGTTTTCGTTGTTAAGTCACCGTTATAGGTGGAGTTTATGAAAAAATATTAACAAGTGTTTTCGTTGTAAAGTCACCGTTATAGGTGGAGTTTATGAAAAAAATCTTAACAAGTGTTTTCGTTGTTAAGTCATCGTTATAGGTGGAGTTTATGGAAAAATATTAACAAGTGTTTTCGTTGTTATGTCACCGTTATAAGTGGAGTTTATGAAAAAATCTTAACAAGTGTTTTCTTTGTTAAGTCACCGTTACACGTGGAGTTTATGAAAAAAACCATAACAAGTGTTTTCGTTGTTAAGTCACCAATATAGGTGGAATTTATGAAAAAAAAATTAACAAGTGTTTTCATTGTTAAGTCACAAACACAGTTGAAGTTTGAGAAACTGAGATATACAGACAGAACTAGTGAAGTACCTCAGGAGCAGTAGGAGCGAGATTGGGAGTCACCATGGGGGCCATAAGAATAGAAACCATGGGAGGCGGGCTCAGTACCTCAACAGCCTCAACGGGGCCCTTGGATGTAGAAGCCTCAACGGTAGGCACACTCCCCTCGCCAGCATATAGTACTAAGGCCAACATGGGCGCATTATCGGAAGGAGATGTTGGACCTTAAAGAGATGCCCCAACGAGAGCAGTAGGACTAACCTGGGGCTGGGAAGGGAAAAGGCCACTCAAAGTAAAAGGTGGAGAGAGATTTGGAGAAAGCTGCAAATGTAAAGCCAAGTGTTAGGCACAAGGAGTAAACACAAGAATATGATCCAGAAATGCACCTAACTTACCCCCGTTATGGCACCGAAAAGAGGAACTGCAGTAAGGGGCCATGTCAATACATGAGGAAGGAGAATATTAGCTATCAACGATGCCACCTCCACCTAAAGTATCTCAACATGTTAGAAATGATAAACAAAGCAAGGGGATGAATAAATAAAAGATGGGAGACTTGATAAGAAATTTACCTGAGAGACACTTTCCTCGACCACAACAAGGGGCAGAGGAACCTCTCGCTACGAGGGTAATTCAGAGGAGGCTGGGAACAATTGCCTCGGGTTGGTCAAACATCTCAGTAGCACCCGTGGCAGCATCTCTGGCCCGATGGGAGGATGAATGGCGAGAATAGGTGAGGCCTATTAAGGGAGAACGTGGAAGGGAGGCAGTAGATGGAGGGGCACTGCAACGTCCCCCCACGAAACGGCTCACTGGGGGACTGGGAGAACTGGACCTTGCTTCTTCAACTCCCTGCACCAAAGTTATCAGGCAATAAGTAAAGGTGCTACCTTAATAAAAGAGGAATGAGAACAAAACTAACACACATACCTCGGATCCAGAGGGAGAACGAGAGGGTATGACCACTGGTGAAGGTGGTAAAAAAGCAGCAGCAAAAGGAGAAGGTGATGCAGGTTTCTCACGTGTTTGCTTCTTCTGGGACTTAGTACCCAGTGTTTTCTTCCTTGAGATCGTTGCCCCACCACTTCCAGGCACCCTCGACCTTCTTCTCCTTTTTCCTGATGGCTCACTGGGATCAACCACAATCGTGGGAAATGCACCTAGAGGAGGAACGACGATAGCGCGTCATTGGAACTCAGCCTGTATTCTGCTGACTTCAGCTTGCACCCGTTTCCTCAGCTCTTTAGCTACTTTCGGAGACATGGAAGGGGGAACAGAGGCAATAGGGAATGCCTCCAATAGAGTTTGAATTTTACCTTGGGCCTTGGACTTCTTGGACTTGGATTTCTTGGCCTTCTTAGCAGGTGGCTGAGAAGGTCCTTCTCCCGTGGTAGCTTCGACCGTGGGGGCAGATAGTTTTGGGGTCGCAGCGGCCTTGGGTTTGGGCATGGCAAAAGGGATCATGGGGTGGTATGGGGGAAGTTCACTGGGAGGCTCTTTGGGGGTTTGGCTTAGAGGGATCTCAACCCCAAGCACGCAGTTCCCCTTTAGACCCAATTCAGAAGAAGAGAAGGAAAGGATTGAGGGATATTAAGGGGGGGGGGGACTGGATGTACTCATGGATCATGGCCAACTGCTCCAAATGGAACTTAGTGGCAAAAGAAGTGGATACGTATCCTTTTCTAGTAGCACTAGGAAGGGTGACACGCCCATCAATGGTGGATGTCACACCAAGCACCGCGACCGCAGTGTAGAAAGTGTAGGCTTAAGCAAAGGTGGCCTTTGGGTGGTTGTCCTGGAACACATGTCGAGGGGCCCCTTGATCGAACCCATCTGCCTACTACATCTATCATGGTTATAAGGCTTTGAAGTGTATCCCCATTCAGTGTAGGAGGGGAGAAACCCCAGAGTGAAAAGAAGCACTACGGCTTGCGAGGGATCTTCTACAATGGGATTGAACTTGATCGATGTGGCTGCCATATGAAAGAAGTCCCAACTATGGGCACAGGCAGACTCACTATATGGCCTCATCATAAAGGAGTCTAAGCGATCAAAAACATCATTATCTCCTTTCGACTCTGCTTCTTGTGGAAATATAGGAAGCGTGGGGGCTTGATACCTTCACTCACGGGCAGAGAAACTAACTTCACAGCAATAACAGGAAAGCAGGTGTAAAGGAAGCCCGTCAGGACAATGGTGTTGACAAATTTAGCCAAGTTGTAATGGCCCAGTGATCGTTCCATGTCAATGTGGGTCCGATCCAACTAGGTGTAGAGGGACCCCAAGGCGATGGCGTCCAGAGGAAGGTTAAACCCCCTAGTCAAATGGACAGAGATATTTATCAGGTCCCTCCTGGGTTGATAGTTGGGCTTCCCAGTTAGGAAGAACCGTGAGAGAAACACAAGTATTTAGGCCGCTAATTCCAGAGATGTACCTCTACCTCGGCCCATTGCGGTATTAGCGTCCTTCGGAGTGGGAGCTTCAAAAAAGTAGTTGATGAGGGGAGTAAATGTAGCTTTGTTCGATGAACCAGTGCAACTGCGGCAGATCCGGTCTAACTCAGTTCGATAAGCAGCCTCTTCGGCATCCAGAGCCTCATCATGGTAAGTGAACTCACCCATGGGTTCAAACCCAAATAGTTCACAGACGTCCTCTAGCGTAACAGTAAACTCCCCCATGCAGCGAAGAAGGTGTGGGTTGTGATGTTCCACCTGGAGACTAGCACTTGTAATGCCATGTTGTGATTCGAGAGGGTGAACTCCCCGAACCAGAATGAGCGATGAAGCACAACTTTAGCAAGATAAGCAATGTGAGAACTCTGCATATGTGTGTGCCAGGTACGAAATTGAGCTGGCGACCCCCTAAGTGCCTCGAAGTCAATTTTAGAATAGGGTAAGTCACCAAGGTCTAAACGTAAATGCAGAGTCCCCTCTGGGGGTAGATAGCCCCACTTTGATGAATCTATTTCCTCATCACCCAGTAGTAAAGGGTCGAACTTGGACAAAAAATGGCAAGTTTTGCATGCATCGAAAAACTTATCGTCTTTACCAAAGATAGGCTCCCGGCAATAGAAACACAGTTTCTCCTGATGAGCAACACTCAGGGCAGTGGTGCTTGAGGCGGTGGTAGCACCAGAGATAGCATGTGGCGCGCTAGTGGCAGGTGTGGTAGTATTGCTGGACGAGGCCATTACAGATAATAGAAATACAAAAAATCTCACTAAAAGAAGAGTTAGGAATGAAGAGGGAGGTGCATAACCACATGAGGTGGCATAAATGAGGAGACAAGGAAGAAGCTAGGTAAAAGCTTGGGAGTCAATGGAGTTTGCATAGAGTTTCTCTCTCTAAGAAAATACGAGAGCTTGAAGACGAAGAAGGCAAGAAAAGGATTTAAAATAAAGAGACATTTGAAGCTTTAATACATTTTAAAACCTGTCGCTTGAGTTTCCCACCATCACACGTGCAAGGCCGCCTATAATCATTTCAAATGAACACGTGGAACTTCGAGAAGTGTTTTGACAACTGAGAAGACAACGTTACGTCGAATACGAAGTGACGTCCGGGGAATAGAAAGGGTTGCCTTCCTGAGCAAGTTTGAGTTTTAGTGCCAAATTTGTGTCAGACTTATCCAATAACCCCTAACGGAAAAGGTGTCCCAACGATTAAAAAAAACTACGATGTCCCCTTGCCACAGGTACAAACGTTGTTTAAATTGTGACTCAGTTATATCGGAGAAAATTTCTTTTTTTTTTAACATAGCGAAGTATTACAAGGGAGAATTTCATTTAGTAGCAGTCCAAACGAGTATTTGAGAAACCTAGCAGGCCTTTCGGGAGAATTTCAAATAATAAAGTCAGACCAGTTAAAGCTCAGTATAAGGAAAAAGTGGCGATGCCCCTTCAAGCCGTAGTGCTTCGGCTCAGGTACATCGGGGAGAATTTTCCTTTTTCCTGAAGATTATAAAACTGCGGTTCTAACGAAGGAAAGGAGGCCAGAATTTTTACACACAGAGAAGGTTCATCGAATTAAGAAATTTCGTGCAGACAGTTCTTGCTCCAAAAAATCTCTCCGCGAAGGGGAAAATGTAGAGGGGACTTGAAGGTATTTTTGAGATTAGAAGTAATTCCACAATAGTAACAGTGTTTTGGGGATTAAGGCACCGTGGCATCTCAGCGTGGCGGCTCGGCGTGGCATCTCAGCATGGCAGCTCAACATGATAACTTGTATTTTAGCTTGTTGTATTAGTCATATTGTACCTTTGTTTATACTGACTGTAAGCTATAATGGTTGTAATCATTTAACAAGAATAATAAAGAGTTTTAGTGTGAGGTCAAACGGTACTCGCGAGAGACTAGGCTTGGCAGGGCCTGGGAGAGCTCTCATGCTCTATCGAATGACCTCACCGTGGGAACTTTAGAGGGACTTGGTTTGGAGGATTGAGAGGTAAGGCACTGTTGGGGCTTGTCCTGACCATCTTAGATACACCTGGTAAAACACCGAAGAACCCTAATCGTGGAACCTCGAGCGAAGCATCTTGGAGTTCCATCGGGCGCTGGGCTATGAGCTAAACAACCCTCTACTTAATGTCACATCTACTTTAGATGATGTCACTATCCATCTAAACAATGTCAAACCTGCACTTGAGTAAACCACCGTGGTATTTGGGGCTTTCAGGCAGTTGGTGAGCCACCTCTGCGATAACAGCCCCCTGACACACAGTGGCTAGGCAAAAGGCATGTCTTGGCATTTAATGTTTATGATGTGGCAACAACTAGTGCATGAGGCATTTAATGTTGTGACATAAATTATGAGGGATGTCTTTTCACAGTCTTTAGTGATTGAGTTGCCTCGGGAATGGTGTGGGGGGCTATTTAAGGACCCCAACCACCTATGAGGAGATCATGATCTTTTGAGAGCTCAGGAGTTATTACTAGAGAGAATACGCATCAGAGAGAGTTATTGCAAACTAGAGGGTTTACTCACTCACCATTGTCATTTATTACGAATATTTTAATGCTTGATAGAGATTCTTGTAGGTGGTTGGTGTTTTTTAGCCTACCAAGGTGTATCTAGGGTGCTTACTTCTCTCTCCCTCTAGCTAAGATACTTCTAATTTCTTCACTACTTTTCTGAGTTATACACGAGAGATTTGTGAGTTTAAACTAAGTCTTATCTTCATTGAGTTTGTGTTTGCGTGTTCTATCACTAATCCAAGGTTTTGGCTAATTAACCTATCACCACCATACTTCAAAGGGGTTACACCTCCATCTATAATCTAAAGTAACCTCTTACACTTTGTAATAAAACTTGTAATAGGGCTTGTAAACTCTAGATATAAGCTACAACTGTGTGGTACTTCGTTAAAAATTATCTGCAGCCATAAGCTTCAAATTGCTCAATCAGTTCGAATTAGGATTAGAAACCCTATCGCAGTAATGTTGGCCCTTTGTCCCTTAATACTATAGTCTTAACTGCAACTTCCCTTATCCCTTAATACTGTAGTCTTTATTGCAACTTCCTTTGCCCCTTAATACCGTAATCTTGAATTCTTGCAGTAACTTTAGATGTTGGCTGCAGCTCCTCATAGACTGCAATAATATTCATTTTGTAGAAAAACTAGTTGTGGCAAAAAACTTCAGAGGTTTGATTCATTATTTATGGGAATCGTGACCAATAACGCTGGATGTGGTCATGGGAACAATTTCCATTGCCGTGGACGATTAAGTCCTTAGCTCAGAATAAAAAATGTTGGCATAGAATTATTGTAATGGTGGACTACGGAACAACTTCCTTTGCCGCAGACAATTAAGTCTTTGGCCCACTTTATAGTAGGATAAGACGTATTGTCATAGAATTGATGTAATGGTGGACGGTGTGGAACTACTTCCTTTGTCTCGGACAATTAAGTCTTTGGTCCACTTGAATTGACTGCAGCTCATTTTTTCCTTTATTTTGGGGCATTTTCAAGGCTCCCTAGGTAGGGTTATCAATAATCCACCCACGACTAGATGGGTATTTTATGGATTCCCTAGGCTAGTTATTATCAAGATTCCCCAAGCCGGGTATTTTCAAGCCTCCACAGACTAGGTTGTCAATAAAGTAACCCACGACTAGTAATGAGTATTATGAGCCCTCAAGGCTAATTGACGCATCCCAAAAGTTGAGCGAGGGTATCTTGAGCCCCCGAGGATAATAGAAGCATCATGGAAGCTAAGAATGGGCATTATGAGCCCCCCGAGTCTAATAGAAGAATCCTGAAACTTCAAATTCTTTTTTTTATGGGAACATATTATAGGCCAATTATGGCTATCACCCTTTCTCCTCAATAGACTCCTTTTTTCGTATTCCGAGATAATTGGTCATTGAGTTTCCTTTCGAAATATGATACGACAAAGATTTTTCACAAGGTTGTAAATGAGGAGATCAAGAGTTGATATATGATTAAAACCATCACACACACACACACGCACACACACACACACACACACACACACACACACACAGATATATATATATATATATATATATATGATTTTTGTAAGAGGAAAACAAAACATATGTGTAAAAGCTACACTTAGAGATTTTAACAAAAAGTAGAAACTAAACTGAAGTTATGCATGTGGCCTGTCAGTTAGGGTTGCATCCATTATGCATCCTTTAGGAACTGCCGCAACATTCCCTGCCTCACAAGACTCTCAATCTCATTTCAAGACATGGCATTTGTTAGTGGTATGGCTATGGTCCCGGTGAAAGTCACACCATTTGGTCTGGTTCCTTTTGTGTGGCAGCGACCTCAGCTTCTCAGGCCACCTCAGAAATTTGTCTGTCTTGAGGCTTTTAAGGATGTTCTCAACACTGGAGGATAGAAGGGTGTAGTTCTTATAAGCCTTTTCTATCTTGGGCTATTCTAGCTTTCTCTTCAGTGGCATGGGTGCGGCCTTATTTGCAGTAGCCACAACCTTTTGCTGTGAGTTTTCCATGACGGCCTCCATCATCATAACCCTTTGTGTCAGGAAGTTAACGTGGCCATGGAGCGAGGCTTGACTACTATAGAGGTGGTTGATGTAGTTTTACATCTGAGCAATCTCTTCATTCTGTTGTGGATCTGACCCAGAGCTTCCATCCATAACTTCTGCTATGTCAATCATTAGATATATATACTCTGAGATGAGATAAACAGTGGTGAGAAAACCAGGAGTATAGAGAAAAAGCCAAGTATAATAACATGGATGCAGTCTTTGATGATCTACAAAGTTACACTACTGAGGTCGTGGCCTAATGTACACATGTAAGTACTGTCGCACTTTTAAAAGGGGATTCCACCATAGTTAGTCTTAGGACACTTTATCATAAGCCTTTTTCCCTGGTGGTGAACTGAAATCTTTGCACCAATTGCAATAGAAGGGCTGCAACATTCAGGCAATTAGACCGCCGGGCCGTATCCTGCCTGAGGCAGTGGAGGGGTGATCCCACAAATTGGACCCAGAACCTGAGTTTAGCTCATAGAAGATGTCCAGAAGGTCTGAAATAGTCCTACTAGGAGTCTACGAAAGGACAAACAGTCCCCAAGTGTGAAAATAGAACAAATCTGGTAGCAAACCCTAGATCATGGGTGTAAAGAGCATAAATGAGTAAATAAAGCTCTTCCCTATTTATCCACCTTTATGAGGTTAAAGCCTTTTGTTCTTTTCAACACTATCTAGGTAAGGTAACATCATCGAGGTGTAGAAATCGGATATGAGATCATAGAAAAGGAGACCAACAAATAAATCTAGAAATAAACAATCCTCATGGGGCTCTAAGTGCAAAAGTACGAGTCCCACAACCCAGATCTCACTCATGACATAGTGTCCTGAGGCCCTCATGGACGAAATAAGGTTTAAGGAACCCTAGAATGTAAAAAAGGAAACTAGATTTAATACCTCGTTCCAATAGATGGTGCCAAAATGTTGATACGGGAAGTTGGACATACATACTTCTCAACAATCATATCAAGTGTAAAATAAAAATAAAGCAAGAAAGAAGGAAAAAGACACACAATATAGAGTGGTTAGCTACAAAAATGAGCCTACATCCACTTTGGTGCTCTACTCTCAATATATACATTGTATAATAGAAAGTTATTGTGCCATTGGAGGCATACAAGAAAGAGAGGGTAAGAGATTCAATGAGTTTAGCTAAGCAGGCGACTCAAGATGTGTCCTGTGGAGGTTGATCAGTGTGACTGTGGCTGGGGTGAGCCCCCAGGTGTGGTGATCTCTAGAGAGAGAGGGAGTTAATTTTGGCAGGTCTTCGCTAAGTGTTTCATCCTCCTCTAATAGTGAGGTGATCACTTTTATGTATAGAAGTCATAAAGGCAGTGTCACGTGCATGGAGCATGTGATATATGGATAAGGTTTATGAGTATGGAATGCTTTCAAAAGCTGGAAAACTATCAACTATTAGATGTGAGAGTTAGGGCAGTGGCCTATTTGGCCCCCGACAGCTGTTGGTGCTTGTTGGTGACTCCAGGACTATGTGTATATATTGGGCTTATCATTGTTTGGGGGTGATTCCCATCACCCACTACATTTTTCCGCCCCGATTTCTCTTATTTTATATCTTGTTTTGGGGTGAGTTACGTTCGGTCTGGTTGAAGACGTTAAACTTAGCGCTACCAGGAGGCAACCCGTCATATATTATTTCTGAGTATGAGTCTTATCTTGTTTGAGGGTGGTGTCCTATCCTCCCCCAATGCTTTTCACCTAATTTATAGACTTGTACGCGTTTTGTGTACTACCTTTATTATTCAGTATCTACCATTGCTTTCATCATGCGGTCCACATTTCATTAGCGATTGATTATGGTAATATGTTTCCAATCTTTTGCTTTCAATTTTTGTATATAGTTTTAAACATCGAGGACGACGTTCTCTTGGGGGTGGGCAATTAATCAAAATCTCACCTCTTTTGAAAACATTTCAGAAACAAATCATTTTAAACTTTTTTGTGCAGTTTAACTCAAATTTTTTACGACATGAATTGAATATCACCATTCAATTAGAAATCTAGGAATACCCTTGCTCGAACCTAAAATCACGCTTTTATCATAAAATTAATTAATACCTCTGAAAGAGTACTTGAACTATGAATTCCTAAACTCGGGAATATTTGCACTATCACATTTTACAATCAAAATTTAAAGAGTAACAACATTCTTAAGAGAGCCTTCAAGGATCACTAGTGGAGACTTAAAATCGTGAGACTTGAGCTTTTTACATTTCTGAGATTTTTTACGTGATCTTCGAGTCACAAGTTGAATCCAATTTCTTTGGGTACCATAATTAGTCATTGCATGGTCTCATTATTTTTCAATTTTGGCATAATCACTAAGAATTAGCTGTCGAGTTGTATGAAATATGTGTCTTGTAGTTTTTCACGAACACCAAACCATTTTGACCATAGACTTATCATTTTCCAGATCACAGTATCATTCCATATTTACCTTGTCCATATATATTCTAGACACCATCCACATATCATTTTCCATCACTACAATCGTTTTTGAGAAAAAAAGTGTTTGAAACTGTCAAGGTAAACTGGCTTCATTTATATTATGAAATGAATCGCAGTAAAAAAGAAAAAAAACAGAGAAAAAAAAAAAGAATAGTATAATAAGCAGAAAGAAAGAAAAAAACAGAAAAAATTAGAAAAGAAGAAAAAGAAAGTATGCAATCATAAATTTTAAAAATGAAGACATTAGTTATTCAAATTTTGTTCCACTCTTCTTAAAATCCCTACCGTAATATAATTCATGTTCTTCATATCATTTTTTCCTCATGCTTTACATAAATCCCATTTTTACCCTTGATGAGATGTTTGGACAAGCGAGAAGTCTATATGGTGAATAATTCGACGTTCTCAACATAGTGGTTAGTATTCCTTAATGAGATCAAAATTCTTTCATGTATCTACCAATTGTTATAAGTGTGTGAGACATTTGATCTTATTTACATTTACTTACCTCCTCACACACTAGAGATATATGCCTACCCAACTCTCAGAGAGTTCAATTCAGAGAGATATATATAGTGAGAATTGAAGTCAAAACGTTGATTCTATAACGACGATTACCGAATTACTCTAATGATAATTAAGATTGTTTCACACTACACATGATGAGTTTTAGGAAGGATTATGCTTTTGGTATTAAGTAATTTTATGACTTACTTTGATAGTTGAAGACGGTGTTCCTTAATGCCTTCTTAATTGGGTTGTATATCTCTTCATCATCAAATAAAAGACTTACTTTCAATAAATTTTTTGCATTTTGTGGGTACATTCACTGCAAACTCTCAAGAGACAACACTTGTCCCGTAGGGCAACCAATAGGTTTAACGGCTTGCTGCACATGTTAAGTGCAATTTCAGTGCCTGCGAAAGTGGAACATTTTTGGTCACTTATCTTTTTTTCTCTTTATTTTTTTCTCGAGGACTAACAATGTTTTGTTTGGGGTGGTGTGATAAGCACCTAAAAGTGTTTAATATATGGATGCATTTTAATCTCTCATTCTTTATAAAATTGGCCTTATATTTGTATTTAATCATTTTGTAGCTCAATCATTTGTCGTAGTATCAAACTGTGCTAAATCAACATAATTATGACAAAGTAGCAGTCACATATCTCAACTCTAGGCACAAACCCACTGCTCCGAACTCCAAAATCGTAGTCCAAACACCGACCATAGCAGCAACCAAACCCATACCCCTATCGTGACAGTATACCTAGTCGGGACCTGCCTAAGTTTCATACCCAAACATGCCCCGGATGCAACCAATTCGAACCACCCGACCCACATGCCTCACCTCCATATCAAAAACCTTTACTCAACAAATACCCACAAGATCCGGACAAAGCTAACCCATATCTCCATATCCCATACCCCTACCAAAAACCATTTGTCTATCCCATAAAAATCCCTTGACTTAGCTTTGAAATCCAAAATATCTCACTTTAAAAAATTAAAACCCTAACCCAAAGACTCAATAAGATAGAAGTGGTACTGCATAATATTTGCAGTGTCACTTTGTACAGTTTAAGAATAAAAATAGGCTTAGAAAATACAAAGAAATTAATTTTAGTTTAGAATAGTTTTTAGGTTTAGTTCTTATTTTTTTATTAAATTGTAATCAAGTGTTGATATTGTGAAGACGTTGAATGCATGTCAAGATGCATTTTAACAATGTGATTCGACGGGAAAATTTGCGTACCATATTTCTTATTCTTGTTTCATTTTATATTCTTCTTGACATGTATTTAATTGTTTTTTTATGTTCTAACATGAGAATGTTTAGCTAAACACCCTGTTCAAGGAATGGGACGAAACCACTTAGGATGTTAATTTAATTGATTAATTTGGTTGATTGTTATATTTCTAGGAAAATTAGTTCGGAATTGTCATTAATTAATTTACATATCGAGAGATAGTAAATTAATTTTGTTTTAATATTTGATTTTGGAATCGAACTAGAGATAGATTTTTCCTAAAATTTTAATATTAATTCGGTGTTGAAATTCGAAGATTCATATCATTTTTATTAAATTGATCTTAGCGGATAGTTTATTATAAAAATTATAAATCTTAGTTTTTTAAAGTGTCACATTTTTAAATTAGTATTCTGAAAAAGATATTATTTAATTTATAATTGTAACGAGAGTTAGATTATGAATTTGATATTATCTCGAAATGTTTCAATTCAATAAATGCAGACATTAAAATAATTGATCACGCGGTGTAATCCCATCTATTGTATCTTCTCACATTTATCACATTCACTTATGTGTTGTTTATTTCATTTGCACTTGTATGATTTTAACATTTTTATTCTCCCTTGAAATTATTTTCAATTTTTTTTTAATAACAATCGAAATTACAAGCATTCACGTTATTTTTTTTCCACTTGAAAGTTGAATTGATACCCGTACTTACCGCAATATGAGTTATTTAACAGTTTTGTAGGTATTCAAGGAATCTTGAGATGAGGCTTTTGATGACAACGACCATGCAAAAAAGTCTGCTATCAAATGGCGTCACTTTCTTGACGAGGAGATAAAGTTAAGACTTGTATTTCATTTGTAGTTGTAATTATTATTTTATATGTTTTTAATTATTCATTCGACTGGTTGTATTAGGATTATTGAGGCGTTGTATTATTGGGGTGCATTTTGACACCGATTTTATTTGTACTGATTATTCACCAAAAAAAACAAAAAAAAAGTGAAAAAGGAAACAAAACAAAATAGAGAGAGCCCTTGAAGTGGATTTATAAGCCTCTCTATTTTGGGTCCGTAGGACTCTCGGGGACGACTGAAGTTAAGAGAACTTCCCCCCGATCGACTCAATTTTGTCTTCACCCCACGTGTGTAAACGCCGTGGGAGGTAAATTTCTTTATCACTCACGAATCTCCTGTAAGCAAGTTCATTTTTTCTGTGATTATTCGCTCTTTCGTGCTTTTTATTATCGCATCGCACTTAATTCAAATGGTTTCGTGAATTAATGAACCTAAGACTTAGACCCGATCATTGAAACGAGTTGGGATTTTATCACCCACTCAATCACTTTATCCCATTTGCTTATTACCCTTGGTATCACTTAACTAAAATTAATCAACTAGCAAGTCAAGTAGGATCGGTGTTCATTAGGAACCTTTTGGATCGAGAAACTCGAAGGATACTCTAGTGAGTCCTTTCCACCCCTGCCAATCTTTAATCGACTTTCTTAAGACTATTGTCTAGGGAAACTGGATTTTAAGTGAGGCCGCCCAGTAAAAGAGGAATGTACTTTCCCAGCATGGTAATGGACGGTCGATCATTGTAGTAGGTAGTATGGTGAGCCTTAAGTAGTAATCCTCTTGTTCTCTCAAAAAGAAAGTAAGAGCACAATATTTTCAAAGGCGATGTAAGGCTTCGTAATTTTCTCGCCCGTGGATTAATTCAAGTTTGACTACCCCATCACTTAATTGAAGATAAAAATTGGCTACGTGCTCGTTAGGATTTTTCCTTCGTTTGTTCATGTCTAATTCAACTCTTTTGGTAGTCGATTTTTTTTCTCCACCCTTTTTGAGTTTTAAAAATATTTCATTGTATTCCATTTTTTGAAAAATCCCAAAAATATTTTCCTTATTTTCTAAAATATTTTCCAAAAACATCGCAAAAAGATTTTCTTTCTTTTCCAATATTCAAAATGCCAAAAATATTTTCCATTTCTTATATTAAAAAAATTTCTTGTGAAAAATATTTAAACATCCAAAAATATTACTCTCCTCATGGCCGAAGAATGTCCTTTAAGGGACTACTTTGGCCATTTTCCATTGTCTTGAAGCATGTTTACAGTTGAGACTGAGTTAAATCTCCATACTCTACTTCGTGGCGTTAACTCTCTCACACACACCGTTGATACTCATGCATCGTCCATGCACACCTCTAATATTCCACTGCCTCCGTGATGAGTGTCAATTCATCCAATGCTTCACCATGTACCTACTGCTTTCACGTCGATCACTTGTCCAATGAGTGTCCCTACCTTCCCTATCCATTCGAACCAACCATGTCCCAAGTGTATCCATATGACTCTGTTTTGGAACCACGCTCAGCCTAATGTCACGACATATCCCATGTCGAGGGGTATGAGCACCCAAGCTATTCATGGAGGCTTGATCACCTTCCTATGCAATACGAATCCCAATACATGTTGTAGATCCTCATGATTTTCGACAGGTTTCATGGGAACCTAGTGCATCTCATGCCTATCAGTTCCCTCATTATGCTCCCGATGTTTATCAACCTTTTGTCTCTCACGGTGATGCTTCTTTCGTGTATGACAAAATTGACCCCATTCCTCCCACTTCATATGAGTATTCTCCTCCTCCTAGTGTGTATAGTGAGCTGTGTCCACCTCAACTACTACTGCCACCCACCAACACTTCACCACCACCTACCACATCTGCGCTCTAAATCCTCTTGCAAAGTTCATCTCGAACAAGACCAGGAGGTTCAATCTCAAAATGAATCCCTTCAATGGTATGAACAAAGGTTAAATGATTTTGAGGGTGCGAGAGAGTCGAATTTCACACAGTGTCAACCCAATGTTGCACCCACGTGGAGTGATGACGAGTCATCTCGTGACATCAATTTTGAGTGTGACCAACCCTATCTTCTCGAGCATCTCGAAGTTGATACCACCCCATGGTTAGAGCCCTAAGTTGACAATTGTGTTGACATACATAATAATTATAAGACTGCTCAAATCCCGTCTTGTCCCAAAGAACCCACCATTAAGGTTCATATTCCTCATCCTGATGATTCCAAAACTATGCCTAAGTTTACACCTTTTGATCCTTCCATGTGTGTCTCTGAGGCACCACTTCATTTTTAGTTAGATCTGGCTACGAGTGCTCACCAATATACTGAGTTTGAATTCGAGATGGTTCCTACCTCGCTGGATATGGATCCCGTCCATATATGCTTGGCTCACTTTGAGTCCAATTTTGATGTTGATTCCTATATCTGGGACGTTAGTGCCTTATTAGATTTTCCCACCACCTCGGATGGTGACTTATGTATGGATAAATTTATCTCTCCATCCTTTACTTTCACACTTCCTCTTATGTGTACTCTTGACGATGACTCCAAATCGCATGCTAAGTATGTAGCCCCTACTCCCACATTGGATCAGTTTCCTCAACCTTTTGTCCCACCCGACCCACCTATTGTTCCTTCCACCCCACCACCTAGTTTGGACCTTTTAATTATACCTCACATGTTCCCATCTATGCAATTAGGTCTTAACCTGAAACCTACCTCTACCTTAGTGCTACACAAGCCCACTCCTGCATTTTTTATCAACCCCATTGTTGTATGTAAAAATTATACTCCCATATGGACAATTGATGAATTCACACCTTTTATCCAACGTGGCCGATCAGCCTATTTGATCGGTTTAATAGACACTTAGTCGGCTGAAATGCTGACCAACTTCAGAAAGGCGACTAACATGAACATCAATAGTTTCTCGGAAGGGACGCCAACTAGCACCGAATTCCAAGAGTTTTACTTATTGTACACAAATGTAAATGACTGGCAATATAAAGGCGCTCCATATTTAGTTTTTTGCACCCTTATAAATACAAACTAATCCCTTATCTCAAGGGACAACTCGAATCACTCATATGCACACCATACTGAGATATTTTAAACCGTACTGAATCACAACAAAAGTTGATGTATGCACACCATACTGAGCTATTTCACCCTTTCCTTTCTCCCCCCTACCCTTCTCCCTACTCTCCCACTGAACAACTTATGTTTCGCATCGTGTGAAGCACTTTGCCATAAAAGTTCATTAACCTTGTAGCCTTTATCCAATAAGACTAACATTTTACTCTTGTTTGGGGGAGATTCCCATCACCCACTCCATTTCTTCCACCCTGATCTATCCTAATATATATCTTATTTTGGGGTGAGTTCCATTTAGTCTCGCTGAAGATATTAAACTTAGCACTACTGGGTGTATATTATTTCTGAGTATAAGTCTTATCTTATTTGGGGTGGTGTTATATCCTCCCCAATGCTTTTCACCTACTTAATAGACTTATACGTGTTTTGTGTACCGACTTTATTATTCAGTATGTATCACTACTTCCATCATGCAGTCCACATTTCATTAGCAGTTGATTATGATAATTTATTTCCTATATTGTGCTTTCAATTTTTATATATAGTTTTAAACATCGAGGATGATGTTCTCTTTTGTTTGGGGGTGGAAAATTTATCAAAATCGTTTCTCTTTTGAAAAATTTTCAGAAACAAATCATTTTAAACTTTTCTGTGCAGTTTAACTCAAATTTTTTATGACATGAATTGTCTATCATCATTCTATTATAAATCTCAGAATACCCTTGTTCGAATCTAAAATCACATTTTTATCAAAAAGTTAATTAATACCTCATAAAGCATACTTGCACTATGAAATCCTAAACTCGACAATATTTGCACTATCAAGTTTAACAATAAAAAGTTGAAGAGTAACAACATTCTCAAGAGAGCCTTAAAAGATCACTAGTAGAGACTTAAATCCGTGAGACTTGAGCTTTTCACCATTTAAAGAGTTTTTACGTAATCTTCGACTCACAAGTTGACTCCATTTTCTTTGGGTGCCACACTTAGTCGTTACATGGTCTCATTATTTTTTAATTTTGGCATAATCGCCGAGAATAACATCACTTTCGAGTTGTAAGAAACATGTGTCTTATAGTTTGTCTCGAGCACCATACGATTTTTACCATACACTTATCATTTTGGTGTACTGACTAGTAAATTTGGTACATGCTATTTTACCATACAGATTATGGTTTTGGTGTTGGTAAGGGGTCGTTATTGATCGAATCTTACCGCTTCCAACCCTAATTGATTTTCATGTCCTAAGGAGCCATTGTTGCCAGAACACTAGTCCTTTGCACTCAGTAGCAGTTTTAACTTTCCAATAGGATGCAGGTGCCAAGTCCGCATGCTCATTTCCATTTATTATTTTATTTTAGGATAATTGCACATATCCTCTTTCAACTATCTTGGGGTTGCGGGTCACCTCCTTATAAAATCACTCCTTTAACTACCAATTCGTTGCAATAAACACCACAAATCGGGTTCCCCCTATTTTTTTTTACAAAAAATGACTTAAAAACTAAAAAAAAAACCCAAAAATTAAACTAGTTTCAAACCCACCTCCCACCCATCCACCATTTCAAACCCATTTCTCTCTCTCTCTCTCTCTCTCTCTATATATATATATATATATATATATATATATATATATATATATACACTACTGCTCTTGTGCGGACTAGTTCGCATTTTAAGAGTGCAGACCGGGCATGTGTCACCTAGCGGTGAGCCTAGAAATTATCGGCTAAATCATAGGCACACTCTCTCCCTTTTCTGGGTTCACCGTCAGGTGAGACATGTTCTGTCCGCACTATTAAAATGCGAACTGGTCCGCACAATAAATATATATATATATATATATATATTCACCACCATATCCCCACATCCACCACCAAAAAATACCCACCCTCATTCCCCCTCTACCCACGCCATCCCTCCACCACCAGAAACATCAAAACACTCACACACACACCACCACATACCCACCTCCAGTACCACCTCCTCACCCCAAGAAAACCACCACCATGAAATAAAAAACACCTGAAAAAAAAAGAAGAAAACTTGTTGCTAACAACAAAGTAATCATCATCACAATTATAAATATATATATATATATAATAATAATAATAATAATAATAATAATAATAATAATAATAATAATAATAATTTTTTGGTAGTATACCATGAGGTTCTCCGGCCAGCTTATGTGCACCTCGACTAATCCCCATTCGTTGTTCGTGACTTCTGCTGGCCAAACATTATTTTTACAATGCCAGGGATCAAACTGGGGACCAAACCCAATCCACCCCGAAGACTGTTCTAGTTGCAACCTTATACCACAGGGCCAAGATGCTTGATAATAATAATAATAATAATAATAATAATAATAATAATAATAATAATAATAATAATAATAATAATAATAATAATAATAATAATAATCATCGATGCCTACGTCCAAGCATCATATTTGAGTCTTCAATATATTCTCACAGCTATTCACAGCTCTTTCACCTCCAACATCGTCATTGGATCTCAGTCTTACCCACCTTGGTGGTGGAGGTGCTACCCATTTCCCAACATTTTCCCCAACGGCTAGACCAATATTCTTTTTCCATGCTCTTTGCTCGACAAATCCTCTAAATAACCATCTCAACATGTCTAGATCGGACAACCCTTTGCTCACGGGTGGTTCTAAAAATGACTCCGATTCATATTCTTATGTCATTCCTCCTCCACCTGAACTTGCATGATGATATTGAAGGACAATCTACTTGACATTAATTACCTATCATTTTTTAAAGAAAAGAAGAGAGTAAATGATCTAGGAGAGCCCGAGAGAGAGAGAAATATAAGGCAACCTAAGAGTCTTTCAATGTGGTGATAAAAATATTCTCCTTCTATCTATATGTAATGTATATACATAATAAAACTATTTCTTATTTTTGTTTTCTAGGGTTGTGGTGGTGAGGATGTGGTGGTGTAGGTGGGGATGTGGTGGTGGTGTAGGTGGGGATGTGGTGATGTTTGTGTGGGTGTTTTTTTGCTAGTGGAATTGGGGATGTGGTGGTGAGGAGAGAGTAATATGGGTTTGAAATGGTGGATGGGTGGGAGGTGGATTCAAAATGTGTTAAGTTTTTGTTTGATTTTTTAAGTTTTTAAACTCGATGAGGGTTATTTATTCATTTTATGTAACAAATATGGGGAATCCCGTTTTTGGGGTTAATTATAACAAATTAGTGGTTAAAGGGGAGTTTGTCGTGTATTTTTTAGGGGGTTGACCTACAAACCCGAGATATTTGTTAGGGGCTAGGAGAAATTTACCCTTTTATTTTTAGTACCATTGAGTCAGATTAATATATTGAGATATATTTTAGGGTCAGCATGGTTACCTTCGGAGTTCAATACTATGTTTTGAGACAATTATGGTATTCCAGAGATGGAGTTACATTTTATTATGTGATTAGTATCAAAGGTTATTTTCATATATTCACATCTTAGTGTTAGTTCTTTTTTGTTATGATTTATTTTCAGTTATGTTTAGAATAATAAAAACTATTTAGACTCTTATTTTATTTATAGTTGGACCTGATATGATCAGGTTTGAATTGGTTTCTTTGTTTAAGTGTTTGGAGTTGAGTATTATGATGGCAGACATTATGTATTAGTGACGACAATATAGGTGACTAGGTTAGAATTAGTGGTGGTTTGGATTTGGGGAAAGATGAAGTAGCAGATATATTTTTTAAAAGTTAAGATATGATTAGTCATGTTTATTACATTTAATACCCCATTAATTTGTGCATTCTATCATTCCCGTGCATGTTATTCCCGATTCTTATGATCATTTATTAATTAACCCCTATTTTCATTGTGTGTGCCGTATTTGAGCTTTTATAGGTCTCGGGAATATAAGATATGAAGTTTGGTTGAATCCCGAGAAAGTTCCGTTGAAATTCGCAAAGTCTAGTAAATTCAGCATTCGGGTTTTGATCTAGAACTCTTCATGAAATTTGATGCCCTTCAACTCATCTCCGCATGGCCTATGACGGTGCATGATATCGAGTTGTATCGAAGAAGTTACAGACAATTCTATGGAGCTTGGGCCAAATAAATCCATTCTAGCCCCTTCCTTAATTTGAGAGTAGGTGCGAATCGATTCGGGTCCCAACCAAATCTATTCGGTTTCATCCAGTGTAACATTTTTCCATTAGCAAATCAATTTGGATTAGTGCCGAATCGATTCGACCCTGTTTCTATGTATTTACTAGTTTGCCATTTTTGAGATTTTTAGGGTATATCCCTTTGTTTCCTCATTGTAAGGATCATTTTTTTTATTAGAAACCTTCTAAAGATAGAAACTCTCTTCTCTCTCCTAGTTCAAGTTCATTTATTGTTCTTACCCATATGTAAAGCATTGATTACTTACAAGTTTGTTGTTTTTAATGCAAGAAAGTTTCATTTTCTTCTTTTCTACTTGTTCTCTTAACTTTAAATTGTATTTATTACCATATCTTGTTTTTGTTTGTGTTTAACTAGATGATTTGCTTAAGTATGTTGTTCTTTTGCATGTGTAGCTTAGTTTCCATAATGAGTAGCTAGACTTATGGTTGGGGATCATGATCCTACCTTGGATGCTTGAACTTCATATTTAAGGTTTGGTTTATAATTATTCTAATGGAACATCATGTGCTGGTATTGGAGTATCCTAGTCTCTATACTTCCCTTGTCATTCAAGGGTAGTGTTTGATGCTTTACTACAAACCCAACCCATCTATCAATAACTAATTAACCACTAATCCTCCTTCGACGAGTTTGGTCTCTATATGGTTGATGTTCAGACTTAATTAGTCATGCTCGATTAGAATTTAATTCGAATTATATCCTATCATCTACTTAGCGAATCCGAGGTGGGAGAATGATCCTCAATCCCCTTTATCTCTTGAACTTAAGCTTATCTTAGTTCGTTTCAGTTTATCTTCATAGCTAACTCGTTCTTTATTAATTAAATGCATTTTGGTATAACAGTTACTTAATCTCACCACTTCAAACAACAAATAAACTTTTACACTTCATCTTTGTTATGTTTAGAGAATAAATTTTAACCCACTTTATTTCTCTTAGGAGTGTTCAATCCCCGTGTAATACGATTCCGGGCTTACCTGGATACTATTTGTTGCGATATATTTGCACTTGAATCATACACTATTTTTATAGCATCAAGTTTTTGGTGCCGTTGTCGAGGATTAGAAACAATTGTAGGTTCTAAGAAATTCTCTTTACACTCTCCCATTCCCCATGGTCAACTTGACAACACGGTTTCCAAACACTAATCCAAATTCAGTTATGCAAGACGCGAGCGATAGTACTTCAAATCCTATAGTTGAATCCTCGTCTTCTAATGAATGTTCGGACTATTGGAGACCATATCCAACTCCTTCCATTTCAATCTCATCTCACACTGGAGACCACTCCTATCCTGATGTGTCCATCCCGAATCATCTCCTTCCCCCCCCAGGGGGGGGGGGGTGAAGGTCTTGTGCCCTCTTACGCTAGGAACAATTCGGCCGTCGTCGGTGTGGGGTGAATTTAAAGAGATGGAGTCACCAACCTATTTTCCATAAAACAGGTAAAAGAACATATCGCCGCCTCAAGAGAGAGAAATCAAAGACAAACAGATGCTTACAAAACCAATAGTTCAAAGGTTCAGGGGCTAAGTTACAGAATGGGAAGGTGTTAGGCACCCATCCTTCCCTTTCGATCTCTTATTGACTTGTGTTACTATTTTACTTTATTTCTCCGGGAAGTGCGTGTGCATGTATATATAATGGAGATCGTAATCGCCCAACTCATACCATGGAAAAGATAGAGTGATGTCATCCATAGGAATGTTCCCAAAATAATATGTAGAAAATACGATTTATGCATTCATCGAGATATTGATCGTTATAATGAAACAATATTATATGTTGGATAAAATGCTAAGAAGGATATATAATATATATTAAAATAAAAAAAGGATGCAAATACAAAAATGGAAAATTACGAAAAATGGAAAATTGGACTCGAGTCTCGAGTTTTAACCCGAAACATCAATGTAGCCTATAAAGGCATCAAAGTCCATGTAGTTCGCATGTGACATAAGGGTGGAATTTATCCCATAAATTCAAATGAAAATTTATTATATGTGTGTGTGTAGAAAAATCACTACACCAAAAACAATAATCTCGCACGATTTAAAATTGTGCCAGATTGAATCTGACACGATTTTTAACTGTGCCAGGATCAAGTGTTCAAAAATGATCATTTTTTCTGGCACAATTTAAAAGTGTACCAGATTTGGCCAACTAGCAACACTTTTAGCACACTTTTAAACTGTGTAAGAATTTGATATTTCTAGCACAGTTTTGACACAGTTTATAACTATGCCAGATTGAGTACATTTTGATAGACTTTTGACACAGTTCAAAACCGTGCCAAAATTTGATACACTTTTGGCACGGTTTTGAACTGTGCCAAATTTTTTGATCAAAGGAAAAAAATTAATTATTTGAAAACAAATCAGGAAAATCATCAAATTCCAAATCTGGTAGGAAAAATATTTATTATTTACAAAAAAAAATCAAGAAAATTCACAAATTGCGAATCTCGCATGTTGTTGATACACTAATGTGCATAAAACTTCAAAATATTACAAGTCTTAATAGTTCACTGACCAAAAAAATTGGACAGAGTTTTCTCTATTTTCTAGACATTCTAAAACCTGCTAATATAAACATGCGCAATGTAAAGCCTGGACGACCATAAAATATAACAATAAATTTATAAAATCCCGCACGGACATAAAAGTTAACAGTAAAATTATAAAAGCATGCACGGCCATAACACAAAATAAAATCCTAAACATTATTGACATTAAATAAACAACCCTTTTTTGTAAGCTATTGATTTCTTCGTGTGTTCCACGTGGATAAAAGTTATCGATAAAATAAGATATAAAAAAGTGATGATATCAGTAAGTAATTTTAAAAAAATTGTATTTAAAATGAAAAATTGCACATACGAGCTATAATTATCGTCATTTTCCCCCCTATTTATATCTGTAAATTTGGTTCAACAATGTATCAATGGACAACCAAATTTTAAACTTGGAAGATTTATCTTCTTTTTGCACAATTTCACATTCAATTATTGAATCAAATAATCTTGATACACCATTGTCAAACTTCATGACATAGCTTATCTTGAAAATAGGTAATGCTTTAGTGAAATTAATATAGCATGGAACTTTTTAATAGTGGATCATAAAACATTGAACTCTAACACTGTATGCATATATGCAAACTCTCCCCTGCACATTGTATGCATATATGCACACATCAGCATATATGTAACATATATGCATACAGTAGAATATATGAAATAACTGTATGCATATATGCACACAACAGTATATATGCAACATATATGCATACAGTAGCATATATGTTGCATATATGCAATAACTATATGCATATATGCACACAGCAGCATATATGCATATATGTATATATGCACACAGCAGCATATATGCTACATATATGCATATAGTAGCATATATGCTATAACTGTATGAGCATATATGTTGCATATATGCATACAATATCATATATACACTCATTCCAGCTTTGAAAGGTGCAAACAATCAATTAGTTGGAGAAAAAAGAAGGTGATGTAAATAAGATTTACTAGTGAAGCCTTCCCTCATCGATGCCTATCTCATCTCGACCCTTACTCCCGCATGCAATCTCCTCCTACAACATATTGAACGGGATACCAATTGCTTAATCTCAAAATCTTTGAGGTTTCTTCTAAAGAAATGGTTTTAAATAATGGAGTCATTTTTAAAAGACACAACACTTATAACATACGAAGAACAAGCATAGAACAATAGTCCCGGAGGAAAAAAGCACATAAAAACATGAATTTGAATAACATGTAAACATTTGAATAACCAAGAGAATATATACAAGGATAAATATAATTACTTGCACAGGGGAACTCTGCAAATATCAGGTTGTTCACAAATGGAGGAGTGAAATTTTAAGATTTACCATATTCTCTTACACCTCAAACAACCCCATTAACTCTCCTCTTACAAGCAACAAAATGATGAATAGAGAGTTGTAAGCCTTGGAAAGTTGAGAACTTACTACATGGGCCCTTGTTCTTGCAAGGCTCCAATATCATAAGGAACAACACTAGTACATCTTTCTCTACATATATGTTCTAAACATTCCATTGCTTCGCTCAGTTATAAATACAAGTTTTGTTCTTCTCTATGCTTTCTTGTTCTTTTCTTCATCTACAATTTCGAACAATTCCAATAATAAGTTAACATATCACAAAATTAAATTACAAATATTATTGTGTTATTAACTGTTTTGTTAAGGTGTGTACCTGTTCGGCCTCATCGATGAGTTGAAGAATGTCCAACTCTAACCAAGGGTCGTGATTTTGTAGAAAGTTCCAACCCTCGGTGTCTTTAACAGCCTTGAAACTAGTGTAGACAATCTTCATGCACTTGAGTTAAAGATCAAGTGCATCGCAGAGGTTTCCAAGGTGAAGAATGTTTACCACGTTCTTAATTGTCAATCGTTCAGCTAAAGACTTGGTGCACCTCTGTTTCAGATGTGGTACCATTTACACTTGGGACCTTTTCTAACACAATCGACTCATATTTTTGTGTCATTTCAACCTAGACGACAAAGGCAAATGCATACACATAAGTGTTAAGGAAGCATTACTTGAAGTTTTCGAGAAAAACAAACAAAAATAAAAAAAAAAACTTTGGTTGGGACATTTTGTCGAACACGTAGTGTGCAAGATTTGAAAAGGTTGTTGATGGTTATTTTTGTATGGTTTTATTGTCCAGTTGTTTTAATAAAACACCACATATTGTTCACAATGTGTGTTTACAAAAACAATAATTCAAAACATTTGAATTTGTAGCAAGAGTTTACACCAAACTGAAATAAATACCAAAACCTAAGATCTTAAAAATCCTAAATGCATCCAATTTTGAATGTAAAATTTGAAAATACATACCATGAGTATGATTTGAGAATTTGAAAATCTTAGATCACGAGGCAAAAAGCACATAAAAACATGAATTTTGAAATCCTAGATTCTCGTTAAAATAAGCCATGATATATCTTCTATCTGCCTTTAGTCAATATTAGAGAGTAATAAAAATCACCAGGTTGACCATTGATTGTATATGCATCATATACATTTGAAGTTCCTCCCGTTCTTATGGCCTGCCTCCTCGATTTACTTTATCCGCTCCACCATGGGGGCAAGATATCTGTTTCAAGAGAGTAACGTCAATACAGTTGTGTTGTGATTACTATTTTAAGTTAAATTTAAAAAAAAAGGGATACTCCCTTTCAACGCCTACAAGTTTCAGGTCTAGTTCCAGGAGGGACACCAAATCCACTTGAAATAATCAAGCACCAAAAATATGATTCAAGCAAGTTTACCAAGTAAAAGGAAATAAATTAGTATTAAACTCAAGAAATATATTATACAAATATTTTGATAGCTTCACAAGGCAACTTCGTTTAAAAGGTTAAAGTTTTGATTCATCCCTGAACAACTTCCATAAATGATAGCTCAAGAGGAACACATGAACAACAGATGACAAATAAAAATAAATAATGAAATACACGCTAGAGAAGAACTCTAATGCATAGATTTTCAAATATCCAACATAGAAGAGAAGTATCAAAACCTTGACATTTTTACCACCAAGTTGTTTCTGAATATTGTGTTGAATATCTGTCTCAAATATAGCAAAGAGTGAGAATGAGAAACGAAGATTAAAAGGTTAACTTACAAGAATGAATGAACATAATGGAAGGCATACATGTAGTTCAACATCAAATGTATAAAACCAACATATTCAAGGAAGTTAGAGCAACTTCACTTATTATGCACTTCAAACATGTACATGTTATCCAGAAATCCCATATTGCTAAATAAGCATGTTCTTTGAGAATTTGATTGCCTAGTTGGATTAAATCCTACCTATCTGGATTAAGAAAGGTCTCGTGGTAGGTTCGACGACGTTACTTTTACTCCTACAATGGTTTGATGGTTTTTTGGCTGAGAGGTTCATTATGTTGGCACCCAAACTCAGAGGTTCATTATGAGGTACGTTGGTTTAGTCCGTACATCAGATGAAACATGTAAATGGAAGGGGGAAGGATACTTTAATTATGTATTTTTCATAACTATGATACAATATCCTACTATGTATCATGGTGTGGTCCATGATTACAAATATAGAATGATACTTAAGAATTCTGCTGAATAGTTATGAAACAAGTACATGTACATGTTGTCCATTGCATATTAAAATTATAGGACCCCAAGAAACCCTTGCAAAAAATTCTTGAGTTGCAACCCCAAGATAAAAGTGTGAAAGGAGTGAGGAGAGAGTAAATAGTTAAAATGAGAGGCATTGCGCACTATAGATCCACGTGCTTTATATTTAAGATAATAGGTTCTGACGCATTTGACCAATCAAACATTCATGTAATAATAGTTTAGCATACCACTTAACTGTACCCTTACCACGCACTAAAGCAATTGGTCAATATAAATATACCTGCTTTGCAAGGTTGCAAGAATGATCAGGTATTGTTGCATACCACTTATCTTTAGTCACTGTCTTGCTACTAAATATTATCCGTAGATCATCATAGTGCATGCAATACTTACCCTTTAATTTTGATTCCACGATCCGCAAGCGAAGTATAATACTTGTGTATAATGTTATTAAGAATATGAACAACCAACCAAAATATTTGGAAGGTTTCATATCATGAAGTTACACATTATCAAGTCTATATTAAAACATACACAAATACATTTAATATAACTAATTTCCTAATTTAAATAACAACATGGAGCAACACTTTTATTTCAAGCAATAATAGTTGGACTATATCGAGAATAAGTAGACCATTGGCTAATAAAATTTCATATTTCAACTTCACATGGAACTATATATGTCCATTTCAAACAACATCCATACAAGCTTATGAAGGAACCTGTATAGCTGGTACATCTACTTCGCTAGTTGGTCCGTCTACTGTTGCTACCACATGTCTGCAGCCGACCTTAGGCAACTGTGTTCCCCCCTTCACATAGGTGGGGATGTCTTCTAGTTGTCAAAAGTCACGTGATCTCTGTCATAGAAAAATAATTATTTATTAGATGTTCAAATCACACACACACACACACACACACTGCGCCCGTGTGTTTGTGTATACAGTTAACTTTTAAAATATCTTAAATCAATATAATCAACCCATGTTAGTCTATAAGAGCGAGATCAACTGACCATCAATGAATTCTAAAAGTGGTTCTCGAATCATATCAAAAAGTGGTTTAAGAACATGTTGTTTTAAACAACTAGTAAAATAATTAAAAAAAACATTGATTGAAATACTCGTGCATACCTCCCACCTTGTGCCAAAGGTATTCACCAACGTCGTTGTCCGATAACTCTCAAGTGTAATTAAAATCTACATATACGAAAAAACATTAGGGTTAGTAACTCCACTTATTCGTCTCTTTAATTACTCAAATTTTGTAACATGTTAGACCGAAAAACATAATTTAAATTTAGACAACCTTTTTTAATATCCGTGCATAGGTACCTGTGAAATGAAATTGTAATCTAAGAAGTTACGATATTTTATATAAAAAAAATATACATATTTTTATTTGTTTTTAGTTTAAAAATCTGTATGTCATTTATAGATACAAACTTAAAGTTTTTTCTATAAATAAACTGTTAAGAATGTTTTATAAGCAATTTTTTTTTTTATTTATACTAAAAACAATTCTTAAATTTTGAGAGCTTTTTTTAACTTAAAAACTATTTTTATAAATAAAAACTTCAAAAAAACTCTCCGTATATTATATAAAAAATTATACATATTTTTCTTCGTTTTTAGTTTAAAAACCTTTATGTCATGTATTGATAGAAACTTAAAGTTTTTTTCTCTAAATATAACATTAAAAATGTTTTAATAACCAATTTTTTTTTATTTATATGAAAAATAATTTTGAAAATTTGAAAACTTTTGAAAACTTATTTTCTAGAAATAAAAATATTATATAGATGTATTAGTATTAGTAGCATTGTGTGATGTGATTTGAGTGGAGAATGATGAAGAGAGATTAATTGAATCTAGATTGTGTTGGCTCGAGAGATTAATTAATGGAGTCTAAAATGTATCATTTTATAAGGAATAATGATAGGGAGACCCAGTTTCTAGACCCTTTTCCCAAATTCAGTGACGTGTCAGACTTATATTGGGTGGTGTTTATAATAGACCCCATGTGAAGTAAAAATCCACCCAATATGTATCTGACACGTCACTGGGTTGGGAAAAAGGGTCTAGAAACTCGGTCTCCATATCATTTTTTAAGTTTTCAAGAGACTTTTGATTTATTCATTTTTTTTTGCTTCAAAGAGATTTTTGTTTTATTCATTTTTTTAGTTACAAATAACACAATGTTTATAATGAAAGAGAAAAGGATAGGATGTATTAAATTCTCATTAATTCCACTAATACTACTATCGTATTAGAGGTATAATATAGATTCAAGGGCTAAACATGATAAGAATTTTGAAGAGAATAATGAAGGTCTTGCTATTGTTTTAATGGAGGAAAATGAAGAGATTTTAGAAGTCCCTTTTTAATGAAACCTCTTTTGAGTGAGTTTTAAAATGTCGTCCCGAAGAATATTTCACTAGGCTTTCCTTGAGGAAGGTAAATTCAATATTGTATTGGCTGTGTGATGATTCTAAACAAGGTATCTTATAACATGAAACCTCAAGAACATGGGACGATTCAAAGGGAAGTTGAAAATATATTAATCAACTAGTAGAAAAAAACATGAGTCCATGTCTTGTTCCAACTCTTCACATAAAAAAGAAATATGGGTTTTTGAAAATGTTTGTTGATAGTAGAGTGGTAAAAAAAATCACCACCAATTATATCTTTTTCTGATGCCTTGACTTTATAATCTACTTGACCAAGTCTATGGTGATATTATGTTCTCTGACTCTATGGCGCTATTATTTTCTCCGAGATAGATCTTTGTGGTAGGTATCATTAAATCCTCACGAAGTGGCAGATGAACAAACGACAATATTTAAAAAAGGGATGCAGTCTTGGATTCTATGAACATTCCTTTTGGACTATCCAATTCTCCTAGTACTTTTATGCTTCTTATAAATAATGTATATAAGTATTTTATTGGTCTGTTTATTTTGGTTTACTACTATGATATTACAATTTATAATGGGCATCGTAATGAACATTTGGAGAATCTTTAATAAGTTTTTAATATGCTAAGAAGACATGAGTTTTACATGAATTTGAAGGAGTATTTTTTAACAGAAAACCTTATCTTTTTGGGCTACGTTTTCTCTAGAGAATGGATAAATGTTGATCTAATAATGGTATAAGAAATAAAAAAAGAAGTTTGGTGGGACATAACATTCGATAGAGGGATCTTACAATTGCTCAAGATGATTTTTCTTAGAGTCAAACTAGTGGAACTAGTCATTTGGAGTAGTTTATGAGAGTAATCTAATTGCCTCGTTGTCTTTGATCCACTTCCGACAAATCATAAATTTTATGGTAATGTTAAAAAACATTAGCTACACATATAATGAAAGTTCTTGAGAAGGTGCATGAACATATCATTAAGCAAAATGATAACTATCAAACTCAAACCAACAAGCATAGAAAGCTCGTTGCATTCAAAGATGAAGAGTCCATTCGTTTCACCTTGAAAGGAGAAACTTCATCTTAGAATTCATGGAAATATGATCACTTGAGACAATGGTTCTTTCCATGTTACTCGGTGGATTAGGGCCAATGCCTACGTTATTGAACTTTTAAGTTATTATGAGATTTCAGTAACTTTTAAAGTCACCGATCTTTCATTAATTTGTGACGATGAAGTTGACATTTATTTCGGTTAGGGCCACTACCGAGATGTTAGGGGCCTGAGGTGAACGCTTGAAATGGGGGCTTCATATATAATAAGATATTTATTTTTCTAAAATATTTATTACTCAAAATAAAAATACTTGTTTTATTATTATCAAGCACAAAGGTATATAAATCACACTCTTATACTCTTATTTTCAAAAGAAAAATAAATTAAGGAAGCATAATAGCATATCATTTGGCGTGATCTCTTCTCGTATTTTTTAAAGCAAAGTGATAAATTAACTTAGCATAATCAAGCGATTCCACCATGTCTTTCTCAATTGATAATATAGCCAAGCCATTCAATCGTTCTTGAGACATAGTTGACCGAAGGTAATATTTGATCAACTTCAAATTTAAAAAACTTCTTTCTACAGAGGCAACAATGACGGGAATGGTAAGTAATACTCCATAAGCAATCCATGCATTTGGAAAAGTACTATCCAGCCTTTACAAATAGTTCAACATATCAACCACACTTTTAGCCTCTTTTGGTGAAAACTCTCTCAACAACTTTAACTTTGAAAATAAATCTGTCCCCTCAATATCATAGTGACTTCCATGATTTAAAAAAGCTTCAAGAGTGATATAATGAGTATTCAAATCTTCAATAGATGGAGAGTTCAACGTCTCCAGAGCAAACCAAAATCTAAAGATTTTTTCATAATGTTGAAACTGTTCATATCTACTATTAAGTGAAGAAATAGCTTGATCCACTACATATAAGAAGTAATGGACTCTAAATGATTCTTCGAAAGAAAGTGTATCCTCTTCGCTTGTTCTCTCATCAAGCTTCCTCTTTCTATGATTGGTATGCTTTTCTCTAAAAATAGCTTCAATTCCCATTTCAATTTCAATACCCATAGCTTTGTCCATGGCTTCCTGGAAACCAGTGTTTCTATAATTTTTGAAAATATGAAATAAGCCCTTTCAATTATAGTATACTAACATCAATATTCATGTTCTCCTTCTGCAAAAATTTGCTAACAGAATTAACAACAAATAATATATTGTGCCAAATAACCATGCGTAAACAAAAAAGTCAAAATTCTCCATCCCATTTGTTGCTAGTGACCTAGATTCACTTCTAATTTTTGGATCTCCATCGATATTGCCCAAGTGAATTAATGCATCTCTAATCTTCATAGGTTGATATCTGATTTCTCTAACATTTTCAACACGACTTTTTCAACGTGTTTGTGACAATGACTTAAGCGTGAGACCACATTGTACATGTTCTTTGAAACATCCCACCATTTTGTAGAAGAAGAAAACAATGGATATAAATGTTGTACGACCCCAAAAAAGGATATAGCTTTAATACAACAACTTGCCATATCACAAATCGCAATTAAGACTATGGTAACCGCATGGGGTGAAAAAATCTCTCGAATTTACATTAAGTAGTTTATTTTGCACACCTTTATTTTTTCCTTTCATACTGTATCCATTATCATAACCTTGTACTCTTTCATCACAAATATCAACCCCTAAAACTCCCAAAACATGTTCAAGTTCATTGAAAAGTCCTAATCCTAATGTATCATCATCCACTAAAAATTATAAAACGAATTATTTCACCTTTATTGGTTTATTTGAAACATACACACATCATATTACAAGTGACATTTATTCTTCATAACTTGCATGAGGAGTACAATCAAGTATAACCGAAAAATATTTTGACTATTTCAGAGATTTAGTTGTCCCATATTCGTCATTTTAATCAACCTCATTACTAGTCATATTAACATTCTCACCCCCAAGTTGATTATATTCTTCATCAAATATCTCTTCGAGTTCTTTGTTTAATCCTTCTTCATTATCATCATCATTATTCGAAGTTTTTTTGCCACAAACTTATAAAGTTGAGATTGATAAAAATTTCTAACTTCTTATATTTCTTTCTTTTTGCGGCTCCAGACTCATACTTTCTAAGAGGCATAACTATACACTAATAATTAACATCCAATTGATAATAGATAATGAACAATAGAACCCGATTGGCGAATTATACAATATTCTAAGCATGAAATATGCAAATTAATCAACTCCTCCTACCAAAAAACTTAATTCATAATAAACCTGTGTCAAATAGTAAAATATCAATCAATTGAAATAAAAAAATATAATGTCTAATAGATAAAACAAAAGAAAAATATGTTTATGAAATTACTAAAAAAAATAGAAGTGACAACGTTTTATTAATCAGGAAAGAAAATAACGCTGCGTTAAATAAAAGTAATAGATAAATTAATAAACAAAACACATTCAACTTAGAAGTACAAAACATAGAAGTAACAGAGTTGCTCTGTTTTCATATGAAAAGGAAAAAACCTATGATATTAGTTAAAAAAACTTCATATGAGAAAAATACCTCAAGGTAAGGTTGTTCAGATTTCCTCAAGGGCTGTTCCGATATCAATTCAGTTTCAATTTGTTCAAGGCTATTTTGATTCTTCGCTGATTTATTTTTTTTCAGTTGAGAGATGGGAAAGAATGGGTTATGAGTTTATATAATAAGGTTTTTCTATTGATTTGTGTGGGATTAGAATATTTGAAGGGGTGTTTGATTTATGTGTGTCGATTGGTATTATTTAGGTACTTGGTGTGTGTCGATTGGTGTGTGTGTGTGTGTATAATTTTGGAGCCCCTAAAATTCGTCAAAAATCAGGGGGCCCTGGCGGCAACCTCCTACGCCTCCCTTCAAAGTCGGCACTGATTCCGGTAAAAATATTTTCTATCCAAGGGAGAATGACACGAGTGTGCCCCATGGGTTATAAATGTCCAGTGGAAATAATTTAACTGCAAATCTTTACGTGTCTATGTTGATACATGAACCAAAGAAACTAATAAATTTGTTCATTACTCCACTCGAAAGTACATTTTTTACTTTTGTAATTAGCCCAATCAAAATTCAGTAAAATAGTTATAGCTCTCTTTAGAAAAGTACCATTATCAAGATGTTTGTTGAGTTGGAAAGACAACTTCCATATATGTCTTTTTATATATGTAATAACTTCTGATTCAAAGTACAAGGAGAGCGCCATACTTGAAAACACAAAATAATTTTTGAGACTGAAGATTTGTCTTCCTACTAATTCTTTGAACATATAAAGTTTTCATTGTTATGTAATTTATTAATTTTTTATTCCTTGGTTAATTATTTTTAATGAATATGTATGTGTGTGTATATATATACTAGTGGATACTCGTGCCTGAAGGCATGAGAAAAATTTCGAAAGTACGTAATTACGAAACGACAAAATTTTTGAAAGTATATGTAATCGCAAAATGGAAAAAATTTCATTCCCCAACAAAACAAAGTGTAATTTTAAAAATACTCATAATTTCCAAAGTTGTACACGTCATGACTTCAACTCGCATGCCTATAACACTTGTTGCATCATCACACAACCAATAAATATTAGGGAATAAGATAAAAGTTGTATGTTAATAAAATAATATTTGACATTAATATCATAAAATTGTCTATAAATGAACTTCCCGTTCATCAACATTCATGTGTCTTATTTGAAAAATAAACGGTGTGTGATGAAAGCATTGATTTGAGATAGTAATTCCTATCAAAGTAGCACTAATAAAGTTAGATGGTAAAGTAGAGAATAGTTTGGCCAGTTGAGAATTCCAGATAGGTAAATAACAAACATCTAGATAATATTAAGTCATGTATAATTTAAGTCGACCACATGGTCTGAGACAACTACCATCTCAGCTTTGTCACTTTGCAAAGTGATAACTGAGTAGAATATAGATTAATGTGAAACAAAAAACCCAAGTTCTTTGGCTTTAAAGGATTTTCGTCCCTCAATATCTTCATCGCATAAGAGATAATTCTTCATACCAAGAAAAGAAATTTGAGTATCACAAAACAACCGTGATATTGAACCTAAACATATAGTTGTAGTGAACCGCAATATTGAAATCAAAAGAATTACCTGTCTAGTTTTCCACTAATTACAAAAGTCGAACCAGCTAAACAATCAGGAGTACCTTCAGGGACTTCCTAATTTAAAAAAATATGTAACATTGTTAGCAAAAGGATATATTTTTAACTTAGTCAGAAAAGAGATAGTTCAACATATTTTCTCCTTTGTGTGGAGGATCTTTCCTTTCACCAAAGTTCATGAATCCACCTATGCCCCTTCCACCAGCTGGTGCTACTGAAGCACCTCCACCACAGCCCCACCCACGTGACTTAACATACATGGTATCTTTATTATCAGCATCGTCATCATCATTTTCATCAACATCCATGACTTTTCTAGTAGTGAATGTCGTAGATTTTCCACTAAGAGCCCTTCTTCCAGATTTCAGAGGAGACTTTGTATGTGTATCAACTGCGTCTTCATCATTTTCAGCGATATTTAAAGACTTTTGGGTAATTCCCCTACCCGATACACTTTTTAATTTCTTGCTGGGAGTGACTTCAACCGGGGCCTTATTTGCAATGGATATGACACCAGAATTTATAAACTCAACTAATTAGCACAAAATTCTTACACTAACTCTTGCAAGTAAAATCTCATTTTATCTAGTCAAAACTGAACTAATTAGCACAAAATTTATAAAAGATAAATGACCAGTGGAGTCATGGGTTCAAGAGATACATTGTGGAATAAAAGAACCAAGGTTACAAGACGATGGAATTTACAACTTTGTTCTTCCCGAATAGCACATATGATGATGTTTACTGCTGCAAAATCATGTTAAGAATTAGTAAATAGTCAAATTTAAACTAACTAGTTTTAAACCCCGCGCGATGCGCGAGCGTAGTATAATTTTATTCGTAAAATATATGGCACATAAATAATATTATCATTACATTGAAACTAATGTTAATATGAGATGAAAAAATGAATAAAAAATTTGGGACATATGAACATGCCTTTATTTTAAAATTACAAATTAACTATATATTTATATTTTTTAGTACAGATGGTAGTTCTATGATTAGTATACACTAAACACCGAGATACTTTTTTTTATTTAAGACATAATTATATTTTTATGTCTATTTGACATATTATATAAGTATTAATTAATAATAGATGGAGAGAAAATGGACACTCATATATAATCACGATAATTACTATCATATATATATATATATATATATATATATATATATATATATATATATATATATATATATATATATATATATATATATATATATATATATATATTTCAAAATATTTTACTTAGGCACTTAATCAACTTTACATAAATTATACTTTAACCCCTAATTTTTAAAAAATATAATGAATAGTATCATGGATATGATAGACAGAAATGACAAACAATTAGAACTTGTGTGTTAAGAAAATAAAGCATAAATGGTATAAATTGTATAAAAAAATCTGAAAATGAGTCAAAATAAAAATATCAAACCTTATAACAAAGCACAAAAATAATTGTGCAATCACAATATAAAAAGAGAAAAATCCAAAAAGGAATATTATATATTTTATTTAAAAAACAATGTTATTAAACATGGAAGTATCCCCCACTTCCTTTAAAATAGAGCAACATACACCATATGCTTCTAACTAACTAAATTCACATCATATGCTTCTAACTAATTAAACTCACATTTCTATATAAAGATTCAATCGAAATTATCTTAAGAAAAACACTATTTCAATCTTCACATAACACATTCTACATAAACAAAATCATAGTCTATTCTATGGCTCCTTGTCAATTTTGTAAGGATTTTTTACTATTTTGGGTCCAATAGTTATTTAGAGTTTTATTCCATTTGTTTACATTCTACTCGTTTGGAATTCAAAATCGACAAAAAACGTTAGTTAGCTAGTTTGATGGTCAGTTGACTCATTTTCCAATCAAAAAAAATATTTTACCCATTTGTATAAGTATTTATTAGTGTATTAAAACAAATTTTACATTATATCTTATTGTTTTAAATAGTAAAACTTTTTTTACTAACACTTTTTTATAAAATGAGAAAGTTTTATAAAATGAAAAAGTTTTATACACTTTTTTTATTAAGTATTTTTTTTTAAATCAAAAAGTTTTACAAAATCAAAAGTTTTTTTTATAAACTTTTTTTTACAAAAAAATATTGTTTTTAACTGTTTTTATAAACGTTGAAAAAACTTTATATAAAAACAATCTTATAAAAAATAGTTTATGAATGTCAAAAGTTTTTTTGTATATTGTTTTCAACTTTTTTCATAAAACCAATTCTTTATATGAATAAATTAAAAACGTAAAAAACACTTAATATAAAAACATTAAAAACACTGTTTTTTAACAGTTTTTTGTATAAACGTTAAAAAAATTTATGTAAAAACACTGTTCTTAAAAAAAAATAACTCTTTTAAAAAAATATTAAAAAATGGTTTATATAAAAAAAACATTTTTTTAAAGAGAATTATAAAACTGTTTTTGAATGTTTATAAAAAACAGTTAAAAATTCAGTGTTCTGTAACGTTTTTTAAAAACAGTGTTTTTTCCTTAAAAAAATAGTGGTTTATATAAACAGTTTTTTAACATTTATAAAAAATAGTATTTTTAACATTTTTATATCAACTGTTTTTGAATGTTTTACGTAAAAAAATAATTTTATAAAAAAAGTAGAAAAAAATGTTTATAAAAAAACCGTTTAACGGTTATAAACTGATTTTTTTTTAAAAACATTGATTTTATATAAATTGTTTTTTGATGTTTATAAAAAACAATTTTTTTTAACGTTTAAAAAAAGTGTTAAAAAAATAATCCAAAAAAGAGAGAAAGTAAGAATAAGAGAGAGAAAAACTCTTAGGCCCTGTTTGATAAGAAAGTGGGAAAATGTAAATGATTCCGAGACAAATGATTCTAGGGAAAATAATTCCAAGGCAAATCATTATTTTCCAACAGATGTGTATTTGATACAAGTTGGAAAATCGTCACTTTTCCACCTTTTCTATCAAACACAAAAGTTGGAAACTAGAAATAATTGTGGAAAATTTGTTTACGGAATATATATATATATATATTAACAAATTAATGAAATATATGAAATAAATAAAAAATATATGAAATATTAAAAAAATAAACAAAATATATTAATATTAGAAATAAACCAAATAAACCAAATATATGAAATATATGTAATGTACGAAATATTAGAAAAATATACAAAATATATTAATATTTAAGAAATATATATTAAAGTACGAAATATAGGAAAATATACAAAATATATTAAAGGTACAAAATATATAAAGGTAAAAAATACGTACATATATGGAATATATTGATATACAAAATATATGCAATATAAAAAATATATGTATATATTAAAATATATAAATGTACGGAATATATAAATATGCGAAAAATATACATATATGAAATATATAAATATATACGGAATATATACATATATGAAATATACGCAATATACGAAATTGTGACACCCCGACTAATTAAACACCGGGTAGCTACTCCTTTATAAAATTAATTCAAAATGCCAAGTTGGCTCAGTTAATAGCATCACTGACGAAAATATTTTAAAGATTACTAACCACCTAGTATTTAAAAAGTAAGTGCCAAATTTTATTAAATCTGATTAACATGCAACAAGAGTAATGAATAACTAAATAACACCATTCACCATACTGAAGTAAAACGAATAACCATCACAAAATGTAAATAAACTCGGGAGGAAAAACTCCTCAATACAAATCCCACAACTGATAAGTAAACTGGATAAATAACTAAAACTGAACTGAGCAATACATGCTAGAGTCTGAAAACTGAAACGTAAAAAATGTCTAATAGAATTGGGCAACATGCCCTACAACTGATAGATGCTGAGACTGGAATCCAAATGAGAGAAGCGTCTACATGAAAATCCCTGTAGCTTCCACAAACCGCTACAGCTCGTCACCTGAATGAGAATCCTAAGCTTGGTGTCCTTGTGGCTGGGCACCTAAAAAGGTTTTACAAGAAAAAGAGATTTGAAAAGCAAACGGGTCAGAGCCCGAATGTGTTATATTTTAAAAACCTGCAAGTGATTTAAAAACATTTAAAAACATTAAATGCAAAGTACATGTTAGGACTTGCACTCACATTAAATTCTCACCTCTCGACTAACTGTGCACTCCTAACGTAATTACCCATCTATAACGACCCATACTACTAGCTAACTGACGACATAACTAGCTAGACTGCCAAAGGTTCTACCCATATTACTCGGTTAATTTAACATAACAACGCTCGTAATATAATAGGGGTTTAACGTAAACTCAGTTACTAAATATGTCATTGATATAACTATCAGTTAACTCATTATCAGTCTCGGAACATTACCGTAATTATATTCACAACATTAACATGAAGGTTCCCATTAAATTAAGCGTATATTATTCACATCATAAATATACGACACAAGCACCCCGAGAACTAAGCTGCGGTGCACACATACTCTGTTATCCATCCCGGTACATCACGTACATAAGGATTTCATATTCCGAATCTCTCAGGAATAGTTCACCGATAACAACATCACAAATAATGGAGGCGAACACAGTCACCATCCCATGGGTCACGCACATACCTACGCTCCCATGATCAGCGGACTTATTAATATCACAATAAGTCTTTCAATGACCTATGTTCATCAAGGTACCAGTCTATATCCCCCCCGTAGGCACACAAGGATTAGAGGTTCCTAAGCGAACGTAACCTCCCCCGTGATAGCAAGTATGGTAGGTATGTTATACACATAAACTATATACTAAGCATTCACACATCTTAGATATCACCATTGTAATAAGGTATTTTCTACATCATTATACCATTATACCAAACTTATATATTTCAAGTCTCCCGTTAATATAAGGTTAAATTGCCGACACGTCTCACGCCGTAATCCCTTATCCTTAAAATTTATCTTAAATAGACTATTAAGTTCCGATTATTCCCAAATATAACATCTTTATTCTTAGGGTCTTTACTTCTGCCCTAAACCTTATTTCATTAAATTACTCAATCCTACACTATTAACCCAAACGTTATCTCACTTAACAAATTCCTTCCACTTAGCTTTCCACACCTCTGCCACCTCATCTGCTGGCCTGCGGCTCAACGCGTCTGCTACCACGTTAGCCTTACCCGGGTGGTACTGGATGTCGAATTGGTAGTCCTTCACAAACTCAAGCCACCTACGCTGCCGCATGTTCAACTCTTTCTGCGTGAACAGATACTGTAGGGACTTGTGGTCTGTGAACAGCTGAAACTTCTCCCCCAAAAGATAGTGCCTCCAAATCCGTAAGGCAAATACCACTGCCGCCAACTCCAAATCATGTGTGGGGTAATTCTTCTCATGAGGCTTAAGCTTACGGGAAGCATAAGCTATGGCCTGTCTCTCCTGCTGCAAAACACCTCCAAGCCCTTGCAAAGACGCATCGGTGTAAACCAAATACTCAACTCCCGGTCTCGGCAATGCTAACACAGGTGCTGAGGTCAATTTGTCCTTCAATTCATCGAATGCCAACTGACAGGCATCACTCCAAATGAACGGCACACCTTTACGAGTAAGATGTGTCAAAGGACCTGCTATCTCCGAGAAACCCCGAATAAACCTCCTGTAGTATCCTGCTAGACCCAAGAAACTACGAATTTCCGTTGGTGTCGTGGGCTGTCCCCACTCCCTCACCGCTGACACCTTCCCCGGATCGACAGATATTCCCTGGTCGGAAATAATGTGACCCAAGAACTGGACCTCCTTCAGACAAAACTCGCACTTCTCATATTTTGCATACAGCTCGTTCTGACGAAGTGTCTGCAAAACCTGCCTCAAATGCCCGGCGTGCTCCTCCTCTGTCTGAGAGTAAACCAGAATGTCATCAATGAAGACAATGACAAACTGATCTAGAAAATCTCTGAACACTCTGTTCATCAAGTCCATAAACACAGCTGGAGCGTTGGTCAAGCCGAAAGGCATAACCCGAAACTCATAAGAACCATATCTCGACAAGAACGCAGTCTTCGAGACATCCTCCTCCCTGATACGCAACTGATGGTATCCCGATCTCAAATCAATCTTCGAGAAGAAAGAAGCTCCTCTCAACTGGTCGAATAAGTCATCGATTCGAGGCAACGGATACTTATTCCGTATCGTGACCTTATTCAACTCTCGGTAGTCCACACACAACCTCAGTGAACCATCCCTCTTCTTCACGAACAACACAGGGGCACCCCACGGTGAAGTACTCCTCCGAATAAACCCCTGACCCAACAACTGCTCAATCTGATCCCGTAGCTCTCGCATCTCAGCCGGAGCCATACGGTACGGTGCACGTGCTATAGGTCTCGTACCCGGTAGCAAATCAATAACGAAGTCTATCTCTCGACTGGGTGGTAAGCCTGGTATCTCCTGAAACACATCCGAATACTCCCTGACAACCGGGATCGAATCTAAAGGAATAACAACCTCCTTAGAGGTATCCTCCTCTATGTAATACAGATGAGCGGTCGACCCTCCCTCTGGGCGAGGCATCGCCACTATAAACATCTCTTGCCCTGGAATGGCGAAAACAATGCTCCCGCTGAAGCAATCAATCATGGCCCTATATGCTACGAGCCAATCCATACCGATGATCACATCGTGAACATGCATGTCTAACACAAACATATCTGCAGTTAATACCAAACCACCAACCTCTACTCCCACTCCCCGGCATATAAAGAAAATAAGTGACCCACTCCCTAATGGTGAGTCGACACACGTCACTGTGCTCTCTGCCGTAGCTAACAATCCTAAAGCTTTCGCGAAGTGTGTAGCAATAAAATAGTGTGTAGCACCCGTATCAAATAACACCCGACCCATAGTGCCATGGATAGGAAACGTACCCTCGATCGCGGGCGGTGCCTGTGGAACTGCAGCCTGGTGAACGTTGTAGACACGTCCATACTGAAGCTGCCCCTGCTGAGGTGCTGGAATGATCTGTGGCGGTGCGGGAAGAGCGGCGGGAAATATAGGCCTCTGCTGCTCCTGGCGAGCACCCTGCTGCTGCTGCTGTGGGGCCCTGCCCCTATCAGGACAATCCTGTCGCTTGTGGCCAATCTTGCCACAGACGAAGCACTTCCCTGGGAAGTTCCCTCCCCTCTGTCCCTGCTGTCCCCGGCCCTGGTGGCCGTTACCATTCCTGCCTTGGCCCTGCTGGCCCTGATTCCCGTTCTGCCCCTGTTGGCCCTGATGGCCGATCGGACCCTGATGGCCCTGACGGAAACCTCCCTGTCCCTGCCTGTAGTTCCCTGACCGGAACCTCTTATTATCCCCCTGCTGGGTACCCTGCTCAGTCTGTCTCTGCCCCTGACCGGTCTGTGCCCCGCTGGCACCATGTCCTCCAGTCCTGCCCTGATGGCTAGACTCCCCTGACCGCTTGCCCTCGACCATATGAAAACGGTGGTCCTGGCAGTGCAATAGTGCAGCGTTAACCACATCAGAATACGTGGCCAACGATAGGTTCCCTAGCAGATGCTGACGGATCCTCCAATTCAACCCATCAGTGAACTTCTCTATCTTCTTCTCTGTTGGAATCTCGTCCGGAACGATATTCAACAGGTTAGTGAACTCGGCCTCATACTCGGCCACTGTCTTGCCCTCCTGCTTCAAACTCATCAGCTTCCTCCTCATCTCTGTATGAACTGCGGATGGAAAGTACTTGCGGTCAAACCGCACCCAGAACTCCTGAATGGTGAGGGCATCCCTCTCCTCCGCGGTGGTGATAGACTCCCACCACTGTAGTGCAGATCCCACTAGCTTGAAAGTGGCTAGTACCTGTTTCTGAACATCTGTGCACTCATGCATCCTCAAATGCCTCTGCATGTCCTTCCTCCATTGGCTTGAGACAACCACATCTGAGCTTCCTGCAAACTCTGGCGGATGCGCTTTCTGAAAAGCGTCACGTACACGCTCCCAAGCAGACGGGAATGCATTAACCTGTGCTGGCGCGGCAACCGGCGCCTGTGGTGGTGCCTGCTGAATAACGGCAATCGCGGCATTTACCGCTTGAGCTACTATAGCTGCAACTTCAGCGGCGTTCAACATGCCCTGAACTGGAGCGGGCTGGGGTTCGGGCATTGCATTCCTGGGAACTCGTCGTGCACGTCGTGGAGGCATCTGAAATAAGAACAAAGTTTATAAGTTCACGGTTTATAAACTTAAAATAGCTGAAGAACGACGCATACACAAAAAGAGTACAACAGTCCTAAAATATAGGGCTCTATATCAAAGAAAACGTAGCGGAAACATAATAGCCGTACAGATCCTAAAGGACACTAGAACCTGGCTCTGATACCACCTGTGACACCCCGACTAATTAAACACCGGGTAGCTACTCCTTTATAAAATTAATTCAAAATGCCAAGTTGGCTCAGTTAATAGCATCACTGACGAAAACATTTTAAAGATTACTAACCACCTAGTATTTAAAAAGTAAGTGCCAAATTTTATTAAATCTGATTAACATGCAACAAGAGTAATGAATAACTAAATAACACCATTCACCATACTGAAGTAAAACGAATAACCATCACAAAATGTAAATAAACTCGGGAGGAAAAACTCCTCAATACAAATCCCACAACTGATAAGTAAACTGGATAAATAACTAAAACTGAACTGAGCAATACATGCTAGAGTCTGAAAACTGAAACGTAAAAAATGTCTAATAGAATTGGGCAACATGCCCTACAACTGATAGATGCTGAGACTGGAATCCAAATGAGAGAAGCGTCTACATGAAAATCCCTGTAGCTTCCACAAACCGCTACAGCTCGTCACCTGAATGAGAATCCTAAGCTTGGTGTCCTTGTGGCTGGGCACCTAAAAAGGTTTTACAAGAAAAAGAGATTTGAAAAGCAAACGGGTCAGAGCCCGAATGTGTTATATTTTAAAAACCTGCAAGTGATTTAAAAACATTTAAAAACATTAAATGCAAAGTACATGTTAGGACGTGCACTCACATTAAATTCTCACCTCTCGACTAACTGTGCACTCCTAACGTAATTACCCATCTATAACGACCCATACTACTAGCTAACTGACGACATAACTAGCTAGACTGCCAAAGGTTCTACCCATATTACTCGGTTAATTTAACATAACAACGCTCGTAATATAATAGGGGTTTAACGTAAACTCAGTTACTAAATATGTCATTGATATAACTATCAGTTAACTCATTATCAGTCTCGGAACATTACCGTAATTATATTCACAACATTAACATGAAGGTTCCCATTAAATTAAGCGTATATTATTCACATCATAAATATACGACACAAGCACCCCGAGAACTAAGCTGCGGTGCACACATACTCTGCTATCCATCCCGGTACATCACGTACATAAGGATTTCATATTCCGAATCTCTCAGGAATAGTTCACCGATAACAACATCACAAATAATGGAGGCGAACACAGTCACCATCCCATGGGTCACGCATATACCTACGCTCCCATGATCAGCGGACTTATTAATATCACAATAAGTCTTTCAATGACCTATGTTCATCAAGGTACCAGTCTATATCCCCCCCGTAGGCACACAAGGATTAGAGGTTCCTAAGCGAACGTAACCTCCCCCGTGATAGCAAGTATGGTAGGTATGTTATACACATAAACTATATACTAAGCATTCACACATCTTAGATATCACCATTGTAATAAGGTATTTTCTACATCATTATACCATTATACCAAACTTATATATTTCAAGTCTCCCGTTAATATAAGGTTAAATTGCCGACACGTCTCACGCCGTAATCCCTTATCCTTAAAATCTATCTTAAATAGACTATTAAGTTCCGATTATTCCCAAATATAACATCTTTATTCTTAGGGTCTTTACTTCTGCCCTAAACCTTATTTCATTAAATTACTCAATCCTACACTATTAACCCAAACGTTATCTCACTTAACAAATTTCAATAATCTAGAATAATTCCTCGAAGTGTATTCTAATTAAAGTCCACTATAATAATCACACCTACTGGTCTTCCTCAAGGGTGAGGGTATTCATAAGGGCTATAAACGTATTCTCCGAGGGTTTCCACCATTAAAATCAAATTAAGGAATATTTTACTCATTCTGGGAAGGTCGATCGATCGACCTATGAATGTCGCTCGATCGATCGACTGATGAATGTCGATCGATCGATCAAACAGGTATGGCTACGGACTGCTTCGTTCTGCAGATTTTAATTCATCCCAAAACCAATTTCTAACATATGATTCTCAGATATAACGTCATAGTAATGCCATATAACAATCCTACAGTATTACTAACGTTCATAAATCAATAATTCAACATCTAAAGGCTACATATGGATCAATCTTCATAAAAACCTACTTTTTCCAGATTTTCTCAAGAACATGAACCCTAACATAATATCATCATCAAATCCCAGAATTTAATTCGTTTTTCTTTCACCCAATCATGTATTCACATCAGATTAATCGTCATCAACTATTCTACATGCAATGTATCCTCAAAATTCAAACCTAAGTTCAATTAATCATGGGTTTTCATTCATCTTCCAATAACAATTATAAATCTTCAATTTGCTAACATGGAAAGAACATTTGATGAAGTTAAACATAATTAAACCACTTGCCTTGGTTTGATTTCGGATTTGGTGTTGATTTGGTGAAGAATCTCTGCAGAATCCCTCTATCTCTCTCTCCTTCTCCAAGCTTTCTTCTTCCAAAGATGGCTATGGTGGCTAGGGTTTGCTTTGGGAGAGTTGGAAGACTAAATGATAACCTACGTAGCTTATGGGGTTAATAAAGGTTGGTTGGGTCAATCCTTATCAGATTACAACTCTCCATTTTCGTCACTTTTAATTACCCAAAAATACCAAATTACTAAAATACCCTTTAAGTTGCCGGTATGGCCTAAAAATACCCCGGGACCCAAACTATACCCCCGGCTAGTGTTTTCTGACTATCTCGACCCTTCCGGACGCGTTGGCGCACTCAAAATGACCATACGGATTATAGATTTTAAATTCACTATTATTAACAAAATAATATACCGTGACGCGGCGGTCCCACGCGTCTCAACAAAATTTCCAAATAATACGCTAATTAATTAATTAATCCCAAAAATAATTATAGTCAAAAGTACGGGGTATTACAGAAATATACATATACACTAAAATATACGTGTATACAAAAATATATAAATGTACGAAATATATAAATATACGAAAAATATTAAATATACGAAATATATACATATTTGAAATATATAAATATATACGGAATATATACATATATGAAATATATGCTATATATGAAATATACATATATACTAAAATATATAAAATATACGTATATACTAAAATATAGAAATGTACGGAATATAGAAATATACGAAATATATACATATATGAAATATACGCAATATACATATATACAAAAATATATAAAATATATGATATACAAAAATATATAAATGTACAGAATATATAAATATACGAAATATATATATATATATATATATGAAATATATACGGAATATATACATATATGAAATATACGCAATATATGAAATATACATATATACTAAAATATATAAAATATACGTATATACTAAAATATATAAATGTACGGAATATATAAACATATGAAAAATATTAAATATACGAAATATATACATATATGAAATATATAATTATATACGGAATATATACATATATGAAATATACATATATATTAAAATATATAAAATATACGAAATATATGAAATATACAAAATATATATGTTGATACCAAAATTAATATGCTGATGTGGACGAATAATACGAAGACACGTGTCAATCTACGTGGCACAATAGCAGCGAGGAAGTTCATTTCCCGACCAACCATGCTTCTTTCCGAGGATGAGGATACACCGAGGAACTCTAGTACACCGAGGAACTCCAGCGCACCGAGGTACTCTGGCGACGTGGCACAATAGCAGCGAGGAAGTTCATTTCCCGACCAACCATGCTTCTTTCCGAGGATGAGGATACACCGAGGAACTCTAGTACACCGAGGAACTCCAGCGCACCGAGGTACTCTGGCGCACCGAGGTACTCTAGTTCTCCGAGGAACTCCTGATTAGCGAGCAGCTATGGCGGTCCGAGCTGCATCTCGGTCGTACCATTAATTGCCAGATAATCAACAGTTCAGATATTCATTGAATGCTTATATTCTTGACGCACACGCTGCATTAAATGTATTACCCTTTCACATGTATATCATTTAATGTATCGAACCTTTCATGTACAGCCTCAAGGCTATAAATACCTGGTATCAAACCCATTCAGGGGGAGGGGAATTTCTTGAGAGAACTTGTAATCAAGAATTCCACAAACACTCAGCAATAACATAACAGTGGACGTAGGCTTTATTCCTAGCCGAACCACTTTAAAAATCTTTGTCTTATTTATTTATCTGTGATTGAAAAATTAGAGCGATCTAGTTTTTTACATCAACAGATTGGCGCCGTATGTGGGAAACGACTGTTACTATCGTTTTTCGCAAAAATCATTTGTTATCAATGGCAGATAATCCAGAATCCAGTAATCGAAATGCTGGAAATGCTGGAAATCCTCCAAATCCATCTGCAACTCCAGATCTGGCTGGAATTATGACAAATCTGGCTCAAGGACAAACTGCCATGCAAGAATCTATGAGGCAACTCATTCAAACTCTTCAAGGCGGTGCACCTACCTATTCAGGACAACGGAGTGATCATGGGCAATCACGATCCAGGCGTACTGCGTCATATCGCAATGGGGAGTCTAATGATTTTTCTTAGCAACCTGGGCGAACTTCATCGATATGGACTACGGATACAAATCAACCTATATCTCTCTCTCCGGAGAGAACCAGCGCTTTGGAAAGATTAAGCAGGGAGTCTCCTTTCAGTCGGTTAGGACCAAGGAGAAACATGAGTCCACCTAGAGCTCCATCGAGAAGTGTTCGACCACCATCACGTTTGAGAGAAGGATCAGCACAATCACGACCAGCTACTCGTCAAGATAAATCTCAGGAAGCTACATCAGAGCGATCAATTGCTCAGACTAAGCGTCCTGAGGAAGGAAATGAAGCATGGAAAGGTTCTATTCAGGGGTTGGAGGATAGATTGGGAGAAATGGCTAAGGCAAGGAACCCCTTACAGAGAACTTTTGTTCAAGGGACACCTTTTGTGCAGTCCATTGTGGATTTTCCTACACCATCGAAATTCAAAGCACCTGTAGTGACTCCTAAGTACGATGGAAAAACAGATCCTGTACTTCATATAGAACAATATCAAGCTGCCGCCGACATATATGCCGTCCCCGACGAGATGAGGTGCAGAGCTTTCTCGGGAACTCTTACCGGATCTGCACAGATTTGGTATAACAATCTTCCTCGGGGTAAGATTTCAACTTTTATTCAACTAGCCGAGTTGTTCATTGGCAATTTTTGTTTTGGGGCGAAGCCAGTAAAGCGGGTAGCACATTTGTTAAGTGTTAGACAAAAATCAGGTGAAAGTACTAGAGATTACATAACTCGTTTTAATAACGAAAAGTTGGAAGTCATAGATTACGAAGAAAAGACAGCAATCACTGCTTTGATGAGTGGTTTGCTGCCTAATAAGCTGTACTACACCTTGGCCAAAGATCCACCTAAAACTATGTCCGAGTTGATGGCAAAAGCAGCCAAAATTATGAATGCCGAGGAGGCTATGGCTGTGAAGAAGAATATGGATAAAGAAGTAAAAGTGGAGGTCGACAAGTCTAAGAAGAAAGATCAGAAAGGAAATGGTGGTGACAAGCATTACAGGAATAATAGGACAACGTTGGAAGTCCTAAAGAAGTACGATAATTATACCCCATTGAAAATGGGTATTAATCATGTTTTGGAAGAAATCAAGAATAACGAGGAAATCAAGTGGCCAGAGAAACTGGAGACGAATCCCGATCTGAGGAATAAGGCCAAATATTGCGAGTTTCATAAAGATCATGGCCATATGACCAAAAATTGCATAGCCCTTCAGAACGAGATAGAAACACTCATTCGAAGAGGAAAATTGTCAAAGTATGTAGATCGCAGGAGTGAGAGGAAGAATGATGATAGAACTAGAGAGAGATCTAGATCTCCTCGTCGTGCAGAGGAGAAAAAGAGGAGGGACCACGAAGATGATCCAGATGATGACCCTGATCTTCCCAAGAAGCCAAGGCAGCCTGAACGAGAGGTATTCTCCATACGTTTTGGGTCATTTGATTGTAATGTTATTACAAGAGGAGATGCAGGGGGAGGAGACCTTACTGCAGAAAGAAAAGCTTACCTCGGAGAGGCTCAAGCTTGTTCATATATTCAGTGAATAAATATGGCCGAGGATGATCGTCCGAGGAAGGTAAATAAAGAGAAGCTAGTGATTGGTTTTTTAAAAAACGACCTGGCAGGTGTTCTTTACCCTCATGATGATCCTTTGGTGATTAAAATGAGGATGAAGGATGTGGTCATTTCAAGGGTGTTAGTAGACAATGGTAGTTCGGCAGACATCATGTACTATTCATGCTTTGATAGCTTGAATTTAAAATTATCTCAATTGGAACCTTATCACAGACCCCTTCTGGGTTTTGCTGGCGAGAAAGTTTTTCCACTTGGGACGATCAAGTTGGATATACTCATTGGAACTTGGCCTGCTTGTCGAACAGAAAGAATACGCTTCTTTGTGATGGATAAGAATGTGCAGTCAGCCTACAACATCATCATGGGAAGAGTTGGATTGAAGAAGTTCGAGGCAGTTCCATCTACAGTACATCAGTGTTTGAAATTCCCAACGAATTTTGGAGTTGGAATTATGAAAGGTGATCAAAAAGTAGCTCGGGAATGCTATTATTCGTCTGCCGAGCAAGAGGAACTTGAAGAGTCAAGGAAAAAGACTACTACTTACCAAGTGGAGGAAGGTACAGAAATTGAAACTCTTGACCCTAGGGATGAATCTCAACTCGTAAAAGGGCAGATGGTGGAATCTAAAGAAACTGTTATCCTGGACGACGAGCATCCTGAACGAGTAACTCAGATAGGATCGTCGTTGGATGTTTCAATAAAACAGGAGTTGATAACTTTCTTGAGAAACAGGAAGAATACTTTTGCTTGGAGTCATGAAGACATGCCAGGTATAGATCCAAACTTCTTATGTCATGAGCTCAATGTGAATAAGGAGATCAAACCTGTGAAGCAGAGAAGAAGAGTGTTTAGTCCCGAGAAGAACCAGGCCATACAAGAGGAGGTCGAGAAACTCCAGAAATCCCAATTCATTGAAGATGTGAAATATCCAGATTGGTTGGCAAATGTGGTGATGGTAAAGAAGAAGAACAATAAATGGAGAATGTGTGTTGATTTCACTGATCTCAACAAGGCATGCCCAAAAGATCATTTTCCATTGCCCAGAATTGATCAACTAGTGGATGCTACCTCGGGACATGAGCTACTCAACTTTATGGATGCTTATTCTGGCTACAATCAGATCAAAATGAAGCCAGAAGACAGGGAAAGTACTTCTTTCATTACCCCAAGGGGAACTTATTGTTATAATGTTATGCCTTTTGGTTTAAAAAATGCAGGTGCAACATATCAGCGGCTGATGAACAAGGTTTTTACCGAACAAATCAGTTGCAATATGGAAGTCTATGTCGACGACATGCTCACCAAAAGCAAGAGAGCTACTGATCATCTAGTTGACTTAGGCTAAACCTTTGATCAACTGGATAAATACCAAATGAAGCTCAACCCGACAAAGTGTACCTTTGGAGTACGAGAAGGAATGTTCCTCGGATACATCATCAATCAACGAGGTATTGAGGCAAATCCAGAAAAGATCAAAGCTCTTTTAGGGCTGCGATCCCCAACGACGAGGAAAGAAGTACAGAGTCTTACCGGACGAGTTACCGCGCTCAACAGATTTGTATCCCGAGCAACTGATAAATGCCTCCCGTTCTTTAAAACACTGCGAAAAAGTTTTGAGTGGACTGATGAATGTGAGAAGGCCTTTCAAGATTTGAAGAAGTATTTGGGAGCCCCACCATTGTTGTCTAGTCCAATAACTGGAGAGAAGATGTACTTGTATTTGGCAGTATCAGAGAATGCAGTTAGCTCAGCGTTGATCAGATTGGAGAATGGAGTCCAGAAGCCAATTTATTACACAAGTAAGGCCTTCCGAGGTGCAGAAATCAGATACCCAAAGTTAGAAAAATTGGCACTGGCATTAATTGAAGCAAGTAGAAGAATGAGGCCATACTTCCAAGCCCATACCATCATAGTGTATACCGACATGCCATTAAGACAAGCCCTTCACAAGCCAGAAAAATCAGGAAGATTGATGTACTGGGCAATAGAGCTCGGTGAATATGATATTGTGTACGAACCCAGATCATCATTAAAGGGGCAAGCTGTAGCAGATTTTATAGCAGAGTTCACATACCCTGATACCCCCGAGGAGCAAAAGGTACTTGCTGACCTACCTGTGGACGATACAGTATCAACAGACACAAATCCAGACCAACTAAGGTTGGTAAAAGGACTTGTGGATGTAGAAAAATCATCATATTCAAACCCAGACCAACTAAGGTTGGTAAAAGGGTGCGAACAGATGACCGATAAGGAGCGAAAGATACCAGGGGATGATGGAAGAAAACAACAAATATTTTACCGAGGAACTCTGACAGATAAGAAATTTGAAGACGACGTACCTACATGGAGATTATATGTAGATGGATCATCATGCACGGCTGGATGTGGAGCAGGGATTGTTTTAAACACCCCAGATGATATTGACATGGAGTATGCCTTGAGATTCCAATTCAAAGCTTCCAATAATGAAGCTGAGTATGAGGCCATGATAGCAGGTTTTCATTTGGCGAAAGTTATGGAGGCACGGCAAATAATTGTTTTCAGTGATTCTCAATTAATTGTGAATCAAATGATGGGGATATATGCAGTGAAGGGAGAGTTAATGGTGAAGTACCATGCGAAGGTGATGGAATTATTGACAGAATTTGATGCTATTCAATTGGTGAGGATACCGAGGATGGAAATGCTAGAGCAGACGCATTAGCCCGATTAGCGTCAGCAACGCGCACCGAGTTACGAAGAACGATACCAATAGAAGTATTAGAAAGTCGGAGCATAGAAGAAGACCTGATGGTAAATATAATAACCCTTGATTTAGGACCATCTTGGATGGATCCTATCAGGGCATACATTGAAGAAGGAGAATTACCGGAGGACAAACTAGCTGCCAAGAAATTGAAGTATAAAGTTGCTCGGTATGTGTTAACTAATAGTGTTTTGTATAGACGAGGAATTATGGCAGGTTTGCAGAGATGTGTACATCCATCAGAAGTCAAAGAATTGATTGAAGAAATTCATGAAGGATCTTGTGGAGCTCATGTAGCAGGTCGGACACTTTTGCAAAGGGTAATGACACAGGGATATTACTGGCCGACGATGAGGGCTGATTGTATAGCCTATGCTAAAAAGTGTGACAAGTGCCAACGTTTTTCCTCCATCCGAAGAACTCCACAAGCATTGTTGACACCCATAACTTCACCTTGGCCATTTGCCATGTGGGGGGTTGATCTGGTTGGACCACTGCCGACGACCCGAGGAAGGTTCAAGTATCTCGTCGTGGCAGTAGATTATTTTACTAAGTGGGTGGAAGCTGAACCACTAATTGATATGACGTACGAGAAAGTATATCAGTTTATTTGGAAAAACATCATTTGTCGATATGGTCTCCCCCATGCTTTCATTACAGACCATGGAACACGATTCGATAATGAAGAATTTGCTGCTTATTGTCATCAGTCAAACATTTTGAAGTATCATTCAGCACCAGGCCATCCCCAGAGCAATGGACAGACTGAAGTGACAAACAGAACATTACTAAATGGTTTGAAGAAGAGGTTAAGTGAAGCTAAATCAAATTGGATTAATGAGCTCCAATCCGTACTATGGGCTTACCGAACAACTCCCCGAGCAACAACTGGAGAATCACCATATATGTTGGCATTTGGAAGTGAAGCTGTGATACCTGCCGAGTTGGGCCTCCCAACTCATAGAGTGCTGAATTTCAACTCCCCGATCAGCGATTTGATGAGAAGACTGGATTTGGATATGCTCGAGGAGGTTAGAGAAGAGGCAGCCATTAGAAATGCTTCTTACCAACAACGTACAGCTCTGTTTTACAACAAAAGGGTGAAGAAATGTGATTTAAAAGAAGGGGATTATGTGCTAAAGAAAGTCATTCAGAAGCAAAATAAGTTGGAAGCAAACTGGCATGGACCTTACCGAGTTACAGAGGTTGTTCGTCCAGGAACTTACAGAATAGCAACTCTAGAGGGAGAAGAATTTAAGAATGCGTGGAATGCTGAACATCTACGCAAGTATTATCAGTAATGTAAAATGTAAAAGCATTTCCTTCATTATGAATAAAGCGAGGATGTTTCGCCATTTTCTTTCTGGTTGAAAGTTTTTCGTGGAATACTAGTGTAATACACTATGCACAAAAAGTGCTCTAAGGAGCCAAAAGTGCTCTAAGGAGCCAAAAAGAAGCTCTAAGGAGCAAAAAGTGCTCTAAGGAGCCAAAAAGTGCTCTAAGGAGCCAAAAGCTCTAAGGAGCCAAAAAGTGCTCTAAGGAGCCAAAAGCTCTAAGGAGCCAAAAAGCGCTCTAAGGAGCCAAAAGCTCTAAGGAGCCAAAAGGTTCGAAAGAACCATTACCACTCCTTTGGTTAGGAGGTGTACACCAGCATGATCCACTACGGTTGGTAAAATAAAAATATATTCTCACATTACAACTTATGTTGGTCGAATGATAACATTATTACAAAAAGTTCTTTGAAGAACAAAATATTCCAAAATACACCAAGTATAGTTGGTCGGGGATAAAGACCCAATAACTGTAGTTGGTCGACGAGGACAAATTATTGACCTTAGTTGGTCGGACACATTTTTATATTCGAAATTGAACCAAGTATAGTTGGTCGGGGACAAAGACCCAATAACTGTAGTTGGTCGACAAACATTATTTATCCACCTTGGTTGGTTGGAAACAGTTTGAACAATTTATATTCATTACTTTATTATTAAGTGATTGATCAACCTTGATACTTGTAAATTTTTATTATTTAGTTGGTTGATGAACAGCACGATATTGTTATCTTTTTAACAAATACATAGATATGCACAAATATAAAAGTGTTTGATAAACACAAGATAATAGCAAAATTGGCAAACAGAAAATGAAAGTCTTTTAATTAAAAATCTAGAATAAATTACAAGTTACATAAATGTACTAACTGTTACATTGAAAACCTATTCTATTGGTTTCTTTCCTTTATTTTTTGAAACAGGCTCCTCGCCAGCAGGAGGATCCTCTAGACAAAGAGGAGAATTAATGAAATTAACATCCCTGAGCATTCTGACATTCATCACAGAAGGTGTATCCAAGAGATGCTCAGGACGAGACAATTCAACCTGAGAATGAAGGCTATAATCACCAAGGTACTTTGAAATCAAGCTACGAGGAATGGAACGAGCTGGGATCCATGCCATGTCCAATTTGAAAGGTGGTACAGGCAGGTCTAATAATGATGGAGCATAATAATCCCATAAATAATGCCCTTGCTCCAATTTTAACACACCCAGTGCGTTCAACCATCCTTGCTTGTAACCTTCATTGTTGGCATGTTCAATACGAGCATCCAGGTGAACAAGGGCTTCATTGTATCCTGCCATCCAGAATTCCCTTGGCTGTTTATGGAATTGGAAGGTTAATCTATCCAATTGTTCATGAAGGCTTTTGGCAAAAAGATCCTTATTATGCAGAGCAGATTTCGTCGCTGTAAGTTGATCTTCCAAGGATAGATTCTTCTTGGACATTTCTGATAGGGCCCGATCTTTGACGTTTAACTGGAATGCTTGAGTTTCCAAAGTAGATTGGGTACGAGCCTCTTCAACATTGCGACTGAGAACTCTTGATCGGCTCCGAGAAGCAACTGGAGAACTTTGCTCCTCGACAGTTCTTCCTCGCCCCCGAGAACCTCTTCCTTGTCCCCGAGCAGTTCCAGAAACAGCAGATCTTCTTAAGTCATCCAGTTCTTGCCTTAACTTGGCGTTTTCGACTTCTAAGAACGAGAAACCTTCATCAGTAACTGGTACTAATGCAGTGGAAGATGAGGCAGCAGATTCATATTGAGCCAACTTTTTCTGCAGATTATTATTTTCTTGTTCCAGGATCTCGGTAATCTGCCTACAAGCTTCAACTTCACCTTTTAGGGTTCTCTCCCTAATGTCGTATCCAGCAATGATCTTCTTATGGCCTGTTTCTGAAGAGAGCTGCTGGTATCTATTTTCATAATCCTTATGCAACGAAGCCATTGATTCATTGTGTTGATTTTGAAGATCCTCTATGGAACCATGAAGCTCTTCAATCAAGTCATAGTAAGCGACATTGTTGGCCACTGCTCGGTCGAGTAAAGCTTTCAAGTACTGATAAGCTTCAATTGCCTGCTCTGAGGCACCATGGCCAAGGATATCAACAATTTCTGATGTACTAAGGAATGTATGACCAGCCTTATAGTATTGGTGACATTGCTGCATCAGCTCGGTATCATGTGAAGAGATCAATTCCATTATAGCAACAAACTAAGGACGAGAAAAAGACAACAATCAACAAATATAAATCATCAACAACAGAGATGAGCAAAGATGTATTTTATTAGATCATCAAAAGGTTACATTGTTCGATTACAAGAATTGAAAAAAGAAATGATACCGAACAACTTCACACCTTTTCCTTGTCCCCCAAGACTTTCTCGGGAGGCTGGGACGAGGAGCTCGGTTGCTCGGTGGTATCAACGGGTTGATCAGCAGGAATCTTCTCGGCAGGAGGAGGTATAGAGGAAACGTCATCGACTACAGAGGGTTGAGAAGCAGAGACTGGGTCACCCATAGCCATAGAAGACTCATCTGAGGCAGGCTCATCTTCTTCTTCTTCCACAATTGGTGGAGGAGGACCAGGGAGATGTTGTTGGAATAGCTCAGAATCGTCTTGGACCTTTAGCTCTTGCAGAGCAGCTACCCAGCCATCGTGGAAGTATTTCAACTTCCCATATTGGACTTGGGATGTCATTGCAGCTATCCCTCTCTCCCATCCTTTCTCCCAACCAGCACTGAAATGTTTCTTGATTGCGACCTTTCTCCTCAACTTCTCCGAGGAGAGCTTCACCTCCAATTCCTCTTTTTTGACCTTGATATCTCGCAGGGTAGATAACTCTTCATCTGCCTTTTTCAGCTGGCCATCATATTCCTGATGTTTAACCTCTAAACCCTTTACTTTCTCCTCCAAATTCTTGGAGGTTTCAGCCATTTTCACCCTCTCAACTTCAGCCACATCTAATTTCTTCTCCCAAACAGCTTTTTCGTCAACATACTGTTGACGAGATTCCTTTAAAGACTGGGTCAAACCCAACAGAGCATCCTCTACGCCTGACGAGGAGCTTGAAGCTTTAATAGCTTCATCCTTCTTCACAATATTATTAAAACAGTTCACCAACTGAAAGATGAGAAAAATAGCAAAGTCAATACAAAATGCAAACTTTCAGAGAAAGAAAGAAAAATCAGAAGTATAAGAAATTTACTGAAGCAAGGTGACGAGCAGCTAAGGATGTCAGCATATCCCTAGGAATTCTCTCATCAATACCATGGACCTCGGGTACGACCGAGCTCATTGCAGAACTTGGAAGAGTGATGTTTGGAACATCAGTACCACCAGCAGGTAGGGAGGAGGCAGTTTCAGCCGGAGTAATTGAGGATGATCTCCTCAATCTCTTCAACGGGCGATCAGAGCCTTCAACCAAAGAGGTCTTGGTCGGAGAGATTGTAATTACATCTACAGGAGCAGTTTTCTTGCTCGGAACCACTGGGGGCTTCTCAGCAGCTTTAGAAGATCCAGCATCCACTTTTTTAGTCCCCTCTGGGGCATCAGTTTTACTTTTCTTGGCACCAGCAACAGAAGTAACATCATTAAAGAGAGCGGGAGGAGCTCTTTTCTTACCCATCTTTTGACTTAAAGGAAGATGAGAATCTGAAGATGAACCTTTTGGAGTTGAAGCTGGTTCAACAGGGCGAGCAATATAAGAGGTTATGTAACTCTTATACTGTAACAGATATGAGGCAGACCTGATGTGTTCGTCTGCAATGTTCTTGTGCAAACCCCAGATAAGTTTCAGATGCTTGATATTAACCTCTGATTCTTTTGGAGTTCTTCTTTTGCTATCAACTGCAAATAAACACATAACGAGATATCAATCGTACATTTTGTCAAACATGATGAAAGCATAATTTCATAAATAAAATAAAATGAAAAATAAACCTATCCCATTGCCATATGGGGGGCATCTGGGACCGTTGTATACTTCATCTCCAGTTAAAGGGGCATATTGCCAATTTTTTATAACCAACCCATGTTCAAAATAATCTCTATTTGAGTCAGGGAGGTTAACTACAAGAGCCCTATTCAGAAACCTAGTTTTTAAGTAATAAATATTATCTAGAGTGGCCCATTTATAGCAGTACATAATCTCAGGGATTCCAATACGAGTCCCATGAGTTAAATTTAGTTTGTGCACCCCATTAATTATTCTCCATGAATTGGGGGCTATTTTTGCAGGGACAAGATCAAAATATTGACAAAATTCAAGACACAATGGATTTGGTGGAAAGGAAAAACCACATTCAGCAACAAAAAGACTGGGGAACCAATGTCCCTCAGCCAATCGAAAGTAATCTAAAGGCTCAGAAAGAACCTCTAGAGTTACCCACGAAGGAATGGAAAAATCAGAACGAAATTTCTCAACAGACTCCACAATATAAACCATACTGAATAAAAGAGAAGAAAGGAAAAAGATCTTACAGGAAGGAAGGACGAATGTTGACAACGAACGAAAATAAGGATGAACGCACAAAAGAGAAGGAGAAGATAGAAAGCTTGAAGGCAGAAAATTGAAAACGTAGAAGACGGTATGGTTACTTAAGAAGTTTAAATACTTTGCATTGGGAAGCGGCGAAAGAAATGATTACCAAAAAGAAACTACTGAACTTTCGGCGGCTAAAAGGACAAAAACTGCACGGAGATCGAAGCGCTTATAAAAAAATTCAAAAAAAAGGCGGAAGCTGCGAAATGAGAAGGAAATTTGAACACAATGTTCCTGAAACCCAGGAAAAGTCATTTAATATTGCCATATACCGAGAAAGAATGTTCCATACTCCTCAAAGTTCGAAATATGAAACATTGGGGGCTTCTGTTGATACCAAAATTAATATGCTGATGTGGACGAATAATACGAAGACACGTGTCAATCTACGTGGAACAATAGCAGCGAGGAAGTTCATTTCCCGACCAACCATGCTTCTTTCCGAGGATGAGGATACACCGAGGAACTCTAGTACACCGAGGAACTCCAGCGCACCGAGGTACTCTGGCGACGTGGCACAATAGCAGCGAGGAAGTTCATTTCCCGACCAACCATGCTTCTTTCCGAGGATGAGGATACACCGAGGAACTCTAGTACACCGAGGAACTCCAGCGCACCGAGGTACTCTGGCGCACCGAGGTACTCTAGTTCTCCGAGGAACTCCTGATTAGCGAGCAGCTATGGCGGTCCGAGCTGCATCTCGGTCGTACCATTAATTGCCAGATAATCAACAGTTCAGATATTCATTGAATGCTTATATTCTTGACGCACACGCTGCATTAAATGTATTACCCTTTCACATGTATATCATTTAATGTATCGAACCTTTCATGTACAGCCTCAAGGCTATAAATACCTGGTATCAAACCCATTCAGGGGGAGGGGAATTTCTTGAGAGAACTTGTAATCAAGAATTCCACAAACACTCAGCAATAACATAACAGTGGACGTAGGCTTTATTCCTAGCCGAACCACTTTAAAAATCTTTGTCTTATTTATTTATCTGTGATTGAAAAATTAGAGCGATCTAGTTTTTTACATCAACAATATATATATTTACAAATTTATAAATTATATATATTTGTATAATTATAAAATATACTGAGTTTAAAAAAAAATTACTTTGAATGATTTGCCATCCAAAGGTGGCAAACAAAAACCTGACCCCCCCCCCCCCCAAAGAATTGGTTTCCACCTTAGGGTGGCAAATCGTGCTTAGGGCTCTTGTACATAGAAAACAAATTCCAAGTCAAATTTTCGCTATCAAACGGTCAAAAAGTTGGAAAATTTTGAAATTTTCCAACTTTTTAAAATTTGCCTTGGAATTGAAGTGTTATCAAATGGACCCTTATAGTTTATATAAAAACACTTTTTGTTAAAAACACTGTTTTTTAAAAAGGTTAAAAAAACACTATTTTTTTTACTGTTTTTTTATACGTTAAAAAATTGCTTATACAAAAACCCTTTTTTTTTAAACAGTTATAAACATCAAAAGGTTTTCTAATAAACTCTTTTTAACTGTTTTTTATAAAATCAATTTTTTTTTTATAAAAAGACATCAAAAATGTTAAAAAAAAAGTTTTTATCAACTATTAAAAACAACTTTTTATATGAACAGTTTTCATATAAAATGTTAAAAACGTTAAAAAAACAGTATTTTTCAACGTTATTATATAAACTGTTTTTTATTTGCTTTTGACTTAGTTTCGTAGTTGGATTAAATTGAAGGAGAGAGAGAGAAAACTCAATAGTCCAATGCATCTATTAAATTGCTTGTATAGTATTTTATAGAAATATAAAATATAGAGTGACACGTGGACACTCTCAATGAGGAGGAGTCTTAAATGCTCATAAATGCCTTGTTTTACATTTTATAGTATATAGAGATGCATGTATATATGTTCTTATTTTTGAAACCAGGCATTGTAAATAAAAACTTTTTCTAGGTTCTTATTTGTGAAAACATGCCTACTTTCAATGATGGAAAAAATAATACCTCTTTTACATTATGTGTAGTCCTCGTGTGAACAACTGTTTTCCTAACACTTTTTTGTAGCTGCTGGATATCTGGCAATACTCATGTTTTTAGGAAAACAGTGTTAGGAAAGAGAAAGACATTTACCCAGATATCCATTGACTCTCCTCTTACAAGCAACAAAATGATGAATAGAGAGTTGTAAGCCTTGGAAAGTTGAGAACTTACTACATGGGCCCTTTTTCTTGCAAGGCTCCAATATCATAAGGAACAACATGGCCGGCCCTGGCCATGTGCCAAGTGGGCAATGGCACAGGGCCCATTTTAGAGTATACACCTATATATGTATATTTTAGGGGTCCAAAAATATTTTATGTATATAAAAATGCTAATTTTTAAAATAAGTTTAAATTTTTAGGGGCCCGTTTTTTAACTACCCAAAAACAATTTGTACAAAGAATGATTCAATTACACAAAAATCTCACCCAACTAAAATGGGCCCTAAAAAATAAGTTTAATTTTTTAGGGGCCCATTTTAGGTTTTTCATATCTTTGTACAATATTTTTTTAAAGGGTCCTAAATTGATTTTCGCACAGGGCACTCTCAATCTTAGGACCGGCCCTGAGGAACAACACTAGTACATCTTTCTCTACATATATGTTCTAAACATTCCATTGCTTCGCTCAGTTATAAATACAAGTTTTGTTCTTCTCTATGCTTTCTAGTTCTTTTCTTCCTCTACAATTTCAAACAATTCCAATAATAAGTTAACATATCACAAAATTAAATTACAAATATTATTGTGTTATTAACTGTTTTGTTAAGGTGTGTACCTGTTCGGCCTCATCGATGAGTTGAAGAATGTCCAACTCTAACCAAGGGTCGTGATTTTATAGAAACTTCCAACCCTCGGTGTCTTTAACAGCCTTGAAACTAGTGTAGACAATCTTCATGCACTTGAGGTAAAGATCAAGTGCATCGCAGAGGTTTCCAAGGTGAAGAATGTTTACCACGTTCTTAATTGTCAATCGTTCATCTAAAGACTTGGTGGTCCTCTGTTTCAGATGTGGTACCATTTACACTTGGGACCTTTTCTAACACAATCGACTCATATTTTTTTGTCATTTCAACCTATACGACAAAGGCAAATGCATACACATAAGTGTTAAGGAAGCATTACTTGAAGTTTTCGAGAAAAATAAACAAAAATAAAAAAAAAAACTTTGGTACCACATGTTTTAATATTATAACTTCATCGGTAAATGTCTTTCTCTTTCATGAAGCATCCATATATTCTCTTCATCAATAAATGTCTCGCTCTTCTCTCTCTGTCATGAAGCAATATGACCTGGATAATAGAACTTCATCACTAAAATTGACCAATATTCACATTTGGATTACATAATTTTTGTAGAAGATATGTCATGAAGCAAAGGATCCGCATTTCGCGCTCTTTAACTTGAAGAAGAGGATCATGCAACTCACTTAATGTTAATGTTATATCTTAAATAATGGAACTATACCACAACAAACATTGCAAGACTGCACATGAAATATAAAAAGGGCAGAAGATATAACAATAGAAAAATTTGTTTAGAAAATCTTAACAATAGTATTTATTGGATCAAACCCAAGTCATAACATTCAACACCAGATCACATTTTTTTTCTTATTAGTTTATTTACACAACTTTTAATTGGTCACTGATTTTCAATGTTACGGATATATACCAGTTGAATCCAAAATAAAGTTTAATTAAATTATAGCCAAATTTATCTAGTTTTACATAAGATACTATTCAAACCAATAAGAAAGTTCCTTAAGATAAAAATCTATTCAAAGAGTGATCTTTCATTTGGAAAGAAAAAAATGATAATAATAATAATAATAGTTGTAAATGAAGAGCATAGACCCACCACCATGTCCAATTAGCAAACACCACATAGGAAAATGATATGTGGATCTCCTATTCATATAATGAAGAACCTGGACTTAATAATGTGAAATGGATGAGATAAAATACCATCCTAACTCGTGATAGGTAAGTAAAATCTCATTAAAAATTGAATGATAAGTTACCATAACCAATCTATCCTTATCGAAGACAAAAAACCTAATATATTTATCAAGCTCATTGGGTAGTACTATTTTCGATTCTGCACATTAAGAGTGTACTGTTAGTACTATTTATGATATGCTAGTGAGTGTAACATGGATTCAACATAAAAATTTCTAATGATTATATGTATGTTAAGTTTGCAAAGAAACATAACGACATCCCTAAATCAATCATTTAGCTATTCTCACGGATTTAAAACATCTAACAATATCACAAATCATAAACTAAATCAGTTAACCCTCTATAAAAGATTTAAAAAAAAATCTACAGAGAACATATCAACAAATAGGGAATAATAAGTATTTTTAAACATGTGGTATTTTTTTTTATTAATTTGTACAAATGGGCTAGACAACACAAAAAGAAAAACCTAAAGCAAGAAAACCACATTTACCACCTGTAGAGATTGATAGAAACACCCAACGTGTAATTTATAAAAGAACTCACAAATGTAAATGTCTAAAGATGACACATAATGAGAGTAATGAATCCATTGAAATCAATTTTTCAGCATAAAATATGATGAAAACTAAACATAAATCATTGAAGAAGAAAATGAAAACAGTACCATAAATCTGTGAGGGACCAACTTTGTTTCTACTGTTTTATCCCTATTCAAGGATATCAACATATTTCTATATAAGCGATAACATCATTGAATCTAACTCTGGTAGAGAGAAACTAATGAAAACACCAGACCGACTGAAATACTTAATAGGAAATCAATTTAAAAATACTATCAAACTGATTGGAATACTTGATAGGAAATCAAAATGGTCATATAAAAAACTAACACATAAAAATGGTTCATAATATTGACATAAAATTGTCACCACTTAATCATTTTAACAAATGCAAGGACTAAGACAAATGTGACACCCCACTTAAATTAATAATGGGTGGCTAGCCTTATACTAAAATAAAACAAGAATCTCAAGTGTACCATCCTCAACATCACTGCCGCATAGACTAAAAATCTGACTAACCACCCATAATAAAATAAACGGATGCCATTTTTTTTACAAACATACAAAAACTACAAACCAACATCTATAATAATTACAGAACATGATAAATGTAAAACACGAGAACAATAAAAGATATACCCGAATATGTTGTCCGGTCACAAAAAATACAACATACAAGATAAAATCTTAAAAGAGCTACAATTATACATACACCTCTTGAGTATACACCCGATATACGAAATGGATCCTAGTCTATATTTACAAGATTAGTAAGAGGCTACAACAAAATCAAACATTCCACATCTTCTACAGTGCCAAAGACTCTGGATAGAAAAGGCATCATTGGCATCCTTGCGGAGGAACGCCTAAAATAACAATATATGTATAGCAAGAGAAAATATATAAACGGGTCAGAGCCCGAGGTTTGAAAATAATTTTAGCAAGTGAATTAAAATGCATAATAATTATTATGAATGCACGATTTCATAATTAAAGTGGTGTCGCACTCCCATGGGATTCAACCTCACCCCTCATCTATAGCGCGCACCTAACATATTCATATGAACCTCAACGAAACTACCCAACACATTCTAGGGATAAATACTTGTAAATCTATGCCTAAGCCTCATTCGCATAGCCCACTATCTCTAACATAACCCATACTTGTACAATAATATCACTTAATTCTATTCTCTCAGTTTTAATCTTTAACCTTCAGAAGTTATTAGCATAAAATATCCTATGTCATCATTAATGCTATTAATATACCCCCACTATTTCACCTATACAAAAGAACTAAGGACCAAACATCTCCCCACTCCCAACGTTACACTAAGTTTAATGTGTGGGACATATCTCAAAGTGAAATCCAAACAAGGAACCCCTCGATACACTACCACCTAACATTGTTAATTGTGGAAATCCGTTAGGCCCTCTGTCCAAAGTACACCCCCAAACTAATTCCCGTATATAGGCATAAGAGTATACTCATCCACTCTCATGCTACAAAAGCTAAAACATAACATACATATTTATAACTTTCTGTAGTTATAATATTAAGATATCACACACTATCTACAAAGCTTGTATAACATTACTCGCACGTATTATATAAGATTCATCAATCTCTAGCAAGTACACATACATAGCACATATAATATATGTACTCTAATAGTCTCTACAATGCTATCATCTTCCAAGGGATCTCTCACATGTCCCGGGGTTACCAGCGATCGGACTGTCACATCGACTTGGTAAAAACCTAATCACAACGAATGGGAAGCGACCATAGTTCCTAATCTGAGAGCAAGATGAATCATACCTAAGACGTCTTTCCCCTACCTCACGCACGATAAAATACTGGACGCTATGACATGGGGACTATACTCTCCCTGCTCCTAAAGCCAGGGGTATTCACCCAAATCACGCAAGTTCCCATGATATCACAAGAGGGGTATGAAGCACATAATGTATATAACACACACACAAGATATATACACATTTGATCACATCATATATATATAAACCATCACATAAGGTATATACATTCACGCCACATATATATATATATATATATATATATATATATATATATATATATATATATATATATATATATATACTATCTCACGTGTGCATGTATAAAAGTAATGGATCTGACTATATGTATATAACTCTCATAATACTAACCGATACACTCGCACATACCTTCCCAATTAATTTTATTATTCAATCCCTCACTTGAAATTTACTAGACCATCACACCCATGATATGAATAGTCATCCAATTTTAATCAACACTAAGGACACATGGTATTTCTCTCTCACCTAGTTCATATTTGGCATTAAGTAAATTCCTACTACTCGAAGAATTTATGAAAGAATTCGGCATGTTAAACTCCCAAATATGCCTCCATAATAGCCCGTAACCATCCTCAAAAGAATTCTCATTCCTTGGAGGATTTTCCAAAAGGAAACAATACAAATTTACTCTTATAAATATCTCCATAATAACCCCCAAAGTGACCCCTCTATTATATCCTAATATGAACCCTCATAATATCTCTCAAACATGTTTACTACACTTTATTTGAGGGTCGTTAAGCAATAAAACCAATTGAAAAGGGGTAAAATAAGACCTGGCAAAATATAGTGACCGGACTGGACTGAGGGTCCTAAAAAATGAACCGATCCGGTTCCTAAAATTAGACAGAAGACATTTAATGACCACAACGATATGATTTCCTTAACAATGAACCGATTTGATTTCCTAAAAAATGAACCGATTCGACTTTCCTACCGGACCGGTCCGGTTCTGCAAAATTTCTTCACTATGGCTTTCGAAATTAACACCCCAAATTTACCCTCCAAAACATCCTAAAATATACTCTACATATCTTAAACCTAAATCTTACTTCATTGCATCAATATTCTAATCATCAAAACCCAACACATAAGTTTTATCACCACCATTTTTATCATCTAAACCACATATATTATCCTAAGTACAAGATTTACTCATCAAATTTTAGGTTTTAATCATAAAAGCTCAAAAATAACTAAATCATCGGCAAAAATTATAAGGTAGCTCACACACATAATTATTTAGCAATTTTAATCACTTTCCTCCAAGTTATAGACGTGGAATCTTCCTTGAAATCACGAATTTGAGAAAAAAATCTCTAAATCTCCAAGATTTTGTCCTCTCTTCTTCTCTTCCTCTTCTTCCTCTCTCTCTCTCTCTCTCTCTCTCTCTCTCTCTAGGGTTTTCTCTTTTCTCACAAATGAGATTGGATAAATCACGAGCCTCTTAAGCCCATTTCTAACAATACCCAACTTTAAATGATAATACACACTTAAAATGACTCGTTTTCTCCAATTCGAGTCAAACTAGGTCCAAAATACTCCGAAACCCAAATAAAACCCACGAACAGTCATTTGACAATCTTGACCCATTTCGGATCAACCGTTGTAAGGACACAAATTTCCAATTGAGTCCTTTGTAGTTTTGGCTCAATTCCGTACAAAAACGTTTGAGTCATAAGAAAAAGTTAATTGATCATCCTTCAAGCCTATGACGTGTTTGTTAAAGAAGTAGCGGCCATGTTTTACGCTTCATCAATATGCCGAGTTTAAAGTGCCTCATTTCTACGTCATCAACATGATTCCATTGCTCCTAAGGTATGAATTCATTTAATATATATATATATATGAGCTTGGAACATTTTATATTGGGTGAACGTTCATTTAAAACTGTTGTTTATTTTCAGAAAGATTATAATAAAACTTTAATCTAAAGTATATAAAGTTTCTGGGCTAAAAATAGAAATTTTCAAACTTTCTGGAAGTTCGTTCGAAGTGTCGTTCTAACGAGATTGTCGTTCGAACAGTAAAGTTGTTCGAACGAGTTTGCCAACGAGTTCCCATATAGGCCACTGGAACTTCGTTCGAAGTATCGCTCGAACGAGAATGATGGTTCAAACGAGATATCCAACGAGGTTTCTAACGAGTTCACACTGGAACTTCATTAAAAGCTCATTCGAACGAGACTTCGTTCAAACAAAAAATCTCGTTCGAACTAGATTTGGCGGGAACATGTATTTGGCAGTTTTAACCAGTTTTTCCCATGTTTCCCACTTCCTTACCCCACTAACTTTTGACAGAATATCTAAGTGCGGGAACTAAATTTGAAAATATAACTTTTTCTCCATCCTACATCTCCTAGAGAGAGTTTTGAGAGCAAATTCTTCCTAAGAAAAAGTTCAAGTTTAGGTGTTCATTTTTCAAGAAAAAATCGTTAAAACACTTTGTTTCACCCATATTGTTTATTCCAAGTCTTCTTTATATATATATATATACATTGCTTGGAGTTTGGCACCGGTTTTTAATCTATACCGTTTGAAGAGACGTTTGGGTTTGCTTCTACATCCCACAAAGAAGAAGAAATTTTCGTTGATTTACCCACTTGGAGAAAGGCTCCTAGTTTGGGTGACGGTGACCATATAAAGTCCAATTGGTGGATTTCGAGACCGCGGTGGAGCTCTGTGGTTATTCGCTAAGCAGAGGTATTTGCAAGAAGACGCGTCGGGGCATGAAGGAGCTGAGTCGAGTGTTGTAAGTCATCTTGCTTGTAATTTTAATTCTGTACTTAGTGAATTTGAGGCTAGGGTCGTCCGAGGTTTTTTCCCGTTGTGGATTTTTCCTCGTACATCGTGGCGTAGTTGTTTCCTTGTTTCCTTTATCTTGTGCAAACTCACCTAGAACGTATGCTTAGGTAATTCAAGATAAAATTTGGTTTTAATCACTACATGTTTAATTCGGTGCTAATTTAAATATTGGGTAATGTTTAGTAATTTAATTCAAGTCATTTAATTTAATTTGATAAAATTAGTTTGGCCTAATTTAGTAAAATTGAAAAATATGACTTAGGCAAATTTCTAGGACTTGGGTTAATTAATTGTTTTAAGTGATCAAATCGTGTGTGTGTTTCAATCTGATTTCACTTTGTTTACTTTTAATTTGAAGTAAATTAAAATTTGTTTTAATTGAAGCATCATCTACGCTTCCACATCTAAAAGGGAAATTATTACTTTGTGAGGTTAAAAGAATTTGTATCTTAAAATTGGGTCTTATCGACTTTTCAACAGTGCACTCCAATTCATCATTAGAGACTCTGAAAAATAAAAAAAATGTAAATTCTCCCAATTTAAGATTCTATTTCTCCCAAAATAATTGAATTCTCAGCCTTCAAATTTTATGGGGTATTACAATAAACCTTATCCAACACAGATAAACATTTTTCAACTAAAAAAACGTGTTTGTGTCTGAATTATGAGTCGTGTTATCGTGTTTTTTAAGCTTAAAATTTAAGAAATTTCGGTATTCGTGTCGTGTCGTTCCGTGTTGTGTTTTATTCAGGTCGTGTTCGTGTTAACTAAAAAACCACGAATTCGTGTCATGTTGTATTCGCGTCTGAAAAAATGTTGTCATGTCGTGTCGCGTTGGCCCAAAAAATGACCCGTTGACTCGAATTGACACTCCTACCTGGGTAGCTAAAGACATTTAAGTTATCTACATGAGTGGATTGTGGAATACGTTAGATTAAGACCATACTAAAAGCAACAAAAATGTTGTTATGGTTGGTACACAACTCAAAAATACTAAAAAATTCAAAAATACTAAGGAGAATAGATGTTACCATGGATGAGTGCGAGAGAGCACTAGTTTCAGGGTCTAATATGAAAAATAAAGCATTGAAAAAAGAATTAATAGTTTCATGTAAATAAGCTCAGATCTTGGACCATTACTTGCAAAAATTAATCTCACAAAACCTCTAAGAACTTAGGGGTTTTAAAAACCCGAAAAGGTACCGATATTTCTTCCATTTATTGAGATTATATACAATGATTACTGAAGATGAAGGAAATAGTTTACCTTCACGTATATCATTTACCTAGATTTTGTACAATAAAGATGAGGGTTTACCTTAGCAATGATGTCATTTGAGAGGAGGAGAGATGGGGTTTTGGGGCTTAGACGGACTCATCATTTGTGAGAGGAGAAGAGATGGAGAATGAGTTTACTGAGGCTTGTAAAATGTTAAGTAGGAGAAAGAGCGAGAGAGAGAGATTTGGGCGGGAGAATGAAACTAGAGTGTTAATCATAACCCTTTATTTTTTCCAAACGAATCATAGCCCTTAATGTTCTTTTATATTTTGCAAATTCAAAAACCATGCTATCATATTCTATGGATATATATATAAAATATGTTAGGGAATTTTTTAAAACGGTGCGGATTGATTCCACCTCCTTACGCATTTTAATGGTTAAGATTGATCTATTTCCTTTTTACAAACCTACCCCTCGATTATTTGGTCCCCCCCTCTTTTTCTACTTATCAAACTTACACTTTAATTCAAAAATTGGGTCATTTTGGTAACCAACCCAAACTTAAACTTTCTTTTATTGCTTACGCTCTCTTTCTTTACTCCCGATCTCTCATTAGCAACCCAAAAAAAATCTGCCTCCACGCTACCTCTCCTCTTTCCATGACGCCGCTACTCCTAGGTATGTTTCATATACATTAGTTTTTGATTTCAGGTTTCAAATGGTTTTGATTTTATGATTCTAATTTGATCTATAAATGTAAATTTGGTTCGGCTTATTCATATTGGTTCGGTTTGTTCATATATTGGTTACAGTTTGTTCATATTATATAACCATATATGTAGAGAAGAGATTTAATTTTGTTCATATGTAGATATACATGTATATTTTGTTCATATTGGTTCGGTTTGGTCATATATAGCTCTATATGTAAAGCAAATCTTTAATTTGGAAGTATAGATCTGGGTTCGTTCATGATCTTTAATTCATATATATTTGTTCTCTTATTTATGTGTACGTTTGTTATTTTATCTTTGTTTTGTTTTGTAGGTTGAAAAATAAGGTATTGTGAAATTGAGGAAATATTTTTAGATATTAAAAACATTTTTAAGAATATTATTCAAGTTGGTAGAAATAATTATTTTTGTGATCAGGAAAATCCCTTTGCACTAATATATTTGATTTTATTACATGCATTTAATGTTGTTCATTATCGCAAACATGTACTAGGGTTATTCAAATTACTTCATTGCATGCCAAATGTTTAAAATAATTCCAAAGCAAGTCTCTTAGTTATTTGCGTTTGGGTGCATAATAGTTATTTGGGTATGGGTTATTATATAAATTTTAATTGATTTCCAATCTTTTGGTTTTATAGGACTTCCTCAATCGGTTCCCAATTAAAGCTACAATTACAAGATTTTCTCGAGATACTTAGTTCCACAGAGCTACATTGCATTCGTTGCGTGAAGCCAAATAATCTTCTTAAACTTTCTATTTTCGATACGAGGGAATTGTGTTGGATTTCTCTTCATACTCTTGGTATTAATGTTACATTGTGTTGCATTAGTATTTTCACCCATACCATAGGTTGGTATTGATGTTAAATTGTTGGTTTCTCCTGTTGAAATGCATTTTATTTTGCATTACAGTTGTTATATCAAACACTTATGTGCATCAGTTGAATTCTTTTCATGTCTCTGTCTTGGCATGTCCTAATTATTTTGCATTATAGTTGTTACATCAAACACTTATCTACATTGTGCTGCTACTTTTGCTGTTTGAGTTTATACTATTTGAGTTTGTGATATGCTATTTCCAAGCTAGTACCAAAATTTCATGCTTATTCCTATCTTCTTCTTAGAATAGTGTCAGAGGTGAGGGGTGAATTTATGTTGGCTGTAAATCTCACTGCTAAACCTTTTACATACGTATTACCTTTTTATCTTTAACATTGTGTGATTTGGTGTACCTGGGTGTCTATTTTTAGTTTATATTGCCTCATATAAAGTTGAATGACCATAAACCTCTGATGGGGGATACAGTTCTTCAAAACAAATAACAGTTCCTGGAGAAATAAAAAGGAAATGACATATCCAAGGGGTTCAATTCAATCTCTATCCGAATATGACATGGCTGGGTAAGAGAGTTGGAATTTTTACATGTTCAAATTCTATTGAACAAATATGACCACACATTAAATACATATGTTATACTATTGACATAAAGAAAATAATTGAATAAGAGATTAAATTTGGTCGTTCAAGTAATATTTTTTCATCTATGTGCATTTGAAGTATTCAGCGAATTGCCTCGGTAATATTTTTAATTCATCTTGGTAATTTTTTCATATTTTTGATGATCTTTTGATACAAAGTTTTGCTAATTTATGCGAAATTCTTCAATGTAGGTACAAAAAGTGATTGGATGACGAAGTAGAAACTGAGAGTCCATGTTCAATAATTTTTTTTTATAGAAATTAGTTTTAAAATGTGTTCTTGGTTAGCAACAGTTAAATTGCTTGGCTAGACCCTGAGGATGAAAATACTGTAAAAGCAGGAGCTTTTATAAATAGTGATTCATTTTTGTTAGCAACAATCTGCATGAAGTATTAAATTTATGGTACAAGGTATGTTCTTGGAAGTTTCACTACGTTATTATGACATTTCCCAAATTGAGAAACGCCAAATTGGAGACGAAGTGATGAAGAAAACTTGGAACAAGCTCTAGCTGCTGCTGTGCTCTAGCCGCTGCTGCTCACTATTATGTGCCACTAGGTATCCTTTGAGACCTCTATTCCAACTAAATAAAGTAAAAAAATACAGCAGATTATAACATAAAACTTGACATGTTGTCCTGTAGGCATCGACTGAACGTAACTCATAATATTTCAAAACTTTTTTATATTATTAGGAGTTAAATTAGTAAACACATGCATTTGAGTAGTGAAACACATGGTTTCCAATCCAACAATGAGATCTAATTCTTCTTTTACCCTTTCAGCACATTAGGATTATTCAGAAGTAATGAAACGACCCAGGTCAGAGTACCTACTATGGTATCACTGCCACTTAGAATCATACCTGCTGTTCAGTTATGATCTAGCTGCTAATGCCCAGATCTAGCTGCTAATGCCCAGATCTAGTTGCTACTGCAATTTAGGCTGGAACGTTTTCTCAATTGATACACATGAGGCGGTAATGCTTTGTGCTTGGATGAGTTGTAATCCGATATTTTTTACATTAACTCTATATGTGTTGTATGTTCTGTATGTGCTTATTATATTGATTTGGTCATATATGTTCTTATTAAAATAGTTGGCGCGAGCCGTAGTTGAAGTACCTTAATATTATTCTGTTTGGACGATTAAACCAGAATGTGTAATAGATTATGTTTCTTATACAAGGTTTAGGACGAACTATTTATATTTTTGTTGAGAATTTTTTATTTCTGAAATAGTGTGGATACTCCTATAAACAAATGAAACTTTGCTGAAATTTTACAAATTATTTATACCTATTTGTGGTGTAAAAAATCTTTCGACTTTAATTATTCACGATTCAATACTTTGAATAATTACGCACTTTTAAAAGTTTTGTAATTACACACTTTGAAATTTTTTTGTCGTGCCTTCAGGCACGAGCATATGCCAGTATATATATATATATATATATATATATATATATATATATATATATATATATATATATATATATAAGAGAATTCCCACTTACATCATGCTCTATACATCATTCATCCATCCATCACACCTAGTTGTAGGCATTAAAAATATTTTGTTTTCAAAATTTTTATTTTTTTTTGAAATTAACCTTCCAATACACCAATGTTCAAATAATTAGGTCAAAATATATTTTATAGCTATTTTTTTTTAAAATCACAAAAAATTACTCAACATACTTTATTTAGAAAGGTCCGCGCCAACAATTTTTTTGAATTTTTTAAAAATAGCTACATAATATATTTTGACCTAACTTTTTGAATATGGGTTGATTGGAAGGTTAATTTAAAAAGAAAAATAAAAAAAATGGAAAAATATTTTTAGGGCCTAAAAAGATGTGATGTATACATCATAATATAAAAGAGCCTCTCTCTCTCTCTCTCTATATATATATATATATATTGGGTAAAGCTATGCTCCAAGCCTCTACAAGCCCTAAAACGTTATGAACCAAAATAATATATATATATATATATGAGTGTGTGTGTGTGTAAGAAGTAAGAATTTTATAAGAACAAAATTTCTTCTTTTATGTTCTCTTAACCTTTTGGTCGATACTGAATGGTGATCAGTTTTTATCTATCTCTTTTCTAAATTCTATTGAGTTTGAGAGTATTACTGTGAGTGTTAACTTTTGTTCTCTCCTAATCTTTTATTATGTCCGGGATTAGCCGTGCTAGATAAATATTACTTATTAATTTATTTGATATTTAATATTAGATATATCTTGTTGGCCAAGATATGTGGTTGACAATTATAGTTCTCTTATGTGATAAGCGTAATTTTATTATAACTAGGAGAACCAATGGGGATAAATCAATTTCCATGATCAGATCTAGAAACCCATAATTGAATATCAAGAATCACATTCAATAAAGTATTCCGATGTCTATAACATTCATAGAAATAGACGAAGGTTTGTTTTTTTATCTTATGTTTACTAATATATATGAAAATCATGAATTCAAGATTCTAGGATTTGTACTATGATAATGGTTTATGTTGTACTCATTTTATCTTTCCAGTTTCTTTATATAGTTTAATACATCATAGGTCCTTACAAAGATGAATAATTACTAACCTTCTCCTCACGGGTATTCATAAACAAGGTAAATATCACGTGAGGGATCATACAATAATCATAAACACCAAAAAATAACAAAGAAAAACCAAAATAAAAGAATACAATACAATACAATAACCATAAAAAATAACAGGGCTAAACAAATATCAAAGAATATATTATAATACAAAGTTCATAAGAGAAAGGAACGAGGGACTTATATTACGGAACAACTAATAAATAGGAGTGACATGAAAATCAAAATTTTTGAATTTTTTAAGTTTGGCATAAATAAAAAGTTTTAATATAATTCATGATTAACAATGAAATGGGGGCAAAATAAGAATACAATAATGTAAGATTGTGTGTGTGTGTTGGGGGGGGGGGGGGGGGGGGGAGGGGGGGGGGATGATTGAGTGCGAAAGGTGCGCAATTCCCACATTATTTATAATATATTCTTTGATATTTGTATTAATTTAGGTGATGGGCTTGCATAGATGAATATTGTTTGATGACTTTAGCTGAAAGATATCTTTAATTCCCACATCAAACTCCGAAAAATAATTCTTAAAGGAAAGGTCTGAACAAATATTAGATATTAAAAAAATAGATTGAGAGATTATCTTTTGGGCATCCATTGGACATCTTCATAAGTAGACATATTTCTACTTTTCCAAGTCTCCCAATAAATCAATGTAGGAATGCACTTACAAAGAAATTTATGATAATCATTAGAACCTGATTTCAACCCCCAACTATGCATAAGAGAAGGCATAGAAGTTCTATCTAGGGACATACCCATCAGGTCTGCGAAGAACTTCCAAATAGGGGAGATTATAGGATATTGAATGAATGAATGCGTAATGGACTCAACATGATTTTTGAAAGCCTTGCATCTAGATCAAAGCCTAATTCCCACCTTCTAGATGCAGTCATCAATAGGAACACAATTATTCAATAATTTCCAAGAGAGAATAACGAGTTTTTTTGGAATGTTAGAATCCCATATCTGATCATAAACTCTAGATGAAGGAAAAGGCTTGATAGACAGCTCATAAGAAGAAGAAAACTTGAAATCACCAGTGATATGAGGCTTCCAAATCCAGACACCATCAACAAAACCCATATTGTTTGAACACACATCTTTTACTATTATGATTCTCTTCCAAGTTTGAGATCCCCCACTAGAAGCATCATTAATGTTCTTGTATTTGTTGGTCATGAAAGCAGACCAAAGATAGTTCTCTGTCTTGAGCTTCCAAAAAAGTCTCATGGATGAAGCTTTCGAAATGCTATGGAAATCCTTGAATCCCATGCCACCCGCTTGAGTATCTTTACATAAATTATCCCATTTCTTCCATTGGAACTTCCAACCATTATCAATGGAACCAACTAGAAAAATTTATTGAAAAGATTATGAATTCTGAGGATAATGGTTTTGGGAGGGGAAATAGATGCCAATAAGAAAAGAGGAATAAATGATAGAACATGTTTAATGAGAATCATTCTTCCAGTTGTAGATAGAAATTTAGACTGCCAACCTGCCAATTTAGACCTCAGAGATAGGATCAAGCTGTCATAGTATTTAATTTTGTTTTTCCTTTGAAAAATAGGACAACCTAGATATTTAAAGGGAAGTTATTTAAATCTCAGGCCTGTGCAATCAGTAACTTTTGATTTGAACAGAGGAGAGCTTTGGGAATCAACAGAGAAACTAATCTTGTTAAAGTTAACCTTTTGACCAGACAAGAGAGAATAAGCCTCTAGAAATCCCATTAACTTAAACCTTTTTGGTCCCCTCTACAGAAAATAATGAGATCATCAGCAAAGGATAAATGAGATATAATAGGGCTGCCACTAGGTAAGTAGTAAGGAGAGATTTTCCCCATTTCCATAAGCTTATTCAAGCCTCTACTCAAATAATCTGCAATAATAATGAAAAGACCTGGTGAAATGGGATCACCTTGCCTCAAACCTCTGGTAGATTTAAAAAACCTACAAATTTTCCCATTGAGAAGGATAGAGAACCAATTAGAGGATATTATCCTCCAGATATAATCAATCCATCTTTCCCCAAAACCAAATCCCCTTAGCACTGAAATCAGAAATCCCCAATTGACTCTGTCACAGGCTTTTTCCATATCTAATTTTATAAGAACATTGCCTCCATGAGCTTTTTTGCTTAAGTTTCCAACCATCTCTTTAGCTAGCATAATGTTGTCTTGAATAACTCTCCCTTTAATGAATCCACTTTGATTTGAAGAAATTATAACTAGAAGAACTTTAGCCAATCTGTTTGATAGAACCTTAGAAATGACCTTCATAGAGAAGTTGCAAAGACTGATTGGTCTGAGCTCAGTACAAGTCTTAAAACACTTGACTTTAGGAATAAGAACAACAAAGGTTCTTGACCAACTTTGAGGAATATCACTACCTAAAAAAATGAACAAATAGCAGATATAAAGTCAGATTTAATGATAGGCCAACATTTTATGTAAGAAACTCCACTAAAGCCATCAGGCCATGGAGCTGCATCATCACTAAGGTCAGAGATGGCTGTGAAAATCTCCAATTCAGAAGGCACCTCCTCGAGGGAAACATTCATATCAGTAGAAATCAATGATGGAATATACTCAGAGACATCATTCATTTAGACTAGAGAAGTAGGAGACCAAAGCTGTTTGAAAAAACAACCTATATGAGTCTTAAGCTCTCCAGGTTCTTCTATTAAAGATCCATCACTGGATTTTAAAGAATGGATGTGGAGGTTCTTATGCTTGGCCTTCACAGAAGCACGAAAAAACTTGGAGTTTGCATCTCCCACCTTCATCCATTTTATAGAAGACTTCTGTCTCTAGTATTCATCTTCCACTTTTGTAGCCTCTAACAACTTTGCTTGGCCTTGATTCAGACTTTCTCTATTACAATCTGATTTGTCCAGCTCATAATTCATCTCTAGTTGAACAACATCATCCTCCAGAATTCTCACTGATTGAAAAATGTCTTTAAAGACCAGTTTATTCCAACGTTTTAAATCCCCTTTAAGTCTTCTCAATTTAAGAGCAAATTTCCTCATTTCTGTATCAGGAAGATCTACACCCCAAGACATTTTAACTGTAGAGAGGAAAAATTGATGAGAGCACCACATAGCTTGAAACTTAAAAGGTCTTGGACAAAAATCCATAGCAGTTTTCATAGATAAAAGAAGAGGGGCATGGTCTGAAGAGACTTTATTTAGGTGTTTAATATTAGAGTTTGGAAAAATAGCTTCCCAGGAAGGATTATAGAGACACCTATCCAATCTAGCCATAATGAGATCCTCTTTCTTTCTTTTATTGAGCCAAGTGTACCTAGAGCCAATGTATCCCATGTCTCTTAATCCACAATCATCAATAGCTTCATTAAAGTCATTAACGGCCCGGAAATTTATATCATTACCTCCCACCTTTTCAGCTTGGGAAGAAACAACATTAAAGTCACCAATGACCAAATGAGGAAAAGCTTTAAATTTATTTGACACCTCCAGTAATCGATTCCACAGATCTTTTCTCTCTTCATCATTGCACTTTGCATAAATGATAGACATGAAAATAGGAGATTTAAAAGCTGAATGATCCAACTGAATTGAAATAAGTTGAGGATGATCCACACACACCTTAACAGAAATATTATATCTCCAAAACAACCAAATTTTACCATTGATATTTCTACAACAACCTTCAAATCCCCATTTAAATAAATATTTATAAATTTTTTGAGCATTCACTTTATGCTCTAACAGAGCAATAAAAGGAAGTTTAAGCAGTTTAAGAAGCAATTTGACTCTTCTAATACAGGAATTTTTTGCAGCCCCTCGTATATTCCAAACAATGAGACTGATCATTTGGATATAGAGGGGATGGAGCGTTTGTTACCTTTGAATTGGGCTCTGGTCATTCTCCTAAAGAGAGGGTTTGACATTTTAACTTTTTTGATATGCAATAGCTGATATTCATCACTGCTATCTTTAGACAAATCCTCCTTCTGAGGAGATTTATTATCAGTAAACTGTTTCTTAGAACTCAATGCAGAGTGCTGAAAACCATTTGTACTAGCAGTTAATGGGACACATGCTTCATTATCAGATATATACAGAGGCAAATAAGCCTTATTCACCTCATTAACATAAAGAATAGATGCTCTCGGTGATAAAGAACATGAATATATAATTTGGACTTCAGCATCCTTGACATTCACAATTTGATAGACATCTTCCATTGAAAGGGACAATAATTAAATTATTCACTTTAGATTCTCCATCATCAATGACTATATTTGATTCTGTTATTTCTCTATCTTCTTCAAAAAACTCTTGCATTTTATCTTCTTTATCTACTGGGTTTGACTCTTTGAACTGATCTTTCTCATTTTGCGATGTAACTGCTTTATGTGAGGATTTCACCTCTGTAGTTTCTATAATGGGAAATTTCTCCTTTACTACTTCTTTTCCTTTAGCTGCAGGACCTTCTTTGCTTGCTTCTTGAACATGTAAAGGGTTTTTCTTGATCACAAATTGGGCGGACTTCTTTGGTTGGTTAGTTAAGATAGGAGCTTTAAACATACAGGAAGTTTCATCATAGCCTTTTTTAGAACAGCAGGTACAGTATTTAGGAATGTTCTCAGCTACAACCTCTTCCTAAAAACCCTTTGAGCCACATCCAATCCAAACTCTTCTTGGTATAGATTTGGTGAGATCTATTTCCACACAAACTCGAGCAAGACTCGGTCTATTAAATTCAATTGTTGAGGCATCAAGTTTTAAAGGGTTGCCTATCAACTGGGCTATAGAATATAAGGAATATTTGGAAAGGAAATGGATAGGGAAGTGGGGGAAAGAGATCCAAATGGGAGCGATACTGCTTTCAATGTCTGGTCTAAACTCAGGAGTCCACTTAAAGATTCACATAGGAAATTTTCCTACATACCATGTCTCTCTCATCCACATTAGAGAATAATCCTCATCTGAATTTAATCTAATTAAAACATGTTTGTGATCTAGGAGACCAACATTGAAGGATGTTTTAAGAGAAAATGTTTGGAAAACTTGCCTAAGAGCGTCCATAGAAGGTCGACCGTGAGAAAATTTCCCAACAAGCGTATGTTTGAAAGGCTTTTAAAGAATTGATATATCATCATCTGTGAAAATTACTGTAGGTTCCCTTTTGAAAGTGGTAGGAATTTTGAGTCCCAGATCATGTGAAGAAGAAGATTCAGCCACCACAGAGGCAAAGGAGCGATTCCACACATCTGGAATATCTGGTGGCTTTGGGTTAACATTGGGATGGGGATTTTGGGTTACCATGCAAACCCTACTTAGGGTTTACGAGAGAGAGAGAGAGAGAGAGAGAGAGAGAGATTTTATGCTAAAAACTTAGCCTAGCATAATTTAACTTGATATCCCTCACCCGAGTTAATTTGTATAAAATGCTTACATGGGTCGACGAGTTATTACCAATGCGTCTCGTTTCGACAGTTAATTGAATCAAGGGTTGTCACACCCTTAAATCCGCATAAAATCCTGATAAGATTTTGGCGTCAACAAATATCCCGAAAATTACGCTCAAAAGGTCGTAATCACGGGACATATATGATATGCCCCGTCAAATCTCCTAGGCATAATAACTAGGACAACACACCCGAAATTGACCCGTAAACACCATCACTAGATCCAAGCAACGCGTTAACCCGAGTGAGTTCCATTCAAACACAACCTAATATAAATTAGCTAGAAAGCATCGTTAAAATGTGGTAAATGAAAGCCTGTAAATAAAGACGGTAAATTTATACTAGAAAGAAAGTAAAGAAAGAATGTAAACCTAAATTATAAAGATTGTAAATTAACTATAAAGCAAGAAATGAAGAAATACAAACTATATTTATTGGTAGGGAAGATGAATAGTGTCACTTACAAACCCTAAAGGGTGTCAATCCAAAATAGGAAGAATAATAAATCTTCAAAAACCCAAACCCTAACCTACCACTCTCTAAAAGCTAATATATGAATGTATATCTGATAATGAAACAAATTGGTTTATATAGTAAGTTACAAAAGAAATAAAAGAAAAAGAAAATAAAAAGAAAGGAGAGCAGAATATCTAGCATAACCGGTCGACCGGTTGCAGGGGCGCGATTGACCGGTCCTTCATGTGTAAGCCCACTGTCTCCTTCCCACGGCAAAAACACAAACTGCGGTTGACCGGCCTCCTAGGCGCGATTGACCGATACTCTGTTTTCTGGCCTCCTTTGGTCATTACATGGAAGAAAAGGTTGATTACAGAAACGGCTATAACTTCACCGTCCGAGCTCCAAACGATGCACCGTTTGCAGCCATGAGAAGCTTGCTCGATGAACTACGCATCTGTAGAAATTCCATGATCCGAAGATGAAATGTGAATTGACTAAAATGCCCTTGAAGTAGCATTCAACGATGGAACTTCTCCGAAATGCAACGGATCCTCACTTTTAGCGTTCTAATACCTACGAAAGCACAATTAACCCCTGCAAAACATGTATATATCCAAATCCAAGGTTGTCTGGTTAATGAGCACAAATATAGGAATTAAGGACCGTAAAAGCGCTAGAATGCATAAAGATAACGGGCAAAAATATGCAATATTTGATACGAATCACACCCCCTAACTTAAACATTGCTAGTCCCTAGTAATGAAACAAACAAAACCAGTCCACAGAAGGTCGTACAAGATGTATATATGCATCGAAATATAAATTCCACTTTCGTAGGGAGCACGATTGCATTTAGCATATGCAATCAGCCGTTAAATGCCTAGGTCACCCTAGTGGATGAGTGTCGTCTCGTGAGGGTTTTCAGGGATGATACCCATAATATCACATGGTTTCCTCAAAATATGCCCAACCAAACATGCGACAAGCCCAACAATGGAGAACAATATTTCATACGCATTATTAGCAAATTGAATGAATTCAAACAAAATTCCAAATCATTAACATTATAGAATGCACCTCATAGAATTGAAACCTCAAAATGTGGGAGAGGGAGCGAGCACATGCAAAGTCTGATTTGGCAAAAACTTAAATAAATCGGATACTAAACAAAGCAAGCATATATTCAATCCTCACGGGCATTACACTCATCAAGTGAATTCACTCGAAACAGGGAGGTAACACAAGGGACATGCGGGCATAAAGAGTAAATGTAAATGGAAACTAGGCCGCACACATGTCACAAATGAATAACGCTATATATAAACTGAAAAATTGTAATCTCAATGAAAGATACCGCTCATTAAAAGAGGCGAAATGTATTTTCACAGATTATCAAAACTATTATGACTTTTAAATTACATCAACCTAAGATCACACAGGACTTTACTATGGTTGTAATGTAGGCTAGGCTAGGGTACGAAATGAAGGAATGTATGTACAGATTCAAAGTGTTCGGGATGAAAACTCGGGATAATGGGAAAATGCGGGCAATATCAAAATTGGAAAACAAGTTCCAAAACAAGCATTAGATATATCATCGGGGAGAGTAAACAAAGCTTATTGAACTATATACACAATATTTATAACTTTCTCTTTCTTTTCTTTTCTTTTCTTTTCTTCTTTTTCTCATCTTTTCTTTTCTTTTGTTTTCTTTTGCTTTTTTCTTTCTCTTTTTCATCACTTTTTTCACATCTCTTTCTTTTCTTATCAAGCTCTCATATGCCTAAATTGCAACCGACATACAACAACATCATTCAATCCCAAGAAACATTCCAAACAAAAGTATGAAAAGTGTATGTATGGGCTAAAACTCCAATGTAGAGTTGGTATGGGATTTTGGGTTATGAAATGATAGGCTATATTTAGGCTCAAAGGGGGTAACGAGGGTAAACATATAAGGGTCAGGTCAAGGTCAATATGGGTGATATAACAAAGAATGTCTATGATCATTTCACAAAGTTTATGCAATTCTCGAGTCAAAATAATATATGAAAATCATGATCAAGTAAGACATTTCAAGTATGAACTCAATTAATGAATGATCAAATGAAAGAATAGAGAGATTACCAACGAATTCAAAGTTTTCAATGAGAAAAGAATAGTGTATACACTCACAAATGACAAAAGGTACAAAGCTTACTCGGTGTAAGTATATACAATGCAACAAAAGATTATCGAGTTATAAAAATCTTAAACCAAATCAATAGAACAATAAAAGTGCATGTGCTCATGGGATTAAAGTTTAATTCATGAAGTTATTCATAATATCAATAATTGAGACTAAAGTCTAATAACTTCTAAAATCGAGAACATGCATCATTGGGTTGTCTATTGGATCGGGAAATTATTGAAATTTATCATCGAAAACAAAGGCAAAAAGCCCAATAAAGGAGAAAAAGAAAGAAAATCTTTTTGAAATTTTCAATTTTTCTAAGAAAAGCATACTAAGTAACTAACATGTGAGCAAAAACATGGATTAAATAATGAAATGGATAGAATATCCCACACCCACTAACTTAAAACTTGACATTGTCCTCAATGTACATTAAGAACCAAGTTAAAGAGAGGAAACGAGTGATATTACCCAAAATCGGGGTGATCCCCATAAGAACAAGTCCAAAGAATCTACAAACCAAGTTAGTACCGAGCTAGCAAAAACAAATAACGAAAAGTTAAGTAATTACACTAGACTAAATTAAAAAGAATGGAAAAAATAAAAGGAAAGAATAAAAAGCTAACTATATACAACCTACTATTTTGGCTTCACACTAACTATACACTAGAAGTCTAAATAACTGAGGGTCCACCGTGAAAACGATTTGACTCTGGAGGATAACCAGTGTACCCTCACTCTCAAGCATGCCTTCCAAAAAATATGAATTTCGTTTGAACAACGGAAAGCATGTGTAAGGCGGAAGAAATGAACCATCGCCAATTAAAATTTTTAGAGGGACGATGGGGGGTTTGGATTGAATGGGTGACAAAAACATGTGGGGACCGAGAAAATCAGAATATCATCCCAAAGATTTTGAAATTGTAATGGGAGGCGGCGCACACGAAGGCAAAGATGTGATCGTGGAAGGCGGCTCGAGCAAGTACTCCTCATTGATGAAAAGGTTTAAAACATTAAAGTTTGAAACCGAATCACCGGGTACTTGTGACGGTGTTATAATAGAGAATGAAAAAGGGGATGAAAGAAATTCAATATCATGAGATGAATCATCATCGCATTAAGATTGAGTTTCGAATGAAATAATATCATTTTCAATGAAATGTTCTTCTTTGGGAGCCAAAGAAGAAATCATTTATTACAAATAGATATTACGTCATTTTCATCCTCACTTTTAATATCTATTATGCAATGGGCAAAATCTAGAATGGTTTGTTCCAAAGTAGGTAAAAGTACCTCATTTGGTTCAAAACATTCGTCGACTTGGAAAGTCTCGGAAGAAAAATCGTCGTCGGACTCAAATAATAAATTCAATTCTTGTTCCCACAAACGATTTTCTTCCTGATAACGATTTCGAATTTTCTCATTTTCATACATACGCAAGCCCTCACCGAATGTCATGGGTCGAGGTGCGGATGCATGAAAATGTGAACTTTGAAAATTATCATCGTACTTAAACGAAAACTCATTATTATAGGAATTTTGAAAACTATTGCAATTCATTTCAAAATTCCTATTATAAGGAGGTAAAGGCCCAAAATCGTTGTCATCATCATCAAAATTCCAATAAACCAAGTTTTGACTTTCGTTATAGTCCCCCAAAGTCATATTTGAATTTGTTATACTTTGGGATTCTAAGTATTCACCGAAAGTCATAAGATTACGAGCATTTTGAGAATTATAACAATGATTATCGAAAGAATTGGAATAAGACATGCTTACCCCAAAAATGGCTCAAGTGGAGAATTCCACAAAGTAGGTGCGCGCGGGAAATTCGAGCGTTTCTAGGTGCTCAAATGTGGAAGTCCTGTAAAAAGATTAGAAAACAATACAAATAGAAAGAAAATACTATGAAATACTAAATCAAATAAAGTCTAAAACAAACTAGTCCCCGGAAACGGCGTCATTTTGATTGAGTGCGAAATGTGCGCGCGTGTAAGGTGCGCAATCGTTGTTTTCATTTCACCTACTCAATACAAACAAACCAAAATTACGACTATACTTGCGAGGCAAGCAAAGTGGTAAGTCGGGTATCGAAAATTCACAGAGACGAGTTGCTAGAATTTAAGTGATTTAATACTTCGAAATAAAAGTGAAAAAGGTGATTACAAACTAAAAAGGAAAAGATTCAAAAAAGGGAAATGTTATTCTAGGCGAGGGTATTGAAACTAGATTAAGAAAGCAAGTAAAAATATAGGTTGCGTCGAATATCCCTCCCTAGAGTTAATTTGTATAAAATGGTTAAATGGGTCGACAAGTTATTACCAATGCGTCTCGTTTCGACAGTTAATTGAATCGAGGGTTGTCACGCCCCTAAATCCGCATAAAAGCCTAATAAGATTTTGGCATCAAGAAATATCCCAAAAACTACACGCGCAAGGTCGTAAGCACGGGACATATATGATATGCCCCGTCAAATCTCCTAGGCGTAATAATTAGGACAACGCACCCGAAATAGACCCGTAAACACCATCACCAAAGCCAAGCAACACGTTAACCCGGGTGAGTTCCATTCAAACACAACCTAATTTAAATTAGCTAGAAAGCATCGTAAAAATGTGGTAAATGAAAGCGCGTAAATAAACGTGGTAAATTTATACTAGAAAGCAAGTAAAGAAAGCATGTACACCTAAATTAGAAAGCCTGTAAATTAACTAAAAAGCAAGAAATGAAGAAATACAAACTATATTTATTGGTAGGGAAGATGAATAGTGCCACTTACAAACCCTAAAGCAAAGAGGAAGAAGAGGAACTCTTCAAAAACCCAAACCCTAACCTACCACTCTCTAAAACCTAATATATGAATGTATATCTGATAATGAAACAAAATTGGTTTATATAGTAAATTATAAAAGAAATAAAAGAAAAAGAAAGGAGAGCAAAATATCCGGCATAACCGGTCGACCGTTCCTTCATGTATAAGCCCACTATATCCTTACCAAGGTAAAAATACAAACCGCGATCGACTGACCACCTGGGCGCAGTCGACCGGTACTCTGTTTCTGGGCTCCTTTGGTCATCACATGAAAGAAAAGATTGATTATGGAAATGGCTATAACTTCAACATACGGACTCCAAATGACGCACCATTTGCGGCCACGCGAAGATTGCTCGATGGACTAAGCATCCGTGGAAATTCCATGATCTGAAGATGAAATGTGAATTGACTAAAATGCCCTTGAAGTAGCATCCAACAATGAAACTTCTCCGAAATGCAGCGGATCCTCACTTTTAGCATTCCAATACCTACAAAATCACAATTAACCCCTGCAAAACATGTATATATCCAAATCCAAGGTTGTCTAGTTAATGAGCACAAATATAGGCATTAAGGACTGTAAAAGCGCTAGAATGCATAAAGATAACGGGCGGAAATATGCAATATTTGATACTAATCAGGGGGATGTTAGAGTTAATGGAGAAATAGTTATACAAATATGACACATCATATATGATTGATATTTTCTAATAACAGACAAACACTACAAGAAGTATGGTCTTTATCAAGGAAAATAATCTTTTTTATCAATACTAATTCGTTGTTAAATATATTTACCAATGAAATAATTTCCTGCAGCTTTTATTGCATTATCCAAATTGCTATAGATATTTAGAAACGAAATCTTCTGATTGTTGTTGAATATATTTTCCAATGGATTGGTTAGTTGCAAAAGACTATGAGTTTAGTTGCAAAAGAGTTTCCATATCATTGGTAAAAATTCTTTTGTAAGAAATCTTTCGTTGCAAACTATACTAATGTTGCGTTGCAAAAGATATTATGAGAGGAACAAAATCCCTTGCTAAAGATCATTTTGTTGTTGCTAAAAACTATTTTCTAACATAGTTTTTTATTGCAAAAATAAATAGTTTTGGTTACCAAAAAATACTCCTTCCTTCAACAATATTGCTTTTGCAACAATTATTTTGTAGCAAATTATTTAGATATTATTCTGCAATAGATTTTTGGAGACTACTAAAATCCCTTGCTAAAAGTTATTATGTAGTTATAATAGATAACAGATTAATTTGGCCAACGCAATTTAGCATCTTTTCTTTTCCTTGCTAAAAATATTAAATTAATTGCAAAATGTTTTTAATGATTAATAGAATTCCTTGCTAAAAGTTATTTTTGGTTGTAATTTATTATTAAATATATTATGTATATATTCGTAAAGAAAATGTATTTTGGTTAACAAAAGTATTTTTGGTACATTAGACTTTTTAAAATGACTAATTTTGAACAGTAAATGTTAACGAACGTAAAATAAATAAGAGATTCAAGTAAATGTTCATAATTTAAAGACGATATATTATATCCAAAACATATATGAGCTATTGTTTACAAAGTTATAGAGAAGTTTAAAAACATAAAAAAATCAATAAGACCCAAAATCAATTAAACTATTTTTCTCAATTTCGAAACAAAAATATTAAATCAACCCTTATGATCATGGAAGTGGATCCGAGGAGAGTGAAGATTCTTCAACACGCCCATCTTTCTCTAGTTGTAATGCCTGATTCATGCTAGCCATCATTGACACAAGACCTTTGACAAGGATCTTTAAATCTAGTATCTTTGTTTTCTACTTTTTTTTTATCCATATCGAAACTTTGTACACATAATGTTTTCAAAGGTCGAGGGCCATCACCAAGACTTTTCACATACCTGGACCTCTTTTTCAATAATTTTTCTCAAATTAAAGACTCTTTTGAATTCTCCGAGCTCTGTTGCAATTAAATCATTTCATTCCATAAAGAAAAAGAATAAATGTTATAAAGGTATAAATCAACCATTTTTAGAACACTTCTTACTTTTAGACAATTTTGATAGATTTTCCGTTATTTATTCTTAAAAGTCAACCTGTTTTAACTTTAAAATCAACTTAATAACACAAATATAGACACAACTATATCATCAAAGTTTTACTTCCATTGATTTCAATATAAATAAACTCATAATGCAATTCAACATCTTTAAAGTTCCCCAAAATTATGTCCTCAAAAAGGTTAAATTTCAACATAAATATACATACATAGTCAGACTCAACTTCTTCACTAATCCACCCCTTTTCTTTTGTGCAATCTGGGTCATGAAATATTTCAATTTGGCCTTTCGGCTCACCTTCATGTTTGCTACCATCCTATTATCACATAAAAAATGTTGCATAATTACATGTATTCACATAAAACAACCATGACACAAATATGGAAGATACAGAAAAGATTTTATCCCACCGTGATGAACATACTTATTCTTTGAGCGGCTAGTAGAGCAAGCATCTGATTTTTGCTACAACAAAATTATTTATTTTATGCTAATTTACTAAAATATAAGATACAAAACAAACAATTTCAACTTTCAAAAATTAACGTTGTGTCAATAGTAATTCTTACCTTGAATCCATCACTACTAAAATATGAGAATAGAAAGTACCAATCTTTGTATTTTTCAACACTATCAGGTTTGTTTTTTTCTTATCTTCAATATTAAACAATTGAGCAAAATGGTTCTTTTACGTATTACGAAACCCACTGTAACGTGAAGACATAAACATATGCAGATATCTTATAACCTCCGGAGTGGTGACGTCTAAGTCAAATTAAAATTGGATAAGTTATAAGGAATTAGAAATATTAAACCAAAATAACTTTTTATATAGCATAGATGAAGAAAATAAATAGACTAAAATATGATCAATCAATGATGTCTGCTCTTTCTCCTCAACACGGTCCCACTTATCCACTATAAATACGACAAAATTTCATATAATAAAGCCAATCTCATTAGCTAAAGAGTTTGTAGTTTAACCAATTGGTTTTATGTTAAAAAAAATCCTATTAAATTGGAATTTTATACACCCCAAACTTTCTAATAACACTATCGATTTCCATCCTACGTGGTCTACCACGAAATTTTTTCATACAAGTGGAGGTGGATTCTGCAATAATGAACAAACACCACATCTAACTTAAAAGTTAGAATGCACATTTAACATGGAACAATATGTAATAGGCTTTATACTAACTTAACATCTAAATCCTAGTATACAAATATTTGTGAACCAGCTTCATGAACAAATTCCATTTAATATATACACATGTTGGCATAGTATAAAAGCAAATGAACATAGAATATACGCAAATAATTAATAGTAAGCACACGGTTTGTCCTGATTTGTAATCATGTACTAGTATTAGTAACCTGATTGAATTATATTCTAATAATACATATCGAAACTATATATCCTAAAGTGTGCAACTACAGTACACATATGAATTATCACAACAAGTGGTAATAGCTTTATATAGGCTTAAATTGAAGGCTTGTATAGGCTTCTGAATTATGAAAATCTCTGAATTATCACAGCCAACTCAGACTAATATAGACAGTCTTTAACAACTCACTCTTATCCAATCTTACACAATTCAGTATAGATAGTCATAAACAGTCTTAAATCCATTAGAACTAAAATTTCAATCTTAGGGTGTGCTTGATCGACATGGAAATTTTTTCCATGGAAAATAGTTATTTTGACTCATGTTTTGACTTTGTAATATATTGATTGTGAATACTTCATATAAGAGAGACACTCATTCACATAACAAGTGCTTCATCTCAAACCTCATATTTAGTGGGAAATATTTCTTATGCATCCACTAAAGAATTATTTTCCACAAAAAATAGAAAAAGTAAGACCAAAAACTTATATTTTTCCACTTATTCTCCAACTTTTCATCTAAATGAACTATTTTTCACGCATTTTTCATGATTGTAATCAAACACACCCTTAATGTATTTAAGACGGTCTTAAAAGTACTATTACAATCCAACAGTTTTAATGGATCTAAGACAGTCTTAAAACTGCTATAGGCAATCTATAGTATTCTATACTAGTTCAAGGATCTATATTAGTTTAAGGAATTTAATTATTGCTTGGGTTGATTATAAAATCAAAATAAAAAGTTTAAAAGTTTTCCCAAGTTATTTGGGGTTTTAACCTGAAAGAAAAATAAGGAGGTAGCTTTACAACAATGACATCTGGATGCAACAATGACCGTTGAGTTGTAAACAAAAAGTCATGTGTTTTTTGACTAGAGTATTATTATAATTCGTTACAGAATAGGAACAACAAATTGATTCAGATCTCAGTTAGATATTTCCCATGAATGAGTAAAAAAGTCTTTAAGATGTGATGATAAATAGTTATCCAACAAATTTTTGAATCACATTTAATGAAGCTAATTTGATATGTAATATATGATTATATATGGCCACTCCTTTAGTGGTGATATTATATATCTAGAAGACAGACTATGTAATCAAATTATTCTCAATGGGAATTCACCCCACCTGCATAAGCCTCCTTATTTTGTCAATACAAGTACAAACCTTTTTTAGTCCCTACAACTTTCGTCAATACATACAACCAATCATATCTATATTTGCATGAAGTATGCCCAAGAGTGTATATATCTTGATGCAAATACTAGATATTTTTGGTGATTTGGATTTCAAACATCATTTATTTTGTTCTATTTTGGTTTGCTACCAATTTTTAGATCTTTAAAAACCATACTTTATTTTGCAAACATTAGCTTGTTACTTGAAGAAATAAGAAACAAATTGGAGCAATCAAAGGCATGTATCGTAAAGATTTGATAAATATGGATAAAAAACTACATAATATAAAAGATCAATCATTTTCTACGAATTTGATAAAGTTTATTCTAAAAAATAAGGAAGAAAGGAACATAACTCAAAATAAAGTTAAAGTTAAATTTGGCTCCAATTTTGATTGTTAATTTTAGAACTCAAAATAAGGAAGAAAGGAACATAACATGTAAGAAAGGTAAAGTATCTAATTCTATGAAATGATATCTATAGACACCTAATCCTAGTAGCCCCAAAGTACCTTATTAGGTCCCTAACACTTCTCCTCCCTTTATAGACACTAGGTCTTACTCCGTGTATTTATCTAGAGGCCACCGGGAGATTTTGAACCCAATTTTACTCTGGTCAATTCTACAACCTGAGTGAAGCTCAATAAAACATATTAGGGCTATAAATTCCCTTTCCAATGGTCCATACCTTGCAGATTGACGTCATGGTTCGCACGAACAATACTTTTTACTCTGAGAACTGATCCGAAGGGCACTGGTGCTTTCAGGCCCCATTTAACTCTGTTGAAATCCTCAACCAGATTAAAGCTGAATGAAATCTCACAGATCTTTGAATCCTCTTTCTAACAATTTATATCTTGCGCAAATCAGCCTCATGATTTGAACGAATAATCCTCTTTACTCTGAAAGGCCACGAAACACTTCCAAGCCCCATTTGACCTTGGTCAAGTATCCGTATCGAGAAAAGCTCAATAAAATCTCATAATGCTCTGAATACGATTTCCAGCAGTCTAGTCCATGTGCAAATCAGCCTCATGGTTTGCCCGAACGACCCTTTTTACTCAAAAAATCCCCCGTTTAAAGACCATCGAGTGCTTTCGAGCCCTGTTTGACTTTGGTAAACTCCCAAACCCGAGAGTGGATAAATGGTTTCGTGAAGGGATCTGAATCCCCTTTCTAAGGTCCCGATTGTGTGTGATTTGGACTTAGGGTTTGTATTTTATGCTCTTTTTTTTAAAAAGTCCGTTCTGGACTGCCTATAGGCACCTACCTATTGGTAGGCTATACATTCCTTGGCCAATAAAGAAGGCATTGTGCCGATAACTAGGCTAGGGTCCATGACGATCAACACCCCACTAAATCCTAAATTGGCACTATTTAAGGAGGCCATGACCTTACTCATAGGGATCTCTTTTCAGCAATCAGAAACATTCTCTCGAAATCAGAGCGTCGTCATTCCCAAAAAAACCATTTTTCAACATTATCTCTATTTCTCTTACCTCACTTTCCTACCACTTTTGGCCATTTACCTCACCCTACTTCACCACCATTATATCACCATAAAACCAGCCTAATCTCCTTCAAAAATCAGTAGTAAAGTCTTTTAGGAGATCTATTCCCACTCTTTTCTAGTTTAAAAAACTAACATTATTTACTCACTTTGTTCCCACTATTTTTTTATATCTTTTAGTCTTATTTTTTTTTATCTCACATCAAATAATACCCTTTTTATTAGTAGTATTCACATAAAATATTTTCATAAAAATCCAAAAAGATAAAAAAGAGGGTTGTGCTTGTAAACTCCAAAAGTAAGATTCCCTTTTTCCCCACTTTTACACTTGAGCACGCTTTCTTCAAAACTATTCAAAGGGGGGGGGGGGGGGGGTATTAAATTTGGGTCTATGAGTTAAACTCCACCCCTATAACGTATCAAAATATGTGGACTTTGATTCCCCCTGAGCTACGTAGGCGTTCCGGGACAATCTTGGGATTCGAGTTTTATATTTTCTTATTTTGTGCTTTTATACTCTCATGTATTTATTTTGTGACTCATGAACTCCCATATATTTATGTCCCGTTCGACATGCACATTCTCTTTTCTATAGAAAACCCTAAACCCTAAATTTGATGGGCACTCGCATTATATGTTTGTCATTTCTGGGTGCACTCCTTAGGAGGATTCCTCTCCAAATTTCCATGATGTGAGTCAGATGATTTTCTTCTCCCATTATTCACATTAAACATATGTACACACACATCATGCTTTGGAGAAAAGGAGAATATTAACATATCCCATGAGAGACTGAAAGGGCGAAATGGATGAATAACACCTTCCCATTCTATAACTTAGTCCCCGGACCCTTGATTCATTTGGTTTCATATGCATATGTATGACCTCGATGTCGTTCTCTTGACATGAATATATTTCTTTTGCTTGATTTTATCAAAATAGGCTGGCGACTTGATTCTTTCATGTTATCCCATTTTTTATGATGACCAATTTATATCCTAGGCATCCCGCAAAGATACCAGCGCGAGCGGTGGAAAGAAAACTCCTATATCCTTGAATGACACGCATGTGCATGATGGGAAGAGAGGGTGAGTTCTCTAGTTATTCCCTTCCCATATCGATTTCGGGGTCTACTCGTATTAGAGGAATCCTACCTGGATGTCCACAGTGGCGACTCCATAAGGGACCCTATTAGAGGATTAGCCTCTATTTTAACATGTGTATTCTTTCTTTGCGCGCCTACTTTTCTATATGTCTACATATCCTTAACTTGTATGTTCTCCTTACTCTTACGCTTACAACTTGTATATATATCTCATTCTTCTCATTATGATTATCTCTACTATGCTATTTTCTTACCACATGTATATATAACCTACCTATCACATACTCACTATTTACTTGTATATGTTCACCATGTTTCACCCTATGCTCACTTATATATGTCCACCATATTCACTTACCACACTCACACTCGTATATAGTCTCATTTATACTTATATGTTTCACACACCTCTTATAGATTGTCCTTGCTTAGCTTCACCAGCACACACCTTCACTTTTTTTCTCACTTATATATATCTCCATGCCCACTTACACCTGTTTCACGTACCACTTGTAGATTATCCATGTTTAGTCTCACTAATACACACTTCCACATTCTTTTCACTTGTAAATATTCCCATGCTTTTCTCACTCACACGATTCCCATATCACTCTTTCACCTTACACATATACCTCACTAACTTGTATATTCACATGCCTCACAATCTATATCTATCACCACACTTTTTATAGTCTTTATGATCTATGTATACACTTGCTAGTTTTTCTTTCTATCATTATCCCCCTTATCTCATGCTTATTGTATGTTCTCTCTCATAATGGTAGTATTCCCTTTATTTGGCATACATAAAGCTCTCCACAGGATACTAATTAAGATTCATGCATTTTTTGTACACTACATCACTTGAGCATGGCAATATTGACCAAAAACTTTTCCCCGAGTTAGGGGGGACTTCTAATGGGTGCCTATACTTTGGGGCTCCATTGATCTAAGTGATATGATTCCCACCTTTGAGTGGCTTAGTACCTTCAATGTATATCGAACGGTTCCACCTGCATCATACCTCTTGACCGAACTCACGACGATAGATATATATCAGGGAACTCGTTCACATAGGTCGAGTATATTGAGTTCTCTTTCACATGTACCGTCCCCATGATATATATTGTGAGGCAATTCACTTACATTTAGGTATATCAAATGCCTTGTCCATGAATACCGATGAATTATTTTCCTTATGGGAAATAAGTATATCATGCCGTTCCACTAACCCTCAAATGCATCAACCTCATATCGGTGTCTACCATAAGACACTCATACTTAGTTTTCCGATTACAATGATAAACTCTGTCGAAATTTCTGGTTACCATACCGTTTGAATGTTCCCTCTATTTCACCCATTGTTAAAACATGACCCTATTCATGAGCTCCAAAACAAGTCAAACCATGTCTTGCATCTTATTACCAATCTTTTCCCTAGGATCGGGTCTTGTCCGACATTTTACTTACATTTTAGGCAAACCTAACACAAGTGGAAACTAATAATAATAACCATGCTGAGGATTTTCCCTTTTTTCTTTTTTTTTTAAAAATATATACCAAAAACACATCTTCCCCCTTTCAAAAGAAAATACCAAAAATATTACTCTTTCCCTCAAAATAAATCAAAATCATTTTCCCTCTCAAGTGTGATCCCGTACCCTGATTTTGGCCTGACTTCTTATTGGCTCCGATCTTCCATCAAACCACCCTGAAGCTCCACTGCTTACTTTGCTACTTCCACCGAGTTTGAGAAGTACCTCTGCAAGTTATTCATGGAGAACTTGGACTACGATTTGAATGTTTAACCAGATCTGATGATCATCCTATCTGATGATCATCCTAACCCAACTCAATACCAAAATTGACAATGATGAGGAAAAACTCGTACGTCTGTGTAGATGTGCAAATCGTTATCAATGGCTTCAGACCGCCATGCAAAAAACCTAAATTTTAACAAACGTTAATTGATTTATTAATTCTAAAATAAAAGTGTAAAAGGTGATGGTGGTTTAAAAGGTAAAAAATAATTCAAACTAGACAAAAACAATAAAACAGGACTAGGGTCACATCCCTGCCGTGGGCTAAACAATGCATAAAAAGGTTTTCGGTTCGAAAACATTTAATCGGGCATATTCAATTAATTATAAACATCAAACATGAAGAAAATTAATTCAAAAATGAAAGCTTAAACATTTAATCGAAAATGGTCACACATGAATTAATTTCCTATTATCGCTTTAAATACTAACGTTGCGTGACAACGAAAGTTAAACGCATAATATTCCAACTTTAATACACGAGGTTTCAATTAAACGCATTTTGATCCAAAACCTAGATTTCAAAGCTCAAGACCCATTAATGATGGAAACATGATCCCAACCCTTAAGCTAGCTACAAGACATTATTAAAGAAAGAAATAAACCTAATTAACCAAAAAAATAACTAATTAACCAACAAAAACTAAATGCAAGTCAAGAAAATATGAGACATGAAAATAAATAAAGTAAATAAAGCAAAAAGTAAGTAAAGAAGACAATAAATAGTAAAATCTACTTACATAAATGTGTATTAACCCTAAGAGGTGAAGGATTTGATGGATCTCAACAACAAACCCATAAAAATAAACAAAAAATATAGATAGTTATAAAACAAAAAAAGTCTTGCTTATATACTACGTGGAAATAAAAATAAAACAAAAAGAAATGAAAAGGAGCAAAGTGCCAAAAATCTGCAGTGACCGGTCGACCGCGACAAGGGGTCCGATCGATCGCGGCTAAGGAAGAAAGTTGTTGTCTTGTATCATAGGCTTATTCTGATTCACCGATCGACCGGGGTCCCAAAGCTGGTCGATCGATCCCTTGTTTTCTTGGAAACTTTGGCCTATTATGAGGAGATAAGGTGCTTTATAAAATCGGCTCTAACTTCTTCATCCGAACTCAAAACGACGTGCTGTTTGCGGCCACGCGAAGCTAACTCAATTAACTATGCTTACATGGAATTCTATTAAGTTGAAAATGAAGTATAAAATTATTAAAATAACCTTAAAATTGAGTCACACGAAGAAACTTCCTCAAAATGCAACCAATTCGAGCCTTAAGCATTCCAATACCTATAAAAGCGCAATTATACCTCGCAAAACATATAAACATACAAAATAGAGGTTGTCTGGTTAACGAGCATAAAAATAGGCATAAGAAACACAAAAGTTTTACAATGCATAAAGATAAATGGCACAAATATGCAATATTCATGACATGACACACCCTCTAACTTAAACATTGCTAGTCCCTAGTAATGAAACAAAACAAAGGCAATGCAAAACTTATTTGTGCATAAAAATATAAATGCCACTTTCATAAGGAACAAGATTTCATTTAACATATGCAATAAGCCATTAAATCCCTAGGTTACCCTAGTGGACGAGTCTTATCTCTTGAGGGTTTTTAGGGATGAAACCCATAAACATCATAGTTTTCTCAAAATGTATGCCCAAGCAACATGCGACAAGTCCAACAATAATGAAAAATATTTTAAACACGCTATTAGCATAGCGATTGAATTCACTTAAAAGTCCATATTATTAACATTATAGAATGAACTTCGTAGAATTGAAACCTTAAAAGTGGAAGTAAAAGTGAGAACATGCAAAGTATGATTTGACAAAACGTTTACAAACGAGATAAGCATTAAAGCGTGCATATATGTCAATCCTCACTGGTGTATGCACTAAACAAATGAAATAACTATGAGTGGGAAGTAGTACACGGGACATATGGGCATAAAAAGTAAATAAATGGAAACTAGGACGCACACATGTCACTAATGAAGAATGCTATGTATAAAATGAAATATTTGCAATCTCAATGAAAGATACTGTCATTAAAGGAGGCAAAATGTATTCTCATAGATAATCAAAACTATTATGACTTCCGAATAAAATTCACCCTAGGATCACATTTAAATTTTATAGGGTTGTAATGTAAGTTTGGTGTTAAGGTTAGGAAATGAAAGGAATATGTACGGATTCAAAGGTGTTTAGGGATGAAAACTCGAGATAATGGAGATTTGCGGGAAATTTCGAAAATTGGAAAATGATTTCCATAGAAAGCATTAGATATGAAATTGGAGAGTAACAAGGATTATGAAACACTATATACATCATATACAAACTTTCTCTTTCTCTTTCTTTTCTTCTTTTTTTCATATTTTTCTTTTGTTTTCTCTTTCTTTTTCACTTTTTCTTTTCTTTTTCACTTCTTTCTTTCTTCACTTTTCTCACTCTCACGTGCTTAATTGAAACCACATAACAATAACATCATTCAATCCCAAATCAAATTCCAAACAAAGGTATGCAAGATAATATATATGGTATATAACTCCAGTGTGGAGTTGGTTATGAGATTTTGAATTATGAATCGAAAGGCTATATTGTGGCTCAAAGGAGTTGACAAGGGAATTATATAAGGTGAGGTCAAGGTCAATATGGGTGATATAACAAAGATATCCTATGATCATTTCATAAATTTTACACAATTCTCGAGTCAAAACAAAATTTGAAAATCATGATCAAGCAACACATTTCAAAATATGAACTCAAATAATGAACAATCAAATGAAAATTACCGATATAACTCATGTTTTCAAGGAGGAAAGAGTAGTTTATAAACACTCACAAATAATGAAAAGCACAAAGCTCATACAACAAAATATTACCGAGTTATAAACACCTTAAACCAAATCATTAAAACACTAAAAGCGCATATGCTAATGTGATTAATGTTTAATTCATGAAGTTATTCATAATATCAATGATTTGAGGACTAAAGTCTAATAACTTGTAAAATCGAGAACATGCATCATTGAATTGTCTATTGGATCGTGCATTTATTGAAATGTATCATCAGAAACAAAGGCAAAACTCCAAACAAAGGAGAAAAAAGAAAGAAACTATTTTTGAATTTTTTAATTTTTTACAACAAAGCATGCTTAGTGAATAACATGTGATCAAATCAATGGAACTAACAATGAATGGTTAAACTATCCCATATCCCCTAACTTAAATATTGCATTGTCCTCAATTCAAATCAAGAACACAGCATAAAGAGAGGAAAAGAAAGATATTACCCAAAATGGAGCGATCCCTGATAAGTATAAGTCCATTGAATCTACAAAACATGTTAAAACTAAGCATAACAAAAAGAATAACAAACGTTTTAACTAATTACACTAGATTAAAATTGAAAGGAGATAAAAAGAAAGAAAGAAAGAAAATTAATTATTTACTAGCTACAATTTTAACTTCTAACTAACTACACACTAGAAGTCTAAATTTTTTAGGGTCCACCCAAAATACGATTTGACTTTAAGGGATTAATGGTGTACCCTCCATTGAATGCATGCATCCCCAAAAATAAGAATTTCATTTGAACAACGAAAGGCATGTGTAAGGTGTAAGAGATGAACCATCACCAATTAAAAATTTTAGTGGGGGTGATAGGGGGTTTGGATACTAAGGGGGACAAGAATAAATTAATCTTAGTAAAATTAAAATCATATTCCCAAGGTTTTTAAATTGGAAGGGGAGGTGGGGCAAGTGCAAGTGAATAGCCGATGAGATGAAGAATCTAGCATTCCCGTTCAACAATCTAGTCAAAGTCCTCAAGACTTTCAATCGATTCTTGTGATCAATTTAATGGTTCAAAAATAGTATGGAATAAAGAAAAGGAAGGACCTTCAACCTGAAAAGAATTAGAAATATTAATAAGAGGTTTAAATTTGAAAGTTCTTGGATTACTCTCAATTATTTCTTCCTCAAAAAGGGGTACAGGTAAAATGGAAGTTTCAACCTCAATCGAGCTTTGTGAAGAAGAATTAAGCTCATCGAGTTGGCCATTTATTTCTAAAGACTTATCTTTAAGAATCTCAGATTGGTCATTTAATTTCTTAAAATCTAACTCATGATCAAAACAGCAAGAAGACATGAAATCTTCTTGGGAGGTTTGATCATATCCATACGATTCCCTGCTTCCCAAATTACCTTCCCCAGGCGATGAGGGATTACTTACAAATTCTTGAAGTTCACGCTCAAGTCATTTAATTTCAAGAATTGCAAGGCATTCTCGCATAGTCATGGGAGTGTAACTTGGAAAACTATTCTCATAAAAACTAAGGTTATCTAAAGAGTTATAATGAGATATTTCAAATTAGACAATTCAAAAACGCGACAAGCACCAAAATTTCAAGATTCTCGAATCAATTTAGCACAAGTAAAAAAGAAAGGGAAAATAAAGAATACATTTGTATGAAAAAAGAATATTGCGAAATAATAAAAGAATTACAATCTATAAAAAATACTCCCCGACAACGATGCCATTTTGATGAGGCGAAAACTGCGCGTCTGTGTAGATACGAAAATCGTTATTATCTGCTTCCCACTCTAATGCAAAAAATCTATACTTTAACTACACTCAAATGGAGTATAGCGGCTAGTCTGGGTATCGAATATCCACAGGGAATGTTTGACAGACTTTAATTGATTTATTACTTCTAAAATAAAAGTGTAAAAGGCGATGGAGGTTTAAAAGGGAAAAAAAAAGAAAAAAAGTAATTAAAACTAGACAAGAACAATAAAACGGGACAAAGTCCACATCCCCGCTGTGGGCTAAACAATGCGTAAAAATGATTTCAGTTTGAAAACATTTAATCTATCATATTCAATTAATTATAAACATCAAACATGAAGAAAATTAATTCAACAATGAAAGATTAAACATTTAATCGAAAATGGTCACACATGGATTAATTTCAAATTATCGCTTTAAACACTAACATTTTGGGGGAAAGAAGTTAAACGTATAATATTCCAATTATAATACAAGATGTTTCAACTGAACACATTTTGACCCAAAATAGAGATTTCAAAACTCGATACTCATTAATGGTAGAAACATGATCCCAGCCATTAAACTAGCTACAAGACTTAGATATAACAAGAAATAAAGCAAACTGACCAAAGAAAATAACTAATTGACCAACAAACACTAAATGCAAGGCAAGTAAATAAGACATAAGGCAAGAAATAGAGGAAAGAAAGCATAACATAAGTAAAGAAGATAATGAATAGTAAAATCTACTTACGCAAATGGGTATTAACCCTAAGAGGTGAAGGAGAGGGTGGCTCCCAATAACAAACCCTAAAACCTAAGCAAAAACAATAGGTAGTTACAAAACAAACAAAGTGTTGCTTATATAGTAAGTGGAAATAAAAATAAAAGATACAAAAATGAAAAGGAGCAAAGTACCAGAAATCTGTAGCGACTGGTCGACCGCGGCCAGGGAAAAAGGTTGTTGTTTTGTATCGTAGGCTTATTCTGATTCACTGGTCGACTGGGGTCCCAACGTCAGTCGACCAGTCCCCTATTTTCTTGGAAGATTTGGCCTATTATGAGGAGATAAGGTGCGTTACGGAATTGTCTCTAACTTCTTCATATGAACTCAAAATAACGTGCTGTCTACGGACATGCAAAGCTAACTCAATGATCTACACTTCCATAGAGTTTTACTGAGCATAAGATGAGTTAAGAAATGATTTAAATGACCTTAAAGTTGATTAAGATGACGAAACTTACTTTAAAAGCATCTACTCCATGCCTTAAGCATTCTAATACCTAAAAAATCTCAATTACACCTCCAAAGAAAATAAACATACAAAATAGAGGTTGTCTGGTTAACGAGCATAAATATAGGCATAAGGAACACCAAAGTTCTAGAATGCATAAGGATAAAGTGCACAAATACGCAATATTCGTGACATATCAAACAACCTACAGGCCGAAGTCCAAGAGATGCAACGATAACGGTTCCAAACTCTCGAGGCTCATGAACCTAAAATCCTCTTTCCCTATGATATGGATCCACTTGATCCTGAACCAATTTAGGTCCTGGAAGAGTACCAAAATGCACCATGTGCCCTACCTACAAATAATCCACCACCAACTCAATTACCAATCCCCAATCTTTCCCAGCCATGGGCTAATCTTCCACTACTAGTGGATGCTAAGGAGGAAGAACTGAAAAAAGTAAAAAATACCTTAAGGTGTTGTCAAAGAAATTTAACCAAGTCAATATCTCAGGGAGCTACATTCAATATACTCACATGTTCCCCTATCCTAGAGCCTTACCAGAAGATAAATTTAAGATGCTGGACATTGAGAAATTTAGAGGCAGTGGTCTCTCGATTGTGCATCTACGTAGCTATCACCATCCCCTGACCCTCCTTGGGGCTTTAGAAGAGATAATGGCTCAAATGTTTTATTAAACTTTAAAAGAAGGCTCCCTTAGATGGTTCGTTCCCGTCGAGGAATCTAGAACTCATAGTTGGGAAGACATGGATAGAGAATTCATGTCACAGTATAAGCACAATAAGAAATTGGAAGTTACACAAAGAGAGTCGGTAGTTTCATCGGAAGGTAGAGATAAAAGGATACTATTATAACTAATAGGACATAAGAATAAGAGCAAGTGAGTATAGTGAAGAAAAACTTCCTACCCTATATCTGAGCATCGATGGGAGGACAATATTACCCATATTTCAGTGCACTCTAGGAGGCTGGTGTAGAGGTTGAAAAAGGGGTTTATAATCATAAAAAATGATCAAAAGGTTGGGTAGGTAATTTGCGCCGCAGAAGTATGACAAGTGAGACAGTTTCTTAGTCTCAAGAATCAATAACATTTCCCAACCTTCCCTTCTTGGACACTTGAAAATAGTCCCAACCCTTTTAAAAAGGAGTATATTAAATTCCACGCTCCCTTATGAAAGGTATACCAAGCCCTGCTGGCCTAAAATCTCATCAAGTCAGTGGAACCCCGACCATTTCCAAATCCCCTTCCTAAGAACTTTAGACATTATGTTCACTGTGATTTTCACCAGATCGTAGGGCACACCACTAATCAGTGTATCCATATAAAAAATGTAATCCAAAGTCTCATAGATCAGGACATCATCACCCCCACCAATTAATTCGAAACCCAACACCACTCATAACCCTCTTCTAGTGTATGGAACTGGGGTGAATTCCATCTTCCCAGAAGTATTCCCAATCTCAACACACCTACAATCTCACCAAACCCCCTCAAGGTTTGCCCATCATTTTTCCTACATCCTATAAGCTTTGCTGATCAAGCTTTGTCACTCCTCACCCGAGCCTACATTGTCATTTATACTCGATCAGAAGGGAGAGGCATGGAATTATCTAAATTTCTAGATCAATTTCGTAGGTTTGGCCTGAAATTGCCCACGGAGATTATTTTTTACTACGATAGGTTCAATGGCTGGTTTATGGAAGCCCAGAAGTGGGCCTGAGAATTATATGAATGGGTTGTACCCATAGAAGAGTTCATCTTGGACGACATCCTATGGACCATATTAAATTTGTTCCTCCAATAAAGGAAGATATGCAGTATCCCTGAGTTGCTTATAGTTCTGAAGCTATAGGGGTGTTTGGTCCCTTCATTCCTTCATTTTTCTGTAGAGTAGGAAGACTTATATGATGAAGCAAGTTATTAAATGTGTTGAATACTATTAGAAGGATGATATCATTGCTACAGGATGGGGTGATGATTTCGAGATCTCAAATGATGAGTCAAAGGGCAAAGACTTTCCATTTTATGGGTTCCCTCAAGCATGGTATGACCCTGTTGACAAGAAGATGAAATCGAAGCTAGAAACCTTATTTGAATATGAAATTGCCTGTGGTGAGGATCAAATACACGAGGTAGAAATCTTGATTGATAAAACCTTAGAAAGAACTGAAAACCTTAGGGATAGTGACACCGATGAGTCATTCAACGTGCACATAATGGGGAAGAATCTCTGCATGATCTCTGGGAAGATTGTCGCTACTGAAAAACCTCTCCTTAACTCCCATGTCGTTCCAGTCTAATCTTGTTAAGTTAATATAATCCCTACTATCCATTCTCTTCAATATATCCTTGAGTGTCTTACTATTTCTCCTATCTTTGATATCATTGTAAACGAGCCCAGCTTTGATGAGGTTCTCAATCTTGTATTTCTTAAAAAAAATTCTTTAATGGAATAAACTAGGATTTTGAGTATCTTATTATGCCTTAAATTAATTGCCTTGATTCTAATAAAAAATTTGATGACGATGACATAGTAAATGAATAATTCTTAATTAATCGCAATAAGGAAAAAAAATAAACAACGTAAATGCATTCAAATTAATGATGACGAGACTGTTGTTATTAATCTTGGTCCTAATATCCATATGTGCGAGATTGGGATAGGGCCCACCATCCACGAGCATGAGCGGTCATAATTCAAAGAGCTTCTGAAAGAGTTCATGGACATTTTTGCATGGTACTACAATGACAAGCCAGATATTGATCCATAGATAGCTCAGCACGAGATCCCCACATTCCCAGAGATCAAACTCGTCAAGCAGAAATTGAGGAAGATCTGAACAAAATGTTCCCTCAAGGTAAAAAAAGAAGTGGTGAAACATTGAACGTAAGCTCTATCCACGTAGTCAAATACCCTACATGTCTTTCTAAAATCATCCCTGTATCAAAATCAGGAGGGAAAGTATATATATGCATTGACTATTGAGATCTGAACAAGTCATCCCCAAAGGGTGATTACCCTTTGTTCAATATTGACGTGATCATAGATAACACAGACAACCATGCTCTCAAGTCATTCTCTAATGATTTTTCCAATTACGACTAGATTAAAATGCATCCTGACCATCAGGATAAGATCACCTTCATCACCATGTGGGGAACCATCTTCTACACAGTCATGCCATTTGGGCTCAAGAATGTTGGGTCTACCTACCAAAAGCCTTATACAATGATACTCATGACCTCATCCACAAAGAAGTCGAGTTATATATCAATTAAATGATTATTAAGTCCCAAACTCGAGAAGGTCACATTCCTACCCCGAGGAAATTCTTTGAGAAATTGCGAAAACATTAAATACGATTCAACCCATAAAAAATTGTCTTCGGCATCACTAAAGGAAAGATCCTCGGGTTCATGGTCAGTGAGATACGTATTAAGATGACCCTGCCAAACTAAAATCCATACTCGAGATGCCACCACCCCGAATGGAGAAGGAAGTGCGAGGATTCCTAGGTAAGCTGTAATACATTAGTCGACTCATCAGCCAACTGACCTCAATCTGCAAACCCATTTTCAAAGGACTCAAGTAAAGTTTGGAACGAGTCATGCCAATAATCCTTAAATTTTAACAAACGATACCTCACTCAACCTCTGGTTCTCATGCCTCCGCAACCAGGTCTTCCTCTCCTCCTATACTTGATTGTTACGGATACCGCAGTAGGGGCTCTGCTAGCCCAACACATAAAGGAATCTCGTAACAAGAGAGAAATATACTATGCTGGTAGAAACCTAACTGGGTACAAATTCAACTACACTACCTTGGAAAAGGCATATGTCGCCCTAGTCTAGGTCAGGGAGAAACTACGCCACTACATATTGGCATTCCCTATCAGAGTAGTATCTTGAATGGATCCACTAAAATACTTGTTAGAGAAGTCCACTCTATCCAGCTAAATGGCTCGCTAGATAATGTTACTAGTCGAGTTCGACATTGTGTATGTCACGTAAAAATCTATAAAGGGGAGGGCCATCTTCGATTATCTTTCCAACCATACCATGGAAGAAAATGAAATTTGGAGCTCCGAGTTCCAAGACGAAGACATCCTTTGCATCTCTCATGAGGATCTTGGGTGGCTAATATTCTTCGACAGAGCTACCAACAAGAAAGGGTATGGTAATAGGAAACCCCTGACCGCCCTCGATAACTCTCACACTCGCATTTCCATTAAGTTAGATTTCCCATGCACTAATGATATGAGGATGCATTCATTGTAGGGCTAAATATCACCCTCGAGAAAGAAATAAAGCACATGGATGTCTATAGAGACTTGTGGGTACCCAGATTTGGCATTATAGGCCCGGACGAGTAGCCTAACTAAAATGGCCCAAAGTCCAAGCCCTGCGCACCTTAATTTAATTCAGTTATGATTTAGTCTTTTCCTGGAATCTCGGACAAAGATATTCTAGGAGAGAAAGATGGACGTGGGGGAGTCCAACACCCCCACTCCCCGAAGATGGACATGTATATAATAAACCCTAGGCCTGGGACAAAAGGCATGCACTGTATTCTCTATAATCACTCCTCTGAGTATATAGAAATAATACCGACTGCACCACCGTGGACGTAGGCATTATTACTGAACCACGTGCATCTTTTGTTGTGTGATTGGAATTTACGTTATTTATTTTTCTTGGTGATTGCTCTTCTCTTATCTATTTGTGTTGAAAATAATTGTCACCACAATTGGCGCCATCTGTGGGAACCGTTTATCTTCCCTCAGAAAGCCCACACCAACAAAGAAGTTTGAAATGTCTGGTCACAATAGTAATGCTCCTCAGGCAGGAGATATCCAAGAACAACCTGCTCCTCGTAGGATCAGATCTGAAGTTCGGCGTTCAGATCAGAGGGCTCGCCAAGTGAGGCTAGCCTCCGAAGAAATCTAAGGACCAACAAGGTCCACACAAATCTCCAGGTTGATTGATGCATATAAAGCGAGGCTTCGAGAGCAGATGGAGTCTTCTCATAGACACGAGGCTGAGAATGTTCGCCTCAAAAGAAGGTTAGAAAGAATGGAGAGATAGCTCCATAATAGCACCAGGAGACGTCCGTACCGCACTCCTAGCTCTCAGGCGAGCAAGTCTCGCAGCCGAGGAAGGAGCCCTAGATGCGAATCCCAAAAAGTTGAGGGAAACGAGTCAAATGATGTCCTGCTCGAGCAACTATGACTATCTCGCCACTATAGGAGCCCAGCTCGCAGCAACGAGAATATACAAACTTTGGTCCGAAGGGAGATGGACCAAGACCCTTCACATCTCGATGCCAGATCGACCCGAGAGCTCGCTAGACGAGCCCTCAAAACTCATATGAAATCCCCTTTATCAAGGTAAATAGAAGAAGAGGAAGCCCCCAAGAAATTTTCTATTCCAAGATTCAAGATTTACGATGGTAAAAACTGATACCATTGATCATGTTAGGCAGTACAGGCAGGCCATGACCCTATAGAACCATCGGGATGCACTGATGTGTCGAATTTTTCCCTCGATCCTGCATGACGTGGCTCAAAAATGGTTCAAAAGACTCCCCCATAGGTCTATCAGGAGCTTCGAGTCCTTGGTCGAGTTCTTTACGGCCCGTTTCATTACTAGTAGCTCCCATCCCAAAAGGATGGATGCCTTGCTAACAATGAAAAAGACACCTCAAGAGACCCTCCAAGACTATGCGAAGAGGTACTGGGAGCTATTCAACGAAGTCGAGGACTGCTCGAAACAAGTAGCAGTGGCCTCTTTTAAAATTGGGCTATCCAGTCTTCCCTCCTGTACCAGTCCCTGATGAAGAAAGAAGCCACGACCATCGACGACCTGATGGCCCGCATCGAGAAATATGCCAAGGTAGAAGATGTCACTCGCCTCAGCACGGGAGAGAACATCCGAACCAAGATCGCTATGAAAGGCAATGACAGAACTGAGAACCAGAAGAAAGGAGGAAAGAATGGAGGCAAGAATGATTTGTCGAAAGCATTTTAGGAAGTTAATACTGTCTTCAGAGAATCTATTTATAAGATTCTCATGAAAATTAAAGACGAGCCATTTATTAAGTGGCCCAGAAAGATGGGAGGGGATCCCTCGAAGAGAAACAACGCGCTGAGATGCGCTTTTCATAAAGATGGAGGACAGAAGACCGAGCATTGCAAGGCTCTTAAATCTCACCTCGAAGAACTAGCCCAGTTTAGGCATCTGAACGAATTTATGGAAAAGAAGGCAGAGAAAGTTACTGCCAATGAATTCACAGTAATTCATGGGGCATCTGATGTGAAGAAGATTCAAGAAAATTTAGCTCGAATGGAGGTAAAAAAGCTTACAGCGGTGATGCAAGCTTTTCAGATCGATATAGTAAAAACACAATCAGGAAAACGTCGGTGAGCAGATGACGTCGACTATAATAAGCATGTCATATTCACAGATGAAGATCTGATGGGAGTGAGAACCCCACATCATGATGCTTTAATCATTACTCTTAGGATAGCTAACTATGACATCGATAAGTTTCTCATCGACCAAGGAAGCTCGTCCGAGGTAATGTATCTCGACCTATTCAGAAGATTAAAGTTAAGCATCATCGACCTAAAGGAAGCCATTGTCCCTTTAGTTGGCTTCGCTGGAAAAGTGACTATGCCCTTGGGAAAGATCGTGCTGCCAGTAAGGGCAGGAAATGTCTCCAAGATGATTGAGTCCCTGGTAGTTGATATTGACTCGCCATACCAGGCTATCCTTGGAAGAGGATGGCTACACACGATGAAGGCAGTCTCCTCAACCTACCATCAGAAGCTCAAATACGTGACCAAACAAGGAGTAATAGAGATCCATGGTGATCAAGCGATGGCAAGAAGGTAATTCATAGAGGCCATCCGCCCAAGACCAGAGAAGAAGGCCGATAGGCCCAGCGAGAAAGTTGAGGAATAAGAAGGTCTGATACCTTCGAAATAGGAGTTAAAGTACAGAAGACCCGAAGTGGAGGAGACCAGGCTCCTCCCCTCTGAATGGGTCGTCGAGAAACTGGAGGAAGTTATAGCTGGAGGTAGCGGCGTTGACATGGTCTTCTTGATTGGAGCTTCTCTCACAAATTAAGAAAAAAAGGAGTTGACGATTCTGCTGAGAAGTAATGTAGATGTTTTAGCATGGGAACCATACGAGATGCCTGAGATTGATCCTAGTGTGGTTTGTCATTAGCTACACGTCGACCCCACTTTCAAACCAATCGCCCAGAAGGCATAGAGAACTGCACCCGAGAAGGCAAAGGCCGTAGAAGAAGAAGTTGAAAAACTGCTGGATGCAGGATCCATACGGGATTTCTAATTACCCAAATGGTTATCCAACCCAGTAGTAGTTCCAAACAATAAGGGGAAATGGAGAGTCTGCATCGACTTCACTGACCTTAATAGGGCGTGCCCTAAAGACAGTTTCCCTCTCTCAAAAATTGATCAATTAGTGGACGCCACAGCAGCTCACGAGAGAATGAGTTTTCTGGATGCATATTCAAGGTATCATCAAATCCCTTTGTATGCTCCAGACCAAGACAAGACATCATTCATCACCACCGTTGGATTATACTATTACAAAGTCATGCCCTTTGGGCTAAAAAACGCAGGAGCAGCCTACTAGCAGCTGGTCACCAAGATGTTCAAGGACCAAATAGGAGACACCATAGGAGTCTACATCGACGATATGCTCGTCAAAAGAAGGAAGAAAGAAGACCACCTCTCTGACCTATCAAGAACCTTCGAAATCCTCAGGAAGTACCGAATGAAACTTCACGCAAACAAGTGTTCTTTTGGTGTCCAGTCAGGAAAATTTCTTGGGTACTTGGTAAGTAAGAGAGGCATCGAGGCTAATCCAGACCAGATCGATGCAGTAAACAGGGTACAAACCCCTCGTAAAATCCGAGACGTACACAATCTCACCGGCATGCTCGCAGCCTTGAACCATTTTATCTCAAAGTCCTTCGAGAAGTGCAAACCGTTCTTCCAACTCCTAAAGGGAAACAAAATAGTAGAATGGAATCAAGATTACTCGCGGGCATTGGACGAGCTCAAGTCCTACCTTAGCTCACCACCACTGCTCGTCATGCCACAGGAAACATACTCCTTGTACTTATACCTCTTCGTTTCCAACCACACTATCAGTTCTGCATTAATATGCAAAAAAGCAGGAATCCAGCACCCTGTTTATTATGCAAGCAAGAATTTATTGGAAGCTAAGCATCGGTACCTACCACTAGAGAAGCTCGCCTTTGCACTAGTAGTGGCTTCAAGGAAGTTGAAGCACTATTTTGAAGATCACACTATCATTGTCCTTACATCGCACCCCCTTAAAGCAATCATGAGGAAAGAGGATTTGTCAAGCAGACTGTCTAAATGGTCAGTCGAGCTCGGACGATTTGATATCCAATTTCAACCAAGGAACGCAATCAAAGGGCAGGTCCTTGCTGATTTCATAGCCGAATTCATAGACGAGCAGCCTCTCGACCAATTACAACTTGTGAAGCACAGAGAGAATCACACAACAGAGGGAGTCTGGAAATTATTTGTTGATGGAGCCTCCAATTCAAAGGGGGCAGGAGTAGGCATTGTGCTCATCACTCCAGAAGATACAGTCCTCGAAAAAGGAATCAGGCTTGGATTTAAAGCCTCCAACAACGAAGCAGAATTTGAGGCTTTGATAGCCGACCTCCAGAAGGCACAAACTTTGGGGACAAAGCAGTTACAGGTGTTCGACGACTCACAATTAGTCTCCAATCAGATAAGTGGAGACTACAATGATAAAGATGAAAGAATGGCGGCCTACCTCGCATTGGAAAAGAGTCTAATGGCCAGCTTTGAGGAGGTCCACGTCCAGCAGTTTCCTAGAGGACAGAACATCCATACCGATACCCTAGCAGCCCTGAGTTTGGTAATTGATTTCGACTTAAAAAGAACCATCCCCATTGATTTCCTCGCTCATCCGAGCATTAACCGTAGCAGTGAGCTGCCAAGCATGGAGCATGTGCTCCACATTGAGTCAGCACCCAGTTGGATGGACCCCTTAAGGGACTATTTGAAGGATGGTGCACTCCCAAGTGATAAGAAGACCGCTCATCAGATAAGAGTCAAAGATGCTCGCTTTCATTTATCTCCCGAGGACAAGCTATATAAGAGATCATTCTCCGATCCTTACCTTCAGTGTGTTCACCCGAGGGATATCGAACGAATTTTATACGAACTCCACGAGGGAATCTGTGGAGGCCATATTGGGGGAAGGTCATTGGCTTTCCGAGCAATGAAGGAAGGCTATTGGTGGCCATATATGCAAAGAGACTCTACAATGTATGTTCGTAAATGCGAGAAATGACAACTTCATGCTCCTATGGTCCATCAACCCGCCAACGACCTAAAATCACTTTCTAGCCCATGGCCATTCGCCCAATGGGGAATGGACATCGTAGGACCTCTTCCTACTGCTGTCGGCAATCACAAGTATCTGTTGGTCGCAACTAACTACTTTATCATATGGATCGAGGCAGAGCCACTGGCGAACATTCGAGACACAGATATGATAAGATTTATATGGAAAAATATAATCACCCATTTTGGGATCCCTAGGTCCATCATCACTGACAATGTAGCGCAGTTCGAAAGCGGATCCTTTCAGAATTTCTATAATGACCACCAAATCAGACACCATTTCAGTTCGGTGGCCTATCCTCAGAGTAATGGCCAATCCGAGGCTTCCAATAAAACGATGATCGATGGGCTAAAAATGATTAGAACGAGCCAAAGGCGCATGGGTGAATGAGCTACCGCATATTATATGGGCCTACCATACTACCCCACGTCGAGCAATGGGGGAAACCCCATTCTCACTAACATATGGAATGGAAGTAGTCATCCCATTGGAAGCAGGCTTGGCCACTATGAGGTCCACCCTTGTCGACCAGGGACCGAATGATGCAGCATTACTCATTGAACCTGACCTAGCTGACGAACGTCGAGAGCTTGCCTTGGTGAAATTAGAGAGCTATTAGCAATAGCTCACAAAGCACTATAACAAGAAGGTCAATCTAAGGGCATTCCGAGTTGGGGACTATGTCCTAAGGAAAGTCTTAGGCAGCGCAGTAAAACCATCAGATGGCAAGTTAGGGCCAAACTAGGAAGGACCATTCAAGATAACAAGAGATTATCTGCGAGGTGCCTATTACTTAGAAACACTGGAAGGCAGAGAGATACCCCAAGCATGAAATGCATCCAATCTCAAGAAATTCTATTTCTATATTCTTCTTTTGTTCTTTAGTTATGAAACTGGAAGTTCATTTCCTTATCATTAATAAAAGTTATTTGGCAGTTGCGTTCTACAAAGTGTCAGTTAACTAATATACGAACTTTATAACTCACACATCCTTTCCAAGTGATTGGGACACTGATCATTACACTATAACATGGAAATTACCCTCCTCAGGTTTTCGTTATGAAACACAAAAAACCTCTTAGCATTGCCCTTGGAAATATATGAAGCCCTACAGGAGATCCTTAGGCAATATGGCCAAGTCAAAATTGGTCGCTAAATAATATTTGGTTGAATAAAATCCGGATCGGATAGAGCATCCAACACTAAGTGTGTCCTCGCCAATTGCCACATTTAGGCCTAAGGGAGTGTGACGACACAACCTAAAAGGTAAAGTGGGGCATAATGGTATCTCATAAGCATACTGGACTGGAGGGACACTTACTTGACAATGCAAACTTACAAATTTAGTCAGCCAAGAGAGACCCAAGATTATTGAGCAGCGTCTAAAAGATGTGGAAAATATAAAATACTCATTTAGTCGGCAAATTCACCCAAAACATAAATTTTATATTAATTCATCACATTTACAACAAACACAACCCATGTTTAGTCGGCAAGCTCGCCCAAAACATCAACATTACATTACTTCATTACATATGAATACAAAGTTACTACTGGAAAAATCTTAATGAGGTCGAGGCCTCTAAACGAGCTAATCAGCCACTTGAGCTCTTCGACCATCGCTGGGATGGGGAACTAGTTCCTCCTCGACTTCATTCGCATTTGACTCCAATAGCTGCCGAGGGATGGCATCAATAGGGATCCATTGATCATCTCTCCGGAAGGGGTTAGGCATTAAAGTGGAAGGAGAGATCTCATGACCTTACCAGAGCATTGAGTTCCTTGGGACTTGAATCTCTCTCAGGGCACTCAACCATCCCCTAATGAAGGCGAGCTCTTCAAACTCTGTTAGCCTCGTCGGGGCATCTAGACAACCTTGGTCATAACCATCGACCCATACTTATCGAGGTCCTCTCTTAAACAAATGCCTCAGCCGAGTGGCGTCCCTTTGAAGCCCATTAGAAATCACATATGCTCGTTGGACATCACCACTGAGCTCTTCCATCTCCCTAGCTAAACTTCTTGCATTTGTACCAGCTCGCAGAACAGTCGGTGGGGTAGAACCTCGCAACACCGAAGGAAAATCGCTTGGTCTAACTCCAGCTCGTGACGAGGAGGAACCTCATAATACTATAGGAGCGATGCTCGGGGCATGCTCCCTGAGTTGCGAGACTTCCATCCTTAAAGCCTCATTCTCTTGCTGAAGAATTTCTCCAACCTGGTTAATCTCAGAAGCATCTAAAAGCCTTGCTCTTAGAGTATTCACCTCTTCTTAGACTGAGGCACCGACTTCTACCATCTCTTAGAGCCTATCTTTCAGCTTAACGATGAGCTCAGTCTGCTCTATGAAATGCTTATTCCTCAATCGCAGTGATTTGTAAATCCTCACAAAGGTATGATGAACTTCAAGACTTACATCAGGACTAAGCATTCTTACCAATTGAGAAGTGGCTGGTATATAATCATCAACATCAATCAACTATAAGAAATAAAAGAGCAATGAAAGATAGAGTTATTCAGTACACTAAAAGAAAAAGTTTTCACATTTCATTCATACGAGAAAGATCGGAGTTCATTGAGGAATCAAAAGGGAACATTACAAACAAAAGTATAAAAACAATCCTAAGGATAAATCAGTTGGCGACCTCGAGTTTCTCAGAAGAAGCTGGCTGCTTCCCCTTATCTGTAGTGGTGGGGGCATCACCCTCAGCAGGGACAACATCTGTCGCTCAAGCAAGAAAGGCAGCAATAGGAATTGACTGAGGAACAGAGCTAACACCTTCGATGGATGGGGCAGGAACTTCATACACGATAGACTTTGGACCTGGATCGTGCTCATCAAACAGAGGAGAGACACCATCCACACCAGCAGCCAAAAGGGCCTTGTTCCAGCCCTTCTTGAAGTTCAGATGGCTAATGTAGCCAATCTGAACCTTAGCGTCTTTATACGCAGTAGCCCACCCGGAGTTATATGAATCCTCCTTAATAGTGGCTATATGAGACTCTTTCTCCTTCACTTACTCGATCAACACTTTTTTCTCCTCCATGATATCCATCTTGCTCGAGCAGACCAGATTGTAGGCTTGCCACAGTTCATTCAGTTCCTTAATTATTGCTTCCCTCTCTCGATTGGCATTAGCAAGAGCCAGGTCGAAAGACATCTGAGCAGCATCAGCGGCCTTTAAACTAGCCTCCGGCTCTTTACCCTTCACTTTCAAGGCAGCATTCTGCTGCTCCAGCTCACCGTTCTTATTCACCAGCTCATCGCGAGAGCGATAGAGCATGGCAAAGTCAGTCATAAACTGCAAGTAAAAGAAGATAATAGAAGAAGGAAACGGACAGAAATCGGGAAGCATTAGAGAAAAGAAATTAACTTAACAAGGCTAGCCTCTGGCTTGCTTACAAAGCTAACTGCTTAGTCCCCACCGACCTTTGGCGGTTAGCAAGAAGGAATGATCGCTCGAGAAGTGCAGGGGCCAACTGGGGAGAAGTGGCAATCGAGGCCCTCTCCGGCAATGCGAACACAGACACTAAGGCCTGCCCAGCCTTTGTCCTCGCCTCTATTTTTCTCTTCTCCTCTTCCTTTTCCTTCTCCTTCTCTATCCTCCTCCTTTCCTCAACCTTCTTCTTCTTCCCCTCAATCTTTTTCTTCTCTTCTTCCCTCTTCCTCTCTCTCTCTCACCTGCTCTTCTTCCGTCCTCTTTTTCTCCTGCTCCTGAGCAGCAGACCGAGAACCAGTAGCAATAGCCCCACTGTTGGACTTCTGCCTCTTTGACCTTTGAGCGAGAAGCACATCATCATCATCATCATCATCTCAAATTAAGTTCTTCTGGGAGGAACCATTTCCTCACTAGAGCTGCTAGACGAATCTTGGGCTTCAGAAACCTCTTCTGAGCTAGAAAAGATGTCACTGCTAGAGCTCTCCTCGCTGGGACCACCTTCAACACCTCCCCTGATATCACCCCCATAATTTCTCTCCTCCTCGTCCAACTGAATGGGATCAGCAGCAGCTTCTTTGGAAGTATCAAACTCGGGAATGCTATCCACCGGCCTCGGTATAAAGCTAAACCCAACATTTTTGTACTCGAGTAAGAAAACAGCAGACCGGGGATGTTCACCGTCAGCTAAGGGCTCCCTGATATTCCAAGCCTTAACCAACTCTGAAAGTCGAACCTCGCTGAGGAAGGCTCCAAGTTCTTTGACCTCGCTGAAAGGAAAATAGGAAAAAGTCAGAAAAATCACGAATTAACAAAGAAATTGAAAGTGCAGAGCAAAGACTACCTATGTACTCTTCCCCATAAAAGGAAACAGTAAATCTATCATACCTCGACCCCTCAATCTGGGGGGAGAACTGCCAATTTTTAGCAAGAAAGCCATCTTTCCAGTAGTCCTTGTGGGAATCAGGTAAGTTTACTACCAATACCCTATCAGGACTCTTGGCCTTGAGATAAATAACACCAGAGCTAGTTCGAGAAAAGGAGTAGCAAAAATAAACTACGGCGAGCCCTAAATCAGTGCCATAAAGTTGATTTATTCTATGGAGGCCATTGATTATCTTCCATACATTGGGAGAACACTGTGCATGAACAATGTTGAAATAACCAAAGAAATGCAAGAATAAATTGTTTGGAGGAAAAGTAAGCCCCCTTTGGGAGAGCAACAAGACATGAATCCAATGAGCGCCCTCTATCTCTCTAATATTTTTAGGGAGAGAGGCACACTCAATCTCTACCTGTTCGGGGATATTATAAAATTTCCTAAACTCGGACACTGATCTTTTACCTATCTTTGCCATTTGTAAACCCTAAGCTACAAATTCAAAGAAAGCACTGAGAGAAGGCAAAGGAGACTTACGAGATGAAAGTTTGACTTGGACGATGAAGAATCACAAGCCCAAATGATGAGGGAGATCAAAAGGGAAGAAAATAAAGATCTGGAGAAGAGGGCACAAATCACCAACACTCACAGAAGATAGAAAAACACTAAGAAGCTTGAAACGAAAACTATGAAACGCTGCTCAGAATAATTTTTAAATGTTACTAATCATCGCGCACAAGACACGAAGCAACTGCCGCCTAAATCAGTCCTCAAACTTTGGGAAGAGTTACACGATATGAAAAAAAGCCATTATGGCAAATCATTTAAATTTATTGAGCCCAAATTGTGGCCCAACAAATTTAGGGGTAATTGTGGGTACCCGGATTTAGCATTACAGGCCCGGCCGAGTAGCCTAACTAAAACGGCCCAAAGTCCAAGCCCTGCGCACCTTGATTTAATTCAGTTATGATTTAGTCTTTTCCTAGAATCTCGAATAGAGATATTCCAGGAGAGAAAGATGGATGTGGGGGAGTTCAACACCCCACTCCCTTAAGATGGACATGTATATAATAAATCCTAGGCCTGGGGAAAAAGGCACGCACTGTATTCTCTGTAATCACTCCTCTGAGTATATAGAAATAATACCGACTGCACCACCATGGACGTAGGCATTCTTGCTGAACCACGTACATCTTTTGTTATGTGATTGGCATTTATGTTATTTATTTTGCTTGGTGATTGCGCTTCTCTTATCTATTTTTGTTGAAAATAATTGTCACCACAAGACTCAACCCTCATTGTCGGACAAATTCTCAGGAAATGGAAAGATAAAGACGAGAACCTCCTATCCTTCCACACCCATCTAAATAAGATTGCCTCCCAATTTCAAGATGTCACCTTCCATTAATTTCCACGCTCCAAGAATATCATAGCCGACACACTAGTAACCTTAGCCACCATGGTCAATATGACTGAGGGAATAATAATGGCCACTTTTCTGGTATAGCAACAAGTTGTACCCACCCACTGCTACCTCATCGAGGTCGTTATTGAGGAAGATGAAGACATGGTAGGATTTTGGTACTATTACATTTGGCTACTTCCCAAACATGGTAATATTCCAAATATGTGAACAAGAAAGACCGTGTGACACTTCATAAGTTGGATGCCCAATACATCATCTGTGACGAAGCGCTTTTCAAGAGAAACTTTGATGGAACCCACTTGTATTGCATAGCAAGGGATGGAATTGAATAATTGATGAAGCAAATCCACAGTGAGTAATGCATGCCTGTAATACCCCATGTTTTAATTTTCGATTTTTATTAAATTTGGAGTGAAATAAAAATTTTGAATTTAATGGCCTTTAATAATGTAACTTGGTTTTCTAAGTAAATTTCCAATCGGGAATTAATTCGAGTCTTTTATAAAAAGGTTATAAGGTTTTATTTTAACATTTAACTAGAAGGTGCGTATTTTTTCAGCTAATATATTTTTATCAGATAATGAATTTGGATTTTTGCTGAGATTTAATTTTGGGAATTGTGGGGCTCGTTCGAACGACATGTCCCATTGTTCGAACGACGTCGCATTGTCTTTAGCACGACAGGCATGCTCATTCGAACGATCATGGCGGTGGATGGATGGAAGACGACTAATTATGCTTTAACTGCTGAACCTTTTATATACTAATAGAAACGGGGCTGGGACTTCATAAATCACTTTTCTCTCAAACTTTCTCCAGAAAGTTTTTCCTAAACATATTTATCTCATCTTTAACCCCTAGCCCCTACTTTTCACAAGTTTGGAAGACTCATTTGTGTTTTCTTAAGAAGAGTTCAACCTTATATTAAGATTTTAATTCAAGTTAATCACATGCATGAATACTCTATTCATTTCCTTTAGTATTATGCGTTTTAAGTGTCGCCTAAACCCTTAATCATGTGTTTTTGATTAAAATTAATTAGCAATCTAATTAGAAAAAGTGGACGCATAAAACGTGGGGCTGTTTTTATGAAATCTTTTAATATGAATAATATTCACAACCCTTGGGTACGAAGAATTTATGAGTGGATTTTGGGTTTTATTGGTGTAGGTTGCATGTAGAAAAATCCTAGTTTTGAATTAAATGAATTTGGGGGCGTATAACTCATGTAAATTGTGTAGAGATAATGAAATTGGAAATATGAGGTATTAATGATGAAATCTTGGTGCATTTAATTTAAAATAATTAAATGGGATTAATTGGATGTTTATGACGTTGTGATAATTAAATTAAGATTTAATTAAATTGGACTATTATTCGTAGTTTTATATGTTGATTTATTTATGATTGTTTATATGACTTGTGGGTATTATTAAATTGTCATTGTGACAACGGGTTGTTTGGGTATTTTTGCCTTCCCTATATTTTAGGATGTCTTCTAGGTATGGGACTAGTGGGTAGGCCTTTGATGATTTACGCCTTCTAGGTATGGGATTGGTGATGGTAGATTATTATGACTTTATTATGTCGGGGGTGGGCTAATTTTTGTTACTTTATCATCGTTACGCTAGTCTAGGCATGAGACTAGGTTGAGGTTTATGTTAAAAATTTATCTTATACATAGGGTAGGACATATTGATAACTTGGGGACCCTTAGGTATGGGACTAAGGGGTATTTTGAGGATATCACATCGATTAAAAGGGTGGGGTGATTTATAAATTGAGAAATTGAGAATTAATGCCTAAGATAATAACGGGTATTAAAATTGGTGGCGACATAATGTGTCAGTGACTGACAGTTTAAATGGATTAGCTTGGTCGATTTATGTCGTGTCATGAGTTGAAACCTTATCATATTGCGGGGGATCGACAGTTTAAACAGATTTAGCTGGCTATTGACAAGGGGAATGGTGAAACTTTGGTGGATTAGCACCCGGGCGGGAGGACTGTCATAATAAAAAGTGAGAACAATAATAAAAGTTGGTTAATTTAATTTAATTAGCACCGTGGGACTTGGGAATTTAAAATCATATTGGTGTGCCTTTATAAATGGGGATCTCTACGGGTAGTTAGTGATTTATATTTATCTCGTTTAATTTAAAATACTCTATTGTGATATTTATTGCGTATAATGCTACTATTTGGATTCAAGGATCCTATTTGAGGGGAGTAGTGTGTATTCAAGCTCGAGGTTTTGACCTCGTGCATTGACTAACCTTTCAGGATAAGTTTTGGAGAAGCTGAATAGGATTATCGGAGTTTATCATTTGGAGGTGCAGTTGGAGTTAGTCCTTTTATTGCATAGTTAAGTTAGACTTTCCTTTTCAGCCGTATTTAATTTTGAGACTTCATTTGAGTTCTACGGGCCATTTGGTTCCAAAGTTGTTTAGAGGATTTCGGTTGAATTATTCAGTTGGTTTACAATTTAGATTTTACTTAATCATTATTGGAGATTGGATTTATTTGGAGTTTTAGCATGTGACGGATTTGCTATTGTTCAATTTTTGATCATTTGAGATTTATTCAATTATTTAATTTATGGACTTATTTATTTATGTCTCATGTATGTCTCATGCTAAGAATGGTATTTATTTAGTTCACGCTCGGCTTAGTTTGGCGACGGTGGCTGGCGACCCTGTCTGTTGGATTTTGCGGGGTGTGATAATTCCCCACACAAACGGTCATATGCTTGCTAAGAAAATCAGCCGTCAAGGGTGCGACTAGACCATTATGGTCCAAGACTGTACTGCTTATGTTCAGAGATGCCTCAAATGCCAACAGTTTGCCAACCTTCAGCACTTTTCTCCTCAAGAGTTGTCCAACATGACCTTTCCATGGCCCTTCTGCACCTAGGGAATAAATATCATAGGGAAGGTTACTCCCAAAGCCTCAAATGGGCACAAATTCATCCTGGTCTCCATTAACTACTTCACAAAATGGGTAGAAGCAGAGTCATATGTGGTACTAAATGGGAGGAATGTAGCCAAGTTAATCAGAAAGAATATCATCTGTAGTTATGCAATTCCCCTCGTATTGGTGTCAAACAATGGACTCCACTTTGAGGAGGAGGTCACATAATTAGTCGAAGAATATGAAATTCAAAGGCACAAGTCTTCCCCCTATCGACAACAAACTGAAGGCGTTGTCGAAGCTGCCAATGAGAGCCTCAAAACCATCATCCGAAAGATGACTGAAAGTTGTAAAAACTAGGCCGATTTGATCCCAAATGGACTATGTGGATACTATACCTCTATCATGACACCCACTGGTGCTACCCCCATTCTCTGGTGTACGGCATAGAGGCGGTTCTCCCTGTCAAACAACCTTCTCTATGGGTTATTCTAAAAAGTATGGTTAGTGAAGAAGACTCGTATCAAAGTCCCTATGATGAACTTTCACTCCTGGATGAAAAGATATTAAAATCTTTATACCACATACAAGGGTACCTTCTCCGAATCGTGCAATCATTCAACAAAAAGTCAAGCATCGTGGTGTCGAATAAGGAGATCTTGTCTTTAAGGAAATTATGGGACATGTTTGGGATCCAAGAGGAAAGATCAAACATAATTGGAGTGGACCCTATATTGTGAAGAAAATCATGTTTAGTGATGTTTCTATACTCACAGATCTCAATGGAGAAGAAATGGTGAGTCTTGTCAACTTGAACCATCTTAAAAAGTTTTACCCTTAGTCCTAACTATCATCGCGCTAAGACTCTTACTATTTAAAAAAAAAAATCTTCATTCCCCTTTACTCATAACTATATGGGACCTAATTATCTCAACCAACCCTTTTAAATACAGGAAGATCACAAACTTTCAAACCCATAGAGATATGTAGGCAACCCAAAAAACACACATGGGTGTGGTCCTTTCTCTCTCACAAAATGCTATTATTTTCTCTCCCCCTCGAGAATGACAATTTCTATTATCATTTAAATGAATAATAGGATTATGCATGCTTCAATGATTGGTATAGACAATTCAAATACAAAATTCATCAAAGGTAAAACAAAATATGGCAAAATCACTTTTATTATTTAAAATCAGGAATGTGGATATTACATTCAGTATTAGTGACAGGAGGAAAACAACCAACTCCCTTCCAAAACCCCATACAACATATAAACCCATACCATTAACAACTTCACAAAATATCCAAACACCTACCCAATACCAAACACAAATCGTCAAAATCCCACACCAACTTCTCAAACCATATCTTAAACTACCTGATGGTCTTCCCTTGTTATCGTTGCCTATTCCTGGAGGTTTGCAAGAATCCCACTCCTGATTATGGCTCCAGATGTGCTCCATGTGATGATATGACTTAATGAGCTTAGATGAAAACATGCCTCCCTTTTCCAAAGCGTCAAACATTATGAGCCATCTCTACCTAGTCTACTTAACCAGAATCTTATTAACCAACGATTCTATGACACCCTCTTCTAAGGCGTCGAACATTATGAATATTAAAAGGCATAAGTCTTATACTTATAAACCATAAACCAATGACGCTATTGAAACCACTAATAAGAGCCTCAGACCATAATCAAAAAGTTTACTGAAAGCTGCAGAAATGGGTCAACTGAATCGCATATGCCATATGGGGCTATCGAAACTCTATTAAGACACCGACTAGTGCTACTCCCCATTATATGGAGTTTGACATGTAGGCGGTTATCTTTGTCGAACTATAAGTACCTTTTCTATGGGTTATGCTCGAAATTAAGGTCAGCGAAGAAGACTAGTTTTAAAGACGCTACGACAAACTCTCACTCCTAGATAAAAAGAGATTGAAATATTTATACCACATACAAGAGTACCATCTCCGGATCGCGCAAAGGAAAGTCAAGAACCACGGTGTCCAATAATGATATCTTCCCTTAAAGGAGATTATGGACCTTAATTGAGATTTGAGAGGAAAGATTAAACCTATTTGGAGTGGAACCACATTGTGAAGAAAATCATGTGTGGTGGTGTCACTATGCTCACAGATCTCCACGGAGAAGAGATGGCGCATCTACTAAACTTGCAACGTCTAAAAAATATTTACCCATAGTCTGAACTCTCATTGAGCTATGAATATTCTCATCCCCTCCTATTCTAAAAAAAATCTCTTTATTCCCCTCTGCTCAGAACTACGTGGGACCTTATCCCCTCGATCCCCTATTTTAAAAAAAAGAAGATCATAAACTTTCAAACCCACAGAGGTATATAGTCATCCCATAAAACACATGGGCACGGTCCTTTCTATCTCACAAAATGTTATTATTTTCTCCCCACAAGAATGACGGACTCTATCATAACTTAAATGAACAAAAGGATTATATATGCCTTAATAATTGGTATAGATAGTTCAAATACAAAGTTCATTAAATCCACAACAAAATACGTCAGAATCACTTTTTTATTTAAAATCAGGAATATAGCTATTACATGTGAGGGGAGGGAAACAACCTAATCCATTCCAAACCCCCATATAACATACAAACCCATACCATTAATAGCTTCACAAAAGATCCAAACACCCACCAAACATCTACCTAAAATCAAACATAAATATTTAAAATCCCACACCAACTTCTCAAACCTTATCTCCAACTACCTGATGGCCCCGCCTCGTTATCATTGACTGTCCCTGGAGGTCCCTACGAATCCAAATCCCGATTATGGCTACGGATGCGCTCCATGTGATGATAGGCCTTAATGAGCTTATATGAGACCATGACACCCTCTACCAAAGTGTCGAGCTTTATGATCCATCCCTGCCCAATATCCTTCACCAGAATCTTCTTTTAACCAACAACACTACGACACCGTCTTCCAAAGTGTCGAACATTATAAACATTCAAAGGCATAAGTCCTCTCCCTACCGACCAGAAACTAACAGCGCTATCGAAGCCGCCAATAATATCCTCAAGACCATCACTAACAAGATAACTGAAAGCTATAGATTTAGGTCGATGGGATCACATATGCCCTATGGGGCTATCATACCTCTATCAAGACACCCACTGGTGCTAACCCCTATTAGCTAGTGTACAACATGGAGGAATATCTCCATGTCAAACTATAAGTACCTTCTTTATGGGTTATGCTCGAAAGTAAGGTCCGTGAATAAGATTGGTTTTAAAGATGCTACGACGAACTCTAACTCCTAGATGAAAAGAGATTGAAAGCTCCGTAGCACATACAAGGGTAATATCTCTGGGTCATGTGATCATTCATTAAGAAAGTCAAGGATCGTGGTGTCCAAGAAAGAGATCTTGCCCTCAAGGAAATTATGGGACCAGTTTGGGATCTAAGAGGAAAGATCAAACCTAATTGGAGTAGACCCTACATTATGAAGACACTTATGTTTGGTGGTGACGCAATGCTCACAGATCTCCACGGAGAAGAAATGGCACATCCAGTTAACTTGGACTGTCTAAAAAAGTTTCACCCTTAGTCGAACTCTCATCGCTCTATGACTCTTCTGACCCCCTTCTATTCTAAAAAAATCTCTTCATTCCCCTCTACTTAGATCCACATGAGACTATATCCTCTCAATCCCCCTTTTAATTAGTAGAAGATCATAAACTTTCAAACCCACAAAGGTATGTAGGTAGCCCATAAAATACACATGAGTGTGGTCCTTTCTCTCTCCCTCCCACTCTCATAAGATTATATTCTTTTCTCCCCCAAAGAAAGATAGTCTCTCTCGTCATTTAAACGAACAAATGATTATGTATAACTTATGATTAGTGTAGAAAGTTCAAATAAAAAATTCATCAAATGCACAATAAAATATGTCAAAATCACTTTTTTTTTTTATATTTAAAATCAGGAATATGGCTATTACATGAAGTATCGGTGATGGGAGGCACCCCGATACAACATACCATGAATATCTTCACAAAGATCCAAATAAAAATTTTCAAAATCTCACACCAAATTATAAAACCTTGTCTTCAACTACCTGATGGGATTGCCTCATCATCATTTCCTATCCCCGGAGGTCCCTAGGAATCCCACTCCTGATTATAGCTCTGGATGCATTCCACATGATGATAGGCCTTAATGAGTTAATATGAAACCACGAGACCCTCTTTCAAAGTGTCGAACATTAAGAGATATCTTTGCCCAATCTCTATTACTAAAATATTTTTAATCACTTATTTCCACAACCATTTCACATAGTCCCATGATATGAATCCAACCTCTCCAACAGATTGTGAGGGATAAGGAAACGACCAACGACATTGCCATAAAGGCCCCAGAATCATTCTCAAAGACTCAATTAAGTCCTCCATAAAAAAGAAGTTATTTATGCAGGGAGGAATCATTTTCTCCCATCCTACTTGGTGCAGAATCTCTCAAGGAAAGTAAAAAGAAGTCTGGTGAAGACCAACCAATCTCACATATCGGTAGTCCCCTAAATATAAAATGAGCAACAAGTTCCCTTACCATAGTACATACCAGTGAATTCATCGGGCCTTGTAGTCCGTAAGCTAGTTAATCTAGTTCTCTATCGATGGGAAGAATCTAAAGAAGGAGCATTGGAAATAAATTTAGAATACCCGATAGAGGATACTCAGGAGGTTTTATCAGGCACAGTCTCTCAGATAGACACATCAATAGCATGATAGGGATCCCCTATAAAAAGATAGTCCAACCCTCCTTCCAAGACTCTGGGCTATTTAGAGTCTCCCCTAATACCACCGAAGCGGAAATACAGTGATAAGACATCCACAATGCTATTATGGCCACCTGAAGGTTAGCCGTCAGATCTCTCATCACTAATAAAATCTTATCAGTCAAACCTAGGTCTAGAATGCCGATACAATGTGAGTAAAATCCTCCTGACATATCTAATTCATAAATGATAGGATCACGATGTTTCCTCCATGCACTAGCGTCCGGGAGAATAAAGGGGAGATGTGAAGCAACATCGCTAAAGACACCCGGGGGAATAGGATAAATTCGACATAGCTGCCGCTACACTATGGCTCACACCTAACATCACAGAGAACTCATTGTAGGTGGGCCACACCTCATCTGAACCAAATTAAAAGACGTACAGAACCGTACCATGCTTCTAAGAGGTTCCTTTAGATGTGACGATTATGCCATAAGGACACCTGACGCAAACCAAACGATTTATAGTTGACGTTGTAGAGGCACATGACCTCTTGACCTTCAAGGTAAGAGAAAAAGGCTTCGAACACTGGGAGATCCATTATTAAAAGAAGAACAAAAGTTACAAAGAAGAAGACATGGAATGTGGTGATGATAACACGTCTAAAGGACCCTTATACTAAAAGATCCACAAAAAACAAATCATTTAAAACGCCACCAGATTCCTTGCTCCAAAAGTACCTAGAACTACACAATAAGTGAAATCAAAGTTAAGGAAGTGATTTGGACTTGACCCTTATGCCAACAAGCAAGTTAGGGATATGTCGATCACACCTTATTTTGGGAAACCCTCATTTTCCTCTCCCAACCCTTTTCATTTCAAAATAAATCCCCTTAAAGGGAAGCTCTTTTTCAACCAAGCCTCCATGGCCATATTCTATTCAAATATACCAAATATATATTAAAAAAAATTCCAAAAAACAAATTCTTCCCACTTTTTCTCAAAATAAAACCTCAGCAGAAAATTAAAATGCGTGAAGAGTAAACCACTAAATCACAATAATAAATAAAAATGAACCTTTTTTCCTTTGTTGAGCCTTTTTTCGGTACAATGCCGCTAAATCAAGCACACAACATGGTCGATGCCACGCTCTTCCAATCATAATGATGAATCTATGAGAAAATATGGAAAGGAATGAACCAAAAATCGATGTCACCTCACCCTCCATCACCTGCCCCACAAATATCTTCCCCAGGTACCAGTCGTACTAGAACTCATGCGCTAATAACCTCCTCATCTACGTGTGCATACTCATAATGCCTGCAGCCTTTGAGAACAAAAGACAAGGGTATAATGTCACATATTTCCCTATCAAGAGTCAGTCCTCTACGGGTAGTGACCTTTCCCCGTCCCCGAGAAGCCTAAGAGTCTGTTCCCTATGTCGATAAGCACACCCGCATTTCTGCCTATCGATAATCCACTCAAATTATGTTAAAAAAAGGCCAGAAAATGTCCCAAAATTCGTACAAAAATTTACGAAAAATCCCCATGACTCAAAAACATCATTATTATAAGAAAAACCCATTATATAGCGCCAAACCCATTATAATCCCTCGTTAATCCCCAGAAGGATCACTGGTACTCATTCTCATCACTAATATACTCTCTAGTGGAACCAAAATTCATGGTGTGCCTGCACCCACGATTATCTTCGCCTCCCTTGGTGGATCCCTCAATTAGAAATGATCCCCATAAACAAAATCCTTAGGTCCATAGAATTAACCTTGACCCATTGAATCGGTCGTTTCAACTATAAAATCCATAAAATCGACCTCGACCCTATGAATCAGTCCTTTCACCTATTAGATCCACATAATTGAACTTGACCCTCTGAATCAATTATCTCAACTCTTTAGGTCAATAAAATCAACTTTGACCCATTAAATCGGTCCTGTCAAATCCTTAGGCCCATAGAATCAACCTTGACCCGCTGAATTGGTCCTTTTAAATCCTTAGGTCCATCGAACTGACCTCGACCCGCTGAATCTGCCCTTTCAAACCTTAGGTCGGTAGAACTGACCTCGACCTGCTGAATTGGTACTTTTAACTCTTTAGGTTCGCAGAATCGACCTCAACCCACTTAAATGGTCATTTCAAACCTTAGGTACCTAAAATTGACCTCGACCCGCTGAATTGGTTGTGGCCATCCCGAATCTCTCCTATCCCCACTCTCTTCCGCAGGGCGGGGGGAAAAAGGAGGGGGAAAAGTTCTCATGCCCTGGTACTCTCTAGGAGAGCTTTTAATGTCGTCGGTGTGGGGGTGGATGTAAAAAGATGGAGTCGTCAACCTATTTTGCCTAAAACAGGCAAAAGAACATGTCGTCGCCTCGAGAGAGAGGCATTACAGACAAACACATTCTTACAAAACCAATAGCTCGAAGGTCTGAGGGCTAAGTTACAAAATGGGAAGGTGTTAGGCACCCATCCCACTCTTTTGGTCTCTCATGGGCTTGTTTTACTGTTTTCCTTTATTTCTCCGTAAAGTGTGCGCACATGTATATATAATGGATATTAGAGTTGTCAAACTTATACCATGGAAGATATAAAGCGAGGTTATCCCTATGAATGTTCCCAAAATAATATATAGAAAATATAATTTATGCGTTTATCATGATATTGATCGTTATGGTGAAATGATAATATGTGTTGGACAGAATTCTAATAAGGATCGTAAATATAATATGTATTGCAATAGTTCAAGATTGTGATAAATGCGGAAATGGGGAATTTGAGAAAATTGCAAAATTGGAAAATTGGACTCGAGTCTCGGGTTTTAATCTGGGTGGGGTTTATTGTGACACCCCGCCTAATTAAATACCGGGTGATCAGTCCTTTATTAAATTATAATCAAGGTGAACGGTTGGTTCATTCTTAGCATCACTGTCGTAAAAATAACTTTTCCAATTAAACACCCTAATTAGTTAAGCTAAGTGACAAAACCATTTTAAGACATTAATTTCAAAATTCCAATTAAAACCAATATTTAAAACTTTACATAATTCATAAATTTAGAATCACCCAACAACTATACTGGAACAAACAATCCAAATAATTAAGCATCCAACTAATTGATTCCAACATTAAAACTAAAAGGAAAAACGTCCTGACAGTAATAAATCCCAAAGTATAAATACTGGAAATAAATGAATCACAATATTCGATAAAACAACTGAATGATGGAAAAAGGGAGACACATGCCCAACTGGATAAATAGTGCTAGAAGTGGAATCAACAATGAGGTCATCTAAGCAAGAGGCCTGCAACTCCCACCTAAGCGGCAGCGCGTTCCTTCCAAAGGATCCTATGCAAGATGCCCCTGTGGCTGGGCACCTATAATATATACATATATATATACAAGAGAGAAGGGAAAATAGGAAACGGGTCAGAGCCCGATTGTAAGAATAGTTTAAAATTAGTTTAGCAAGTATTTAAAATGCTTACCGGCTAATGCAACCACCATATTAGTGCGGCACTCCCTTGAGAAATTCTCACCTATCTTCTAATGTACACACCTATCGCACTAATCTTCCCAACAGTTTAACTTATCTTATCTTAAGTTACTCGTAAGATTTCAAATCGACCATTTTTAAATGTTTAAGAGGTTAATTTTATTTAACAGCAAAGTTCTCACATCAACCTTATTTGATTATAAAGTTTCTCAGTAATATAACGTACCTTACAAACACATATTCCCAAGTTGAACTAATTATCCATTTCTTACATACCATAGTCACAGTAGGTATTTTCCAAATTCCAGATTTAAATATATATATATATATATATATTAAATATTCATATAATATATATATACTAATAGCACCCCACATAAAAATTATGGTGCGGGCATACTCTGCTATCCTGTCCTCGTATCACTCGTACTAAGGGAAATACAAATTCGAAATCACTCTCGAACTATAATAACAAAAAACACATTCACATTGAGGCGAAGCATAGTTCCAAGTCACTAAGAGGTCAGCACATACCCTCACGTCTCTTAGGACCGTCTGACTATCGATCCGATAGCCTGTACCAAGGATTCTTATCTTCTAGGGTACGAGTCAATATCCCCCCTAAAGGTCCCATCGAGATAAGGCTGTCACAGCGCGGTAACCTCAGGGATAGCAAGTAGCGCGGGCATGATTTTTACACGTATATAGTACATGCATAAACACAATCATATATGTATACTACTATTACCATATCAAATTTAGTTATACTCTCACGATCCATACTTATGATATTTATCCTTATTACTTGTTATTTAGTTATCTCGTATAACGGTTTGTCTCTTATTCTAACTTGTGGGATTATTCCAACTTACTACGTAACACTCATGGATTCCTATCTTCCCAAGTGTAATTTCAGTAGGTACTTATTCATTTTACAACATAACTTCCTTACGAATCTTACCCTTTAACACAAGTTCCCATTGTCCCTTATGTGTGAAACACCCCCCCATGAAATGTTAATCTCGTCTTACATTAACGGGTCCATATATTTCTAAGGTCCTACTGGTCTTCTTTTTATCCCAACATGTTTTAACATTAATATCCAAGAATGTCTAATCATTTAAGATGGAATGAACTATTAGAAAGAGAATATGAGTTATACAGGAGGGGTCGATCGATCAATGGCAGGTGTTCGATAGATCGATGCTCTAGGGTCGATCGATCGATCAAGCAGGTATGGAAAATCTGCAGAATTTCCAGATTACGGGTTTGCTCTTCTAAAATCATCCAAAACGATATCTTTGGTTACCAAACTCCAAATAATTTATACTACAAGTATTATAACCTCAAATAAATGATTTCCTACGTCGAGCATGCGGATTTTCATCATGGAAAACGAATTAAAAGGGTATAATCCATAAAAACATCAAGAACCCTAATATTTATTTTGTCTAGTTTCTTCCCATTCTTTTACCTAATTTCATACTCTTTATTTATAGTAATTTCTTGGTTCAATCTATACATATGAATTGGGTTTCCAGAATACATCTAATACTCATATAACATGTGAATTCAAATCTCCAAAATGGGTTTTTTCTTTCACAAAAACTAGTCCTTAACAATCCTAGGCTAATATTAATGGAGCATTAACTGAAATAGAGCAAGATAGATACTTGCCTGAGAATTCTCGGTTCAGATTTGTAGAGAGATTTTTGTGGTTGCGATCCTCTTTGCACGATCTATCGTTTGGCGGCGACGACAGTGTAAACGGGGAAGTTCTTGACCTAGAACCCCTTGGAAAACCTCTCATCTTCCTCTTCTATAGCCGTCTTTGGTTTATGGTGTTTCTAACCCTAGAAGATGACTCTTGTCATCTGATATACCCTTAGAATTTTCGTGGGTTTTCATGCTTAAAATATAAAATGTCCAAAATGCCCTCCCGAGGTGTTAATTAGGCCTAAAAACGCCCCGAGACCCAAACTAAACCCCCGAGTACATTATTTTGACTATCTCGAACTTCAGGACACATTGACTCACTCAAAATGACCATACGGGTGACTTATAATTTATTTACTTTTAATAGTCCAAATTTAATCCCGACACGACACAAGCGCGTCCAGATAAATTTCCAAAATTATCAAATTAGATTCTCGTGATAATTTTTACTAATCATAATTACACCACTTACTTTACCCATAATGTAACTTATAACAAAAATAATTACTAACTCTCATCACGCTAGTAAGTATTTAAATGATTTTTCGGATTAATATTAATTTAATATCTCTAATTAAATTTAATAAATCCCCAAAATTAAAAGGAATAAAAATACGGGGTATTACATACTTCCCCCCTAATAACGGAATTTCATCTCGAAATTCGAAAAATAAGGAGTACCTGGTAAGAATAACTCTGGGTACTTCTCACGCATGTCCGCCTCACACTCCCAAGTGGATTCATTCACATTATGATGCTCTCACTGGACCCTGACAAGTGGGACTACCTTTGACCTCAATATCCTTTCGCTATGGTCTAGGATAGCCACTGGCCTCTCCTCGTAAAAGTTATTGGGCTGTAAGTCAATCTCCTCAATCGTGATATGGGTATGGGCCATGTCATCCCGAAGGTATCATCTCAACGACGAGATGTGGAACACATCGTGAATGTGATGTAAATGCTCTGGCAGCCCCAATCTGTATGCTACCATCCTCTCGATAATTAGAAATGGTCCCACGTACCTCGGGGCCAATTTCCCTTTCTTCCCGAAACTCATCACTCCTTTCATAGGAGATACACGTAGTAATACTTGTTCCCCCACATTAAACTCTCATAAGAACCGTTTTTCATCAGCGTTGCTTTTCTTCCTGTCCTGAGCTACCCGAATGCGATTCCTGATAATCTCAATCCTAGCGGAGGTTTCCTGAATCACCTCTGGTCCGAGCAACTTGTTATCCCCCACCTCTAGCCAACACGTTGGGGAACGACAAGGCCTTCCATACAAAGATTCAAATGGATCCATGCCAATCGTGAACTGATAAGAGTTATTATAAGCGAACTCTACCAGTGGAAGATGTGGCTCCCAACCTCCTCCAAAATCAAGGACACACATGCGTAGCATATCCTCCAACATCTGGTTAGTATGCTCTGTTTGTCCATCTATTTGTGGGTGATAAGCTGAACTCAACCTCAACTCTGTACCCATGGCCTCCTGAAATCTCTCTAAAAAACGCGACACGAAAATCTTGTCTCTATCTGACACAATATTCAGGGGCACCCCATGTAATCTGACAATCTCAACAATGAACAACTGAGCATACTGACCTATGGTATAGTCTGTCCGCACAGGCAGAAAATGAGCCACCTTGGTCAAACGGTCCATAATCACCCAGATGGAGTCGTGGCCCCGCTGTGATGTAGGCAACCTAATAATAAAATCCATGGAAATACTCTCCCACTTCCATGCGGGTATTTCCAATGGCTGAAGCAACCCTGATGATTTTGGGTGGTGCACTTTTGCCAGCTAATAGGTAGAACACTTGGACACGAACTCAGCAATGTCCTTTTTCATTCCACTCCACAAGTATTATTGCCTCATATCCCGGTACATCTTATCTCCCCCAAGATGTACCGCAAATCGGGACCCGTGAGACTGGGTCATCACTGCATGACGTAAGTATACTCCTTCGGGAACCACCAATCTCCCATTAAACCTTAAACCTCCATCGAAACTAACAGAATAGGACTCAGCACCCTCAGCTAAAAGTCGTACAATCTGCTCCTGGAAAAATGGGTCTACTGTCTGTGCCTGTATTACCCTTGTAACAATATCGGGTGTCACTATCATAACAGATATGAAGGAACGAGCTATCGCGTCCTGGTGACCCAACTCTTTCCACTTTGCTTTCCAGACGTTCTCTACACCGTCTATCGATCTACGGCTCAACTAATCAGCAATTACGTTAGCCTTCCCCGGATGGTACTGTATGTCGAACTAATAGTCCTTCAAAAGCTCTAACCACCTGCGCTGACGTATATTCAGCTCTCACTGAGTGAACGGATACTGCAGTGACTTGTGGTCTATGAACAAGCAAAACTTCTCCCCAAATAAGTAGTGTCTCTATATCCTCAATGCAAAGATGACCGCTGCTAACTCTAGGTCGTGTGTGGGGTAATTCTTCTCGTGTGGCTTAATCTTGTAGGAGGCAAAATCTATATCCTTCTCCTCCTGCTAAAGTACTCCCCCAAGTCCCCATAAATAGGCATCGGTGTAAACCAGATACTCCACGCCCGACTTAGGTAAAGTAAGGACTAGTGTTAAAGTAAGTTTGTCCTTCAGCTCGTCGAAATCCATTTGACATGCATCATCCCAAACATATGGTACCCCCTTGCGAGTCAGGTTCGTCAATGGACCCGCTATTTTAGAGAATCCTCGAATGAATTTCCTGTAGTATTCGACTAATCCTAAGAAACTACGCACTTTCGTCGGTGTCATGGGTTGTCCCCACTCCCTCACCGCTGACACTTTACTCGGGTCAACTGCTATCCCCTGTTCAGAAATAACATGTCCCAAGAACTGCACTTCCCATAACCATAACTCGCACTTCACGTACTTAGCATACAACTGATGCTCTCGTAGAGTCTAAAGAACCTGACTCAAGTGATCAGCATGCTCTTTCTCAGAGTGTGAATATATCAGGATGTCATCCATGAAGACGATGACAAACTAATCTAAGAACTCTCTGAATACTCGGTTCATTAAGTCCATGAATACGGCTGGAGCATTTGTGAGTCCAAATGGCATCACTCTGAACTCATAGGACCCATATCTCGTCAAGAAAGCAGTCTTTGAAACATCCTGCTCCCTAATACGTAGCTGATGGTACCCTGACCTCAGATCTATCTTCGAGAAGAAAGTTTCTCCCCTCAGCTGGTCGAACAAATCATCGATTTGAGGCAACGGATGTTTGTTCTGTATCGTGACCTTGTTCAGCTCCTGGTAGTCCACACATAGCCTCAGTGAACCATCTATCTTTTTCACAAACAAAACTGGAGTACCCCAAGGTGAGGTACTCCTGCGAATGAAGCCCTGACCTAACAGCTACTCTATCTGATCTCGTAGCTCTCGTATCTCTGCCGGAGCCATACGGTATGGAGCGCGCGCTATAGGTCGAGTATCCGGTAATAAATCTATGACAAAAGCTATCTCTCGACTGGGGGGTAGGCCTGGTATCTCCTGAAATACATCAGAATACTCACGAACAACTGGAATCGAATCTAAGGGAATCATGAACTCCTTAGAGGTATCCTCCTCTATGTAATACAAATGAGCGGTCGAGCCTCCCTCTGGGCGAAGCATCGCCACTACAAACATCTCTTGCCCCGGAATGGCAAAGACAATACTCCCACCAAAACAATATATCATGGCTCTGTATGCTGCGAGCCAATCCATACCAATAATGATGTTGTGCTCATGCATATCTAAGACTAACATGTCTGCTGGTAATACCAAGATACCAATCTCTACTCACACACTCGGGCATATAAAGAAAATTAACGATCCATTTTCCAGTGGTGAGTCTACACATGCTATAGTGCTCTATGCTGTGGCTAATAACCCTAAGGCCTTCGCAAAATAGGTAGCAATAAAACAGTGCGTCGCCCCAATATCAAATAAAATCTGACCCATAGTACCATGGATAGGAAACATACCCTCAATCATGGGTGGCGCCTGTGGAGCTGCTGCCTGGTGGACATTATAGACACGTCCGTACTGTAACTGCCCCTACTGCACTCGAGCGGCTGGAATGGCTAGTAGGGTAGGTACCTCAGCGGGTGCTTGGAGGGCGGCTTGAAAAAGTGGCTTATGTGGCTCATTAAGGGCACCCTGCTACTGTGGGGCCCTATCACCCTCTGGATAATCCTGTCGCCTGTGGACATTTTTACCACACCCAAAGCATCGGCCCCTGAAATTTCCTCCTCTCTATCCCTGCTAATTACGGCCCTGCTGGCCGTTACCACCCCATCATTGGCCCTGTTGAAAATGTTGTTGACCCTGATGGCCCTGCTGCTGCCCTGCGACTGACGATGTTGGCCCTGCTGACCCTGCCTAAATCCTCAAAATCCCTGCCTAGAATTACCTGATCGGAACCGCTTGGCAGGGTCCCCCTGATGGAAACTCTGCTCATGTTGACGAGTCTGCCCTTAAGATGTTGGTGCTCCACTATCACCACTACCCCATGTCTTGCCTTGCTGGTCGGACTCTCCTGCTCGCTTGCTTCCCTACAGATGGAAGCGGTGATCCTGGCAGTGTAGCAAACCATCATTGAGTTCATCTGTGTAGGTACTCAGAGACAAATTTCCTATAAGGTGCTGACGGATCCTCCAAGCTAACCCGTCCACAAACAATAGTATCTTCTTACCCTCAGTGGGTACCTCATCTGGCACTATAGTGATAAGTCTTGTGAACTCCTCTTCATACTCAGCAACAGTAGAATTTTTTTTTCTTCAAACTCAGTAACTTTCTCCTCGTCTCAGTCTGCACGGTGGATGGGAAGTATTTGCTGTCAAACCGCACCCAAAACAACTGAATAGTAATAACCTCCCTCTCCTCCAAGGTGGTAGTGGATTCCCACCACTGCAAAGAGCCCCCCACAAGCTTAAAGTAAGCCAATAGTTGTTTATGCACGTCCGTGCACTCATACATACGCAGATGCCTCTGGATATCTTTCTTCCATTGGCTGGCTACAATAATATCTGAACCACCTGCAAACTCTGGGGGATGCGCCTTCTGAAAGGCATTCCTAACTCGCTCCCATATAGATGGAAGCTGTGCTGGTATTGGCGCCACTGCCTGAAATTGGGATGGAGCCTACTGTACTACCCCTAGCGCGACATTCACCGCCTGAGCAACGATGGCGACTACCTCATTTGCGTTCATTGTTCCCTGAGTCGGAGCTACTGGTTGCTCGGCTTGGGCACGCCTATCCTTTGGTGCACGTCTCGGAGGCATCTGAGACGTGAAGAAATTTATTAGTTTACAGTTATTATCAAATCTCAAATAGCTGAAGACGTAATCATAAAAGCAAGAATACAACAATCCTAAAATAGGGCTCTATAGCAAGAACGCTAAGCTGAAAGCGAAATAAGCCATACAGATCATAAAGGACACTAGAACCTGATGCTCTGGTATCACCTGTGACACCCCACCTAATTAAATACCGGGAGATCAATCCTTCATTAAATTATAATCAAGGTGAACGGTTGGTTCATTCTTAGCATCACTGTCGTAAAAATAACTTTTTCAATTAAACACCCTAATTAATTAAGCTAAGTGACAAAACCATTTTAAGACATTAATTTCCAAATTCCAATTAAAACCAATATTTAAAACTTTACATAATTCATAAATTTAGAATCACCCAACAACTATATAGGAACAAACAATCCAAATAATTAAGCATCCAACTAATTGATTCCAACATTAAAACATAAAGGAAAAACATCCTGGCAGTAATAAATCCCAAAGTATAAATACTGGAAATAAACGAATCACAATATTCGATAAAACAACTGAATAATGGAAAAAGGGCGACACATGCCCAACTGGATAAATAGTGCTAGAAGTGGAATCAATAATGAGGTTGTCTAAGCAAGAGGCATGCAACTCCAACCTAAGCTGCAACGCGTTCCTTCCAAAGGATCCTATGCAAGACACCCTTGTGGATGGGCACCTGTAATATATACATATATATATACAAGAGAGAAGTGAAAATGGGAAACGGGTCAGAGCCCGATTGTAAGAGCAGTTTAAAATTAGTTTAACAAGTATTTAAAATGCTTACCGGCTAATGCAACCACCATATTAGTGTGGCACTCCCTTGAGAAATTCTAACCTCTCTTCTAATGTGCACACCTATCGCACTAATCTTCCCAACAGTTTAACTTATCTTATCTTAAGTTACTCGTAAGATTTCAAACCGACCATTTTCAAATGTTTAAGAGGTTAATTTTATTTAACAACAAAGTTCTCACATCAACCTTATTTGATTATAAAGTTTCTCAGTAATATAACGTACCTTACAAACACGTATTCCCAAGTTGAAATAATAATCCATTTCTTACATACCATAGTCACAGTAGGTATTTCCCAAATTCCAGATTTAAATATATATATATATATTAAATACTCATATAATATATATATACTAACAGAACCCCACATAAAAATTGTGGTGCGGGCATACTCTGCTATCCTGTCCCCGTATCACTCGTACTAAGGGAAATACAAATTCGAAATCACTCTCGAACTGTATTAATACAAAACACATTTACATTGAGGCGAAGCATAGTTACAAGTCACTAAGAGGTCAGCACATACCCTCACGTCTCTTAGGACCATCTAACTATCGATCCGATAGCCTGGACCAAGGATTCTTATCTTCTAGGGTACGAGTCAATATCCCCCCTAAAGGTCCCATCGAGATAAGACTATCCCAGCATGGTAACCTCAGGGATAGCAAGTAGCGCGGGCATTATTTTTACACGTATATAGTATATGCATAAACACAGTCATATATGTATACTAATATTATCATATCAAATTTAGGTATACTCTCACGACCCATAATTATGATATTTATCCTTATTACTCGTTATTTAGTTATCACGTATAACGGTTTGTCTCTTATTCTAATTTGTGGGATTATTCCAACTTACTACGTAACACTCATGGATTCCTATCTTCCCAAGTGTAATTTCAGTAGGTACTTATTCATTTTACAACATAACTTCCTTATGAATCTCACCCTTTAACACAAGTTCCCATTGCCCCTTATATGTAAACCCCCCCCCCCCCCCATGAAATGTTAATCTCGTCTTACATTAACAGGTCCATATATTTATAAGGTCCTACTGGTTTTCTTTTTATCCCAACATTTTTTAACATTAATATCCAAGTATGTCTAATCATTTAAGTTGGAATGAACTATTAAAAAGGGAATATGAGTTATACAGGAGGGGTCGATCGATCGATGGCAAGTGTTCGATCGATCGAACCATCGATCGATCGATGCTCTAGGGTCGATCGATCGATCAAGCAGGTATGGCAAATCTGCAGAATTTCCAGATTACGGGTTTCCTTTTTCCAAAATCATCCAAAATGATATCTTTGATTACCAAACTCCAAATAATTTATACTACAAGTATTATAACCTCAAATAAATGATTTCCTATGTCAAGCATGCGGATTTTCATCATGAAAAACGACTTAAAAGGGTATAATCCATAAAAACATCCAGAACCCTAATATTTCTTTTGTCTTGTTTTTTCCCATTCTTTTACCAGATTTCATACTCTTTATTTACAGTAATTTCGTGGTTCAATCTATACCTATGAATTGGGTTTCCAGAATACATCTAATACTCATATAACATGCGAATTCAAATCTCCAAAATGGGTTTTTCTTTCACAAAAATTAGTCCTAAACAATCCTAGGCTAATATTAATGGAGCATTAACTGAAATAGAGCAAGATAGATACTTGCCTGAGAATTCTCGGTTCAGATTTGTGGAGAGATTTGTGTGGTTGTAATCCTCTTTGCATGATCTATCGTTTGGCGGCGACGGCAGTGTAAACCGGGAAGTTCTTAGCCTAGAACCCCTTGGAAAACCGCTCCTCTTCCTCTCCTATAGCCATCTTTGGTTTATGGTGTTTCTAACCCTAGAAGATGACTCTTGTCATATGATATACCCTTATAATTTTCGTGGGTTTTCATGCCTAAAAATATAAAATGTCCAAAACGCCCTCCCGGAGTGTTAATTTGGCCTAAAAACGCCCCGAGACCCAAACTAAACCCCCGGGTACATTATTTTGACTATCTCAACCCTTCCGGACACATTGACGCACTCAACATGACCATACGGGTGACTTATAGTTTATTTACTTTTAATAGTCCAAATTTAATCCCGACACGACACAAGCGCGTCCCGATAAATTTCCAAAATTATCAAATTAGATTCTCGTGATAATTTTTACTAATCATAATTACACCACTTACTTTACCCATAAAGTAACTTATAACAAAAATAATTACTAACTCTCATCACACTAGTATGTATTTAAATGATTTTCTAGATTAATATTAATTTAATATCTCTAATTAAATTTAATAAATCCCCAAAATTAAAAGGCATAAAAATACGGGGTATTAAATTTATCCCATATATTTGAACAGGATTTTATTATATGTGTGTGAGTAGAAAATATGTTTTAGTTTTGGAAAAGTGTGATGGATAATCACGTTTGGAATTAATGGGAATAACCCTCTTTTTTTTAATAGAAAATAAAGTATGTGCAATATAACTAATAAATATGTGAGATCTTAATGTGTATGAACTAAAGTAAAAGCTAGATTTTGAATTTATCTAATTAATGTAAAAACAAGAAATTTAAAGAGAGAGAAATAATTGTTTGGACCTTTTTTTGGAGAATTGAAGCTTGTTCTTGATCTTGGATGAACCCCCTTGAAGTTTGAGATGAATGTTGGATGAGAGAGAATGATTTTTTTTTACCAAATTGGGTGTGAAAGGGATGGGAATTTAAGATTGAATGGAATTTAACATGAGAAACTTCGCTGATTGTAAGAGAATGTTGCTTATATCACTAATGTTGATGGATCTGAGGTGTGCCGTGGGAGTGAGGTTAGACCCTCTATTTATAGGATCGGGAGTGGTTCCGGTCGGCATGGTCCCAGACCTACCAATAGACAGGTAACTATAGACACACTGCTGATTAACAGGAAAATGGACATGCCAATCGATAGTCTCGTGCAAATTTTTCCGAAAAAATAGTTGTAGAATACAATCCGTTGGTCAAAATCGTGCATGAGGAACAACGTTAGAAAGGTAATTCAGAGATCTTTTAGAGTCCTCTAGACTTATCCCGGGTCTGGGAGTTGAACTTGGGTCAAATGTAGCTCGAAAGCATACGTTGGTCCTTTGGACGGGAGATCGTCGGATGAAAACGGATCGTTTGTCCGTAAGATATGTCAGAATTGTGCACGGGGTAGACCGTTGGAAAGTTAAGATGATGTAATTTGACATTACAAAGATCGTTCGATTCGTAAAGTTGATCTTGGTCCACTAGGACCCGAAAGTTTATGATGACCTCTCGAAGTAAAACGGGTCGTTCATCCGTACCGTAAGTTAGAATCTCTCATAGGTCAAACCGTTGGAAAGGGTATTCAATGTCCTTTGAAGATTCAATTAGTTTTGTACGAGATGAAAAGTTGACCTTGGTTAAACGGAGCCCGAGAGCGCCCGATGGACTCCAAATCATTTTTTGAGGGAAAATGGATCGTTCGTCTGAAAGGTTTTGCCATTTTGTGCATGGGGTGGACAATTAGAAAGGGATTTAAGTTCCCTTAAAATATTCAAAGAGCTTTCACTCTGTCGATGAAGTTGATTGGGGTTAAATCGGGGCCTAGGAGCGCCCGGTGGCCTCTAGATCGATTTTTAGTAGTAAAAAGGTCTTTTCGTCCGATCCGTTATGCCTATTCGTGCACGGGGTGGGCCATTAGAAAGGATATTCATATCCCTTTGAAGATTCAATGAGCTTTTGCTCTGACGATAGAGTTTATCGGAGTCTATATAGGTACTCGGAGTATAACCTAGGGTTTGTAGTGAAATGGGGAGGTGATAGGGACCTAAGGAGAGACTTAGGGGGTCCTAGAATGTGGTGTCTATAGAGCCACTCGATGAGTGAGCTTGGAATAAGTGAAAGTCATCGAATAAACACCACGTGATGTTTGGGAAAGATGTCAATTCTGCGAATGTAAGGGATGAGAATGATCGATTCAAAGGATTGAGGTCGATTCTGAGGACCTAAATAGACAAGGGTAACCATTTTACGAGTTTGAGTCTGATTTAGAGGACCTAAGGAAATATCGAGGATGAATGATTCTACGGGCCGAGTCATGTCTGAGTACCTAAGTAGGAGCGATAAATTTTGCGGGTAGAAGCCAATTCTGAGGGCTTAAGTAGAAGTGACCAATTCTACGGGTCAAAGACAATTTTACGGGCTAAAGGTAGGGAGTGACCCATTATAAGGGTCAAAGTCAATTCTTCGAGCTTAAGTAGAGATGACCAATTCTGAAGGTCAAAGCCAATTCTAGGGGCTTGAGTAGAGTCGACCAATTCTGCGGGTCGAAGCCAATTCCAAGGGCTTAATTACAGATGACCAATTTTACGGGTCAAAGCCAATTTTGAGGGCCTAAGTAAGAATGACTAATTTTGCGGGTCGAAGCCAATTTTGAGGGCTTAAGGAGAGATGACCAATTCTTTGGGTCAAATCCAATTCTAAGGGCTTAATTAGAGGTGACCAATTCTGAGGATCGAAGCAAATTATGAGGGCTTAAGTAGAGGTGACCAATTCTGCGGGTCAAAGCCAATTCTGAGGGCTTAAGTAGAGAATACTAATTCTGTGGGTCAAATCCAATTCCGAGGGCTTAAGTAAAGGTGACCAATTCGGAGGGTCAAAGCCAATTCTAAGGTCTTAAATAGAGGTGACCAATTTTGAGGGTCAAATCCAATTTTGCGAGCTTAAGTATAAATGACCAATTTTGCGGGTTAAATCCAATTTCGAGGGCTTAAGTAGAGATGGCCAATTCTACGGGTCAAAGTCAATTCTAAGGGCTTAAGTAGAAATGGACAATTTTTTGGCTCAAAGCCAATTCTGTGGGCTTAAGTTGTAGTTTTCTTAAGGAATTTTGGAGACTCCACTGGGGAAATTATCTTGTGGTTCTGCTGGGGACTTTGGGGAAGCATTTGATTTTGAGTTTTTGGTCCCACTGGGGAAGAGGAATTAATCCAAGGATTGGATGTTTCCTTCTTGGGGGATTTTTTTATTTTTGCGGTGTTCGTTACTGGGGGGGATGTCCAATTGATTTTGTGAATTTCGATGGGGAAGTAAGTGTGGTAAGCATGTTTTTCTTGGTGAAAAAGGTTCTAGAATTCATTTAGAAATTTTAAGAATCTTCTGGGGATTTTTGGGATTTTCTAGCACTTTTTGGGAATTTTTGTACGAATTTTTAGGGAGGGTTCCAAACGGCAATGGTACAATCTTTTGGGGTACCTCATGCAGGTGAGAGGATAGTGTCGATCGGTATTTTACTGGGAGATGCCGATCGGCATGCCCCTTAGCCTCCTTTAAAAAGGGGGCGGGATCTCCTCATTTTTCACAGCTTTGAGACTTGCTCTCTTCTGCAATTACCTTCTGCACACTGTTCTCGATTTCCTAAACCAAGAAATAGCTAATTTTTCTAGAAGTGCAACCCACATGGCATGGCCAAATGTCGATGACTGGGCAAACTTGGAATGGCGGGCTAGGGTTCCCCTTGCGCTAGGGAGTGGAAATTCTTTCGACTCATTGGAGCCATTTGCGGATGGGAGAATTCTCTTGGAAGTGCCGACGCATCATCATTCCTCTAGGATGGTGAACCCTGGTGGCTATGTAAGTGTTGATGACTTTTGGTATTTTTTTCTTCTTTCTTGGTGATATTTCCTTTTTTCTTGAATTTTGACAAGGGTTTTTCCTTTTGTCTTTAACAGTCTAATGTCCTTATGGCGACTCTGCGTGCTCGAGGGACGACGGGGCTTAAGGACATTTGGGTACACCTCCTGTCGATGGTTCGTTAGGTGGTGTGATCATCCAATTTTAGGAGACTGGCATTTGCGCTAGACGAGTACCTTGTTCTACGATGATTCTTTGTGCTCTGGAGGAGAGGTGGTGGAACACCACCCACACCATGCATTTTGGTTTTCGGGAGATGACAGTGACTCCCATTGACGTGCAATAGCTGCTATGGCTAGATTGAAATGGGTTATAGATAGAGGTGGACAAGACCTTGCGGGTGACGACGGCATTGGGTGACGTGGAGATGATAGTTTCTGGGGACTCTATTCGTTTGTCCCTTTTGAGGAATTTATTGCTGAGTCATAGGATTGATGATGGGGATGGGTGATAGGGGAGGTAGATGGCCTGTTTGTTTATTCTACGTTTGTTAGGAGGTTTCTTAGTGGCGACGAGTTGCAACGTCATCCACTTATGGCATTTGACATTTTTGAGGGTGTTTTCGAATGTCCTCTTTATGACTAGGGGAGCTTGGCCTTGGCGACCCTTTATTTTTCTTTGGATTCATTCATCCAGTGCTACCGGCAAACATTTACTGGCACCACGTATCTTCTTGAGGCATTCTTTATTTTGATCATTTTCATTTATGCATTTTGTTCTTTTAATCTCTTGATTTCTGACCTTTGTCCTTTGCAGAAGTGGTTATATGAGGTGATTGGGCTTAGCAACCACTTGATATCTTTGAAGGACGAGTTTGTTGGGGGATTCTGCCGAATGTACCGATGGTGGAAGTCCAATCAGGAGTCGAGGAATTCTTTCTCTTTGGAGGCGGTGTGTCAGATTTGGAATGGCCTAACAAGCGAGCGGGTAAATTCTTCTATTTTTCTGAGACCATTTTTCCTTTATGATATTTTTTGATATTGATCTTTCTCTGCCGAGGAATTTTCAGGTCACCTTCTATCCCTGGGGGATGGCCATCCAGCATACGAGGTTGACGTGGGGGGGGGGGGGGGGGATGTGCATATGCGGTGTCTACTGGCATATGAGTTCGGATACTCCTAGTACCTTGGGGAGAGATTATTCTATCAGTTAGTGGAGGATGAGGTGGTGGTACCACCTACGAGGCCCCCGATATACATGAGGCGAAAGCGGGAGATATCGGATGATGTGCGGGTAGCGGCGATGATGGGTGAGCTTTACTTGTTATATACCGATACAATTGTGACTTATGGTTATTTGGATTTCATGTCGAGCTAGTTGATTCCACCCAGTATATATGACGTGATGCCTCTCCCTTAGGAGAGTTCGAGTCGACCAGTGGGGCCTTCCCACAGCGCAGGTGGTGCATCGACATCGGAGGCGGCGATGACCTCGGAGGTTCCCTTTGTGCGATTGGCCCCACCTTCTTATAATATTTGACGGCCTGATGGAGGGTTGGTGTGTATTCTTCACCTTCCCAATGAAATGGATACAGAGGATCTAGTCTTGACAGAGGAGGTTCTCTAGCTAGCAGTATACTTTTCATCTTTTCATCTTTTGATTTTCTGATTTCTTTCTTTTCCTCAGGTAATTGATTTGGCCTTTTTTATTTTTCTTGCAGCACATCCGGGTATCAACCACCTGTCTTAAGGACATTTGGGATTGGATAGCTTCGATGACTTTCCACATTCGGGATGCGATCCCAGTTCCTTTTTTCTGGTGTCGTCTGCCTCATCTGAGGAGGGGTCTGGTTCGGGGAGTGGAGGTATGTCGTCTCATCACCGGGGAAAAGAGCATGCTGCAGGGAAGGAGGATCCTAGAAAGGGAGAGAGAGAAATAAAAAGAAAGAAAGAGAAAGAGAGGTTATAGGTGAGAGAGAGAAAATGTAGGAGGTTCGGGATGAGTCTCATTGTATTTTTATTTCTTCCTGCAAAATAAGTGTAGCACAACAACAAGTATGAAAATAAATGAAGTTTTTGTTAATTTTTACTTTTAGTGACTTAATGCACATGCTCTTTTTACTTTGCTACTGAGACTATAAAAATAATTAGAAATGATTTGAGAGAGAATTTTATTTTAGTAAAGGAACATAGGGAAAAGGAAATTCAGAATTTTTATAAGAATAAAAATTATTTTATTGAGATTTTTTATTTTGGCAAAAAGGGAAAAAAGGAATTTTCCAAAAATGGGGTTGCTGATCGACATCCCCCTTTTCTTGTCTATCGACATGTCAGTCCATTCCAATCAACCCAAGGCTTTGTTTACACTTTCTTCAATTGATTGGTACTTGGTGGGGTAAGTCTTTCTCCGATTTCTGAAGGGATTCTTGTCTTTGGTTGAGGTTTTTCAAGTATAAATAGAGGGCATGGGTGGAGTATTTTCTTCACACCTCCACATTCCTTCTCTTTTGCATTCTTCTTGCTTACTTTGCGATATGGCTCTCCCCGAAAGTGGATTTTCTACCTACCTAGAAACATTGGAGGTGATGTGCTCATACAATGTTATCTACGATGCTTTCAACATACGTCGAGTTTCTTTATGGCACAACCGACCCATTGAGTGGAACATGCTTATGGCAACAATGGAATTCTAGTGTCCTAAAGACCATGTTTTTCGATTTGGGTTGGACGAGGTATTTTTGACTTATGAAGAATTCTCTGCCATGTTGGGGATAAATCCCAGTGTTGCGGTAACTATGCATGAATTTTCTTGATCCCCTCGAGAGTTGTTAGCGGGACTTCTCCATATCTCGCCTTTAACGGCTAGGTCACTGGTTATGGGAGGAATGGTTTTTCTTCCTGTTGTGCTGCATTCTATGCATTTGCAGGATGTTGGTGATGCTCGATATTCTGGAGCTATCATTCTAGGCTTGATTTCAAAACATTTATTAGTGACTGGGGAACTGCTGGTGGACACACAACTCCCAGCCATTACTTTATGGATGTCGTACCATCATAATCCTACGTCGGTGATACTGGAAGAGACTCTGAACAGTCTGGATGCCTGATGGGTAGCCCCATAAAGGCGTTCATGTGACTGTTAGAGAGGTTTCATATAGTGACCCCTCCTGAGTATCTTTTGTCGGCTGTGCCAAACTTCTTTTCACACTACTTTATCAGTTAAGGCCTGGACATTGAGAGCTGGGAGAACTGATTTGTGGAGCATGGGGCTTAAGGCTTACGTTGGTCAGTGCCTTGGTGGGGGGAGCTTCTTCCCATTTTGAAATCGGGGGGTTACCAGTATGTTTGGTTAGTTGGACTCAGGTAGACCTATTTTTGACTTTACCTAGCACTTCTTACTCCAATTTGGCTGGGAACAGATTGAGCCACCTTGGACACTAGACTTCTTTCTAGTGGAGGACTTGACAGAGTGCATGCGCATGCGGCTGGGCTCTCTGTGGGAGAATCGACGACCATCGACCAGTCCATCCTAGTTTGTTGTTAGAGTCTGACATATTTTCGGGGACTACATGAAGTGATTATAGAGAAGAGTAGTTACCAAGATGCTGGCTGTAGAGATCGAAAAGGGTAGTTCTCCATATCCGACACCATGGATGGAGGTGTTGTTGTCCTTCCTAAGTTGGTACGAGCTTACCATTCTATGGAGCGTCTTCGGCATTCCTTTCAGGAAGGGGAAGTTAGGGGGCCCAAGGATGTGGACGATGATGGAGCCAGTTACTCTATAAACTACATATAGGATCGAAGCTTTTGTGATGGTGTTTTTATTTGTATGGAAATAAATTTGGGAAGGGTTACTTTTAGGAGTATTTGTCAAGGTAAGTTATTTGAATCCCTATGCCGATGTAATTATGATGGAATTTTTCGTCGATGAAATAAAGAAAATTTTAATTTTATTATTGTGCCTCTTGATGATTTTTTGAATTTTATTTATCTATACCAATCTCTAAGGTATACATAATCCTTTTGTTCATGTATATGCAAAAAATCAACTATCATTCTTACAGATAAGAAAATAATATCATTTTATGAAGAAGAAGACGTCATGCTTATGTAAAGCGTATGAGCAGCCTACGTACGTCTGGGGGGTTTGAAATTTTTTTGGGGAGTTACATTTTTGAAAGCTAAAAGATTTTTAGACGATCCGACCCCACGTAGTTTTGAGTAGGGGAATGAAGAATTTTTTTAGAATAAAAGGGAGATGAGAAGACTCATAGTGCACTGAGATTTAGGACTAGGGGTAACATTTCTTGAGATGGTCCAAGTTGACTGGATGGGCCATCTCTTCACCATAAAGGTCGATGAGCATAGCAGCGCCGCTTGATAAGATCTTCTTCATAATGTAGGGGCCGCTCTAATTAGACTTAAATTTCCTTCTAGGGTCCCAGATGAGCTCTACAATTTCTTTCAGAGCTAATTCTCATTCTCAGACCCCACGGTCCTTGACTCTCTTATTGAATGGTATAGATCCTTCACTACAATTTCTCAAATGGTATCCTGGTATATGATATAGATCCTTCATTCTCATTTTGTCCAAAAGTGACAGCTCGTCAAGACGGTTCTAATGCCAATCTTCCTCGCTGACTTTTCATTTAAGCATGATGCGTAGTGAAGGAATTTCTAGCTCCACGGGTAGGACAGCTTCGATCTCGTACACCAGAGAGTTAGGGGTAGCCCTAGTAGATGTTCGAACTGAAGTGTGGCAGTCCCAGAGGGCGTAAGGGATCTAGTTGACCAAATCTCGACAACTTTCAATCATCTTGTTAATGATGGATTTGAGGTTCTTATTAGCGACTTCAACTGCCCATTGGTTTGAGGTTGGTAGGGAGAAGATTTGTGTCTCTAAATCCCATACTCGTAGACGACCTCGGTGACTTATGCCTCAAAATGTAACCAGTTATTTAACACCAGCTCATGCGGGACCTTATATTGGAAAATACTACTTTTAGGGATGAATTTGGCCACCTTCTTGGCGTTCATCACTGCATAAGATTAGACTTAGACCAACATGGTGAAGTAGACAATGGAAACCAAGATGAATTGAAGCCCGTTGAAGGTTTTGGGTGTAAATTTCCCTATGATATCAATACCCCATGTGGAGAAAGGCTAGGGAGAAGTCATATTGTACAATTCTTGTAGAGGCAAGTGCTGGAGGTTAGAAAACTGCTAGCATTTTAGAAATCTTCGAACATAGGCAGTGCAATCCCAAACCATGGTGGCCCAGTAGTAACCTTGTCAGATGATTTTCTTAGCAAGTATATGTCCATTTATGTGGGATTCGCAATTCCCCTTGTGGATTTTCTGCATCATCTCTTCAATTTCGTTCCCTGCGATGTAGTGTAAATAGGTTCCATCAAAGTTTCTCTTCAACAGTGCTTTATCATAGATAATGTATTGGGCAGCTAGTTTGCGGGGGGTTTCTCGATATTTCTTGCTAAAATCTTGGGGATACCTACCATGCTTGAGGAGGCACCAAATATTATAGTACCAGCAGTCGGCTATATCTGGATCTTCTTCTGTGATCATCTCAATGTGGTAGCAATGGGTTGGTTTATCTTGCTTTGGACTAGGAAGGGGGCCATTGTTATTTCTTTGAGCATATCAACCATAAAGGATAGGGTCGTAAGTGCATCGGCTAGGTTGTTCTTTACTCGGGGCAGGTAGTAGAAGGTGACTCTTGTAATTGGGAGGCTAACACTTCTAGGTGGTCATGGAAGGGTAAGAGATTCTAGTCTTTGACTGTCCATCTTCTGAGGACTTGACCGATGATGAGGGTTGAATTCCCATAGACATCTAGGTATTGAATTCCTTTCTTTAGAGCGACTATAAGGCCTACCGTTCATGCCTCGTATTTAGTCATGTTATTAGTGCAGGGAAAATCCATCTTGATGGCAATGGGAGTGTGAGAGTTGTCAGGGGAAATTAGGAATATCCCAATGCCATATCCTTTCTTATGGGAGGCGCCGTCGAAGAACATTTGCCAATAGAGGTCTTCTTAGGAGGTACAAACGATATTCTCATTCGAGAACTCAAAAATCCAGATGTCGGTTTCTTCCATAGGGTAGTCAGTGAGGTATTCATAGATGTCTCTTGCTTTAATGGCTTTCTGCGTAACATACACAATATCAAATTCGGCTAGAAGCATTAACCATCGATCCATTTAGAAATACATGGAATGTTTCTCGAGTAGGTACTTGATGGGATTCGTTCGAGATACAAGTTTGATGGGAAAGGTGAGCATGTAGTGTCGTAATTTTTGGGTGACCCAAACAAGGGTGACACATGCTTTCTCCGAGCTAATGTAGTTAACTTCATACCCGACCAACTTGTGACTAGCATAGTCGACGGCTCTTTCTTTGTGGGACTCTTCAAGGTATTGGGCTGGAAAATCCCTAGCTGCAGTGTCGGTTACATTTAGGTATAGTAATAGGGGAAGACCAGGCTGCGGTTGCATGAGTACCGGAGGTCAGGTTAGGTATTGCTTGATTCGATCAAAGTATTGTTGGCAAGCTTCATTCCAAAGCTTGGATGAATCCTTTTATAGGAGTTTGAAGATGGGATCGGAGATATAAGTCAACTAGCTGATGAAGAGGATGATATACTATAATTTTCCAAGGAATCCTCAGACTTCTTTCTCTATTCGGGATGGTGGAATTTCGAGTGTGGCTTTTAGCTTTGCAGTATCTTCTTCTATCCCTTTCTCACTAACTATGAATCCCAAGATCTTTCCTTTGGTAATGGCAAATACCCATTTCTGTGGGTTAAGTCGTATCTGATATTATCACAGTTGCTCGAAGAACTTTCGAAGAGCGGGGACATGACCTTCCCTAGTCTTAGACTTGATAATCATATTATCCAGATAGACATCGACTTCTTTGTGTATTAAATTATGCAAGATGGTTGTGTCAGCCCTACGGTAGGTTGCTTCTTTATTTTTGAGACTAAAAGGAATGATGGTGTAGCAAAAGGTTCCCCAAGGGTGATGGATGCAATTTTCTCTTAATGATCCGAGTGCATCTTGATCTGTTCATATTCGGCAAACCCATCAATGAATGACTTGATAGTGTGACTGGCCATGTTATCCATAATCATGTCGATATTGGGTAGCGGTTAATCATCCTTCAGTGAGGCCTTGTTGAAGTCTTGGTAATCAATGCACATGCAAACCTTCCTTCCTGATTTTGTCATGGGTACGATGTTGTCTAGACATGTAGGATATTCGATCACACGAATGCAAACCACATTCAACTGTTTGACTACTTCTTCCTCAACATTGAGTGACCATTCGGTGTAGCGCTTTAGCAGTTTTTGTTTGACCAGTTTACATTCTGAGAGAGTTGGGATCTCATGTTTGGCTATCTCGGAATCAATATTGGGCATGTCATCACATGACCATGCAAAGACATCCAAAAATTCCTTCAGTAGTTCTTCGAGTTGCGCGTACTCATGCTTGTTAAGGTTAGACCCTATCCTAATCACTTATAGTTGGCTATTAGAATCGGGATTAATAACAATAGTTTCATCTTCATTAACTTAAATGCCATTATGTTATTTGTTATGAACCTTTTTTAGATCAGTTAAGAATTGTTCATTTGCAACATCATCATCATCAAGAGTTTGATTAGAATCAATAAAATTAATGTAAGGCACAACAAGAAACTCAAAATCTTCATTTATTTCTTTGTTGGGATGAAGAGCTTTAAGAAACCCATCGATAGAGGTCTCAATTACATCAGAATAAGGAGGAACAATAGAAGAAGAAGGGGGATAAACATCAGGCTTGTGTTGAATTTCAGTAGGTGGAACCGGTACAACATGCCAGTTGAGGAGAGGTGCATTAGTGGCTTTGATCAGGCAGGATGGATCCGATGATGTAGTGCTTGAGTGGATCATGCAGAGTGTCAACCCTAGTGTCTGCAAGTTGAAAGAATCCTCGAAGTTACTTTCCTCAAAATATCTAGTCTTGGCTATGGTCTTCTTAATGAATGGTTGCACATGATACTGGGAACTTTCGAGCCATAAGTAGTTGTCTTGGAAAAAGATCTCCATTTTGGGTTTCATCTTCTTGTCCACATGATCATAACATGGTTCAGGAAAGCCATAGAAGGGAAAATCTTCACCCTCTCTGATGAATCTTTAATTCAAGGAATATCTTGAGATATGCTTGGCGCTTTCTAGCCTTCTCTTCATCCGAGGTTGGAGGATCATTCGGAGTTACTATGCCAATGTTAAGAACCCAAACTGCGAGGAGGAAAGCTTTATTCAATACAATGGGTTTAAGTATTCTTTGTTATCGTCGTCTCAACCCTAGTCCGGGCATGAAATGCATGTTTTTGAACATCTGGATCACATTGACATTGCCATGGGGGTCATACTCCGGACAAACCCTATCTTTGAAATCATCCCCTACTGAGAGTAGAAGTGGTTCAACTCGAAAACTTGACATAAGCATATAATTCACCCCTATGATGTATCTCAAGTACTGGATTGCTGGTACTTGCATTCTTGGTATTGTCGTCATCACCTAAGATGGTGATGACCTGTCCATCGACGAAGAACTTCAGTTTATGATGTAAGGAAGAAGACACACCCTTGATACTATGGAGCCAAGGTCATCCAAGCAATAGATTGAAATAAGCTAGGATATCGATGACTTAGAATTCAACAATAGGGTTTATAGGTCCAAACCCTATTGCAAAGTTTTATGGATCCCATCACTTCTCGATGGTAATTATCATAAGCGCATAATACTACAGAGGTTGGAGCAAGGTTTCTCACTTTCAATCCCAAGAAATTAAGGATCCTTAACGAGTAGATATTAAGAGTCGATCCATTGTCAATAAGAGAGAGTGGGATGGTCTTTCCCATGACTTCTACGGATACATTGAGAGCATAATTATGGTTTGGAACAATCTTTGGGATTTCTTCTTTGGATAAAAAGAGCATCCTAGTAGAGGTTAGAGATCCGACCAGATTCACTGCCTCTTCTAGCGTGGTAGAAGGAGGAACTGTTGGTCCGGTAAGTAGCTTGATCAATGCATTCCAGTGAAGCTGGTAAGACATAAAGAGTTTACACAAGGTGATTTTAACTTGGTTTTTCTTCAAACGATCAAGGATCTTTATTTCTTCGAGGGTCATTTTTGGCATAGGAAGATTCTCAACACCTTTTCCTTTATCGATTGCCGATGGTGGAAAGTTTGGAACTTGGTAATGCCTCATTGGCCTGGTCATATAGTTCATGGGAGAGGGGAAAACTAGAAACCCCATCTCCTCATCGATCTCGGGTTATTCATCCTCCTTATTGATTTCTCATAGTAGATCCTCAAATGATATCATTTCACATATGTTGACTATCAGACTAGTCTTTTCTGTACTTTGCTCTTCATTTGAATCATCGAATTTGTCCCTCCATCCGATGGCAACGACATCATCCTTCAATAAAAAGTAAATACACTTCACAACCTCAACGACCTCTTCGTATAGATCCTCCAATTTGAAAGGGAGATGTAGAAGTGAAGGGAGCAGGTGCCCTTGTGGTTTTAAAGTATCAAGTAGCTCAGGCATACTAAAAATATCACCAAACTATCGAAGTAAGTTTACCATGATCTGGACCACATCATTTAAGTTGATTTCATCAGTATGTACCACCCAATTATCTGACTCTCGATCCCATTTCTCAGCTTCCAAGAATAGTGCACTGAATCTCTAGCAGTCAATTCTCATATAGGAGGGCAATTTCATCCCAAACTCTAAGAGTTGGTTTGACACTACTGAAAATTCCATATCTTTTCCTTTAGAATGGGTATGGACAATGAAGCATGCTCTGGTAAGGAGCAACAGGGCATGATCGTCAAAACTGGAGGGTGCAGGAGAAAATATAGGCAAACTCGAAGAGGATTAGGAGAATATTTGGGTGTGATGGGTTATTTGCTTAGTACGATCTGGGTAGATGGGTCAAATTCTGGGTCTTCTTCTAGGAAGATGACATTGGTATGATTTGAGAGTGGATTATGGGTAGTATTTGGATTGGGATTTGTTGGTGGGGTGATGATACCATGGTTAATCAGACCTTGGATTACATTTCAGAGGTGTAAACACTGATCAGTGGAATGGCCGACAGTTTGGTGAAAGTCACATTGGGCATCTGGTTCGATATATTTAGGAAGTGGGTTTGGTAATGGACGAGGGTCCAATGTTTTGATAATATTTTGGCTTAAAAGGGATTAGAAAACATTGGAGAGCGGAGAATAAAGCTTGGTGTATTCCTTTTTAACTGGGTTAGGGTGTTTTTTTGGTGCCCATAAAGTGGCAGTCTGAGAAATATTGTTGATGGTTGAGACTACGGTATTGGCTTGCTTCTCATACTTTATAGGAATGAACTGTCTTGATGCTTTCTTTGATTCAACTTCTATCTTGGCAAGGCTTTCTTCAATTTCCACTCCTGCTTCTCAGAGGGATAAAAAATGAGGGCAATATTGTCCTCCCATCATTGGTAGAACATGGGGTAAGAAGTTATTCTTCACATTACTGACTTGCTTCTCTTCAGAAGGCCAGTTGGTCATGGTGGATGATTTTTCCCTCCACCTTGCTATGAAGTTACTGTCTTATTCCCCAGGGTTCTATTTGAGTAGTTCTAAATCAAGACGAATAACATCCAATTCTTTGTTGTACTTATACTGTGACATGAATTCGGGGGAAATATCTTCCCAACTGCGGATCCTCGATTCTTCGAGGGATAATAACCAGTGAAGAGCGTTGTCCTTCAAAATCTGTTGGAACATCAGGGCCATTATTTCCTCGGAGTCCCATAGGAGAGTCATGGCTCGTTGATAACTTCGATGATGAATAATTTTGTGGTCCACTATCCCCAAACTTCTCAATGTTGGGCATCTTTAATTTTTCAGGTAACCTTGCTTTACGATAAGGAGATATGTGGGTATGGTCCATGTAATTACCAGATATTCGAACTTGGTCAACATCTTGAGGTCCTCCTTGACGTTTGTAAATTCTTCCACCTTTAGATCAATAATTATGGGTAGGTTAGCCCCTAATTGGGCAAGATTTGGCAAGTAGAGCTGGGTTGGCGGTGACCCATTAGCAGGAGGAGCGCGAAGCATGCTGATATTCTTTGGGGACCCAAATAGGCTCGGGTGTGAGAAGACCCATAGCGCGGAAGAGGACATTGGTCTCTTTGGGAACAAGGACCCAGTTTTGTTGCATCTCATGAACCTCAATTTGAAGGTTGTCAATCTTGGCAGTGAGTTTGGTTAGGACTGTCATTAAATCTGACTGCACATTTGGTACTTGATTTGTGTTCTCTATGGAAAGTGGATGAAGGTGAATTATGGACACAGAGGAAGTAGTGAGAGAATCGATGGAGCCTCGAGATGGTTTGGCGGAATACCAAATCCAATAGGGAGTCAGGACAGGGGATAAGTATGCTATCGACCTGAGAAGGAGAAAAATTCAAATTTATTTTTGAAAGAGAAAGTGGAAAACCGTTATTTTTTAAAAGGAAGGAAAATGTTTTTGATATTTTTGGAAAAGGTGAGGACAAAATGTTTTTGGGTAAAAGGGAGGAAAAATCTTTTTGGTAAAAGGAAGAAAAAATGCATTTGGTATTTTTAATAACAGAGGAAAAAATATCTCTGTCACTTTTGGCAAAAAAAAGCAAAAAACGAGAGACGACTCTCAGTACTATTATTATTATGTTTATTATGTTCTCATTTGTATTAGTTTTACCTAAATGCAAAAACAAATACCGGACCGGACCCGAGCTTGGGAAAATTAGGTTTGGAAAATATGTTAAAATATGTTAAAATATGGTTAGACTTGTTGCCAGCTTATGGACAGTGTCACATTTAAAAAAAATGAAATCGAGCAAAAATTTTGGCGGCATGTCGATTCGTCATTTTGACAGAGTTTGGAATACAAAATAACACTCATATAGGTTTGACGCCTATATGAGGGTATGCAGTTTTTGGGTTAATTGGAAGGGTTCTCCCCTTTGGCATGACTTCCACGCTATACGTCTTGCTTTTGATGGAAATAGATACTTGTGGACAAGCCGTTTAATATACCTGAGTGTACGTGAATTGCCTCACTATATACCTTGTGGGGATAGTACGTGTGAGAGAGAATTTGATATACTCGACGTACGCGAACGAGTTCCATACAAAATACCTCTCGTCATGACTTCGGTCAGGCGATACGATGCGGGGGGGGGGGGGGGGGGGGGAACCGTTTTCTATACGTCAAAGGTACTTGGCTAATGATAGGTGAGAGTCATATCGCTTAGCTTAACTATGACATATCGGATCAACGCCCATCACAAAGTGACTCCCTAGTTATGGGACAAAATTTGGTCATTAGACATGCTCTTTGGTGATGTAGTGTGCAATAATGAATGATTGTTGATTAGTATATTATGGAGAGAGTATCTTTATTTGTCATGATGAGCATTATACTAATTAAGGGAGAATGTACAAGTATAAAAGGTAAATCTAACATGGAGAATGAATATTATACTAAGCATGGATATGTGAGTGATGTGTGACTACCTATGAGTGAGTTTGTGGTAGTGAACCTAAGCATGGATCAACTACAAGTGGTGTGTGACAAGTGTTAGTGAGCATGGATATATATAAGTCTGAAAGGTGGAGGTGTGTGTTAGTGACACATATGGAAGTAAGTGATCCTAAATGAACAGTGTGAAGTGTACATGGAGATTATCTACAAGTTTGTGAGTGAGTAGTGATATAAACATGAGGTATATATGTGCAAGAAATAATAGAGGAGAAAAAAGGGAACATACAGGTAGGTGTATATGCACACAAGTAGAAAACAATAGCACCCATGCAAACAAAGTCTAACCCTCTTATGAAAAATAGTCCCCAGCGAAGTCACCACTGTGGCCATCCCGAATCTCTCCAATCCTCACTCTCTTTCGCGGGGCGGGGGAAAATGGAAGGGAGAAAAAGGTCTCGCGCCCTCATACTCTCTAGGAGCACTTTGGCCATCATCGGTGTGGGGTGAATGTAAAAAGATGGAGTCGTCAGCCTAACAGGCAAAAGAACATGTCGCTGCCTCAAGAGAGCATAATCAAAGACAAACTGATGCTTACAAAACCAATAGTTCGAAGGATAGGGGGACTAAGTTACGGAATGGGAAGGTGTTAGGAACCCAACCCACACTTTCAATCTCTCATCGACTTGTGTTATTATTTTTCTTTATTTCTCGGTAAAGTGTGTGTGCATGTATATATAATGGAGATTGGAGTCACCCAACTCATACCATGGAAGAGATAGAATGAGTTTATCCATAGGAATATTCCTAAAATAATATATAGAAAATATGATTTACATGTTTATCATGATATTGATCGTTATCATGAAACGATAATATATATGGATAGAACACTAATAAGGATCATAAATATAATATGTATTACAACAATGCAAGAATGTGATGAATGCGAAAATGGAGAATTTTAAAAATCTGGAAAATTGGACTCGAGTATTGGATTTTAATCCGAAATGCCTATGTAGCCTATAAAGGCATCAAAGTCCACAGTTCACATGCGTCATGAGGGTGGGTTTTATCCCATAGATTTGAACGAGATTTTATATGTGTGTGTTTAGAAAATGTGTTCTAGTTTTGGAAAAGTGTGATGGATAGTCCCGTTTGAAATTTATAGGTGTAACCCTCTTTTTGTTTGTTTTATTTTATTTTTATAAAAATAAATTATGTTCAATAATACTAATAAAAAAGTTGATATGTTAATGTGTATGAACTAAAGTAAAATCTAGATTATGAATTTGCGTAATTAGTGCAAAATCGAGAAATTTAAAGAGAGAGAGAGAGAGAGAGAGGAAGATTTAAACCTTCTTTCGAGAATTGAAGCTAGTCCTCGATCTTGGATGAACCCCCATAAAGCTTGAAATGAATTTTGGATGAGAGAGAATGAGGTTTTTTGCCAAATTGGGTGTGGAATGGGAATTTAAGATTGGATGGAATTCCACAAGAGAAACTTCGCTGATTACAAGAGAATGCTGCTGAGATCCCTAATGCTGATAGATCTGAGGTGTGCATTGGGAGTTAGGTCATGCACTCTATTTATAGGGTCAGGGGTGGTGACGATCGACATGGTACCAGACCTTCCAATCAGCAGGTAACCCAAGACACATTATCGATTGGCAGGGAAGTGGACCTGCCAATCAACAGTCTCGTGCCGATTTTTCTGAGAAAACGGTCATAGAACGCAATATGTTGATCCAAATCACCCACACAGCATACCATTATAAAGGTAATTCATAGACCTTTAAGATTACTTTGGACTACTCCCAAGTCCAGGAGTTGACTTTCGAGCAAATGTGGCTCGGAAGCGCACGTCGGTCCTTTGGACGGGAGATCGTCGGACGAAAATGAATCGTTCGTCCGAGCGATAAGTCATAATTTCACACAGGGTAGAGCATTGGAAAGTTTACAAAATTTACTTAGACATTCCAAATAGGTTCGCTCAGTGAAAAAAGTTAACCCCAGAAGCGCCCAGTGACCTCTCGGAGTAAAACGGGTTATTCCTCCGTACCGTAAGTCAGAATCGTTAATGGGGTAGACCGTTGGAAAGGGTATCCAGTTCCACTTGAAGATTCATTTATTCTTGTTCAATTTGAAGAGTTGAACTTGGTCAAAAGGAGCTCGGGAGCGCCCGATGGCATCTGGATTAGTTTTCGGAGGAAATAGGATTGTTCGTTCAAATCGTTATGTCGTTTTGCACATGGGGTGGACCATTAGAAAGGGGTTTCAATGCCCTTCAAAGATTCAAAGAGATTTTTCTCTGTCGCTGAAGTTGATTGAGGTCAAATCGGGGCCTAGGAGTGCCCGGTGGCCTCAAGGTCGATTTTTGGTAGTAAAGTGGTTCGTTTGTTCGAATTGTTATGACGATTTATGCATGGAGCAGATCGTTGGAAAGGGAATTCAGATCCCTTTGAGGATTCAATGACCTTTTGCTCTGACGATATAGTTTATTGGAGTCAAATGGGACCCGTGAGCATTCGATGGCCTCTAGATCGATACTAGGAGTATGACCTAGGGTTTCTAGTGAAATGGGGAGGTTCTAGGGACCAAAGGAGAGACTTAGGGGGTCTTCAAATGTGGTGTGTACATTGGTCTTTTCAATCCTTAGTTCTAAAGAATCGACGTCAACCATTTGAATCGGCCAATTTAATCCCTAAGTTCGCATAATTAACCTTGACCCGATAAAATGGTCATTTCAATCTTTAGGTTTATAGAATCGACCTCAACCCTCTAAATCGGTCATCTTCATTTCCTAGGTTCGCAGAATCGACCTCAATCATTTATTTAACTATCTTCTGACCTCCTCTTGTTCCAGACTCTCCCGTCGAGGGGCTCTATAGAGACCCCATCCTAGTACACCCTAAGTACCTTCATAGGTCCCTATCACTCCTACTCCCTCTGTAGACCCTAGGTCCTGCTACGAGTACTGATTTAGACAACACAAAGCACTCCTGGTCCCCGTTTAACTCCATTAACTCTCTAACCTGAGCGAAGCATAATGAAACCTTGTAAGTATCTTAGTCCCCTTTCCAATGGTCCATACCGTGCATTAATCCACCTTACAGTTTTCACAAACGATCCTTTTTACTCCTAGAATTGATCTAATGGCGATTGGGCCTTTTAGGGAGCCTTTTGACTTTTGCCAACTCCTTAAACTGGGAAAATCTCAATGAAATCTTAGAGGGATCTGAATCACATTTCCAACAATCCATTTTATGCGCAAATTGACCTCATGATTCGCACAAACGATCATTTTTACTCTAGAAAGGATCTAGAGGCCATCGGACACTTCCAGTCCCCATTTGACTTTGATAAAATCCTCAACTTGAGTGAATCTTAATAAAATCTTATAGGTCTCTGAATCCCTTTTCTAAAAATCCATACCGTGCGTGAAACGGCCTTACGATTCATACGGACAATCCTTTTTACTCCGTAAGACCACTGGGCGCTTTTGAGCCCCATTTGACCTTGGTTAACTATCCACCCCGACCGAAGCTCAATTAAATCTCATAGCACTCTAAATCCCATTTTCAATGGTTCGGTTCATGCATGAATTAACCTCACGGTTTGCACGAACGACGCTTTTTACTCGAAAAATCCCCCGTCTAGAGATCATCAGGTGCTTTCGAGCCCTATTTGACTTAGGTCAACTCCTCAACCCAAGAGTGTCTCATTGGATTCTTGAAGGTCTCTGAATACCCTTTCCAACGGTCCCGGATATGCTCCATTTGGACTTACGATTTTCGTTTTGTACTCATTTTTCTAAAAACGTCTGTTTCGGACTACCTATAGGCACCCCAAAACCCTTGCCTATCGGCAGGGTTTACTTTCTTTGGACAACAAGGCAGGCGCAGTGCTGATAGGCAAGTCAGGGGCTATGCCAATCGGCAATATTTAAGGAGTTCGTGACCTCACTCCTAAGGAGCTCCTTTTCAGAAATCAGAAAAATTCTCTCGAAATCAGCGCGTTGTCATTCCCAAAAAATCTAATTTCCCAACATTCTCTCCATTTCTCTTACCTTACTTTATACCACTTTTGGCCACTTACCTCACCCTACTTCACCACCATTATATCACCATAAAATCAACTTACTCTCCTTCAAAAATCAGTTGTAAAGTGTTCTAGGAGGTATATTCCTAATATTTTCTAGTTTATTCATTTAAAATTATTTAATCACTTTATTCCCATTTTTGGTATCTTTTAGTCTTATTTTGTTATCTCACATCAACTGATATCCTTTTTTATTACTAGTATTCGCATAACAAATTTTCATTAAAATTCAAAAGATAAAAAAGGTTTACTTATGAACTCCAAAAGTAAGATTCCCTCCCCTTTTCACACTTTCACAAATGAGCACACTTTGTCTAGAAATAATTAAAGATGAGTCTTAAATTTGGGTCTATGAGTTAAACCCCACTCCTATGATATATCAAATTATGTGGAGTTTGATTACCCCTGAGCTATGTAGGCATCCTGGGAGAATCTTGGGATTCGAGTCCTATCTTTCCTATTTTGTGCTTTTATACTCTCTTGTATTTATTTTATGAGTTACGAAGTCCTATATATTTATGTCTCGTTCGAGATGCACATTCATTTTTCTATAGTGACTTGTGATTCGACAGAGACTCACATCATATCTTTATGTCATTTTTTGGTACACTCCTTACGATGATTTCACTTTAACTTTCCCATAACCTGAATCGAATGATTTCCTTCTCCCGTTATTCACATTACACATATGTACACACACATCATGCTTTGGATAAAAGAATAATATTAACATAGCCCATGGGAGATCGAAAGAGAGGAATGGGTGCCTAAAACCTTCCCATTCTATAACTTAGTCTCCGTACCATTGATTCATTCGGTTTCGTATGCATCAATATGACCTTAATGGCATTATCTCGAGATGCCTACATTTCTTTTGCCTATTTTGAGTGAAATATGTTGGCGACTCCATCCCTTCATGTTTTATTCTTTTAATGATGACCGATTTATATCCAAAGTATCCCATGAATATATAAGTGCGAGTGGCTAAAAGAGGACTCCCATATCCTCAAATCACGTGCATGCGCAGGGTGGGAAGATAAGGAAACTTCTTCAGTTGTTCCCCTTTCATCTTGTTTTTTGGGTTAGCCTATAACGAAGGAATACGACCCGGATGGCCACAATATCCATATAAAATATTAAAGGAATAGAAAATATAGGAAAGGAACATAGCATGTGAATACCTAATTCTGCCAAATGATATCCAACTAAAGCAAGAAAGGTACAAAGGAATATAATATGTTAAGAGTTTTGATTGTTAATTTGAAAACATTTTTTTATTGTACAACCACCCGTCTTCAAAATATGACGATGACTACTTATAAGAAATGTACCATTAGGATTAGGTGGAATTGTATAATTTGCGCTAGTATTCTATGTCCTGAACGCATTTTGATCCATGATTGGTTCCATGTGCATGGATGAATCTTACATACTTGATGGATCTAAAAAGCTAGTAGTTAAAGAAACGCTGCCTCCACCTCTATGTCTACATCCACATCCACGTCCACCAAGTGCCATGTATATGTTAATCCTTATTAATTTATCAAAATAGAAATTCTGATATATATAATAAAAAAAATTGATGATCTAAGAACAAACTAGGATGAAGTAACACATAATTTAGAGTTTAAATCATAAAATAAACACAACACAAGGATTTAGCAAGTTCATAAGGATTGGACAATGTTCCATTTAATAATAACAAGTATATATCTATTTAGCAAAGTTCTATTAATAAATAACAAGTACATATGGATTAATAAAACAAAAGAAAACTCAAATGTGTCATCTTCCTTCACTCGCTATCATAATCATCACCACTACGATCCTTACCACCATAATTATAATATTCTTACCATCATTAATGCTCATGTTTCTATATTTACTTCATAACCATCTATAAATTTGATCAAATTTAAAAATGTATAGAAGTTCTTTCTCTTGTCTGCTGTTAAGGTGTAAAATGCATGTGGTTTTAGCAATTTGTTACCTCGTTCTTCTAGATGCAACTCCTTTCTTATCTTCATATAAGCTAAATCAAGACAAGTTGTGTCTGTATCTTTTGTTTTCCTTATATGTTCATTACTGTTCCAAGAACACTATCACATATGTTCTTATCAATATGTATAACATCGAGATTATGTCTTAATTTCATTTTTGACCAATACTCTAACTCAAAAAAATACTTTTCTTCGTCTAACTTAGTTCCTTAGGGGTATGATTTCTTTTTTCATCCTTATTGTTTGGGTGCTTACCATTTTTCACCTTTTTTACCTGCTCTAAAATTCATCTCTAGTAAAATTCCTCGGTGGTGGTCTCAATTTTTTCCCATCATGTAGTCTACTCTTTTGCCAAGAATGGTGGGAAGGAAATTTACTCACAATGACCTATATAACATATCTTATTTCTCAATAATTATGAAGAGATGTATTTGTTTCATACTGCGCATGCATTATACCCTTTATCGATCAATCCCCGAAGAATTACCACATGTTAGAAAGTCATTAATAGTCCATAACTTAGTGGTATGTCAACAAAAATATTCCTTACCATAACTATCCCAGATTTTAACACTAACATGCCACAACTATATTACCTCATCTATCAAGGATCATAAGAAGACATCCATGTCCTTATACTGCAACAGTCCTATGCGAACTAAGGGTATTTGTTATTGACGTCTTTCCATGACCCAACATCGATAAAATGTCTCAACACATCCTCAATATCGACTTACTTTTCCTTATGCCACCTCATAGTAGCAGTTGTATGCCTTAACATATAGAATCGTTGCAGCCTTGGTTTGAATGGGAAGTAACACAATTTTTTATGAATAACATTCTTTTGTTTATTATAATCATACTTATACCTAAACTCATCACATACTGGACATCTATCGAAACTTTAGTTCTCTTTCCAAAATAATGCACAAACATATTTGCACACATGTATCAATTCATAATCTAGTCCCAAATCCCACAACTTTTTCTTTGCTTCATAATGTAGGGACGAGATCATTTATCCATGTTGAAAGTCTTTCTTCAATAGTTGGAGTAGCATATCAAAGGATTTGTTACGCCGACGATTAAGAACCTTAACATGCGTAAACTTTATAAGGAATTGAAATAAAGAGAATTTATTACAACCTGGATATAGTTCTTCTCCAAATTCACCAAATAATTGATTATATATACCTATAGAACTTTCACTACGCTCAGGGGAATGACTTGGGTTGAACATAAAATTTAACATTTTGAACATGTCATCATCCTACTCAAATTCAACATTTTATGGAACTTGTGGACTTGGAAAATGGTTCCCAATATTCACATCCTCTTTGTGATTTATCCAACAAGTATAACTATAAGACATTCCATGACTCAACAAATGGCTTCTGATAGTCACCAAATCATGGAAATATGCATTTGACAATCTCTACATGGACATCGTGACATGTTATTTTCATCTAAGTGCTTTCTTGTGATATCAATGAACAACTCAACACTGGTTTAATATTTCTCAGACAACCTATTAGGAATATAGATCTAACTCTTATCCATCTTTACCTTCATTGTATATCATACCAACACATTGGATATAAATCTTTAATAATAAATCATTATTATAATACTAGTTGTAACATCTTTAATGAAATATGCACTTTTGTTACGGTTATAATTAAATAGCAAACAACGCATGATTTCGACCAAATCAATTTGTAATATATAACACTTTGTAATTTATTAATTACAAATGTCATTAATTTTAAACTTTTTATAATTACCTATGAACTCAAATAATCATTCACCACTTATGGATGAGTACCACTTCACCAAATTTGATGCACTTTAAAAACATTTTTTTTTTTTTTTGGGGGGGGGGGGGGGGGAGGGGAATTATGCCAACAAATATAATTAAAAGGTGAAAAACTAATAATAGAGTGATAATGATGCCTCTAACTGAACCTTATTTTCATTTGCAAAAACCATATTCTTGTTAAAAATGCTAAAACTAAGAAACTCCAAAGAATATCCAAAATCTACGAAGGTAATGAGAATGATACCTCCAATTGAACCTCAAACAAAGTTTTGAACTCCAATAACCTAAATAAAAAAATACATTAACACTGATTTCATATTATATTAAATAAATTAAAGCAAAACTAGAGAAGCTTACAATATCGTGTTAATGAACTAAAAGGGCGTAAACAAGGCCGACCCTAGCCATGTGCAGCTTGGGTAACTGCGCAAGGCTATTTTTTCATGCCCATTTATCAAGGGCCTTTGTTTGATAAGTGGTATATATTAAGAAATGCCTTATATTTATGTTCTCAAAGACCCCATAATTGAAAAATAGAAACGTTATTACATGCTCAAGACATAATACGATATATTAATGACACGAATATGACACGATTTTGTGTCAAAAAATTACGATATGGATAAATCTATCATAATAAATTTGACCCTCTTAAACTCATGACCATCCCTAAGTAATTTAATTCAGTAATGAAATTCATAATGAAAAAGAATACTATTTATGCATGTGAAATCCATAAAATAGAAACTAAAAGGTAGTTAAAAAAAATACACACAAAGAAGAAAATGAAAATATAATGCCCACTTGCTACACCCTCTTAAAATCTCTTTACAAATTTGACACAAAAAATGGAAAAACTGGAACAATATACATCATTATAAAATCTGAAACAAAAAATTACAAACGTAACACATTATACATCTCCTTATAAATATAATACGAATAAATTACAAAAATAAAAATTATAAAACTGGAACAATAGACATAACCAAATAGAGAGGGATAGAGAAAATTAAAAAAAATATAAGAAAGTAAGTTTCAGGTCTTAAGACCTATACATAATCAATATATTAATCAAATTGACTCAAATATTTGGATTCTCAAGCCTCTTGTGTTGAAATCCAAAAAAAATAACGAAGAAGATAAATGAAATAATACTTGATTTGGGCAAGAGAGAGCAAAAGGGAGGAGGGTGCATCATCGGTCTTAAGGTGTGTCATCTGCTGGTGGTGATGTGGGGGTTAGGGGGTCATTTTGAGAGAGCAGGTGAATGAAACTGAAGCAGGTCGGGAGGATATAAAAATTTGGGGCTGTGTGTTTTTGTAAAATTAGTTAAAAATTGTTTTTTAATTGAAACGACATAATTTTAATAAAAAAATTATCTTTTTTTCAATGAATTTTTTTCCCTTTCAACAGGTATTGCAGAAAACCAAAATGGAGTGAAAAAATTTGCCACCCTTATTTTTAGTAAGAGTTCTAATAATTACTCTCTAAAAGTTACATTTTGCAATGAAATAATTCATTGCAAAATATTTTTGATATCATCTTGTATTTAGAGTTGATTTTTAATTTTATTTGCTAATAGTATACTTTTAGCAATTAAATTGAATTTCTTGCTACAAAAATATTTGCAAGGCTAATATTTCTTATAGTGAAATATGCAACGCTTTGTCAAAACTGGAATATCATTGAAAAATGTGTGATTATTATCACTCCAAATTATATTTTTCAAATTACAAGCATTGTTTCATATATTTTTTAAGGGCATTAGCTAATATATCTTTTAAAATTTTATTTATATATGATCAATCCAAGCATTGATTTTTTCGATATCTTAAACTCATAAGATTTTTAATATGATGCAGTTACACTTACTAATTGTTGTTGTCTAAAACTTGTATATGTATCTTATGATTCTTAGCTGATAAATACCAAAAATAAACTATAACAAATTAAAAATCAACGAACTAAATTAAAGAGAGAGATGAGAAATTGGGATTGAGAGAGTGCATTAACATGTTTCCGCTATTATAATGCATACATCCACATGTGTTGCACATGAGTTTGTTATACAATTGTCACCCCAAAAGTGTACAAGCTATCAAAGTTCTCTCTCTCAACGTACTAATTCTCTATCTATCGATTTCTGTCCTCCCCACAAGTGGGATTATGTGTTATTTATGTGTGTGTGTGTGTGTGTGTGTGAGAGAGAGAGAGAGAGAGAGAGAGAGAGAGAGAGAGAGAGAGAGAGTAGGAGAATAGGTTGAGTGCCTTTATAAGTCATATAATTACACCTTTTACATGCCAATAGACGACTAATGATGAGTTGGTTACACCCTACTAAGAAGGTGGGTAACGTGAAAAATAATCCACGTGCGTACTAGTATGAGTATGATTGTTCATACTCCGTCATGTGACTCATACGTGTGCCCCAATAGAGTCCATTAATAGTCTCAACCGATGTCAACAACTGCCTAGCTAAACGTAATGACTACAAAGCCAACCATAATGAGGTTTATTTAGGTGATCTGAACACTTCCTGATGATAGGTGTTATGATCTTATTGGTCTTCCCAGTGTCATATATTTATGGTACAACAAAGCTCCCAAGACTTTACTCATAGATGGAACTTTATAGTAGATTCTTCGAAGTGTGGGGTCTTTTGAGCATTTTCCAAGTGACTTGAATGAGTGAAGTGTTAAATATGAGAATATTGATGGCCTCCTAAATATTAGTTGTCTTGAATTATTCTCAGCATGAGATGAGCAGAAACACTTGTAACATTTTTCATTTTCATATTTTACGTTGTAATAAATGCCTCCACTTACGCTTGCTTTAATATTTGATGTTGTAGACACCCATTTATGTTACCCCTAGCTCTCCTTCGGTCCCTAGTACCTTCCTTCATCACTACAAACCTAGGTCATGTCCCGAGTACTGATCTGGAGGCCATCGGGCACTCCCCGGATCATTTTGACCAAAAAGTCAAACTCTTCATCTCAACTGAGATTGAATGAATCTTTGAAGGGCACTGAATACCCTTTCCAACGATCCATCTCGTACGTGATTCCAACTTACCATGCGGATGAACGATCCGTTTGCGTTCGAAACTTAAGCCAGAGGCCACCGGGCGCTCCCGGGCTCTATTTGAACTAAGTAAACTCTTCATCTCGATCGAGTCTAAATGAATCTTTAAAGGGAACTGAATACCCTTTCCAACAGTTCGTCCCGTACACGATTTTGACTTTCCATGCTGATGAACGATTCGTTTGACTCTAAGAGGTCACCGAATGCTTCCAGGGCCCGATTAACCAAGGTCAACTCCCCAAACTGGTTCAAACTATTTGGAATGTCGAAATACATCTCTTAACCTTTCCAACGGTCCACCCTGTGCATGATTTGGACCTGCCATGCGGACGAACGATCCGTTTGCGTCCGAACGATTTCCCGTCCAATGGACCGATAAATGATTCTAAGCCATATTTGACCCAAAGTCAACTCCAAAACCAGGGAGTGGTCCAAAGGACTTTCAAAGGTCTCTGAATTACCTTTCCAACGGTCTACCTCGTACACGATTGTGACCAACGATTTTCCCTCGATGGCCGATTTTCAAAAAAGGCCTGAAACACACTGCCAAATGGCAGGTTCCAGACCCAGCCTATTGGCAGGTGTTGATAGGAAGGATCAGGTCTATGCCGATTGGCTGTGACCTAAGCCTATAAAAGGAGGCCTTCACCTCATTTGCAAGGGAAGCCCAGATCTGATAAAAATCACTCTCAACAAATCCCCAAAACCTCTCGCGAAGGCAACGTGATTTCAACCTCCAAATCCCTTTTTTACTTCCACTTTTCATCATCCTTTTCATCAAACTTGGTGAATTAGCCACTCTCCATCATCATCCAAGTGCGAGGGATGCTATCCAACATTCAAGATCAAGCTTAAGGTCTCCAAGAAGGTCTATCTTACTCAACTTTCTCTTCAAATTCTCTTAAAATTGCAATAACTTGTTTTATTATTTAGCACTTTTATTATCTAATTTCACACATCCTAATATACTTCTTTATTTAGTATTATTTCACATCTCTTATTTTCATATAAATAAAATCCAAAAAACAAGAAAAGGAGGGTTTGCTTATAAATTCCAAATAGGGATTCTCATACTTTTCTTACACTTTTCTCACAACTAAAACACTTTTTTCTACACACACACACACTCACAAATAAGATATTCCCCATTTGGATTTATGGGATAAACCCCACCCCTCGTTTTGTATGCGAACTACGTGGACTTTGATGCCTATATAAGCTACGTAGGCGTCTCGGGGTAAAATTCGAGACTCGAGTCCCTTTTCTCACTTTTTCTCTTATTTTCTATTTTCTCTAAATCCAATCTCCTTATAATCTATATACTTGGTCTTAGTGACGTATTACTCCATATGCGTTATCGTTCCATTATAACGATCAACGTAAGGGTAATTGCATAAATTTTACTTTCTAATATTATTTTTATACCTTCCTACGGATGACTCGCTTTATTTCTTCCATGATATAAGTCGAGGATTCCTATCTTCATTATATATATACACATGCACACATATCACGGGGAAAAATAAAGGAAAATAACAAATATCCATGAGAGACCGAAAGGGCGGAATGGGTGCCTAACACCTTCCCATTTCGTAACTAAGCCTCCAAACCCTTCTCTAATCATTTTGGTTTCGCATGCACCAGTATGTCTTTGGATGCCGTCCTTCGGGATGGCTTCCCCTTTTTCTTTTGTCTGTTTTGAGTAAATAGACTGGCGACTCTGAATCTCTCTACATTTTTACACCTCATCTCAAATGACGCCGGCCGAAGCGCTCCCGGGAGGGATGCGCGGGACCCAAGGATCCTTTTCCTCCACGCGCCCGCCCGCAGGAGAGGATCAGGGATGGCCACCGTAGCGACTCTGCTAGGGACATTTTTATATTTTGAGGGCTTGAATCTATTTACATAGATGCTATATTTGTTTATGTTTCCCCTTATATCAGCATGTTCCCCTTTTTCCATGTGTATCCCATGCGTATGCTTCTGTTCACACAATTGTAGAAAAGTCTCCATGTACACTTCGCACCACGTGCACCTAAGATCACATATATCCACATGTTGCACGCATCACCCATCCATACTTGGTGTACCTTTAGTACTTGTACTTTTCTCCCTGTTTGGCATAATCAAGAAAGGCATTCTCATCATAAGATACTAATAAGAGAATCATGTATGATTCACACGACATCACCAAAGAGCATTGTTATTGACCAAATTTTACCCAGTAACTGGAGGGTCACTTCGTGATGGGAGCTGGTCCGGAAGGGCGCAGTTAGCCTAAGCGATATGACTCTCACCTTCCATTGGCCAAGTACCTTCGACGTATATCGAACGGTTCCTCCGCATCGTACCGCTTGATCGATGTCAAGATGGGAGGTATATCGCAGGGAATTCGTTCACGTATACCGAGTATATCGAATTTGCTCTCACACGTACCATCCCCACGAGGTATATAGTCAGGCAACTCACGTACACTCAGGTATATCAAATGGCTTGTCCACACGTACCAATTTCCCGCAAGAGCAAGACGTATCTCGTGGAAGTCATGCCAAAGGGGGGAACCCATGCCGATTCACCCAACCAACTGCATACCCGCATATAGGTGTCAAACCTAGGACATGCACTTTAGATTATTGATTTCGACCCAAAACTCTGCTAAAATTCTGGGTCGATCTGCCGCCCAATTTTCGCGCATTTTTAAAATGAGACCCTGTCCGTGAGCTTGGTTACAAGTCCAGCTATAGATCTGTATATATTAAAACCCCACTTTTCCAGGCTCGAGTCCCGTCCGGCATTACATTTAGGAGAATTAAATATAAGTGAGAACATAATAATCATAAGAATCATGCTGAGTTCCGTCTCCAAAAACATTTTTCCTTTCTTTATCAAAAAATCAAAAAAATTGTTTCCTCCCTTTTTCTAAAAAATAACTCTCATCCTACGCCTTCTCAGGTCGATCGCAAATCCTTGGCCTGGCTCCCTATTGGCTTCGGTCTTCAGTCAAATCACCCCGGAGTTTCATTCGTTCCTCTACTACTTCTTACGAGTCCGAAATCCATTCACTTTCCATAGAGAATACAGATCAAGTACCAGTCATACAGTCGGATCTGACGGCAGTCCTAGCTTAGCTCGTGTCCAAGATTGACAACCTCCAAATTGAGGTCTGAGAGATGAAATGAAACCAAGTTCCAATTCCTTAAGAGACCGAGGCCCTATTCCCTCATGCTATGGGTCCACCCGAGCCCATCTGGGTTCTCGAAAAATATCAGCACGCTCCACGTGCCCCTCCTGTCAATGGGTCATCGCTTGCCCAACTTCTGATGCAAATATTGACCAGCCTATGGCTAACCTGCCTGTGGTCGTTGATCCAAAGGAGGAGGAGTTGGATAAAGTCAAACTGGATCTTAAGATTCTCACCAAGGAGTTCTACCAAGTTAGGATCTCTGGAAATTACATGGACTACACCCACATGTCTCCATATCCTAAAGCGAGGTTGCCCGAGAAGTTCAAGATGCCAAATATCGAGAAGTTTGGAGGGAGTGGACCCCTGATTGTTCATCTTCACAGTTATCATCGTTCCATGACTCTACTAAGGGATTTTAAAGAAGTGATGGCCAATTGTTTCAGGAAACTTTGAATGATAGTGCCCTCCGATGGTTTTTATCTCTTGAGGAATCCAGAATCCGTAGCTGGGAGGATGTAGCTATAGATTTCATGTCACAATATAAATACAAAGAAGAGCTTGAGGTCACCTGTCGTGATTTAGAGCTGCTAAAACAGAACCTTAGGGAATCAGTCAGTAACTTCATAACCCGGTGGAGGGGACAAGCAACTACCATGACCAATCGGCAATCTGAGGAAGAACAGGTCAACATAGTGAAGAAGAACTTATTGCCCCATGTTCGAGTGACGATGTGAGGACAATACTATCCCCACTTTCGATCTCTCAGAGAGTCTCGAGTAGAAATCGAGGAAAGCCTTGTTAAAACAGAGGTTAAACCGAAGACGATGTTCGTACAGTTCACCCCTAAAAAGTATGACAAGCCTGCCAGTACTATAGTCTCAACCATCAACAACATCTCTCAACCAACCACATCATGGGCACCAAAAAGTCGCCCTTCCCCCATACGAGGGGAATATACTGAGCTCCATGCTCTCCTCTCCAAAGTTTACCAAGGCTTGTTGAGCTGAAACCTCATCAAACCCTTGAATCCATATCCATTGCTAAATCCACTCCCAAGAAACTTCAAGATCAATGCTCATTGCGCTTTTGACCAAACTGCCGGCCATACCACCGACCAATGCTTTCACCTTCGAAACATAATCCAAGATCTCATTGATCGGGGTACCATCGCCCCACCAGCCAATACTAAGCCAAACACTACTCATAATCCACTTCCAAATCATACCAATGCCCTCTTCTTAGAAGAAAACCCAGATTTCGATCCCTCAACTCAAATCACACCCATATACTCTCCTAAACCTCTTCAAATTTGCCAATATTTCCTCCCACACCCTACTAGCCTCACTGATCAGGCACTGTCACTCCTTACTAGAGCATGCATCGCTGTCCATACCCATTATGAAAATGGAAGTATGGAATTGTCAGAAGTGTTGAACCAACTCCTAGAGTTCGGGCTGAAATTGCCCTCACAGATGGTCATCGATTGTCAGAGGTTCAGCACACTTCTCTTGGAAGCAATAAAATGGGCCCGAGATTCAGACAAGTGGGTGGTACCAATCGACGAAGTCATCCTGGATGATGTTGTCCAGATTATGGCAGAATTATTCGGGCAAACCAACAACATTTATAGTATCACCGGGTTACTTGACATTTTGAAGCTACAAGGGCGCTTGGTCCCTTTAATCACACATATCCCCATAGAATGGGAAGACCTGTATGAAGAAGTCGTTGAAGCTGTGGAATGCATTGACTTTACATGGAAAGATATAATTGTATCCACCGAATGGGGGGAAGAATTTGAAGATTCGAATGAAGAACAAGATTCAGGAAGAGCTGGCCTAGTAGCTGACATATGTGGGATGATATCATTTAAAGAACTCCTCGAAGAAATAAATAGGGTGATGGAACAACCTGAGATTGATGAGGAAACAAGATTCATGTTCTTCCCTTCTTCAATAAATCACATGACCACATCAGGGAGGCATTACCAGGTTCCAGGCTCACTACCAGAAAATGACAAAAGGAAGGGCGTTGAAAACCTTCCTGTGCCAGAGATGACCATTGAGGAGAGCAAGATCCTTGATCAACTGAAGAAAAATCAAGCTAACATCACTCTATGGGGGATTTTCATCTCTTCCCAGATGCAAAAAAATGCTTTAATCAAGCTGCTCACTGAACCCACAGTTCCTCCCTCTACCACACAAGAAAAAGCGATAAATCTGGTCGGATCCTTTACCTCTACCCGAATGCTATCATTTTCTGAAGAAGAAACCCCTAGAATTGGGCCAAATCACAATCGTGCACTCAACATCTCCGTCAAAGTTATGGGGAAGGTCGTTCCACTCTCTTTTGTCGATAACGGATCTGCCTTGAATGTCTACCCATTGAGAACCTTCAAGTGTTTAGACCTGAAAGAAAGAGACCTTGCTCCAACCTCCGTCGCTGTACGTGCCTACGATAATACCCATCGTGAGGTGATGGGATCCATAAAACTTGTAATAGGGGTTGGTCCTATAAACCCTCTCGTTAAATTCCAAGTCATATACGTCCAAGCTTGTTTCAACCTATTGCTCGGACGACCCTGGCTCCACAATATCAAGGGTGTGTCTTCCTCACTCCATTAAAAATTAAAGTTCTTCACCGACGGTCAAGTCATCACCATTTTGGGCGACAACAAAAATGCTGAGGGTGCATGCACTAGCAGTCCAATCCTTGAGATACGACATAGGTCAAATGATATGCTCCTATCAGGATTCCAAATTGAGCCACTCCTACTCTCAGTTGGGGACGATTTTAAAGAAAGGGCTTGTCCAGAATATGAACCTCATGGCAATGTTAATGTGATTCAAATGTTAAGAAACATGCACTTAATGCCCGGACTGGGGCTAGGGCAAAGGCAACAAGGGATACTTGAGCCCATCGAACTGAAGAAAGCTTTCCCTCCTTATGGCTTGGGGTATCAACCAATCAGAACAAGAGCTCAGAACGATCCACCAGTCTAGACCAAAGAGAAGATTAGACTACGTCCCAACTATCCCAAGAGACTCCTTGATTGGACGATTCATCAAAGAAGGCGAAGACTTCCCCTTTTACGATTTTTCAGAACCATAGTATTACCACAAAGACAAGAAGATGAATCCTGGAATGAAGATCTTTTTCTAAGATAGCTACATATGGGTCGAAAGCTTCTAACACCACGTGCAACCTCTTATCAAAGATACCGAAGAGACTGAGGAAAGTGATTCTGAAGATTCCTTCAACTTACAGACACTGGGGCTGGCACTCTGCATGGTTCGTTCAGGCACTACATCAATGGATCCATCCCATCTGATTAAAGCTGCTGATACACCTCTCCTCAACTGGCATGCTGCACCAGTTTTACCTCTTCAAATCCCCCTAACCCCAATGTTTACCCTATTTCTTCTTCTACTATATATCCTTGTTCAAATGTAATCGAGACCTCTTTTGATAAGGTTCTCAATGTTGTTTTTCCTATCAATGAAATAAACGAAGATTTTGAGTATCTTGATGTGCCTTACATTAACTGCTTGGATTCTAATTAAACTTTTGATGATGATGATTTTGCAAATGAACAATTCTTAACTGGTTTAAATAAGGTTAATAATAAACAACATAACTGCATTCAAGTTAATGAAGAAGAGACTGTTGTTATTAATCTCGGTTCTAGTAGCCAACTGCACGAGATTAGGATAGGGGCCAACCTTGACAAGCATGAGCGCGCACAACTCGAAGAATTACTGGAGGAGTTCGTGGATGTCTTCGCATGGTCCTACGATGATATGCCCGGTATTGATCCTGAAATAGCTCAGTACGAGATCCCCACTCTCCCAGATTATAAGCCAGTTAAATAAAAATTGAGAAAGCATCGCACCGAATGGTCGCTCAAGGTTAAAGAAAAGGTGGTCAAACAGCTGAACGTGGGCTTCATTCGTGTGATCGAATATCCCACATGGCTAGCCAACATAGTACCTGTGACGAAATCAGGGGGAAGGTTCTATGTGTGTAAACTACCGAGATTTAAATAAAGCTTCTCCAAAGGATGATTATCCGCTACCCAATATCGACATGATCGGGGATAACACAACCAGTAATGCTCTCAAGTCATTCGTCGACGAGTTTGCCGGATATAACCAAATCAAGATGCACCCAGACCACCAAGAAAAAATCGCATTCATCACCCCATGGGGAACCTTTTGCTACACCGTCATGCCATTTGGTCTCAAGAATCCTGGGGCAACCTACCAAAGGACTGCCACAACCATCCTACACGATCTGATTCACAAAGAAGTTGAGGTTTATGTGGATGATATGATTATTAAGTCCAAAACTAAAGAAGGTCATGTTGCCGCTCTCCAAAAGTTCTTCGAACGACTGCGACGGTATCAGATGAGACTTAATCCACAGAAGTGTGTCTTCGGCGTTACAAAGGGAAAAATCTTGGGATTCATGGTCAGCGAGAAGGGGATAGCAGCAGATCCTGGAAAGTTGAAGGCCATACTTGAGATGCCACCACCCCGAACAGAGAAAAAAGTCCGAGGTTTTCTTGGGAAATTATAATATATCAGTCGGTTTATCAGCCAGCTAACCTCCATCTACGAACCGATCTTCAAGCTCCTCCGAAAGGATTCAACCAAGGTTTGGAACGAGGCCTGCCAAGAATCTTTTGACCGAATCAAACAATACTTGACCCAACCTCCAGTGCTCATGCCACTATAGCCTGGTCTCCCTTTGCTCCTATACATAACCGTAACCAACACTGCAGCTGGGGCTTTGCTAGCCCAATACCTTGAAGACTACAGAAAAGAAAGAGCCATATATTAAGCCAGTCGCAAATTGGTCGGGTACTAGGTTAACTACACTACTTTGGAAAAGGCGTATGTCTCACTTGTCTGGGTCATCCAAAAGTTGCGACACTACATGTTCGCCTTCCCCATTAAACTTGTATCCCGAATGGACCCCGTCAAATACCTGCTTGAGAAACCCGCCTTATCCAGTCGAATGGCCCGATAGTTAATGCTCATAACCGAGTTCGATATCATATACGTCAAACAAAAATCTATTAAAGGAAGAGCCATCTCTGACTACCTCGTCGATTACCCTGTAGAAGAAGCAGATTCCTGGATCTCCGAATTCCTAGATGAAAATATCCTTTACACCGCTCAAGACCGCCTTCGATGGAAAATGTTCTTTGATGGTGCTGTCAATAAAAAGGGATATGGCATTAGGATACTTCTGATCGCCCCAGATGACTCCCACACTCCCATCGCCATTAAATTGGATTTCCCTTGCACCAATAACATGAAGGAATACGAGGCATGCACAGTAGGCCTCAAAGTTTCTCTCAAGAAAGGTATTCAACACCTTGATGTCTACGGGGATTATGCCCTTATCATCGGTCAAGTTCTCAGAAAGTGGAAAGTCAAGGACGAAAAGCTACAACCCTTTCATGCCCAATTAGAAGAGTTAGCCTCCCGATTCTAAGATATCACCTTCCATTGCCTACCTAGAACAAAGAATAACCTAGACGATGCTCTTGCTACCTTGTCCTTCATGGTCGACATGCCCGAATGAATAACAATGACCCCCTTCCTAGTTCAAAGGCAAGACAAACCAATCCACCACTACCATATTGAGCTTGTCTCCACTGAAGATCCCGAACTAGTCGATTGTTGGTACTATGATATCTGGTGCCTCCTCAAACATGGCAGGTATCACGAGGGTTCCAACAAGAAAGATCTAATGACCCTCGAAAGACTGGCCGCCCAGTGCATCATCTGTCATAAAACTCTACTTAAGAGGAACTTCGATGGAACTCATCTACACTGTATCGCAGGGGCTGAGATTGAGAAAATAATACAGAAAATCCACAACGAGGAATGCGGGCCCCACATGAACGATCACATGCTTGCCAAGAAGATCATCCGATAGGGCTGCTACTGGACCACCATGACCTAAGACTGCACCGCCTATGTCTGGAGATGCCTCAAATGCTAATAATTCTCCAATCTTTAACACATACCTCCGTGAGAATTATACAACATGACCTCTCCCTGGCCGTTCTCCACCTGGGCTATCGACATCATAGGGAAGGTTATGCCAAAGGCTTCAAACGAACATGAATTCATCCTAGTTTCCATTGATTACTTCACCAAATGGGTCGAAGCTAAGTCATACGCAATGTTGAATGCCAAGAAAGTGGACAAATTCCTCAAAAAGAATATCATATGTCGATATGGGGTCCCACACGAGCTAGTGTCAGATAATGGGTTGCATTTCAAAGCAAAAGTCACAGAAGTAGTCAACGAGTATGGTATTTAGAGACACAAATCTTCTCCCTACCGACCTCAGACCAATGGTGCAGTTGAAGCTGCCAATAAGAACCTCAAAGCTATCATCAGCAAGATGACCGAAAGTTGTAGGGATTGGGCCGACCGAATCCCTTACGCCCTCTGGGGCTATCGAACCTCAATCCGAACCTCTACTGGGGCTATCCCTTACTCTCTGGTCTACGACATGGAAGCAGTCCTACCTGTAGAGCTGGAAATACCCTCGCTACGCATCATGCTCGAAAGCAAGGTTAGCGAAGAAGACTGGTGCCAAAGCCGTCTTGATGAGCTAGACCTCCTAGATGAAAGAATATTGAAAGCTCTTTACCACATACAAGGGTATCAGCGTCGAATAGCACGATCATTCAACAAGAGAGTCAAGGACCGCAGTGTTCGGGAGGGGGATTTATCCCTCAAGGAGATAATAGAACCCATCTGGGACCCCAGAGGGAAATTCAAGCCCAATTGGAGTGGCCCCTACATTGTGAAAAAAATCTTATCCAGCGATACCGACATGCTCACAGACCTAGATGGGGAAGAGATGGCTCGTCCAGTCAACCTGGATCGCCTCAAGAAATTCTACCCCTAGTTCGAAATCTCGGCCCGCTACGACTCTTCTCATCCCCCTTTTATTTTAAAAAAAAATCTCTTAATTTCCCTCTACCCAGAACTACGTGGGCTTGATCCTCTGCAAAAAACTATATTCAAACAGATAAAAAAACTTTTCAAAAACCCCAGAGGTACGTAGGCAGCCCATACACCTCACATGAGTGCGGCCCTTTCTTTTTCACAAAATACTATTCTTTTCTTACCTCCGAGAATGACGGTTCATTCTAAAAATACTTGAACAAAAGGATTATGTATGCCTTAGCGATCAGTATAGATAATTCAAAATACAAAATTCATCCAAAGGCACAGCTGGATGATCAGAAACTTGTTTATTTCATTAATAAGAAATTACAGTACGGATTACGTAAGGAAAGGAACGGATAACTCCCTTCCCCCTACCACCATAAAAAGTCAAATAAAATCCCCACATTTATTACACAAATAAACTCTCCAAGAGTCCTACCCATAACTACCAGAGTAGCCTGCACCCTCATCATCTACATCCAGAGGTCCCCAAGTTTCCCTTGCCTGAATAGAATGCCGCAAACACTCCATGGACCGATGAGCCTGAACCATCTTCGAAAAGACCACAACACCCCTTTCCATGGTGTTATATAAAATGAACCATCTTTGTCCAGTCTCTACTGCCAACATCTTACTGACTACTTTCCTCCACAACCACTTCATATAATCTTTGGGGATATGCCAAACTTTCTCAATAGACTGAGAGGGACGGGTCGACGGATGCTGATTTTCCTACAGAGATCCAAGCAATAGACGCAGACGCTCAGTCAAATCTTCTATCGGAAAGAAATTTAGTGTTCGAGGTGGCACAACCAGCCGAACATATGAATACTCTCCTAGATCCAGAACAGGATGTAACTGCCCCCACCAAGTCACTGACTAATACATACCACGAGCCCCTTGCTCCATAAGCCAATGCTCCCAGTTCTCAACATACAGGGCGATGCTAATGAAGTAGCATGAAAAGAAGTTGGATACTGCCGACAAGGGTTATTTTGGAGGAGTCACCAAGCGGAATCTTTCAGACAACCACATGAACAGAATCGCGGGGCTACCCCTCAAAAAGTCAAAACGACCCTCTCTCCAGGAATCCAGGCCATTCAGGGTCTCCGCCAGTATCACCGCCGTAGGATTGCAAAGGTATGACATCCATGAAGTATTAGCTGCAAGTTGCGGGTCCACCTTTAATTCTCCAGTCACCAGTAACAATTTTTAAACTAGACCTAGAACAATGGCTCTAGCATAGCCATCATCACCTACTTCCCGCAAATGCACGGACTGCAGCACCACTAGGAGGGAGATCATTCCTCCAATAACTAATGATCTGGCCACCGAAGGCGAAACATGAAGAATTCCGGTCAACAAATCCCTGGGAGAATGGGAAAATTCGGGTAAAGCCGCAGTAACACCGGGACTTACACCCAGCATGGTAGAAAACTCCTCGTAGGTGGGACAAACTTCATCCAACCCAAAGCTTAATACATGGTCTTCGGTGTACCAGAATTGTACCACCGTCATCAGCAAGTTCCACTCAGGAGGTCGATTGCACCACAAGGAGACTCGACGCATGTTGAAAGCATCGTAGTCGACATTATAAGAGCACGTTGCTTCCAAGGCTTCGAGGTAATTAGCAAACTCAATGCTACCAGGGAGAGCCATCTTGGAAAGCTAAGAGATAATGGCCAAGTAGGTAAGAATGCAAAGGTGTGATGAAAACACTCCACCCTTACCCCTTTTATACTTGAGAACCCTCACAAGAGACATAATCCTTACAGAAATTGAAGGGAATCCTACCCCACAAAGTGAAAAAGGCTGAAGAGGGTACCAATCAAAGCTTTGAATTGATGGGACTGGACTGAACTGCCGATAGGCAGGTCAGGGTGCTTGTCGATCGGCAACCCCCCATTTTAGAAATTTCCCTCTTTTCCTGTTTTGTCAAATCAAAAAACTCAATAAAAATAAATTGATATTCTCAATAGAATTTCAAAATCCCTTTTCCTCCTTATATAATTTCCCTTTTGAATAAAAACTTTCCTTCAAAAATTCCAAAAATACGCCTTTTTACGGTCTTAGCAGCAAAGTAAAAAGCACATGTGCATGCATTCATTCATCATTAATAAAAGATAATAAAAAACTCCATTGCATTGCATCTATTTGTGTTCTGTGTTACATTAATTTTGCAGGAAATAAAAAGAAAAAAAGCAAAAATAACGGGACTCAGTCTGAACCCTCTCTATCTCTCTCTCTCTCACACACACACACACACACACACACTAAGAGCTTCCACCCCCGTGACGTGCTCTCTTTCCCCTACGGTGAGACAACGATCCACCACTACCTGAGCCAAAGTCCTCTCCGGACGAAGCAGACCGCAACAAGCAAGAAGGAACAGAAACCGCGTCCCGAATATGGGCAGTCATCGAAGATATCCAGTCTCTGATGTCCCTTAGCCAAGTAGTCGACACCTGAACTTCCTGCAAGAAAAAGGCAAAATCAATATCAAAGCAGAGATGACCAAAACAGAAAAGAAGGAAAAAGAAGAACAAAAAGATATACCGCAGGTTAGAGGACCTCCTCTGTCAAACCCAACACCTCCGGATCCATCGCATGAGGACGGTACAACATAGGCACCATCCCTCCATTAGCCCGTCGAATGTTGTATGAGGGGGTATGCAACCGCACAAAAGGAACTTCTGAAGTCCCCACCGCCGCAGATGCCGACGGATCGCCACCATTGTAGGAAGATCCCACCGCCCAACTCGAACCCGTATGAGGGAAAGGCAGGGCATCATATATGATGGGTGCCATAAACCAGCTCATCACAAAGCCTATATAGTCATATGGCATAGCCGTATCCGTGTACAATAAGTAGGACTCACTGATCATCGTCGCGATCCTATCATCCACCAATAGCAGTCGCTCCCGCCTCATAGACGTAGGAGGCTGCGCAGGTGGCACCACCACCTCCTCCTCAGAAATCTGACGAATCACCCTCTCCCTGAGATACCAAGAATGGCCGAACTCATCCGCTAGCAGATGCCTCATCCGCGCGTTCACCCTAGTCGCCCCCGCCTCCTGAATGGTTGTCCCCCCAGGGATAGAAGGTCACCTAAAAATTTCCAAGCAAGCATAAATCAATACAAGATCAAAAGGTGAAAAAACCAGGACTGAAATGGAAAGAGTCTTACCCTACCACTGGTCAGGTCATTCAAGACCTGACGCACCGCCTCCAGAGAGAGATATCCCTTCGACTGTCGATTGGCCTTTCGCCATCGATACAATCGGTAGAAGTCCCCAACAGTGTCGTCCTTCAAAGCGATCAGCGGGGTATTGCACCCAATCACCTCATAGAACCACGTCTGAATTCACAAAACAAAAAGAGACACATAAGGAAAATACGAATGCATGAAAGGAAAATGTGGATGCATGAAAAGAAATGCGCAAAATGAAGAATACCTCAAGAAGGTATGTGGATCCAGTAAAGGTCTACAGGTAGCACCGGCTGAATGCATCCAGAGAAAAATAAAGATTCGCTAAAGTCAGAATCCCCTAATCATAGAAAGGGATGTTAAAAAATATCCTCAGGTCCGACAAGAACAACAAATGGACGATGTCGTCGCTCGACGCCACCATGAAACCTCCCAACACCAGTAAAATGAATAATCGAACCATCTGCCTCACTTGCAGCCCGTCCTCCACATCAATCACCCTGCTTAGCAGAACATCCTTTAGCAGTGACAGGCTCAAACGCATCAAAGGCCGCTCATCCATAACAGGCTCAAGCGCATCACAGGAGTTCTCACTCCCCAAAGCAAGAGGCGCCCTGGACCTTCACTCCACATTCGCCCAGTCATCAACGATCAACCCCTCCCGGTGGACTGTAGTGCTCATTAAAACGGCCATTTCTTGAAGATCAGAATGCTAGAACGATTTGCAGAGAAATTTCAGAAAGAGAGAAAGCAAAAAAGCTGTGAAAAAATGAAGGGATTCTCCCCCTTTATATAGGATGCCAAGCGCCATGCCGATCGGCACTTCCCCCAACCATACCGATCGGCACTGACTCCTTACCTTCCCGAGGTAGTCAAAAATTCTGTGCCACTTCCGAATGGTACCCCTTATACCATGCCGACTGGCACCCCCCTTAAATTTCGTATAGAAATTCCCAGAAAATACCAGAAAGCCCCGAAAATCCTCGAAAAATTCTTAAAAATCTCAGGAAGGATTTAGAACATTTTCACCGGGAAAATTTCGCATTCCCTCAAGCGGAACCCCTCTTTCCCAACAAAATCTTCAAAAACCCAAGTAAATCTCCTCCCGGCAAAGCTCCGGAGGATCTCTAAGGATCATTTGATCACTCCCCCAATGGAGTTCTTCCATCACTAAAATTGGTCGTTCCCCCCTGCGAGGCCTCAAAAGCTTCCCCAGCTCAAATCAAAATCCAAGGCACTTTCTCCAGTAGAATCAAAATCCACTATTTAGGTCAGAATTGACCTCGGTCTTGGATCGTCACCTGAGTTGGGTCAGAATTAACCCCAGTCCTCGGTCGCCACCACTCTTTAGGTCAGAATTGACCCCGGTCTTGGATCGTCACCTGAGTTAGGGTAGAATTGACCCCAATCCTCGATCGTCACCACTCTTAGGTCAGAATTAACCTCGGTATTGGATCGTCACCTGAGTTGGGTCAGAATTGACCTCGGTCCTCGATTATCACCACTCTTTAGGTTATAATTGACCTCGGTCTTGGATCGTCACCTAAGTTGGGTCAGAATTTACCCCGGTCCTCGATCGTCACCACTCCTTAGGTCAAAATTATCCTCGGTCTTGAATCGTCACCTGAGTTGGGTCAGAATTGACCCCGATCCTCGATCGTCACCACTATTTAGGTCAGAAATGATCTCGGTCCTCGGTCGTCACCACTCTTAGGTTAGAATTGACTTCAGTTATTAAATATTCACCCTAAGCCCACAGATTTGACTTTGACCCGCATAATTGGTCATCCCCAGCACACCCCTGAGGTCCTCAGAATCGGCCTCGACCCTATGAATCAGTCGTACTCCCTCAAAAGCATCATGTGGTGTCTATTTGATGGCTCTCATTTGTTCTAAACTCACCCATTGAGGGTCTCTGTAGACACCCCATTCTGTGACCCCCTAACTCTCCTTAGGTCCCTAGTACCTTCCTTCATCACTACAAACCCAGGTCATATCCCGAGTACTGACCTGGAGGCCATCGGGCACTCCCCGACTCAGTTTGACCAAAAATTCAAACTCTTCATCTCGACCGAGATTGAATAAATCTTCGAAGGGCACTGGATATCCTTTCCAACGGTCCGTCCCCTGCGTGATTCCGACTTAATATGCGGACGAATGATTCGTTTGTGTTCAAAACTTGATCAAGAGGCCACCGGCCACTCCCCGGCTCTGTTTGACCTAAGTCAACTCTTTAGCTCAATCGAGTCTGAATGAATCTTCAAAGGGCACTGAATACCCTTTCCAACGGTCCATCTCGTACGTGATTTTGACTTTCCATGCAGACGAATGATCTGTTTGACTCTAAGAGATCACCGAATGATTCCAAGGATAGGTTGACCAAGGTTAACTCCCTAAACCGGGTCAAACCCTTTGGAATGTTGAAGTACATCTCCTAACCTTTCCAACGGTCCACCCCGTGAACGATTTGGACCTACCATGCGGATGAACAATCCGTTTGCGTCCGAACGATTTCCCGTCCAATGGACCGATAAACTCTTTCGAGCCATATTTGACCTAAAGTCAACTCCCGAAACTGGGAGGGATCCAAAGGACTTTCAAAGGTATCTTAGTTACCTTTCGAACGGTTTACCCCGTGCACGATTCTGACCAACGGTTTGCCCTCGACAGCCGATTTTTCGAAAAGGCCTGAAACACACTGCCAAATGGCAGGTTCCAGACCCTGCCTATCGGCAGGTGCCGATAGGCAGGATCAGGTCTATGCCGATCGGTTGTCACTTGAGCGTATAAAATGAGTCCTTCACCTCATTTTCAAGGGGAGCCCATATCTGATAAAAATCACTCTCAACAAATCCCAGAAACCTCTCTCGAAGGCAGCGTGATTTCAACCTCCAAATCCCTTTTTTAGTTCCACTTTTCATCATCCTTTTCATCAAACTTGGTGAATTATAAACTCTCCATCATCATCCAAGTGCAAGGTCTTCTCTCCAACATTCAAGATCAAGCTTAAGGTCTTCAAGAAGGTCCATCTTTCTCAACTCTCTCTTCAAATTCTCTTAAAATTGCAATAACTTGTTTTATTATTTAGCACTTTTATTATCTCATTTCACACATCCTAATATACTTCTTTATTTAGTATTATTGCACATCTCTTATTTTCATATAAATAAAATCCAAAAAAAAAAAGAAAAAGAAGGTTTGCTCATAAATTCTAAATAGGGATTCTCATACTTTTTTACACTTTTCTCACAAGTAAAACACTTTTTTCTACACACACACACACACACTCACAAATAAGAGAGTCCCCATTTGGATTTATGGGATAAACCCCACCCCTCATTTTGTATGCGAACTATGTGGACTTTGATGCCTTTATAGGCTACGTAGGCGTCTCGGGGTAAAACCAGAGACTCGAGTCATTTTTCTCACTTTTTCTCTTATTTTCTATTTTCTCTAAATCCTATCTCCTTATAATCTATATGATTGGTCTTAGTGACATATTACTCCATATGCATTATCGTTCCATTATAATGATCAACGTAAGGGTAATCGCGTAAATTTCACTTTCTAATATTATTTTTACACCTTCCTACGAATGACTCGCTTTATCTCTTCTATGATACAAGTCGAGGATTCCTATCTCCATTATATATATACACATGCACACATATCACGGGGAAAAATAATGGAAAATAGAAAATATCCATGAGAGACCGAAAGGGCGGAATGGGTGCCTAACACCTTCCCATTTCGTAACTAAGCCTCCGAACCCTTCTCGAATCATTTTGGTTTCGCATGCACCAGTATGTCTTTGGATGCCGACCTTCGGGATGGCTTCCCCTTTTTATTTTATCTGTTTTGAGTAAAATAGACTGGCGACTCTGAATCTCTCTACATTTTTACAGCTCATCTCAAATGACACCGGCCGAAGCGCTCTCGAGAGGGATGCGTGGGACCCGAGGATCCTTTTCCTCCGTGTGCCCGCCCGCGGGCGAGGATCGGGGATGGCCACATATGCCAAATGTGGTTCCATTTTTTATCTTCATGCATGCATGTGTTCAATTTTTCGTGTTTCCTGGTCATTGTTTTTCTTGGATAAATTTTTATCCCCCACCTGTGATTAGTGGTCTAATCATGTTAATCTCTCAGTTAGTTCTAGTCTTATGGACTCATGGTAGGATCTTGTCTACCGGCCATATCGACTTATTAGTTATTTGGTATTGAGATAGGTCTGCCAATGGATTAGTCTTATGATCATGTGGTTGTCTACTACCTTCCTGATTATCCATACTAGCTGCCAATTTTGGACGAACACGTGTTATCCTTGTCCTAAGTTCTACTTATGCCCGTGTATTCTTGCTAATCGTTTGTAGGGATCTTGTCATCTTGACAAATTTTGGGCATCAATTACCTAAGATGACCTACTTGAGACAACCAAATGTACTAGGTTCTATCCATGCGTTAGTTATGGTCAGATCTTGTCGTCCATATGACTGCGAGGGATCTCCTAGATTTGGAAAACTTCTTATTCGCGATCTTTCCTAAGACGAGATCATCATGAAGTTGAACTTATTGCTCGTGACACGTCTATAGATTAAATAATACATAAAGGTTTGGTAAAACACATTGATGTGCATTGTTGATAAGTACATATCTTATACCCATAAAATAATAAAAAGTGGAAATAACAACATTCTTGAGGGAAATCAATTTTTTTTACTCATCACCAAATGGAATTACAAATAAGGAAAAGAATTTTCATTTCACTATTGGTAGTACTTTTTCAGATGCTCGGCGTTCCATGGATTTTTAAATTTTTCTCCTTTGAAGGTCTCAATTATGTATGTCCCTATCCATATGACAATAGATATTCTATATATACCGTGCCAATTAGGTTCCATCTTGTTTCCTTTCTGGATGAATTTCTTTAGTATATAGTCCTCCTCTTTTAAAGTTCTTGGTTTTACCCTTATATTGTAAAATCGAGAAACTCATTGTTGGTACGTGACACTTTAAGCATTGCATGCTCTCTGACTTCCTCTATCGGATATAAGTTTGATCTTCTCATCAGGTCACTTCGTGTTAAGTTAAAATTAAGGATATGGTGACTAGGTAAACCAATATTTATTGGGACTACTGCTTCTATTCTAAAAGCCAACATATAATGGGTATCACCCATCAATGTTCATGGCATTGTTGTGTACGCCCAAAGGACACTCTGCAGCTTCTTGATCTCGTTCCCCTTTTCATCATCCAACCTTTTATTCATCCCATAAAGTAAATTCTTATTGGTCACTTTTGTCTGGTCATTGCATTGCGCATGACCTGGTGCAGAGTGTAGTTTCTAAATTTTGGAGCGCATGAAATAATTTTCGAACTATTGGTTATCAAATTCAATACCATGGTTAGTGATGAAGGAATATGGTATCCAGTACTGGTAAATAATGTTCTTCCAGATAAATTGCAAGACTTTCTCATATGGATTTTGCATCAAAGGCTTATATACAATAATGACTAAGTATTTGAACCTGCCTCTAGTCTTGTGTTAAGGTCCGATAAAATCCACTCCCAATATTGCGAATGGACAGGGAGATATGATAGGCATAAGAGAAGCCTTGGAGTTTTGTTAATGTTGCATACTTTTGACACTTTACATACTTCTTCGTATAATTTGCACAATAAACCTTCATTGTGGGCTAGTAGTAACCCTGAGTGGCTATACGCTTCACCAATGACCAGTTTGCTGAATGTGTTGTACAAGAACCTTCATGCACTTATTTAATCAAGTTGTTGACTTCGAATGGATGGAAACATATGAGGAATGAAATTGTGAACCCTCTTCTGAAAAGGATTCCTCCCTTTTCACACGAATCTCATCTCTTTATACCTAAGTCTTCTTGCTTCTTTATGGTATGTTGGGATGACACTAGTTTCCAGGTATGCTCATATTGGATCCATCCAGGATGGTCCCATTTCTATCTCCATCACATTGAAAATATCCTCATAAGTGCTCTGATGCATGAGAATAATAATTAGATTTGTTCTTCTCAGCTTTGTCCTTGTAGTGGATGCCAATCAAGCGAGTGCATTTGCCCAGGCAATCTTTCCCTTGGGCTTCTGACCATCCCGAATACGAGGAATTTTTTTAACCACCATGTGACACCCCGCCTAATTAAATAAAGGGTGATCAGTCTTGTACCAATTGAAAATAGAATGTTCGGTTGGTTCATTCGTGGCATCACTGTCGAAAAACTTTTTAACATATTAATCACCTAATATAAAATTAAGCTAGGTGTCAAAGCATTTCCAATTTTAGTAAAACCAAGTAAATCCATTTTCATTCAATCTTGAAATATAAACCATTCACCACACATAGGAATATAATAAATACAGTTCATGAATCAAATACTGAAATAAATAAGACTGGGTAAAACCTCCCACTTCAAAACTCCAAACCATAAAGTAATCTGAATGCAATATCTCTAATGAAGGACTAGAAGTGGGAAACACATGCCCTAGAAAAGAAGTCTAGATGAAATTGAATGGAAAGATAGATGCGTCTACTACAAAGACCGACAGCTTCCACAACGGCTGCAGCACGTCTGGCACTCTAATCTTTAATTCCGGTACCCTTATTGCTGAGCACCTGATATAATATATATATATATATATATAACAAAAGAGAGAAGATATGCAAGAAACTGGTCAGAGCCCGAGGTTTAAAAATGATTTAGCAAGTATTTAAAACAGGTTCTTAAAACAAGTCTTATACGCATGTTAGTTCTCGAACTCTCACATGAGTTTCTCACCTCTCATCTATTGTGCACGCCTGACGTACATCTAATCTCCCCCTAGTTATACCACCCAGTCTAACTAGTCAGAAACCATACTAATAATAACTATGCTCACTAGTAGTATTCCCGTATCGCCCATACAATACACTATTCAAATAGTTTATCTCACATACTAAGTTTCATTATTCACCGTTCGAATGGTTAACCTGTTATCCACTAAGATTATTTTATTTCTCATTTCCACTTTATCTACTAGTTTCAAAAAGTAGAAAGTTCCCCAAGTATACTCATATATATATATATATATATAGTCTCATCATCCCTATATATATACACTAATCTTGCACCCTTAGGTTAAGACCACTTGGCGCAATGTAATGATTATTATTATTACCAAGTCTACTAATTTCACACATTAAAAATATTCACAAGTTCATATATATATATATATATATACTCTAATCCTGCACCCCCGGGCTAAGACCCATTAGTGCACCTATCAAGAGAATCCTGCATTCCTGGATTAACACCCATTAATGCACCTATCAAGAGAATCCCGCATCCCCGGGTTAGCACCCATTAATGCACCTATCAATAATAATTCAGTACCCCCGGGTTATCACCCATTAGTGTGCCTAACAATAATCATCCTTGTACCGCCGGGGTATCACCCATTACTACACTTAACAATAATATCCTTTTACCCCCAGGTTATCACCCATTATTACACTTAAAAATAGAGTTTCTACACCCCCTAGTTATCACTCATTAGTGCGCTTAACTATAAGATTCTTGCACCACCGGGTTATCTCCCATTAGTGATCTTAGTAATAATATCACATAATAGGCATACACACGTCCTATTAAAATTTATAGGTATGTCCCCAACCTACCTATATACTTCTCATACGTATTTTCATCTCAACACTATGTATAGTATAAATATTTTGATTACCATCTCTCTCGTAACCTCCAAGGTACATTCTCTATACAAAATAATTAAAGTATTAATTCGCACCTACTTTTTCGAAATTCTGTCCTATTTAAATTTACTATTTAGCAGTTTCTCTCACTCCAATGAACCAGTAAACTCAAAACTGGACGCTAAGAAAATCCCCAAAAATTCACTACATAATTCGAACCATAAGGGATGTCGCTTGAACCATTGACAGGTGTCGTTCGAGCGACTTCGCGCGACATACAAGTCTCGCTCGAACGACTACACTGTTTCATCTTCTTGCCCAGATTTTCAGCTTTTTTCACCATTTTTTATCCTAAAAACCTCTAAGATTCATCATCCAACACCTCATCATCAATCCCAATCAAGCCATAGCCGGTTATATAACATTCCTAACATCCTAGGATCATTAATTCTTCATCAATCATCAAAATTATATGAAATCCCCAAATTAATTCATATGAACCCTAGTTTCCAAATTTTCAATTAAAGAACCTAATCAATCCCGATTCGTTCATCAATATATAATTCCATTTCATGATTAATCCTCTACATACATGAAGGAATTTCAACCACTAATTAACCCAGTCCTTATTCATAATTTAAATCCCAAATTTTCATCCAATTAACATATAAATCATGATTAATTTCACCTACTCTAACATGAGTATGATTATTTCTAAAAGAAAGAAAGTAATAAACACTTGGCTCGAATAGGATGGTATGATCCGTTGGTGATGCTGGTATAGATGCATTCCTCATCTTCCGATCTATACGATGGTGGTGGTGGTTGTGCAAGGTGGTGCTAAGTGGTTCCCTTCCTTGGGACTTTTCTCTCCCTCACCCTCTGTATCTCTCCCTTGATTTTTGTGTAACTTAACCCTAATGGAACTTCTGTAGATGATATAATTATTCTCTAATTTTTGTCCATTTAATTCCTCCAAAAATTAAAATTACAAATTAACCCCTACGGGGTGCCGGTTTGGCCTAAAATATTCCGGAGTCCCATTAAAATACCCGGGTAGTGTTTTCTGACTATCTCAACCCTCCCGGATTCAACGGCTCACTCGAAATGACCATATGAGTTAATAAAAATAATTTCTCTTTTTATCCCAATTAATTAGTCCCGACACGACTCACACGCGCGTCAGACTTAAATTACCAAACTATCATATTTCTCACTTTCGACAACTTATCAAATATCATAATTTCATATTATATATCACATAGTAATATTTAATAGTTCACAATAATAAGTATTAAACCTTGGCACGCTAGTTAATAATTATTAATTCGGATTAATTAATAATTAAATTCTTACTTTTTAATTCAATTAATCAAACAATAATAATAAATTCCATAATTATTTAAATCATAAAAAATAGGGGGTGTTACATAATTCCCCCCTTAAAGCGAAATTTCGTCCCAAAATTCGAAAAAAGTATAGCAAGTATAGACAATGTTGTGAATAAGTTGCGCATCGCATCGTTGCGCTCCCAAGTAAAGTAATCCGTACCACCCATATAGTATGCTATATAATACTCTTAATAATGGACACTACATATGTGTTTGCTTTAAACTCTAGGTTACCCTGTCATGTAGGCTCCTCCCTAAGCCTTACCGTTTAAGTTCCACTACTTACTATATTTTAGATATTCACTATCTAGCCTTCTACTATTTGCACCTTAGTAGATTTATCCTCCTTTCAGATACGTACGACTTCATCTCGTGTCCTTCATACAAGTAAATTGGCGGTGCAATATATATTTCACACAATATATACGATAATATCAATTCTTCTCCAATATTTGTAATCATAAGTGGTCCCCCACCTTTAACTATCAAGTAGGACAACAAAAAAGTTTATTGTTCCATACTTCTACTGGCACTCTGCTCGAACGTGAACTTATAGGAGTTATTTGGACATAAATTCCACTAGTGGGAGGTACTGCTCTCATCCTCGCCTAAGATCTCAGGGTCCACATAAAATTTTCTCTCCAGTATTCGATTAGACCACCTGTTCTACCCATCTTTTTGCAGTTGGTAGGCCATACTCAATCGCCTCTAGGTACTTATGGCCTCACTATCTAGGCTACATAAGGATTCTACGCATACTGTTCCGTAGTATGATCATCCCAATTGGCATAACGTTCAATCAACCGTTCCTTTAAACATATATAGGATCGTGACCTTTTTAAAAAGTAGAACTTCATGAGAAGATCCTTGGGAATACTCTCCCATTCACTGGTGGAAGAAACCTCTCTTGGTTTTGGATTATCCACCCTTTTTCCAACAGTTAGGTGACCCACTACCAGACGAACTCTGAAAATTACTCTACATTAAACCCATCACCACTATTATTTGTATCCTGATACATTTTATACTCTCTTGAATGTATTTATATCTGTGATACATGTGACTTTGTCGTAACACAAGTCTCTTTTCCTGCTCAAAAATCTCAGTTTATCTTGAAACGTAAGTCTCTGACAAATCTTACGGAATAATCTTCAGCTTACTCGACTACATGTTATCGAATTCACATGGTAATCATAATCCACTGCTTGATTTAATCACCCAGGGAGCCCATACACCCTATGCCTTATGTGTTATTGTACAAATGACATGTAATTTTCTTACTTCAATTCTTACACACTCGGTATGCTGATGTAGTAGGGGTGCACTCTACCGCCCCACTAGTCATAATTTATTCACTCCTTTAGTGACATAATTGCTCTATTAGGAATGATACTAAGACGAGGCAACTCTACTACCTTAAGTCATAAAATAATTATCAACTCTCAATTACATTCTTTTATAGGTACAATAATCAACATACAAAACTTATGTAGTATCAACCAAACTTCTCTCCACTCCCCACGTTCGCTAGTTTTATGTGTGGGATGTCTCGCAAAGCGAAATCCAAATAAGGAACCCCCCCTGATACACTACTATCTAACCTAGTCGATTGTCGAGATCCATAAGGCCCTCAATCCATACTATGTACCTCTCTACAATCTCCGTATGTTGACATAAGAGTTTTCTTGTCCACTCTCATGTCCCTAAACATAACATGAAGCACGGTTATCTTACTACCCAAAGTACTCGACGCTATGTATATATAACGAGCTATATCTCTCTACTTGAAGAAGAACACAATGCATCCTGAGTCTCCTCAGTAAAATAAATTCCTATGCAGGGGAATCACATATAACTAGACAACATACTCGTCGAGGTCTATAATACCATGAAATTTTTATATATTCATATATCTGGGCCCAACCCTATTTCAGGTGGCGCTGCAGAAAATTAATATCACTTACCTAGGAGTATCTGGCACGACAGTTATATCACTCAATTTACTATCGTTTAAACATACATAAATTAATCATTACACATTACCATAATAAACTCTACTAAAGCTGACTCAATGTAGTAGTAAATTATAACAATAGAACATATTCTTAGGGCCCACCCGGTTCACTCATGGGCAACATCAAAATGCCCTGCTAACAACGAGAAATACTGTAACAAGACTGTTAAAACTAACGTTCCCACTAAACTCGACCTGCACACGAAGTTTACGATTTCCAATTTACATATAAGTTGTGACACACCCATGTCACTAGAATTAATCCTTTACTCACAAGGAAGAAGAAAAACCTCACCAGTCTAGCCAAATCATAAGGTCTCATCACGTAGCATCCATCACGACCCATGAACATTTGCAATCGTTATACATCTTAGTATTTCATCCTATAGTTGTCCCCTCTCATCATGGAAAATTTATTCCATCATCTAGGTTTCATGCCCATTATTGAAATGTTGGCCCAAACTCTCTAGGCCTCAATTATGGCTTTATTGAACTCCCATTTACATCCCATGCCCCATCGACCCTGACATACTGTATGCTACTATTAACGGGGGATCTACTGGTCCAGCCTGAACCCATCACTATCGGGGTGTAAATTTCCTGGGCCTAATTCTCTTGACCCTAAATTCTTTCACTGGAAGTCTCGCTCCTCCAGTTGTTATTCCTAACTGGCATGGTTTACCATTTCTAATCTTTTCGTTCTCACTTCTCAATTATAGACATATTCAACCCTTGTAGTTATACTTTCTTCACATAGGTACACTTCATGAGCCATTTCCCCATCACTGGTCCTACTGACCATTTGGAAATATCCTTCTCTCGGACAGAGTAGTCTTAACTCACTGGATATGATGGCCTTTCGGAACTATGGTTGGCCTCTATAGCTCTGATTGACTTCATCATCACTTTGTAGGAATTTAATCAATCAAATTCACCTAAATGAGTTCCCTATTGGGCACACTATCAGGTGGTGTTTCACTAACACCGGTATGTTCAGTTTTACTTTTCTACCAGATTCTCTAACCTTCCTGGCTCACTTATTATGGAAAGATTGCAATAACTAGTCACTGTATAACCTTGATGACATCATCATTAGTCATCCTAGTTGGATTTCTCATCTATGCTTGTATTCTACTCACGAGTCCTTTATACTCTATAGACCCTTTGGATAATTTATGCCCCTCTGATAGGTACGAAGTTCATTATGCAATTCAACCTTTCTCTCACGATCGGTTTCTATCTTACCCATTGTTCTAAACATCAAAATTTTACTCACATTTTGTTACCACATCGAATGGAAGACCTCATGGTCAAATCGTACCCAAATGTCTCTCTAAATTTCAAACACACTTCTTCATATGTGGTGATTGTCTCTAATCACTACATAATGCTCCTAAGAGCTATAGCTTTTAACTCAAAATTTAATTCCCAGTGTCGTCACACCCCACTCTACACAATTGCCTTCGGATTTTCTACCTCCACTGGTCTGTTATACTTTCTCATTTTCTTCTCCGTACCTTCATCAATGGGTTCTAAAAGAGTCCCTCTGATTTCCCCCTTATCGATTATACTAGGTGGTCTTGAAATCAATCCACCATTATCTATGACTGTGTCTTGGGAACCCACTGTTCCCGAGTGATGATTTCACTATAACTTGCTTAAGTAATTCTTATGGTGATTTTTGTCACGATCACTCTTTTATGATTACTCTCTGTCTTCTGTTGGGTTTCTTCTCCTGCAGTCCTTCTTACGGCCCTCGCTAGTTGTCCTAAAATGTTCAGTGTTCGAATCACACATAATTTTGTATAATGAGTCACATCCATTCTAATTCGTAGCAGGAGAACGTAAGTCGCATATGTAAGGGAACACAATAATCCTATCATAAGGCTCTACATCAAAGAATGATGCGCTGAAATGTAATAAGCTGCAGAGATCCTAAGGACACTAAAATTAAGCTAGGTGTCAAAACATTTCCAATGTTAGTAAAACCAAGTAAATCCATTTTCATTCAATTTTGAAATATAAACCATTCACCACACATAGGAATATAATAAAATACAAAACATGAATCAACTACTAAAATAAATAAGACTGGGTAAGACCTCCCAGTTCAAAACTCCAAACTATAAAGTAAACTGAATACAATATCTCCGATGAAGGACTAGAAGTGGGAGACACATGCCCTAGATAATAAGTCTATATAAAACTAAATGGAAAAGATAGATGCGTCTACTGCAAAGACCTACAGCTTCCACAACAGCTGCAGTACGTCTGGCACTCCAATCTCTAATTCTGGTACCCCTATGGCTGAGCACCTGATATAATATATATACATATAGCAAAAGAGAGAAGATATACAAGAAACAGGTCAGAGCCCGAGGTTTAAAACTGATTTAGAAAGTATTTAAAACTGGCTCTTAAAACAAGTCTTATACGCATGTTAGTTATCGAACTCTCACATAAGTTTCTCACCTCTCATCTATTGTGCACGCCCAACGTACATTTAATCTTCCCTAATTATACCACCCATTCTAACTAGGCAGAAATCATACTAATAATAATTATGCTCACTAGTAGTATTCCCGTATCGCCCATACAATACGTTATTCAATTAGTTTATCTCACATACTAAGTTTCATTATTCACCGTTCGAATGGTTAATCTTTTATCCACTAAGATTATTTTATTTCTCATTTCCACTTTATATAATAGTTTCACAAAGTAAAAATTTCCCCAAGTATACTCATATACATATATAGTCTCGTCATCCCTATATATACACACTAATCCTGCACCTTTAGGTTAAGACCACTTGGCGCAATGTAATGATTATTATTATTACCAAGTCTACTAATTTTACACAGTAGAAATATTCACTAGTTCATATATATATATAGTCACCTCATCCCTGTACATATATATATATATATATATATATATATATATATATTTTAATCCTGCACCCCGGGGCTAAAACCCATTAGTGCACCTACCAAGAGAATCCTGCATCCTCGGGCTAGCACCCATTAATGCACTTATCAAGAGAATCCTGCATCCCCGGGTTAGCACTCATTAATTAACCTATCAATAATAATCCATCACGCCCGGGTTATCACCCATTAGTGCGCCTAACAATAATCATCCTTGTATCCCCAGGTTATCACCCATTAGTACACTTAACAATAATATCCTTGTACCCCCAGGTTATCACCCATTAGTACACTTAACAATAGAGTTTTCGCACCCCCGAGTTATCACTCGTTAGTGCGCTTAACTATAAGATTCTTGCACCCTGGGTTATCACCCATTAGTGCTCTTAGTAATAATATCACATAATAGGCATACGCACGTCCTATTAAAATTTATAGGTATTTCCCCAACCTACCTATATACTTATCATACATATTTTCATCTCAACACTACGTATAGTATAAATATTTTGATTACTATCTCTCTCGTAACCTCCAAGGTACATTCTCTATACCAAATAATTAAAGTATTAATTCGCACCTACTTTCCCGAAATCATGTCCTATTTAAATTTACTATTTCCCAGTTTCTCTCACTCCAATGAACCAGTAAACTAAAAACTGGACTCTAAGAAAATCCCCAAAAATTCACTACGTCGCTCGAACCAGAAGGGTTTTCGCTCGAACCATTTCCACATGTCGTTCGAGCGACTTCGCGCGACATACAGGTCTTGCTCGAACGACTACACGCGACATCGTGCGAGAAGCACTGTTTCGTCTTCTTGCCCATATTTTCAGCATTTTCACCTTTTTTATCCTAAAAACCTCTAAGATTCATCACCCAACACCTCATTATCAATCCCAATCAAGCCATAACAGGTTATATAACATTCCTAACATCCTAGGATCATTAATTCGTCATCAATCATCAAAATTATATAAAATCCCCAAATTAATTCATATGAACCCTAGTTTCCAAATTTTTAATTAAAGAATCTAATCAATCCTGATTCGTTCATTAATATATAATTATATTCCATGATTAATCCTCTACATACATGAAGGAATTTCAACCACTAATTAACCCAGTCCTTAATCATAGTTTAAATCTCCAATTTTCATCCAATTAACATGTAAATCATGATTAATTTCACCTACTCTAACATGAGTATGATTATTGCTAAAAGAAATCAAGTAATAAACACTTTGCTCGAATAGGATGGTCTGATCCGTTGGTGATGTTGGTATAGATGCGTTTCTCGTCTTCCGATCTGTGGTGGTTGTGCAAGGTGGTGCTAAGTGGTTCCCTTCCTTGGGACTTTTCTCTCCCTCACCCTCTATGGATCTCCCTTGATTTTTGTGTAAATTAACCCTAATGGAACTCCCGTAGATGATATAATTATTCTCTAATTTTTGTCCATTTAATTCCTCCAAAATTTAAAATTACAAATTTACCCCTACGGGGTGCCGGTTTGGCCAAAATATTTCGGAGTCCCAATAAACTACCCGTGTAGTATTTTTTTACTATCTTAACCCTCCCGAATTCAACGGAGCACTCAAAATGACCATATGAGTGAATACAAATAATTTCTCTTTTTATCCCAATCAATTAGTCCCGACACGACTCACACGTGCATCAGACTTAAATTACCAAACTGTCATATTCTCACTTTCGACAACTTATCAAATATCATAATTCCATATTACATATCACACAGTAATATTTAATATTTCACAACAATAAGTATTAACTCTTGGAATGCTAGTTAATAATTATTTTAATCCGGATTAATTAATAATTAAATTCTCACTTTTAATTCAATTAAACCAACAATAATAATAAATTCCATAATTATTTAAATCATAAAAAATATGGGGTGTTACACACCACTTGGTTTTAGCTAAGTATTTTATTGCAGACTCCCCTCTTGCCTCATAAAGATGATGAGCGGAGAGTCACTGTGCGCCATTATCTTCTCGGCACTTAAAGATGATGCTAGCCAAAACCCTATTATGAGTGCTCTTAGTTCATCTCATTGTTGGAGGTCTAAAATTAGAATTTAATGGAACACTCCACAACGATGTATTCTGGCATCGTACCTATTAAACTCGCTCGACTGTCGATGGTGCAGGATGAGCCATCCATAAACATTTCCATGTAAAATATCATTCTTTCAAGTTTCCATGTTTTAATAATTTCTTCATTTGTTCTAAGTTATGATCATTTTTTTCTTATTTTCTCGATGACTCTGATAAGTTAGCATCCTGGTTGGTCAAAAAAGTGGTCGAGTTATCTCCCGCAGGAGTTTGATCATTTGGTTGAAATGGTGAGCTTTGTTTCAAAAACGTTTTCTTGATCTAGCTTAGAACTGAGATTTATCCCACAAGAGTATGTTTTGACACTACTATTGAGCTCTTTTCCATAGAAATCTACTATGTAGGTTTTTCCTCACAAGTTAATTTAGTGATAAAATTTGCCACAGTATGGCTCTAAATTGTCCTTCTTGGTTCGGACTGGATGTCATACTCTCCTAGTTCCATGACCCAATACATCAGTCCTCTTGATTTTTCAGGTTTACGAACATGTTGGCATAGAGGCAGGTATGTATAGACAATAATAATATGGCATAAAAGTTTGGCTTCATCCTCTAATAAGCCTCAATGAGGGTCAGTGCCGATTTTTCCAGTCTTGAATATTAGATCTCTACTCCTTGGTATGATTTACTGGTATAGTAAACTAGTTTTTGTACCCCATTATTCTGTCAAACCAGCGCCGAGCTGAAAACTTATTTGGATAATGCCGAGTACAAGTAAAAAATTTCTCCCATGACATACCTTGAGAGCAGAGGTGGAGATCCCAAATACTTTTTCAAGTCTAAGACTGTCATCTCAGATTCACCATTCCATTCAAATGTCTTTCGCAGTACTTTAAATAAGGGTAGGCATTTGTCGATAGATCCCGAAATTAATAGATTTAATGCAGCCAAGCGCCTTGTTAATCTCTGCACTTACTTTTTTGTTCTTTGGAAACTACATATTGATTAATGCCTAAATTTTATCTGGATTGGCCTCAATGCATCTCTGATTTACTGTAAGTCTTAGGAATGCTCCTTCTCGTACTTCAAGGACACAATTTTTTGGGTTGAGCTTTATTTTATATTTTTCTAGCTAGTCAAAAGTCCACCTTAGATCTCTAATGTGATCGGCGACTGTATTTCTCGTGGGGAGCATGTCATAAATGTAAACTTCCATATTTCTATCGTTCCATTTTCCAAAGTGTCCACTAACCTTTAGTACATTACTCTAGTGTCTTTGAGCCCAAAGGGCAAAACATTGTAGCATTCGGTACCTCGATCGGTGATAAATGAAATCTTTTCCTAATATTTGGGCTTAACATTTATTTGGTTGTATCCTGAGTATGCTTCCATAAAGTTGAGAAGCTCATGCACTGAAAGTAGCATCGACCAACTGAACAATTATTGGAAAAGTACAATGATCCTTAGAGCATGCTTTGTTCAGGTCGGTAAGTCAATACAAATAAGACACTTTATTATTTTTCCTAATCATCACTACATTAGAGAGCCACTCTAACTACTTGAGGTCTTCAATAAAGTTAAATTTTTTTAATTTCTCCACTTCTTCTTTCACGGCCAAGTTATTTTCCTGACTAAAGACACGTCATTTATTTTTTATCATTTTTTCATCTTTGATTATGTTTAGCTCATGAAAGATGAATTTTGTGTCAATCCCCGACATGTTTTTTTGACTCTAAGCAAATATGATCTTCCATTGCCTAAGAAAATCAACTAATTATTTCTTAAGGGTAAGATACAGTGACGAGACGGGATGGGCCATATTCTCCGGGTTTTCATCATCTAAGATAATTGATTTTGTATTTTCTATGACCTGACCTTTGACTAGCTTTGCCTCCTATCGGGGATATAGTGTTTTAAGTTGGTAGGTCACGATTAGTTTCTTATGTTTCTTATGGTCTACTGACATATATTAATGCTCTCTGGATTCCATTTGACATTTACTAACCACACCCACCCCATAATGAGTGGGGAACTTCAAGCACTGGTGCATAATGGAGGGAACTACTTCAAATTTATGTTGAGTGGACGTTCTAGTCTAGGATAAAGAAATGAATTTTCTTTGTTCTACAGGTGGGATATATGCCTATCACAACTTCTAACTCAATTGTGCCCAAGGGATATACTTTTTTCTCGTCAGAAGACGATAAGTGGTCGGTGGTAAGCGTCAATCTTGTTATCCCTCAATATAAAACTTTTAATGCAATCATAAAATAAGACGCCGGTTGAGCCCCCATTATGGACCATAATTCTTGCCACCTTACCCTCACACACCATCATAGAAACGACTAATGGATCATCATGTGGATATAACACACTAAACAAATCATATTTGGAAAAACCAATCATAAGTCAATCTTTATTTATCTTCCTAGGTCAGGCATCAACGCTACCGATTCAGTTGATATGTTTTATGTGAGCACAAGACTTTACCTTATTGAGATACGCTTTCCTCTCTGTGGGCTCGTCGCCTCCTCCCACATCCCTTCCTGCAATGAAGTTACATCCAAAAGAGATCATTTTTATCTCATGTACATGTTTCTTGTTTCTTTTGGTAGACTTAGATCATCCTCAGAGTCATCATCTCTGCTTATTTTCATCTCATCAGGTTTTCAACGTAGGGACTCCGACTTTCTCCTTTCCTTCTACTCGTACCTTTAATATGTTCGACCAATTTTGTTCATACACTTAGATAATTTCCCCCTTCTTATTAGATATCATATCTTTTTCTTGGGGGCTATGGAATTATTAGTATTATAGTCGTGATCTTTATGGAACTCGCAACATTTGCTCATGTCCTTTCAATTGGCTAGAGCTTTCAGTTTATCAGTCCACTTAAAGTATTTTCTTGCACGGATTTCCTTAAGGATATGATGGACATCATCGGTTAAAAAAGTATATACATCGTATCCTTTTGGTTTGTCAGACTTTTCCTCTTTCTACTCTCTCTTCTCCGAGCTTTTACTATTATTGTATTTGGAGATACAAACCTCTTTAGTAGCCATAGCTTCTTCGGTGTTCATAATCTTCCCATCTTTGGCTAATAACTTAGTTATCATCTTGGGTATTTCTTTAGCTAATGCCTAGTTCACCTTTCTTGACAATAGACCACTCATTAGGTCCGCGATGGTTGTTTTCTCATCATAATCGATCACATTTAGCTTCTCTTTGTTAAAACGATTGACGATCTTTGAGGCATCTCATAAACTTTCTACCAAACGTTCAATAGATGAGTTACCCTCTTGTTGGGTCTGGTTCCAAAGAAGAACTTACTGATGAAGAGATTGACCAACTGTTGAAAACTCAAAATCTATCCTCGTGGTAAGCCATTGTACCAGATTTATGGCGATCTAGGGATTATACTTAAGAATTATCGACAACGTATCTCATCTTAAATAGAATAAATATCATTGGATACTTGATATTGCTTAATGTGCATCATTGGATCACTGTTGTCGTCGCACTTCAAGTTACCACTGATAGTTTAAACTTTACGGGCATAGGATAATCCAAATTTGATGGTGGTAAATGGACATCCTTACATAAAATCTCAGTTAAGGATCCTTTGATGTACCGATCTCCCCTATGCAATCTTCCAGATGCTCAATTCATCCTTTCTAGGATTGGATCATTTTTTTTGGCCATGGTTGCAACGGTGTCTGATCATTCGTGACTCTTTACTAAACTCTTTTTTCGATTCATCTGTTCAGCTGCGCCGACCTACATGCTACAACCCTAGGTCTAGTCGAAATTTTTTTCCTATCGACAGCGCACCTTGAATGCTCCCCATGCTGTCGTGATCCAGTGGGATTTCTCCAATGTTTCCTCCTCGCTGCCTGTGGACCTAGGCGAACAAATGAAGAATCTCTGTTCAACCTTTCTCATACGTTAAGACTTTCTTCGAAGGAGGTTTGTTCATCATCAAAACTAGATTATAATGAGAGACGACATAGCTTTTGGGCGGTACGACCTGTCACTTCACTTAGCCTTCTTAGATTATCTAACACCCGAGTGCGATATGCATAGTCGTCCTCCTCGGTGAGGAGTTGAAGTGCCATTTCCACCCCTCTACCTGGACATTCACCTCCGATCGGGATGGGATTCACCTCCAGGTTTTCCTTGTTAATGTGATGCAGAATGTGTGTGCTACGTGTGTACCTATAGTTCGAGTGCAAGTCGGTCGCTCAAGTGATACCTGGTAATTCAGAGTCGAATCCTCAGGGAATTGGACGAAAATCATGATAATGATGAAAAGGTAAGTTTGTAAAATCTAGGTTGCGACTCTCGAAAAGAAAAGAAAATGTGATTAATTTTTGTGAAAATTTCTACTTAATTAAAGAAACCTAACTAGCAAGTGAAAATTTAATTTAAAAGAAAGGAAAAATTGAAATTTTGGTTTTCGAAAACTATTTGGGAAAATTAAAGTCGGGATCCAATCCCCTGAACCATAGGTATTTTTATTGGATATAAATTTTTTAGTAATTATATATTTAATTACAAGAAAACTTTAATTAACCAAAGCACTAAATATATGAGAATTTTTCTCCGCACTATATTGAGTCAATAATTGAATTAACGTGAATGACGATATTGCTGACACGTATATTTTAACCTCAAACACTTCGATTGCCTATGAAAAATGGAGTTAAGAGACCTATAATATTAGTCTCGATAAAATATCAGACCTAGTAATTATATATATGATTATATCCAATTTTATATCAAACTCTCACACACTACACCAAAATGGGCAAATTGTCACCTTTCAGCCGGCCAGCCTTGTCAAGGTCATTGACAGTGACAAAAAAACACGCGTTTTATGTCACGGTCATTGACCTTGACACGACCGTGACAACGACTTGTCACGGTCATTGACCGTGATAAGCCCGTGGCAATTCAATTTGTCACGGTCACGGTCAAAGACCTTGACACGACCGTGACAACTTTTTCAGCAAAAACCCTACCCCCCTTCTTTTTTTCCCTCCCGCGCCCTTCCCTCCCCCCCCTCTCTCTCTCTGTCTCTCTCTCTATCTCTCGACGCTGCTCTCTCTCTCTCTCTCTCTCAGGTCCAATTTCTCTCTCTCTCTCTCTCTCTCTCTCTCTCTCTCTTCCATTTATATATATATATATATATATATATATATATATATATATATATATATATATATATATATATATATATATATTTGTCTGTATATTTATGTGTGTATGTGTATATATATATGTGTGCATGTGTGGGGGGTGGGGCGGGATGGGGGTAGGGGGGCAGGGGGTGGGGCAGTGTGGGGCAGGGGTGGGGGGTATGTGTATATATATATATATGTGTGTATGTGTGTGCGTGTGTGGGGGGTGGGGCAGGGTGGGGGTGGGGGTGGGGCGGGGTGGGGCGGGGTGGGGGAGGGGGTGGGGGAGGGGGGCAGGGCGTGGGACAGGGTGGGGTGGTGTGTGTGTGTGTGTGGGCAGGGGGTATTTTTTTATATTAACTTTGAAATCCTTAGAGAATAAGAAGGCCTAAGAAATGATTACAAAAATCAAATTGTATACTCATTATAATGTGTATGATTACAATAAATTAATGTGTATGATTACAATAAATTAATGTGTTATGCTACAATTGAAATCTTGGAAATTTGGCTAATTCACGATAAACTGATAATCGTAAATATTATGAATAAAAATGGTACTTTCTTGGAGACTATAAATTATTATGTACAAACTTTGGTTCTAGACCTATGTTGTTGGATTTGGATGTTGGGTGTTGATTAGTTGGTATTATTGGGAAGATTGGGTTAAGTTGAAGCATATGTTGTTGGAGTTGAAAATTATATGTTAATTCATTATTACTATTGGGGGATACAGTGTTGAAAAATATTGGTATTTATCGTAGATAGTAGAATTGTTTAGTATTTGGTATCGTTGAATGTTAAAAGATTACGGGTTGTGATATGTGCAAAAATTATGGGACTTAATTTGTTGAATGATAATATTTGTATTAGATACTTGCGTAGTTTTACCTAACTTGAATGAATTAATAAATGTTTCAGTAAAGGTTGAAGTGGACAAAAAACGTGTGAATTGATTAATATCCATAATGTAAATAAAAGGTAAAGTAAGTGTGTAAATGGGTGGTTGAGCAAGCTAAGAGGTCTAACCCATATTTAATACATAGGTGTGTTATGAAAGGTTTTCAAAGGGTAATTAAGTATTTTCAAATAATGACCCCGAAACATAGAAATTCAATCTCAAGCAATTTAATTTCAATCTCTACAAATTTATGCATGTATTCAAGGGATTTATGAAGGATTAATATTAAAATTCAATTCCTATACATAATCTAAAAATTATAACTCAGATTCAACTAGAAATAAACCAAACCAAAGTTAGTTAAATAAACCAAAGGATTAATATTAAAATTCAACTCTATTAGTTAAATTATAAATGTAATAGAATTAATCCATATAAATCAGATTTTAATCACAATTAGGTTTTAGAGTTACATAGATAGGCATAATCTAAATCAATTTCAGTCCTACAAATATTCTAATTAACTTGCCGGGTGGGTAGGGGTGGGGTGTGTGTGTGTGTGTGTGCGTAGGTGTGCGTGTGTGTGTGGCGGGGGGAGGGGACAGGGGTGGGGCACCCATTAAATAACTCTTTAAATATTTGGAAAAAATATAATATTACAAAAATTTTATCTGTACTAATAACATTTTTTTTATCTGTACTAATAACATTTTTTTTACAGCAAAAATGTCTCCTTCAGATGTTAGGGCGAAGATGATGATGCTGTTTATGATGATGTCGTCGTCTGGGTTCGGTGGTAGCAGAGGCGACGAGGGCTCCTCCGCCCCTAGGCTCCCCAAATATGGAAAATTTGGGATTACCGTCGAAAACAAGTTGGAGCTTTTAGCGATATCCCTCGAGCTACTAAAGACGGTCATCGGCCTGGGGTTTATGAGTTGGAAGGAGGTGCCATATGAGCTCAAGTTAGGTGTTTGGGCGGCACTACAGGTAATATTTATATGAATATTTCAATTTATATTTATATTTATATTTATATTTATATTTATATTTATATTTATTCGCAACTAACATTGTATTTGTTGGATAGAAACAATTCAACTTGGATCCAAAGCTACGCGATTCCGTCTTGGAGCAGTTGAGGGAGCAACACAAGACGTGGAAAAAAAATATGCGGACACGGTACTTTGGAAAAACACGAGAGTCCATTTTACAATGACGCGGATCCATCCCGCCCAAGGAGCCGATCTCATTGGCACAATGGCAAAAGTTCATTGACAATGAGATCGAGGATCGACAATTGGCATCTCGCCAATCGGGGAGGGAAAATCGGGCTAAAAAGACGGACGTGCACTACTCCGGCCGGACCTCTTACGCTGAGGTGGAGCATAGGATGAAGGTAATATTTAATTTATCTATAACTACAGAAATATATTATTGGATATTATTTTACTTTGCGGGGCCGATACTAATTTTACTTTATTTTATTTTATTTCAGGGGGTAGGGAGTGGGCCAGGGGGTAAGCCACATAGGCTCGATACTTATGTGGCTCTTCGGATGAAGAAGGGGAAGGACAAGGAGGTGTCCCCGAGCGTCGCGACCACGATTGTAAGTAATCCGACAGTTTAATTATTGTTAATTACGTTATAATTTTTTAGTTTACTTATTTTACTAATCATGTGCTTTTTGTCATTTCAGGCAAAGCTTAAGGAAGTGCATGAGTTGCAGTCTGATGCCGACAAGGCATCTTTGTCCACAGACGCACTCAGCCAAGTGCTTGGCTCTGATCGCAAGGGGAGGACAAGGGGAGTGAGCTCGTGGGTGGCCAAATCTAGGATCATCGGATTGGAGACGAGCGACACCGGGTTGGCTCGAACGGTGGATTCACACGACGCGAAGCTGTCCCGTTTGGAGGCGACGGTCCAAGATATGTACGCATTCATGAAGCGTACGTTGGGTGGAGACCGTAAAGAGAAAGGGAAAGGGAAACGGAAGGAAAAGGCGGTGGAGGAAGAGGTGCAGGAGGACGAGGCGCAGGATGACGAGGATGTGGACCTCGCTGCTTCATCACCGACACGTTCGTACTTCGACGATCCACTTCCCTATTTGACGCCCTCCAACAGACCATTATCGACAATTGGTTGGCCGAGCGTGTTCATATTGGACATATTTTATGGCCAGCGGATAGGGCGGGGGTTGAGGGACCCGAATATCGTCGAGGGTGGAATAGTCCATGGACGTGTGCTTCAACAGATGGAGTCCAGGGTGCTCGTCACGCATGTCATGCCCGGGAAGGAGAACTCCTTTTTGTGGTTGCGCGAACAATGCGGCACGACGTATATTAGTGGGTGCGTCAATTCGTATGTCGTGTGGCCTACTCACCTCCTCACATTTACCCAAGACATGTAGTAACATTATTTTTAAGTTTGTCCATTTTAATTATATTTGGATTATATCGTCATGTATATTATTTTTACTTTGAAGATTTGAATTATACTGTAATGAATATATATTTGCATTATCTTTAGTTTGTGTTGGATATATGATGTTTGGAACAGGTACAACGTTGCTATAACAGGTACACATATACTGCTGGGCAGTGGCAGTGGCTATACTGCCCGGCATATTTTTTTTAAATTCTGCCCAGAATTGTCACGGTCATTGACCGTGACAATTTTTTTTTAAAAAGGGTCACGGCTTTGTCACGGTTATAAACCGTGACAAACGTGTCACGATCATTGACCTTGACACGACCGTGACACAAAACGCGAGTTTTTTTATCAAGGTCAATGACCGTGACACGACCGTGACAAAAAAAGTTGTCTCGCCTCGAAATGTCACGGTCATTGACCTTGACAAGGTGAATTTGTCAAGGTCAATGACCTTGACAAATGGGCAGATTTGGTGTAGTGACACCTAGGTTGGGTTCATGTTCCCCAACCCACCAACGGTTTAGCTAGACAATTATATTAACTAGGCATGCGATAATAAAATTTCAAGAAGGAATGATGATTGAATACTAAGAGAAAAGCATAAAGATAAGATTACCAAAGATGTAGATAAAGTAGAAAATGCACGAGAACAAACTTCGAAAGAAAATAAAAAATTAACACGATCTTGATTGAAATTTGCAAGCAAGAAAAGTAGTAATTTGTTTGTTGATGTTCATCTTCTTTTATAGCTTTCTACTGAATTATTATGATGATAAAAGACTCCTAATGACTAAGGAAATAAGTTAGAAGTCATTTATAAGACTCCATAGTCTCTAAAACTCTTTAGGCTAAAAAATAGGCTTAAATTAACAATCCCGTAACAGGTGCCCCTGACCCATTCGCCTAGGCAAGCCTGAACCCATTCGGCCTGTGAATCGGTTCACTTCTGCATCCGAACCGGTTTGGCCCTTTGCTCTAATCAAGTAATGCTTTTGTGGTCAATTTTCTATTACTTACATTTTCTACCCCTATATTTTTATCCTAACTTCAAATATGTATACCTTCTTCACTGTAGCTCCGATTTAGGTGCCATTTTTTTCAGCGTGCTCGTGACTTCAAATTATTCAACTTTTAAATATCTCCATCTTCGTGTTACGGCTGAAAAATTATTAATATGCCCTTATCTTCCCTTTCTTTTGATTCTTTCACTGTTTTGGTTTTTTCCTTGCATCCGCTTGCACTAATTACCTATAAAACAAAAGAGAACTACAAAAAATACGAATCACTCTCCAGAAAGGGTTACTAGCATAAATATGGATAAATTCGGTCTAAATACACAGGACGAGATCATAAAATACCAAAATTAAGGGGATATATATGAAATATTTATGCCTGATCAAACCCCCTAACTTAGAATGTTGCTCGTCCCGAGCAATGTATAAGAATAAGAGCACAAGTCTAAATGGAATTCTAGATAACTATCTAGATATGATGCATTTTTTTCCCGTGAAAGTGATTGCATTTAGTTTATGTAACAAGACGTTTAACCCCTAGGTTACCCTAGTAGGACGATTGGTGTCTTGTAAGGGTTTGAAGTGAATTTACCAGCAAAATTCGTTTTTGAACGACTCACAAAATATAACAAAATAATTAAAAACTGTATTATTTAAATTTCAGAAAAATAATCACATTAAATTTGTATTCGATAAAGTTTTAAAATAATCACATTATAGAATAATAATTATATTAAATTTTTTTGGGCATTTATAATTTTGGGAGTTTAAATGACGCACGTGTACCCCCCCCCCCCCCCCCCCCCACACACACACACACAACTTAGACTTTTGCATTGTCTCCAATCAAAAAGACCAAAATCTAAATAAGAAAAGAATAGTGCGAAAATGAAACAAACAAAATTTTAAAATGGAAGTGGAAAATAATAACTCAAATAACATAGCATTAATCAAGAGAGAGTGATTACACAGTTTCTTAAAAGAATTACAACGATAAAATTAAAGAAACTACATAACTATATATGCACGTTCAAAAGCTTTAAAATGCCCCAAAACTTGACGTCACGCAGAATATGTATGCTACGTGTGTACCTACAACTCAAGTGCAAGTCAGCCGCTCAAGTAATACTCGGTAAGTTGGGATCGAATCCGCAGGGAACATGACAAAAATTGTGAGGACGACGACAAGGCAGGCTTCTAAAATTTAGGTTGCGACTCTCGAAATGAAAACAAAAGGTGATTGAGTTTCGTAAAAATTTCTACTTAACTAAAGAAACCAAAGTAGCAAGTGAAATTTTAATTTAAAAGAAAGCAAAAACTGAAATTTTGAATTTCGAAAACAATTTTGAAAAATTGGAGTCAGGATCCAATTCCCCGAATTGTAGGTATTATTCTTGGATATTAAATTTTCAACAATTACATATTTAATTACAACAAAACATTAATTAAACAAAAGAACTAAATATGTGATAATTTTACACCGCACAATATTGAGTCAATAATTAAATTAACGTGAATGACGAGATTGCCAACAGTATATAATATCCTCAAACACTCTGATTGTCTACGACAAATGGAGTTAAGAGACCTATAATAATAGTCTCGACAAAATATCAAACCTAGTAATTATATATATAATTATATCTGATTTTATATCAAACTCTCATATGTAGGTTGGGTTCATGTTCCCCAACTCTCTAACGATTTAGCCGAACATGGTTATATTAACTACGCATGCGATAATGAAATTTCAAGAAGGAATGATGTTTAAATAATAATAATAAAGAAGAAAATAATATTACCAAAGATGTAGAGAATGTAGAACATGCACGAGAACAAGCTTCGAAAGAAAACCAGAAATTAATAAGCTCTTGATTGAAATTTACATGAAACAAAAGTAATAAGTTTGTTCGCTAATTTTCCTATTCTTCTATAGCCTTCTAGTGAATTATTATGATGATAAAGTAATCCTAAGGACTAAATACATAAATTAGAATTCATTTAGAAGAGTTCGTAGTATTTAAAACTCTTTAGGATAAAAGATAGGCTCAACTTAAAAATCCCGTAACAGGTGCCCCAAACCCATTCGCCTAGGCAAGCATGAACACATTCGGCTAGTAAACCAGTTCGCTCTAGCAGCCGAATCGGTCCTGCCCTTTTCTCCTCCCAAGTGATGCTTTTGCGATCGATTTTCTCTTATTTATATTTTCTGCCCCTGAATTTTCATCCCAACGTCAAATGTGCATAACTTCTTCACTGTAACTCGGATTTAGGTGTCGTTTCTTACTGTGTGCTCGTGACTTTGAATTATTTGACTTTTTAGTTGGATCCTCCTCTTGGTTCTAGCTAAAAAATTACGAATATACCCTTGTCTCCCATTTCTTTCAATTCTTTCACCATTTCGATATTTCCCTCGTATCCACTTGTAGTAATTACCTGTAAAATAAGAGAGAAATACAAAAAATATGAAATATTCATCGAAAATGGTTAGTATCATAAATATGAGATAAATTTGGTCTAAATACACTGCACGGGACCATAAAAACACCGAAATTAAGGGGATAAATATAAAATATTAATGCGTAATCACTTGTATATCCTTGAGTGTTTGCATTAGTTGCTTAACACCTTCTTGGATTGCCTCTTAGACTTTTTACAAGATCATTAGAATTTCTTATACGTATCCCATTCAAAAAGGGGTTGAGGGTGGAATTACTTCATTTGCACAACTGCCCTCTAGATCTTCTCCCATTTCCAAAGAATGTGAACAATCATGGTTCGAGGGCTTATGAATAAGAGGTGATAGGAAACAAGAAATGGCTTTTTCTAAAATTGGTATATGAATTTTATGATTATTAGGTGATGAGTACCAAAAATAAACTATAATAAATAAGCAAACAACGAACAAGATTAAAAAGAGAGATGAGAAACCGGGATTGGGATAGGGAGTTAACGTAGTTCAGCTAGTATATTGCCTACATCCGCAGGTGCTGTGCAGGGAATGTTATTCAATCTTCACCCAAAAAGTTTACAAGTTAGCAAAGTTCTCTTTGTCAATGTATTGATTCTCCCTCAAGTGGAAGTATGTGGTATTTATATGAGAGAGAGAGAGAGAGAGAGAGAGAGAGAGAGAGAGTAGTTAAATATGTGGAGCGCCTTTATAAGTCACTGAATTACACATTTTTCATGCCAAAAATGCTTAATGATGACTTGGTTACAACGTTCTAATAAGGACAAGGAATTAACATGGTTTAGCTAGTATAATGCCTATATCCATATGTGTTATGCAAGGGTTTGTTATTCAGTTTATCATCCATAATGTTTACAAGCTATCAAAGTTCTCTCTGTTAACGTATTGATTCTTTGTCTATTTTTTTTGTCCTTTCCTCAAGTGGGAGTGCGTGGTATTTATAGTAGAGGGGGAGATAGAGATAAAGAGTAGATGAATAGGTGGAGTTCCTTTATAAGTTAGACAATTACACCTTTTACATGTTAAATGATGGATAATGATGACTTGGTTACAACCAACTAAGAAGGTGGGCTATCGTGCAGAATAATCTATGTGCGTACTGCTGTGAGTGTGACTATTCATATTATGTCATGTGATTTACATGCGCGCCCTGACGAAGTCCAATAACGGTGTCAATTGATGTCAACAATTGTCTGGCCGAACAAAATGATTACTGAGCCGACTAGAATCATTCCATCAGAAATTGTTCGACTCACCTAAATAATCATTATTGAAGATAGAATTGGAATTTGAAGATAGAATTGGAATTGTAACTATACCTTTACACTTATTAATGAAGATATAATTGGAATTGTAACTATACCTACATTAATAAATATAGTTGTATTTACATTAACAAGTTCAATTATCTCTATATTCATGTATCTACATTAATTTTTGTAACACACGGGAACTTATTAAAAAAACTGTATTTTCATTTTTCTTAACATTAATTTCGATAAAGTGTTTGAATACTATATTCCAAACAATTATAACCATAAACAGTTGACATAAAAATTACAAGTTGTCACGGTGTCTTCTTAAAACATAATCTTAAAATATCAATGAATAACCAAACTGTAATGAAAAGTACTCCTCATAATTCCCATTAGACCTCTCTCCCTCTCTCTCTCTCTCTTACAAGACATAAATATACATTGATTGATGATCATTTGTCAGAGGTGGAATTATCATCAACGACCTTTTCAACATTTTGATACTTGTACAAAAAGGCACAAACTAGAAAAAAACCAAAGTTAAGCACCCCAATTGCAGAACAAACCCAATACACATTGTCCACCCTCCCATCATTTATATCATTTGGCAACCATTCCGTCACCCTCCTAACCAGATCGATCATCGCAGTGCTTAGATAAAATGCAACACCAATAAGCAACGCAATCGTTGCGGTCGATACATTCTTCAGTGACATGGGAAACTCTTGGTAATACAACTGAACCTGTGTTTGGAATTATTACCAAATTATGATAGCAGATAGGCTTTACGATTAAGAAGACGACTTAAAACCAGTTGGACAACTAAATTATACGGTAAAAAAGCAAAAAAATGTAGAATACGAGAACTAGGGGATAGATAAAAAAATATAATTCAAGGGTGAAATAAGTAAAGCTATTTCTAGATTTACAGTAGTAGAGGCATGGAGCTTCAAAACAATAATTATAAAAGATTTACTTATCAAAGAAAATGATAAAAGATTTAAATCCCATAAAAAATTGATAGAATATACAAGTGAAAAACGGGCTTATAATTTTGGATGTCCCAAATAGGAATTAGGGTTCTTAATTTGAAATGGAGGGGAATACATTATAAGTAATAGAAAGTCTTCTGAAAGGTCCTTAAATGAGAAATTTTTGCACGGATAAAATTTTTTTAGTACTAAAAAAATATTTAGGAGTTCATTTTTTATATTGTATTTATTCATTTAACGGAACACTAAAAAAATATCAACTCGGAATTATTTTTTTTGCTATTTTAAAAAAAATCGATCAAAATATATATCAATGTTTACGCTGCTTAATAGCTGATATATTTTAACTTTTTTTTAAAACGGCAAAATAAATTAATTTGAGCTATTTTTTTTTAGGAGAAAGTACTATTAGATCCATTGCAAATAAATTTTAAACACTAAAGGAATTTTGACAAATTTTAAACATTTAGGTACACTAATTCTCTTCTTGTAGAAGTTCACGCTAGTGGCATAACAAGTAAATTTAATAGTAAATTGTCCTTAAATGTTTAAAAATTTTCAACGAGGGACCTAAGTGTAAATTGCACTTTTTTTTATTGCGGAGTGACGTAAAATGTTGAAATTCCACAAAAAAAAAACTCAATTGTTTTTTTTAGGGTCAATTATTAAATAGTCCCTACTATAAATATATATTTTTTAAAAAAGACACATATTTTTAGTTTAACCCATTTAGTCCCTCAAGCACTCAATATCCTCTTATTTTTAGAGGTCCGCGCCAGCGGCACTCCCTCTCCAAAATATGTGGCAAATGACTTTTTGAGGCAAAATAAAAAAGTTTGGACTAAATGGGTATTAAAAAATGTCCGAGGGACTATTTGGTATATGTCCCTTTTTTTTATTTTTTTCAAAAATAAATTGTTCACATGGATGGTATTTATAGGAGTATGCCTTTTATAAGTATTTCATAACTCATGAATTTTATAATTAAAATGGTGTCCAGATAACCTGTGTCCTAATAGTACACTTGAAGAATTAAAAAATAGTAAACACAAAGCTCCGATATATATTTAATAGGGAATGAATACTCATATGTAACTTGAATACTAAATGTTTTAAAGCCCAAAACATGTGCAGTAAGTGCACATGTTATCAATTTATCATTTTCCTTAATAATGTTTGACGTAATTCACAGGAAGTATATTTTTTTTTAATGAGAGTAGTCCAATCACCTGTCCCGGATAATGAAATGCTTCTCCAATACCAACAAGGGCTAGCTGTGGCACAAGCCATAAGGCCGACATGGTTGCACCATTTTGGTCTTGGTTGTGTTTGGAGTGGGCTAGGTTTAGTCTCTTTGATTCAACAAGGGCTGAGACAACCATGCCTGTTACGTTGAGAACGTGACCTACTCCTACTCGCTGGAGGGGCGTTGGTTCTCGACCAACCATGTTACGCCAAGTGGGCCATATGATTTTGTCCAGGATGGTTAGAGGGATGGCAGTGAAGATGACAACAAAGACAAGGATGGACCCTGCGGGGATTTTGAATCGGGACCCAATGTGACGGTCCAGTGTCAGGGCTTGGAGGATTACCATACTGGCTTGGATCCCAATTGGGGTGGCTAGGAATATGCCTGTTGTCCACAATGGGAAGATTTTGAGTAGGGTTTTGAGGTCTTCTACCTGTTGTATTGTGCACAACTTCCATGGTTTTGTGACTGACCCATTTGGTTTTATCGCATCTTCGGTTTTCAATGCTGCCCGATTAAGAAATCTGCAAAAATAATAAATGAGTGATAGCCTTTTATTAGACAACTGCGTTCATTAAAACTAACAATTGCGGTATGTACAAAACATTTGATGGATATTAGGTGGTCTCCATCTAATAAAACTAATTACAAATTGAACACAAACGGATCCTCGCAAATTGTAACTAAGTCCATTGGGATCGAAGGAAAATTGGTTTTGATAAAAATGCTATGACTGAAATTTGGGTTATTAAACAGGAATTAAAAATTGTCATTAGTAAGGTATCTATAGTATTCACACATATATGGATTTTATATCGACTTTTTAATTGTTTTGTAAGGCGCAATGTTCCAACCACCCTATTCAGGAGTAGGGGTCTAAACGGATATTCAAAAATTTGAATACGTCCAATATCTGAGTCTGAATTTTGCGGATATTTATTCGCAAATACGAATATGAATACGAATATGGATAGTATTTTAAAAGTTCCGAAAAAACAAATACGGATACAGATAGTATGTGTATCTGACGCGAATAATCCGTATCCGATGCGGTATATGGATATTTGCAGATATCCATTTTTCCGGATATCCGTATTCATATTATATTAAATAGTAGTTTATTATTAATATTAATTATATATAAATATAATATTAAATAGTAAAATAGAATTATATAATAATATCATATAAAAATGTTATCAACATATAATTTTTACTCATTTGAAAAAATATTATTAATTTATGTTTCTTTATACAATGCATAAAAAATAGAGAATGAATTAAAAAATAACAGCGGGTTCTTACTCCTCATTTTCCCCCACACAACATCTCTCTAGACTCTATTCCTCAATATGAATTTTAGTTAATACTTAGTACGAATGGATAAACAACGTAAACGGATATAAATACTATTCGAATCTGAGGTATCCGAGAGGATATGAATATAAATAGTTGTTTTAACTATTAGGGCGGATACGAATATAGATAGTGCATCCAATAACGGATACATATATGGGAAACATGGTATTCGCTCCGTATCCATCCGTTTACCATCACTATCCAGGAGCTACTCCAGGATTACCATATGGAGGCTCGCCGGTTTCACGAAGTTTGGATCACTTTTTATTACAGGAAGCCCAACGAAGTGACGGATATCTTGGCCAAAACTGAAATTGCTAATAGATATATGAATGTAGTTTTTTGTACCCCGCTTTGGTTTATCAACAAACCTCTTTTGAATGATATTGTAAGTATTTTGGTTAGTAGGTTTGTGGATAAACCAATAGTTTGTAATCTTGTTCTGATATAATCTACTATTTCATTTTGTTAAAAAAATGGATTTTTGTAAACTTAAATATTGAAACATTCAATCGAAAATCAATTGACGGGCCATAGGGTCTTAAATTTTTTTATGTTTCACTTCCTATTCTCAACACGCCCAATCATGTGTGGCGTGACTTGAACTTAACGTGCTAACATATTTATTTTAGGTAACGTGATATTGATCCGTTGGACTATGAATAACACGGTTTGATACAATGTCATATATTGTAACATCCAACTCAATAACAATTATTATTAGGTGGACGGTTTCAGAATCAAATATATTTTGTTTCCAGACTTCAATTAGTTCATTAGAGACTTTTTGAACATGTCCATTTTAATTTTATGGCATTTCACATGTGTGACCAAATGTTTTACATGTCTCACAAAATATTTCACCACTGTTTCATTTTTTGACTTTATGGGCACGAAAGTTAAACAAAAGTAGTGCCACCGTTGTCAAGAAAACGGTTGCAGGTACAGTAGTAGGGATGGTTCAGAAAATGTTATAAGGAGGATGGATACACGTGACTTTCCGCGACAAATGGAGTTGTTGAAACAGTTTCAGAGTGCCATTATCATTAAATAAAATGAAAGATACCGTTTTCCATTTCCAAACATGGAAAGTGACGTGTTTATGCCCGAGAGGATTCAATATGTGGAATTTTAGCACACGTATTTTATGACAGGTACAAAACAATATATATGAAGTTTTATATTCAAAATTTCGTTCACGCTGATGTTTCACTGATAATAATTATTGCCGTGAAATATTACAATGGGGATTTTAAATTGTACATGATTTCAATTAAATTAAAACAGTTTAAAGCCAGTCTTTATAAAATTTACAATATTGATAGTCCAATTTTTAAGTTGTAGTGGAGTTGTGATGAAACGACATAATTTTGTGTAAAATTATTTCAAACTTGTACGTCAAGATATTTACTGAGATGAATAAATAAGTTTGACAGGGGAATTAAAAGAGACTATAGAGACCGTAACCATTCCTCAAATGTTGAGTATCATATGCTGAATTTTAGTGAAAAATATTGGTTGCTGCAGCAAGACAGTGCCACTTTAAGTATGACTTTAAAAATACACCAAATTGAGTGGGTGAAGGCATGATGAGACTTCCCCATGCTTGTATCTTTATTGAGAAAAGTTGACATCTGATGATGAAATAAATGGAACAATGAAGGTTAGCCCCCCGCAAACTTTTTTTATGGGTGCAAGACAGAAATCTTGCAAATAGTTCATGAACTGATTTCTGTCATGACATTTTAAATTGAGTTCTTAGAGTGACAATTACACATCTCAAACTTATAACCATTGAATTTGATCATAATTGTTAGTAAACTATGATAAAACATATGATAAAACATAGTACTCTAAATATAAAAATTATAGAACTAATGTAAAACATATAACATTATTCTTAATAGTACTGATTCTCTAAAGTGGCAACAAAATTCAATATACTTGGGACCCGGTCTTGGAAAGAATAAGGTTTGCCTCTTTCAATATACTTGGGACCCTTTCAATATACTTGGTTTGCCTCTTGGAGCTAAGTATAAGTCTAAGGCAATTTGGGACCCGGTCTTGGAAAGAATGAGGAAGAGGCTGGCAGGATGGAAGAACGGGTTTTTATCGAAAGGGGGTAGGCTTACGTTGATCAAGAGCTGCCTGTCCAGTTTGCCTACTTACTACATGTCTATCTTACCCCTTCCCGTGGGCGTGCGTAGATCTATGGAGAAGCTCATGAGAGATTTCTTGTGGAGAGGTACGGAAGACGGTTTCAAGCACAACCTTGTCAGTTGGGATGAGGTTTGCAAGCCTATCAAGGAGGGTGGGGCAGGCGTGAGGAATTTGTGCCTTTTTAATAAGGCTCTTCTGGGGAAGTGGTTGTGGCGTTTCCCTAGGGAGGAGCATAGTATGTGGAGAAGGGTAGTTGGAGCTAGGTGGGGTTCTTCACAAATGGGGTGGAGACCGGTTGTGGGGCCTTTAGCCCACGGAGTGGGGCTATGGAAGCATATTGCGAGGGAGTGGGAGGATTATACTAGAAATACTGAATTCATTTTAGGAAAAGGGGACAGGATTAGATTCTGGACAGATAAATGGGGGAAAAATGGGTCGATTAAGGAGCTCTTTCCTGGTATCTATAATATAGGGGCAAATCAAGATGGGACGGTGTTAGAGCATGTAACTGTCAGCGGAAACGAGGTCACGTGGAACCCTCAGATTAGGAGAAGACTTTGGGACTGGGAACTTGAAGAGGCAGATTTGTTTTTTGATTGGTTGAGATCGACCCCACGTACGTCTACGAGGGAGGATTTTTTGAGGTGGAAAGGGGGTGGAACTGGGGTTTTCACAGTTAAGGGGTACTATGTTATATTAAGTGGTAGGGATACCCCCAGGTTTCGTTTTCCTTGGAAGAAGATATGGAAGGTTAAGGCGCCTCCAAAGGTTAGATTTTTCGTGTGGACGGCAGTGAGACAGGCTATTTTGACGATGGAAGGTCTGCAGAAGAGAAGATATCGCTTGGCTAGCCGGTGTTGGTTATGCAAGGAAGATGAGGAAAAAACCGACCATTTGCTGTTGCACTGCAGGGTAACGAGAGGTTTGTGGGACATGTTTTTGGCTATATCTAGGACCCATTGGGGCATGCCGGGGTCAGTTAGGGCTCTATTAGAGGCCTGGAACCCTCCATGGGGGTGGGGGGGGGGGGGGGTGACAAAAGGGTTTGGCGCATGGCTCCTCACTGCATCTGGTGGACGATATGGATGGAGAGAAACGCGCGCTGCTTCGAAGGTATTGAGACGGTGCCATCGAGACTTGGTTATCTATTTTTAAGCACCCTTCTCAGTTGGTCAAAGAGGAAGATTTACGCCACGCCCCAGGATTTGGTTAGCTTTATAGGCGAAATTTTTTCAGCATTGTAATTTGGAAGGTTGTTTAGCGGGCGTTTGTGTATGTTTATTTCCTACTTTTATTCTGTTTGCTTTGTATACTCCCTGTATACGGGTTCGCTCCCTTAGCGGTTGGCTTTATAGATACATTTAATTATCAAAAAAAAAATTCAATATACTTGGAAGGGAAAAAAGGCGGCCTACTTTAAATACGGTAATTACAATGAATATACCCAAAGGTTATTTTTTTTTCCTTATTATGATAGTAGGTAGCTGATTAAATCACTAAGGTTCATAATGAACAAGAAAAATGCCGAATTCTAAAAAGAAAAATGAAAAAACAACTTAATTTAAAATGGTATCAAACATAACATTTTTTTTATAAGTAAAATTAGTCATAAAAACAAACTCGCGTAGGGAGCGGAAACCCATATATAAGAAGTACACTCCCACAAAATAGAAAGGAACGGACAAGCCGGACCAAATACCCCCCTCCAAGAAAATAAAAAGAAGAACTAATTTACTATCCGTAGCTCATCATGAAGTCCATGGACATGGAGAGATATATATCATGATTTTTCTTGAACCAAATAAGTAACGAGCTCAACACCATATAATAGAGTCTAGAACGAGAGAATTCTTTCCCTTCGAAGTATCTCGTGCTTCTCTACTGCCAATCGTCCCGAAAATACACTGTGGAACCATCTTCCAAACCTTCCACTCGTCGTTCCATCCTTTAGGATCCTTCCATCCCCCTAAAAGCTCACTCACCAATTTTGCATAAAATAATGGATACAACAAATGGAAAAGAAGATATCCCATAGTCCTCTTGCACCTAACAATGCAAAACAAAATTGTTAGTCGTCTCATCCACCTCCTTACACAACAACACCGATTAGCCATTTGTCCTATCCCCCTTTTGAAGCATGTATGTTGTCAAAATAGCTTGCCTTCCAACAGTCCACATAAAGACAATGACTTCAAGAGACACCTTCAGTCTCCACACTTCTTTCCATGAGAGAGGAACGTTACCCTTAACCCTCAATACTGAATTGTAGCTTTTCACCGTGAAAATTCCCTCATTACCAGGAGACCATCTCAAGCCATCCTCGCCATTTGTCCGAATCGACGCAAACGGTAACCACTCAAAAAAAGCCTCCACCTCATCTAATTCCCAATTACAAAATCTCCTACTAAATTTAGGATTCCACACCACCCGGTCTCCTACCTTAGTCATATGATATGCCGCCAATCCCTTCTTATCCCTAACGATACAAAAATTCCTGGAAAAAGATCCTCCAAGGTTCAATCAATTACCCATCTATCTTTTAAGAACCTAGTTATTTTCCCCCTCCCAAGTGGAAAGAAAGTCGACCGTGAGAAATCATCCCATCAATTTTAAATAAAATTTCACATTCCTACACCGTGAACGTAATGACCTACTCCTGGACTACACTTAAAACAAAATATCCCATCTCTATCTACCACTACTTTTCTCCAAAGCCTATTCCCTCACAACTGAATCTCCACAACCACTTTCTTAACAGAGATGTTTTGAATAATTCTAAGTTCTTTACACCCTCTCGCCATCCTGAATCGTCTTACAAACCTCCTCCCATTCTACCAAGAAATATTTGAAGTTATCCCCATTACCTCTCTATAAGAAGTGTCTCATCATTTTCTCCAATGACTTACGCACTGAGGCCAATAAAGGAAGAATCGACGTGAAATAGGTCGGAAGCCCCCAAAGCGTGTTCATAATCAATGTTAACCTTCCCTTTTTCGGGAGAGGGGAATTTTCCATCTTGCCAATCTATGCTTAAACCTCTCCAACATCGTGTCCTAAATGGTTATGGACATAAACTTTTCCCTAAGAGGAAGTCCAAGGTACGGTGACAGAAGTGATCCCACCCTAAAGCTTACACTGCATCACGAATCGATAATGGTCATGGATTTTGGCTGTAACCATGTCTCTAGGTCACGGATGAGGTTCGTGACCATATGCGCCGTGATAAAAAAAATGGTGGTCAAGGATATCATCTATGACCAAAATTGAGGATCACGACCAGAAGCGTGGGGCAATATATGGCTCCATGGCCTAAAATTGAGGATCACGACCACAAGCGTGGGGCAAAATAAAGAGGAAAGGGGAGATTGGATCTCCCTTACGAAGACCTAAAGTTCTTGCAAAAAACCTTTTTGGAAACCCATTAACCAACATCAAGAACATAACAAAACATATACAACATTTGATCTCTCGGAACCACCTCACACCAAAACCCATACTTTCCAAAATATAAAGAAGAAATCCAGAGTTCACATGATCATACATTTTTTCAATGTCGAGCTCACAGATAATGCCCAATTCACTACTCCTTAAAATTGACTCGATACACTCATTCGCCACTAGAACTACATCTGAAATTTGTTTACCACCCACAAAAGAATTTTGGGCCTCTTAAATGAGTGGATGAATGACCTTCTCGAGCCTGACCGACTACACCTTCACAACTATCTTGTACACTCTTCTGACCAAACTAATCAATCTGATATCTCTCCCATCTACTGATCCCCACTTCATATGGAGCAATGTTATGAATGATGCATTCATACTTCTTATGAAGCAACCCGTGTCATGGAACTCCCAAAAAAGTCCATCACATACTCTCTTATAATTAACAAGCACTTATGAAAAAAGCCATAGTGAAATCGTCTCGATTGGAACTTTATCCCCACCCATGGACTGTAGAACCTACATTACCTCTTCCTTCATGAATAACCCTTCCAACCTTTCAAACTTATTTGCAAAATTGTTAACCAACTCTAAACTGTCAATTGTTGGTATCCACATCTCCTCTTTTATCTATAGCATCTTGTAAAACTCAGAGATAACCTTGTTGATCTCATTCTTCTTTGTATACTCATTATCTCCTACTATAATTTTCCAATATGGTTATAGAGACAATGAGAGTTGGACACTTTATGAAAGAACATAGTTTTCTTGACCTCCTAACCACAAAGCTCTAGTTTTTGTCTCCAATTAACTTCTTCCTAAAATAACTTCCTCCCTACCACCCCTTACTTTCTTCCCCTCTTAATTTTTCTTCTTCTGTAAGACCTTCTCTCCATCCATTCTCATCTAAATCCTAAATCACTTGCATATTGTTGTCTATGGACTCCATAATGTTCCCGAAAAACTCTCTATTCCACCCATCCATTGATGCCCCCTTCAGTATAAGAATCTTCCTTGGCCCTCCACTACATACCCATACCACCATTCCTTAATCCTACCTAATAATTCAATATTATCCAGACACTTAATCTCAAATTGAAATGGGGTCCTACTTCCTTCCCACCACCATATTAAAAAAGAACAGGATATGATCTCAGATAATCCTCGGTATGCAAGACTAAGTCACCCCTCGAAAAGGCTCATCCCATGGGATAGTAAAACCTAATCTTTTCGAGATAGTTACGGGACATGCTTATTAGTGGACTAAGTAAATTCCCCTCCTTTTATTGGGATATCTAACAATTCCATTTCATCGATGAAATCAAAAATTCTCTCCTATAAGTGTTGACTTTCCTTCCCCCACTACGTTCCAAGGAAAATGTGACAATGTTAACATATCCCCCGTATACCAAGGAACCCCTCACACCTCCCTCACACCTGATAATTCCTCCTAAAGTTCCCATCTAATCGAATCATCAACAGTCCCATATAACCCTACAAAACTCCAAAATAACCCATCCTCCACATTCTTGAACAGAGAGGACAATGCCCAGTTTTCTACCAAATCCTTTAACTTTTCTACTATCTTAGAATCCCATATGATGATCACCCCTCTCTAAGAACCTACGGTGCTCAACTCTACTCAACAAAGCCTTTTCCCAATTATTTGGGGTCATCCCTCCCTAAATTGATCTAGTTAACAACAAATCTATACTCGCTAACCTCGTATCATTTAAACAAATGATATCGAGTCTCTATATTGAAATGCTCTCATTAACGGTACACATCTTCTCAGATTCATTCAGAACTCTCACATTCCAAGAAATAATTCAAATTTTCATTGGATATTTTTTTCCCTTCCCTACCACTCCCTCCCCAACTACTTTTCTTCTCCTTGTAATTAATAGTATAATCTAACTTCCTCATCTCCCTAGTCTTACTATTTATCCTTATCGAATTAAACCCTCCCCTTCCCCTCCCCCTCCCTTCCCCATTTAGGCTACACCTCTACGAATTTTTTTTATTTCTTCTAAACAATAATAATGACTCCTTCTCGTGGCCCAGATACGTAATTCCTAAATATTTGATAAACCCCTTATTATGTCCGCTGCCCATCCATCCACCTCATATCTTGGACCCCACCCATTACCTCCCCCTTTCCCCCTTTCTAATGGTAATAACCATCCCCTCTCCTTCTACCTCAATTTCCACCTATAATTTAGGGCACCGGTTATTCTCGCAATTGCGTCTGCCCTCACAAATATTAGGAGCCTCCCATAAAATATCGTAAAAACTTTTATCCTTTCCCGAATAGTCCTTATCCATCTCATCCCTTTCCAATTCTAAACATGGAGTTAATGGTTTACTAGTGTTGACACCCGCCCCAAATATATCAAGTAACTCAAAAAAGCTGAGTTTGTCCCCAATTGTCCCCAATTCCCAATCCTCCTCCTCCTCTTAGACAATAAGTGTAAGCACATTTTTTAAAAAGGCAGAATAAAGGTCAAATTGTTTTTATCCTCTTGGTCATATTTTGTTATGTTCGGAGCATGAGTCAATTTATGCCTCATATTATCTCATCCTTATGATCATTAGGTTTATTACTATGTTTATTGACTTCCTCTATACAAATATAATCTTTTCCAAAAGACCTTATTTATCTCTTTGCCTGAATTTAAAATGGCCACTACCTTTTATAGACTCAATATATTCTTCCCAACTTTATGGACATAAGGGCCACCCATTTTAGATCCTTTTGAGTTATCCAAATTTACGTCATCTACAATACCCGTTTGAGCATCTCCCATGTCCATTATTTTGTCCACATCAGACGCCACTGATAGTTCCCATCATAATAGATGTCCATCGTGGGAGAAAAAATATGTAATACAAAACCATTTTTACCCACCGTATATTTGGGACTAAACGATTCCTTACAACATTTTCCCATTATTAACCCTACTTGGTACTCCCATGATGTCCCATCTCGTTAAAAAAGTAGACAAGTGAGACATGCGTGTTCCCCATTAATATCACATTCCCATACTTTCCTCCACTACGAAACCCATGTTCTATCCCCTTCTCATGAGCTCGTACAATCCTTTTTTTTCATTGTATTGTATTGATTGTCACTCATGAAAACTATCTTATGTCTGTCCTAGTAGTACCAAATGGACGGTTATGAACGGGCAAAAATAGATATGGATAAATTTGGGGGGGTCAAAAGCGAGTCGGACATAATAATTTGGGCGGGTTTGATCGGGTTACATCCCGGTCGGGTCGGGTTGACCCACTTTTTTTTTTTTTGAAAAAACAATTATTATACGATATACAAATAAATATGGTATAATAATTTTGAAAAAAAATATACAAGTACATACTTGAATAAAAAAAATCTTTTAACTCTTAGTAATTTGAGTTTTATTTTTGTGAGGGTCCAAAACCATTTTGGCCCGCCAACAAATCATCTTATTGGATTGTTCAAACCATTTTGGCGCACAAACACAGTTAATGGGATCCAAACACATTATTTTGAGTGGATTATGGACGGTTTCATCCTCAAGAACCCATATTGACGGCCCTAATCTGTCCCCACTTCCATGTTACTTGATGACAGTTGGAGAAACCTGAGCCACATCCCTTATATTCATCTTCGGTAAAAAGTGAAATATATTATTGTTATCTGATGACTTATGCACCCAACCCCGCTATCCTCGATTTCTCCTCTCATTGTCTAATATGTTGATTATGACCACTTCTCTAACAGAAACACTGAATAACCATTCACCAACTATAATACATACAATTTTTTTAATAGTTGACAATATCCCCAACAAGTATTCTATCTTACCGAAGTTCTCTCCACTTAATTGTATCATTGTCTAAACCATAATAACTAAAGATATTCTAGATCCCTGAACACCTCCTCACCCCAGACTTGTACTGGTACACCTTCAACTTTGATCCATTGTGTTTTCTTGACTATCGTCATAGTTGTGCGGTACCCTAAGGGGTGCCGCCTATCAAGAGCCAATAGGATCCTATCAAAAATCCACTTGCTTAGTTTAGTATCCAGTATTCTTCTAGCCTCTTCAGCAGATGGAAATAAAATAGAAAAAAGGTTCGGGGGAGACTTTCCACCTCCTCTAGATCCACTTAGCTAATGCAAATCGATTGTAAGCTCCAATGCCATTATATTTGTTGAGTGATTATTCACTAATAATTATACGCTTGAATTAATATGTGGGTAATAAATGTACTAATACCATGATGTAGTATAAGTAAACTAGCGGGTTTTAAGTCCCGATAACAAAGAATTTGAGTTACCATTTTCACTTATAATATGTCACAATATCAATCCAACTCTATTCTAGAATTATGTGAAACTATTCTATCACATATAGTTTTTATTTATTTTTTTACTTTTTGTTACCTGTTCTTATATATAATTTGGTTAGATAAACATATGAGGATTGTTGACAAAATTCGTGACCAATAAAGCTATAACTTGTGAGAAGCCTACCTGAAGCTTTTTGTGGGTGGAAATGAACCATCCATTTTCGTTTCACCAATATCTCCATAGTAATAATCCTTGTTGTCGAATGAGAGCATACGATTTCGTTTTCGAATGGCCGCCACAATAACGTGAGTTATACCTATAAAGGAGAGGGGATTGTTAACAAAAGATGCTATTAGAAATACCAAACATGAAACTAGTTATTATTGCATTACTTGATAACATTAAGACTTGTAGCGTTGTTAATAAACTAACTCAGTTATTTTAACCAAATACATATTATAACTTCATTTTTAAAAACAAAATAATTTTAACTATTATTATTTGGCAAAATGTCATTTTTATTAAATGAAACACGGTCCTACCGAATTCTAGTAGACTTATAATATCTTTATTTCACATTGTTAATTTTAGGAATGAGTCAATATAGGTGGCGTATTTAGCTTAAAAATGAGGGTGTTCAAATTAAGAGTTTGAGATTGCCTATTAACCAGTTTTTAAAAATAATAGTATAAAAAAACAAATCTTAAATACTTATGTTTATTTATGTAATATCCTGCTCTAATTTTTCATGTAAATCTCTATATAGATTATATTGAAGTGGGGTTGATGATAATTGTAGGAAAATTGTGGGTAAAATTGAATAAAATAAAAGAATGGAATGAAGGGATCTAATTAATGACATGGGATTGTCGTTAAAAGCGAGATGAAGATGTCGCGCGAAGGTCGTGCAAAGCAGGGCTTCGAACGAGATATCATTGTGTTACAGTCCCAGGTCGTGAAAAGACAAAGTTCAAACGAGATGGAGATGTCGCTCGAATGAGATATGCGTGTCGTTCGAAAGACGTGTCTCGAAAATATTTTAATCAGATTGCCCTTGTGCGCTGTCACATTTCTGGCCCTTGATTTGGTATGCTATCAAGCCCAGATTAGCCCAGATTGGGCAAAACGGGATTTTTGGTCTTTAAGAGGATTTCATAAGGCTTTTTTGGCATTTTTTTGGAGAAAAATGAAGGAAGAGAGAAAGCGAGAAAGGTGATCTTTCATCACTTTGGGTTGTTCTTCCACCTCTTCCCACCACAAACCACCACTCCTACACCATACATCAACTATAGATCACCATTTTCTTAGTGTATTCCACCATATTTGACCCAAATACACCCATTTTCACCATTGTTTAAATAGAGCTACGAATTTTGAAGGCGTTGTTAGGAGTTTTTGGAGAAGATGAATATGAAACTTTCATGGAGTTTGAAGTGGGTTTTGAATGAGTTTTGCCTAGAAGCTTGAATGGAGTACAAATGGAGCATTATGGGAGGGTACATTTGGTAACCCCTTGAGGACACCTTTGGATGTGGGGGTTGCTCCATCTACACCAACATTCTTACCACCATTAGAGTTTTTAGAGGTGAAAAAATCTATCCTTAGTATTTAAGACTCTATTTGCATTTTTAATAGTCTTGTGGTTAGATGACATAAGTAGGATGCACATGAATAAATGCTGTTTTTTTAGTAGGATAATAATAAATATTTTATGACATAAAAATGTGGTGAAATGTTATTTTATTGGAAATAAAAAATGAATAAATATTTCAATGTCTTGAAATATAAAAAGTTGATATTTATGAAAATGGTGTATTTTCTTGAAATATTGATGTTAAACCATTTATGAAATGAAATGTTTTGGAATAATGATTCAGTTTGTTAAAAATTGGAGAAATAATTTTTTAAAAGTTTCTAGAAAAAATGTGAGGTTTATGAAAATGGACATTTGTTGAGTTTGAAGAAAATAAAAAATCTTTTATGCCTTGAAAATGTAATGTTTACAAGTATGATGAATATCTAAAAGGAAATGTATGTTTAACCCATTAATACGATTTTAGGATTTAAAATCCATCTTCTCATGCATATAGACTTGTAGTATTTTGGCAATAAATGTGTAAACAAATTTAAAGAATATTTTATTAGGTTTAAACATGGAATGAGAATATAAGAAATTTTTGTCTTCAAAGTGTTACAGAATTGATCCTAAATGAATATGATTTTTGGAATAAAATCAAGGTTAAAGTGTAATGGACATGAAATGGTAAATTTCGAAGTGTAACAAAAGTTGGGGTGAAACCCCGACTTTGGCTTCACCGGAGTAAAAGAAAAAGTGAAATAACGTGGATATTAGTAAAATGTTCAAACGCATTAAAAGGAACCCGGTTGACACCAGGATACTTAAGGAGGGCCCAGAGACCTAAGGTGAAAGACCCAAAATAACTGTCCAAAGCATATGGTGCGCATAGCCGGCAATGTGGAGCCCGTTGAAGTATTCGGTAATTGAAAGATTTCGAGAAAAGATAAAGGAATACGAAACATGTCAAGAAATGGGATGTGTGGTGAACGTGTTAATACAACCTAACTTGAATGAATTAAAAAATATTCTGGTAAAGGGTAAAATGGACAAGTAAGTGTGAAATCGATTAATGGCCATAAGGTAATGGAAATGTAAATTAAATAGGTAAATGGGTGATTTAGTAAACTAATGGTTTAACCCATAATTAACACAAGAGTGTAATATCAAAGGTTTTCAAAGACTAAATAAGTATTTTCAAACACGGTGAACGTGTGTTTTGAAAGGGTGATTTTCAATAAAAATACTAATGTGGATTGGTTAAAACGGAAAGGGTAATTTTTGTAAAGAAATGGTTTTGACTAATTCAAGTGGAATTGTTTCAAGTATTTAAGCGTGTGTGTTAAATAAAGTGAGAAATGTCAAAATGAGAAAAAGTAAGCCTTTCATAAGATGAAGGTAAATTAATCTGGACAATTAAGATTTTCGAAATTAAACTATTTCATCCATAAAGTATATGTATATGTATGTGTATATATGTATACAAGGTAGTTGCATGTTCACGTAGGCATAACATGTTAGAGTCTTCTTTCTACCGTTCGATTATATACTGCATTTGTATATTTTCACTAAGCATTTGGCTCACTCCCTCACATTAATATGGCAGATTGGGAGCGATTTAGTATTTCGAGAGCGTTATACAGGTAAGTACTTTCTTTATTATTAAGTTAGTAACTTTGTATGCTTGGTCTTCGGGGTGCTCCCCATGGGTCCATAGTGTACTTTAATTTGAAATTGGAATCGCATGCTAAAGAAGTAAAATGCTATTTAAAATAAAACAGGATTCGTAATATTATATAGGTTATTTCATTGCACTTCACACCTAATGATCAGGTTGAACCGGGTTAACTACGAGTAACCCATAAATTCGGATTGGGGCATTACAAATGGTGTCAAAGATCTATATTAAAGGTTCACTTTGGGAGTGACGTGGTGAGGTCGGTAATTGTTCTTTCGACGTCGGTGTTGTTTTGGGACGGTCATACTAGTTTGGTGGTGGTTTAGTTCGTGTCCTTGGCGGTAAAGTCAAAGAGGTTAGAACGACATGGGAGTTAGTGCCAGGTTGCACGCGACTAAGTTGATAGTCATTAATCGCTTTTGCGCTTCTTATTAGATTTGTTAGTAATTTACGGGTGTCCATTCAAACCAATAGTGGTGACATCGTGGTTGTTAGTGTGAGGAGCATATGTTCTAATTCTTAATAATGCACATCCTTCTAATATGCTAATAGGGTGAAATAATGCCCATTGGGCAAGTGGCATGAGTTGCGTATAGTCAGCAGTAGAGGTTTAAAAGGTATATAACCCTTAGGTGCGACGCTTACGGATAGTTAAAACCGTTAATAAAATAAGGCGAATTCGATCCTTGGGGTGATATCGCAATCGATGGTACTCCGGTGAACATATGAAGTTGTGTAGGCAAATATCGGTACTTTGTGATAACTTCGATGATGGAGTAGCCATAGTAGTGGAAATAATGAGTAGTGTTCATTAGAACCTAGTGGCAAAGGTTGTAATTTTTATATATGGAGGTTAGATGACCGAGTGGCAATCATAAGTATTGATTTGTGGTGAGAATATATTGGATCCATTGGTTGAGGACTTGGGTTTAGCGTATCTTGATTATGATGTGGTATTGAGGAAAAGGATCCCACGTGGCGTCTGTAGTGTAGGCCTTTTTATCTATAGGCAATACTCGACGTCCTATATCCAACCAAGATCTACATAGACTTTTTAACTTGTAGATTAGCACATGGTATGATGTTTACATAGTGAGGCAATTTAGTTGTCATGATTGATCATTATTTGGGATTATATGAGTCATACCTTGAGGTTTATATGTTGTAGGTGACGTCCTATACCATGCCATAATCCTCAATAGCGTCAGTTGTGGTTTGTACGTGGCATATGGTCGTAACCCTTTAGAGGAGAGATAATATTATTATCTAAGTGTGAAGGCTCGTTCTAGCCACCGAAGTGACAATAAGGTGCAAAAGAATCATAGTATGTAAGTTGTTTATGTGAATTTTAGGGTACCCATAGGACAATTTTTTTGTGGCGTCATTGGGGATATAGATTGAATGTTGTGACTCCTTGAGGTTTTTGATAGTTAAGGTGCGCTCTAGGTAGAAGCTCATAGACTAGTGTCTCTGCGAGCATCGAGTAATCGTAATGTTGGTCTTAAAGGTTTGTAGAGCGCACCTGCAATGATAAACGTATGGATGATGAAATCTTGTCGGTTCTTGAGGAAGATTACATAAAAGGTGTTTAGTGTCCTTAGGAGACCTGTTAGTCCTATATGAAGGAGAATTAGCAGCCTAGTGATGTTTGTGTTGAGGATCAGGTGATGATCCCAGATTGCTAGTCGTATAGTGTACGTGTCAGGTGTGGCTTTTCAAATTTGCCCATATGGGTAGCTTAATCCCTAAGGTAGGGTGATAGTTTGTGTCATTATAGCAATGATGTTGAGATGTTGTGTAATGACTAGTATGGGTGTGGCGATACTCGATTTCGGGATATACTAGGAAATGTATTCAAGACCTAGAGTAATAACGCCATATGAAGACTTAAAGATGGCAACCGAGGTGCAGTAACATTGAAACATGATTATAATGTCGGCATGTGTTGACGTTATATGATAGGGTAATCTTAGCAATATAAGGACTAGTTCTTGGTATGTCTTGACAAGCGAGTACGGATTAGGAGATGTAGCCCTGTGTGATATTTACTACCCTTAAAATGCCAATGGCGACGGGTGTGGTCGCCACGTAAATTTTTTATTAGTAGGAATTGAAAGTAAGTTTGGTGGTAACCTTGTGTGATCATAGGACACGGTAAGGTGATTTCCTCTCTTGAACTAAGGAATACCCATGGGAGTTTAGGATTTCGATCATGATATGATGAGGAAGATGATGACCTAGGTGTAGTATGTTGGTGACGTCGTAATTAGTAATTGGACAAGGCCAATGTCAACAAGGCGTGATGTATTCGCCAATCAGAATGGTTCATGTGTACAAAAGTCATGAAGTGTAGGGCCTTACTCCCAATGAGGGAAGTCATGCATTGACTTCCTAGAGGGATACCGATTCACAAACTACTTCTATGTTGCGAGAATGAATGGTTGTGATTCGATTCATTACGACTAGTAACCCAATCCAGGATATGTGGCTAGGATTTGTGCTCAGTGAGAACTTTGATAATAGGTGACATGACTTCAAGCATATAGCGTAGTTTTCCTTTCATAATTCATAATCGGATGCTTATGGGCATAATTACCCAAGATTGTTGCTTGTTCCTTTTGACTCTCGTGTGTCCCTTTCTATTTTGCTAATCGGGGATTGGTGTTCTCATAAATGTGATAACTCGAATTGGTGCCATGTCAGGGCACGGTGCAGTTAGGCCTAGTAGAGCGCGATGGATTGGGTATGGTCAATGCATCTCGATAACTAGGTGCACCTTATCTGAGGTATTCTTTTTATTGCATAAAGTTCTATGTACGGGTGGCTGCGCTTTCGACCACACAGTTTGCTCCTAGTATTGATTTTTCTCAGGATTAGTGGACTTTCGACTGACCGACACGACAGTCAGTGGCTCTGGTTGCAAATAGCGAGATGATGAATTGAGGATACAATATAGTGTTGGAAATCGAGGAAAACTTAGCATACGATGTTTCTTTCCGGCAGTGAGTGGATTAAAGCTAGGCTCTAGTGAGTTCTCAAAGGTGAGACACTTAGGCCAGTATTAAGTTCATCAGAGTGATGCAACGGAAGGTATAATCCGAGCGCACGGTGATGGATTGATAATAACATTACTCCTTGGAGTGAGAAAATAACATAGTATGGTTATTGGCAAGCTCATGCGAGTTGTATAGTTAGGATATCCTAAAATTTATGGGACACAGGATGTGCAGTCCTAAGATGGAATTGATATTGGTGAAGAATATGATGATTAGTTGTATTACAGTTCACGTTGGGTGAGTGTTGATTTCTAGAAAGGGTCGCTTGTAGAGCCGCTAGCATGCCTTAGGTATAGTTTGGGTAGTACTTTAAATTATTTGAACAAGATTATCAAGTGAGTGGAGACTCAGAGTAGATTATCTGACGTTCATGGTAGCGAGATCGTGAGCGTTAGAGCATGTTGCAAGGTTATTATTTAATAACTAATCATGTGTGGGGGCACGTAGGGTGACCTTGGTGTTGAGAACTTCGATAATTTTTCTAGTAGGATTTTTATGGTTTAGAATAAAAGTTGGTGAACCCAATAAGTTTAACGATTGTTGGATTGCGAATTTTGGGGATGAAATTTTCCAACGAGGGAAGTTCATAATATCCTGCTGTAATATTTCATGTAAATCACTATGTAGATTATACAAAAATGGCGTTGATGATAATTTTATGAAAATTATGGGTAAAATTGAAGAAAAATAAAAGAATGGAAGGAAGGGGTCATTCTAACTACATGGGGTAGTTGTTAGAAACGAGATGAAGATATCGTACGAAGTAGGGCTTCGAACAATATGCCACTGCATTATATTCCCAGATCACGCAAAGGTTGCACGAGGCGAAAGTTCGAATGAGTTGGAGATGTTGCTCGAACGAGATAGGCAAGTTGTTCGAATGAAGTGTCTCGAAAATGTTTTAATCTGATTACCCTTGTGCGCAGTCACATTTTCGACCCTTGACTGGGTGTGCTGTCAAGCCTAGATTAGTCCAGATTGGGCAATGCAATTTTTGGCCTTTAAGAGGGTTTTATAAGACTTGCTTGGGGGCATTTGTTGGGAGAAAATGGAAGAAGAGGGGAAGAGAATATAGTGGTCTTGCACCATTCTGGGTTGCTCTTCCACCTTTTCCCACCACAAACCACCACTCCACCATAAATCAACCATACAGCACTATTTTCTTAGTGTATTCCACAATGTTTAAATCGAATAAACCAATTTTTGCCCTTGTTTAAGTAGAGATACAAATTTTTAAGGTATTGTTGGGAATTTTTGGAGAAGATGAAGATGGAAGTTTCATCGAGTTTCAAGTGAGTTTTGCAAGGGTTTTGATTGGAAGCTTGAATGGAGAAAAATGGAGCATTTTTTGAGGGTGCATTTAGTAACCCTTAAGGCCACATTTGAAGGTTGGGGTTGCTCCTCCCATACCAACATTCTTGCCGCCATTAGAGTATTTAGAGGTGAAAAAATCTATCTTTAGTATTTAAGACTCTATTTGCATTTTTAGTAGTCTTGTGGTTAGATTACATAAGAAGGACACATATGAATAAATGATGATTTTTAGTAGGATAATAATAAACATTTATCTGGAATAAAAATATTGGTAAATGCTATTTTGTTGGAAATAAATAATGAATAATACTTCAAAGTCTTGAAATATAAAAATTTGGTATTTTGTGAAAATGGTATATTTTATTGAAAAATTGATGTTAAAAATTTGATGAAATGGAATGTTTGGGAATAATGATTTATTTTGTTAAACATTGATAAAATAATGTTTTAAAGTTTCTTGCAAAAATGTGAGGTTTATGAAAATGGACATTTGTTGAGTTTGAAAAAAATTAAATATCTTTTATGCCTCGAAAGTACAATATTTGCAAGTATGATGAAATTCTAAAAGGAAATGTATGATTAACCCATTAATAGTATTTTAAGATTTAAAATACATCCTCTCATGCATATAAACTTGTAGTGTTTTAGCAATAAATGTGTAAACAAATATAAAGAAGATTTTGTTGGGTTTAAACATGGAATGAGAAAAGTAGAAATCCTTGTCTTCAAAGTGTGTGGAAAAGGGGTTAAAAGTGTGATAAGTACAAAGTTAAGGACTACATATATTGATAAAAAGAAATGGTATTTTCTTTTAGAAGTAGTCTTAAGTGTAATTATATTCTTGAAAAAAGAAAGTAAAGAAATGCCTATTTTGAAAAAATGGTTATTAATAGTGTTAGTGATTAAACATTGGAAAGTTGGTGTCTATAACTTAATAATATTATAAAAGATTAACACTTATGAAATTGGAAAGGAAATAATGAGATAAAGGTATTTTAAAGTATGAAGAATATTACTCCAAGATTATAAAAGTGTTAAAACACTTAAGAAGTTAGTGTGGGTGACTTAATAGTGTTTTGAAAAATTAACACTTGTGGAAATGGAGTGAAAGATAAGTTTGGAAACAAATTGGTAAAATGGTAATTTTACTTAAAGTGGAACATTTTTATGGAATAAAAATGTTGTAAAAGGTGTTACACAAATTGGTCCTCAATAGTATAATTTTTGGAATAAAATCAAGGTTAAAGTATAAAGGACATCAAATGGTAAATTTCAAAGTTGGGGTGAAACCCTGGGTTTGGTTTCGATCGGGTAAAAGGAAAAGTATATTGATGTGGACATTTGTAAAATGTTAAAGAATATTTAAAGAAACTTGAATAACACTAGGATACTTAAGGAGGGCTCGGATCCCTAGGGTGAAAGACCCAAAATAACTAGCCGAAGCATATGGTGAGCGTAGCCGGCGGTGTGGATCCCGTTGAAGTATTCGGTAATTGAAAGATTTCGAAAAAAGATAAAGGAATAAGAAACATGTCAAGAAATGGGCTGTGTGGTGAACGTGCTAATACAACCCAACTTGAATGAATTAAAAAAAAATTCGGTAAAGGTTAAAATGGATAAGTAAGTGTGAAATCGATTAATGTCCATAAGGTAATGGAAATGTAAAGTAGGTGGGTAAATGGGTGGTTTAGTAACCTAATGGTTAAACTCATAATTAACACAAGAGTGTATTGTAAAAGGTTTTCAAAGACTAAATAAGTATTTTCGAACACGGTGAACACGTGTGTTGAAAGGGTGATTTTCAATGAAAATACTAATATGGATTGGTTAAAATGAAAAGGGTAATTTCTATAAAGAAATGGTTTTCGACTAATTCATGTGGAATTGTTTCAAGTATTTAACCGTGTGTGTGTTAAATAAAGTGAGAAATGTCAAAAGAAGAAAAAGGAAGCCTTTTATAAGATTCAGGTAAATTAATCTGGACAAATAAGGTTTTCAGAATTAAACTATTTCATCCATTAAGTATATGTATATGTATGTGTATATATGTATACAAGGTAGTTGGATGTGCACATAGGCATAACGTGTTAGAGTCTTCTTTCTACCGTTCAATTGTATACTACATTTGTATATTTTTCATTGAGCATTTGGCTCACTCCCTCACATTGATAAGGAAGGTTGGGAGCGGTTTCGTATTTCGAGAGCGTTATACAGGTAACTACTTTATTTATTATTAAGTTAGTAGCTTTGTATGCTTGGTCTTCGGGGTGCTCCCCATGGGTCCCTGGCGTAGTTTAATTTGAAATTGGAATCGCATGTTAAAGAAGTAAAATGTTAATTAAAATAAAACTGGAATCGCAACATTATATTGGTTGTTTCATTGCACTGCACACCTAATGCTCGGGTCGAAACGGGTTAACTACGGGTAACCCATAAATTCGAGTCGGGGCATTACAAGTGGTATTAAAGATCTATTTTAAAGGTTCATTTTGGGAGTGACGTGATAAGGTCGGTAATTGTTCTTTCGACGTCAGTGTTATTTTGGGTCGGTCATACTAGTTTGGTGGAGGTTTAGTTCGTGTCCTCGACGGTAAAGTCAAAGAGGTTAGCACGACAAGGGAGTTAGTGCCAGGTTTCACGCGACCAAGTTGATAGTCATTAATCGATTTTGCGCTTCTTATTAGATCTGTTAGTAATTTATGAGTGTCTATTAAAACCAATAGTGGTGACACTGTGGTTGTTAGTGTGAGGAGCATATGTTCTAATTCTTAATAACCCACATCCTTCTAATATGCTAATAGGGTGAAATGTCGCCCATTGATAAAGTGTCACGAGTAACATATAGTCAATAATAGAGGTTTAAAAGGTATATAACACTTAGGTGTGACGCTTACGGATAGTTATGAAGTTGTGTAGGCTAATATCGGTACTGTGTGATAACTTCGATGATGAGAGTTGCATTGGTAGTGGAAATAATGAGTAGTGTTCATTACAACCTAGTTTTAAAGGTTATATATTTCATATACCGAGGTTAGATGACCGAGTGGCGTTCATAAGTATTGATTTGTGGTGAGAACATATTGGATCCATTGGTTGAGGACTTGGTTTTAGTGTATCTTGATTATGATTTGGTATTAAGGAAAACGATCCCACGTGGCATCTGTAGTGTAGGCCTTGGTATCTATAGGCAATACCCGACGTCCCATATCCAACCAATATCTACATAGTCATTTTAACTTGTAGATTAGCACATGGTATGATGTTTACATAGTGAGATAATTTAATTGTCACGATTAATCATTTATTTGGGATTAAATGAGTGATACCTTGAGGTTTATAGGTTGTAGGCGACGTCCTATACCCTGCCATAATCCTCAATAACGTAAGTTGTGGTTTGTACGTGGCATATGGTCGCAATCTTTTGGAGGAGAGATGAAATTATTATCTAAGTGTGAAGGCTCGTTCTAGGCACCGAAGTGATGATAAGGTGAAAAATAATCCTAGTATGCAAGTTGTTTATAGGAATTTTTGGGTACCCATCGGACAAATTGTGTGTGGCGTCATTGGGGATATAGATTGAATGTTGTGACTCCTTGAGGTGTTTGATAGTTAAGGTGCACTATAGGTAGAAGCTCAATGACTAGTGTCTTTACGAGCACCGAGTAATCTTAATGTTGGTCTTGATGGTTTGTAGAGCGCATCTACAATGATAAAGGTATGGATGAGGAAATCTTGTTGGGCTTGAGGAAGATTGCATAAAAGGTGTTTAGTGTCCTTAGGAGACCAGTTAGTCCTATATAAAGGAGCATTATTAGCCTAGTGATGTTTGTGTCGAGGATGAGGTGATGATCCAAGATTGATAGTCGCATACTGTACGTATCGGGTGTCGCTTCCCCAATTGGCACATATGGGTAGTGTAATCCCTAAGGTAGGGTGATAGTTTGTGTTGTTATAGGAATGATGCTCAGATGTTGGGTAATGAGTAGTATGGGTGTGGTGATACTCGATTTCGGGATATACCAGGAAATGTATTCAAGACCTAGAGTAATGACGCCATGTGAAGACTTAAAGATGGCAACTGAGGTGCAATGACATCGAAATATGATTATAATGTCGGCATGTGTTGACGTTATATGATAAGGTAATCTGAGCAATATAAGGACTATTTCTTGGCATGTCTTGCCAAGCCGGTACGGATTAGGAGATGTAACCATGTGTGATATTTACTACCCTTAGAATGCCAATGGCGACGGGTGTGGTCGCCACGTAAATTTTGTGTTTATAGGAAGTAAAAGTATGTAAGTAAGTTTGGTGGCAACCTTGTGCGGTCAAAGGACATGGTAATGTGTTTTCCTCGCTTGAACTAAGGAATACTTATGGTAGTTTGGGATTTCGATCATGATATGATGAGGCAGATGATAACCTAGGTGTAGTAGGTTGATGACGTCGTCATTAGTAATTGGACAAGGCCAATGTCGACAAGGGCGTGGTGTATTTGCCAATCAGAATGGTTCATGTGTACCAAGCACGTGAAGGGTAGGGCCATACTCCCAATGAGGGAAGTCATGCATTGACTTCTAAGAGGGATACCGATTCACAAATTACTTTTATGTTGCGAGAATGAATGGTTGTGATTCGATTCCTTATGGATAGTAACCCAATCCTGGGTATGTGGCTAGGATTTGTGCTCAGTGAGAACTTTGATAATATGTGACATGACTTCAAGCATATGTCGTAGGTTTGCTTTCATAATTCATAGTCGGACGCTTTGGGGCACAATTACCCGAGATGGTTGCTTGTTCCTTTTGACTCTCATGTGTCCCTTTCGATTTTGGTAATCAGGGATTGGTATTCTCATATATGTGATAACTCGGATTGGTGCCATATTAAGGCATGGTGCGGTTGGGCCTAGTAGAGCGCAGTGGATCGGGTATGGTCAATGAGGTTAGTCCTAGTATTGATCTTTCTCGGGATTAGTGAACTTTCGACTGGACGACCTGACAGTCAGTGGCTCAGGTTGCGAAGAGCAGGATGATGAATTCAGGATACAATATAGTGTTGAAAATCGAGGAAAACTTAGCATACGATGTTGCTTTCCCGCGGTGAGTGGATTAAAGCTAGGCTCTAGTGAGTTCTCAAAGGTGAGACACTTAGGGCAATATTAGGTTCATCAGAGTGATGCAACGGAAGGTTTAAGACGAGCGCATGGTGATGAATTGATAATAACATTACTCCTCGGAGTGAGAAAATGACATAGTATGGTTATTGGCAAGCTCATACGAGTTGTGTAGTCAGGATATCCTGAAATTTTATGGATAAATGATGTGCAGTCCTAAGACTGAATTGATATTAGTGATGAATATGATGATTAATTGTATTACGGTTCACGTTGGGTGTGTGTTGATTTCTAGAATGGGTCGCCTGTAGATCCTCTAGCATGCTATAGGTATAGCTTGGGTAGTACTTTAAATTATTTGAACAAGATTATCAAGTGAGTGGAGACTCGGAGTCGATTATGTGACATTCATGGTAGCGAGATGGTGAGCGTTACATTATGTCGTGTGCTGATTATTTAATAACTAATCCTGTGTGGGGGCACGTAGGATGACCTTGGTGTTCAGAACTACGATGATTTTTTCTAGCAGGATTTTTATAATTTAGAATAAAAGCTGGAGAACCCAATAAGTTTAACGATTGTTGGATTGCAAATTTTGGGGACGAAATTTCCCAAGAAGGGAAGTTTGTAATATCATTCTCTAATCTTTCATGTAAATCACTATGTAGATTATACTGAAGTGGAGTTGATGATAATTTTACGAAAATTATGGGTAAAACTGAAGAAAAATAAAAGAATAGAATGAAGGGGCCGCTCTAACGACACGGGGTAGTCGTTGGAAGTGAGATGAAGATATCGCGTGAAGTAGGGATTCGAACAATATTCCACGGCATTACATTCCCAGATCACGCAAATATTGCACGAAACGAAAGTTCGAACGGGTTGGAGATGTCGTTCGAACTAGATAGGCATGTGACATGTCTCGAAAATGTTTTAATCCGATTACACTTGTGCACTGTCACATTTCTGACCCTTGATTGGGTGTGCTTTCAAGCCTAGATTAGCCCAGATTGGGCAATGCAGTTTTTGGTCTTTAAGAGGGTTTTATAAGGCTTGTTTGGGGCATTTGTTGGGAGAAAGTGGAAGAAGAGAGAGAGGGAAAATAATGGTCTTCCACCATTCTGGGTTGTTATTCCACCAATTCCCACCATAAACCACCACTCCTCCACCATAAATCAACCATAAAACACTATTTTCTTAGTGTATTCCACAATGTTTAAACCAAATAAACCAATTTTTTCCATTGTTGAAGTAGAGTTACGAATTTTTAAGGTATTGTTGGGAATTTTTGGAGAAGATGAAGATGGAAGTTTCATGGAGTTTGAAGTCAGTGTTGAAGGAGTTTTGATTGAAAGCTTGAATGGAGCAAAATGGAGCATTTTTGGAGGGTGCATTTAGTAACCCTTAAGGCCACATTTGAAGGTGGGGGTTGCTCCTCCCACACCAACATTCTTGCCCCCATTAGAGTCCTTAGAGGTGAAAAAATCTATCTTTAGTATTTAAGACTCTATTTTCATTTTTAGTAGTCTTGTGGTTAGATTACATAAGTATGATGCATATGAATAAATGATTATTTTTAGTAGGATAATTATAAACATTTATATTGAATAAAAATATTGGTAAATGCTATTTTGTTGAAAATAAATAATGAATAAATATTTCAAACTCTTGAAATATAAAATTTTTGTATTTTGTGAAAATGGTATATTTTTTTTGAAAAATTGATGTTAAACATTTTATGAAATAGAATGTTTGTGAATAATGATTTATTTTGTTAAACATTGATAAAATAATGTTTTAAAGTTTCTTGTAAAAATGTGAGGTTCATGAAAATGGACATTTGTTGAGTTTAAAAAAAAATTAAATATCTTTTATGCCTTCAAAGTATAATTTTTGCAAGTATGATGAAATTCTAGAAGGAAATGTATGTTTAACCCATTAATAATATTCTAAGATTTAAAATACATCCTCTCATGCATATAAACTTGAAGTGTTTTGGCAATAAATGTGTAAACAAATTTAAAGAAGATTTTGTTGAGTTTAAACGTGGAGTGACAAAAGTAGAAATTATTATCTTCAAAGTGTGTGAAAATGAGGTTAAAAGTGTGACAAGTACAAAGTGAAAGCCTACATATATTGATAAGAAGAAATGGTATTTTCTTATAAAAGTAGTCTTAAGTATAATTAGATTCTTGAAAAAGAAAGTAAAGAAATGCCTATTTTGAAAAAATGGTTATTAATAGTGTTGAATAAGTGTTAGTGATTAAACATTGGAAAGTTGGTGTGTATAACTTAATAATATTGTAAAAGATTAACACTTATGAAATTGAAAAGGAAATAATGAGATAAAGGTATTTCCAAGTAAGAGGAATATTACTCCAAGATTATAAAAATGTTAAAACACTTAAGAATTTAGTGTGGGTGACTTAATAGTGTTTTGAAAAAATTAACACTTGCAGAAATGGGGTGAAAGATAAGTTTGGAAACAAATTGGTAAGATGATAATTTTACTTAAAGTGAAATATTTTTATGGAATAAAAATGTTGAAAAAGGTGTTACATAAATTGGTCCTAAATAGTATGATTTTTGGAATAAGATCAAGGTTAAAGTATAAAGGACATGAAATGATAAATTTCAAAGTGTAACACAAGTTGGGGTGAAACACCGGGTTTGGTTTCGATCGGGTAAAAGGAAAAGTGGAATAATGGGGACATTTATAAAATGTTAAAATACATTAAAAGGAACTTGGATGACACCAGGATACTTAAGGAGGGCCCAGAGCCCTCGGGTGAAGACCCAAAATAACTGGCCAAAGCATATGGTGCGCATAATCGGTGGCGTGGAGCCCGTTGAAGTATGCGATTATTGAAAGATTCCGAGAAAAGATAAAGGAGTAAAAAACATGTCAAGAAATGAGTTGTGTGGTGAAACGTCTTAGTACAACCTAACTTGAATGAATTAATAAATGTTCCGGTAAAGGTTAAAATGACCAAGTGTGAAATCGATTAATGTCCATAAGGTAAAGAAAATGTAAAGTAAGTAACTGGGTGGTTAAGTAACCTAAGTGGTTAAACCCATAATTAACACAATAGTGTGTTGTAAAAAAATTTCAAAGACTAAATAAATATTTTCTAACATGGTGAATGCGTATGTTGAAAGGGTGATTTTCAATGAAAATACTAATGTGAATTGGTTAAAATTAAAAGGGTAATTTCAGTAAAGAAATGGTTTTCAGTTAATTCAAGTGGAATGGTTTCAAGTATTTAACCGTGTATGTTAAATAAAGTTAGAAATGTCAAAACGAGAAAAATGAAGACTTTTAAAAGATTAAGGTAAATTAATCTGGACAAATAAGGTTTTCGAAATTAAATTGTTTCATGCATTAAGTATATATATATGTATCTGTATATACAAGGTAGTTGCATGTGCACGTAGGCATAATGTGTTAGAATCTTCTTTCTTTCATTTGATTCTATATTTTATTTGTATATTTCTCACTGAGCATTTGACTCACTCCCTCACTTTGATACGGCAGGTTGGAAGCGATTTTGTATTTCGAGAGCGTTATACAAGTAAAACTTTCTTTATTATTACACTAGTAGCTCTGTATGCTTGGAATTCGGAGTGCTCCCCATGTGTTCCTCAGGTAGTTTAATTTGAAATTATAATCACATGCTAAGCAAGTGAAATGTTAATTAAAATAAAACTGAACTAACAACATTATATTGGTTATTTCATTGCACTTCGCCCCTAACACTCGAATCGGATTGAGTTGATTACGGGTAACCCATAAATCTGGAGCGAAGTGATATAATTTGGAACTAAAATTAGGATTATTTTAATTTGTTAACATGAAACACAAAATAAACAAACGCATTAGTATGAAGTCATTTCATTGCTAACTAACACACGTACCGAAAGAGTTTGCAACCATACCATACCTGTAAACGGACTCCCTTCAGGCTTAACACGATGGAAGAATCTTCTTCCCAACAAGAAAATGACTAAACCAAACGCATTAGCCCCTAAGCAGAGGCCAAAACCCAACGCCCACCCCACATTATCTTCAACATACACAATGGCCGTGGTTGCTATTACAGTAGCAGTGTAGAAGGTGACGAAGAACCAGTTGAAATAAATCCCTTGATCCTTAGGCTTTTGAAATTGATTAGCTCCCATTGTTGCAAGAGTAAAGCGCATACCCCCTTGCCCTATACAAACAAGAGCTAATGTTGTATATAGAATGGAAAATTGTAGCTTTGATGGCGGTTTGCATCCATTTTCACATGGTTGAGGCCTCAACAAGTCCAGGGTCGCCAGCAAGGTCAACAAGACCATCCCCTGCAAGTGTATATTGTATTTGAAATGTTTAAGTGCATGTTTTATGATAAATTACATTAACCCTCTTTCGGTGTCCGGTACAATTCCGGTTAATTAATTTACCGGCCAGGCATCTCCTTAAATTATTGACTACTTTCACACTCCAATTCTTGGCGAATAAATATTATGGCATATACCAAATAGTTCGTCGAATTTATTTTAATACACGTTTAGTCCAAGCCTTTTTATTTTGCACCAAAAAATCTTTCACCATGCCAAAAAAGCTCTGACGAGAATAAGAGACTTTTTGGTACAAAATAAAATGTTTGGACTAAATGTGTATTAAAAAATATTTGAGGGACTTTTTTGATATTTGATCCATAAATATTTGCAAGAACATATAAAAAAATCCCAAAATTCATAAACAACTAAATATGGAAGAACTTATTGATCGAGAATTGTTTTAGACACCAATTCATAAAGTTAAAATCCATATTTTGATCTATACGCTTTTATAGTATTGATATAGCAATTGAAACTTATCAAATAAATCCACACTTTTCTTTATGTTGCGTACTCGTTTTTCAGCCAACAATCAGGGGTTAAAGTGCATTGCACACACCGTTTTTGTGCTCGATATCTATTATTAGAACACTTAAATGATAAATGGAGAGGTGGTCGTAAAATGTGAAATATGGGATGTAATATTATATACCAACAAAGAAACGAGAGAAGAAATCCAGACTATGGAGAAGCAGCCCAAGAAAGAGTCGGCAACGATAGCTCCCAAGACTGGGATGAGATTGATGCACCCATTAACAACGTTGAAAATTTGAGCAGCATCTATGCTGTTCATATTGAATTCCTTTATTAGATAAACAATAAGGTTCCCCGTCACTCCAAATCCTGCAAGGGTTAACCCTGCCAAATTTGCTGCGTATATCGTTTCCAACAACAAACAAAACTCACATGAGTTATATACATATGTATATATTAAGGATTGCTGTGTAGACACGTACATGCATACACATGCATGTGTGTATGATCACTATGAAAGAGAGAGAGAGGAAGAGAGAGACCTATGATGAAGGGGAAGGTGATCCAACCACCTCGTTTTCTATCGGAGGTTGAGAATTGTGGGTTGTGGATGGAGAGTGAACCGCTATCCATGGTGCAGCAATTATTGTAAGGTATACAGGGCCCAGTTGTTACTCATACTATGGCATCAACTACGAATAAACACAAGTTTATAGTGTCCCATTTTCAGAGATGTTGGTAACTTCGGTAAAAAAAGACAATGATGTCACGTCTAGATTATTTTTTAAGCAATGATCGACATGTAAAGAAGTCGCTTCACTTTCACAACTTCAAGAAAATGAGGGGCGGGGGTTCGTAGTGATTGGACAATTCTTAAACCAAACTTGGCGGAGATTCTTATGCTCTAGCGATATCATAACCAAACAAAATATATTAATACATATTCAAGGAAATGACAATACAAGCAAGGCACAAAATATGCGGGATTTGTGATGTTTAAATATTTTTTATTATTTTTAATCAAGTACAGTAATATTCATTTATCTAATTATGTATTAAGGAGTAATATATTGAAAATGTTAGATGAGATGTATAATAATAATATTTTATTAACAATTTTTTTTTTATAAGAAATTGATATATAGAGATCAAGGCTAAAGGAGCGGACTCCTTATACAAGGAGAGTTATAACAACAAAAAAGCCACCCAAATAACACTACAAGAAAGTTGTTGATTAGTAGCAATTTATTGGGTGGCAAAATGATTTTTTGTCATAAAATATAATAATTGATGGAAAATTTTTTTATTGCCACTAAAAAGTAATTGCAGAGGAATTATTAGTAGCAAAATGTGAGATTGCCACTAAAATTGTCACTAAATGTTTGACGCAATTTTTTTTATTTAGGCAGGAAATAAACTGTATTAAAGTAGGTGCAAAATTAAAAATATTGCCACTAAAAATCAATATTTAGTGGCGATTTTGAAATTTTGCAACAAAATTTTTTGTAAATTAAATTGAATAACAACTTAATTTTCCATTAAATGCTAAATAAAAAAATTGAAAACTTATTTGGTTAAGAGTCCCGCTCATACCGCCCCTCATATCTGCTCTCTCTCATTGCCACTAAAGGACTCAAATTCATCAAAACTAACAAACTCGCACTCAAATTCATCGAAGATAACTGTTCAAAAATTGACTCCCTGATATCCAACTCTCTCTCATCACGTTCTCATTCGAGGTTTCTCTCTATCAACCTTCGTTAACAACTTCGTTTCATTGAAGGTTGGCTTTGAAGGTTGCATTGAAGATTGGCTTTTAAATCCTTACTTATTGAGTTTAGGGCCTGATTTGAATCATATATATATATATATATATATATATATATATATATATATATATATATATATATATATATATATATAGGGAGAGGTTCACAAGTGGACCAAAAGAATGGACTTTTTAATGGACCTTAACAAAAAACACATTAATTTTAATTCCTATAGTGTAATTGGTCCGCGCCAGCGGCACCAAATACGCGTGTCAATCGATCCCCCACCACCCCACCGCCATGGCAGCCCTGCTGTCATAAGGGCTGCTATGGTGATGGTGGTGGTTGGAGGGGTGGGGGCGGTGGGGGGTGGGGTGGGGGGTTAGTGGGATGAATGTGTGGTCTCGGGTGCCGTTGACGCGGACCAATTACACTATAGAAATTAAAATTAATGTGTTATTATGTGTTTTTTGTTAAAGTCTATTAAAAAGTCCATTCTTTTGGTCCACTTGTGAACCTCTCCCTATATATATATATATATATATATATATATATATATATATATAATAAAGTATAAAACTTATGTATGTCACAAGTTTGATCCATGATGTCATCAATATAATTTTTTTTGCACTCCCGAATTTACCCTACAAAATTTTGATTTCCCCCTCTTTTCGTACCCTCTACTTTGTTTCCCTTTTTTTTCAAAATTCAAAAATAAGGGCATAATAGTATTTCTACCATTCTCAGACTTTCCTACGCTATTACCCCTTCCACTCTTTTTATTTTTCTTCCCCAAATTACTCTCTCCCTCCCTCTCTCCCTTTGTTTCTCTCGGCTAGCCCACAAAACCGAGCGAGCCCGTAAAACCCACCTGCCAGCGGCTACCTATACCCTATACCGGTGAATATCTATACTCGACCTGTCGCCAGAAACTCCTACCCACGTCGGAGAGCCCGCAAAACCGGTGACTATTCCGATTCTATTCAGTTTGTGAAGATCCAAGTATATTCAGTTTTTGTTTGTTAATTCGTTATTTTCTTCGAAAACTTTTATTTTCTTTGATATGAGGTATGGTAAATGAAGAAATCAGAAATCTAACTTCGAAATCCGTCTCCGACGAAATCTGGTGTGAAACTCGAGTATAACCTTCTTAAACTCGAGTACTACATGAGTCTTATTTTTTTGTGTATTTATGATTAGGTTCCCATTGCTCTGTTTTTTGTGAATCTATGTATTTCTGATTGGGATCTGTGCATTTCTGCACAGTTTGGGTGTTGATAATTCGATTATAAAATGTTTGATAAAATTGCTATTCTGAGCTGAATTTGTTCGTCTATTCTGAGCTGAATTTCTAACAACTCAAAGATTCGATTCGATCAATTTCGTAATTATTTTTTGAGTTCACGAACCTCTAAACGATGGTATTTTTTATTAGTAGGGTTTTCTGTTCAGGATACGGGGTTTTCTCATGTATATAACTGTCGAGCAACCAAACATGCGTTGATTGGTTGTTAATCTTTCCATACTTCTATTTCGTGTTTTTTCTTTTTAGTTTTATTTTGAAATGTTATAATTTTCATAGTGTTGTGTTGTCAAATGATTACCCATTTTGTTGATTACCAAAAAATGATTGTAGCAGAAATTTTTAGTATTCATTTACTTATCTTTCTTTAGCTTTTGTTAAGTAAAGAAATATTTATAGTTGATTTTGGCTTGAATAATAGATTACATATAACTTTTCTCACATTTTCTTTTCTGTAGATAGACATCTTTTCTACAGATGATTTGTTGGACAGATATAGAGATATGTGAAGTAGATATCATGACTTATACATCTTCTCCTCATATGCTGGTGAAAACTTATGCCCGTGTGTTTCTTTTAATGATTGCTTAAATTTTTTAGTTGTTAATTCATAAACAGATCATAGGAGATTTTGGTAGGTTTTTTATTTTAAAAGCATATCATGTCTATATTTTTTGTCTCACTACCCAAACTGTATGTAGTCTGATTTTGTTTCTATTGACATCAGATGAGAAAAATCCGAGGTTTGTTATATGCGCGATAGAGAAAGAGGGGTGGTGTGGGAAGAGAGCATTGTTATGGAACCAAAGAACTCTCCATTTATCTTCCTCTTGGCTACGGTGCCCAATGCGAAAGAGTTTGCCGACTGGGTTGCAAAGTTGATTTTGGCATTTGTTTATTTTCGTATTATCATTGTAAGATAATTAGCAATAGCATTTCTAGATTACATAAATAGTGAATCATATCTGATATCCAAGAGGAAATTAATAAGAATAAAGTTTGTAATCCAAGTAAAATGTTGGGAATCTTCTCAGTTGGATTTTTCCGTCTGCATTGTGGCGCATGTTTGCTTCAAGATCACATCATCTTTTGTTTCTTTAATCTTATCTTGGTGCCAGTAGGGATTCTATTCTCTGCATTAAACTTCCCTTTTATCGAGAAATAGTTGCACAGTTCACATGTACTTCAAGAAAAGTCACGAGCCTCTTGGAAATAATGATTACAATCTGCAAATGCAGGCATGCATGTGTACACATTTAAGGGTCATATTGATTCTTTTTCAATATTGATTGAGTCTATGAAAGTAGTCACCATAAATCTAATTGTGGGAACGCGTTATGGGTTTTGTGGGTTATTGTGAGAGAGAAAGTAATGTGGGGTGTTTTTCTGTTTCAGATCTTTCGTAATTGTGTTCATGGATTTTTTGCATGGGTATTCATTGTGAATACGGCATGTGGTTCTCATATGGATGCAAGCTAGGAATGGTTGAACCAACAGTAATGTGTTTTTGTGAACACAACATGTCATAAAAGAGGGATGTATAATTTGTGGTGGAAAAAAACAAAGACCAATTTCTTTGATTTCTGGGTATGCTTTCATTTGGTTTGTTTAAGAGCACTCTATAATTTTTGGGTGAAAACAAGAGATCCATTTATTTAATTTCTAGGTACGTTCTCATGTTGTTTCTTTAAAATTTTTGCATCTTTTTTAGTATTTTTGAGCTTATTGTTGAGTTGTTTTGATTATATTCCCAATAGGGTTTTAGATTAGATTAAGAAAATATTCAATTTTAATTTCTGGGTATGAAATATTTCTTACTTACTTCTCATTCTAATTCTTTAATTTTTTTTATATCATTTTTAGCATTTTTTATCATATTAGATTTGTTGACAACTTGAAATTTCTCGGTGTGTGAAATCTAACCCATTTATGTTCTCAAACTATTTCTCCTAAAATTTTATGCTATTGTTGACATTTTGAGCTTATTTTGGGTATGCAGAATCTAACTTTTGTGATAGGTTTGGGGTCTCTTGAACCATTTATTAAAAGATTTACAGGTCAAATGTCAACATTAACTCCTCAATTGTTGATATCTCGTCAAAACAGTGTTAAATCATCAAAATATAAATGTGTAATGTTAAGTTTGACTGGTGAAGTGACATCATTCTCCATAATAGCTTCTTAGGAGCTTCTTAGGTCAAAGAAATTATATTGAAGGACCAATTGAGTATCGTATCTACTCTGATTAAACTGCAATCATATGCCTTAATACATAAATTTTTTGGTTACTTTGATGAGATAAGTCTAAGAGTTGGGACTAAGAAAAAAATCATGTTTGTATATGATGAAAATGTCCATACCATTATTGCTCCAGAATATTTTTGTTTTAATAATAGTGAGGAGCATCTCAAAACTATAAGTAGCATATATCATGTTTAGCATACTACCGATAAAATATTTTGGTTTGTTTTATATATACCTTTGTTTATAGAGAAATGCAATCACATAGAGAATGAATGAGATAGAAGTATCTTTAAACTTTTGTTCTATTTACTTTTTGGAAATTTCGGCCGTTCACGAATGCTCAAAATACTCCTCGCACTCGCACCTACACGCAAACTAAATTTCCCCATCAGTGTCTTCTTTTTCTGAATAGTCGCACCCTCATCCCCGCCTCACCTCACTCATGCTTATTTTGGTTTAAAATTGTGGATTTGAGTTATTTGGTTAAATTATTCTTTTACTCATTCACTTTATTTTGCATTTAATTGGTTTTTTCTTACAAAATTCATTATTTAGACTTTAAATCTTATTAGCTTCAGGTACTTAATTGGTGAAGACTTTAAATTACATTTTATTTTCTTGGCAATGAAATTTTTGTCTTCTTGCCATTATGTACTTAGAAAATTTTTGCCATTTTGCGATTATCAGCGTGCCTTCAGGCACGGGCATACCCTAGTATATATATATATATATATATATATATATATATATATATATATATATATATATATATATATATATATCATAGCTCTGATTTGAATCTAATTTCAAATGGGTATTAGGAAATCTTTAACTATTTTGTTTACGACCTGATTTGAATCAAAAATAGTAACGCTGCATATTCAAATATATGTATTATAGATCAGATTTGAATCTAGTTTCAAATGGGTATTATGAAATCTTTGATTTTTTTTATTTCATTATTGTTGGTAAATTTTATTTTTTGTTGATTGTCTTTTGATGAACGAAAAAAAAAGTTTAAAGTCTTAAAAAAGTTAATAGGTAAATATTCTTTTTGCAAATTGGAAATTACAGCTTTATCAAACTCTCTATGTACCTATTGATGTCAAAAATCACCATATTATGTGGATAAATTAGAAATGAACATGTGTTATCCAAAGTGGCATTAGTCCTAGTAAGCAAGGTGTAATCTCCTGACCAAGTCCAGGAATATTGACCAACATATTATGAAGCCTAACCACAGTAGGAAGACTGACCAATCGGGTCAGTAAAGCGCCATCAGTTGTATACATTATGAACGTTATACAAATGTAAGTGCCTAATTTATAAAGGCATTCCTTCCTTTGATATTCCAACTCTTGTACTCCCTCATGCGTTATAAATATATTGTAATCCTTGAATCTAAGGGATAAGGACACACCTAAACAAAGACAAGATAATATACTATAGTGGACGTAGGCTTTGCCTTTTAGCCGAACCACTTTAAAAATATTTTGTGTCCATCTTAGTTACTTATTTATCTGTGATTAAATAATTAGATATATTCAAGTTTTTTTCATCAACAGATTGACGTCGTCTGTGAGAACGTGTTTTAAGCATTTTCACTCCTCTATTTACCAAACATGGCTGATATTCCCGAGTCAAGTACTAAGAATGATGGCATCCCTCCTGTTCTTTCTGCTCCACCAACTAACAATGTTTTGATTGAAATCTTGGCTAGTCTCGCAATAGGGCAAGAGGCTATGCAAGATACCATGAGGCAGTTAGCGCAAACCTTGCAAGTTAGGCCACCTTCCTCATTTGCTCGTGGAAATATGCCACCACCAACTCCAAGAAGAAGTAGACATAGCCAATCTAGGACCACTAAAGATACTTCCTATCTCCTAGGAGCAAGTTCTTCGCTTAGAACATCGGAGCCCTATGACGATCAGTCTTTTACTCCTGAAAGATTAATGTAACACTCCATAATTTTGAGGAGTTAGAATATAAATATTTTTGGGAGAAATAATATTTATTAAATTGGAGAATTTTAAATTTGGCTAATGAGGTTAAAATTTGAGGATGTTATAAAGTATTTCGAATGACGATTCTGAGTGAATGGTTGATCCAGGATGGGTTGAGATAGTAAAAATGACTATTCTTGGGTTTTATTTAGGTTTCGGAATATTTTAATTTAGTTTGACTCGAATTGGAGTAAACGAGTCATTTAAAGTGTGTATTATCATTTAAAGTTGGGTATTTTGAAGATAAGGCTTATAAAGCCTACGTGAGATAACAATCTCATTTATGAGATTGAAAAAGCCATAGAGAGAGAGAAAAGAGGAAAGGAAGAAGAAAAAGAGGGGAAAATCTTGGAGATTTTCGACCGATACGCGATTTCAAGGACGATTCAACCTCTCCAACTTTGAGGCAAGTGATTAAACTTGCTAAATAATCTATGTGTGTAATTTATTTCATGATTTATGCATAAAAATATGGATTTTTGGTTAATATGTTAAAACCTAAATTTTATGGATTTAATCTTACATTTGATGTTTTGTATATGGGTTTGTTGGTTTATAACTTGATGGGATGAGGTGTAGGATGAGTTTTGATGTTAGAAACATGTTTGGGTTGAAGACTGATGGTTGGAAGATGATATATTTGGATTTTGGAAATTCGGCTTTTGAAGAAAATAATCCATTTTGTAGCTTGCGGAAAAAATCGATTCGATTCGCCCCTTTTTGCTAATTTAATTCGGAATGTTGCAGACCTACAGGTCTTTTAGGACCGAATCGATTCGCCCCTTTTGTGAATTGATTCGGAAAGTAGCAGACTTACAGGTCTTTTGGACCCAATAGATTCGCATACTAGAGAATCGATTCGCTTTTAGGACCAAATTAATTCGGACATGGTCGAACCGATTCGGAAATTGGGTTGTTTTGCCAAGTTTTTCTAGAAAGAGTTTTACTCCATTCTGACTTGGTTTATCGATTAGGAACATTCTTATATGATGCGAGAAAACACGTTTTGGAGATTTATTAGGAGTTTCTTATATGATGAAATATCAGGGTCGTATCGGGTTATTAAAGAGAGTATAAATTGAAGTTATCATATTGACTTAGTGGGGAATCCTACTAACATTGGTAATTCTACTTGGAGAAAGTTATGGGTCAATAAGGGAGAGGTCATGTATGCTCATTGACGTTAAACTTTAGAATTTAATCAGAAATGCAATAATGTTAATGGTTCATGATCAACTGAACCATAATCTGAATTGGGAATGTTTTTAGTATGTCACCGACTAGAATAGTTGTGTTTATACTTATAGCCGGGATAATTATTATGTGCATGCAAATGTAAATTGTGTGTATGATGATGATTGTATATATACATCTCGTGTATTTGATAATTAGGTAGACGTACCTAGAATATGCTATCATGGGAAGTTGCGTTATGTGGGTGAGGCCTCTAGCTTGAAAAGAGTCCCCAGGTCATAGGCGTCCATTATTTGTGTTATGAACTATTGTTTTAGTGATAAGACATCTTTGGTATGATTTGTCTTATTTTTGGACTAACTATGACCGCTTTCCATACGATGTGATTTGATTGTTTATCAAGGTGGTATGATAACAGTCCGGTGGCTGGTAACCTGGGAGAATGCGAGTAATTCCTGAAAGATGATAGCATTGCAGAGATTATATAAATCCTTTAAGTGAATGTGTTATGTGTATTTTAAATTCCCTATATGTGTGTTATGGGAACGTGTTTGTTAGGGTTGAATGATCGTGTTTTATAACTGGAGAAATGTTATGTATACCCTAAAGGTACGATGCGTTATTTTATTTATGTACTTAGAGATAGTTGTTCATTATAAGTAGCTAATGTTATATGTGTTGTGTACTGAGGGCATAATGGATCTCGATGTTCAACATTGTCAAGGAGTAGTGTATCGGGGGGGGGGGGGGGGATCCTTGTATGGATTTCACTTTGCAAGATGTCCCACGCACAAAACGTAGCGCAATATTGGGAGTGGGGAAAAATTTAGTCCTTAGTACTCGAATTCACGTGTTATAGCGAAACAATTCTTTTTAAGAATAAAAAGATGATGTGTGACTATTATGATGCTAATAACTTGTTTAAGTTAATAATTCAGAACTGATGAGTTCTCTTAGATATATATATATATATATATATATATATATATATATATATATATATATATATATATATATGTATAAGTTTGGGCATAAACTTAGGATATGATAGAATAAGGAGATAATGGTTATATCTTAGATAGTGGGTCACGCGGTTGTAGATTATGCGTATATTAAGATTGAATTGTCCATAGACTGTGTCGAGTAGCCTAATTAAGGATCATGTGCATACGCTTAGGTGCGCGCTTTAGTCGAGGGGTGGGTTTGAGTTCCACGAGAGTGCAACTCTACTTTAATCATGAAATTATGCATTTACAATTATTATGCATTTTAATTCACTTGCTAAAAATGTTTTCAAACTTTGGGATCTGACCCGTTATTATTTCTCTCTTGATATACATATATTGTAATATGTTATAAGTGTCTCACCGCAAGGACGCCAGTGATGTTTTTTTATCCAGTGTCCTTGGAGCTATAGCATATGCGGATTATTGCGAAATTATTGTTATAACCATTTCCCATCTTTTGTAAATCTAGTTAAGGATTCAGTTTGTATATCGGGTTTATACCTAAGGGTTATATGTAGCACTTTTATATTTCTCTCCTCAAGATGTTGTAATGTTTGTGACCCGACAGCATATTCAGGTATTTCCTTTTGTTGGACTTATATATGTTAGGAGCATTTCCTTTTATCGTAGTACGTGTGTATATATTATCAGTTTTAGTAGTTACTATGTTTTTGTTATGTTGATTCATTGTATGATTTTAATTTTTTGGGAATCTGCTTATTGTAGTATTGGGTAGTTAGCTATGTTTATTTTGTATCGACACTAGATGCTGAGAATAAGGGTGTAAACGGATCAGGTCTGGATCGGGTAAGAGTATATCCAGATCCGATCCGGGTATTTTTTTAGCGGATCGGGTCTTAACCGATTACCCTTCGGGTCTCAGAAAATGGATCCAGACCTGGATCCATTATGGACCCGGAGACCCGACCCGAATACTTGTATAAACTAACTTATATATATATATATATATATATATATAGTAGCTATAGTAACTATATTTATATATATAATATTATGTATAAATATATATTTATTATATTATATATATACACATTCGGGTCGGGTCTTTATCGGATCGGAGTCATGTATATCCGAATCTGCTCCATTAACTAATCGGGTAATCAAATAATCGGGTCTATAAAATTTACTCAGATCCGTTAATTCATGTCGGGACCGGGTCGGGACCCGGTCTATTGACAACCCTAGTTGAGAATGATCCACTTGAGATTCCTGATTTATTTTAGTATAGGGTTGGCCATCCATTATTATTTTATGTGGGGTGTCACAGGTGTTATTAGAGCATCAGGTTATAGTGTCTTAGGATCTGTGCGGGTTTTCTGTGTTCTTCCGTAAGCGTTCTTGATGTAGAACCCTATTAATAGGATTGTTGTGTTCACTATGCCTATATTTTCTTCTGCGATGCATAATTACTTGAACGACATTCTGATACAGTTTCTCTTGTTTCAGATGCCATCGAAAAGAGGTCGTCCAAGTAGGGCAAATAGAGAGACTGAGAATATGGAACCCCAAATTCCTCAAGGGACTGTGATCGCAGTCAAAGTTGCAAATATTGTGGCACAAGCACTAAGCGCTGCCATTGTTACGATGGCACATCAACCTGAAACTCTGGTATCTCAAGTCCACTCAGGCCCATCTACGTGGGAAAGAGTACGAGAAGCCTTTCGAAAAGGACATCCTCCAGAATTTCAAGGAGAGCTGATGTAATTGTTTCAAGTCAGTGGAAGCAGGATACACTAAGTCACCATCGAGTTATTGAATGCAGTGAGTTGTAGAAGAAAATATTCACCACCTTTAAACTAATGGGTGCAACTCTCCAATGGTGGGAATCAATCACCATATCGGAGCAGAGAGATGCAATGCCCATAGCAAATTTTTGGGTACGCTTTGATCGAAAGTATTTTCCTTTCACGATTCAGACAAAAATGAGGAGGAGATTAATGTATGTGACTCAAGGTGATCGAACGGTGGCTGAGTACGAAGAAGAATTTACTTGATTGGTGAATTTTAATCCCGTAGAGGTAAATACGGAGGATAAGTGAATAGTGAAGTTCTTGGCGAATTCGGCAGCATTTGTTAGGGAACCCGACATTATTGACATTTATCGATGTAATGAATACGACGTTGTTACATTGTCAGGAGTATCGTCTTCATTTAAAAGGGAGTAAGAATTTTGGGGACTCGGGTGCATCAAGTAGTCTGGAGGAGATGATGCCAGTGGAGCAAAATCGTCAGTGCAACAAGGGTATAGGTATAATTAACAAGGGCCGCAATAGCGCTTCGTCCCTCAGGACGGAAATAAAGGATTTGTTGGGAGATGCTTCTTTTGTGGAGAAATAGACCATAGGAAGAGGGATTGTCACGATAGAAGTAGAGGGAAACTTTTTGAGGAGGTTTTGGATGTATAACCCCTACAACAATTCATAGGCCAGTTTGGGCAAGAGAACTTCGAACAGGAACCCATTGATGAAGCGAGGCAGTTGGAAGTTGGAGGCATTATGTAAATTATTTTCCTATGTGTTTAGGTTATGCTTTGAGAGGTCTTGGGAGCGTCGCATGTAAGATTTTAGTGAGTGGTTTGTTGTTATAGCCATGTTATATATAAAATTACCTAGAAGGGAGGAGTGAGCAAGTGTGTTACTTGGATGGGATCTTTCAGGAAAATATATTTTTTTGCAATGTGCTAGTAAAGAGTTACGATTTTGTTTCGAAAGTAGGAGCTGTTAAAGTTTGTTGAGTGGTAACAATAAGGCTATCTTGTTTTATAGTTTGGGCTAGATTCTTGTATTTGTAAGTTCCAGTTGTGGAAAGGTCCATTTTATGGTAATGTTTTGATATGATGTAGAGGACTTTTATTACTGAGGAGATTCAGTGTTTAACGGGCTCATTGTGGAGCAAGAAATATTAGCTCATGGTTGTGTGCGTGTTGAGAATTAGATGTTGGGAAGAGTATTATATTTGTCGACACCTTGTGTCTTGGGCATAAGGTATTTTAATTGTGTGTCGAAAGACATAATTTATATATATATATATTACATTGTTTTATAGGCCTTCGGGCAATATCAAAATGATTCAAAATATTTTTAAACTTTAGTCCTAGTTTAACTGATCTCAATCCCCGACAGAGCTCTACGATAGTGTAATGGGAGGGTTCCTTGTTTTGATTTTGCTTACGAAACCTCCCTCGCATGAAAATAGCGAATGTCAGGAATTGAGAAGAGTTAAATCTTTGTACATTTTAATATACTTAGTACGTTATAATAGATAAATTGTTGTGAATTATATTATGATTTAAGAATAAGTGGAGCCAGGTAATGTTTTTACAGTTGAGCTCGGGTAGAGGGTGTATGGGTGCTCTATGAAGCACCCTATATCTTTGACTCATTTGAGTCTGCATTATATAGGAACTTATCTAGGTTAGAAATAGTGACAAAATTGTGTCCATCCCTAGTTGAACCAAAAAGCCTCATAACTCTCTTATCAACTTTGATATTCCTCTACAGGTTCTTAATGGTATACACCACACACTAGGACTGCATACATATTGTATTTCATTGTCATTATGACCTTGTGTGAGTTAAATCCCCTAATATGATTTTTAAAATATTTTTTGTGATTTAATTAATATTTTTCTAAGAATTTTAATTAATTTTTGTAAATTAAAATTGGAACTTAATAAAGCTTTGGGGTTGATTTACAAATATTTCTTTTGCCTAAAAACTGTCTTGGGTAGAATCCAAAAGCGGCAGAAACATTTGTGGGTGAAAATAGTATTTTTATAAACTCAAAAACACGCGTTTAAGTTTTGATCCTGAACCTACACATGTTGCTCTAGCAACGGTTCGATTTGTGTTTTTGTTCACTCACATACATTTGCATTACTCTAGACCCTTAGATCATCTCAATCAACGTTCTGCATGTGTTTGGAACTAATCCAAGTGCGATGGTTTTAACTGATTAGAGTTGAGCTTTGCACCGCTATCTGTGAACCCTTGGATTTGCATCGATTTAAATTCTTTTAATCTCGGCCCTTGGTTTATGGCTTCGTTCCAGATCCTTCGAACGCCAGTATAAATATATGCCATCTGTGAGGCATTCACAGTCTTTTGAAACTTCCTCATTTGAGAGAAAAAAAGAGAGAGTATAGAGAAGATAGAGAAGAGATAAGAAAAAATAAGAGAGAGAAAGGAAACCCTAATCCTAACTTCGTCAAACCCTAATCTAGAAACACTTTTATGAGATTTTAAACCTGAGTGTTTAGATCGTGTGTTGAGAAGTTATCCTCTCTTGTTCTTTACCATCTTTCCAACTTAATCACGTTGAGTTTTCGGTTTCTTGTTTATAGAAATTTGAGATCTCGTCTCTGTGATACATCTCACTTAGATAGATTACTGCTTTGAATTATCTTTTTGAGAAATCTTGTTTGTTGGTTATTTTTTAAAAACTGATTTCATGATTTTAAACCCTAAACCAACAATCTTCATTCTGATTTTATTTTACTCAATACTAACGGACTAAGAACTAGTTTTGAGATCTTGATTGAGATTTGCACTTTCTAGATAATATTTTCAAAACCCGAAAATGTTAGGATCTTGGATTTTTTACAATAAGATTCCCTCTTGATCTATGGATATATTAAAAGGTTTAAAAGTCTATTTTAGTTTTGACTAAATTGATTTACGAATTTCTTTGCATATCCAGTGATCTTGTAATTTGATTAAGTCATTCTATTTGTATTAAGTGTGAGTGTGTTGCATGCATATGTTAGAGAGCACATCACCACTCTACCACACTTAAAGTGTTGGTTATATGATCTTAAACTTGTTTGAGTCGTTGTAAATACTAGAATCAGGTAAAGTTTTGAAGCTCAAGAGAACATCAACAATAACAACCTTCAGAGAAGTCAGATCTAATCCAGAATAGTTGGTAATGATTCTGAACTTAGTGTAGGCGTGTTAGTGCAGTTTGACTGTTAAGTAGCTTGTAATTTGTTACTTTGATTTTAGTGAATTTTTGTTTTGTGATGTAGAGGTCACCATGGATGTTTCCCCAATTGGGTGGGATTTTACCACGTTAAAAATTACTTGTGTTCTTCTTCATTTTCTCATCACATTCTTCTTAGCTGTGCTGATTTAATAGTTTTAGTTTTGTCTTTCAAAACTGGTTTACTATAGATCTGAAATAACTCGTTCACACTCATACAAACTATTTTGATAAGTTTTTAAACACATCTTGTGTTAAGTTTTGTTTTGATTAAAAGAGTTTCTTCAACAAACAGTTCCGAGCCATTTTAACAGTTTATCTTTATATTAAACGTCTTAAGTGGCATTATTTTCAATTGGTATCAGAGCTTGGATGTTTTAAAATCTTTTAGATCCCGTGTTTCTGAAATTGTTTTTTTCAAATTAAAAGTATGGACGAGAAATTTGAGATATTGGGTAACCTTCCCAGACCCCCTCTCTTTGATGGAACCAATTTTCCTTACTGGAAGGTAAGGATGATTTCTTTCATTCAAGGAACTCTGGGAGATGAAGTCTGGGAAGTTATAGAAAATGGCTACACTTCTCCTACTAAACCAGTAGCTGAAGGAAGTCTTGTGAGAATCAAGAAGTTACTAAGTGAATTCACTAAATATGAGAAATAAATTTCACTATGTAACAATAAAGGCAGGAATGCCATATTTATGTCTATAAATGAACATGAGTTCAAGAGGATCTCATCCGGCACAACTTCTAAGGAAGCATGGGATACTCTTGTAGCTTCACATGAAGGTGATACGAGAGCGAAAGTTGTTAAAACTCAAATGCTTATCCAATAGTATAACTCTCTTATCATGTCTGAGACGAAAAACTTTCATGATTTCTATATTAGGTTAACTGACATTGTGACTAAGTTTCATGTAAATAGTATAACCTATGATAGAAAAGAAATTATTTCAAAAATTCTAAGATCACTTCCACAGAAGTTTGATAGAAAAATATATGCTATTGAGGGTATGGATGATCAAAATCTTACACCGGAACTCCTCAGTATTAAACTAAGAACTGTTGAAATGGAACTAGAATTCTAAAAACAATTGATCCAGACTAGTAAAAAATAGGGTAATTCTAATCTTATTTTTTCATCTAAGTTGATCAAACTTGACCTTAACTTGACACTGATGACGATCATAACATGGATAACTTGAATAATCAAATTTCTCTTATGTCTATGCAATTTAAAAAAATTGTAAACTTCAGAAACAAAGTTGCTTCTAGATAAGGAAAACCTAATTACTGGAACACTTCTAACAATAGGCCTCATGAGAGAAAACCTAACAAACAAAAGACAAATGACCACAAAAGACCTAGGAAAGACCTTAAAAATATTGAATGTTATAGATGTGGCAAATTAGGACACATGGCTAGTGACTGTAGGGTTAACTTAGATAAACACCCCAAACATAATAGGGCTCAGCTATGCAAGACTTGGAATGACTCAAGTGACTCTGAAAATGAAGAACCTGAGTCATCCAACTCTTATGACCCTTAAATGTCATTCCTTGCTAAGATAATCTACAATGATGATGAGGAAACTGATCATACCATGACTGATGTTGTTTTTATTGATATGTCTGCCTTATTTCTTGAGAAAGATTGTAGTACTAAAAATCATGTGTGTGTGTGAGTCAAAGTGATCGTCTTATTGTTGATGCCAATGGGTGTGTGGGTCCTAAAATTGACTCGATAGGGAACATATCACACATCTCACTTAGTGACTCCAATAATGAGAACCTTCCTGACATTTAGACACTTTACACTAAAACTCTCAAGAAAAGTGCTAGACTAGAGAAGCTTGTCAAAGATCTTTCCACGAAATTAGAGTCCTTAAACCAAATAGTTAAACAAAATGCTGAAGAGTATATGTCTCAAAGTTTAACTCATGTTGAGGAAATAAAATATTTTGAACAAAGAGTAAAAGACTTGACTGAATCCAATAATGATTTGGAAAAGAAGTATAAAGGATCATTATTAGAATTGGAACAAACAAAATAAAAGGCTTCAACAGTCTTCAAAAAATTCTCAAAATTTGAAAGCAATTCTAATTGTTTTGAGGACTGTGTTTCTGATAGCAAGATCCATTCTGATGATAGATCCGGAATAGTCTTTTGAACCCAAAATATTAAACAAACTAAACCTTTTGAAACCATAAAGTTTGTCACGGTGGGAAAAGATCTATTGAAATTTGTCCTGACTTTCAATCTTTGAAAAATGATTTTGACAAAAATCAAGAGTAGTTAAACTTTGATGAGACAAGTACCTCTAAGAATAATGTTCAAATTAAAGCCAAGTACGTTTGTCCTCCTATTAGAAAGAGTGAGACTTTATTTCAAACTATTCCCTCGAGAAATTATGCCAAAAGTCATAATTTAGGGAAACCTATGTTCAACAACTTTCCTAAAGACTTAACTGCTACGAGCAATTTTTATTGCTCATACTGTAATGTGTACGGACATTCCTTAGATGGTTGATATTCCAAACGCCTAAACCAAAATACTTATCCCTCCTTTACCTATCAAAACTTTAACTATTCTAAGATAAGTCGTAACAATTATGTCCTTCCTAAACCGCCCGGAAGAAACTCTAACTATCGAAGGAGAAAGATAAGATGTAATACAAGAAATAATCCTGGAGTCTATTCTCGACCAAATGCTCAAAATGTTTATAATAACAATAAAATTGCTCAAAATTTGTATAGACAAAAAGCTTAAGCTCGCAAGTTTTATCAAATACGAGCTAATAGGCGCAAATTGAAAATTATAACTATTTGGGTAAGAAAGGATGATATAGTACCCCAGATGAAATGTAACATAGTGATGAGCACTTTAAAAGCTGAACACACCACGTATGGATGGTACTTAGACTCTTGATGTTCTAAGCACATGATCGGGGATGAATCCAAACTCTCAAACAAAACTAACTTCTCCGAAGGCAAAGTCTTGTTTGGAGATGGTGTTTTAGCCTAGATCATAGGCAAAGGAACACTCCAAGAATAATGATTACCTATTCTTAAAGTTGTTTTATTAGTAAAAGGTCTTAAGGCTAATATACTAAGTATTTCACAATTTTGTGACTCCAATCATAGTGTCACCTTTTCGAAGAAAAATTGCAAAATTTTAAATAAAAATAGTGAATGCATAATTACAGAACTTTGTACTCCAGATAACTGTTACACAGCTAATCCTACTACAAAGGTCTGTAACATTTCCGAATGGATGACAATGAATTATGGCATAACAGAATGGGTCACATAAATTATGACAACCTTAGTAAATTGTCCTCTCGATAAATTATTAGAGGTATTCCAAAAATAAAACCTATTTCGAACATAGTCAGTGGTCCCTGTCAAGAAGGCAAAATAGTTAAGGCATCTCATAAAAGGGTTAAAGATATTATGTCCTCTAAACCATTAGAACTTATCCATATGGACCTAATGGGTCCTTCTCGTACTATTAGTCTTTGTGGCAATAGTTACATTCTAGTTATGGTTAACGACTACACGAGATTCACTTAGGTTGCTTTTCTAAAACAAAAGTCTGAAACATTTAGAGCATTTTTAGAAATCTTACTTCGTATAGAAAATGAAAAGGACTCCCAAGTAGATAGAATCTAGAGTGATAAAGGAGGAGAATTCATAGATTCAGGTGTCATTGAATATTGTGACTATAATGGTTACAAACACGAGTTTAGTTCTCCCAAGACGCCCCAACAAAATGGGATAGCCGAGCGTAAAAATAGGACTATTCAGGAAATGGAAAGAGTTCTAATACATGCCAAAGACTTACCTAAATACTTTTAGGTGGAGTCAGTTCGTACTTCATATCACATTATCAATAGAGTTTACCTTAGGAAGAATTCTAAACAGACCCCCTGTGAACTTTGGTATGGCAGTAAGCCAAATCTTAAATATCTTAGGACATTTGGCAGTTCGTAAAGATAAAGAATATTTATCTAAGTTTGAAACAAGAGGAGATAAAGCTATATTCCTAGGATATTCAACTGACAGTAGAGCCTATCGTATATACAACTTGCGTACTAAGACCATGATGGAATCAAATAATGTGAAATTAAATGACACTTCTGTAGAAAGTAAAACTACTAGACCAGCTATTGTGGAAGATTCTGAAAGATTTTTAAATTATATCTCCTGAAATAACGAAGTCCTGAAGTACCTAACTGGGTTTCTAATGACCATCCCGTAGATAACGTTGTTGGTAATCTTATAGAACCTTTTCATACAACATCCCAACTTCGTAACATTGCTCATTTTGCATGTTTTGTGTCTCTTATTAAGCCCAAAAATGTAAATGAAGCCTTGAATGACCCATTGTGGATTACTGCAATGCAAGAAGAACTTCTTCAATTTGTCATTCATGATGTTTGGTATCCTGTACCCAGACCTGAAAATAAAAGGGTTATTGTCACACGTTCGATTTTTAAAAACAAGACTCATGAGTCTGGGATGATCATTAGAAATAAAGATAGATTAGTTTCCCAGGGCTACTCTCAGATTGAAGTAATAGATTTCTAGGAAACATTTTCTCCTGTTACTAGACTCGAATCTATTTGTTTACTTTTTACTATAGCATGTCATTTACATTTCACACTTTACCAAATGGATGTAAAGTCTTCCATCCTTAACGAAATTTTAACTGAGGAGACCTATGTAAAACAACCCAAAGGTTTTATTGACCCACATCATCCTAATCATGTTTATCATCTTAAGAAAGGTCTTTATGGGTTAAAACAAGCTCCTAGAGCTTGGTATCAGCATTTGTCCACCTTTCTTTTAGATATTAGATTTAGGAGAGGAGAAAATGACCAAACCTTGTTTGCCAAATATTTTGACAACAACATTACTATTGCTCAAGTATATGTTGATGATATCATTTTTGGATCCACTTCGCCTTCAGAAGTCATGTCTTTCTCATACATTATGCACAGAGAATTCCAAATGTCTCTTATAAGGGAGTTATAATTTTTCTTAGGTCTTCAAGTTAAACAAAACTTAGAATATTTATTTGTTTCGCAATCTAAATATGCTTTAGAGATTATAAAAAAGTTTGGCTTAGATACGGTTAAGTAAGCTAGAACACCTATGAGTACCTTGGTCAAACTCTCTAAAGATGAAAATGGAAAATCCATTGAATCTACCTTATACCGTAGTATGATAGGAAGCTTGCTCTACCTAACTTCCTCGCGCCCAGATATTATGTTCGGTGTGTGTGTGGGCGTCAGTTATCAGAATAGTCCCAAAGAGAGCCATTTATTATGTGTAAAAAGAATAATTAAATACATAAAAGTCACTCATAATTTAGGGTCGTGGTACACTAATGACACATCGAGCACTATAGTTGGATACACTGACGCTGATTGGGCTGGGTGTTTCGACGATAGTAAAAGTACATCGGGCGCATGTTACTACATCGGTAACAACTTGGTTGGTTGGAATAGTAAAAAATAGAACTGCACTCTTTATCCACTGCAGAATCTGAATATAGTTGTTGTGCCCAGTTAATATGGCTGCAACTAATGCTATAAGATTATGGTACAAAAGAAGAAAAACTCCATCTCTATTGCGACAACTAGAGTGCGATCAACATCTCTAAGAACCCAGTTCAACCTTCACGACATTAAAATTTGATATCACTTCATATGAGAATTAATTGAATCAAAAGAACTAGAGATTAATTATCTACCTACTGATCTACAATTAGCTGATTTGTTTACAAAACCTTTGGACTTTAAGCATTTTGAATCATTACGCAAATCCATTGGGATGGTTTTACAGGAATAATTTGTATATCTACCTGATTATAACTCTCTTATTTGATTCTTGCTGCCCTTTGTCCATTTGAGACAAAATGGGGGGGAAATTTTGAGTCATCTTGGACACTATTTTACATTTTTATTTGCTGAACTTGATCTTAGGTACCTTTTTGCAGATTTTAGTACCTCCTTATTGCATCAAATTTTGATAGGGTAATGGTTTGTACATAGTTGAGTTATGTAATTTTTTATTTATAGGAGATTGGCTAGAAATTTTTTTAGAGGAATAGGATTCTCTTATTTATTTTTGGTATCCCTATGAGTCCTTATAGTCTCAAAGGAGATTTTATCTCATATTTCCAAAGGGGGATATTGAAGTACCCTATATCTTGGACTCATTTCAGTCTGCATTATATAGGATCTTATCTAGTTTGGAAATAGTGACAAAATTGTGTCCATCCCTTGTTGAACCAAAAAGCCTTGGAACTCTCTTATCAACTTTGATATTCCTCTACAAGTTCTTGATGGTATACACCACACACTAGGACTGCATACATATTGTATTTCAAGGTCATTATGACCTTGTGTGAGTTAAATCCCTTAATATAATTTTTAAAATATTTTTGGGATTTAATTAATTTTTTTCTAAGAATTTTAATTAATTTTTGGAAATTAAAATTTGAACTTAATAAAGCTTTGGGGTTGATTTACAAATATTTCTTTTGGCTTAAAACTGTCTTGGGTAGAATCCAAAAGTAGCGGAAACATTTGTGGGTGAAAATAGTATTTTTATAAACTCAAAAATAGGCGTTTAAGTTTTGATCCTGAACCTACATGTGTTGCTTTGGCAATGGTTCGATTTGTGTTTTTGTTCACTCACATACATTTGCATTACTCTAGACCCTTAGATCATCTCAATCAACGTTCTGCATGTTGTGATTTGCACCAGTATCTGTGAACCCTTTGATTTGCATCGATTTAAATTCTTTTAATCTCAGCCCTTGGTTTATGGCTTCGTTCGAGATCCTTTGAACGCCACTATAAATAGATGCCATCTGTGAGGCATTTAGAGACTTTTGAAAGTTCCTCGTTTGAGAGAAAAAAAAAGAGATTAGAGAGAAGAGAGAGAAGAGAGAAGAAAAAGTAAGAGAGAGAAAGGAAACCTTAACCCTATCTTCGTCAAACCTAATCTAGAAACACTTTTCTGATATTTTAAACCTTGGTGTTTAGATCGTGTGTTGAGAAGTTATCCTCTCTTGTTCTTGATCATCTTCCTAACTTAATCACATTGAGTTTTAAGTGTCTTCTTTATAAAAATTTGTGACCTTGTCTTTATGATACATCTCAATTAGATAGATTACTGTTTTGATTTCTCTTCTTGAGAAATGTTGTTTGTTGGTTATTTTTTAAGAACCGATTTAATGATTTTAAACCCTAAACCAACAATCTTCATTCTGATTTCATTTTACTCAATACTATCAGACTAAGATCTAGTTTTGTGATCTTGATTGGGATTTGCACTTTCTAGATAATGTTTTCAAAACCCGAAAGTGTTAGGATCTTGGATATTTCACAATAAGATTCCCTTTTGATCTGCGAATATATTGAAAGGTCTAAAAGTCTGTTTTAGTTTTGACTAAATTGATTTTGGAATTTCTTTGCATATCTAGTGATCTTGTAATTTGATTAAGTCATTATGTCCGTATTAAGTGTGAGTGTGTTGCATGCATATGTTAGAGAGAACATCCCCACTAGACTTTCACTCTACCACACTTAAAGTGTTGGTTATATGATCTTGAACTTGTTTGAGTCGACGTAAAGGATGGAATCAGGTAAAGTTACGAAGATCGAGAGAACATCAACAACAACAACCTTCAGAGAAGTCAAATCTAATCCAGAGGAGTTGGTAACGATTCTAAACTTATTTTAGGTGTGTTAGTGGGGTTTGATTGTTAAATAGCTTGTAATTTGTTACTTTGATTTTAGTGAATTTTCGTTTTATGACGTAGAGGTCACCGTCGATGTTTCCCCAATTGGGTGGGGGGTTTTACCATGCTAAAAATTACTTATGTTCTTCTTCATTTTCTCATGACATTGTTCTTAGCCGTGCTTATTTAATAGTTTAAGTTTTGTGTTCCAAAACTGGTTTACTATAGATTTGAAATAACTCGTTCACACTCATTCAAACTATTTTGATAAGTTTTTAAACACATCTTGTGTTAAGTTTTTTTTTTATTAAAATATTTTCTTCAATAAACAATTCAGAGCTATTTTAACAGTTTAACTTTGTATTAAACATCTTAAGTGGCATTTTTTTCACCCGGGTCAACTAATGTGATTTCAAAATAAAATAATTCGCCATTAGAAGCGGGAGAGATAGGTATAGTGATCTTGAGGTTAGGTGTCTTAGGAGCTAGTTGAGGTTTAGAGTACTAGGCTTAACTTAATTTTGAGGACGAAATTTCTTGTAAGGGGGAGGTATGTAACACCCCGTAATTTTAAGGACTTAGAATTTAATTATTTTTGGGAGAAATTATATTTATTAAATTGGAGAATTTTAAATTTGGCAAATGAGGTCAAAATTTGAGGATGTTGTAAAGTATTTCGAATGACGATTCTGAGTGCACGGTTGATCCCAGATGGGTCGAGATACTCAAAATGACTGTTCTTGGATTTTATTTAGGTTCCATAATATTTTAAGTTAGTTTGACTCGAATTGGAGTAAACGATTCATTTAAAGTTTGTTTTATCATTTAAAGTTGGGGTATTTTGGAGAAAGGCATATAAAGCCTACGTGAGATAACAATCTCATTTGTGAGATTGAGAAAGCCCTAGAGAGAGAGAGATAGAGAGAGAGAGAGAGAGAGAGAGAGAGAGAGAGAAGAGGAAAGGAAGAAGAGAAAGAGGGTAAAAGTTTGGAGATTTCCGGTTGGTACGCGATTTTGAGGACGATTCAACCTCTCCAACTTTGAGGCAAGTGATTAAACTTGCTAAATAATCCATGTGTGTAATTTACTTCATGATTTGTGGATAAAAATATGGATTTTGGGTTAATATGTCAAAACCTAGATTTTGTGGATTTAAATCTTGCATTTGATGTTTTGTATATGGGTTCGTTGGTTTATAACTTGATGGGATGAGGTGTAGGATGAGTTTTGATGTTAGAAACATGTTTGGGTTGAAGATTGATGGTTGGAAGATGATATATTTGGGATTTTAAGATTTGGGTTTTGAAGAAAATAAGCCATTTCGTAGCTTGTTGAACTGACTGAATCGATTCGCCCCTTTTTGCGAATCGATTCGGAATGTCGCAGACCTATAGGTCTTTTAGGACCGAATCGATTCGCCCCTTTTATGAATCGATTCGAAATATGTAGCAGACATACAAGTCCTTTAGACCGAATCGATTCACATACTGGCGAATCGATTTGCTTTTAGGACCGAATCGATTCGGACAGGGCCAAATCGATTCGGAAACAGGATTGTTTTGCGAAGTTTTTCTAGAGTGAGTTATACTCCATTTCGACTTGGTTTATTGGTTAGGAACAGTCTTATATGATGCGAGAAAACATGTTTTGGAGATTTATTGGGATTTTCTTATATGATGAAATATTGGGGTCGTATAGTGTTATTGGAGAGAGTATAAATTGAAGTTATCGTATTGACTTAGTGGGGAATCCTACTAGCATTGGGAATTCTAATTGGAGATAGTTATGGGTAAGTAAGGGAGAGGTTGTGTACGCTCAGTGAAGTTAAACTTTAGAATTTAATCACAAATGCGATAACGTTAATGTTTCAAGATCAACTTAACTGTAATCTGAATTGGGAATGTTTTTAGTATATCACCGACTAGAATAGTTGTGTTTATACTTATAAACGGGATAATTATTATGTGCATACAAATGTTGATGGTGTGTATGATGATGATTGTGTATATATATATATATATCGTGTATTTAATAATTAGGTAGACATACCTAGCATATACTAACACGGGAAGTTGCACGATGTGGGTGATTCCTCTAGCTTGAAAAGCAGGGAGCGTACAGTCCCCAGGTCATAGGCATCCATTATTTTTGTTATGAACTATTGTTCAGGGGTAAGACGTATTTGGTATGATTCGTCTTATTTTACGGTGAGGAATTCTGACCGCTTCCCGTACAATGTGATTTGATTGTTTACCAAGGCGGTGTGATAATAGTCCGGTGGCTGGTAACTCGGGAGAATATGAGTAATTCCTGGAAGATGATAGTATTGCAGAGATTATATAAATCCTATAAGTGAATGTGTTATGTGTATTTTAAATTCACACTATGTGTGTTATGGGTACGTGTTGGTTAGGGTTGAATGATCCTGTTCCATAACTAGAGTAATGTTATATAGACCCTATAGGTACGGTGCGCTGTTTTATTTATGTACTTAGAGATAGTTGTTCATAATAAGTAGTTGATGTTATATGTGTTGTGTACTGAGGGCATAATGGATCTCGATGATCAACATTATCAAGGAGTAGTGTATCGAGGGAGGTTCCTTATTTGGATTTCGCTTTGCGAGACATCCCATGCACGAAACGTAGCTCAATGTTGGGAGTGGGAAAAAGTTTAGTCCTTAGTACTCAAATTCACGTGTTATAGCGAAATAATGGTTTATAAGAATAAAAAGATGATGTGTGACTATTCTGATGCTAATAACTTGTTTAAGTTAATAATTCGGAATTGACCAATTCTCTTATATATATATATATATATTCGAGCGTAAACTTAGGAGATGATAGAATAAGAAGATAATGGTTATATCTTAGATAGTGGGTCACCCGGGTGTAGATTATGCGTAGATTAAGATTTAATTGTCCCTAGAAGGTTTCGGGTAGCCTAATTAAGGATCATGTGCATACGCTTAGGTGCGCGCTTTAGTCGAGGGCTGAGTTTGAGTTCCACGAGAGTGAGACTCTACTTTAATCATGAAATTGTGCATTTACAGTTATTATGAATTTTAATACACTTGATAAAAATATTTTCAAACCTCGGGCTCTGACCCATTATTATTTCTCCCTTACTATACATATATTGTAATATGTTATAGGTGTCCCACCGCCAGGACGCCAGTGATGCTTTTCTATCCAGTATCCTTGGAGCTATAGCAGATGAGGACTGTTGCAGGATTTTTGTTATAGCCGTTTCCTATCTTTTGTAAATCTAGTTAAGGATTCAGTTTGTATATCGGGTTTATACCCAAGGGTTATATGTAAAACTTTATATTTCTCTCCTCAGGATGTTGTATTATCTGTGACCCGATAAAATATTCGGGTATTTCCTTTTGTTGGACTTATATATTTTAGGAGCATTTCCTTTTATCATAGTACGTTTGTATATATTATCAGTTTTACTAGTTACTATGTTGTTGGTATGTTGATTCATTGTGTGATTTTAATTTTTCCGGCATCCGCTTATTGTAGTATTGGGTAGTTAGCTATGTTTATTTTGTATCGACAGTAGATGCTGAGAATGATCCACTTGAGTTTCCTGATTTATTTTAGTATAGGGCTAGCCACCCGTTATTATTTTAAGCGGGGTGTCATAATTAAGTGCCTTAGAGACGCTAAGTCAGGCATCTCCTTTTGATCGTTTGTGATCCAGGGGGAAAATAAATATTCCTAGGGCATTGTTGAGAAACACTCGACGACCAACCGATCAACGGGAAGGCTGAGCCCAATCTAGATCAGATGCTTAATGAACTGCCCGTGCTGAGCAATAATCGCAGGAAGAAAGGTCAGCAAATAATCGAGTAGTAACACATAGATCTGACGCTGGCAACAAGGCATGGAAAGGCTCTATCTAGCAACTGGAAGATAGATTTAGAGAAATGTCTAAGACCAAAAATCCTTTACAAAGAATCTTTGTGAAATAGTCTCCTTTCTTACAGGATATTGTGGATTTCCCCACTCTTGTGAAGTTTAAATCTCTTGTAGTTACTCCTAAATATGATGGGAAATTGCTCATGTCCTCTATATAGAGCAGTATCAAACAACAACTGACAATTATGACGTCCCCAACAAAATTAGATGCAGGGCTTTCTCAGGAACAATTACAGGACCTGCTCAGATCTGGTATAATAATCTTCCTCGGCGGAAAATTTCTAGTTTCCATCAGCTTGCCTAGCTATTCATTAGTAACTTCTGCTTTGGAGCTAAACCAGTGAAACGAGTTGCTCTTGTGCCCCAAGAAACTCTACTACAACCTTGCTAAAGATCCTCCAAATACAATAATAGAATTGATAGCAAAAGTATCCAAGATCATGAATGTCGAGGAGGCAATGGAAGCCAAGAGGTGCTCGGAGGAAAAAGTTAAAGGTAAAGAGGACAAAAAAGTGCATAAAGATTCCAAGGAGCATAGGGAATCAAAGCAAAAAGGGATTATTGATCCGCTCAAGAAGTACAATAATTACATTCCATTAACAATGGGTATCCACCATGTTTTGGAGGAAATCAAGCATAACAAAGATGTACGTTGGCATGAGAATGTAAGGAGTTCCCCCACCAAGAGGGATAGATCCAAATATTGTGAATTTCATAGAGACCATGGCCATGCAGAAGATAATTGCATTGTCCTTCTAAACAAAATTGAAACTCTCATACGAAGAGGAAAATTAAACAGATTTGTTGATCGGCAGAACAAAGATGGAGATCGATGAAGGTCAAAGTCTCCTTGCAAGCCCTAAGTCGATAAAAAGAGGACTCATGAAGATGATTAGGAGGATGATCCTGACCTACCTAAGAAACCCAGGAAATCAGAACATGAGGTATTCATGCTCAACTTTGGTTCTTTTGATTATTAAATGATTACAGATGAAGATGCAGGAGGAGGAGACCATACTACTGAAAGGAAGGATTATCTCAATGAGGCAAAAGCTTGTTCCTATATAGAGAGAATTAATCTAGCTGAAGAAGATCAACTGAGGAAGGTCAATAAAGATAAGTTGGTGATCGACTTCTCCTCTCAGGGGTACTATACCCCCATGATGATCTTCTCATAATTAAAGTTAGAAATGAGAATATAATTATTTCCAGAGTACTAGTTGATAATGGAAACTCGATAAATATTATGTTCTATCCTTATTTTGAAAGTTTGGACTTCAAGCTTAGCTAGTTGGATCCCTACCACAGACCTTTAATAGGTTTTTCTGGCAAAAAAGTAATCCCTTTTGGAACAATTAAGGTAGAGGTGTTGATTGGCACATGGACAGCCAGCCGAACAGAGAAGATACGTTTCTTTGTAATGTAGAAAAATGTTCATTATTCTTAGAACATGATAATGGAAAGAGTAGGGTTGAAGAAGTTTGAGGCTGTACCATCTACAGTTCATCAATGTTTAAAGTTACCGACTAACTTTGGAGTGGGAGTTGTAAAAGGAGACCAAAAAGTAGCTCGAGAATGCTACTAATCATCTGCCGAGCAAGAAGATTTAGGATAAATGAAAAAGAGAACCACCACTTATCAAGTGGACACCTCTGAACCGCATGAAGAATCTAAGGTTGAAACCTTAGACCCAAGGGAAGAAACGGAATTGGTGAAGGGCCGAATAGTTGAGGCAACAGAAAGCATTGTGCTGGACGACGATAAGCCAGAACACACCACTCAAATAGGAACAACGTTGGCTCCAATTCTTAAATAGGAGCTAGTGAATTTTCGTAGACAAAGAAAGCATGTGTTCACCTGGAGTCATGAAGATATGCTTGGTATTGATTCCAACTTTCTTTTCCATGAGATTAATGTTAATAAAGATGTCAAGCCTGTGAAGCAGAGGCAAAGAGTGGTTAGACCCAAAAGAATCAAGCAATTCAGGAGGAAGTTGAATAACTTCAAAAAGATTCTTTCATTGATAAAGTGAAGTATCCAGATTGGTTGGCCAATGTAGTCATGGTCAAGAATAAGAATAACAAGTGGAGAATGTGCGGAGACTTCACAGATTTAAACAAAGCATGCCCAAATGATCATTTTTCTTTACCACGAATTGATCAACTTGTTGACGCCACTTTACAACATGAACTACTTATTTTCATGAATGCATACTCTGGTTATAACCAGATCAAGATGAAGCCTGAAGACAGGGAAAACACTTATTTCATTACTCCCTGAGGAACTTATTGCAATAAGGTTATGCCATTTGGTTTGAAAAATGCAGGTGCTACTTACCAGAGATTGGCGAATAAAGTTTTTAAGAAGAAAATAGGAATATGAAGTTATATGGATGATACACTAATGAAGAGCAAGAAAGCATCTAATCATATTGTCGATCTCTGCCAAACTTTTGACCAGCTAAAAGAAGCACCAAATGAGATTAAACACGACCAAGTGCGTGTTTGGAGTATAGGAAGGAATGTTCCTCGGGTATATAGTAAATGTGGATAAAATCAAGGCGTTAATTGAAATGCAGTCCCCTACTTGCAAAAAAGACGTACAAAGGCTAACCGGGCACGTAGAAGCTTTGAATAGATTTGTGTCCCGAGGTACTAACAGGTGCCTGCCATTCTTTAAAGTTCTTAGAAAGGGTTTCGAATGGAACGTTAAGTGAGAAAACTCTTTTATGGGGTTGAAAAAGTACTTGCGATCACCCACATGCTTTCACGACCAATTTTAGGAGAAAGATTGTATTTGTACTTAGTTGTCTCTGAATCTGGTGTAAATTCTGCCGTGATCTGAGAAGAGAATGGAGTTTAAAAACTAGTCTACTACAATGGTAAAACTTTTCGAGGAGCCAAAATCAGATACCCACGCCTGGAGAAGTTATCATTGGCATTTATTGAGGCGTCTAGACGGATAAATCCATACTTTCAAGTCCATACAATTATGGTGTACACTGATATGCCTCTTAGACAAGCCTTGCATAAATTGGATAAGTATGGAAGATTAATGTACTAGGCAGTAGAATTGGGGAGTATGATATTGTGTATGAACCAAGGTCTTCATTAAATAGTCAAGCCGTGGCAGATTTCATTACTGAATTCACTTATCCTGAGACCCCCAAGCAACAAGAAGTGAAGGCAGAACAAGGCATAGGAAGGGATAATCCAACTAAGGCTGTCAATGACCAACCGTCCGAATAACCCTCATCAGAAGAAAAGTCAAAAGAAACCAGTATCGACCTGCATGATTCCCCTTCTAGAGTTCAGGAGATATCAGGGAAGTATGAGGAAGCGAGGAGAAAAAATCATTCCATCATGAGATTCTGACAGACCAAGCATTTGATGATAATCTCCCGATATGAAACTTGTACATTGATGGATCATCTTATGCAATCGGCAGTGGAGCAGGTATAATACTTAACACTCTTGATGGGATATATATTGAATATGTTATGCGATTCTAGCCCCATGCCTCAAATAACAAAAAAGAATATGAAGCTCTCATTGTGGGTGTGAGTTTGGCCCAATCACTAAACGTCGAGCAAGTTGTGGTACAAAGTGATTCTCAATTGGTGGTGAACTAAATATTGAACTTATACGGAGCTACAGGAGAGACGATGAATGGATACTTATCTAAAGCTTTGGAGGTGATAGGCAAATTATCAACTATTCAGATGAGCAGAGTACCAAGATTGGAGAATGCCCGAGCAGATGCACTTACTTGACTAGTCTAAGCAACAAAAATTAAGATCCAAAGAACTATTCCCATCAAGATTCTAGAAAAAAGGAGTATAGAGTAAGACCTGATGATTAATTTTATCACAGTAGATATGGGGCCTTCTTAAATGGATCCCATTAGAGCATACATTGAATAAGGAACTTTGCTAGCAGATATAATTGAGGCCAAAAAGCTGAAGTAAAAAGCAGCAAGATATGTGCTGGACAAAGGAGTGTTATACAGGAGAGGATTGACAGCTAGCTTACAGCATTGTGTTCATCCAACAGAGGTTCAAGACGTGATACAGGAGGTTCATGAAGGATCTTATGGAGCTAACTTAGCAGGCATGACACTACTGTAGCGGATTAGTACACGTGGATACTATTGGTCCACTATGCGAGCGGATTGTGCAACCTTTGCTAATTAATGTGACAAGTGCCAAAGCAATTCTAACTTACGAAAGACTCAACGGGCTGCTCTCACTCCAATAACTTCACCTTGGCCGTTTGTAATTTGTGGAATAAACATAGTCCACCCGTTGTTGACCACCCGAGGAAGATTCAGGTACTTAATCGTTGATGTGGACTACTTCACAAAATGGGTGGAGGCAGAACCCTCAGTGGGCATGCCGTATGAGAAGGTCTACCAATTCATTTGGAAGAATATTATTTGTAGATATGGGTTGCCTTATGCCTTCATTACTAACCATGACACGTAGTTCGATAATGAAGAATTTGCCACTTATTATGCTCAGTCCAATATCCAAAGGCTGTATTCTGATCCAGGTCATCCTCAGAGCAATGGGAAAACTGAAGTTACAAATAAAACTTTGCTTAATGGGTTGAAAAGAAGACTTTATGATGCCAAGGGAAACTGGATTAATGAGTTGCACTCTATTATGTGGGCATATCGAACAGATCCAAGGACTGTGATTGGATAATCTCTATACGTGCTGGCATTTGGGACTGATGCAGTACTACCTGCTGAATTGGGCCTCCCATCCCATAGAGTATTGAACTTCAACTCTCCTATAAGTGATTTAATATGAAGATTGGATTTGGACATGCTGGAGGAGGTATGTGAGGACGCTGATTTAAGAAATGCAGTGTACCAGTAGAGAACAACCCATTTCTATAATAAAAGAATGAAGTCGACCAACTTAAAGGAAGGAGATTATGTGCCGAAGAAGGTAATCCCTAAGAACAGTAAACTTGAGGCTAATTGGCATGGGCCATATCTTATTTCAGCAGTTGTCCGACCTCAAACCTACAGAATTGAGACATTTCAAGAATCTATGACATGCCGAGCATCTTAGGAAGTATTACCAGTGATGTAATGAAATACATTGTGCTCATGTCATTTCAGAATTAATAAAAATAATTATTTCCTCCATTTCATTTTTTCAATTTTTTTTGGAGTACTAGTGCTATGCACTACAATATACTTGATCGGACTACAACCATACCATTGATCGGTGCCCAGAAGAGGTCTTTCGCAACAACAACCACATAGTTGATTATTGGTGTTCGAATGTTGCTCGACATATGTAAAACTTGATCGATAGCTGATAAAAACACAAGTAAAGCAGGATTCTAAGTCCTCAAGAAACTTGGTCACTAGAGACAAGGATAAAAAAAAGTTTTTATTCCACTGAAGTTAAGGATAAACAAGATTTTATCCAACTGGGCAAAGTGAAGGAAGAACGTTGTGAAGATTCCTAAAAAGGAATGTAGACACATATTCCACATACGCCTGGTCACCACTAGTAACTAATGCAAAACCTAAATATAGGTGTACTAGTAGAACCTATGGAAATACATGGGTAACTAGTACTAAACTTGGATTGTAATCTAAGTTTGCTAGTAGAAACTATGAGTTCATTGGTAATTGATGCTAAACTTATGCAAGAGCTTAAGTGTGTCAATAAAACTAATGAAAAATAAGAAGTCATTCGCATTTAGAGATTAACGAGATAAGTTGATTAAATATATTTCTTTCATTTTAATAGTCATTAGATGATTCTTCTCACAATTTAAATACAGGAATAAAATTTATTCTAAGGGACTTTTCCCCTCAGCTTTAGAAGAACTAGAAACTAGTTCCATGCCTGCTGAAGGATCATCCAATGTGTAAGGAGAATTGATAAAATAAAAATCCTGGAGCATTCTTCTATTACTACTACTCGATCTATCTAACAGCTGAGGAGGACGATCAATCTCTAGCTCATCATGAAGGCCATAATCCCCTGAATACTTTGAAATCAGATACTGGGAAATTGGGTTGGTAAGAATCCAATCAACATCCAATTTGAAAGGAGGATCTTTGTAGTCTAACAATCCAGGATCGTACAGTTTCTAAAGAGGGTTATTCTACTCCACCTTCATCATAATTAAGCAATTGGTCTAGCCCCATTTGTAACCTTCATTCTGATCTTGCTTAAACTGTTCATCAAAATGACCCAGATCTTTATTGTATCCCTCCATCCAGATCTCCCTAGGTGCTGTTTATGGAATTGGAAGGTTAGCCTCTCAACCTGGTGGTGCAACTTTTTCGGCACTCCATCTTTGGCTTGTAATTCGGTGGACTGAGTAGAAAGGTGTTCATACTAAGTTTGAAGTTTCTGAGACATCTCAATAATGGACAAATTTTTTGCTTTCAACTGAGCATCTTGATTAGCAAGAGTCCACTGCATCCTAACCTCATCTGTATTAGCTAGGCCAGGTTTAGTTTTTGCTCTGAAAGATGAGGCAAACGTAGTTTTATTTAGTGTCTCCACTTCTTCCCTTAATCTGGCATTTTCAGTCTCCAAGAAAGAAAGCCCATCATCAGTAGCAACAATAGTAGTAGAAGAAAATTTTAATAAGTTCAATTTATCCCTCAAACTATTATTCTTTTCTTTCAGCAGTTTGGTAATGGCTCTAGCCTCCTCTACTTCACGATTAACCTGAAATTAATGCCTCCTGAAGAAAGATGAATGCTTTTATAACTTCTGCTCAAAACCCCAACCTTCACTCAGATCTTTATACTTGTGTTCATAATCGTTATGTAAAATAGTCTCCTTGTGATCTTCTTGGATCTCTTCAATCCTTTTATAATAAGACACATTGTTGTCCACCGCCCGATTAAGAAGACACTTCAAATAAAGGTAGGTTTCTCTAGCTTGATCCTAAGTACCCTCTCTGAGCAACTTAGATAATTCTTCCTCTATTATATAATTGATCGAGTTTGTCCATTAACTATAAAAAGGAAGAAAAAATTACAACCAATAACAAAAGAAGAAGGCAAATGTAAAGTAATGGTCATTTTCATTGATAAAATGTTTATTATAAGTACATCAGCATAAAATAAAAAGAAAAAAAGTACAATTAAATAGAAAACAAAAGTTTCTCGATGAACTGGTCTACACTTTTTTTATGTCTGAGGTAGATTCAGAAGGATTGGATGTAGAAGGGGGCATAGTGACTTGGTCAGCAGAAGGAGGGATGGAAGAATCAACTATAGCTGCTTGGAGTTGGTCGAAAGAGTCCAAAATAAGGGTAGATTAATCTGACCCTCCATCACCCTTAATATCATCATCCATGTTGGGACGATACCCAGTATCATGCCTAAGAAATAACTCAGAGTCTTAGGGAGTTCCGACCTCTGCAAGGTTTAGTGACCAACCATCCTTGAAACATTTCTTCTTAGCGAACTTAATTTGAGAAAATGGAGCACAAATAGATTTATCCCAACCCCTGTTGAATGCAGATTCCTTGGCCTTCAACCTTTTAGCCTTATCTACACCCAGCTTCTTCTGCAGCTCGATAACCTACCTTCGAGTAACTGCAGCATCACCCTTTGTAGTCTTTATTTTATTCTCCCACTTCTTTTGCTCATTAGCCAATGCTTTTGGGGAGTCAAGAAAGGACTTTTTATGCTCCTCAAAGGCCTCCTCAACTTCATTTGAAGAAGAACGCATAACATCGTCCTTTTCCAACATATTGTTAAAATCAACCAAAAATTTCAAAAAGAAATTAGAGCAAGTTAGTAGAAGAAATAACAAAGAAATGAAATAAAAGAAGGAGGCATTACAATACTTACTAATGCAAGACTTTGGGAAGCCCTTTTAAAAATTCTAGATTGGGGCATTACAGAACCAACTCCCATGTGGTCTGGCAGTGTACCAAATTTTATTAATTGTCTGGCCAAACCAGGGCCAATGGCCACTAGAGTGCCAGAATCAGGCTAATCGACCAACTCTTATTGGTCAACGCTAGCAGAAGAGCCTTCAACCAGCCTGGAAGGAAGCCCTTTTGTCATCCTCTTGAGCCGGGCTTCATCATTTTTCTTAGTTGGGGGCTTCTTCCCAACTTCTTCTTTATTTATGGCCCAACTAGCGCCTTGCTTGATGGAACTAGTAGCAGCAATATCACCCAAGATATTAGGGAATTTCCTCTTCCTTATGCCTGTGGCAAGGGGCAAGTCTGAATCAATGGAAGAGGATGGGGCAGCAGCAAGTTCACCACTGTCAGATGTAGTGGAAGATGAAGTAAAGACAGGGTCTTGATCAAGATCAATCACTGAGGAGGGAAGAACAACAGCTGGATGAGCAACAAAAGAAGTGATGGTATTTTTGTACTCCAACAGGTATGATGCAGATCTAATGTGCTCATCTCTTATCTTTTGATGAATGCCCTAAATGAACTTCAACTCCATGAGGTTGATATCACCCTCCTTGGGACACTTCCTCTTTCGATCAACTGTAATCAAAGTCACTAGATAAAATTTAATATCAATAATTAGTAAATATTCAAGAAGAGTTAGATAAAATGTTGCAACCTACCCCATTACCATATTATGGGGCATCTAGGCATCGGTACTCAATATCTCCTGTTATGAGTACATGTTGCCAATTTTTTACAATTAGTCCATGATCAAAGTAATTTATGTTGGATCCCCAGAGATTAACTACTAAAGCCCTATTTACAACCCTAGTCTTTAAATAGTAAGTGTTGTCACTTGTGACCCACTTATAGCAAAACATGGTCTCTACGATTCCTATATAGGTCCCATGAAGATAATTTAACCTATAAACCCCACTAACTACTCTCCAAGTATTGGGGGCTATTCTAGCAGTGACCATGTCAAAATACTGGCAAAACTTATGGCAAAATGGGTTTGGGGAAAAAGTGAACCCACACTGAGTAATAAAAATAGAAGGGAGCCAATGGCCCTCACACAATGAAAAAAAAAGGTCCGTAGGAGGACTGGGAAGCTCCAAATCCACCCACTAAGGGATATTCCACTCATTCATAAATTCCTCTAGAGAAGATACTGAGTAAACCATGTTCAAAGATGAAGAAACACAAAAGAGAGAAGATTCTTACATGGATTGAAGGATTCAACAAGAACTGAAGGACATAAGAAATGGTCGCATAGAAAGATCAAGAAGATATCAGCAGAAATTCAGAAGGTTTTAGGTAGAAGACAATCACGATTTTTATTGCCTCAAAAACTGGCAAGGGTAATGATTAAAGGGAGCGTCGACTGAACTGTTGGCGGCTAAGAGAAAAAAGACATATCTGCGCAAAAACGATTCGTCAAAACATTTGATAATTGCAAAAATATCATCCGCATTATGTGCCAACATTTAAGTCAACAATTTCACAAGTATGGGAAGTGGGTAACTGACCAAGCATCAGAATTGTTGCCCGAGCAACTTTAGGGTTAAATATTCCACACTTTTGTAAAAAACTCAAGCATGAAACATTGGGGGCTTCTCTTGATGTAAAAAATCACCTTATTACGTAGACCAATAAAAAATGAACATGTGTTATCCAAAGTGGCATCAGTCCAAGTCAGGAAGGAGTAATCCCCCGACCAAGTCCAGGAATGCCGACCAACATATTAAGATGTTTGACCAATAGCAGGAAGACCGACCAACCTAGTAAGTAAAGTGTCATCAATTGTATACATTATGAACGTTGTACAGATGTAAATGCCTAATTTGTAGAGGCATTCCATCATTTGATATTCCAACTCTTGTATTCCTCCATGGGCTATAAATACATTGTAATCCCTGAATCCAAGGGATAAGGACACACCTGAACAAAGGCAAGGCAATATACAACAATGGACGTAGGCTTTACCCGTTAGACGAACCATTGTAGAAATATTTTGTGTCTCTCTTATTTACTTATTTACTTGTGATCAAATAATTAGATATGTTCTATTTTTTGCATCAAGAGTACCTATTAACTTTTTATCAAGATCTGTTATTTTTCTATTTTTTCATGAAATTTAGTACGTCATTGGTAATAGACATTTTCTCCCCAATTTAGTTGGTTGTCCAAAGACCTTAGGTAAGTTCATTTCTTTAATTTATTATTTTAAATTCAAGGTTATACAATGTATACATATATATATATACCCATTACTCTATTTGTGGTTGTGTGAACTTCGACTCATTCCATGTTAAATGGATTTTGTACTAAAATTGATGGTTGTAGAGTTTTTTATAGTTGAAATAGTTTTTTTAATAGGTGTAACAATTGTTTTTTAGATGAAACAGTTTTTTTTAATAGCTGAAACATGGGCTATTTTTTTTTATAGCTGAAATAGTTTTTTTTTAACAACGGAAACAAGTTTTCTTTAGCTGAAACAATTTTTTTTAATAGCTGAAACAATTGTTAATTTTTTATACCCAAAACAAGTTTATTTTTATTTTTTATAGCAGAAACATTTTTTAATGGCAGGTTCGATGTAGTTATTTTTGTTTGGTAATATTTATTACGTGTGTGAGATATGGATCTCATTGTCCATTATATGTTTATATCCAGATTCGATATATGGTCCCCAAATGCATTTCTAGCAAAAAGGTATTTTCTATTTTTTATTTCGAGTTTTCCTTTCTATTTTTTATTTTCATTTTTAATACAAAATTTAGAGAACATGGGAAGCACATTTATTTGTTAGATATAAACCATTATTTTTAAACTGTGATTTATAGATATTTGGAAAGACGAAATATAACGTAGAGAAAGTTTGACGTCTAAAATGTTATTTACCGATAGTGTAATGGGTAAAATTTAATTTACAGAAAGTTTAGGGACAATAATATTACCACGAAAATTTCATGGGCCAAATCGTAATTTACAGAGAGTTAGACTTGTTATGCTTTTCTTAATATTTAGGCATAAAATGTTTTTTTTAATTTTAAGGGTCAAAATGTAATTTGTAAAAAATCAGTGGTGTAAATATAATTTTGAATATTTCAAAAATTTGTTGAAAAGATGTTAAAGAAGTTTATGAAAATTTGTAAAATCAAAAAATTATTTTCCATCTTTTTTGGGAAAAATAGGTTTGAACAATTATCATTTTTATTATTTTTTTTTAGAATTTTCTTTTGGAAAACAACCTTATTTTATACTACTAAACACGCCCTTAGGGTCCGTTTGGTTGACGTTGGACAAAAGAGTTGGCATGACAAATTTTACCCTGACAAATTTTGCCGAGGCAAACTTTGCCAAGACAAATATTATTTTCTTACATTCGGCTATCAAACAAGTTAAAACAAGTTTTTAGGCAAAATATTTAAATAACACATTTTTAAAACATATTTTTTACAACGGTGTTTAAAACTATTATTAAAAAGTTTAAAAAAGTTTTTATAATATATTCAAAACAATTTTTAAAAATGTTAAAAATATTTTTTACAATATTTTTATATATCGTTGTAAAACACTTTCTTAACATTTTTTATAATTTTAAAAACAATTTTTAAAACATTACAAGACAGTTTTTAAATATTCATGTTTTTTAACAATTTAAAACAGTTTTTTATTTTTTTTTTAAACTTTAAAATATTTCTTATAATATATTCAGAACAATTTTTGAAAATGTTCAAAACAGTTTTTACAATATTTTTATAATACAATTTTTTAAAAAATTGTAAAATATTTTCTTAACAATTTTTTATAATATTAAAAATAGTTTTTAAAGCATCACAAAAGACTTTTTAAAACTACTTAAAACAGTTTTTTTAATTTTTTTTAAATTTTAAAACAATTTTTATAAAATACTCAAAACAGTTTTTAAAAATGTTAAACAATTTTTACAATATTTTTATAATACAGTTTTTAAAAAACTTTGTAAAACATTTTCTTATCCATTTTTTATAATAGTAAAAAGAGTTTTTAAAACATTAGAAAACAGTTTTTTTAAACTATTTCTAACATTTTTTAAAATTGTTTTTTAAAACAGTTTTATAATATATTCAAAACAGTTTTTAATAATGTAAAAAACAGTTTTTACTATAATTTTATAGTATGATTTTTAAAAAAATTTGTAAAACATTTTCTTAACAATTTTTTATAATAATAAAAAAAGTTTTAAAACATTACAAATTAGTTTTTGAATATTCATAATAGTTTTTTAATTATTTAAAACACTTTTTAAATTATTTTTTAAAATATTAACACTGTTTAAGAAGTTGACAAATTTGTTGGCAAATATTTTTCACTCAAATAGGTAAGCAAAGTTTGCCAACACATTATGCATAATTGATGTTGTACACTGACAAATAATGCACGACAAATTGTGCAACCAAACAGCCAAAATATTGATAAATTTTCGTATTTGCCAACTTTTTGGCATTTGCCATGGTAAATAATGCCAACAAACGAACCCTTAGTATTTTAAGATATTGGTTTGCATTTTTAAAGACTTAAAAAAATAGAAAAAAATGAAAAAAAGAACAAAACGGCGTAGTTTTGAAATAGGTGCATTAAAATGCCTTTTGCCCAAATGGCTCACAAATAGCGCTAAATAGCATAAATCGCACAAATAGGGTGGAAAAGCGTCAAAATCGAGTGCACATCATCAATCACACACACTATTTGGGCATCTTGCAAAATAATTGGGAAAATGTTGCGTTATTGCGCATAAAAGTCTAATCAGGCGCTAAGTCACGCGCAATTGCGTGCTTTTTATAACATTGAATAATCCAATATCCACCATCTCCCATAATATTAACAATAATAGTAAGGCGCATATAGGAAATAGTCCCTCGAATATTTTTTAATACACGTTTAGTCCAACTATTTTAATTTTGTTCCAAAAAGTCCCTCACCATATAAAAACATTAAAAAAAGAGATCTTGTGAGAATCGACGGAGCTCCGATAGTGTGGGGTGGGGCAGGGGAGGTAGGGTGGGAATGCCGCTAACGTGACCCTTTAAAAATATGAGAATTTTGGTTAAATGGGTGTTTGAGGGACTTTTTGTAACAAAATAAAAATGATTGGACTAAATGTGTACTAAAAATATTTGAAGGACTTTTTGGTAATTAATCCTAATATTAATGGAGATGGTGGGGATTGCATTATTCAATGTAGTTAGCTTAATGCTGCATTCTTGTCTTTATTTTTTTTCCCTAATGCAACGAATCGCTATTCAAACTTATAAAAGAGACCTTCAAATGACTATATATATATATATATGTAATAAGAGTCTCATGTACATACCAACGGTGCATACCAATTTTTTGAAATAGTAAAAAAAATATTTTTTTGCTGAATTTTTTATATGATATTTAAACATTTCAATACGCCCATATAAAAAAATCATCTCAATATAACGTTTTTTTCTATTTTAAGAAAATCGGTCAAACTTTCGCAGCTTTTAAAGCACTTTAAAAGCAGCAAAAGTTTGACCGATTTTTTTAAAATAGCAAAAAATATTATTTTGAGTTGATTTTTTTATATGGGTCTATTGAAATGTTTAGACATCATATAAAAAAACTAAACTCACAATTATTTATAAAATGGGAACGCGCCAGCGGTATGCACCGTTGGTATGTACCATTTGATATGTTCAAGAGTCGCTCTCTCCAAGATATCACCCAAGATATCTTGTGTATATATATACACACCCCAAGATATCACCCACATTATTAATTGAAACAAAATTGGTTGGCTTGAATAGAAATATTTGAATGTATGTCCCTAATATGAGTTGTCGAGTATGTAATATTACTAAGTGCAACATGTTGTTTGGCTCTTTTTATATATTATTATTGTTCATTTAATTCTAAAACTTAAGCTCCTTGCCACCACACGTCAATCTTCACCAAAAACCTATTCTCATAACTTAATAAGTCGTTGCTCACAGGATCGGTCATACCATCCCACATTAGAAAGTAACGAAACTCAAACAATATATGGAGGTGGAAGAGGTTGTGTGATATACTGTCCCGATAAATTAATTAAATTATATATGGATTTTATATTAGGAGGAACAAATAATAATTATGGAAATTTGTGGGTAACAAATTGGACCGTATAAAAAGAACTTTGGGATTTTGCATTTACATAAGGATTATATGAAATTAATTGTTAAAAGGTAGTTAAATTACATATACCTTTCTTAGGTTGGAAATGGTTGGGGCATAATATGCCGATCTTGAAGGACATCATAATAAAAGAAGGAGGGTTAAGTTCCTATCCCCTCAATTGTATTACTGCCTTCCGTTTTAATAAAAAGAAAAATATGTTGAGATAATTAACATATCACTCTAATGACATCTCAACTTTCAAACATCACTCATGCCCAATGATTTCCTCAACAAAGTCATTACTAACCATACAGGTAGCACATTTCGGTGCTATAATCAAACCTAACACTTCATCCCGAGTGCTATCTCCAAAAGCAATGATGAACACCATCCCGCCCTAAGTCTCCCAGGTGCACCACCTAGAATTGATTATCCTCTTTTCGAAGTTATCCTTCAAGGTTCATATCATTACACAAATCTACAAATAAAGTCGTAGCATTAACTCCATGGCACTACCACCAATCGACGTGATCTAATTGTACTACAATCATTAATGGTATGATGTCACTCACGTAAATCTCAGTACAAGAGTGATTCCTAATGCCTCACGGATGATGACTTCAAACTCAATTATTTCTCCAAGCATCGTACACATCTATTACAAGGAACCACCAGTCATACCATGACCTATGCTACACAACCTTGAGTTTATCACCATGAAATGGGAATCACTACATAAACCTCAATGCAACAACAAATCCCAAGGCTTCGAAGAGAGGTATTATCATCATTGTAATGCACGGTACACAATCTCATATTCACTATCATTAAGGAATGACTAACACTCGTAATAACATCTGCTAGCTAAATCTTAATATACACATCCAATGGATTATTAATACTGATTTTACACGCCAATCTAAATTACTAACCAAAGGTCACCAAACCACCTAGTTCTTATCTCTAAGGGAATTTAATGCAACTCATGTAAGTACCCAAAATTCCAACCCGTAGTTAAATTCACTAGACCACATCATTTGATTCAAACGAGTGTTCAACCATTATAACTGAATTGACATACTAAGCAGACCTCATACTATGTGCTAACCAATCAATTCGCACAACATATATATTTTGTAGGATACAGGACATCGAGCATTGCTTATAAACACCAAGACCCGTGCCTACGAACGCCGCAAGGTATCTTATCTCTCAATGTCAAACAATGATGATCAAGCTCTAAATTAATACCATCCAATTTTTTGGCAGGACACATGTCGTCGAGCATGGCCTACGAGGAGGACAACCCCAATGACGTGTTGAGTTGTTAGAACGGTGTGGAGTAGATTAGTTCTCTCTCCCCGTCGGTAAGATCTCGTTCGTGGGTTTTAAATCCTACGTCTTATTGGATCGAAGTCTTAGGTGGTTACTTCAATACCCGAGAGAGACGTGAGCTGTAAATTAATTTGAATTAACCTAACTTTGTTCTATCACTCATGGGACCATTGGATGATGTGCATTGTCAATTGGTGGAATGATCAATAACTTATATATGATGGTTTTTGGTATTTCGAAGGTTTCGTTTAAAGTAAAGAACCCATTTTCTTGGGTTATAAGAGGAAAAAATTATGTAGAGTTGTGGGAAGACCCATCAACCTCCAAATTCTCTTCCCTCTAAATTTAAAGCTCCAATGGGCTCCCTTGTAGCAAACCTTTATGAAACCGATCTTTACCACTCTTTTGCACCACCATACACCACCTAGCAACATCATTAAAGAAGATCGAACCACCCTTTAGTACCATGTAAGACCCTGGACATATATGTGGGAATGAAGGGGGTGATATATTTGGAGTTGGGTGGAGGTTTATAGAAGCCTTCTTGGAAGAAGCATGAGGATTTCGTAGAGAAGAGGAACAAGCTTTCATGGAGCTTACATGGGAGGGATTTTAGAGACCCCCTTGAGGCTACCTTTGGAGGTGGAGGGTCCTCCATCTTCTATATCATTTCCACCATTGTTAGAGCCCATTAAGGTGTATGAAACTAACTTGATATAAGTTTAATGTGTTGTATATTTTCAGCATGTTATTTTACATATATTAGGTTGAATATATATGTGTAAGATATTAGCTTGCATCCTACTGTTGATTATTAACTATCTTGGAACTTGTATGGAATGGGTATCAAAAGGATGATTCAAAATGGTCTTGAAACAGATTAATTTTTAGAAAATAATAGTAGACATTTTTATGGAATAAAAATGTTAGAAAACATTATTTTAGTGTCTTTTCTAGTAAAACTAAAAATTAGACATTTATTGAATAAAAATATTAAAAAATAATATTTTTGTGTGTTTTCTAGTAAATCTGAAAATATATATTTTTATGGAATAAAAATGCTAGAAAATATTATTGTCGAGTGTTTTCTAATAAAAAACTTAAAATGAACATTTTCATGGAATAAAAATTGAAGAAAAATACTATTTTAGTGTATTTTAGTAAAAAGAAATAATGAACATTTTTCTGGAATAAAAATGTGAGGAATTGATATTTTTGTGCATTTCTAGTAAAGAGGAAATAATGGGTAATGTAAACTTATTGAAATATTTTTGAAATAAATATTTTTAAGTTTCTTGCAAAATAGAGACTTTATTAAAATGGACATTTATCGAGTTTAAAGAAATTGATAAAATGTCTTAGTTGCTTGGAATGTATGAAAGATTTGGTTTTTCATAATGTGTGGTGTAAAAGTGAATAATGGCTAAATATCTAAATAGAAGTGAAGTGAGTGTTAAGATGAAAAAATTCATAAATAAAGCGTGTCTTTCAAATATTGAGAAAATGGGACTTTAATGTGTAAAAATGTGTGATTTTGTTTATTAATGATATTAAAGTAGCAAGTAAGAAAGTGGGGGTAATTGTGATGTTGAACAAGTGTTAAAATTGTTAAAAGGTGTTTATATTGTTAAGTTGGAAGCTTAATAATCATTTTTGGGAAAACAACACTATTTAAAGGACAAAATTGCAAGTTCTACCAACAAAGGAGTAAATTGGTAATTTACTTAAAGCGGAACATTTTTATGGAATAAAAATGTTAAAGAATATTTTTACACTAATGTATATGAAAATAAATTTAAGTCCCAAAAGCATGAATGATTTTAGTATAAATCACGTGTGTGTGGTTAAGGGACTTAAAAAGGAAAGAAACAGTTTTCCAAGTGTTAATGGGAAAACAGACGATTAAGTCCGGTTTTTGGCTTCGGCTAAATAAAAGTAAGGACGTGGAATAATGTGGATATTTATAAAATGTTAAAAAACATAAAAGAGAACTTGGGTGACACCGGGATAAGCAAGAAGCGCTCAGAGCCCTTAGGTGAAATCACTGGCCATAGCATATGGTGCGCATTGCCGTCAATGTGGAGCCCGTGTAAGTATGCGATAAAGGTACAATTTTGAGAAAGGATAAAAGGAATAAGGAACATGCCAAGAAATGGGTTGTGTGGTAAAACGTGTTAATACGATCTAACTTGCATGAATGAATAAATATTCCGATAAAAGGTTAAATGGGCAAGTAAATGCGTGAATCTATATATGTCCATAAGTTGAGGTAAAAAGGGTACAACAAAGTGGGCAATGGGTGGTTGCACAACTTTAGTTCTTAAACCTATAATTTACATAAGTATGCATTGAAAGGTTTTCAAATGATAAACAAGTATTTACTAACACGGTGAATGTGTACGTTGAAAGGGCATTTTTCAATGAAAATACTAAAGTATATTCTAAATGAATAAAATGATAAATTTCGGTAAAGGAATGGTTTTAATAAATTAAGTGCAAAGGTTTCAAGTGTTGAACCGGGTGCGTTAAACAAAGTGAGAATGCTAAGTATGGTTAAAGAAAACCGTAAATAAGATTAAGGTCAATTAATCTGGGAAAGTAAAGTTTTCGAAAATAAATTGATTAATACATTAAAAAATGTATTTTTCAAAGGTATACGTATGTAGACATATACATATTTTCACATGCACGTGATTGCAGCGTGTGAGTCTTCCTTTCTACCGTTAATTTCTATACTGCTTGTATAAATTCCACTGGGCATATGCTCACATCATAACTTTGTTACAATAGGTTGGGAGCCGTTTCATATGTTGAAAGGGTTATACAGGTAAGTACATTTATTTATGTTTAACGTTAGTAGCTTTGTTTACTTGGACCGCGGGGTGGTCCTCATGGGTCCCTCACGTAGTTCATATCGAAATTATAATTGCATGCTAACAACAAGTGAAATGTTAATTAAAATAAAACTGGACTAGCAACATTATTTAGGTCGTTTCATTTCACTTCACACCTAACGACTCGATTCGGATCGGGTTGACCATGGGTAACCCATAAATTTGTGTCGGAGCATTACAGGTTGGACAAATGTCAATTGTAAACATTAAAAATTCAAACTCTATCCTATATAAAGAACTTCACAATTTCATAAGAAACCCCATGGATGCATTAATTCAAGCCAAGTGTAAAGTAGATTGAAATTAATTGTCGTGATGAGGAATAAGTTACATAGGGTGACATACCGACGTGAACTGACAACTAAATATCTCCCTGCGATGCATGGGCAGGGTGCGGGAGAAGTACTTCCAATTGGGGTTAGATTTCGGGACAACCCCTACCCTCTCTTGTATTTTCTCTATGATCTAATTCTTCAACTTTAGTATATTTAAGAATATAATTATGACTCATTAAAAATGAACATGGTAATTATAGGATTTTAAACAATTTATTGGCAAAATAATTTTTTAGCAAGATCTCTATGATCTTATTTTTATTTATAATCCATTATAATATAGTTACACTAAATCCTATACATAGAATCTCACGTTCTAGAAATGATTATTTAGTTAAAACCTAAAAATTATATCAAAATTTCTCAAAACTTTATGAACTAAACAAAACACCAAAGACTTTATAAACTTATAAAATTGTAATAAAAAAGTCATAAATTTATCCACTGATGCTGTAATTATAAGGTGTTAGAAGGTATTGCTTTTTTAACTAAAACAGCTAGTTTTGAATTGTCAAATCACCATAAACACATGTAGTAAATTTTGAGTAGTCTTTCTATGTAAAATCTTAGACCACACATGTAGACTTTGGGTACACTTCTCTATGTCAGAATATAGTATACGTTTGATTATAAACTGCACACCTTTAATAAATAGCATGAATCAAAGACAATACCACACAAATAAATGAAACATCTCAATTTTTTTTGTTTAAAGATAAACAAAGTGGACTTGTTTAGTGCCTCATATCATATCATCATCATAATTCAAAATGCATCACCTCCACCATTGAACAACATACAACATCACATTAGAATGTCAAAGCAGACCCCTTTCAGGCCGAGATAAAAGCTAATTGAGAGGCAAAAATTATTTCAGAGAATCCACAAACACATATATCTAAAAGGTCCTCATCATAAGGTCACCTCAGTTGCCATTCCTCTTTCTTTGGCAGTTACTTCCTTGTTCTTTATTGGGTGTGGGATCTACAATATGTCTCATGGGATTGGGAAGAAAGAATGAAGATGTGATTTTGTGGACGAGGAAAAATATGACTGCTTAGTTTCAAAATTACTTGCTTTTGGTCTTATGTTCTTTTTTTTTATATCCACAATATGACAGTAAAAACAACTAATAACAAAAAAGGCTACAAAAGTTAAATCCTCAAATTGAAAATAAGAACATCAATATTAAAATTGACAGTGGGTACTCAATGTGCATAATTCATCACCGGATGGAAAAAATACACCAAATATAATCAATATTCTCCTGATGAATCTACATAGTTGGATCTAAAAAGAGATCAAACTTAGCACCACCAAACTAATATGTAAAACAACTTGTGGTCCTTTTATGATTGGAAGTATCTCTTATCTTCACCCACACACATGGTCAAAGATGACCACCGATTGGAATGTAGTAGGAAATTATTTTGCATACTCATAAACCCCATGTTGGAGATTTTCAATATCAAATTGAACTGAGTTCATTGATTCCATAAAGTCCTTCAATTTAGAACCCTTGGCATCGACTTTGATTTTTTAGGCCAGCTGTACATCAGCATCAAAGAACTCATCAACTTTAACGAAATCATCCTCAATAAATCCCCTACATAAGAGAGTCGGAGCTCCCATACGAATGCCACCAGGCACCATAACAGACACGTCACCAGGAACAATGTTCTTAATGGCTGCAATGTGCATTGATTCCATAACCTTTTCAACTCTGGATCCATCAATAACCACATGGACATGCTAGATGTAAACACATATTAAAGGTTTGTAAATCATTTTAGAATATTTTATAGATCTAACAAGTCGAAGACAACATATTACTAAATTTTTCTGCTAGAAGTGACATAACCTAATTCTTTATTTTCTTCTTACTTTGATTTTTTTTAATTTTGTATATGATTTATTTTGTTTTCATCCTTTTAATATCAATATGCATCGTATATAGGTGTGCACTGATAGATATTGCATATTTATCTCCATAGCTAATGTAACTTTTTTGTTTTGTTATATTAGGCTCCAGTCGTGCACGCTCCCCAAGATCTTTTACGCGACAAGGATTCACGAGGGAATCCATCCGTCTTCATTATAGTTCAACTAATCCAAATATCGACGACTCTCCCAATGATATCCCTTTTGATGTTAATAACTATGAGGGTATGATCTTGGTATTTGAAAACATATAAATAATTTTAGTTAAGTAGGGATATTAGTGTTTTCTAAGTATAGATTTAATTAGTATTATGTTGATTCATTTCATGCATGTTTTAGATCGAAGAGTAACACCTGTGCAATGATATGTGAGAGAGTCCAATCACCCTTTTTCATACCCTAGTCATTAAAATGTTGTCGATTTTGCAGACACTGTTTCATCGGGTGCTAATACAAATGAGGGTATGCTTGTTAACTTGGTAGCTTTACGCATTGGTTTTATTTTATATTTCTATCATAAATTTCTTTTTTGGGTTATTGCGGATGAAAGAGATATGTGTGCGTTCTCTTTTTGTACCGTGATTATGCTTTGATGACTTTAAACTTATGGGTTTATTTTTAATTTTGTCTTTAAAGTTGAATTGACCATTTTTTTTAATTACTTTCACTATTTGTTTTGAAATAGAATCTAGTCAGAGGAAACGAGTTAGGGGACCAACACGAGGGATTGGTTTTCAGAAGAAGCTAGAGAGGGGGTGAACATTCAAATCCTAATCTCAGAGGGTCATTTAGTAGGGTTCTCTTCTTGAAATTTAAAATTTGAGGCAGGTATTGTTATCCGAGAAAATGCACCATTCAATTCCAAGTATTGGAAGAAAGTTCCAGAGGAGAACAAAAATCATATGTGGATACTTGTGTGGGTAAGCTACCTATGCTCGTATATGGAACAGAGTCCGCATTAGAGTTATGAGTTATTTTGTTTTTAATTTCTTTTGAATAGGACAAGTTTCAATTGCCCAATGATGATTACATGAAGTCTATAGTAATGGCAAAACCCAATAATCAATTTCGTGACTTTCGCTTGAAAATGTATTTTGAACACTTCAAGCCACACAAATCTTTGGAACGGGCTCTTCAGCATCATCCTTCGGAATTAAGTGAGGCTAAATGGCATGATCTTTGTTTAGCACTTGTGGATGAGAATTTTCAGGTTATATGCGACTTCAATTTTTTTTTATTTATGCGAAGTGCTGATTTGGCAAGTTGTTTTTCTATAGTAAACACTATGCAGATTAGATTATGTAGTAAACACTACGAATTTTTTTACCTTGATATTAGTTTTCTCATACTTACTAGACCAACCAATGTTACTGGGGAGAGTACAGATAAGATCCAAAGCTCTACTTGAGTTTCGTTATACTAAGATCTTTAATTAGGGGTTTACATCTAGTTATCTATTTTTAAATTTATTTGGACATGAAATTTACAGAAAATAAGTGAAATAAACTCGGACAATCGATCAAAGCAGACGATTCTCCACTACAGTGGAAGCAAAGGATTTCGCCAAGTGGAGTTTAAGATGGTAAATATCTCTAAAAATCTTTTGTCTAAACCAATCATTTAAACATGTTTTAGCACTTTATTTTGTATCAAAACCTGTACAACGTGATAAGGAGACCGGAACTCCGGCATCCATGAGTAAGGTATGGCATACAACTCATTGGAGTAAAAAAAAAAGGGAATTTGGGGGACTACAACTGCAAGAAAGTTCTGTGTAAGATGTGTTTTAATAGTAGTTTGTTTATAACTTTTTACCTATATCGTATGATATAATTACAATGTCTTCACTGTTATTAATATGATGGTGTGCAAGAAATACTTAATTCACAATCAAAACTTGAGGACGATGTGGTGATGTATGATGTTGATGCATTTCAAGAAGTTCTAAGACATCGCTTGGGATATGTATGTGGTTGTGGGATTGGTCTTAAGACCACATCATCCGAAGTTACTGCTATTCAAAAGAAGAAAGACATTGAGAGAGATAGAAAAGTTGTTGAGGCGATGAAAGATGCTGACGAGGCAAGGAGGGACGCATATGAAGCAAGGAGAGAAGCTAATTAAGCAAGAAGGGAGAACCCAACAATGAAAGGACGAATGGATGAGCGTATTGGAAAACTTGAGGCATTAAGTAACCTTGTAACACGACAATATAACTCTTCATGGTAAGCACATAACTCCAAATATATTTGACACGCACGATTTTTTCTTTCTCTTGTTATCTGCTAACAATAATCCTAAAACAGAGAAGAAAAAATATTGTTTTTTTTGTGTGTGTGTTGGGGGGGGAGGGGGGTGTAATTGGAAAATGAATTTTATGTTAATGAATGCGATTTATGATATTTTTATTATTATTTTACAAGACTTGTAAGTGAAATTTATTAATATACTTTGATTAATCTTTCAAAATCTATTGTTGTTGTTTTTCAAAGTGATAATTCTAAACAAATTCTTTCTGTTTTTTTGCAGATTCAGTGGAAGATTTTGTAGAGGAGAGTAACACTAAAGAATAATGATGGATTAGACTTGTTTTATTTATTTCTTTGAATTCTACCCTATTTTTTGTAAATAATTTGTTTGAAATAGTGTTTAGCATAGGAACTTTTGAGACAAAGATTTGTTTTCCAAAGATTTCTATCTTTATGAGGTATATAAATGTCAATGACTTTATTAGAATTATGTATATGAGTTATTTTGAGTATTATATGAAATTGGATGACAATTAATAAAAACATGTGGCGAAATTAAGTTGTTACCAAAGCAACGTGTATATGTTTTGTGAAAAATATTGCATTAATTTATGGAGATTTTTTTGCAATAAAAAATGTCATTTAGTGGATAATTTAAATTGCTAAGAAAGGTGTTCCGTACAAATTTAAGATAAAATGTGGTAATATTTTTCCAGGAAAAGTCCCTTTGGGTGGCGAATCTTTGTTTTGCTACAAAAAATAGCCTTTTGGTGGCAAACTATCAACTATGGGTGGCAATTTAAAATTAAAAAAGTTGTTCCATACAAATTTGAGTTCAATTGTAGCGATTTTTTTTTCCACGAAAGTTTCCTTTTGGTGGTGATTTTTTATTTTGCTACAACAAATAGACTTTTGGTGGCAAACTATCAACTATTGGTAGCAATTTAATCTTTATTGGATGCAAATTTATTTGCCACCTAACGAGATGTTTTGGCGGGGAACTGATTTTGTCACTAAACAATCAAATTTTAGTGGCGATTTGAATAAATTGCAACAAAAACAATCCGCGACACATCTTTAGTGGCAATAGCAAGTCGAAATTATTTTTGTCACTAAAATATTTGGTGGCAAATTTTTAATAATTAGGTGTAAAAAATTATGCCACTAAAACCATTTTTCTTGTAGTAGCCAAAATAAAAAATTACCAAAATTATAATTACCTATTATGCAAAATCCTCCGCAGACATTTAAAAGTTAGGAACAATTGCAACATGTCTCTCTTTATGCCAACTCAGTAAGGTGCTGAGAAAAATGTATCGAATTATAGCCGGCGTAGTCTCTAACCTTTAAAAATATCTTTCATTCTTCTCTCCTCTCAGATGGTCCAGATACTGTGTGAGACCTGGTGCCACATTTTTAAGTCTCCCTCCCAACCCTTATAGGGGTACCAATCCTCTAATAATGCCATCATCATCTCAGGCATAACCCACCGTGCTCGGCTTAAAGAAAAAAGAACATTCCACAGACCACGCATCACCCTATAAGCCGAGTAAATGATTAGTCTTCTCCTTTGCTTCCTTGCACAACCAACGATGACTATTTGTTAACTTCCCTATCTTATACAAGCCCTTAATCATCAGAATGGAATGTCTTGTCTTGGTTCATAAATGAACATCACTTTGGGGTGGGGGTGGAGCCTTAGCCTTCCATATGTGTTTCCATCCACTACCTCTTAAGATGGAATAATAACCACTCATTGAGAAGATCCCTATCACTCCTGCTTTCCATTTTAAATCATCATCCCCTCGGTTGGACATGGATCTGAACCTAAACAATGAAAAAATGACTCAGCCTCCTTAAGATCCCAATCCCATAACCATCTCCTGAACATGGGATTTCACGTAATTCGATCATCAGTAACCATAATGTGATTCACAACCAAATCATATTTATTGCACCTTAAACTCAAGATTTCGGGAAACTTCTACTAAAGAGATCCGTTATTTTCCCATCTTTCAATCCAAAACCTTATCCTTTTTCCCATCCCTAATTGAAACTCTGTGCAACTATAGAAATCTCCCCACTCTTTTGATATGTTCTTACACAATCCTACCCCTTGAAAGAACCAACCCATTCTCTATACTCACCCGAGATATATACACCCCCTTAGCTCCCATTACTCTCCTTCATAACCTATTTTTCTCATGGGAAAACCTCCACAACCACTTATCTAATGACTCTTTATTAAAACACTCTAGGTTCTTACTCCCTCACCCCTTTCTTAATTTGTTACAAACCTCCTCCCACCTCAGTAGATAGTATTCAAATATATCCTTATTACCTCTTTACAAAAAGTCTCTCATAATCCTTTCCATCTTCTTTCAAACTTTATACAGTTACGAAAAGATAGACATTAAGTAAGTGAGTTCACTACACCATAATGACTATTTTTTTAACTAATATAAATTTTAATTTGTAAGTGTTTATAACACTTACAAAATCATCAACAGTTTTCGACACTTACAAAAAATTTTAATGTTCAAAACTATTGATATATTTATCATTTTACTATTTCTCAAACCTAAAAGTGTAATATTAGTGTAAACAAAATTTGAGCTCCTTAAGAGTGTAAACACAATTTTCCTTACCCCATCCTAGTTCTCCCTCCCAAAATTCCTTACCCCGTCTTAGAACTCCCTCCTGAAATTGCAAACCTTCAGAGTCCAAACCTTCCATTCTCTTTTTAAACCTCTATTTTGTTTTGTTTTGTTTTAAAGTCTCACTTGCAACCATAAAACCTTTCGAATCCCAACAAGAAACCCCGTGGCTTGCCTCCACAATCCATCACCAAAGTCAACCACCGTTGTCGACAAGTAAATTCCTCTCACTTCCTTTTCTTTCTACAATTGCGTGTGCGTGCTAAAGTCATGTAAATAATTAGTTATAATATTATATTGTTGTTAAAAGTAGGGATCTAAACTAAGTTTGATTTTGAATCTTATTTGAGGGGTGAATGTTTACATCTTTAGATTAGGAATTCAATGACATTTGATTATAATTGTTGTTGAATACAGATTGAGCAATGTTGTTGAAATTAGGGTTTATTTATGATATTTGGTCCAAACTTATAATTATTGTAGCATTGTTGTTGAATCCAAGCCAATCACTTTGTGTATGATAGTGTATTAAGGAATCTATTTGTTCATGGTATTTCTTTTAGATTTTTTTATCATTTCTGAAAGGGTTATTTCCTAGAGTTTTTGGTATTTGAAGTTCTTTATTAAACTAAAGAATATTAAACCTATTGAGGATAAGTATTAAAAATAATCTAAACATGTTGATTGTGTACAATACAATTTTGAGTTCTCATACAAATTAATAGAAAATATAAACATATTCAGGAAAAATAAAAGCTTTGGTTGGCTCTTAATTTCAAACCTATGGCTCAATCACAAACCTTATGGTTATATAATCTCAATTTTAAATCTAGGACTCACTAATTTATCTTTTCAATATGTGATATAACTCTATGATTTTTTTTCCCAATCAAATCCTGATGGTTATGTGTTTTTTTCAATATGCAGATATAACTCTTTGATTTTTTTTAACCCATAAGGTTGTAACTTAGTCTAAAATATTACTAAAGGTATTATTGCTGCATATAGGTTTGTTAATATTCTTTTTTTATTTATTTTTGTTAGATTTCTCGAGAGCATTGCTGATTCGTTAATATTAATTCTCAAAAGTGGTGTTGGTAGGGAACTAAATGTAATAGAGCAGGTCGAAGCTGTAATTTTGATGGGACATCTTCGTTAGGCTTTATTTTCATACTTTAGCGATGGATTAATTGAATTCTAAATGTGGGTTCTTTATCACTTTATTATAATTTAGTTTCAAAATATTTGAATGAAAGGAAATAAGCAAATGCATCAGTAAATGTGTGAAAGTTCATTTACTTTTAGGAAGAAATTATAATGTTTGGTGATACTATAGGTGTATGCTTGGAATCGTTAATATTGCATGTCTACTATTATATAGTATGGATAGGGTCATATCTTATCAATGGTTCCTTACTCCGTAGATTTGATGATAAGAAATAGTACACGTTATTGACAAAAGAGATTCATTTTTGTAGTTTCACTAGATTGCATTATTTACAATATTGTCCTTACCAAAAGAAATTCAAGAATGTTTAAGTGATTTTGTGTTGTTGGATATTTGATAAGATAAGATCATGTAGTGTGACCATTTGGATAACTACTTGGCATTTACTAATTATTTTCTTGGGCGTTTATAAATATTCCAATTCCTATATATGTATTTGTATGTTTACATATATCTTTATCGATTATTGTGCCCATGTAGTGACATTTGCTTGTAAATTGTTGTATTCGGGACCATATATGATGTTAGTCTTACTGTTTTCTGGTGCACGAGTAGTAGTAACTTTCTACATCCCCACAAGGATGCTATATAGGTCTAGATTGAATGAAAATACACATATACACACATAGGTATCCATATAATTTAAGGGAATAATCTAATACTCATTTAAGTGTTTTAACTTTAGGAGTCTTACTCAAATCCAATTATGCCTCTTGACACTCTAGCTGATAGAATTCCCGAGAATAAGTTTCCGTGTAACAACACTTATTAAATTAGACCTTAGTCCCTTCAATTGACTAAAAATCCAATTAAAACCCTAAACTTTCACTAAATTACTAAAATTCCCTTATAAGTGGAATTAGGATACTTTACAAATTCTTATACCAATTTGATTCCAACTTTCCTTAAAGTTTGACCTGAGGACATATATTTTATAGAAATTTCATAAAGAAATCCATTAGGTTTGTATAATTACATAAAAGTCACTAAAATTTGATAAAATAAATTAACAACCTTAAAACCTATATGAAAACTATCCAAGGGCCTAAAGTTGTTTACCCCACACACCCTGTAGACATGGCACCATCTGAATGGCTACCATAGGTTATGCCATGTGGGTAATCTATGGTACAATTTTTAGATCCAATAAAATAATAATAAAACTTGTGTAAATCAGACCCATCTCCATCTCCACCTCCAAAACCACCAATCAACTCCCCTCTTTGAACCATTTAAATACCACCTATTACCTGAGTAGAATTTCATCCCAGCTGAGAGCAAATTAAAAGTTCAAATTTGAGTCTTTAAATTTTTGTAATTTTATGCATGAATGATTGTTTCTTGAATGTGTTTATGTTTCTGCATATATGTAGAGTATAAATATGTGTATTGATGTAAAAGTTGACATTTATATGCACTCAAATCGCTTAAAAACCTGAAAACCCCATTAAAGTTTGAGCTTCAATAATGGATTCTGCTTCGTTGACTTTGAACCAATTTCAAAGTGATGTAAGTTGTACTTAGGTTCTAAAAAACCTGGGTTTACTATTTGATTGAACCTAAGATGGCTTGTTATACCTCAAATAAAGGGTTGAAGTTTTCGGCCCTCAAAATTTCAGAAAGCCAATTCGAAGGTTTTACTCGACTAAAATTACTCAAATTAAGTTCATTCTTCCATATTTTATATAGAATAAAACATTTATGATGACGAAATGGAAATCATAGCTTTCAATTAGTTCTATTTGGTCAAAATTTCACCATTTTACATAAATTCAATAGCTTAATTTATCCCACCAAAATTCTTAAAACCAATATGGTTAGATTCCTCTTCAAAAGTTAGGAAACTTTCATTAAGGAATCAACTTAAAAGGAATTCTAAAGCATTTTGAAATTAAAGTAAAATTTTTGAAGCCCCAAAGTCAAAATATTGAAAGGTTGAAGGTGAGTGACCTACATGCGTGCGAATGAAAGTCAAAATAGGCTCGTAATACATTTGACTGAGTGCGTGAGCGCATGTCTCCAATATTTTTTTTCCAACATTTTAATTTTTTTATTTTGGACAAACTGGTATATTACATCACCATGTTTGGATTCTAGTAAAGTGTTTTCTCAAGAAAACCAGTCTTTGATTTTAAAATTAAGTTTTATGTTTACACATAACCCCCGTCAACCTTTCCAAGTTTTTCAAAATCTCCCCAAAAATTTTCTATAATTACTTGAGCATCAATAGAGCTACTTTGTCTTCTATCATTAATTTCAAATGTTAATAGAATAAGGGAAATCATTTAATTTAAAATAGTTTTAAAAAATATACTTTATACCCTCTTAGTTAAATGTACGCTGGAATTTCTTTTGTAATAACAACCTATTACATCCGATAAGTATTATTTTGTACCTATATGACCTACTTACATTCTTTATGGTTTTAGACTACCCAGTCTACCCAGCAAATTAGCTGCACAAAACACTGGAATTTGTAAAACTCAAAGTAGGTGATTTTATTTTCAACATTAACAAATTTGAGCTTATGTCTTTTGAATACTGATTGCTATATCCATCTATGCTAATTTTGAACTCCTATTTCAAATACTAACTCCTTTGAGTAGTTCAGATTTATGTCGTTTATTGATTCTCTCGATATTTTCATTATTCCCGAAATCGATAAACCATTACACCTGAACCACTAAACCTCTTTGCCCTTAATTGCGGTACAACCCTGAAACCCATTATGAATAATTGTATTTAACCCTACAATTTATCACCTTTATCTGTGAAACCCTATAATTAGAATACCTTATATTTCAGGGATTAGACCCCGGTATGGTAATTTAAGTGTCCTATAGGACTCAGTTATTGAGTGCCTGGTTTTGTTTATCTGCTACATACATATGAGTGTCACTCTAGCTAAGCGTGCCAAGCTATATTTTTCTAATACCTGACAATTGGGATTGTCTGTTCAAGTGTATTTTATGCCTTGAGCGATATTTTAATGATATGTCTACGCTATTAAAGCCCTATAACTGATAGTTTATGGGTTATCGTGTTATAATTTGAACCATTATCATAGCAACATGATACTCAGTTATCGGGTTACCTTCACCATATTATCTATTTATATATCGTAGACTTCAGTATACCCTTGATAGTTCTGCGATATGTCATTTTGTTTCAATAGGTATAATCATAATATTTCCTTCCATTATTTTCTAACACCATATCATCTTCCATATCTTGTATAGAAATAAAAATTATTTACTTGGAATGTTTGATGAATTGTTTTTATTTCAGATGGATGACGAATTTGAGGAAGACAAATTACCGCCCGCACATTTGAACTTTTATTCTCTCCTACCCCCAAAAATATTCTTATCTAGGTATGTGTGGGAAGTTACAAACAAGGATGATAGTCCCCATTAGAATATCTACACTGCAACTTATCTGCTCTTATGAATCTCGGGATTTTTTAGGACGTTTTATATTATGTATGGCATGAATGAATCATATTATACTTTATTTTAATTTCCAGACTCCGATATGTAATAGTATGCTAGGCATCCCCATAAAAAGTCTTTTAATTTTGACTGCACTAAAAATATTGTTGTATTTGATTTTATTCTTATTCAACATTAAAACACAAAATTCGCAGATGCGACATCATGGTATCAGAGCGTAATCGGGTTTTATGCCTCTATGGGACCCAATACGAGGATCTTTTGCCAACAACTTATACTCTTATTATTTTCAAATATTTCGTTTATCATATTTACAGTAATGAATATCTGGGATGACATCTACCTTGATATTCGTGACTCGACGCATGAGCTCTTTGAGTGAGCTATCAAAGAAGTTGAATATGCCAAGATTTTACAACATATCAGAAGCATCGATCGTGAGTAGGCTATAGCCACACTATAAATCAAACAATTTTCTCATTGGTCATCTGATGGGAGAGGCTCAAGCCACCAAACAAAAAAAAGGTTTTTTGAAGGTCTCGAATTTTTATAATAAGTGATCCATATTGCATGGGACGTGGTACCACCCAATGAAGTTACCATAACCCATACCTTCTACCACCCTTTCTTATCCTAGTTCATATCTTTAATGGTGAGCATACCTACGTCTAGCTAAAGACTTTAAACGTAGCATTACCGGGATATAACCCATCATTTCTTATTTTCGAGTTCGAGTCTTACCATATTTGTATCAGTGTTCTATCCACCCCCAGTGCTTTATATATAATTCATAGACTTGTGCCTATTTTTGTTCTACCATTGTTCTTCAGGTTCACCATTTGATCAATCACGCGGTGCAAACTTCATTATCACTTGATTTCGGTATAGTATTTCCTTCCCTATGCTTTAAAAAGTTCAAAATGTGTTTTTAAACATCGAGGAAAATGTTCTCTTTTGTTTGGGGTGGGGTATGTTTAAAAATCGTACCTATTTTTGAAAGTTTTATCAGAAATAAGCCTTATTTTTCATTTTTATGCAATTTTCTTATTCTTAATGAGATTTATCTATCATCCCTATCCATCATCTAAATCTAGAATACTCTATGTTGAACATGAAGTCGATTGTCAAACTTAAAATCTTAAATATTACTTCATAAGGCATATTGCACCATGAATTCCTAGACTCAACACTATTTGTGCACTCATTACGTTATGACAGTCTAAAATTGAAAAGTGAAAATTTGCAAGAGAACCATAAAAATCAGTTGTATAAACTTAAAACCTAATAGATATGAGATTTTCATCGTTTTGGGAGTTTTTATGCAATCTCAGAGTCATAAGTTATCTCAACTTCCTTCGGATATGCCATTAAATGTAATTTTGTGATCTCATTATTCTTCATTTGTTGGCATAATCACTGAGAATGATATCACATTCGAGTTGTAATATATATGTGTCTTGGAATTTGTCCCGGACATTAAACCTTCTCCCAATTACCATTTCTCACCATCCATTTTCCAAATTACCACATACCAATACATATTCGTCACATCATCCATACATCATTTTCCCATTATCACCCTTGGTTTTGAGAAAAAGAGTGGTTTGAAATTGTATATGTAAAATGTCCTCATTCATTCTCTAAAGACAAATCACATCGAAAAAAAGCATCGTAAGAAAAATAAAAAAAATATATAGGTATAGAAAAAAATATGAAAAAGAAAAAAAATAGAATATCATGAGATCGAATTTTGTGAAATGAAGACATTAATTGCTCAAGTTAGTCCACTCTTCTCAAAAATCCAAAAATCATCATCCTTACTACCCATATCACTTTCCCTCATCCTTCACATTTTACCTAGTTTTACTTTTGGTGAAGTGTTCATGCGAATGAAAGTTCTACGTGGTGAATAATTCGACATTCTCAAAATAGTTATTTGTATTCCTTCCATGAGATCAAATTCATTTTAGTATCCGTTATTTCTTATATGTGTGTAAGACAATTGACCTTGTATATATTTACTCCTCTCTTTATACACAAGAAAGATACACTTACTCAAATGTCGAGAATTTATTTTAGAGAGATATATTCCGTGAGATTTGAAAGTTCAAGCATTGATTCTAAAAGGCAATTTACAAATTAGTTTTATGATATTTGAAAACTATTTTGAGTGATTCACATTACACGCGTTGAGTTATAGGAAGGGTTTTCCTTGGGTATTAAATAAAATATTTTCATATACTTTATACTTTATTGTTCATATTCCATAAATGATGGATTGTGTGAGATTTTTATGCCTAAGATGAGATGATTTGCCTTTTTAAATAAATCATTTTCAAAAATACAATAAAATATTTTAAACTTTGTGGGTATATTCACTGCAAAACCTCACGAGACAACACTCTTTCTCTAGGACAACCTAGAGGTTTAATGACTTGTTATACATGTTAAGTGCAATCTCTTGTACCCGCACAGGTGGCACACTTTTGGTTTCTCGTCTTTGTTTCTTCATTTTTTTCTTTCTTATCTTTATTTTTGCTCGAGAAATAGCAATGTTCTGTTTGGCGGTGGTGTGATAAGAACCTAAAAGTGGCATATGTATACCTTAAATATATGCATTTTACTTGCTAGCTCTCGATAAAATTGGCCTTGTATGGGTATTTACTTGTGGACTCAAACGTTTTGTTCAATCCAATTTGAGAAAAAACCCGTCGCATATGCACTTTCAAGGGAAATTTGATAAATTCAAATGACTTAATTTGAACTCGGACAAAACACGAAAATTGTAGACCTTTAATCAAGGGATACATGGGTTCAAACAACGAGTCAATCAGACTCCAAATGAAGAAGTTATAACCGTGCAAAACTTAAAACCAAAGAGAAATCAAAGTCAAGGCCCCGAGTTGTACCCGATGTCTAACCCCGTGACCCGTGCGCTATGAACATATTTTCGGCATCGAAAGCATGGTCACACATCTTTTTACAGTTTGTCATTTGGAGGTATGAAAAAGATATAAAGTTTTGGGTGTAATTTGTAAATAAAGAAAATCAGGAAAAAAACATGTAGTTATAAAACATTTTAAGAAATTATATAACTGAGCGAGACACGTGGCTCAATGGTATGCTTAGTTTTGCATGCCAAAAATGGCTGAGTTTCTGGGAGGGGAAAATGCCCTGTTTTTCCATACAGACCATGTCGCCACGTGGTGCCATCTGGGTCGGCTATATGGCAACCTTATATCCATTGGGTATAGTGTTGGCCATGCGCCTGACATGATCCATGCTCATGGCCCCCCTTCAGCAGATTCTAAAGTTTAATAATTCACACTTTAAACCCCATATTTTTATGTTTTTTTATAACTCTTCCTTTTTTGATCCTTTTCACTTCATTTTTTTAATTTTCTTTCTAAAAAGAAACCCTATTTTATAATATCCTCCATGACTCCTTGAACCATAGACAACCCTTTTAATAAACTATGCCATGCCCATAACCTTTTTTATTATTCTATAAATTAGAATATAATTTAGTAAAATTCTTAAAATGCCCCAAACCCTAAATCTGAACTATTTAAGCGGCATTTATTCTTCCTTCTTTGGGTATTGAATTTAAGAGAGTTCAATCTTAGTTAGAAAAAACTCTTTTAGTGTAGGTTAAATTAGTTTAGCTTGGATTAAATTCTACTTTTTTCTTTTGTAATGAAATAGTGTGAAATAAATTGTATTCCGAGAAATAAATCTTGAGTTTTTTAGATATGTTATGAGAGGTGATTATCATCATAATTTCTACATTTATGGGCGTTCTTTATGTCCTAATCTTGGAGGTTCAATGAGGATACAAGGAGATTTGATTTATATATTGTTCTCTTCATCTTTAATTCTTTCTTTTTTGCATTTCGTAAACTTTAATTTTCATATGTAAAAATGATTTACATGAATACCCTTTAATTTTGTTATGTTCCTTTGAAAATGAATATTGGACTTTTACTTTGCAAAATGGATTTCAAGCGAAACCATTTGGTTCTAATCATGCTTCGAGACAAGGTGGTGTATTTTTAATGAATCAAAAAATTTCCCTCCCATGAGAGATGGAGTGATCTTGTCATTAAGAAAGAACCCATAATTTTTATTACATCATTTTCTATAAAATCAAACTAAGATAGGCTTTTCTTAAGTTAAAATGATGTTTTAATAGTTTCTAACTCTAAACTAAATTGTAAAGTCTTAAAATAAATAGATGATCCTTAGTAGGTAGTTTATTAGAAAAGTTTTCTTCTGATTTTTTTGGGAGTTTTGTGAAAGTCTAAAATTAATTTTCTAAGAAAGATTCTATTTTAATTAAATTTACGACGAGAATCAATTTGCAATTTAAATAAATTTACGAATATTCTAAAATTAAAACTTACTTAATTAAAATAAATAATTAAACCGTAGAAGTGGATTATCCTCCCTTGTTAGTTCTTATACTTATTTAGTTCACTCATTTCTTATCTTTAGTTTTTTTTAATTATTTTAGTTTAAATATTAGTTCATCATTAGTGGTATAAACATCCCTTTAACATTTGTTTTAAAAACTCCATTACATAGCCACATAGTCTTCAAATTGCTGTTATCAACATTGAGGAGCATGGATTGACACCTTACTTGATAGTATACATATTTTAATGTATTTGTAGGTTCTGAAAAGAGATTTTTGATTAACTGTCTTTTACAACATCGACATATACCAAAAAGACATAATATCAATGTGCATATATTTATTTCATGTTGACCAAACTCAATAAAAACACTAAGACATTTGAATAAACATAACATTTGAGCAAACATCACATTTGATATGCACATAGAATATTCAATTTAGATGTTTGAACACACATCACATATAAATAAAAAATAGATTATTCAACTCAAACAATTGAACAAATTTCACATTAAAACAAAAATTAGTGGTTTAATCCTAATGGAGTAAACTGCTTCAATTTAGGATTAGTCTGAAATGATTACATTGGACCAATAAAACTAATATCACTAAGAACCTTCTGATCCAAACATTTATGCTAATGGTTAATAAAAAATCACCCTATGATCCAACTGAACTACCTATGTTTCATACAAACACTAAAACCCATCAAAATTGTAACGACAAGACAATATACCAGTTGTTGTGCAGAAATATGAGTCATACATTTATAATAATAAAATGTAAACATGTGTAAAGATATATGCGTAAGACAAAAAAATCATACACATTGAAGAAAATATGAGTAACCATGGTTTAAATTCAATACAGATAATATCTAGTCAACATGGTTTGAAAATTAGTCGATATCCCGTCGTATCTCTGATACCTCTCAAAATCTGTTATAAATCATCATTTGGTACTCCAAATACCGGACATCACTAATTTCGAAACATATAAACATAATTCACATTCATTACATGTCCCAAATAATAATATTTGCACTATATGTAGTTGGTCTTTGTAGACACAAATAAAGCCTAAAATTTTATATTGATGCCAAAAAAGTGACATACAAAAGTAAAATTATCACATCCAACCAAACTTAGAAAAGGAAAAAAAATAAATACTAAATTAAACAAAATACAAAAGAACTACATATCGTTTTTTTAATAATACCCAATAAGGGAAAACTTTATTAAAAAGGGGAAAACATATATAATAAAAAGTCTTTTCTCCTTTTGGTAGAATAAATCTTCCTATTAATATTGATTCACATTTCTTGATTCATAAACTTCTGTAGAGATTTTTATGCCTAGTATGTCTACCCTTATGAATGGTTGTGGTAGTGCTAGAGTTATATTTAGATTGGGTGTAGCAATGTCGAGGTTCGTTTTCACTCCATTAGCATAGTTTTTTGGAGAAGAATCGTTGATGTTGATGTTTTATACTTACGTTGGGTTAATTGGGGTTTTTGTGATGTGCATTAAAGGTTGGTTACAGATGTCAAATAAGATTGGATTGAAGAAGTCCATGTTAACAATAGAGAATGAACAGGTTGGGGGGAGAATTACCGAAAGATTCCATAGTAGCCACCAATCTCTAGGTCATTTCCTCCTTAATTTTCTCAAAGAACAACATAAAAAGACAACAAAATATAAAATTAAAAAAAGCGAAAGAATCATGGTATAAGAATGAACCTTTTTCAGTCTTCATTGCTGGAGCATGAACCGCTCATTACATAGTTGATATAAACAAAGTTTGTTGAAATGCATTGTTGTACCCTGTTGCACCCATGCATATTGATCCCAATGTTGGGAACATGCACCATATAAGAGACATGAAAGAATAAAACTAAATTAGAAAAAGTGAAAAACGTATGAATATAAAAGATATGAAAGAAAAGCATCGCACATATAATACATATAATACATGAAATCATTATATCTTAGATCAAAGTGCAATGGTTGAATCATACATAAAGAGGATCCCGTTGTAATTCAACCATCACAAATGCCTTAATCCTATGATATTTTCCATAATTTAAATGCAACTATTTGTCCATACCTAATGAAACCACTGCCAAAAAATATTCCACAAAAAATATACCATTAAAAGGGTAGTGAACCCTACACTAACCCTCACATCCACAACCTATGTCCCGACATTCTAGGTCCTCACTATCTGCTCGTAGACCTCTTTGTTCGTGAATATAACCATGGGTTTTTTCTATGAGAGAGGGTAAGATAGTAATCCCGACATGTCCTCTAATAATGGTGACATCAATATCAATGAGCTTTAGGTTCTTCTTCTGAGACACAAGCATGTTTTCCCTCAAAACATCGAGAATGCTAACAACTAAGAGTTTCATGGGGTCGTAAATTCCCTTCTGCCTCAACACATCTACTGCAGTCGACACGATCGAGTTAACTGAGATGATAATAATATGGATAAAAGCATCAAGACAATTATAAATAATAACACCTATCAAGTTCTTCATTACGCTTCCATCTATGTTGAAGAGGTCATCGCAGGTCATACATGGCTTCCTTGGAACACCGACATGTATGACAACTAGTAGTGGAAAATGGGCGTGTATGAACGGGTAAAAAATGGATACGGATAAATATGTTCAGGTCGGACAGAATAATTTGGGCATGTATGGTCAGGTTAACCCCGAGCCAGGTCAGGCCAAACCCGAGTCGGGTCGGGTTGACCAACTTTTTTCCTCGGGTGCGTGGGTGTGGGGTGTGGCGGCTCATAATAAATGATGTTAACTATTATAAACTTTTAAAAGTTTATAATTGTTCTTTGAAAATGTTGGACAGGTAGCTGGGACTAAAAGTTGTTACTAAAAAATGTTAGACCAAAAGCAAATAAATAATATCTAATGATCTTTTCATTAAAAAAAGACCCCAAAATAAAAATAAACTTCTCCTTCCTCATAGTTCAATTATTTCTACAACTAGAAATAATTGAAAAAATAAGATGGGTAACGATCCTTAGCATCAATACGAAACACACAATATAAATTTGACACACACACACACACACACACACACTCACTCACACACACACACAGACATATATATATATATATATATATATATATATATATTTTAAAATTTGACAGATATATTTTTACTTCTTGTGTATGTACTGATTTATACATATATATATGCATAGAATAGAAAAGAGAGTGGGTATATGGACCTGCGAAAGAGAAGGGGAGGATAAAAGAGGGGGTGAGTTTGGTGGGTAAAATTTGGTCCTTTAGAAGCTCTGATTGATGACAGAGCTCGTACAGTTATTGGACCCTTGTATCAACAAAAATCCATTTTAATTCAGTTATAAAAAACATAAAGAAAAAAAAAACATTACAATTCTAAGAGATTTGTAATAACCCGTTAGTAAATGGGTTAAACCGTTTGATAATGGGTTGAACGAAAAACACAGAGGCTCCATGGATTTGTTGAAAGCATTTACGATTAAAATATCTAGGTTAAAGAAGCATTAAAACATTCTAGAGTTTCAATAGAGGCTCTAGAGAGAGAGGGGGGGGGGGGCTGAATCGGTAAGATGGCTTACAAATGGGTTTTCTTCTTCTAACCGGCCATCGACCCGCAACCGATCCTCTAGTGACCCGTTATCATTGGGTTGGTTAAACCAATCTGACTTGTTGCTCATATAGAGTCACCGGAGCTCCTTTCAACATGGGCAGTAATGGGCAGTTTCCCCCTGTTCAAACCATATTACTGGCCCTAATGACAACTACATCGATGCCTTTCGAAGAATTATCCAATTCTGAATTTTCTGTGAAATCCAAAACTTAAGAAGGAGTGTTGTAGTGACTGAGATCAACATTGAATCCATTCACATTTGTTATATGTAGAACTTAATCGCAACAGTCTTTCACCCCAAACAGATGTTAAAATAGATTTAGGTACCAAAAAGGGAAGGAAAAAACAAATTTCCCTGTGTTAAGCCCCAAAAAATAGAAGCATGAAAATAAATCAACTGAGAAATAAGAAAAAAGGACATATTTTATCCACTTCCATCCAACATGGAGAGTTTGTAGCATAGTACAACATAGAGCACCTGCATGTATAAGCTAAAACTAACCAAAACAAATAATATAGCTCACTTAATAACACCGCCAAATTCCCAAAGATAATATGGATGTGCCACTGGAGTATAAACATTAAAGATTTAATATGTAAAATCAAGTATCAAGTATTATTATATTCGCATAATAAGCATACGAACGTCGACTTATCTTATTGCCGTTCAATCTAAGACATCACTGATAGCTTGTAGTGAACATCCCCCTTATGAAACCAACTGAAAGCAGCCTTTGGTACTTAAGTAGTTAAGGCCCACGATTCAGAGATGGATAGATAGAATCTTTGAGATACGAGTCTCTCAGTATACTTGCAGAAAGGAGACCCCGAAACATATGAGTGAACTTGCTGAATCACTACGCCCAAACATGTATGTTCGTAACGATCCAGTAATCACAAAGAGAGTGTGTATGGAAAAAAGTTCGTGGGAATCGGAATGAGTGTGAAAACTGTTAGAGAGCAGGCGAGAGAAGTCAAGATATTCGACCGGCCGGAACAAAGGAATGCTACTCCGCCCTATCTTCCGGAAGCAGTTCTCATCTAGGGACAGTCACCTACAATAATCAGTCTACCTACGCTACATTGTAGAGAGACATTCGACTCCACGTGTCCGCTGAACAATTCCGAAGTAGCAAGACGAGTGAATGAAGGTGCTGTAAGCGGTAGTGAATACTCGTTCCATGGAGACAAACCCCTCCGGCGGAAACATTCCCTCACTATAGACTGAACTCGCTGTGAACCTTTTCGATTATGAGTAGCGGCTCGTAAAGTAGCCCTCTTTCTTTACAAAAAAGTTGCAAACCAAAAACTATAGTGTTCATGACATATTTTATGTACACATGACAAGGTAATCTACATAAAGAACAATTATATCTAATGCAAACCTGACATAGCAGTAATATATTAAATTAACCATGTTAACCACATGACGTTAAACATTAGAGATATTAATGAGAAGTGATGAAATTAAAAGCTCACAAGTTAATTGAATATGCAAACAAACGCATGGTTTAAAATTCAAAGCTAGGTCTAGACAAGAATATGATCTAAACAATTTAAAGATATGATTGCAGATCCAGAACCAAAACCCCAACTAACCCTATCTCAAAACTCTCTACTTAGGAGATCGTGGCATATCCATTATCCATGAGGCTAGTGAGAAATAAAAGAGAGATCAGTTCGAAAGTGTGTAGCAAGTGAATAAATAAAGAGGGGGTACAAAACCTGTTAGAAGCCAAAAAAGGGTAAGTTGCAAGGTTTTGTAAAAAAAAATAGAAAATGAAATAACATAAAAAATTATAATGGGGACATTCTTTTCCATTAAATGAAAAGTACACCCCAAAATACCATGAATAAGGATAGAACAAATAAGGCTAATAATGTGAATGAAACTCAAACCAAACTGTAAGAAAATAATCTTAACACTAAAACAAATTGACATAAAAAAATCCAATCAACAAATAACACATACAACCAAAAAAATATGAAAACAAACCATATGCATGATTTCCTCTTTAATTTAGAATAAATATAAAAAAAGGCATTTAGTGTAACATAAGAACATGAAATTAAGTACCTTATATTGCAGTGTTAGAAATCCCGATGAACAAATAATAGTCTAATTTTCTTAATCCTAAAAAATAAGAACATACGGCTGCTATCACTATCATTCAAAAACTAAAAATTTGAAATGAAACCCCACAAATGTTTAATCATAAATTGAAACCTTAAGTGACATAGATTAGATAATTCCTAATTTAAGAAACTTATTAATGACCAACTAAAATTTTGTGCATTTTTTTAATGATGAGTAAGGTTCTAAAAATCGTTTTAAGTAATGGACAGAGTGCAAGAAAAAGATATCTCTTTATTCATACTAAATTATTTATAAAAATATATCATAGTAAATTAATTAAACAAATAATCATTTTGAACCCTAGTTCAATGAGCCCAGAGAAAAAAATATAAAGAGATAGAAGTAAATAATTAATTTAAACCTTAAATTAGGTATATGAAGACTAACATTAATTAATATCGTATGATATGAGAGTCTTGAAGCCGCTAGCTTATTCTTTCAAACTATTACGTTTCATACAAGTAACAATCATAGATTCATAAGTAAATGAAGCCATTAATAGTTATAAACAAATAAAAGTAAAAAAATGTATTGTGAAGGCATGCGAAGAAAAAAAAATATTTTCCTCTGTATTCAGAATGATATAAAAGCACTTATCTAGACAACTTACTATAAGAAATCTTAAACCAAAAGACATGAAAATCTAACCGTCCATCCATTTCTCACCATGTATTAATAAGTTTGTTCTACTATACTAATAATGATGTGGTGAACATAAAGGAAATACATATAGTAGAATTCAAAAGTATGCAGAACCTCAGTAAATCATCTACTAAAATTTTAACCGAGACAATAATAAAAATTACATGCTAGTAATATTAATTGAAAACGCTCACTACTTGACCCACCCGTAGTAAATATGCTTTCATACAAATAGGAGATAAACAATTCATTAACTGGAAAATCCACCTAATAAACTTTCAGAACAATTTTAAAGAAAAAGTAGTGGCCTTATTATCCACCCTTAATGATAAAACAATATAAAACGACCATGGAGATTCTAAGAGTCTAAAAAGAAAAGAAAAGCATTGAACATGCATTCTAAACTATAGCTCTTTGGAAATTTTACTGTAAGGACACAAATTTCCAATTGAGTCCATATGTAGTTTTGGCTCAATTCCGGACAAAAACATTTATTCATAGGATAGTATTTAATTGTAATATTCTCAAGCCTATGAAGTATGTGTTTAAGACGTAGCGGCAAAGAATTTAAAGCTTCATCAAAATGCCGGTTTGCGTGCCTCGTTTCTACGTCATCAACTAAGGTTCCATGCTCCCAAGGTATGAATGTAATTATATTTATATAGGAGCTTGGAACAAAATTTTATTTGGGTGTTAGGTTTAATAAAAAAACCATGTTTTACTTTCAGAATAATTTAACTGAAACTTTAAAATAAAGTACATAAAGTTTCTGGGCCAAAAATTGAATTTATCAAAAATTTCTGGAAGTCGTTCGAAGTCTCGTTCGAACGAGTTTTTCGTTCGAACCAAGTTTCGTTTGAACGAGTTTGCCAACGAACCTAAACTGGTCAGTCATTCGATATGTCGTTCGAACGAGTTTGGTCGTTCTAATGAGATATCTAACGAGTTTCTAACGAGTCCAGTCTGGTCGCTCGTTAGAAGTCTCGTTCGAACGAGAGTCAATTTCGTTCGAACGAGATGCCAGGCGGGAACAGTTTTGAGCAGTTTTTGGCAGTTTTCATCCCATTTCCCCACTTGTTTCTTAACTGATTTTTTAAGGCTTTATTAAGGACGGGAATCATTTTTGAAGGTGTATCTTTTTCATACCATACAAACTCTTAGAGAGTGTTTTGATATAAAATTTGTTTAAGGAAAAAGATCAAGTTTTGAGTGTTATTCTTTAATGAAAAATCCTACACACTCTAGTGTTTACACCCAATAGTTGTTTATCCAAGTTCTATATACATATCTTTACTTGGAGTTTTGGCACTGGTTTTCTCTACCGAATTGAAAAAGAGACGTTTAGGGTTTGCTTCTACATCCCATCACAAAGAAGAAGAAGTTTGTTGCGGTATTACTCACTTGGAGAAAGGCTCCAAGCTTGGGTGACGGTGACCATACAAAGTCCTATCGGTGGATTCCGAGATCGCGGTGGAGCTCCGTGGTTGTCCGCTAGGAAGAGGTTTCTACAAGAAGGAGCAACAAGGCTTGAGAGGGTTCGAGTCGAGGATGTAAGTCTTTTGTCTTGTAATTGTAATTCCATATCTAGTGGACTTGTGGCTAGGGTCGTCCGAGGTTTTTTCCCGTCTTGGGTTTTTCCTCGTACATAACGGCGTAGTGTGATATTGTTTATTTTATCTTGCACAATAATTTAGAATCCATGCTTTAAGTTTAATTCAAGATAAAATTTGGTTTAATTATCACACTCATTTAATTTGGGACTAAATTAAATTTTGAGTAAATTTGGTTTATTCAAGTCATTTGCTAAAATTGGTTTCGCCTAACTTTGGATAATTGAAAATTATGACTTAGGCAAAATTCTAGGACTTGGATTAACTTATTTTAATTTGTTTTGAAGAAATTAAAATTTGGTTTTGTTTAATTGTTGTTGAACCATCATCTTTCGACGCTTACGCATCATTTATTGAATTTATATACAAAAGGAAATTAACTTTGATTTTAATTGAGAAAATCATCATCCGGGAATTACTTACACTTTCAAATTGGTATCAGAGCCAAAAACGATAAATTATTTCGTTAAGATCTTTTAATTTTTTGGCTAAAATGGATGTTTCCCCATTTTCAAAATTTCCTATTTTCGATGGTTCAAACTACGCGTATTGGAAAGCGCGAATGAGATCGGCACTAAAATCTATCGACGAGAGAGTTTGGATGTCTGTTGTTACTGGGTACTCCCCACCAACTTACTTAGTTGAAAATGAACCTGTTATCAAACCCACCGATAGATGGACTGAAAATGAGTTTAAACTTGCTAACTTTAATTCCCGAGGTTTAAATGCCTTATTTAGCGCTGTCGCACCGGATGAATTCCGACGTATTATGACGTGTGAAATCGCTAAAGAAGCTTGGGATATTTTACAATTAACTCATGAAGGAACTAGTGTCGTTAAAGCTTCAAAACTCCAAAACCTCACCACTCAATTTGAAACTATCAAAATGGATGAAAAAGAAACTTTTGATAAATTTTATGCTAGACTTTCTGATATTGTTAATTCATCCTTTAACTTGGGAGAGAAAATACCTGACGACCGTGTTGTAAAGAAAATTTTGAGGTCCCTACCCGATAGATTTATTCCTAAAGTGACCGTTTTAAATTCTTTACCGACTTTAGCCTCTACGAAATTAGAAGAGCTTGTAGGTGATTTACAAACCTATGAACTAGATATGTTTCCCTCTAAAACTGAAAAGAAAATTGAAAAGGGTGTTGCTTTAAAAGCCCGAAAAGAGGTCAAACAAGTAGTAGAGAGCGAGAGTGATAGTGACTCGGAAGATATGGCTTTGTTTGCTCGCAAATTTAGAAAATTTCTTAAATTTAACAAAGATAAATTTAAAAATAATTTTAAGAAATTTGATACTTCTAAAGATGATAAAAGCGAGAAGATTTCTAAAGCCGAGAGGATCCCTAAACCTAGTAATGACAATTTAGATATGACGAGTCTAACAAGTGTTTTGGTTGTGAAGGTTATGGCCATCGAGCTTATGAGTGCCCCACTAAACTAAGGAAAGAGGGTAAACGACCCACTGCATATAATGCAACCCTTAGTGATAGTGATAAGGAAGAAAAGCCCAATTCCCCCACTAAGAAAAATTTTGTGGCTTTTATGGTTAGTCATGTGAGTGATAATGAGAACTCATCGTTTGATGACACGATAGCACATGCCACTTCCAAGGTCATTGTTCATGATTCCCTTGTTTTTAATGATAGTGAGAGTGGAGAAGAAAGAGAGAGTGAAAATGAAGAAGAGGTTGATGTGAGTGAACTTCAAAATGCTTTTCATGAATTATATAAAGAATCTATTAATTTGAAAAGAACTAATTTGAAGTTTGAAGCTTGTTAAAGAAAGAGTGTCAAGGTCGTTGATGATAGTGCCTTAATAGAAGACCTTAGGACACGTGAGAGGACTCTTCGTGTGAAGCTAGAATACGTAGAAGGCGAAAGAAATAGCCTTAGGAGTTTAATGGAATCCTTGAAAAAGGATCTTCTTGCTTTTGAAGAGCGTAATTTTTTACTAGAATCTAACATTTTAGAATTGGAAAATAAATTAAAAGATTCTAGTAATGTCAAATTTGATTTGGAATGTCGTTCAGAAAAACTTGATAAAATGTTAGGAATGATCCAAATTAAAAATGACACTTGTGGTTTAGGCTTCAATACTTGTAATGAATTTACTCATAATGCCCAAACCAATATTTTAGGAGAATCTACTAGGAATGCATTTAATGATCACTCCTTAGGCAAATCTTTTCGACATGTTCTTACTTGTACACTTTGTGGTCGAAAAGGTCATCTTAGGAAATATTTTTTTGATCTTAAACGAATTCCTAGAAAATCCCATAGTAAAGTAACCACGGTAGTTAAACCTCCTACACCCCAAGATAGTCATTCTTCATTAATTTGGGTTAGGAAATCCGACTTGGTTGCCTTACAAAATAGGGATTTTGATTCTCATTTACTTTCACATGCTTCCTCCCTTGCTAAATCTAATGGATGAATGTGTTAGTGTTTGCATACTTTAGCGTTTGTACTTCATGATATATTCATATGCTAAATGTATGCTTGTTTAGTCATTTTCTAGTCATTGCCTTATTTCATATCACATGCTAGAAATCATGACTTGTTTATCTTTTTGTATTATATTTTGTGTTTGAATTAATTAAAAATATAAAAAGATTTTTGTTTATCATTTGTGTTTTATTATTTCATTTAAGCTTAATGAAAAATACAAATCATTTGTGTTTAGTCGTTTGAGTATATCTATTTATTTTTGGTTAAAAATGTTAAAAACTCAAAAAGATTTTGTTTTGTGTGTATTTTTGTTTGACACACTTTATGTGGCATATATTTGTGTTTGAATCCCATCATTTACGCTCCCACGTGGCTAGAACTTTTGGTTTAGATTTTCAATCCTTAAAATGTTCTTTACCATGTTTTATATGGAGTAGTTGGATTTTGTATTGATTAAATGGATTCTATTTTCATATGCCTCTTTTCACACATGCACGATCTCTTTTGAAATTTTTATGTCACATGTTATATTTGAGCTTTTTGAGGTGTTCTCCTACCAATCTAGTCATCTACATATCTTTGACCTAGGAGGACTAGTGCATGTCAAAATCCGTTGCATGTGAGATTTGTGTGAAAATGAAAACATGATAAATCTAAATATGCACGGGGAAGGGATCCGAAAGGATGAATTAAATTATTTGCGATAGTAAGCCACCGTTGATTGGATCTAAAAGAAATACGTGATCCAAAGGCCTAAAAACAGACTTTTTGGCATTAAACAGAAAACAATTGCCAAGGCCTATGTTTGTTTGATATATTCATTCAAAAACAAAAGAATATATATGGTCATTGAGGGAGAATTGGATAGTATATCAAGGGTTTGCACAATGTCCGTTTATCCTAGTTGTCTTTAATGTCATGACTCTATTTGGTTTGTAGAATCATCATCATGCTAGGCTTGTATGCATTGTGTATGTTTGTTCATTGAGTTCAATCTTTATATTGTCACATGAGGTTATATTTAACTGTGATGAAGTTTGCATTCAAATGAGAACTCCGTGAACGTTTCTTAAGTGTTTGGGTATAAATTTAATTGTTGTCAGTACACACCCCTACACTTCCGTTTCCATATGACACATTTTTGCCATACGAGTGTGCAAACTTATTGTATTTTGTGTCATGTGTGTGTTTATATCTGTATATATATGCAAGTGTTCTATTGGTAAATCCCATAAAGACAAGAATAAACTCCCAACAAGTCTAATACAAATAAATGGAAAGTGAGAAACATGCTCGAATACTAATCATGAACTTCTACATTAAGAATGAAGAATAAGGCGTCTATCAAAACCCCGCAACATCCACATATGCTGCAGCAACGGATCCCTGGAATATAGTCAAGGCTGGCGTCCCTGTGGTTGGACACCTTAAAGGGTTTTTAAAAGTTTTTATAGCAAGGGTTAGTACCCAAAACATTTGAAAAACATTTAACAAATGATTAACTTGCAGTAATAAATAAATATGCATGCTCTTCATATTTTTAGTTAGTATCGCACTCTCTTGAGGACTTCCTTACCCTTCCTCTAATGTACACTACTAACGCTTTAATTAAATTACCTAGTTATTCATCTCATGACTAGATAATTAACAAAGTTCCTTTATACCCACCCTACTCTAACTGAGTATGTAGTGATTATGATTTTTAAGTTATAAGTAACATCAACTTAACTATATCATTTCCCTTTATATATTCATATAACTTCTACACTTGTTATACATGTGAAATAACTCACTTTTCATTAATAACCCGTATATAATTAATTATCTAATTATATACTTATAATCATATTTCAGCATTCACAATCATACTGTAATATATATAACAACTTGCATCCTCCCGAGCAAAATACTCCCGGAATGTAAATTCTATAAAGTGCTATCCCACTAGGTACAATCACATAGCCTAGATATCCCAAGTCAGAATTTTCACACCAACTTGATAAAAACAAATAATTGGAGGCGGTCATATTCCTTCCCTGAAAGTGAGATGTCCCTCACCCATATAACGGACGCTATGACCTCGGGAATATACTCACCCTACTCCTCAAGCTAGGGGATTCATCCACTTCGCGCAACCTCCCCCTATAGCACTATAGTATAAAATATCTAATCACTGATATTAATTGTGCACACCATATATATATACTATCGCCTCCGTATATATAAATATAAAAGTCCAGGGTATACCGTTCGCTAAATCCGTAACATAAGCCTATTAAAATTATTAAGAGTTTATGGTCCAACTCTAAATATTAATTAAATTTCTCCTTAATTAATGAAGTTATTTTTTTGTGTCGCCCCTACCATAAATTTGGACTTACTCTCGTAGCCCAAAATAAATTTACCCGAGTCAAAATTCCCGACTCTAATTTATTAGCCTCAAACCCTAATTAATTTATCTACAATTAATTAGATTTACTCTCATGTATTTAAATTCTCAATAATTAATTACATAAGATTTTTATATGATTTTCCCCTCTTATATAACTAACTGGCGAAACTGCCAAAATCTGGCGACCGTCGATCGATCAACCCCAGACCGTCGATCGATCGATCGAACAGGTCTTCGTCTTCTTCGCGAAGACAGGGCAGCCATGGACGGAATTTCTTAAACCTTAATCTCTGCTAACATGAATTTTAAGCCTTTTTAACACCAGTACATATTAGAAACCTTATTAGGATTCCCCAGAAAGTCCACAACAATCATCAATTCGTCCATAAACTACTGATTTATAATTTTGGGGAAAAATCCATCTTTTTCCTTAAACACATTTTTACTCCAAATTTCTTCATCAAATTCGTTCTAATTTATCTGGATATCATTCTAACAGATACACATCAATATTCCAATATCATATTTTACATAACTCCTCATAAATTCGGGCAAATCACATTCATGTTTTCTTTTGTATTATCAAAACCCCATGTTTATGCCATGAAACCCCAAAACGAATTTTAATTCATTACATCACGCAAATATGAATTGAAAGACATATTTAATGGTATTGCAAGTTATTCACTTGCCTTAGGTTTCGTAGTGTCTGAATTTGCGATGGATTCCAAAGTTGAAGATGACCTTGTTGGTTCTTTGAGATCCCCAAAATGGCTTTGGCTGCTGCTAGGGTTTCCTAACCCTTTAATTCCTTTTTCTAATTAAGCTCAGCCATGCCCTTATTTTTTTTATTAGTTTAATTATTCAATTCCCATTTTTCGACTAATGGGCCAAGCCCAAGTGACCAAAATGCCCCCGAGTGGACCCGACTATGTCTAAAAACGTCCCGTGACCCGTTTACTACCCCCGGGTACACTTTTTCGACTATCTCGGCCCATCCAGACTCAACTGTACACTCAGAATTTGCATCCGAATTAATATATAAAAATACTTATCCCCCACCCAATATAGTCTATATCGACTTTCGGATGTGATAAGTACATACCTCGTCATTAATACTCGAAATGATGAAATTACATTATTACTATTCACTTAGTAAATAAATTTTCCCTAAATATTAACCATTCAATCCCATATTAATATTTATATATTATTCTATCATAATTAATTCATTAAATTACAGCACACTAGTAATTTAGAATATCCGAATTAATTAAATTTTAAATGTACCAAAAATACGGGGTGTTACATACTCCCCCCCCTTATAAAGGAATTTCGTCCCCGAAATTAGATCGTACCTGCATTGAAAAGCTCTGGATATTGTTCCCGCATATCCTCCTCTCGCTCCCAGGTAGACTCGTCAACATTGTGATTACCCCACTATACTCTAACCAATGGAACAACCTTGGATCGTAATTTCCGCTCACTATGATCCAAAATTGCTACCGGCCTCTCCTCATACGAGATGTCTGGCTGTAAGTCGATCTCCTCGAGTGGAATGTGCCAAAAGGCTCTCTCGCTCCTTAGATATTTCTTCAGCGATGCCACATGGAATACATCGTGTATCCGCTGAAGATGTTCTGGTAACCCAAGCTTATACGCCACCGGTCCCACCCTCTCAATAATAGGGAAAGGTCCCACGTATCGCGGTGCTAACTTACCCTTCTTGCCGAACCTCATCACCCCTTTCATTGGGGATACCCGGACTAAAACCTAGTCCCCAACTTCTAGCTCCACATGTCTTCGAGAAGCATCAGCATAACTCTTTTGCCTGTCCTGAGCTATCCGAATTCTTCCTCGAATCAACCTTATCTTGGCAGATGTCTCCTGAACAATCTCCGGCCCCAAGAGTTTGTTGTCCCCCACCTCTAACCAACAAACGGGTGAACGACAAGGTCTCCCGTACAGTGCCTCAAACGGTGCCATGCCAATCGTGAATTGGTAAGAGTTGTTATACGCAAACTCTACCAAAGGGAGATATTTCTCCCATCCTCCCCCGAGGTCCAAAATGCACATTCTGAGCATGTCTTCCAGCATCTGGTTAACTCTCTCAGTATGTCCGTCAGTCTGTGGGTGATACGCTGTACTCAAGCGCTACTCCGTGCCCATTGCCTCCTGAAAGCCCTGCCAAAAGTGGGCGACAAAGATTTTGTCTCGATCGGATACAATATTTATAGGTACTCCATGCAGCTTAACAATCTCTGCTATGAATAGCTGTGCATAACGCATCGTCTCGAAGTCTGTGCGTACCGGCAAAAAGTGGGCCACCTTAGTCAACCGATCCACAATAACCCATATGGAGTCGTGACCCCTCTACGATACAGGTAACCCTGTGATGAAGTCCATGGAGATGCTCTCCCACATCCACACGGGAATTTCTAACGGCTGTAGCATCCCTGATGGTCTCTGGTGGTCAACTTTCACAAGCTGACATGTGGCACATTTCGAAACAAACTCCGCTATGTCCCGTTTCATCCCTGCCCACCAATACTGCCTCCTCATATCTTGGTACATTTTATCCCCACTGGGATGTACCACAAATTTCGAACCATGGGATTCTGTCATAACAGCGTGCCTCAAATCCTCATCCTCTGGCACCATTAACCTCCCATTAAATCGTAGGCCTCCTTCTGAGCTAATCGAGTAACCCTCTGCTCCCCCAGCTAACAACTGGCCCACCCTATCCCGGCAAATCTAATCCTCTGCCTGAGCCTTCACAACTCGCATAATGATCTCGGGTGTGATGGATAAAGCTGATATGCAAGGCTTAGCTACGTCATCCTCATATTGAAGCTCTCTCCACTTCGCTTTCCATACCTCTGATATCTCCCTAGTCGGCCTTCGGCTCAATGCGTCTGCTACCACATTGGCCTTACCAGGATGATACTGAATATCAAACTGGTAGTCCTTCATGAATTTTAGCCACCGCCTCTGCCTCATATTCAGATCCTTCTGTGTGAAGAGATACTGAAGTGACTTGTGATCCGTGAATAGGGTAAACTACTCTCCTAGAAGATAATGCCTCCATATCCTCAAAGCAAAAATGACTGCTGCCAACTCTAGGTCGTGAGTGGGGTAATTCCTCTCATGGGGCTTTAGCTTCCTGGAAGAATAAGCTATATCCCTTTCCTCCTTGCTAGAGCACACCCCCAAGACCCCGTAAGGATGCGTCTGTGTAAACCCAATACTCTAGCCCTCCCTTTGGCAATGCAAGCACGGGTGCAGATGTCAACTTGTCCTTTAGCTCGTCGAACGCTAATTGACAACTATCATCCCACTTGAAAGGTACCCCTTTTCGAGTCAGATTCGTCAAAGGTCCTGCAATTTTAGAGAATCCCTTAATGAATCGCCTGTAGTAACCGGCTAAACCCAGAAAACTGCGCACCTCGGTCGGTGTCGTGGGCTGTCCCCACTCCCTCACCGCCGACACCTTATTCGGATCCACTGCAATACCCTGATCTGACACGACGTGACCAGGGAACTGTACCTCCCGTAGCCAGAATCCACACTTCCCTAATTTGGCATAGAGCTGATGATCCCTCAGTGTCTGTAAAACCATGCGCAAATGCTCTGCGTGCCCCTCCTCGGTGCGCGAGTAGATTAGGATGTCATCAATGAACACGATGACAAACTGATCTAAGTACTCCCTGAAAACCCTGTTCATGAGTTCCATGAACACTGCTGGTGCATTGGTGAGCCTGAAGGGCATCACCCTGAACTCATATGATCTATACCGCGACAAGAAATCGGTCTTAGGAACATCCCCCTCTCGGATACGCAGTTGACGATACCCTGACCTCAAGTCGACCTTGGAGAAGTAAGACGCCCCTCTTAATTGGTCAAATAAATCATCAATCTGAGGCAACGGATATTTATTCCGTATCATCACCTTGTTCAGCTCTCTATAATCCACGCACAAGCGGAGTGAACCATCTCGCTTCTTCACAAACAACACCGGCGCACCCACGACGATGTACTCCGCCGAATAAAACCCTGACCCAGTAGTTGTTGAATCTGTTCCCTCAATTCCCGCATTTCTGAAGGGGCAATTCGGTAAGGTGCCCGAGCAATCGGCCTCGTCCCCGGTGCCAAATCGATAACAAATTTGATTTCTCTACTGGGTGGTAATCCTGGTATCTCCTGGAATACATCCTCAAAGTCCCTCACTATAGGAATAGAGTCTAAAGGAACTACCACCTCCTGTGAGGTTTCCTCCTCAATTTAGTATAAGTGAGTGCGCGACCCTCCCTCAGGAAGCGGCATTGCTATCAGGAACATCTCCTGTCCCGGAATGGAGAACACGATTGTCCTCTCATAACAATCCACCATAGCCCGGTAACCTGCCAACCAAATCCATGCCCGAGATGACATCATACCCCTCCATATCTAACACTAAGAGGTCTGTTGTTAAACTAAGCCTCCCAATCAAAATGTCTACTCCTCGACAAATCGAGTGAATCAAAGCCCCGCTGCCTACTGGTGACTCTACACTCATACAGAGGCTACCCGCTGTCTCTAATAACCCAGCCCGTTTAGCAAAATTAGATTTAATGAATGAATGTGATGCTCCCATGTCAAAAAGAATGCTACCCTCATGACCATGAATGAAAAACATACCCTCAACCGCTGGCGGCGCCTGCTGTGCTGGAGGATTGGGAACATCCCGAACATTGTACACACATCCGTAGTGCATATGCCCCTGCTGCTGTGGGGCGGGTGGGGCTGGTGCTGTTGGCGGCATCTGACCCTGTTGCCCCTGCTGGGTACCCTGCTGCTGGCCTCTGCCCCTCTGCGGGCACTCCCTCTTGAAGTGTCCTGGCTGGCCACAGGCGAAACAACGTTTTTGGTCGTCACCCTGCCGTTGGCCCTGCTGGCCCTGACGTTGCTGGCCCGGTTGGCCTCCCCCGTTGTTCCCTTAGCCCTGACGGCCCTGAGGAATCTGATGTTGCTGATTAGGGCCTGGTTGCCCCTGCCTGAACCCCTGTCCTCCCGGTCGGAACCCACCAGGCTTAAACTTCTTAGCCTGATTCCCTTGCTGAATGATAACCTGCTGCTGTGTGCCACTTGTCTCACTACTAGTAACCGCCTTGCCCTGCTGGCTCGGCTCACCTGCCTTCTTGTTCCCTTTAGCATGGAAACGATGATCCTGGCAATGTATAAGTGCGGCATTAACGACATCTGTATAAGTCACTAACGCCGGATTTCCAATCAAATGCTGCCTGATTCTCCAGGCTAGGCCATCCATGAACTTTGACTTCTTCCTCTCCTCATCGCTCACCTCATTTGGCACAAAGTTTGCCAAACGGGTGAACTCCTCCTCATATTCTGCTACTGACCTGTCACCCTGTACCAACTCGCTGAATTTCTTTCTCATCTCAGACTCTTCTGCTGGAGGGAAGTACTTGCGATCAAACCGCACCCAGAATTCAGAAATCGGCATCAAATCCCGCTCCTCAGCGGTGGTTACGGACTCCCACCACTGTAAGGCTGCCCCTGACAGACGAAAGGTAGCCAGCATCTGTTTCTACACCTCTGTACCCTCTAACATGCGCAGATGGCGCTAAATGTTCTTCTTCCAGTCACAAGCCTCGACCACATTGGTGCTACCTCGAAACTCAGGTGGGTGACCCTTCTGAAAGGTCTCCCTCACTCGCTGCCAAGATGGTGGCCCCACTGGAGCCTGAACTGCTGGAGCCAATGGAGGCGGTGCCTGGGGCTGTGGAAAATGAGCTGCCATAGCTCGCATCGCTGTCTCGACTGCTTGGGCCACTATCACTGCCACCTGAGTGGTAGAAATCAACTCGGGTGGGGGCGGTGGTGGCCCCTCCCTCACCTCATCTCTAGCCTCAGCCCTCTCCGCTCTCTGTCTCTTTGGTGGTATCTGAAATAGATTGAATTGTATAAGTACACAATTTATACAAAAACTAATAGCAGGAATACGATATATCATAAGCGGAAAATATAATCAACAGTCCTAATAATAGGGCTCTATAACAACCAAACGTTACGCTGACACGTAGAAAGCCGCACAGATCCTAAGGACACTAGAACCTGATGCTCTGATACCATCTGTGACACCCCGCCTAATTAAATCCCGGGTGATCAGTCATAAATCAAGTTAGAACAGGATTCTCATTTGGTCCATTCTTAGCATCACTGTCGTCATATTATATTACTAACCACCTAAGTGAGAAAAATTGACTGGTGCCATTTATATATCTTTCATTATTTAAACAAAAAACCCATGCGGAATATAAAACTATATAACAAACACAGATAACTGAATTAATCATTCACAAGTAAAAATATAATTGACCGAATAAACCAACGGTCCAAGTAATAAATCCCATAAAGACAAGAATAAACTCCCAACAAGTCTAATACAAATAAATGGAAAGTGAGAAACATGCTCGAATACTAATCATGAACTTCTACATTAAGAATGAAGAATAAGGCGTCTATCAAAACCCCGCAACATCCACATATGCTGCAGCAACGGATCCCTGGAATATAGTCAAGGCTGGCGTCCCTGTGGTTGGACACCTAAAAGGGTTTTTAAAAGTTTTTATAGCAAGGGTTAGTACCCAAAACATTTGAAAAACATTTAACAAATGATTAACTTGCAGTAATAAATAAATATGCATGCTCTTCATATTTTTAGTTAGTATCGCACTCTCTTGAGGACTTCCTTACCCTTCCTCTAATGTACACTACTAACGATTTAATTATATTACCTAGTTATTCATCTCATGACTAGATAATTAACAAAGTTCCTTTATACCCACCCTACTCTAACTGAGTATGTAGTGATTATGATTTTTAAGTTATTAGTAACATCAACTTAACTATATCATTTCCCTTTATATATTCATATAACTTCTACACTTGTTATACATGTGAAATAACTCACTTTTCATTAATAACCCGTATATAGTTAATTATCTAATTATATACTTATAATCATATTTCAGCATTCACAATCATACTGTAATATATATAACAACTTGCATCCTCCCGAGCAAAATACTCTCGGAATGTAAATTCTATAAAGTGCTATCCCACTAGGTACAATCACATAGCCTAGATATCCCAAGTCAGAATTTTCACACCAACTTGATAAAAACAAATAATTGGAGGCGGTCATATTCCTTCCCTGAAAGTGAGATGTCCCTCACCCATATAACGGACGCTATGACCTCGGGAATATACTCACCCTACTCCTCAAGCTAGGGGATTCATCCACTTCGCGCAACCTCCCCCTATAGCACTATAGTATAAAATATCTAATCACTGATATTAATTGTGCACACCATATATATATACTATCGCCTCCGTATATATAAATATAAAAGTCCCGGCTATACCGTTCGCTAAATCCGTAACATAAGCCTATTAAAATTATTAAGAGTTTATGGTCCAACTCTAAATATTAATTAAATTTCTCCTTAATTAATTAAGTTATTTTTTTGTGTCTCCCCTACCATAAATTTGGACTTACTCTCGTAGCCCAAAATAAATTTACCCGAGTCAAAATTCCCGACTCTAATTTATTAGCCTCAAACCCTAATTAATTTATCTACAATTAATTAGATTTACTCTCATGTATTTAAATTCTCAATAATTAATTACATAAGATTTTTATATGATTTTCCCCTCTTATATAACTAACTGGCGAAACTGCCAAAATCTGGCGACCGTCGATCGATCGACCCCAGACCGTCGATCGATCGATCGAACAGGTCTTCGTCTTCTTCGCGAAGACAGGGCAGCCATGGATGGAATTTCTTAAACCCTAATCTCTGCTAACATGAATTTTAAGCCTTTTTAACACCAGTACATATTAGAAATCTTATTAGGATTCCCCAGAAAGTCCACAACAATCATCAATTCGTCCATAAACTACTGATTTATAATTTTGGGGAAAAATCCATCTTTTTCCTTAAACACATTTTTACTCCAAATTTCTTCATCAAATTCGTTCTAATTTATCTGGATATCATTCTAACAGATACACATCAATATTCCAATATCATATTTTACATAACTCCTCATTAATTCGGGCAAATCACATTCATGTTTTCTTTTGTATTATCAAAACCCCATGTTTATGCCATGAAAACCCAAAACGAATTTTAATTCATTACATCACGCAAATATGAATTGAAAGACAGATTTAATGCTATTGCAAGTTATTCACTTGCCTTAGGTTTCATAGTGTCTGAATTAGCAATGGATTCTAAGGTTGAAGATGACCTTGTTGGTTCTTTGAGATCCCCAAAATGGCTTTGGCTGCTGCTAGGGTTTCCTAACCCTTTAATTCCTTTTTCTAATTAAGCTCAGCCATGCCCTTATTTCTTTTTATTAGTTTAATTATTCAATTCCCGTTTTTCGACTAATGGGCCAAGCCCAAGTGACCAAAATGCCCCCGAGTGGGCCCGACTATGTCTAAAAACGTCCCGTGACCCGTTTACTACCCCCGGGTACACTTTTCCGATTATCTCGGCCCATCCGGACTCAACTGTACACTCAGAATTTGCATCCGAATTAATTTATAAAAATACTTATCCCCCACCCAATATAGTCTATACCGACTTCCGGATGTGATAAGTACATACCTCGTTATTAATACTCGAAACGACGAAATTACATTATTACTATTCACTTAGTAAATAAATTTTCCCTAAATATTAACCATTCAAGCCCAGATTAATATTTATATATTATTCTATCATAATTAATTCATTAAATTACAACACACTAGTAATTTAGAATATCCGAATTAATTAAATTTTAAATGTACCAAAAATACGGGGTGTTACAGTGAGCTTGACGGCCCTTTAGGATTTTTGTTTGGTTTTTGTCCCGGAATAGCTAAAGGGGGAGATTTGTAAGGACACAAATTTCCAATTGAGTCCATATGTAGTTTTGGCTCAATTCCGGACAAAAACATTTATTCATAGGATAGTATTTAATTGTAATATTCTCAAGCCTATGAAGTATGTGTTGAAGACGTAGCGGCAAAGAATTTAAAGCTTCATCAAAATGCCGGTTTGTGTGCCTCGTTTCTACGTCATCAACTAAGGTTCCATGCTCCCAAGGTATGAATGTAATTATATTTATATAGGAGCTTGGAACAAAATTTTATTTGGGTGTTAGGTTTAATAAAAAACCATGTTTTACTTTCAGAATAATTTAACTGAAACTTTAAAATAAAGTACATAAAGTTTCTGGGCCAAAAATTGAATTAACAAAAATTTCTGGAAGTCGTTCGAACCAGGTTTCGTTCGAACGAGTTTGCCAACGAACCTAAACTGGTCAGTCGTTCGATATGTCGTTCGAACGAGTTTGGTCGTTCTAACGAGATATTTAACGAGTTTCTAACGAGCCCAGTCTGGTCGCTCGTTAGAAGTCTCGTTCGGACAAGAGTCAAGTTCGTTCGAACGAGATGCCAGGCGGGAACAGTTTTGAGTAGTTTTTGGCAGTTTTCACCCCATTTCCCCACTTGTTTCTTAACTGATTTTTTAAGGCTTTATTAAGGACGGGAATCATTTTTGAAGGTGTATCTTTTTCATACCATACAAACTCCTAGAGAGTGTTTTGATATAAAATTTGTTTAAGGAAAAAGATCAAGTTTTGAGTGTTATTCTTTAATGAAAAATCCTACACACTCTAGTGTTTACACCCAATAGTTGTTTATCCAAGTTCTATATACATATCTTTACTTGGAGTTTTGGCACTGGTTTTCTCTACCGAATTGAAAAAGAGACGTTTCGGGTTTGCTTCTACATCCCATCACAAAGAAGAAGTTTGTTGCGGTATTACTCACTTGGAGAAAGGCACCAAGCTTGGGTGACGGTGACCATACAAAGTCCTATCGGTGGATTCCGAGATCGCGGTGGAGCTCCGTGGTTGTCCGCTAGGAAGAGGTTTCTACAAGAAGGAGCAACAAGGCTTGAGAGGGTTCGAGTCGAGGATGTAAGTCTTTTGTCTTGTAATTGTAATTCCATATCTAGTGGACTTGTGGCTAGGGCCGTCCGAGGTTTTTTCCCGTCTTGGGTTTTTCCTCGTACATCGCGGCGTAGTGTGATATTGTTTATTTTATCTTGCACAATAATTTAGAATCCATGCTTTAAGTTTAATTCAAGATAAAATTTGGTTTAATTATCACACTCATTTAATTTGGGACTAAATTAAATTTTGAGTAAATTTGGTTTATTCAAGTCATTTGCTAAAATTGGTTTCGCCTAACTTTGGATAATTGAAAATTATGACTTAGGCAAATTCTAGGACTTGGATTAACTTATTTTAATTTGTTTTGAAGAAATTAAAATTTGGTTTTGTTTAATTATTGTTGAACCATCATCTTTCAACGCTTCCGCATCATTTATTGAATTTATATACAAAAGGAAATTAACTTTGATTTTAATTGAGAAAATCATCATCCGGGAATTACTTACGCTTTCATTTACCAAATATAAATTATAGCTCTTTGACAACAAATAATTATAATGAAATATTTGCGAGCACAACCAATCAACAAATAAAATTCAATATTCTAGGTAACCTGATGTCCATGTTAGGATACATAAACCCTTACAACTCCGTATTGGTACTTTTAGAATACTCCAATGTCAAAATAACCTGAATCGGGAAAATATTACAAAATGTTGAAAATTCCCCAAATAAATAGTTTAGTAGCAAACAATCGTATTGGGTTTACAAACTCTAGTTCTTACAGTAAAGAAGAGAGATAAATATAGAAGTTAAGGTTTTCAAATTATAATTCCAAGAGAGTAGCACCTTTATTGTCAATCCATGGTTGAGGAAGGGTGAGATCATAAGGTAGAGCAGATAAAAGAGTGGTCACAGAGGTGCGTTAGTAATTGTGTAGATGGAGAGTTCAAATTAAAGTGAAGAAGTAATTGAGCGGGATAATTGAAAAATGAGATGCGATCGTGTGGGTTATTTGACACATAAATTCCACCCATCAATGAGACATGAATTAGAGTTGTGCCATAACATTTTAACCATTAGATGTAGTATTACTGCCCATATCCTCACCCTTAACTATCTTATATGTTTTTGGAATAGTAAAAACACCATTGTCCCTTATTATATAGATGTATATGTTACTTTTTTTTGTCTTCCAAATTTTAAGCATAAATTTGTTCATTTCGCTTTTCATTTTACATGCAAATTTTATGAATGAAATTTCCTTATTTTTCGGAAGACTAATGTTTTGATCTATTCGTTTAATTATCTTTTATTTAGATATTTATTGTTGGAGTAGGAACGAAGTGTGAGATCAAAACATACAAATTTATTAGCTAATGTGGCATATTTACTTATACAGTCATAACTATTAGCTAATGTGCACCCTTGTATAAAACCCCGTATTTCTGTGCATGCATTATTTAATTAATTCGGGAAATTTTAAGTTACTTGTGTGACGTAATTTAATTGAATTAATTATGGTAATATTTATTTAAATATTAATCGGAGAGTGAATGGTTAATATGCAGGGAAATTTAATTACTAAGTGAATAGTAATAATTTATTTACGTCATAATGTGTATTAGTGACGTGGCATTTATTTATCTCGACCGGGAGTCGGTATAGACTAATTTGGGTGTGAGATAAGAATTTTTATAAATTAATTCGGATATTGATTTTGAGTGCACGGTTGAGTTCGAATGGGCCGAGATAGTCGAAAAAGTATACCCGGGGGTAATAAATGGGTCACGGGGCGTTTTTAGGCATAATCGGGCCCACACGGGGATATTTGGGTCACTTAGGCTTGTCCCATTAGGCTAAAACGGGATTAGTGTTTTAAGACCTAAATCTAAGAGTGGGGAATAGTAGAGAAACATAAACCTAAATCTAAGAATTTGGGGAGAAAGTGAGAGGAAGCAGTTAGAGCCAAATTGGACTGTTTTGGAGAGAAGGCAAGGAACCTATTGGAAGTTTATCATCAACCTTGCGAATCACACACTCGGATCAGACCCTAAGAACCCATAAATCAAGTGGTTATCTTGCTGTGATGTTAATTGATGTTATTCAATTCATATTTTTGTGATGTGGAAATCATAAATTCATTTTGGGTACAAATGGGTACAAAATGGGTTTTTTGTAAAAAGAACACTTAAATAAGATTTAATGTGGGAATTAATTATGTGACAGGGTTGTGTGATGGTATTTGATTTACATGAGAAAAACCCACTAGCAATTATGGACGAATTTGGGGTAATTAGATGAAATTGGAACCTAACGAGTAAAAACCCGAGAATTGCCTCAAATCAGAAAAGTAGAGATTTGTGAGATTAAATTTATGTTTGAGGTTCTATGAGAGGCCCTGATCATGTTTCTATATAGTTATGATGTTGACTATGCTTGGGTTATACCAAAGGAAAGGTTAGGAATTGGAGAATTTCGTTAATGGAGGAAATATCAAGGCGGAGAAGACGACCACCTGTTCGATCGATCGATCGACGGTTGGGGTCGATCGATTGACCCTTAAGGTTTTTTGGCAGTTTGGTGTAACAACCCAGACTTTTGAGCGACTATTTTATATTATTTTGCCTGATGGGATAATTTTATAAAATAGGGGAAAGTTGGAGTGAATATTATTTCCCGTGATATTAAGGGATAATATTTACTATGTTTTGTCTATTTACCATTATGAGAAGGTAGATAGAATTATATTGTGGTTTATTGCGTCGTTATATGTAAAACGACGGTTATGACTCATATATAAATTGGAGCATAATTAATGAAATAAAATAAATTTGGAACACAAAAATAGTTCACGTTATTTCAATTGCCAAAATAGGGGGTACGGTTGTTTTTAGAATAGTCGAAATAGTCAAAATAAGTGCCAAGTTGTATTTTTTGAGTTTCAGGTACTTTTGACGGGTTATGACTCAATTATGTGGCTACGAGTCATTTTAATGGTCTATCAACATTTAAAAGAGGGGAATTTATGTTATATACCCGGTTAAGTCTCCCATCCCTTTTGTTTTCTCATTTATGTCAGAAGCCAAGAGAGAGAGAGAGAGAGAGAAGAGAGAGAGTTGGGAGAAATGGGAGAAAAAGAGAGAAAATGGAGATTTGGAGCTGGAATTCGTTGCTACCGGAAGATAATTCGAGACTAAAACCTCGAGTCAAGTTTCTTACTTGCTAGATATTGATTTAATGTGATAATTTGCATGCATAGTTAGTTTTTGGGAGATTGAAACCATTTTTGGGATTTGTAGGTTTTTAGTGATTAAACCTTTAATCTTGTATTTTTATTTGATTTGAGTTGAGAAAATTTTCTAGATGATGTGTAGGGATGTTTGGGTAGAAATTTGTTGTTGTTGATGTTGATGAAAATGGAGGATTTGAGATTTTGGGGTTTTAAAGTTCATACAACCCGTAGCCCAAATTGGGCAAATTCGTAGGGCCGAATCGATTCGGCTCCCAGGCGAATCGATTCAGATAGGGGAAGGATACAGGTCTGGGAAAATCAAATCGATTCGGGTTGGGGCCGAATCAATTCGCAACCAGGGGCGAATCGATTCGGCCCTAGGGCGAATCGATTCGGATGCCCTGTTTTTGTGAGATTTTTCTATTTTTGTTTTGGTTCCTTTTCGTTTAGGTTCGAGGGTTAGGACCCTTCCTTTGGGAAGTAATGAGAGTTCCTAAGGGGTTTTGTTGGGTAGACAAATGTCCTAGATTAACATGGGGTTATTTGGGCTTACCCTAAGGATTAGTGTTAAGAGGTTAATATCCGAACGATATAGGAGGTTAACCTAGAACAAACAGAAGATAAAATGAATAATGTTGGGACTTTTGGGAGTCTATTATTAAGGGAGACCCATTTTGATGATTTATGGTTTTGTGTTGGACTCTTGGAGACTAGAGTGAGTCTATTGGCACTTTGGGTCTTAGGTCATTAATAAAATATGACTTTAAGAATAAGAAATGCATATTGTAAGAATTGGTATCTCATCATTAAAAATAAATGATTTGAGAATGAAAAATATGAATGTTTTAAAATGGAAAAAGTAATGATTTTCATAAATGGTAATTTATGTGAACACACCTCTCTAAATCGCTATCATAAGGGAGGTTGTGCGCATGAGGTGAAGCCCCCTGACTAATGAATGCAGGGTGGATATAGTCCTAGGCCATATGAGCGATTATTATATGTTTTTCTGTGATGGTGAGCTAATTTTGGGTGTGGTTATGACTCTCCCACTGGCATATGGCCGCTTCCCGACGTTTCGGTAGGTTACCAGGTTGTCTTGATGATAGGCCCTGGAAGATGATAGCCATTAGGGGCGCATCCAGTGGGGAAACCCGGAGGGACGATCTTAGAATCATTATATGTATGTGAATATAACTATTCTCAATAACGTGGGACGTTATTGATGTTAAAGCATTTTTTGATAAGAAAATGGCTTTACTTACATTTCCCGGATGGAAGAAGGGAAATGGGGGAAGTTAAATACATTTTTCGGAGGGAAGAAGGAAAATGGGGAGATATGAAATGGAAGAAAATCATTTTTATTTTAATAAAACATGGATTAAATATATATTTTTCCTGGATGGAAGAAAGGAAATAAAAAGTTATGAGATATGAAATTAAATGGTTAAATGTATTGTAAAATGAATTCTCATTCCGGGAGATATATCCTGAAGTGTAACATGATACGTATACAATGATGAGTATGAAAGATAAGACGAGTATGTTATGCGTATTTAATTAGATGAGTATATATACATATCCGTCATGTGCTGAGGGTCTAATGGATCTCGACGATCGACCTTGCCTAGCAGTAGTGTATCGGGGGGGTCCTTGTTTGGATTTCGCTTCGCGAGACACCCCATGCATGAACATGGCATAGTGTTGAGACTGGGGAGAAATTTATCCCTTAGTAATCGGGTTAACTAAAGTGTTTCTTAAGGGGCGATAGTGGTGATTTTAGATTGAGAGGTGAGAACCTTTATTGTTTAATTTATGAGAGAAGTAAATTTTTATGATGGTAATTAGGTTTACATAACTATCATGGATTTTAGTCACATGGTAATCATATCAAACCGGTCCCTGACCCGTCTATATTTCTTTATTTTGAATGCAACTCTTTGTCCGTTCAGGTGCTCTACCGCAAGGACACCCGTATTGACCTTTCCATTCCAGTTGTCATGGAGCTATAGCATATTGCGGATGTTGTAGGATATTTGATTTAGACGCTTCTATCCTCTGTACTCTAGTTACATTCAGTTTATTACTCGGTCGTGTTGCCCATGCCTTGTATTCGTTTAATATAATGTGATATTTAAATTGTAATCCTCGGTGTAACTATTGTATTGGTCTGTTAACCGATAGCTTATTCGGTTATTATTCATTATATTGTCATTCTTTTATTCGTTGATTTTTGGTATCCACCATTTTTGCAAATTGGATTGCCAAGTGTTTTTCTTTTACTTACAAAAGTTTAAATTTAACAGTTCGTTTTCTAAAATGATTGGTGGTTATCTCGTACTATTATTTTAATCGACAGTGATGCTGAGAACGGACCATCTATGATTCCTATGATTATTATAGTATTGGGCTGGCCACCTATTATTTTAGTAGGCGGGTTGTCACAGATGGTATCGGAGCATTAGGTTCTAGAATCCTTAGGAATCTGTGCGGATGTATTTTAGCTTTCAGCGCTACTTTTGAATATATATAGAGCCTTAAGATTAATATCGTTGATTTCTCTTGTGAGATTTCGTTCTCCTGCTATGATATGAGAACCCCAAAAATCTTTTACATGTTCGTGTGAGACTCGAAAGTCGACAGATGAAGGGCGTCAAGGAAGGCCGTTATGAAGGCATTGTGTGACGGGATTTGTAAGAACTATATGCTATGGTCGGGGATGAGGACCGCTTTGGAGGTCGCTCCCTTTTGTATCATTTTCTTATTTTGCTACTGTGACTACTAAGATTGGGATTCCAAGCGACGCTACGATTGAGGTTAAAAAATCTTTGATAAGGACCACATATTGAAGTGAAGTCAGATGGAGGAAGTGAAACCTCATTCGGTGGAAGTATAAGGCCTAGGAGTTAATTTTGAAATGGCGGGAATGGTAGTCGCCATAAAATGGTGGAGTAGGAAGTTTTGCTCATAGAGAAACCTGTTAGATATTTTAACAACGAGTTTCTCTAGGATATCAGGAGTGATGAGAAAGTAGATTCTTAAGTATTCACGCGAGGTTCGATCAGAGGCCGATAGTGAATAAAGGGTGTTACGGTTAAGGAAACCGTGCACCAAAATAAGGTAGGTGAAAGGAAGAAAGATCCTTTTATGGTAATGATAGGCTCATAAATAAGTGTTGCTAACACTTATAGAGAAGTAGTGTTCATGAGACCCCATTAGTGGACATCCACCCAGGGAAGACTTATTATCATAAGTCCAGGAAGGCTAGTGGAATGTTCTCTTTTGTTGAGGAACTTAAGGGAACTACGTGGGTAATCTCCAGGTAGCTATAGATGGAGAAACAGTTCAGACGTGGAAGGTAGAACCACGCATTTTGATCTTATCGTTTAGAGAACAAGGGCAAGAATAGGATGCCTAGCTGGGGCATATATGGAAGTAGTTTGGTTCATATAAGACTAGAATATTGTGTATGGGAACCATTGGTAGTGGCCAAGGTGATTGGCAAGGATGTTGGTGGGAATTCCACCTTAGTTGAGGGTGGTGTATTCCTTATGATAAGATGGTGTAGTATTGTATTAAACCTAGATTCAGGTGTGTATATTGAGCTTGTGGTGGTAACGATGTTATTATATAGAGTATCTATATGACTTCCATGATAGGGAGGTTCTATGTTTTCTTTCTTCACTCGATATAAGGCGAGTGATGATATTCTAGAAGTATATGTGTGGTATGTGCTAATCGTATTATATGTATTATAACAGTGGAGATATTTTGGTTTGGTTGGGGGTGATAGCAAGCGAATAAATCGTGAGGCTATCCTATTTCTAGTTCTAGAGAAGAACTAGTTGTTCTATAATATCTCTCCTGGATATAGGTTGAGACTTTATAAAGATGGTTTACGATTTGTAGGTAGTTTTAATTACTTGTTTTGTTGTTTTATTTGATTACTTGTTTGCTTTGTTTGTGTATGATGTTGCCTTATCTCCATGAACAACAAATTTAAGTAGTAATGCATAGGAGGGGTTCCTTGATAGGATTTTGCTTTTACGAGACGCTCCACGCGTGAACCTTAATGACGTTGGAAGTGGAGAGATGCTGTATTTTTTCTTTATTTCTTTCTTTTCTTTTTTTTCGTTGGTAGAGTGCTGGGTTGGAAGGTTTAGCCGAGAATCACGCGATTGATTGATTAAGGGGCTAATATAAAGTTAAAGTGCGAGATATGAGCACTGTAATAGTCCTTCCCTCTGATCGATGTGGGAGAGACTAAGGTAAGAAAGTCGGATTGAGACTTATGGTTATGCCTTAATGAGAAGGCCATTTAAAAAGATATATGTATGTATATTGGGATAAAGTATTTTTGGCATCTTACAGAAAGTAAATGCCAGATTAATTAAATTTTCAATTATTTGTAATGGTAAAACTTATAAGTAGTAGTGCATTAGTAGGGCTACGAGTTAGGATTTTAGCGGTCCCGATTATGTGTCTTAAACCATTATTTCTTGAAGACCGACGATGCGAGGTAGTAGTTTAACGGGAGGACTCCTTATTTGGATTTCTCTTTGGCGAGATGTCCCATGCATGAAACTGAGCGAATTTCGGAAGTTGAGAAAGGTCTTGGGCACTAGGGATATATTTAGTATTATATGGGTACGACTTAGATTGGATATATATCGACTTTAGGATTATTAGGACCTAAGGCCCTTAGGGCATGTAACCTTGTTTTAGGAAGGCGTTAGGAAGTTGACCACAATAGGTTTGTAGGTTAACTCTAAGTAGGATCAGGTACCTAGAAACAGGAAGAAGTATGGAATCTCGAGTGATTCGAAATGTTAGGCCAATAGGAGACGAGGACTCTCTTAGAAAGGATGTTATGTCGGTAACCTAGCTTTCGGGGAATCAAAAAGGAGGAGTTGACTTTCGATTTAAAGTTCGTAAAGGACTATCAATCGGATATTTCGCTAAAGATATGCGAATGGGGTTGCGGTAGTGCCAAGTAGGAAAACCTATCGGAGAGATTAGTGGAGACATGGAAAGCCAAGTGGAGTGAGCTTAACCGAGAGAATGCTATATCAAGAGCATTCCTGTCCGTGATTTATCTTTTCACTTACTCGTGTGAAAAGGGTAGTGTGGAGCTAGGAAGGGTATGTTCGTGGACATTCTTAATGAATTTTTGATATTGCAACGGTTACGATCCTAGTTGAGAAAACTATTGATCTTTTGACCAAGACTAGATTTCGTGTCAAAGCTTTGGTGAAGTTTTCAGAAAGAAATGGGAACCAAATTGAAGTTCAGTATAACCTACCACCCGTAAGTGGTTGAAGGTTTGGCGAAAGTCAGCCTAATGCCGAAAGGCATACCTCGAATGGGCGTGTTGACTTAAAGGAAGGATAGGAGAAGTAGCTTGTATGGATAGAAATTTTCGTACAATAGTTCAGATCGTTTTTTATAATTATGGTGTCGTGTGTGTGGCCTCGTGTAGCGGGTTGAGTAATTCGCATACTCGTTGGATGGAACCAACGGACAATATATTCCTTGGACTTGGAGTGATCTAGGAATTTTTCTTTAATGATTGGGCTCCTTGATCTTCATGCTTTGAAGGGCTACGCCAACGCGAATAGAAGTTAAGTAGTGTTGGGGTTACGCGATGCAGTGTGGTGTAGTTATTACCTGGGAAGGGTATAACTTGATTCGGGAAGAAAGGCAATTTGTGCCGAGATACGTAGGTATCATCTTCCGTTGTAGAAGGGTGAGATCGATAGTTCGTGAGGAATGATTTAGTGCTATGTTAGAGCACAAAGAATGTGGACTAAGATCGAAAGTGATGACCTTAGTCTAAGACCAATGGGGACGTCATTATAGTGAGGAGTTCGCTATGGATGATAGAACGATAGTTTAGAATAGTATACCCTTTATATGATTATAGGGTACGTCTGAATTTTGAGGGAAAAATTCCCTTCTAGGGGGGGGGGAGTATGTAACAACCCAGACTTTTGAGCGACTATTTTATGTTATTTTGCCTGATGGGCTAATTTTATAAAATAGGGGAAAGTTGGAGTGAATATTATTTCCCGCGATATTAAGGGATAATATTTACTATGTTTTGCCTATTTACCATTATGAGAAGGTAGATAGCATTGTATTGTGGTTTATTGCGTCGTTATATGTAAAACGATGGTTATGACTCATATATAAATTGGAGCATAATTAATGAAATAAAATAAATTTGGAACACAAAAATAGTTCACATTATTTTGAATGCCAAAATAGGGGGTACGGTTGTTTTTAGAATAGTCGAGATAGTCAAAATAAGTGCCAAGTTGTATTTTTTGAGTTTCAGGTACTTTTGACGGGTTATGACTCAATTATGTGGCTACGAGTCAATTTAATGGTGTATCAACATTTAAAAGAGGGGAATTTATGTTTTATACCCGGTTAAGTCTCCCATCCCTTTTGTTTTCTCATTTATGTCAGAAGCTAAGAGAGAGAGAGAGAGAGAAGAGAGAGTTGGGAGAAATGGGAGAAAAAGAGAGAAAATGGAGATTTGGAGCTGGAATCCGTTGCTACCGGAAGAGAATTCGAGACTACAACCTCGAGGCAAGTTTCTTACTTGCTATATATTGATTTAATGTGATAATTTTCATGCATAGTTAGTTTTTGGGAGATTGAAACCATTTTTAGGATTTGTAGGTTTTTAGTGATTAAACCTTTAATCTTGTATTTTTATTTGATTTGAGTTGAGAAAATTTGCTAGATGATATGTAGGGATGTTTGGGTAGAAATTTGTTGTTGTTGATTAAACCTACCGCCTCCCGACGTTTCGGTGATTAAACCTACCGCTTCCCGACGTTTCGGTAGGTTCCCAGGTTGCCTTGATGATAGGCCCTGGAAGATGATAGCCATTTAGGGGTGCGTCCAGTGGGGAAACCCGGAGGGACGGTCTTAGAATCATTATATGTATGTGAATATAACTCTTCTCAATAATGTGGGACGTTATTGATGTTAAAGCCTTTTATGATAATAAAATGGCTTTACTTACATTTCCCGGATGGAAGAAGGGAAATAGGGTAAGTTAAATACATTTTTCGGAGGGAAGAAGGAAAATGGGGAGATATGAAATGGAAGAAAATCATTTTTATTTTAATAAAACTTTCTTTAAATATATATTTTTCCTGTATGGAAGAAAAGAATTAAAAAGTTATGAGAAATGAAATCAAATGGGTAAATGTATTGTAAAATGAATTCTCATTCCGAGAGATATATCCGGAAGTGTAACATGATATGTATACAATGATGAGTATGAAAGATAAGACAAGTGTGTTATGCGTATTTAATTATATGAGTATATATACATATCAGTCATGTGCTGAGGGTCTAATGGATCTCGACGATCGACCTTGCCTAGGAGTAGTGTATCGGGGGGGTTCCTTATTTGGATTTCTCTTCGCGAGACATCCCACGCACGAACATGGCATAGTGTTGATACTAGGGTGAAATTTAGCCCTTAGTAATGGGGTTAACTAAAGTGTTTCTTAAGGGGAGATAGTGGTGCTTTTAGATTGAGAGGTGAGAACCTTTATTGTTTAATTTGTGATAGAAGTAAATTTTTATGATGGTAATTAGGTTTACATAACTGTCATGCATTTTAGTCACATGGTAATCATATCAAATCGGGCCCTGACCCGTCTATATTTCTTCGTTTTGCATGCAGCTCTTTGTCCGTTCAGGTGCTCTACCGCAAGGACACCCGTATTGACCTTTCCATTCCAGTTGTCATGGAGCTATAGCATATTGCGGATGTTATAGGATATTTGATTTAGACGCTTCTATCCTTTGTACTCTTGTTACATTCAGTTTATTATTCGGTCGTGTTGCCCATGCCTTGTATTCATTTTATATTATGTGATACTTAAATTGTAATACTGGGTGTAACTATTGTATTGGTCTATTAACCGACAACTTATTCGGTTGTTATTCATTATATTGTCATTCTTTTATTCGTTGATTTTTGGTATCCACCGTTTTCGCAAATTGGATTGTCAAGTGTTTTTCTTTTACTTACAAAATTTTAAATTTGACAGTCCGTTTTCTAAAATGATTTGTGGTTATCTCGTACTATTATTTTAATCGACAGTGATGCTGAGAATGGACAATCTATGATTCCTGTGATTATTAGAGTATTGTGCTGGCCACCTATTATTTTAGTAGGCAGGTTGTCACATTTGGCTTAGGGATTTAAATGGGTAAATATTTTTGTTGCAAATTTCCCCTAGCATAATTAAGAGAGAAAAATTAATTATGAGATTAGATTCTTAACAATTATAAAGGGATATAATTGGGAGTGGTGGGGGAATTAAGGGCGACACATTGTGAATGAATTTTGGGAAATAAATTCTAAGAAATAAAATAACGGACTGGGTGAATAAGTTCAGGTATAGTAGTAGGGCAACACTACTCCTTGAAATTAATTATAGGGGAAAACTAATTAATTTGGAGTCAGGGATTTGACTCCGGTGATATTTAATTTCGGGCCACATGAGCGAGTCCAGGTATATTGGTTGAGTGATACCAAGATGTTAAATTGATTACTGAGAGGAGTAGATTAATTTGGAGTGGGACTATTGACTCAGAAAATATTAAAATATGAAACAAGTGAGCGAGTTCGGGTATATTGGTTGAGTGACACCAAGGTAATAAATTAATTAATTTAGAGTCGGGCCATAGACTCGGGAAAGCAATGAATTAATTAATGGGTAAATTAATTTAATTAGAATCGGACCATAGACTCGAAGAAAATATAGGCTAGTGCTACGAATTTTTAGGCACGGTAATGCCGGGAACTAATTATTATATGTATATATTGTGTGTGTTATTGAATATCAGTGACTAGATATTTATTTAATTTATATACTCTAGTGCTATCAAGGGAGGTTACGCGATGTGGGTGAATCCCCTGGCTTGAGGAGCAGGGAGAGTATATCCCCAGGTCATAGCGTCCCTTATATGGGCGAGGGGCTTATCTCACTTTCAGGGAAGGAATATGGCCGCCTCCATTATGTTTATATTTGGCCAAGTTTGTGAGCAATTCTAACTTGGGGTAACTAGGTCATGTGAGTACATCTAGTGGGATAACACTTTATAGAATACATCCGCTGAGTTATTACTCGGGAGGATTGGTTATATTTATATTCAACATATGTGTGAATGTTGTAATATGGTTCTACGTATATAATGGGATAGATAGTTATATACGGGTCATTAAATACATATAGTGAATTGTAAATAATTATATATGGGGTATATTCATATTCAACATACGTGTGATTGTTGCAAGATAACTTTACGTATATAATGGGGTAAATAATTATATACGGGTAATTCAAATACATGGAGAAAATTGTATTATTTATATAACTAGTGAATGTTATATGGCATTCAAGGAAATATGATTAACTAAGTTAAGGTGGTAAATAACTTATAAATCATACATTTAAAATACTCGGGATTGAGTAGGGCAATTGACAAGATTTATATCAAGTATCTAGTTTCAGGGTAGAGGACTAGGTGGGATATAAAGAAGGCTTTAGGTGTGCACATTAGTTGAGGGGTTAGTCTGTCCTCAAGGGAGTGCGACACTAACTAAAATATGAAGCGCATTCATGCATATTTTATTACTGCAAGTTAATCATTTGCTAAATGTTTTCAAAATATTTTGGGTTCTAACCCTTTTTATAAAATATTTTCAAAACCCTTTAGGTGTCCAGCCACAGGAATGCCAGGCTTGATTCATTCCAAGGATTCGCTGCTGCGGCATATGTGGATGTTGCAGGATTTGGATAGGTGTCTCTATTCCTTATATTCCTAGTGTAGGGATTTTCTATCAGTTATCCGAGCATGTTGCTCACGGTGTTTATTTAGTATTTATTTCGGATACTTGATATCCATTATTATATGTCTTTACATTTGTGTTGGATTTTAGCCGATCGTTTATTCGGCCAATTTCTCATTTATATGTGATGGCTGGATTCAGTTAACTTGTGATTGTTAATGATTTATTTCCGCATGAGTATTTCTTTGAATTAATGAAAGATAAAACTTGGCACCAGTCTAATTTCACTTAGGTGGTTAGTAATTAAAAAGTTTCGACAGTGATGATAAGAATGAATCAACTGAAAAACCTGTTCTAATTTAATTTAGGACTGATCACTCGGGGTTTAATTAGGTGGGGTATCACACCTTGTTTCAATTCACGTGAATTCCAAAGTCATCTTTCCAAGTTATTTTGCATCCGAATATTCTTAACAACATACAAATTAATTCTCACACGATCATACCATTGGTATAATACAAAAAAAATCCATTTTAATTTAATCACACTAAAACAATACCCCATATTTCTTATTTCTTCGAAATTAATATATTGATCGAGTGTTATGATCAACTACATTTCCTCCTTAAATCCCATATTTCTTCCTTGTTGCATTTCCTCCTCTTGGTTCTTTGTTAACTTACAATCCAAATATATTATATTTTAGATACAATTATTGGCTGGCATTAATATTCCCAATCTTCTGCAGGTGTCATAGTTGCGGAATAATATTAATTATCGACACGAACTCAATCGGCGTGATGTGATGCAAGTTTGGATTGGATCTATGTTTATTGATTAGGAAACTTCATGTTAGAGTTAGACGTGCACCGAGACAACATGCCCACATTCCATCATCAATCATATCCATTCATTACCTACCGAACTTCTAGCTAAGAGGTGGATCATTAAATAATAGAACTTTGGATAGGTGCAATGTATGAAAGAGTTTGAACTTCTTACGATCCCCATACTGTTGAACATATGATGAAGTATTTTCTTGGGATGTAATTAGTTTGAAATTATTAAGTACATGAATTCCACTTTTTCTTATCAAATTGTTAACTTGTAGAGTTTTAGATATAATTGTTAATTTTTTAGCCATTTTTATTGTTTGCTATACATGCAGGTGATGACATGTGGTGGATATTTTTTTAATACTTTAATTTATGTAACAGTTCATAACACTTACATAATGATTTTTTTCCTTACATAATTCTATTTGTAAGTGTTTTGAACCATTATAATAGAATGCATATTGTTTCATTTGTAATTGTTTAGAACCGTTGTAAAACAAAAATGCTTACTGAATTTTGTAACGATTATGAAGACTTGCAAATGAGAATTTTGCAAATATTTTAAACACTTGAAAAATTTTCATTTGAAAGTATACAAAATCATTGCAATTATTTTTGTAACTGTTATCCAAAACGAACATTTGTTCCTGATAAACCGTTGCAAATGGCATTTGCAACGGTTTTGAACAATTGCAAATTTTTTGCAATGCGTCAATTTTCAAGTGTTTAAAACCATTGCAAATTACATTTTTAAGTGTTTAAAACACTTGCAATTTCATTGTTTTGGTGTAGTGTTTACTAGACAATGTACATTTTATGATGGTAAACCTCCCCCTTTTGGTAAACAATTCTTCCACCTTGCCAACCTCCTTTTCATTCTCTTCAAAACTAGAGCTCACGTAGCTTTATTATTGAATTTGTACCCTAATGGTAATCCTAAAAGTGTAGAGAGGAATGTGACATTCTCGCATCCAAGTATTTCAGATAGACCCTACATGCCCCCCCCCCCCCCCCCCCCCCAAATCTGAATCATCTCACATTTTCCCTAATTAAGACAGAGACCTGACACCGGCTCAAAACATGTAAGGAGTAATCTTAATGCCCTCACCTGACCCACTTCAGCCTTATAGAATACAATAGTGTTACAAAAAAAAGGAGATGTGATGACATAATCGAATTTGTGTTTGATTATCCTATCATACATTCGTTAACCTACCCCCACCCAACCACACATCCCTCATCCGACTGAATGATTCTATTACCAATATGAACAAAAATGGAGACAAGGGGTCTCCCTGCTGAAGCCCATGCTAGCTGAGAAATAATCCCTCAGGCACCCCATTAATCGGAATAAAGAATTTGATAGTGGAAATTCACCTTTTAACCCAATGACACCAACTCTCTTAGAATCGCATCCTCCCCAAAAACCACGATAGGAAATTCTAATAAACATTCGCCAACACATTCTTAATGTATAACTTGCACACAATACCAAATTCCTCACTCCTAAGCCTATCTTCCACACATTATTTGCCACCAGGACTGCATTGATGATTTTCCTTTCACCCACAAAGACATTTTAGGAATTCAAAATTAAAGGATCAATAAATTTCTTGATCCTAATCGATAATAACTTGGAAATAAGTTTATATGCTCTCTCAATCAAGATTATATGTTTGAAATCATGAACATCCATCAACCCTCGTATATTGGAGATCAAGGTTATGAACGTCTCATTCAAACTGCTAAAAAATAACCTTTATCATGAAACTTAGTAAATAATGCCTTCATTCCCCTCTGACTGCTTACCAACATTGCTGAAAGAACACCATCGTGAATCTATCAGATCCAGGAGACTTATCATCACTCCTTTAGTTAAAACTTAAATGATTTTCTCCTATGTGAAGTTCCCCTATAATAACTCATCCTCAACCCCCAAAATTCTTCCCAATTCCTCCCCATTAAGAAAAGGGTGCCATTTTTTCTCTTCCTGAAGAGGTCCTAGTAAAACTGAGAGATGGACACCTCATTTTACTAGAAATAATTTCGTGATGTTATAATAGCTACCAACTATCTTGGTAACATTGTTTCAATTAAATAATGTAAATAAAATAGATAAAAGTCTTTTTATATGCATAATTCAAAAATAAGGCTATATATGCATGTCAATGGAGTTCAATGGAAGCTGATGGTGGTAGGAATTAATTGAAACCTTAATTTAACAACATGATTCCCTCAAGAAGATAGGGTTGTTTATATAGTGATGATGACAATAAGACAAAACATATATTGGTGTATATATATATATATATATATACTAGGGTATGCCCGTGCCTGAAGGCACGATAAAATTTTCAAAAGTACGTAATCGCAAAACGACGACAATTTTTCAAAGTACGTAATAGCGAAATGTAAAAATTTCGAAGTGTAATTATAAAACAATTGGCCATAATATCCGTTATTTGTAGGACTATTCACCATGCTTAACAAACAACAAATATTCCAATAACACTTAAATAGTCTAAATTCATCAAATAAATTCACATATAATACGAAATATACAATATTCATCCATCGAATTCACATTGTGTCTCAAAAAAACAAAGTGTCAAATTTTTAAAAAAATTGGGTATAGTCTCCTTTGTTTATGAAACTATTCACCCTGCTTAACAAATAAAAAATAGTCCAACATCCAAATTGTCTAAATTCATCAATTTACATTATTTTTTTACAACACAAATGTAAAACGACGAAAATTTCGAAAGTACATAATCGTGAAACGACGAAAATTTTCAAAATACGTAATTGTAAAATGACAAAAATATCGATCCCCAACAAAACAAAGTGTAATTTTGAAAAAAAATATGACATAGTCTCCCTTGTTTATAGGACTATCTACCCTGGTTAACAAATAACAAATTGTCCAACACCATTCAAATAATCTAAATTCATCAAACAAACTCACATATAACATGAAATATATAATATTCTTCAACTGAATTTAGATTGACTCTAATAAACGAAGTGTCCATTTAAAAAAAAAATTGGGCATAGCCTCCTTTGTTTATTAGACTATCCACCCTCTTAAGGGATAACAACAAATCCAATAATATTAAATGATCTCAAATTCATCTAACAAATACTTCAACGAAACAAACTTTGTAAAAAAAAATAACATATATATCAACTTAGGTTCAAGGGCTTTAGACGGTTCTTTCTTCTTCATCCTCGTTGAATGAGTATGCCACATCCTTAAAAGCTTTAGTGATTCTCGAGACGACGACTTGTGGAGAACTTTGACCGAGAATAACTGTATATGCAAGCAATATAGAAAATTTATGTCAAAATTCTAAAATATGTGAGAAAAATAAAATAACCAATATCATATCTAAAGAATAGAAAAGACCATGCATTTCATCCACATGAGTTTGTCTATCGAGACCCTAAATCATATGTCATTCCGGATCTTGGCCTTATGAGTCATCTGTCAACAAATAATGTGTACTTTAGCCCTGCATTTGAACCAAAAGTCAAAATTAAGCATTTAAAAACATTAGATGCTTAGGAAAAAAGAATCAAACTGAAAGGATCCCCTTGATTCTACACTTTATGAATTTGACCAAGCGATGTGTGTTACGTGCATCACGAAAGCTAAACACATGTGATTGGTATGTGTTGTGTATTATATGTAGAAAAATGGGAAAATTAAAAGCATATGATTAACATATGATATTTTGTTAAAAATTAAAATGGACTTTTACCAAACGATAGAGAAATGTGATTATTTCTTTTGGTAAAAGTCCTACCCAAAACAATAAAATCTGGAAGAGTGGAGTTTACCGTTCGTGGCTTAGAGAACCAAGCACACCCCTCACCCCTTCATCGCCTCCTCACCCCCTCTCCCCTCATGCATTGTTGCTGGTAGCCTGGTACTACAGCAGTACCACTGTAATGGCGGTGATATTGTTGGTGGTATCAACTCATTTCAGACCTGCTTCCGATAATGCCGATGTAATACAATTATACCTCAAAACTTGATGACCCAAAACCCTTGTATTATTGTATATGGGAGTCGGTAGCTTGGTATTCCCTCGCCTTTCAATGCTGTTGGATCACCAACCAAAGAGAGAAAACAGACATACAAGTGGTGGAGATCGACAAAACTCTTCGTCCTCTAATCTACAGCCCCTGTAATTTCACGGGCGAGAGCAGTAGCTTTGTTCTCCCACTCTATATGGTCATCAGTTAAATGCCCAAGAAAAATGAAATGCATTCATGTAGTGGCATCCCTTGCTTAATCATAGAATTTCGGATGCAGTATATGGGAGTCGGTAGCTTGGCATTCCCTCGCTTTTCATTGCTGTTGGATCACCAACCAAAGAGAGAAAACAGACATGTATGGGGTGGAGTTCGACAAAACTCTTCGTCCTCTGATCTGCAGCCTATGTAATTTCACAGGCGAGAGCAGTATCTTTGCTCTCCCACTCTATATGCTCTTTCAGTTAAATGCCCAAGCAAAATGAAATGCATTCATATAGTGGCATCCCTTGCTTGATCATAGAATTTCGGATGCAGTCAGTAATAAAGTAAACACATTTTATTTTTTAATAACCAAATGATGTGTGTTATCTCTTTCTTGATCCCGCCCATTGATCCGATAAAATCGATAAGGATTTTGGGCTCAATGAAATGACCATCACCGTGAACTAAAAATAGAAATTGGATTTAGACAGAACTGAACTGCAATAAACTTGTATTCAATAGAAAATATTCCCTAGCACCTTTTCCCGAGGAAGCCTCACATGCGTGTGTGGTTCAACCCCCATACATACATCCCATGGACTTCACTCGTCGGCATAATCCTAGTATCAAACATGGAGGACTTCTTATAGTGCTTATTGGTTGTCCCAAAATCGCAAACATACTGCAATGAAGGCAACAATAAAATCAAAACAGGAAATTAGATTTAGCTATCTGGCAGTTGAATTAGAGAATCAAACCTGTTACATCCTACACGTATGAACCACTAAAATCAAACCTGTTAAATATCAAACGATTAATGTAGCTAGTACTTCAAGCCATTATCCAAAGTTATGATGACATTCAACTTAATCAGTATAGTAAAGTCCCATTTTTCGCTTCTTCGGGACATGAAATATTATCACCTTTCACAATTTCAATATGATCCAATAAATGATCCAACGTGAAACCAATTGAGGGAGTCCATCACAATAAACCATATACAACTATATAATCCCATTATTTGGAAAACACCTACTATCATCTGCTATAAGGGAGGTATATAATCTCATTCCATAAGGGAGGTTTATAACAAATTGCATAGTGTATGATCATTCGTTATGAAAGGCGAAAATGACAATAGTTTTCACAAATACCAAAATAGTTTTCATCACAAACTCACTCATGGTTTTATAGCTCATTTGCTATGATGTGTACCTGAATAGAAAGGTAAAAATATCAACAATAAAGAATCAAGAACTAAAACAAAAATTGACTTATGTTCATACACATCATATCTGAAATACATGTGTACTACAATGCATAACCATGAATCTATAATTCTAATAAAATTTCACATGGGAACAAAACATTACATTTGATCAGTCAATGCATTATTAATCATAAAAGCATCTTATCATATTCAAAGCTACTGAGCTATCAATATTGAAATAATGAGGTTGGTTACTTTGTAATTGGCCCTGAAAGTTTTGTGATCCCCAAAATGCTTCTTGGCAAGCTCCTTTTCCTTGTGAGCTTTGTCATGTTTGCTCTGTAGACTAATGTGATCTTCATGCTAGTTGGGATCCATGTTATGATAATGCTGATAATGATTACTCCTCATCTCACGGTTCTTCGATAACCTTCAATTTCACCTGGATCATGCAAGAAGTAACGACTTTAAATTGGCATTGTCAACATATCGCAAAACACACCTAAATGACTGTCAAACATACCCCAAACACCCAAAACACTGTCAACATACCCCAAAACACCTAAATAACTCTAGTGGTTGTTCTTTGTGCGAACAAATGAGTCACTACTAGAGGCATATATGTGGTGAGCTGACTGAAATTTATTGATGATGGATCTTACGTTCCTATTTGTTATTTTCGATTTCCAATGATAATTTGCTTCAGCAACCTTCCATCTACAAAAACTTCAAGAACTTCAGATGAAGCGATCTCGAACAATAGCTTGTCATTTGCAAAAACTTCCTTAGTACTATCTCGATTAACAACCTGTCAACCTGTCATCCATATAAACTGAACTTTATTTATAAAATAGAAAACACAATCATATGATTTATACTATTAGTACATAATCCGTTCCCTAATCACTGTTGTATGATATACATATGTGACATGATTTTAAAATTCAGTATCAGATAAATAATAATGTTTTATAACTACAAAATGCACCAAATTTATCTGGTAGTTTTTAACATAAGAAAGTAGAAAATTACATAAATATTTATTATTAGAAAAAATCTTGAAATTAACAACATTAATCATTAAAAGCATAAACTAAAAATACACAACATAAATATCCATTCTTGGTGAATGAACAAACTATAAAATTTATAAGAGTTGGTGACTCATCACATTAATTCCCTAATAGGAATCATGGGGTAAACCTAGGAATCATGGGGTAAACTGCACCATTACATTATTTTTACCATTTGGATTAATAGAGTACACAGGTACAGAAGTCATGGGGTAAACTGTAGAAAAAATGCATATATGCTTGGATTAATAGAGTACACATGTACAAAAGTCATACAGTAATAGAGTACAGTACCATTTGGATTAATAGAGTTCACAATCTGGAGGCATTATCAAATGGCATTATCAAATGGCTTTAGCTTCTTCCTTATAATTGTTAAGGGAATATCAACACTGCAGTGGGACTCTAGAAGGGCAAAATTTAATTTGCTATTAACGGGTTAACCTGTTGTGGGTTTTGAACCTTCCACTCTAGCCTTGGAAGACAAATTCAGTAGCTATAACAGCTAATATAGCTGCTATATTAGCTTCTATAGAAGCTAATATAGAAGCTATAGCAGCTATATAAGCTAATATAACTGCTATATTACCTTCTATAGTTGCTATAGCTTCTATATTAGCTGCTATATCAGCTTATATAGAAGCTACAAATGCTTCAAATGCTTCAAATGTTGCAAAAGTGGCTGAACCTACAGGTTCCTGCTGCTTATATAATTGCTTTGCCATCACTATGGTCATAAAGGAGCATAGGTCAGGGTTTGAAAGCACAATAAATGGCATATCAGAAACCTAGAGTTCAGATCATTGCAGCTTAATAATTAAACTTATGGTTTAGATTTTTGGTTCCGGCTCTTTTTAGAGGTGTTAATTTAAGTGTGGCATAACGTTATGGGGTCGTTGAGGTGTGAAACCGTATCAGTAAACTCAAACTTAGTAAGCGTGTAGAGAAAAATATCAATAAACTTCAACTCTACCAAAAGTTTTAAGACTGAAAACTATGCCTATTCATTATTTGTATCCATAGTTTTGATAGTCTACCAAGAGTATTGAGGGCTCTACCAAGAGGTATTTATGACCTGATATTTCTTAAACATTCGTATTAGTATTATTGGATGTTGTTATATATGACGGACTTTAAGAATGTTCTGAGTATGACATACCCCAACAAAAAAGGCATGCATTTGTTAAGACCTGCTACATAACAATAATGTACACAACACAGAGCATGCCTTTTTTGCAAAAAAAAAAATGCATGTATTAGTTAAGACCTTCTACTAAGAGTTTTGAATCAGAGAATTAAGGCCTGCAATACTCTTGAAGATTGATATTAGACCATATTTCTGCAAGAAAAAACACTCATCGAAATTATTCAAAATATAAAATCCATTTGATGTAGATGGAACAAATATTCACTATACCCAATCCATTTGATGTATATGTGCCTAGACCGAACCACCAACAACCACTGAGACACCATAATCAAACACACTAAAAGAAACACATAAACCATGGAAGGATAGAATGAGAAAGAGACGAACTGGAGGGAAGGAAAGGAAAGGGGAGAGTGATACATACATATGTTTTGAAAAATGTACTGGGTTTTAACTCCTTTAATGGTAGGCCACATTCAGTTAGTCCACTGGATCTTGTGAATAACTGTGTATATCGATCAATTTACTTCGGTGGAGTCCAAGGCTCCACACTTGACTCTACCTATTGCAAGAATGCAGACAGACTTCGATTAATAAAGAACCTAATGCCCACTCACAACGTCTTGTCATCAATTGTGGAATTTCGACATCAATATAGTTAATAAAGCTACGATTTCAGTATATATAACTATCGTGGGACAAAATATAAGAGACACTCTCAATCATTCTCCATCAACGATATTTTTTATGCTTTTGGAAAATGTTCTAAAAACAGAATAAGTCGTAGTAAGATTTGAGACTTTGGTTAAATAAAAGTGCAAACATTTCTAATAAATTTCTTCTGTACATATGGAAGTATCAATGTATACAATAGAACATTAGTTTGAATCACTATTAGTACATTTCTAATAAATTTCTTCTGTCACATGCTTGTCACATTTACATAACCTAGAATTAAAATGCACAAACATCAGAGGTAAAGACCAAACAGGGGTACATTTGTACATCAATCACGCACCATTTTTCCAATAGCAAAATGATTAAGAAAGAGAACCCTAAAAACCCCCAAAACTCATTGATTTAAAAAAGAAAAAAAGGATTTACCTGATTTGAAAAGCGGGAGATGTCTGCAAACAACGATAAAACACATTATTAGCTACAAAGACAAATACGATATAGTGTTTGATCATGGCGATGGTGGAAGCATTACAAATATGTAATGAGTAAAACAGTGAACAAACATTTGCCAATGTCACCTCATGAAAACTATAGACATCAAAAATTGAATCCCCTAATGTCAGCTCAAGTAATAATAGCATAATATTACCCACAAATAATATGACGGGCATCCAATAACTTATGTCGGGCATCTAGAAAAGGATTATATAAAGCAAAATAATAAGGCAAGAAAAAATCGCAACGTAGTCCTCGAAACGATCGATCTAGAATAAGAAACGAATATTAATGGAAACAATAATTTAATGAAGAATCAGATAAACAATAAATAAGAATGATCATCTTAACCTATTGTCAAACACTTGGGGGATAATAAAGGGAATTTCAACTCAAGTAAATAACCAAATAAACATATTGATCAATCTTTGAGCAGTTTACATTCGAAAAGAAATATAAATAAAAGATTGAAAAACATATATTGATCAAAGATTCAAGAGGACATAGAACAAAGATAATTTAAGAGATCATTTATACCCAAAATAGAAAGTAGACTCAAGTAGAGCTTTATTAGAGACTGAAATTAAATCCAACATGCTAAATTTTTCCATGACCTGCAGAAATAAACAAAAATTTTAGTGTTTCATCACACGTATATCTTCAAGCACATAAAGTTGAAATGAAAAACAACTATATAGAATGTTTTACATCATTTTCTCATAGAGCCGTATAAATAATGAAATATAGAATCTTCTAGGTTAATGATAATGATTGTCATGCGCACAAACAACAATGAAAAAACAATAATGAAATATGAGACTGAACATAGCAAAAATCTAGATACAAAATCTGAATCCCAAATAGTATACCTGATTAGTGTAGTGGTGTATAATATCCATTTGAAACCTTCACTTTAGATCTGCGAAACTAAACAAAGGAAACAAATCAAAATTGGAAGTAAAAGAAAAAAATCGCATTTGAAACCTAAATTAGGGAGGAAAAAAAAGCCCTAATAGAATTGAAGCATTTGAAACCTAAATGGATGAAAGAATAGAAAAAAAAGCAACAAATAATGAAAGAAAACTAATTGAAGGATACAACACCTGAGAACAGCGAAGAGATGAGGTCGACAACTGGGAGATAATGGCGGCGGTAGGGAGAAGGGATGAAGAGGTGAAGGGGTGAATGTGAAGGGGGTTATCGTGACTTGGGAGAGAGAACGGGTGTGAACAAATTCATGAAGTGATTTTTGACTGAAGTGCCCCCAATTTTGAATTGAAGTCTAAATTTTGTAAGTAAAAAAGGAGGGGGAAACCAAGGACTTGAGGGGCAAAGTGGATATTGCATTAAAAAACTCATATGATGACATCATAGTTGAAGCTTATGACATACGTAAGTTTCCTCCTTTATTATATAGATATATATATATATATATATCGATTTTGATATTGACTACATTAAAGGAAGTTAAAATTCCATTATTGATTTTCTATTTTTCCAATTAAATCAAATAATAATTCTTCATGTTCTTCTTGTTTAGTGAGAACATTGATAGTTTTACTGCAGTTGTCTTTGCATCCTAATTTTATATCTGGAGAACTAGAGTTTGTACCTGATTCATAGTAACTTGATGATTCGTAATCAGTGTTTTGTTCACTTTCACTAGAAGAATTTTTTAATTCAAATTTTTTGTATATTTCTTGTGTTATGTCAGATGATAGTTATAATTGGTTAATCTTGGATTTTACTTTACATTTTGATTTGTAATGACCCGTTTGTCCACATTTATAACATTTTACTTTACTTTAGTCATTTTTCTTATATTGTGGATTTGTTTGTGGTTTTTTATGTTTTTTGTAAAATTCATTTCTAGATGTTTCATATCTAGATGTTTTTTTTATAGTAAACCATCTAGGTATGAAAAGTCAGAAGGAAGTAAACCATTTGCTTTAATTTATACAATTTATTACAAATGTTTAAGGACAAATCTAAATGTCCACGCTTTAGTAAAAAGTCCAAAAGAAAAAACTTTACTAATACAAAGCAGTACAAATGATGCTAATATTCAAGTCCCTAAGTCAATAAATTGGAAAGATATTAATTTACTAAAAGATTGGTTATTGGAAAATGAAAATCATCCCCGAAAATTACAAAACAATGCTATTAATCTTGAACGAATCCAAGAATACCTTGACAGATCAGTTAGAATAAGTTTTGATCAACCATAAAATATACCACTCCATATTAGAGATGATAGTAATTCCTAAACAAGTTATTCAACAATAAAATATTATTATCTAATACCTAGACGTAATCTTAAGTTAAAAGAAATTGATACAACTTCCCAAGTAAGTAAACCTTGTTATACAAGGACCTCAACTTTTAATGATGATGAAGATCAACATTCCCCCACTCAAACATATTTTAAAACAGGTTCAGTAAATCACCAATTATTAACAATCAACAAAGATTATTAAATTGACATGATTAAATTAGGAGAATATTTTGAGTGAAAAGAAAATCGTACTAAACGACGAGCATATTGAGAAAAGTACTCCCCGAAAGAAAAGGATAAAATAATAAGAAAGTTGAAATCTTTAATGAATGAGATAAGAACATACATAAAGTTCTTTGACTATCTAGATAATTATTATCACAAAATAAATGTCCTAACAAAAGTAAAGTGGACAAAACAAGACAAAACTACAGTCTCATTTAGTCACCCTCTACTAGAATCCATTTTAGTAAATCGCAAGGGAACAGAAGTAGTCGCCACACCCTTTAAAGTCACTTCTACTAATGATGAAATAAAAAAAGGTATCGAACAAAATAATTACACTAACCAATACCTGAATACTTTTGGAAAATAACTAGAATCCATTGAAAATAAGTTTTACAAAGCAAACTTACCATGTAAAAGAGAAATACCTTTAATTAAACTTCCAGAGGTCCGAAAAGAAATAAATTTACATACAAAGTCTGACAAAAATCTAGATAAAATAGAAAACAATGCTTAAAGATATCAAAACAGAGTCATCAAAGACTATTACAACTATCAACAAAAATAATACCTATATTAACCAAACAGACTCATCCCAAGAATCTACTTCAGATGAAGATATCCAAATTATTGAAAATATACTTCAAAATGGTTCAAAAATCTACTTCAAATGTTTTGAAGGACATTGTATATGTTTGTTAATTGGAGAGGGGATGAAATTGTAGTAGAAGGTTGGCTTGTGGGTAGAGCAAGTGTTCTAGCTGTCTTCTGGGGATTTTTCTCCTCCATTATTATTCTATAGAAATTCACGTTTGAGAAAATTAGGAATGTAATTCTCACTTCCTGAAATGTACTCAATATCAAAATAAAAAATGCTCAGTATAGATTGCCATCTAGTAAAAATTTCCTTAGAAGTTATATTGTGGACATCTTTTTCTGATACATATTTTGCACTTTTACAATCCACACGGACTAGAAATTTTGGTTTAAAATGTCACTTTAAAATTTTGAAACACATAAAACAATAGATAAAATATCTTTTTTAATAGTACTATAGTTACTTTGCGCTTTATTCCAGACTCTGAAATAGAATCGAACAATTTGTTCAGGGGAATGAGGGTTTATTTATCCAATGTCAAAGGCGTCGATTTCAATGACTTTGAATGAATTTGGTGTAGAAAAACCAAGACAAGGTAGGGTTTAAACATGTTTCTTGACACTTTGAACAATCGAGGAATCATCTATAGTCCAAGGAGGAGGGTTACTTTGTAATCGTTCAAATAATCCATCTATATTCAGATAATCTAGGTGGAGATTTCAAAATCTACTTCAAATGTTTCTCAAAGTGGAAAATATGTTTTAGAAAAAGATGTCCGCAATATAGCTTCAAAGAAAATTTTTGCTAGATGGCAATCTATACTGAGCATTTTTTAGTTTGATATTAAGCACATTAAAGGAAGTGAGAATTCCATTCTTTATTTTCTCATACGTGAATTTCTACAGAATAACAATAGAGGAGAAAAATTCCTAGAAGACAACTAAAGCTCTTGCTCTACCCACAAGCCAACCTTGTAATAAAATTGCATCCCCTCCCCAAGTAACAAACCGATACCATATCCTTGGAAATATTCCAAGACCAAATTTTAGTTACAGTTCCACTTTAGCAACTCCTCCAGAGTTTGGACCTTGTTCTAGTCAATACCTAGTCAATGACCCATTTTCTACTCAACCCATTCAGCAAATTGCTAAAACCAAATTTTATAACCACCCCGCTAAAACTGATTATATGGTCAAACAAAAATTTTCAAATTTATTTTCTATTGAGCCAAATCGCAGCCATACTAAAAATCCCACTGATTTAGTAAAAAAAATATTTTCCTCCTTCTATTGAGCCAAGTCTTTAAAATTTTACATGGATATTCTTGATTCCTCAGAATCAGTTCGTATTAAAGAAATCACTAATTGCAATGATTCATCAAGTATTCTTTACCATTCTTTGAACATTAATAATATAATCTATCTTTAATATTAGGGATCCCATCCATCCATTCTAAAAATCCTCCTAGGTCATCAAATTCAGTTTAGTTATTATGATTATATTAAAGCATGGTTTAAAATTATGATTTACCAAAATGAGTCATTCACTCACTCTTGGTTTCTTTGTTTTGATAAAAAATTTAAAATTCAAATTCCTTCTCGATTTGCCTAGCGGTGGACACAACATGGTTCTATCCAAGAAATCCTACCTGCAGACCTCGAATAACAATTTAAATATTTCCCCGCAGTTTTTAAAGTAAACCAACATAATTTCCCGTTTTACTTTTGTTCTGTAGTAAATACAAAGTACCATGGATATTCAAATGGTAATATACAATACAACAGTCAATAGTTGTTCGGCAATTTTATGTTAAATGGTGGGACTCTTTCAATCAACAAAGGAGTATTAACGCTTTCCAAATGGAGCTTCCTTACCAATGAGTCATAACTCCAGTTCCGGTCCAAGCAATCCAAGTAGTCAAGAAAGATAGTCAAGGTTCTATGGATATAACATTAGCCAAGTAAAAAAAGTCCTAACAGCTCAAAGAATTTCCGACATAGCTTCTTCTTCAAGCTGAAGCCGAAGAGGAAAGTTATTGTTCTCCCACCTCTTCTGTCGAGTCAATAAATAGTCACCAAGTTAACACATCGGATCCATATTCGAGTTCATTATTCCAAGATGCCCAAGACCCTTACCATTTGTAATATTTTTGCAGGATAATTTTTGGTCAAAATTAATTAACAAAGTTACTATTCATGAGTAGTGCTAAACAATGAAAACATTACACGAAAAAGTTAGTATTCATAAACAGTGTTGTTGCACGGGTTTACAGTCTGTCAGCTAGAAGTTTCCCCAAAGTTAAAGATAATTACCTATGGTTAAAACAGTTCACCCGAGGTAAAAGAAAAGGATTTTTCAGCTATAAATAGAGCATTCACTCATCCATTAAAGGAAGGGTCTAATTTCCTATCTTACTTCTCTCAATATTCTCCATTTAGTTCTTTTATTAAAAATTATGCTTTCAAGTTCTTGGGATGTCACTTTGACATTTCACCTTGAAATTTGAAAATGAATAGATTATGTAAAATTTCACTTTGAAATTTTGAAACACATAAAACAATAAATAAAATTTCTTTTTTAATAATACTATAGTTACTTTGCGCTTTATTCTAGACTTTGAAATATAATCAAACAATTTGTTCAGGGGAATTAGGGCCGATTTTTTGTGTAAGAATACCTCCATATCCAATGTCAGAGGCGTTAGTTTCAATGATTTTGAATGAATTTGGTGTAGAAATACCAAGACAAGGTATGGTTTTAACATGATTCTTGACACTTTGAACAATAGAGGTATGTTCTATAATCCAAGGAGGAGGATTACATTATAATCGTTCAAATAATGGTTTGCATTGTTTGCGAAGATTTGGATAAAATTCAGCAATGTAGTTCAATAATCCTAGAAATCGTTGAAGTTGGATGGACCTAAATACGCGGATAATTTATCAGCGAATTGGATGGCCCTATATACGCCGCTAATTTTTCCTCGGATGGCCCTATATATGACCTAAAAATCGAAGTTTTGTTTGTAATAGATTCACTTTTGAGGCTGAAACCACTAAACCATTAATTTTTATTAGTTGAAAAAATAAATTTAAGTGTTTCCAATGTTCATCAATTGTATGGGAATAGATGAAGACGTCATCAATGTGGACAATCGTAAAATGGGATGAAGGGTTAAATATTTCATTCATGATATTTGGAATTCACTAGGTGGATTTTTTTAGCTCAAATGGCATGAAACACCATTCATAGTGACTAAAGGGAGTCATGAATATAGTTTTATATCTGTATTTTTCATGGATTTTATTTCCCAAAATCCACTCTTCATAACAAATTTGGAAAAATAGTTGCTTCATTTAATCGCTTCATGAGGTCACGTTTATTTGGGATTGGATATCTTATCCACTCCAAAACTTTATTCAGTGGTTTGTAATTGATGACTAGTCTGGGTGCTCTGCGTTCTATTGTGGTATTTTTTCTGACATAGAAGGCAGGGTATGACCAAGGAGATTTACTTTTTCTAATAATTCCTTTTTGCAGTAAATTATTAATTTCATCTTTACATAGTTCCATATCTTCTTGATTCATTTGGATTGGTCTTGCTTTGGTAGGGATACATTTTTCACTAAAATTTTGGGTATATGGTAAGGTTACTATATGTTTCTTTTTATGTAAAAAGGCATTTGGTAGATCGAAACATATTTCATTTGTGATTTTTAATTTAATTTTTTCTATTTTATTCTTGAGGACCTTGTCGGTAAGTTGGTCTTCAATCCTCTCGTATCTTACCTCTTAATTTAAAAAATTTAATTGTTTTCTTTTGTACTGAAGACGATTTACTGATATTAAAAAATCTTTGAGTGTTTTTAAATCTACGACTTCTAGTTTTTGAAGAAATACAAATTTTACTTATTGACCTAGGGCTAGGGATGTTATTCCAGTATCACTAGTTATGAATGGATATAGAAGGCAAATAAAAGGAATTCCTAAGATTATTTTGTTAGTCATATTTTTTAAGAAAATAAAAGGAGTTTTGTAACATACATTATTTTGATAAATATGTGCTTTGGGTAATTTGTAATTTATTTGCATCTTACTTCTATTGGATGAGTTTAATCATTCTGATGTTTTATGATAATACCTTGCTGGAATTAATCCCTCTTGTAGACAATTTAAATCTGCTTCTGAATAATTTAATGCTATGACTTTTATATGATATTCTTTGTGAATAATTAAAGTTACTTGAACATGCCATTTTTGTAAATTAATTTGGTTTATGATGTTTAATTACTTATCAGTTTATTCTATTGTTTCTATGTTGGGTCCATGTTTAGATTCTGGTTCACTTTCTTCTGAAGAGATGACTTGTTGCTTTTGAAAAGTTTGGTATACTTAAAATAGTTATATCTTGTCTTAATTCTTTACTTTCTATTTTGATGTCTTTGATTTCTTGTTTAATTATGTTAACTTCTCGTTGGAGATCTTGTAATGTGACCTCCTTACGAGTTTTAAATCATTTTAAAGTATTTTCAAGATTATCTTGTTTATATATATATATATATATATATATATATATATATAACCTCACACAATACAAACTCGATGGATAACCCGCTCATAAAAAGAGCGTGGGCAATTGCACTATTATAAAAGATCATCTATAAAGAATGGAACATGAACGAAGCATGCTATAACCTCTTATAATGAAAATTGTATTCATGACAATCATAATACTAAACGCTAAGGTCATCTAACATCATTTGATGAATTTATAATAAATAGGATTCCTAAAAATGCCTCCAAAATGAGTAGAAATAATACATTCACCAAGTGCATGATATCAAACCCCAAAACATGGAAACATGATATATTTTATCTCTCCAACTACTGGGTGAGATATTAGTGCTTGAATGTTTAATCCCCGATGCTTTACCAAAGTCTTATTTTTATCAAATCAAATTGTAAAAGGTGAAGTATGAAATAAAAAAACATGTTTGAGAGCCCTCGAAGGTCTAACATCCCTAAAGAAGGCAATGTGGTGTTGGATAAAGGTATTCAGATCATGAGTAGTATGTTTGTGGGTATACTTGGGTGAACAATGATTGAGGCTTGGTAATGTAGTGTAGGCACTTTTTACTAACTTGTAATATTTGATAAGAAGGGTAACCTTAGATATCCAAGGTTAAAAGAGGTTGTTGAAGGCCTAATAATGAAGTATCGGCAGTATGCTCTTGTACTAAATCTTGTCATCCTTAATGAACTTGAATATACCATCTCAAACCTTTACTGAGCTCACATGAGGCATGATTTTATAAAGATGGAGTTGGCCTTAGTATATAGAGGTGTTAAAAATGCATGTGAGAGATCCTAAAATCTTTATAAGTCCTCATCTAACATGCTAATGTCTGATGAGCTGGAAAAAGGTCCTTTGGTGATGTTGTGTAAAAGTCCTTTCATAGGTCTAAGTCATTTAGTCTTTTTCTAAATGGAAGATGAATATGGCTAAGGTTTCCACACTTGGGTGAGTGATTTAAACTTCACACCTGATGTCTCTAGCATGAGTATAAGTATCAAGTCAAAGAATTGAGCACTTGAATTTTCTTATGGTTACATTAATAATCCACTATCTCTCCTTGGATGTCGTGGAGGAAAATTAGTTAACCATTTTTTAAAGGTACCATTATAACAATCCTAACTTTATCATGATTGAAATTTTTTCTTAATGGAGAGAGGGTGTCCTTGTACGCAAAATAACGTCTTGGGGATATAATTAATTTATTCGATTCGATTGTTTTCACACTTCTCTTCTAAATGTTCTTTCTTTTAACATATCTCATTATTTCCTTCATAAATTCATTATGTTTTCTGGCTTTCATGTTATAGGGGTATTATATGGATAATCCAACCTGAATGGAATAGTCGACATCTATCCGACAACATAGATATATGATCTCAGTTTGTAGATTAAGATAAAAGGGATCCAATCACCAAAGATCTTAAGCTTGGATATCTTCGATCATCTCACAACTACATCTAAAGTTTCAAGAGTCTTACATGACTCATTCAACTTGTGCTCTTTATAAATGTAACCCTCACCCAAAAAAAAGTGGCATATAATTCCTGTTGTTGTGAATTAATCAATACAAAGGCCCCGTGGACATAAGCATATTGTTTAATCACATATACCTTGTGTTGTGTGATTTTAATTTATATAAGAACGATTTTACCACCTACAGTTAGCACCATTAGTGGGGACATGTTTCCTTTTTCTCAACTAATTAAAGTCAATAAGCAGGAATGTCTCCCCCATATAGTGCACCTCCATCGTTGAACTATAACCATCAGAATGAGCCTCGAGCATCTAGGGATAGGTGTGGGGTTCATCCCAATAATAGTCTCACACTCCCAACTTGCTTTATCATCCACATGAGGAAGATTCCGAGAAAAGTGATGAGCATCCTAGATTTCGCAAATTGTTGATGCATATAAATGGCTATTCCATCAGTGGGAAGATGCCACGCGCCTCCAGGACGAGGTGAACTCATATTTTTAATGTCGCCTTGAAATAATGGTGGAAGACATCCATAGAGACATGGGAAAATGTATCGTTTGAACCCTTATTCCTCAGACGAATAAACCTCATAGCCAGCGAATAAGTTCGTGATTCAATCAAGAGCACTCATAAGAGTGCGTCGGACTTAAAGAGACCAGTAACGAGGTCATACTTCACCAAAAATTGGAGAAGATCATCGTAAGAATGACCTTCATAATTTCATACGAAGATAGATAGACAAGCACTCTGGTCATCGTGGGGCGACGTCTACCAAGGATTTGTCAAGAATGACCCTTATAAATCAAATGACATCCCTCTCCCATGGTCAATTGAGGAAGTAAAACCTCCTAAGATATTCCACACTTGTAGATTTAAGATCTATTATGGGAAAATTGATCTGATCGACCACTTTCAGAAGTACCGTTAAGATATAACCTTATGGAAAAAAAAAATCAATCCGTCATGTGACATATTATATTCTAATCTGGCGGATACCTCACAAAAATGGTTCGAGAAACTACCATACAGGTTGGTCAAAAGTTTTAAACAACCCACAAAAGATTTCACTACCAGGTTCAAAACCAACAACTATCATCCTAAGAGGATAAATTCCCTCCTCACCTTGAGGTAAAATTCCTTGTGCACCTTTCGAGAGTACACTTGATGATTCTTGGAAACATAAAATGAAGTAGAGGACTATTCAGAATATGTCATAGTCACTTCATTAAAGATAGGTCTCCCATGAAACTCTATGTTGCACCAATACCTCACCAAAAATAAGTCTAACACAATTGATTATCTAATGTTAATGGTAGAGAAATATTCTATGGTAAAAGATGTGACTGGTGGAATCCAACACATTAACGATTGGTCAAAGACAGCAAAAAAAGGAAATTAAAATAATGTTCCCAAAAAGGAGGGTGAGAAATAAAATGGTGAATCCAAAAAAAAGGATAAGGCGGACCTTACGAAAACCTACTAAGCGATTAGCACCATTTTGAAAGTGCCTGTATTCAAGATCTTTAATGGGATAAGGGATCAGCAATTCCTCAATTGGTCGAGTAATATGATGGGAGATCTATTTAAGAGGAACACCACCTTATTATGCAGTGATAATAAGGATCATGGGCATAAAATAGATAACTTTAAGTCTCTTAAATCTCATCATGAATAATATTCCCAAACCATGTACTTGAATGACTAGGTGGAGAAAAAAGTAAAAATCCCTTCATAAAGGATGACCTATAGAGGAAGATCTCATCGAATTTAGAACTTCACATCATGGTGTGCTAGTGATCACTCGCAATATTGTTAACTAAGATGTGTATAATTTACTAGTTGACAAGGGAAGTTTACCAGAAGTAATGTAACTGAAGTTGTTCAACAAGCTCAATATCATTATGGAGGATTTAAAGGAAGCGACCATCACTTTGGATGGTTGGAAAGATGACTATGCCATTTGGGAAAGTGGTTCTTCATGTCTGAATTAGGAATATCTCAAAACTAATTGAGTTCCTAATTATGGAAATTGACTCTTGTTATAATGCCATCCTGAGATGATGATGGCTTCACACGATGAAGACTGTCCCTTCCACTTATCACCAAAAGATCAAATTCATCATCGATCGAGTGATAATGAAGATTAGAGAAAACAAGGACATTTCTCAATAATGAATTATTTCTTCTGTCAATCCTAAGTAAAAAAATGAAACGACCGATCGTGGACAAGCTGACCGAGGATGAGGATACTCTTTCTTCTATAAATTAATGTATGATGGACAAAGGGTGGAATAAATACAAGTTTAATTTCAAGACATAATGTTTGATGACTTAAACTAAAAAAAGAAGTTTCTATGTGGTAACTCACTTAACAATCCCGAAAAGGAAGAATTGATCTCTCTTCTCAAAGAGAATACATATATATTTTCTTGTCGGACTTATTATTTGTAGGGAATTGATCATAAGTTCATGTGTCATTAACTTCATGTAGATTCATCATTCCCATCGATCACCCAAAAGGCATGCTGAACAGCCCCAGAAAAGAAAGGTCTATGAAAAAAGAAATGGGAAAAGTTTTGTAGACAAAATAAATAAAAGAAGTTTAATTCCCTAAATGAATCTCCAACCCAATATTCATAAAAAAAAGTATTTAAAATTAGATATTTTGGATAGACTTCATCGACATCAATAAATCTTGTCTCAAAGATAACTTTTCTATACTAAAAATCGATCAATTAGTTGACGTCATAGATAACCATGGATGGATGAGTTTCCTAAATTCATATTCAAAGTACCATCAAATTCCTCTATTTGGTCCCGATCACGAAATGGCCATATTCATAACCACTCCTTGCTTGTACTGTTATACAGTCATGCCATTTGTGCTTAAGAATGCAAGGTCCACTTATTAACGATTGTTCACAAAGATGTTCAAATAACAATTGGGCGACACCATGCATGTCAACATAGATGAGATTCTCATCAAACGTATACGCAACAGCGGCTATCTGTAAGACATTAAGAAGATGTCTAAAGTTATCAGGTATTACATAATCAATTTGAATGCCGCCAAGTAATCTTTCGAAGTACAATATAGAAAATTCTTGGGTTACATGGTTAGCTAAAAAGGGATCAAAACAAATCTCGGCCAGATTAAGGTGATCAAGAATCTTTAAAAACTAAAAATGGTTCAAGATTGTAACACCCCGCCCGCCCGGGGAGAGAGAACGGAGCGCTAATGCGATAAAATAAATCCAAATCCACAAGTAACAAGGTATAGAGCATCTAAGTTCCACAACAACAAAAGAGAAACTACAAATCTCAATCTCTTCAAATTAATACAATAATATTCTCTCGAATAAATATAACTAAAGTAAGTCTCCAATGCTCTATACATCAAAATAAATAAATAAATACAAGTCTTCTCATATTGTATTTAAAATTCTACCCAAATAATCCACTCTAAAAATCATCCCAATTGAACCATAGCGCTCAAATCCACGCTAACCTGCCAACTAAAAGAAAATATGGGGAAGTACACAATACGACAGGAATTATGCTCAATAAATATGGATTAGCAACGAATAAAACATAACAACACGAGTATGAATATTCAAATCAAAATGAAAATCTCAAAGCTTTTATCAATATAATTTCTCAACAACACATCAATGGGTAACCAGGCCTCACCCCATTCGCATATGCTTTTTCAAGCCATAGCCGGGAATAGGTATTTTGGCGGGTACTCAACATCCGTGCCATATTAAAATCTCATGACAACGTGCTCATCAACAATATAATTATACCACATGAATCAAAATAATTTCAACAATTATTTTCCAGATTTCAATGAATTTATCAATTCAAATATGAGTTCAATTAAACAAGAATTCAAAGAGAATGACACTCGCGAGATTTAAGAAGCATATTGTGTAAAACCCCATACCTCAAACCATGATGAGAAACCAACGATCACATCCTCAAGATCAACTCAAAAGATCTACAAAAGATTCTCCAAGAACCTCCAACAAAATAGCCCCAAGAACACCTCTAATCTAAGGTTGGAACTCACAAATCTCAAGGGCCAATGTGTATATAAAAAGAAGAGGAATATAAAATATATTTGCTGCCAAAATTCGTGCCAAAAGTAGGTTAAAAGGGTTGCCCACGATTTCCTTTTATAATGCAAAGAAATGAAGAGTTGGAATCCAAAAAACTCCTTTAAATAAGGCAAGTAAATGAAGAGTTGGAAGTCAAAATAACTCCAAGAGTTAAAAATATTTAAAAATCATTTTAAAATCCGTTTTAACTCCGTTTTCGAAACTATTTGAAATTTTCGCCTTTAAAAATAATAACCAACGTATTTGAGCAATAAAAATAATTTTATCAAAAACTTTATTTTCTTCCATTTTCCAGAAATTAATTAAAGTAGCCCAAAATTACGCGGGTTGTTACACTTCCCCACTAACAATGGAATTTCGCCCTCGAAATTCGCCGAATGCCTAACTCTCAAAATCAGGCTACTACACTAACTCCAAAAATAATTTTGTCTCCAAAAATAAATTCCTCACATCTAATCTAGATGCCTATCACGAATATTACCTACAATTTGCTATCTCCAAAAATTTCTAACCACACAATGAACCCAAAACCCAAGACCCGAGGGTTGTCGTATACCTAAGCTCTGATACCATTTGTAACACCCCGCCCGCCCGGGGAGAGCGAACGGAGTGCTAATGCGATAAAATAAATCCAAATCCACAAGTAACAAGGTATAGAGCATCTAAGTCCCACAACAACAAAAGAGAAACTACAAATCTCAATCTCTTCAAATTAATACAATAATATTCTCTCGAATAAATATAACTAAAGTAAGTCTCCAATGCTCTATACATCAAAATAAATAAATAAATACAAGTCTTCTCATCTTGTATTTAAAATTCTACCCAAATAATGCACTCTAAAAATCATCCCAATTGAACCATAGCGCTCAAATCCACGCTAACCTGCCAACTAAAAGAAAATATGGGGAAGTACACAATACGACAGGAATTATGCTCAATAAATATGGATTAGCAACGAATAAAACATAACAATACGAGTATGAATATTCAAATCAAAATGCAAATCTCAAAGCTTTTATAAATATAATTTCTCAACAACACATCAGTGGTAAACCAGGCCTCACCCCATTCGCATATGCTTTATCAAGCCATAGCCGGGAATAGGTATTTTGGCGGGTACTCAACATCCGTGCCATATTACTGTGTTTTCAGCTTAGCGTTCTTTGATATAGAGCCCTATGTTTAGGATTGTTGATCTCTTTGGTAAGATTCCATATATATTAGTGAATCTTATTTATGTTCGAACGAGTTCGTACGAGAAGTATGGCAGATGAGGGGCATTGGACGGATAGCGGAGATCGTACTTAGGAGTTTATGAAGTATGTTCGAGTATGATGACCGTAGTCGAGGTCACCCCTATTATGGAAAAATTAAGGAGAGACATCAGTAGAAGGTTTATAAATGCGGGAATTGTGTATGTTACCTAATGAAGGCAATATATTCAAAGGCTTGGACATATAGTGGAGTGTGGTGAACTAGAACTGAAAATTTAGGATAAAATTTTTCTTGACTTATCGGAGCAAAGTTTTATTAGTGGGAATCAACAACCACCACCCGCGAATAAGGGTATGTTTTCTATCTAAGGGATTATGAAGCGTATATTGATTTTTGTAGTGATTAATATTGTGTGGGCAAAAAGGATTGCTAAACTTAGCCTATAGCATTGTTATTTACGTAGACTCACTGAGGAGTGTGGGACACCTATATATTAATTGTTATCACGTGGGTTTGATTTTTATCATGGGACTACTTACTTTGGGCATGTCCGAGCATGATGTGACTATCGGCATGCATTGACTTGTGGTATACGAGAGAGTATGTACTACTATTAACCAGCATCTTGTCTTTTAGAGAAGAGTAGATGAGTAGACTCTATTTGAAATCAATAAAACCTAAAAAAAATTATTTAATCGATGAACCTAATATTTTTTTCCGATAAAATAAATTTTTATATACTATTAACTAAGGACCTTAGGAGTTTCGATGACCGACTACTTTAGGAAGTAGTGTATCGGGGTGGTTCCTTGTTTGGATTTCGCTTGTGAGACACCCCACGCATGAAACTAATAATCGTTGGGAGTCAAAATAAGTTAGGTATTTGGGATATGAGTTTATCACCATTGCGAAAATGTTAATATTGAAAGCGGTACGAGAGGGTGTATGGGTGCCCTGAATGATTGGATTGTAGTAGTTTTCATTATTGTAAAAAGGTAAGTAGTTGGAACTTCAGGATTTATTTGTTCAATGTGTGAGGCTCAGTTTTCCCAAAGTTTGTCACAAGGACGGTATAGGGAAGATTTGGTAAAGTCTAAATTTGATTCAGTTGAAACTATATGGTGAGGCTTGGCGTATAACATCGATAGGGATTTTGTTAATGTACTGTATGGGCGGTACATCTTGGATTTCTTGCGATGTGAGATTTCTACTCGGAGTTGACCTTACCGGTATGACTTATATTCCTGAATTTCGAGACGAAATTCTGTTATAAGGGGGGGAAGTATGTAATACCCCGTAATTTTTATGACTTTTAAAATGGGTTATATTTTAAATTAATGGATTAATTGGATTTTTATTATTAATTAATTCATTTGGGTTGTATCCGAATTGTGGATATTAAAATGGATGATTCTGAGTATTACTTAAAGATATTTAGGTAATATATGAATGTGATGTCATTGATATGACGGTATGATATAAATTCGGTAATTTGAATATTTAGTCAGACGCGGTATGGGACGTCTCGGGACTAATTTATTAAATTAAAAAGGAAACTTATTTTTACATCAACCTTATAGTCGTTTCGACTGCGTCATTGCGTCCGGAAGGGTTGAAATAGTCAGAAAAGTCTATTTGGATGTTGATATTGGGTCTCGGGTCATTTGGAAATGAAAAGACAACCCAAAAGGGCATTTTGGTTATTTTTACAAGGGGTGAATAGTGATTTCGGGTTTTGTCTTATTATAAGTATTTGGAGATTAGTTGAATGTGGGTTCATTCATCTCTTCTACACAAAATTGAAAAGTCATCTTCTTAGAGAGAGTGAAAGGCTGCTTGGGAAAGGAAAAGCCTACTTGAGAAGGAGAAGAACTAAGAACCAAGAGTCACCACCACCAACCACCACTGGAGGTTGACCGGAGAAGGGACAACCAACTGAGATATACTACACCAAAGGATCAGATCTTCAGTAAAGGCAAGTGTTTGATATTTGCAATTTAAGTTCGTATATTGTCCATGTTAGAATAATTATGAAAAGAGATGATTTTTCATGTTTGGAAGACATAATGGAGTTGTTTTATGGATTTCTAGAAACTGAAATGATATAGGAAGTAAACTCATGTTATAGGATGATAATAATCCAATAAATATTCATCAATCTGTGGAAGAAATTTTGAAAATAATTTAGTGTTCTTGAAGATAATATGTTGATAATTTTCTGGAAAAAGAGGCAAAAACGAGTGGAATGAGAAGAGCTAATTTGGAATGTTTAGATCTTCTTTTTGAGTGCATTTGGATGAGATTTAAGAAAAACTCAAAACACATACCTGACTCAATTTTTCGTGTAGAATCCAAATCTGAAGTCGGATTGATGATTCGAATAATTTTTTGATCTGATTTTTCTGAGTATTTAAAATATGAGAATTCATGAAGTTGTTTCTTTTTAATGTTGGTTTTTATCCCAAAACTTTGGTAGATTTTTGGTGATTGTTAATGGGATATTATGGGACTTAGAGGAGATCAGTAAGACCTATATAAGATTTGAATTGATTTGATTGGGATTTAATTGATTGGAATTATGTTAGTTAAATTGGAAGAAATTTCGGTTGCTAGATTCATGTGTTGGATTCTAATTTGTATGCTTGAGGATTAAGGATAGGTCAAGTAGGGCAGATTTAAAATAAGGTGAGGGTAGCCTTAGGGTTACAATTTGAACACCAAGGAGTGAGTTTAAGATCATTATTGATTTCGCAAGGACGGATGTAATACAAGAGCGTAGTGGTATGTCTCCTGGATAGAGATGGGAGTTTAGAACACATTTGGTCGAAAGAAGGTATGAGGTTATCCCGATCGCATAGTTGAAGTTGTCGGACCTCCTCAATCGACAAAGTTAAGTAGTAGTGTATTGGAGGGGTTCCTTGTTTGGATTTCGCTTTGCGAGACGCTCCGCGCATGAACCTTAACGACGTCGGGAGTGGAGAGATGTTATAGGATGCGAGGATAATTAAATTATGAAGTAAAGATATGATATTTTAATACGTGGAATTTAAAGAGATATAATGCTACGTATACTCTAAGTTTAATGTGAGTACCTTGTTGATAGTATATTATAGGTATGATAATACCTATTTGATTGATTAATGATTATGTGTATGACATACCTAGCTTACTTGCTATCGGTGGGAGGTTTACGCGTGAGGGCAGTCATATCCTGATGAATCCATGGGATCTTTGATTTGTCGCTCGAGAACATAGGTCTATGAAAGACTTATCGGGGAGTTGAAAAGTCCGCTGACTGTGGGTACATAGGTATGTGCGTGACCCATGGATACGAGAACTATGTTCACCTCCAATGTTTGTGTTGTTGTTTATGGTTCGAGGAATCCTTACCGAACCTTTAGTCCCCTATTCGGCGACCAGCGATATTGGGACATGATAGCAGAGTAATGCATTGCACCGCAGCTGTGACTCGGGGTGCCGTATTATATATGAATATATATATATATATATACATATATATATATATATATATATATATATATATATATATATATACATATATATATATATATATATATATATATATATATATATATATACATATATATATACATATATATATATATAATGGATTAAATGAATGATTGGATTTATTGTGGTTAAATCATCTACTGTGTGATAATTGTAGATAACGGTGAATAGAGAAAGATAATTGAATTAAGTTAATGAATGTTTATTGTAATGATTAATTCATATTAATGAGAAATGATTCATGTTAATATATATATGAAATTCTAAAATCTGGAACTGCCTACTGTGATTTGATATGTAGGACATGGTTGATGACTCAAATTGTAAATACTTGTTTTGAGAAAGTATAATATGAAATTGGAAAACTTTATTGATTAATAAAGTCAAAATGAGAACTTTGGTTACTAATTGAAATATTCTTTTCAAACAATGGAATCGTTAAATTTTGAATCTTACGAGTAATCTAAGATAAGTTAAATCATTGGGAAGATTAGTGCGATAAATGATAAGACAACCCATTGGGAAGGTTAGTGCGATAGGTGTGCACATTAGAAGAGAGGTGAGAATTTCTCAAGGGAGTGTCGAACTAATATGTTGTTGCATTGGCCTGTATCAATTTAAATACTTGCTAAACAATTTTTAAATCATATCCACTATCGGGATCTGACCCGTTTTTTTCTCTCTCTCTCTCTTGTATATATATGTATGTATTACAGGTGCCCAGCCACATGGGCGTCTTGCTTAGGATCCCTTGAAAGGAACGTGTTGCAGCTTAGGTGGGAGTTGCAGGCCACTTGCATAGACGACTTCGTTTACTTGATTCCACATCTATCATACTCATTTATTTGGCATGTGTCACTCTTTCCACTATTTATCTGTTTATTTGGGACATTTGTATTTCAGTTATTACTAGTACTGTTACTATGGGATTTATTTCAGTATGGATGTTTTACTTTAAGTTTTAAATGTTGGGACTTTGAATGTTGAATGTTTATAGTAATTGGATTATGTTCCAAGTTAATTGTTGTATGATTCTTACTTATTGAAAATGTTGTTACTAATTAAATAAAATAATTTTCCTTTAAAACTAAAATTGGCCAGAAATGTTGAAAAATGGTTTTGACACTTAGCTTAATTAATTAGGATGTTAATTTGGAAAAATTTATTTTTACGACAATGATGCTTAGAATGAACCAACTATTCACCTTGACTTTAATTTAATAAATGAGTGATCGCCCGGTATTTAATTAGGCGGCCCCAAGAACACCTCTAATCTAAGGTTGGAACTCACAAATCTCAAAGGCCAATGTGTATATAAAAAGAAGAGGAATATAAAATATATTTGCTGCCAAAATTTGTGTCAAAAGTAGGTTAAAAGGGTTGCCCACGATTTCCTTTTATAATGCAAAGAAATGAAGAGTTGGAATCCAAAAGACTCCTTTAAATAAGGAAAGTAAATGAAGAGTTGGAAGTCAAAACAACTCCAAGAGTTAAAAATATTTAAAAATCCTTTTTAACTCCGTTTTCGAAACTATTTGAAATTGCCGCCTTTAAAAATAATAACCAACATATTTGAGCAATAAAAATAATTTTATCAAAAACTTTATTTTCCTCCATTTTCCAGAAATTAATTAAAATAGCCCAAAATTACGCGGGTTGTTTCAAAGATGTTTAAAAGTTGACTGAAATGTTATCCACACTCTACAACTCTTTTGAAAAGTGTCGACCATTCTTTCAACTATTGAAGAAAGAAAAGAGAATGACTTCGAATAATAATAATCAAACTCACTCAAAGATATTAAATTTTATTTAATTCTAAAACCTCTACTTATAGTCCCAAATTTATAGATCAAATTTATACGATCTCGCGGTGTCCTACCATGTAGTCATCTTACCCTTGTGGTGCCAAAAGGGGGAACCAAGCCCTGATCTATTATGCTGCTAGATACTGAGAAATGTTATATTCCTTTAGAGGACCTATCTTACACTCCAGTTATTTCTTTAAGGAGTTTGAAGAACTACTTTGAACCCCACTCGATTATACTTATAATTTTTTCCCCTCCCAAGACAGTCCTTAGAAAGGCCGATCTCTCTTGATAGATGTCCAATTGGTCGGTGGAGTTGGGGAGGATTGGCATCTATTATCATCTTAGGACTTCTATTAAAGGAAGTTTTTTAGAATATTTTATTGCTAACCTCACTATAGGATAATAGCCTGATGAAGTGGTACTCATCAACCATGTGACTAGCGAAAATTCTAACCAATAAAACTAGTGGATGCTCTATGTTAATGGAGCTTCAAACTCAAAATGGTAAGGAGTACGAATTTTCCTAAATACCGTAGAATAAACCATGATTGAGAAGGGGATCATGCTTGGCTTTGAAGTATCTAACAACGAGGCTGGGTATGAATTCCTCATCACTGGATTTAGGAAATCTCGATGTCTTAGCACAAGCCATCTTGACGTTTTCTTTAATTTTGGTATCTAACTAGGTAACATGACATTATAATTCTAGATATGAACGTATGTAAACTTATTTATAGGATGTCCAGGATGTTATCGCCTAGTTTGAGAGTGTCCACATTCAATAGTTTCCCGGGGGAAATAACATTCATGGAGACACTTTGGCTACTATAGGGTCCACTGTTGATTCCGCTGTCAAATGAACCATTTAGGTGGAGTACATCACCCAACTAAGAATCTTATGGCCAAAAGTCATCGAAGAAGTCCTCACCATTGAAAAATATCCTAGTGGGATGGAACCAATCATATCATATTTATGAGGGGATAATATGAAAATCAACAACACACATGCCAATCAATTTAGGGTAAAAGCTTCTTATTTCCACTTGTCACCTTAAGGTAAACTCTACAAGCGATCATTTATATGTTCATACCTCCAATGTGTAGACCCAAGTGACATCGACCAAATTATATATGAGTTTCACAATGGGATATGTGCAAGTCATGCTAGGGAAAGATATTTTGCATTCGGATCCATCAAGGAGTGTTATTTATGTCCTTACACGCATAAATATGCAATTTTTTATGTTAGGAAGTGAAAAAAAGTGCCAAGAATTCTCACACATTCTTCGCCAAATAGCTAGTGACCTAAAGTATTTTACTAGTCTATGGTCTTTTTCTCAGTGGGTACTAGATATTAATGATCCCATACCTATATTACTAGGCAATCGAAAGTACCTCATAGTCGGCATATACTATTTTACCAAGTGGAAAGAAGCCTAACCTTCGACACCCTTAAGGGATACCGATATGATCAGGTTTATCTAGAGAAATATCGTGACCCATTTTGATGTGCTGGTAATCATTATCCCTTATAATGGGATGAAATTTGAAACTGGACCATTTTAAGACTTCTGCAATAACCACAACATAAAGAACTACTTCAGTTTAATGGTCTACCCCCAAAGTAATAATAAGGTGGAGGCCTTTAATAAACCAGTGCTCCAGAGGATAAAGAAAAGGTTGGAGAAGGAAAAATTTTCTTAGATGGATGAGCTTATCCACATCCTCTATGAATATCACACTATTACTAGGAGGTTGAAGGAGTAACTCCCTTTGCTTTAGTTTTTGGATTGAAAGCAATAATTCCCTTAGATGTTGGCATGTCGGTTATGAAGACAACTATTGTCAATCAAAACCTAAATAAAGACATTAAAAGGATTAAGATTGACCTAGACGAGGAATAGATGGAATAAGATTTGATCAAACTGGCCTCCTAACAATAACACTCGTCCAATCAGTACAACAAAGGCATCAATCCAAGGAAGTTCCGGGTCAAAGATTACGTCCTCCTAAAGGTGATCGACAATATGAAGGAGTCATCAGATGGAAATTTAGGTCCCAATTGGGAAGGACCCTACAAAAATATCATAGACGATCTCCAAGGACCCTACCATTTAGAAATAATGGAGGCAGGGAGATCTTGTTGGCCTGGAATGTGGACAATCTTGGGAATTACTTTTTATCCTTTTTTTTAAAATTTTAAAGTTCTGCATATCGAATAATTCAAACTTTAATTAATGAAATTAGCTTTCTCATTGTTCCAAATGACAGAGGTTATTCCAAATGACATGACACCATTATTTGTTTACAAGTTATCATTGTAGCAATAAAGTCTATTAATTTGTCCTAAGTCCACCCTATCAGGTTATGGTTGCTAATTTAAGAACTCGATAAAACTTTTATTGTCAATATAAATTCCTTACTAAGATTTTACATAATCAAAACTAAAGGTAGCATGTTTTAGTCACTAACAAACACAAAAACATCTAGAAATTTCCTATGTAAGAAAAAGACATAGAAAGGATCCTTAGGCACGATGTGTTCTGACTCTGGTCGGCTAAAATCCTGAATGGGCAGATGGTCTAATAATCATGTGCATTTTCATCGTAGTTTATCCTTGGCCCAATATTGCATGGTGGCACATTATAAAAGTTATGGCAAACAATAAAGACATGCTTAGCATACAAAAATGGGAAAGTGTGAAACATATAGTCTACTTATAATTTCATTCACAGCATTCATTTTACAAAAAAGGCCTAAGTCGGTTTGGTCACATAATAAATGTACGCATTATAAAAAAAATTCTATCGTTGGAAAGTAACTAGCTTGGAGAACATCATTCGGGTTAGGCTGAAACTCATCATCACTACCATGAGTCTACAAGTAACACTCCACTAGCTGAAGGGTAATTGCATCAGAGGGATCTAACTCTCATCACTCTTAAGGGGGGGATAAATATAATAAAGACACTCCACTTGCTACCAGTACCAAACTTAGGAGTCATTGGGAACCTTTATAATGGCTAAGGCATTGAGCCAACCCTAATTTTAATCCAATTGCATAGCTTTATCAAGATGCAAAGGGGAAACCATCCCGAACTTGTCATAACTAGACACCTAAACTTCTCGGAGATCTTTCTTAAAGGAATACTTTAACTTCATTATTTGCCAGTTCATGTCGTGTTTGATCTCCCTATTCTTGTAAAATTACTCTTAGTCCTTGCAGAGATTTTCCCTTAAAGAACTATTCTCAATTTATAGTATTTCGATAATATCCTTGACCTTTTTGACTTCAGCCTAAAGGCCTATCAGTAAACGGACCTGCTCACTAAAAGTAGTCATCATTTTATGAAATGCATTCATAAGAGAAAGGAATATTTCATGAACCCAAGTAAAATCCTACAAACCAAGGATCAGATCCCTCACAAGGTATTAGAGATAAGGACAAATTATGTTCATACTACAAAGATCGAAGAAGAGGCATTCAAAATAAAATAACAAAATTATGGCACTCATAAGAAATGAATAGTTGATCAAATAATGTCAAGGAAAAAATTGAGTTTCAAATTATAAAATCAAACAATGGGACAATCCCTTATAACATGTTTATCAAAAGTTATGGAAACATAAATAAAAAGAAAATAAGGTAAACTAAGCAAGACTAACAAGCTTGTCCTTCCTTCTATTTCACCCATTCTTGATTTGATGGACCCTTGTTCTGGTCGGTAGCATCCTTTTCCTTATCAAACCCATCCTTTGTCGGCCAGAACCTGAGGCCTCACCCTCTTTCTCACCTTTTACTGGGGATCCAAAACCATTCTCTCCATAAAGTTTGAATTTGGAGGGACGTGTGTCTTCTGCAATACCGATTCTTAACCTTGTTCAAAGTTGTACTTAAGAATGTAATATAGATGCTTTTGGGCTTGTCCAAAGGTTCTGACGAACTCTTGGTCTTAGGACCTATAGTTGTCCATTAACACATCAGACAAGATTTGAGCATTCTCCTTGGTAGCATTCTTCAGCTTATTATTTTTACACTTATATTATTCATCTCCATCTCTGTGGACTTATTTTATGTCTCATAGTTCTTATTGTTAACCTTGCAACATGTTCCAGGTCGTCATTGGATTTGGACTTGTCAACCATTCTATTGAGTATATCGATGTGAAAACACTTGAGTGGGGGTTATAACATGAAAAACTCAAGTACGGAAGTAAAACAGTTGACGAGTAAATGCGATTTACCTACGAGTTTTATAGGTTATTCTAGGAGGGACCAATTCAAAATTTTCTTGAAATGTTAACTTTACTAAAATAGAATTAACTTTTCAAAGTCAATTAGAGGTCTAGACCATTATCTAAGATTAACCTAAGTGATTTACAAAATAATAATCAATTCAGTTTTATCAAGCTGGTTTCTAGACTTAACTCCTACTTTTTCATATTAGGTGAGATGCGGAAATATAAAGCACGCGATATTCATTTTACGTCGCAAAAACTCTTCCCCGGGAAGAACGACGGACCATCTACGGTCATATAGTCTTCCAATTCCACTCAAACAAAATAAAAAAGGAACGATTACACAAACATGCAATAAGACTCAAAGCAAGATAAATCAGAACAAACTATTACCTATCTCGACCACGCTTCTCTTTGCTCTGGTTGCTCTTTCGCAATTATCCTCACTATGCATCTCTTGTTCACTTTGCTTTCTTCACGTATCAGCTCCCCTCTAGCTTCCTTAGCGTAGGTTGGCTCAGTGCCTAATGATTCTTAATAGTGACTAGTGGTAGTGCAGTGCTCTTGTGATGTTCCTAGTCTATATGATACACTCACCCTTAATGTCACAACCTGAATGTTTACGCAACAAATTTCTTTCCCACACATTAGGAGAAACTCTTATGTTCTTTATTTCTTTGTTTAAATCAAGCTATCTTCATTTAACAAAACTTTCAACAAACTTTTTCTCAAAAATTAGAACAATTAGATTCACTCTAATATGTACATAAGAACCAATGCCTATGTAAATAGTGGTGTATAAAGCGTGTGATCTAAAAGTGATATGCAAATGATGAATGTTCCTGAAATCACTTCAAAGATCAAGCAATCATACAGTGTAACAATACCCACAAAAATAATATGACTTAAAATATATATACAATATTCGCACAAAGTCAAATATACACAAACTATTTTTTGGAATATGTTTAGATTAAGTCAGGTTTAATCTAATATCGTATTAAGTCAATGTTCAAATAGTTTAAACAGATTAACATACTCGATTTCGTTCAATCAGTTCTAGTTTTCATTCCTTAGTCCGATGTCAAAGATAATTCAGTTCAGGTATAAACAGTCCAAGGTCACAATAATTATCAAGTTCAGATTAGCTCAATGGAACATAACAAGTATTGTTTATTTAATAAATAGGTCCTCAATGATTTTTTAAAGGTTTAAATGTCTAAACCTTGAATAGAAAGAGACTTTGTTAACACTAAAATTTCTTGAATAACTTTTAAAACGAAATTTTTTAAAACAAGTACAAATCTAGACCAATATATCCATCAAGAATATATACAAAATGATATGTGTTATTCAGTGTTCAAATAATCACAAAAATTAGATCTAAAACAATAGATCAAACAAGATAACACAAATCTAGCAAATTAGGAACAAAACTACATGATTTGTGGTTTTGTGCGTGTAATGTTTTATAAAATATAATCAACAAGAACACAACACAAAATAGATCTACAAAATACAGATCTATAAAAATATGTAGAAAAAAATACTCACAATGAATTTGAAATCTTGAAAAAAATTTAAATGTAGAAATGAGGTTCTAGTGATCTTAAATCGTCATGAAAAAATGAACCACGAGAGAGTTGAAAATATGTTGAGATGAATCAACTTTGGTCAGTAAATACACACACATAAGATAAATCTTTGAAAAATTAGGTGTGTAAACTCTCTCTTTTTATCTAAACAATTCAGCAGAGTGTTGACTCAAAAATAATTTTCTCGTGCTGTAAATATGAGACCCAAAAGACTGAATTTATAGAGTGTGTGGGTGTGTGCTGATTGGTGTAACAGGGACACGCATGGATTAACACAAAATGATTTTGTCCTTTGATCAAATATGATCGCACGGTTATTAAAGAAACATAAATGATTCGTCTAAATAATTGACATGTCGCATACAAGCTATAACCGACTAATAAAAATACTCAAAGGTTGTTATTAACAAAACCATGGCATTTTAAATAAATGGAAGCCCACTATAATCCATTAATAATGTTATCGTTGTAACACTAAAGACACATGGTGTCATTTTAGATAAACATAAAAAAACAGTTTCGATTCAAAGAATAAAATTGTGTGCGATGTAAACCAGGAGATGGACGACAACATTTTGATTTCATGTATAACCAAAATCGAGACTCAAATCCCATATCAACATTACACGTACAAAGATATGTGGTCAAATCAGCATAAAAGACTGTACAACTATAATTCAATTACTAAGGCTATAGAGTATGTGTATGGTCAATACTCATGCTGGGATATGTACAACTAACAACTAATATGTCCAATGGTCTTAGCTATATACATTATATGTATACAAAGGTCAAATATATCAGATCATGTTGAGACCAAATCGCAACTATTAAGTATATAATATGTATGAGCAGATTTTATACGATAGCATTAGTCACGTATACAAATATTTAATGTCACATATATACAAATTAGTATATAAGAAAATATTGACTCATTCACACGAAAAAAATATTTAAACTTTAATTTTGAAATTTCTCACAAAACAAATTCTAAATTAATTTTTTTTTATAAAATCTTTTTTAATCATACACACACTCAATCAATAGTCATGATAGAATGAGATGCAGTGTTGCGTCCTCTAGTTCATCCTATGTGACAAAAAAATAATTCTATGAGCCATAGAGGGTGTGAGAGACAACCTTTCTTGGCTGGCAGAATTTGATTTAGGCTTGAGTAGAGAGGATCAAGAGCTTGGCACAGGCATCTAGACTCACCCTAACTACAAAAAAAATCTTGGCAAAATTTAAGTGCGACGAGCTGAAGGTCTATATAGAAAAATGATGAAACACAAACCCTAGGAGTTCTCTATATAGGAACCTTCAAACTCCCCCATTGGACTAATTTCGACAAAACACTTGAGTACACCAAATGATATACTAAGGTAAAAAAATTTCTAAAATGTTCTATACAAAAGTGTTTCTAACTACTACCCCATCCTAGAAAAGAACAAACTCAATTCATGATGACCGATGAAAATACATGCAAAACATAAATACCATCCTACCGAGAAATCAAGTTAGTAACACTTGCTCTAGCGAATTATTAAATGACAAAAATAACTGTGCATAAATAAAATAAAGTTATATGCATAAAATAATATCAACACGTCTGTCAAAAATATGTACTCAACCCTCCCCCATTTTGACTAAATTAGATAATGGTAAGGGAAAATAATATATGTTTATAAACTGGGAAATAAACGTCTCCCACATTACACATGGATTTAAGAGATACTGTTATTAGTAGATATTTTTATCCTGAAACCTTAGGGATCTAGTAATCAAGATGTAGAATAAACACAAGCTAGTATTAAGGTACAATCTCTCCATCATATATGGAAGTTATTTCTAAACATGATTTATCTAAAGAAACAGAAAGTAAATCAGCAAGTTAAAAATCACAAGCAATAGAGGGAACTACCCCAATCCGGTTAGCAGTTTTGGGAGCACTAGACTAGTAAGAATATCCATTAGCCTCATAATACTTGATAACTCTCTTCTGATTAAACTCACCTCCCCCCATCATTGAATAAATCTAAGGGTTTAGTGGTTTTTATATCCTTAACCTTCTCGTGAGGAGACTCATTGATTTCCTCAATTTTTCAAGAGTTAAAAATATTAGTTGGGAATTTATTCAATTTTAAAAAATCAATTTGAGGGCTCAGATCACAAGTCCGAATCCAAATATGCAAAATTTTCAAAGGTTTTTGTGCCTTTCAAAAATTAGGATAGCATGTTTCTTTGGAAGAGATTTTCTTGTTGATACGAGGCATAGACTTATTAAAGAAATGATTCCAATGACTATTAGTATGATGCAAAGGAAAATTTATAAATCGCATCACTTTGTAGTTATGGTATTTAAAATGAGTACCTTTCTTTCAATTACTAAGGCATTCCCAGTTTTGGTGACCAAAAATAGCACAAAAACTGCAATAACAATTAACATCAGGTTGTTTAACATAAGGAACAAACTTTCTAGACTTATAGCCACCTAAGTCATGTTTGGTAGTCACGTTTGTTCTTTTAGGGGGTGGAATGTACATAGGAGAATCATCATATATTAGAAGAGGATACTTGTGATCAAGTCCAGTTTTAACAGTACTTTCATTCAAAATCTTTTTCCCTTTATAAACTGTGGAACTATTCAGATTTGGTTTGACTTGGGTACTATACCTAACAAAAATAAAAGGTCTAATACAAAGATTGTTTTGAAATTTTTCTTTATAACCAAGTCCTTTTGTATTAAAATCATATTTTTGAGATTCCAAAAGTTTATCCAAATCAAAATCTTCTTTTGATTTTTTAAATCTATTTCTCTAATCCTTCTAAAAGCACCGACGCACATTTCTTAAGATTTTCCAAGATCAACCAATGTGGCCTTATATATTTGTTCCAAAATAGAAACCTTTCCGTTAACATTAGAGATTTCATTTTCAAAATCATATTTTTGTTTCTGAAAATCACTTCTTTCTTTTTCCAAAGTTTGATTTGATACCAGTTATCTCTTATTCAGTTTGCTTAACTATACCATATTGATTTTCTAAGGACTCACTAAGTAATTTTACCAGATTAGATATTTTTTGTTTAATTTGCAATGTTTTGACATATAATTCTGAGTAGTCATCATAGCCAACAAAGTTTTTGTTATCCATGGTGTCCGTGTGAGAAGTGTTGCTATCATTAGATTTAATATTGTACAAAGCATGTTTTGCATCAAATGGAGCTGTTATATTAAGCATAGAAGGTTGTTTAGCTAACAAAGATTTAGCAGCATCAATCAAATCAAGTACATCATTAAATTCACATTCATCTGCGAAATCACTCATTCCTGCTAAGTACACATCTCCGCAACAGTCATAAACTTCTCCTAAAAATGCAAGGCATTTTGAATCAGAATCTCCTTAGTCATCTTCTGATTCAGTATCAGAAGATTCATCCCAATTTTTAGTTATGTGAGCCTTGTGTTGTTTGGAATGCTTGGACTGTGGCTTAGACATACACTCAGTAATTAAGTGATCGAGTTCCCCACAATTGTGACAAGCCAATTTATATTTATCAGTCTTACTACTTCTACTATCATAATCATAAGTTTGCTTTCTATTTCTGTTATGGTACTTAGTGAACTGACTTCATTGATTATTCAGTTGCATACGTCTTTTAGCAACAACATTTCCATGCTTCAAAATTTTCTTAAATTGTGAAGACATAACATCAATTTGATTGTCAATCTCATCAATTTCAATCGAATCGAATCCATATCAAAGTCATCATATGACTAAGATTGTTGTTTAACTACCTTATGCTTATTTTTATTAGGACAGGAAGTTTTAAAAGAAACTTTAGAAGTATTGGTCAACTCATTCTTAGCATAAGATGTAAGAGTCTTCTTAAAGGCTGATTCAAGTTCCATAGTTCTCAATTTAGATCTTAGCAATTTTGGTGTGAGAGATGGATCATTAATCTCTTATATGATATAACATTTATGATCAAATCTAGGGGTAAGGGACCTCAGAATTTTATCACACACATCTTTATCAGAATATTCGATACCATTCGCATGCAATTGGGTAATGATATCAGTCAAACATAGATAGAAGTCATGAAATGGTTCATTATCATTCATTACTAACATATTGTATTGTTGAACCAATAATTGTGTTTAACACTGCTTTACCCTATCGTCACCCGAGTATGTTATTACTAAAGTATCCCAAGCATCTTTGCTAGTAGTGAAATTACATATACATTTCAATTCAGTCTCACTCACACTCATGAAAATCGCATTTTTGTCGCCCTTATTATTGAAATTGCTTCTCTTTTTATAATTATCACTTAATTCAGATGTTCTGAGTTTTCTAAAAATAGTGCTACCTTATGCTATAGGAGTACTGGGGTGCCTATAACCATTTTTAATTAAATCCCAAACTTCATCTCCTAACGTTACTTGAATAAATGCAATCATTCTAATTTTCCAGTAGGAAAATTTTGTTCCATCTAAAATAGGAGGTCTACTGAAATTTCCTAACCTAAGAAATTGACTAGAATCTTCCATTAAAACAAGTTAAAATGAATTTAACAACAGTTTATAAAATTAGGTCTTTTTAAAATCTGTCTCTGATACCACTTGAAAACACTTGAGTGGGGGCTATACCACGCAAAACTCAAGTACGAAATTAAAACAGTCGACGAGTAAACACAATTTACCTATGAGTTTTATAGGTTTTTCTATGAGAGGCCAATTCAAACTTTTCTTGAAATGTTAACTTTACTAAAATAGAATTAAGTTTTCAAAGTCAATTATAAGTCCAGATTATTATCTAAGATTAGCCTAAGTGATCTACAGAATAACAAACAATTTCAGTTTTTATCAAGTTGGTATCTAAACTTAACTCCTACTTTTTCGTATTAGGCGAGATGCGGAAATATAAAGCATACGGTATTTAATTTACGTCGCAAAAACCCTTTCCCCAAGAAAAATGAAGGACCCTCTACGGTCACTAAGTCTACCAAGTCCACTAAAACAAAATAAAAAAGGAACAATTATACAAACATGCAACAATACTCAAAGCCAGATAAATCAGAACAAGCAATTAACTATCTCGACCATGATTCTCTTTGCTCTGGTTTCTCTTCCACAATTATCCTCACTATGCAGCTCTTGTTCACTTTGCTTTCTTCACATCTCATACTCCCATCTATCTTCCTTAGCATAGGTTGGCTCAATGCCTAATGATTCTTAATAGTGACTAGTGGTAGTGCAGTGCTCTTGTGACGTGTTCTAGTCTATATGACACACTCACCCTTAATGTTATAACCTGAATGTTTATGCAACAATTTTTTCCCCTAAATATTAGGAGAAACTCTTATGTTCTTTCTTTCTTTATTTGTTTAAATCAAGATATCTTTATTTAACACAACTTTCAGCAAACTTTTTCTCAAAAATTTGAACAATCAGATTCGCAGTAATATGTACATAATAATCAGTGCTTATGTGAATAGTGGGGTACAAAGTGTGTGATCTAAAAGTGATATGCAAATGATGTATGTTCCTAAAATCACTTCAAAGATCAATCAATCATAAAGTGTAACAATACACATAAAAATAATATGACATAAAATATATATACAATATAAGCACAAAGTCAAATATACACAAACTGTTTGTATGGAAACAAATTTCCAATTGCATCCATATGTAGTTTTGGATTAATTCCGGACAAAACTATTTGGTTCATAGGATAAAATTTTGTTCCTATCAAGCCTATGACATTTGAAGTAGTTGAAGACGTAGCGGCCCAGATTTATAGTTTCGTCCTTGCCGGGTCTCGTGCCACATGTTTCATGTCCTCAACATTTGAGGATTTCAAGTCTCCAAATGTATGAATGCTTTATATATATATATATATATATATATATATATATATATATATATATATATATATATATATATATAGGAGCTTGGAAATGATATTGGGTGCATTTTGTAAAATATTTTTATGAACTTTTATTTTCAGAAAAATCTCTTTAGAACTTTTTTCAAAAGTTTTTGTGCCTATAAATGAAATAAAATTTTACGAATTTTTGTTCGAATTGTCGTTCAGACAAACTTCAAACGAGTTTGGGGCATTTTTTCTTTGAAATGTCGTTCAAAAAATCGTTCGAATGAACCCGTTCGAACGGCCTGGGAGGAAAATCAAACTTTTTAGCAGTTTCATTTTTAACCACCCATTACCCCCACTAACTTTTTGTAACAACCCGCGTATTTTTGGGGTAATTTAAATTACTTTAAAAAATATAGATGAAAATGAAGTTTTGGATTTAAATATTTTTCTTGATTAAAAATGTCGGATTTTTTTTTTAAAACAAGAAATTCAAACGGTTTCGAAAACGGAGTTAAAACGGATTTTTAAATGTATTTTAAATATTTTATCCCTTATAAAAGTTTTAAGGCGGTGGGCTGAAATAACTGGGCGATCGATTGATCGACGCCAGGGGTCGATCGATCGACCTCAACAGATTTCGTGCGCTGCAAGCATTTTTAAGAGTTTTGGTTTGATTCAAATTCTATTCTTTTGCCTTATAAAATGAGGTCGTGGGTGACCATTTGAGAACCAACTTTTGGCACAAAAATATGAAGAGCATATTGTGTAAAACCCCGTACCTCAAATCACCAAAAGGAACCAACATGAATCTACCCAGAAACTCAGATTTAACCATCAAGAATCATCCCACAAGGATTCAAAAATCATCTCCAAGCTTCAACTTCAAAACAGCCCCAAGAACACCTCCAAAACTAGGGTTGAACACACAAATATAAAGGGTCCATGTGTACATAAAGAGGAGAGGAAATAAAAATATGGTTTCTGCATATTTTTGTGCCAAAAGTTGGTTCTCAAATGGTCACCCACGACCTCATTTTATAAGGCAAAAGAATAGAATTTGAATCAAACTAAAACTCTTAAAAATGCTTGCACCGCACGAAATCTGCTGGGGTCGATCAATCGACCCCTGGCGTCGATTGATTGATCGCCCAGTTATTTCAGCCCACCGCCTTAAAAATTTTACAAGGGATAAAATATTTAAAATACATTTAAAAATCCGTTTTTGAAACTGTTTGAATTTCACTTTTAAAAAAAAATAAATCCAACATTTTTAACCAAGAATAATATTTAAATCCAAAACTTTATTTTCCTCTAAATTTTTTAAATTAATTTAAAATACCCAAAAAATACGCGAATTGTTACACTTTTCACCAGCCTTAATACATCGGGGATATAAGCTTTTCCACTCACTTTTCATACTTCTAATGAGCTTTTGAGGGCAAAATCTTCTTAACTAAAAGTCCCTTTTTTATGTGTTGAGTTTTATGGATTAAAATCTTCCAAAAACACACATACACCCATGTTTGTTTAATTCCAAGCTTCCATATATATATATATATATATATATATATTTTCTTGGAGAGTTCTGTTTGGCACTTGTTTTCTTCTCAATTATTTGAAGGAGGTTGTTTGGTTTTCTTCTCTACCTCAAAAGGAAGATTGGTTTGTGCCGCGGATTTCTCACATGGTGAAAGTCACCATGTGTGGTCACGGTTGCTGTGCCTCCATTGGTGGACTCCTAAATTTCGGTGGACTCCGGAGTTATCTACAAGGCAGAGGTTGAAGAGAGAAGGAAGTGTCAGGACTTAAAGGTATCGAGCCAAGTGTTGTAATTCTTCTTGTCGTTGTCTTTGTAAAACTTTTCGTACCTAGTGGATTAATTAGGCAAGGGCCGTCCGAGGCTTTTTCCATTTGGGTTTTCCTCGTACATCGTCGTGTAGTGTGATTATGTTTATTTTTATCTTACAAAAATCACCATAGATGCATGCGACGATAAACAAGATAAAAATTGGTTTAATTGTCACTCTTATTTAATTTGGTACTAATTTAAGTTTGGATAATTTGGGTAAGATTAATTTAATTCATGTCCAGAATTTAATTTGATAGAATTTTGTTTGGCCTATATTGAAAATTAGAATAAATCATTGTTAGGCAAATTTTAGGACTTGGGTTGAATTAATTTTGTTTAAGTGGAAATTAATTTGTTTGAGTAGTTTAATTCACTTTTAGTTTAACCTAATTTTAATTTTGAAGAAATTTAATTTTGAAGTTTATTTTTGTTTAAAATTTGAATCTAAATTTTAGTTGGGAATTTAATTGAACCAGCACATTAATTTTAAGAATTTAAAATTTAGAGGCTTCTGCACCTTTTCAAATTGGTATCAGAGCTAGAGTGCTAATTTATTGGGTTAAGATCCTTAATTTAGTTTCGTTTAAAAATGAAATTTTTCCCGTTTTCAAAATTTCTAATTTTTGATCGTTATAATTACGCTTACTGGAAAGCGCGTCTGCAATTGGAACTAAAGTCCTTAGATGAGAGGGTTGGGTTGTCTGTCGTTACAGGGTGGTCTCCACCTACATGTTTAGTAGAAAATAAATGTGTCCTCAAACCCATGGAGAGATGGAGTGAGGACGAACTTAAACTAGCCAATTTTAATTCATGAGTCTTGAATGCTTTGTTTAGTTTTGTCACACCGGATGAATTCCGACGTATCATGATGTGTGAAATCGCTAAAGAGGCTTGGGATATTTTACAACTCACCCATGAGGGAACTAGTGTCGTGAAAGCTTTGAAACTTCAAAATCTCACCACTCAATTTGAGGCCATTAAAATGATTGAAAATGATTGTTTTGATTAATTTTATGCTAGACTTTCAGATATTGTTAATTCATTATTTAATTTGGGAGAAAAAATACCCGACGAACGAGTAGTAAAGAGAATTTTAAGGTCCCTACACGATAGATTTATTCATAAAGTGACCGTATTGAATTCTTTACCCACTTTAGCCTCTATGAAACTAGAAGAGTTCGTAGGTGATCTACAAACCTACGAACTTGATATTTTTCCCTCCAAAAATGAAAATAAGAAACATAGGGGCGTCGCTTTGAAAGCTCGAAAGGAGGAAAAATAAGTTTCGGATGATGAGACCAATTTTAACTCGGCAGATATGGCAATGTTTGCTAGGAAATTTCGAAAATTTCTTAAGACTATAGAGAGAGTATCAAAAATGAATATAAGAAATTTGATAAATCTAAGTATAACAATCCTGAGAAGATCCCTAAAAATCATAATGAAGATCTTAATAGGGACGAGTCAAATCATTGCTTTGGTTGTGAAGGGTATGGCCATAGGGCTTTTGATTGTCCCAATAAACTAAGGAGAGAGGTCAAGCAACCAATTTCATACAATGCCACACTTAGTGATAGTGATAAGGAAGAGGGACCCGATTACCCCATTGAGCAAAATTTTACCGTGTTCATGCCAAGTCAGGTTAGTGATAGTGAGAACTCATCCAATGATGACATTATAATACATAACACTTTCGAGGCCAAAGTTTGTGAAACCCATATTTTTTATGGTTGTGAGAGTGGAGATGAAAGAGAGAGTGAGAATGAAGAAGTGGTTGATGTGAGTGAGCTTCAAGTATCATTTTAAGAATTGTATATCGAATTAATAAAATTAAAAAGGGAACACTTTAAGTTAGAAGCTTGTTTAAAAGAGCATGCCAATGTCATTGATGGGAGCGCTTTAATGGAAGACATTAGGATACGTGAGAGAGCTCTTCGAGAGAAGCTTGAGTATATTGAAGTCGAAAGAGATACCCTTAGAAGTTTGATGGAAACAATGAAGAAAGAGCTTCCAGTGTTTGAAAAGAGGAAGGTTTTGCTAGAGTCTAAAATCTTAGAATTGAAGAAAAATTAAAAGACTCTAGTAAGGTCAAATTTGATTTGGAATCTAGGTCCACTATTTTGAGACTCTAGTAAGGTCAAACCACTATTTTGAGAGAATCACCTAGGAACATTTTCAAAGATCAATCCTTATGTACTACTTTTAGCTGGGTCTTTACTTGCTTATAATGTGGTCGAAAAGGTCATCTTAGGAAATTTTGTTTTGATCTAAAAAAGGATCCTAGGAAATCCAAGAGTAAGGTCAACAAGGTCGCCAAATACCCAATCCCTAGATTGTCACTCTTCACTTGTTTGGGTTAGGAGATCCGACTTGGTAACTTTACAAAAGAGGGTTTATGATTCTCATTTTCTATCACGTGAAACCTCCCATGCTAAATAGAAAGGTTAAATGTGTTAGCTTTGTTTACATACTCTAGCACTTTTGTGCTTCATGATATATTTATGCTAGGTGTATGTATGTTTCTCATTTCCTAGTCTATGCTCCATGATTAATCACATGCTAGAATTATGATTTGTGTATATCTTTTGTATTTATTTTTATTTGTTAGTTTCTTATTGAGAAAAATACAAAAATATTTTCTTTGTTTTCCTTTTGAGTTGAATTTTTTGTGTTTGGTGAAATTTTTTGAAAAACTCACAAAGATTTTCTTTTTGTGTATTTTAGTTTGACACACTTTATGTGGCATATACTTGTGTTTGAATCATTTCCACTTCTGCTTCCATGTGGCTAGAACTTTTGGTTAAGATTTTCAATCCTTAAAATGTTCTTTGTCATGCTTACATGGAATAGTTGGATTTTGTGTTGCTTAATGGATTCTATTTTTATATGCCTCATTTCACACATGCACAAGCTCATTTGGAATTTAACTCCACATGTATATTTGATCTTTGTGAGATGTTCTTCTTCCAATCTAGTCATCTACATATTTTATGATTTAGGAGGATTCCTGCATGTTAAACCTGCTGGACGTAAGATTATTGTGTGTCTAGAAAAATGATATATGCAAGTGCACGGGGAAGGGCTACGAAATGAACAATCATCCTTTGCAATTAAGCCACCATTTGCAATGGACCTAAAAGAAATCTATGGTCCAAAGGCCTAAAAGAAAAATATGGCATTCAAAGAAAAATATATCCACGACCTAGCTTGTTTAGATAGATATTTTTTTCAAAAGAAAAGAAAATATATTATATTTGAGGGAGTTAGGATGGAATATCAATGACTTTGCACAATAACTTTGTATCCTATTTGCGCTATCTTGTTATGACTCTATTGGTTTTTAGAATCATCATTATGATAGGCTTGTATGCATTGTGCTTGTTTGTTCATTGATTTCAATCTATATTGTCACATGAGTCTATATCTAAATGCGATCAAATTTTGCAATCAAATGAGAACTCTGTGAAAATGTTTTAAGTGATTGGGTTTATATTCGTTTAGTCTCTAGTTCACACCCCTTCACTTCCGTTTACCACATGTATTGGGACAAATTTTTTCCATACGAGTGTGAAAAGCTTATTGTATTTTGTGTCGTGTGTTGTGTTTATACCTATGTATATGTTCGTGTGCATTAATGATATTGATTGTGTGTGTGTATATATATATTGTATTTTTTTTGTTTCTGAGTCTTTGCCTTGCTTGCTAGTCCATATATGCTTTGATGTCACAATTGGTATCTATATTGTTGTGAATTTTGGTTGATATCCCATGCTAATGTTTAATACATGTTAGTTGGTATCAATTTTTTTTTCGCATCATAATTGGCATCCTTTGTTATTATGTGGATTAGTTGCATTTCACTGTTGCCATATGCTTTATTGTTCCTATTTATACACCATTGCATGTTTATTTTATTTCTTTTTCATTAACATCCCTTGTTTATACTTTAGGGGGAGAAATAGTATTTGCTTTAAATAAGAGTGATAAATAAGTTAGTTTATAATTCTTTAATCTTTGTCTATTCCTGAACAAAAAGGGGGAGAAATGGTATCTAAACCTTTAGTTTGGGAGATGTAACTTAGGGAGAATTGCGAAATCTTCTTAGGTAGACATTAGTGGATAAAGGGGAAGAATTAATTAAGAGGGAGTATTTATTTTCTATATTTAATATTCTCATATTCCCTATGCGTTTGATGGTTTGTTAAAGTGTCCAAGATTTTTAAGCGACATCTTTAAAGAGGCAAAACAGTTTATCCTTGGGTCGAGTTATAGCGTCTGTATTTTCATATTTTTAGGTGGGACATTGTGTCTAGACAAGCTTGATGGCCCTTAGGATTTTTGGTTGGGTTTTGTCCTGGAATAGCCAAAGGGGGAGATTTGTAAGGACCCAAATTTCCAATTGCGTCCATATGTAGTTTTGGCTTAATTCCGGACAAAACCATTTGAGTAATAGGATAGAAGTTTGTTCCTATCAAGCCTATGACATTTGAAGAAGTTGAAGACGTAGCAGCCCAGATTTATAGTTTCATCCTTGCCATGTCTCATGCCCCATGTTTCACGTCATCAACATTTGAGGATTCCATGTCTACAAATGTATGAATTCTTTTTTTTATATATATAGGATCTTGGAAATGATATTGGGTGTATTTCGTAAAATACTTTTCATGAACTTTTATTTTCAGAAAAATCTCAAACCAAATTTCATCAAATTAAATTCTGGACATGAATTAAATTAAACTTACCCAAATTATCCAAACATAAATTAGCACCAAATTAAACAAGTGTGATGATTAAACAAATTTTTATCTTGTTTATCCTAGAATGCATCTATGGTGATTTTTGCAAGAAAAAAATAAACACAATCACACTACACGGCGATGTATGAAGAAAACCCAAATGGGAGAAACCTCAAACAACCCTTGCCTAACTAATCCATTAGATAAGGAAAGTTTTACAAAGACAATGAAAAGAAGACTTGCAACACTCGACTCGACTCCTTCAATCCCCAACGCTTCCTTCGCTCTTCAACCTTTGCCATGTAGATAACTCCGGAGTCCATTGGAATCTTGGAGTCCATCAATGGAGGCACATCATTCGTCAACCACACATGGTGACTTTCACCATGTGAGAAAGATGAAGCACAAATCTATCTTCCTTTTGAGGTAGAGAAGAAACCCAAATAATCTCCTTCAAATAATTGAGAAGAAAAAGGTGCAAAAAAAAACTCTCCAAGAAAAAAAAAAAAAAAATATATATATATATATATATATATATATATATGAAAGCTTAGAATTAGATAAACATGGGTGTATATATTTTTTTGGAAGATTTTAATCCATAAAACTCAACACATAAAAAAGGGACTTTTGGTTGATAAGTTTTTGCTAGAAACTGACCATGTAGTCACGGCAGTTTGAAAACATGATAAAAAATTACTAAATGTTAAACTTAGGCTTGAAAACATTTCGTTGAAGGATGAAATGAAAAAATAGCCTCCAAATGCCCCCCCCCCCCCCCCCCGACACTCACCAAGAGGCACGGACACCTCCTACTAGACAAAAGTAACACGTAGCAACTGACCACATAGTCACAGGCGTTTAGTTTTAGAACAAAACAAAAAATAGTACAAAGTTAAACTTAGGCTTCAAAACATGTCGTTGAAGGGTGAAAATGTAAAATAGCCTCCAAACGAATACCTCCCATGGGATCAATGTAACATGTAACAACTGACTGCTTAGTCACGGGATGCCAGATTTGAGAACATGATATAAAATTACAAATAGTTTAACATATGCTTGAAGGAACATGACGGTTGAGAGCATAACCAACGTAACATTGTTACTTACCACTTGTGATATTTTTGAAATCCATTTTTACTTACCACTTGTGACATTTTCCAAGTTCATTATTACTTATCACATGTGACATTTTTGTAGTTTTGTTTGAATGCCTCAATGGAGAAGAAAATTTTGGAATATATTCACACAAGCATTCGTTGTATTTTTATTTAAATTGTATATATTCACGCAAAATGCATTGTATTTTATTTTATGTTCTACATATTCATGCAGGCATGCGTTATATTTTATTACATATTTGCACAAGCATACATTAATTTACTTGCATTGTATTAGTTCATATTCATGCATGCATGCGTCAATTAACATTTATTACATATAGGCTAAATATTTATGTCTGAAAATGTAAACAGGTTAAAAAAATGTACAACCTGTTTTGGGATGCTGAAAAATAAATTTTATTTTTTCAAAATTTTATTAGGTCAAGGTTCTGGATCGTGACCAAAAGATTTTTTTAAGATAAAAAGGGTTCACATTATTGATCATGACCAGTCTCGTGATCAAAAGCTTTTTTTAAAATTAAAAAATAGAGGTCACGGTTATTAATCGTGACCATCCCCTTGACCAAATGATTTGTTTTAAAATAAAAAGTTAGGGGCCACGGTTATTGACCGTAACGTGCCCCAAGACACTGGTCATGGGTGATGACTATGACCAAAAATCTTCCATATGGGTCACGGTCTAGGCCCATGACCCAGAGTGGTACCCTAATCACGAGTGCTGACCGTGACCCTTGATCTCTGTTGTGGATCATGGGTAGCGACCGTGACCTAGAATTTTATCACGCTTAATATTATCATGGGTGAAGATTGTGACCCATGTTAGGGCTCACGGGTCAAAACCGTGGCCATTGGCGATATATGGTGTAATGCAGTTTGCTCCAGTAGTAGTGGATTGGGAGCCTTTGGGCCGCCCTTTGTTTGTTTTTTGAGCTTTCTCCCTTCCTTTGGTTTTATATCATTACATATCAACAAAAAAAATAGTTTGTCAGGTTTTACACATTCGCATTGAATTTCATTGAATAAGTTTTGGTTAATATCTCAGCTGAATACGTTATCAAATTTTCATGGTGGAACTGTTTCATTAAAAAAAAGGTCCATCGATTTTGTTTTTTATGGTTAATTGATATATACCTGAACTACAGGCGAAGCGCCGCACTAGCAGTGAAAAATTCCGTTCGAAGCGAGGTCTGTCGGCACGATCGTTATGGGTCAGTTTGATGTCTCAACTCAATCAATTTGTACTCGAATGGAAGATTTCTCATGGTGAATCGGGTTTGTATATGAATCAATTTTTGGTTGAATGACCGTGGTTAGTCGATTTTGCTCATCAGTGATGAATAATTTAGATACTCATGTTTAAAACTATGGGATTTTGGCGAAAGGTCCTCATAATTCTCAAAGTGTATAAAAATAGGACACTCCACATAATTTTATAAATTTAGTTCCTGTACTAAAAACATCATAAAAAATGGTGCCGCTGGAGCTGACCAAAAAAATGAACTCCTAACTCTAAGGGTACCACACAAATATATGTTATTGTACCACAGGGACTAGATTTATAATCTTGAAAATCATTGTCCTAAAAACTCAAATATAGAAAGGAACATGACCTTTACCTTAATTCTCTACTAAAACTATAATGGGTAAGAGTAACAACAACAGTCTCTTATTGTTCTGGGTTATATGGACTCGAGTTTTGTCAGAACAAGATCCATCCATTTCTATCGGAGTTCTGTCAATACTTAGCGATTTATGGTTTGCCGAAAAGATATGGTGTGCCGGTGAGTGGGATTTTTAGTTTTGGCATATCTATCTAACTCCATAGCATGATAATCATTGGAAACCCATCCCCCTTTATTCTTTCAATCAATCCAATCACCTATATCTCCCAAACAGAATCGATGAACTAGCAGGACTATTCATTGGCTAAAAAAATATTTCACCGAAAAAAAGGGACCATGGGGATTTATCAACTCCAAAATATATATATATATATATATATATATATATATATATATATATATATATATATATATATATATATATATATATATATATATATATATATTTAAAAAAATTGAGTTCAAAATGACTATTTTTATCATTTTAAAAAATTCGATGAAAATATGTCGGGTTTTAATCTCCTTAAAAGATGATAAATTTTGATCGATTTCTTTAAAATAGCAAACAAATTAATTTTTATTTGATTTTTTAGCCCCCCCCCCCCCCCCCCCCCCCCAAAAAAAAAAAAGATTTAAATACCATAAAAATAAAATTAACCCCAAAATAATATGTTTACTACTTAAAAAAATAATTCGCACAACTGATATGCATATAGTGGTATGTATAGGAGACTCTCTCTCTCTCTCTCTCTCTCTCTATATATATATATATATATATATATATATATATATATATATATATATATATATATATATAGTCTAAGCACATCAGAAGGCACAAATGCCCTTTTATGTGATCTTTTGAGTGTTTTACGAAAAAAGTTATGAGCGCTCCACACTTTTTCGGCCAAGTAAGCCTTTAAATAAATACTTTATGAATGTATGTACGCTAAGGCACCATATTTGGCTTGTAAGTATCTATTGAGATATTGTAAAGTAACTTGGGTCCCTTTTTGTATTTTTAAACAATTTTCCTACAAAAAATGTTTTGAATGCTTTATACTTTTTCAACTATACGGAGTTAGGTGTACCTTACTTTTTGGCCAAGCGTGCTCTGGAAAAATATTGTACGCGTATGATGTAGGCTTACATATGGCCAATGACAAATTTAATGGGTATTAAGAAAAAAAGTAAGGTAGTGAGGTGTGTGAATACTAGAATATTGTCTAGTCGATTCATAAATAATACACAAATATGCAAAATATGCTGGATGCGCATAATAATATCTAAGGCGTACAAACACATGTAGTATTTTGTACTTTATATCAAGACCAATTATTTCTAATATGATTTGACAATTTAAATGCAAGTCTTAACATCAACCCCTCCTATGTTTCCCCCCTCATACACATAATTAATGTGTCAGTTCGTGGCTGAAACATATCGACTGTGTGTACAAAACAATCATAGTCAATTTTGATATGTTCGATCAACCTGCGGATCATGAGTATTGATCACATATCTCATTTCAATTTTATGTTATATTTCAGTCTCATATCTCATATTTCGTACTTTGATCTCATGGTTTATTCCGACAAACCTCATGGTCATTCTTTTTTTGTGACTGATATACATTGAGTTTTTTCGGTTGCCACCATTTTCGCTTGTAAGACTATTTTGGCATTTTCCCACATTCCTCTAGAATGAACATGTATCCAAGATTTTATTTTGGTTATTCGTAAATCTATTTTTTACCAGATTCATCATGTTATGGTAAGACAGGATATTATAACTGCACCTTTTTCGGGTAAGATTTCGTGTGCACCCTTGCTGGTGACTTTCTCCATTTAGGTAATATTTTGTGCATACACATGCTACTAAGTTGTATAAATCACTACAAGATTATGAAAAATACACATTCTTGGGGACATTGCTCAACTATTGCTATGGTTTTCTAACAAATACACCTTGAAAGGTGAGTTAGCATAAATCTTGCTAAGGTTTTATCAAAAGTACATTTTGTAAGGTGACTTACAAAAAATCATGCTGAACTTTATATCAGATTTTACACTTTGTAAGTCAACTTGGCACAATTTTTGCTAAGGTTTATCCTAAATTCATACAATGTAGATCAACTTAGCATAGATCTTGCTAAGGTTTATCTGAAATTTACACTTTGTAAATCAACTTAGCACATATATTGCTAAGGTTTTGTCAAATTTATACTTTCTAAAGAAACTTAGTTTATATTCATCCCATCCTAGGACCACCCTAAGAACCTCGTTATGTCCCTAGCACTCACTCTTTCACCATAAACCCTAGTTCATACTCCGAATATCGATATAGAGGCCACCGAACGCTTCTTGGCCCCATTTAACTCTGATCAACTCTCTCTCTCGAGAAGAATCTCAATGAATATTTGAATATCTCTAAATCCCCTTTCTAACGGTCCATCTTGTGCATGAATCGGACTTACAATTCAGACGAACAGTCCGTTTTAGTCTAAATACCGATCTAAAGGCCATCGGGTGCTCCCAGGCCTCGTTTGACTCTAGTAAACTCCCTCAGTTGAGAAAAATTCAATGATTCTTTGAAGTTCTTTAAATCCCCTTTTTAATGACCCATATCGTGCATGAATCAGGCTTACTGTTCGGACGAACAGTCTATTTTACTCCGAAAATTGATCTAGAGGCCACTTGGCGATCCTGATCCTCGTCTGACTCTAGTCAACTCTCCAGATTTTGTAGAGATTAATGAAATCTTGAAGGGAAACTAATAACCTTTTCAATGGTCCATTCCATGCGTGAATTGGCTTTAAGGTTCGGACGAATGATCCGTTTTCCTTCAAAAACTTCATCTTTAGTGACAAACGAGCTCTTCTGGGCCCCAATTGACCTTGTTCAACTCCTGGCCTCGAGAGTGTCTTAATGAATTCTTGAGGAGCTCTGAATACCCTTTCTAATAGTCTACCCCATGCGCAATTCTGACTTACGATTTTCGTTTTACGATCATTTTTTCGAAAAACCTATTCTGGAATGCTAAATGGCACCCTAGGGACATGCCTAAGGTTCTATGTTGATAGGCATATCAAGATACATATCGATCGATAGTCCTATTTTTCTAATAAATATAGGCCATGACCTCACTTTGAAAGCCCCCCCACCAAACACCCCTCTCAGCAATTCGGAGAACATTCTCTCAAAATAAGAGTTGTTCCCTTTGCTAAAAAAATCATTTTCCGACATTCCATTCCATCACTCTCTTACCTCACTCGGTAATTCCCCCTTACCTCTCCATACCACTTTCATAGCATTACAAGATCGGTATATCAACATCCAATATCAACATCAAGCATTCATATGGAGGTCTAATTCTCAATCCTTTTCTCTAATTCTCTCATTTTTAGTATTATTTGCTTTATTTGTACTTTAGCATTTTGTTTCATTACAAAATATATATGTCATACCCTGCGTATTGGTATGAATGTACAAGAGAGTATATGTAAATAAATGAATTAATGTTCAAGCAAAAAATAGAACTGTATTCATTAAAATGTCACACATAGTGTACTACCACCACATGGGTGAATTACATTTCATTATCAACACGAAATACAAAGTAGATAATTGAAAAGTGTCACTCTTTGCTTCCATCTGGGTTAGTCTCCATCTAAACAATTACATATGAAAATAGGTGACTTGTGTGTGTCACAAAAGGGTAAGAGAGACTATCCTCTTTCTCTTGGGTCATCTAGAGGAAAAAAGAATTAGCACAAATATGCTAAGCAAGCGTGACCAATTTTATAATAATTATCTATATAGATGGAAGGTGGAGTGTGTATAGAATTCAGATGTCTGTATACGTTAATAAGAAATTCAAAGAGTTTATATATGATAATCCCATACTTATCAGATTTCAAAGTGCATATAGAATTAAATAAGCATCAGTAAAACCAAATAATAAGTAATCTAAAAGCTTTGGAAAATAACTGGATAGGCACTCAATTAAAGTGGTACCCATACGTATGTAGCTAAGCTTCGGCTCCCAATCATCCGAGATCATAGGCCAAGTAAACAATTTTGTGGGATAACATGACAGTCTACTTCATAGTTATTACTGATACTTTTATAGTAAATAATAATGCACAAAGGTGTAAGGTGAACATAATCATTACAACGAATTATTATGATATTAGTTATTTGATGAGAAGGGTTGAAATTTATCCAATTGATTATAATTAAAATAATTAGTGATATAATAACATATTAATATGGTAATCTCTACACATACTCGAATTCAAATAGGGCTATCACGGGACGATATCAATAATAGTTAAATAAGTACGCAAAAATTTACTATTAAAGAGGTAAAAAGACCTAATTGAACGGAGATTAGAACAACTTAAAGATTAAAAGAGGATGTCGGAAGGATTTGGTACTTGAGTATCTATATAAATGTTTATATGAATATGTATTGTGGCGATTGACGCTGGTTTTGGTCAATTTATACTAAAAAACTGTGTATATTAAAGTTTAAGGGTTAAATTATAATTAATTTGAGACTTTAAAATCTTAGGCTTAGTTCAAATTCAAAATTTGGTGTAGAAGACTTTTTAACTCAAAATACATCAAACTATTTGTAGAAATAGTTTGGGTTAAAATTCATAAGTTGGAAAAGTCAGGGGTTAATTGGCAATTTAGGAAAATATTTAAAACCTAAGACCCTAATTTTTCATTGACCAGAAAAATAAAATAAAAATATTTAAAAAAATCTGACTTTTTTGATTGGCCACGCGCCTGGTCAATGATTTTGGTTAAAAAGTTCGACTTCAACATTTCGAGAGTTGAGTTAGGGGTTTGAAAAATTTTGACCTGAGATAAATTCTTATTTTCTAAACCATTTGGGATGATTTCTGAATCGAACCAACCTATTGTTTTACAAGGAATCCAAAAATATAAGTTTTATAAATTGAGGTCCAGTATACATCGAGTTATGAAATTGTGTGTTTTTCCAAAATTTTGACTAAACTTTTGAAGTTCTACTGAATATGGCAGAGGTTCTTATGAGTATGGTTGTGTTTCTGCTATTCTAATGAAGCATTTGGGTTTGGTTTCAAGTATTAAGGTGGTCTGGTTATGGGGATTTTCAAATTTTTTATTTTCTGAAACAGAAAACATCTTCGAGCAATTGAGGCTCAAAAGTTATGATTTTTCACAAAGGAGCTATGCACTGGAGCTCCTAAGTTCATAAGAAATCATTTTCTAGCTTCAAAATTGATTTACAAGAAAGAAATCAAAATTCACCATCTAATCTCAAGATTTAATGATTTTTTTTCCAATTTCTTTAAATGGGTTCTACTATTTTGGTTTATATATATCAACATACAAAATGTTTGTTATTGTAAGAATGAAATATAATACATAAAATGATAGGATACCTAGCTTGGAGGAAAATTTTGAGTTTTTTGTAAACCGAAGTGGTGAGTTTTGAATGTTCTATTTGTAGGAAATTTAGAGGGTAGAGAGAAGACATGTTATTGGTCAGGTTTGAAGGTGGATTCCTCCACGATTTAAGAAGATAAGTGTATAAAACTTTGTTCCTCACATGTTTTCATGGTAATGCCATGTGATTATGGATCATTTGCCTAGGTGCAGGTTGATGTGGGAAGGGGGAATGTGAAAATGATGTTGGTTTATGTTTTAGTCCTTGGTTGAAAGTATATATACACTTATTTGTTTCAAAAAGTGTGTCTTTTGTAAAGTTTTGGGGCATTTTTGTAATTTAAAAATATGTAAGGGCTGAAAATGAAATTTTTGGTTAGTTGATTTCTATAGGTTTTATTTGATATACGGTTTATGTCTAGGGTGAAGAATAGGTCAAGTAATGCTTATTTGAAAAGTTCAGAGATTATTTTTGCAATATTTGAAACTTTAAGGGTACTTGGGTAATTTAGTAAAGTTATAGGTTTTTTAGAGTATTTTTATCCTTATTTTGGGTAAATTTGAGTTTATACATTCTTGGAGGGTTAAGATGAGAATTAGGGTATCTTGATTAAAAGTACGGATATTACAGTCTACCTACCAAAAAAAAAATTCCTCCTCGAATTTTCCTTAGAAGATATGACGATATTGGTCTTTCATTGCCTGTTTTGGTTCCCATGTGGCTTCTTGGTAATTTTGATATTCCCAAAGTACTTTGACTGAGGGAATTTCTTTATTTCTGAGAAGTTTTATTTAACGATCCAATATGTGAATAGGGCGTACTTGAAATTCGTGATTTGATTGGATAAAAAATTCTTTCCATGTAATAGTATGGGAGGTATGAAGAATATACTGAAGTAACTGGGATACATGGAATATATTATGAATATTGGATAATTTCACTGGTAATTCTAATTGGTTGGTTACAGGGCCAATACGTTTAGAAATAGAGAAAGGTCCAAATTATCCGGGGGCTAGATTTGCTTACTTTTCTAAGCGTAAAATCCCGTTTCGAGGAGAAACTTTAAAAAATACTCGGTCATCAACTTGAAATTCTATGGACTTCTGATGCTGGTATGTATAACTTTCTTGATGATCTTGGGTTGTCTTCAATATCTCCTTAATTTGTTATATTTTCTCAGTGGTTTCTTAGATTATTTCGAGACCAAATTATTTACTACTTCTAGATTCTATCCAACATGTAGGTAAGGGTTTTCGTGGTCCAGTTCGATCCGGTTTTGAGGCATTTTTACGACAGAACAACATTAATCAATCCTAGAAAATTATGGATCGAGATCGGGCTGAAATAATCGATCTCGGTCTTATTCGGTTTTCAAGTTGTCCGTGTTCAGTCTCACTCTTATTCGGTCCATACCCATATAAAACAGCATAATTTTTAAACTAAAAATAGAACTTTTTTTTAATTGAGGCTGTAAATTCCAAATTGAGACTGTAAATCTATAAATCCCATATATTTGTCAGCATAATTGGAGAGATTTTTCAAGCCTATAACAACATAAGTGCAGACATTTTCCAATCCTATAATCTCAAATGAAAATATAACTGTAAATCTAGCCTATAATACCAACTTGAAACAAAATAAGAATATTATTCTTGTAATTCATTTTTCAATGTCCCAAACGGTTGTGGATAGGGACAAAGATAATGTATGAGACCCCATCTCACATGGTGTTGGAAAATGGTTGTGCACATGGATAATTTATTTGTCTAAATAAATAGATGATTTAGATAACAGACATGAAACAATTTGTTGATTGAATAAAAATATCCACAAACTCAAACTAAGTTATCAAACATGAGTTTGTACACACTTGTGGGATATTCATGTAAATTTTTGCCTACATGTAATAATCATATCGAAGGCTAAAAACTAGGATATTCATGTAAATTTGATTCAAATGGTACACACTTGTGGGATATTCATGTAAATTTTTGCCTATATGTAATAATCATATCGAAGGCTAAAAACTAGGATATTCATGTAAATTTGATTCAAATGGGTAAAATTTGAACTACCTCAAGCTTGCTTCCATTAGGAAATGTCTACCAAGAGATCACTGATGCAAAGGATCCATTCCATCTCTCTTCGCCACATCAATTACTTCTCAGAAGGCAACGGTTCCAATCTCCACAGTTGCCCAAATCCACTAGCTACACATCAGGTCGCACCATAAAATTATTGGCCATTTTAAAAAGAGAACCAAAATGAAATTTTGTAGTTCGTCGGAGCTTGGAGTTTGTCGAATCTTGGAGATTGGATTTCACTGGAGCTGAAAATCTAAGATGGACCTTGGAGATTGATATGCGGTCGAATTCGAAGAGGGAAGGGATGAGATGAAAATCTAAGACAGAGGCTGGAGCCGTAGGCATTTGTAGAGAGAGAGAAGAGAAGAGAAGAGAATAATTGGGTTTTGGGATTAGGTAAGTTTATGTTGTGTGGGTGACTATGTGCGTCAGTTATTAAGTGTATATATATATATATATATATATATAAAAGCAGCCCGGTCCAGTCCTAACCCATTTTTTAAGGCCCAAGACCGAGGTTGAAGCAAATTATGCGGTCCTATATATTTTTATACCAAATTAGGATCGAATTAAAAAAAATGCAACAGTGGGTCTAGTTCGTTTTTTTTGTCCATTGGGTTTATTCGGGTTCCCCTACATGTAGGTGAATGACTAGGTCTTCCATATAAAGATTCAAATGGGACGGCTTTGATATTTGACTGATAACTGTTGTTAGAAGAAAACCCAAAGAGGGGTAAAGGTTCATTCCAATTATCGAGCATATCTAACGTATAAGCTTGTAACATATCTTCTAATGTTTGAATTGTCCATCCATTTGAGGTGAAATGTGGTACTAAAATGAAGTTTAGTACCCATTGCGATTTTGAGTGTGCCAAAACTTTCCTACAAAAAGGGAATCTCGGTCTGAGACGATGGATAAAGGAATTCCATGCAATCAAACAATTTATCAAATATATATTTTAGTGAGCTTTTGAAAAGATTTGATGGTTTTCACTTGCAGAAAATGAGAAGATTTGGTAAGTAAATCTATTATTACCCAAATGAAATTATATTCTGGATATGTATGAGATGGTCCATCGATAAAATCTATTATAATATGATACCATATCCACTCTCGAATTAGTAAGGGTTAAAGAAGACCACAAGGATGCTAGTGTTCTATCTTTACCTTTTGACAAGTAAGACATTTCCTTACAAAACTCTCAATATTATTTCTTATATTTGGCAAAAAATATTGGTTCTTTAAGGCGTGGTATATCTTGGAGTTTCCAGGGTGAATCATAAATTTAAAACGACGGGATTCTTGCAGTACTTCTTCTCAAATAGATAAATTATCACGTACATACAATATATTTCTAAATAGTAAGCTTGTTTCCTTATCAAATGAGAAGTCATGATTTTTTATACTGAAGATGTTGGACAAAAGGATCTTGGGACTATTATGCTAAGATTTTCTTTCTCAAATCTAGATATGCAATTATATTGGAAAATTTTAAGAATGGGGGTATCAATAGAAGATCATATTGTTCTATGGTAGCAGAAATATCATAAGAAATCAAAGTTTGGAGTCTTCCTACTAGATTACGACTTAAAGCATCATCTACCACATTTCCTTTTCTTTTACGGTAGTTTAATTTAAATTGATAATCTTCCCAAAATTCCATCCAACTTCGTTGTCTTAAATTAAAATCTTTTTGAATGAAGATGTTTTTCAAACTCTTGTGATCATAAAAGACATGAAATTCTTCACCATAACGGTAACAACGCTAGATTGTCAAAGTACATACTACGACAACTAATTCAAGATCATGGATACGGTAATTGCATTCATGAGTTTGAGTTATTGTGATCCATATTATACTACTTTTTCTCCTTGCATTAAAACACATCGTAAACCTTGTAATAAGTAGTCGGTATATACAACATAGCTTACATCACTAGAAGGAATAGTGAGGACAAGGGCAGTAGTTAATTTATCCTTCAAAATTTGAAAGTCTTGATTACATTCATCAGTTCATTCAAATGGTACTTCCTTCATAACTAGCTTTAAGAGGGGAAGATCAATGGGAGAAAATCCTTCCACAAAGTGGCGATAATATCCAACTGATCCTAGAAAACTTTTCCTCTTAGTGACATTGGTAGGATTTTTCCATTCCAAAATGGTTGAAATTTTGGCAAGATCGACTTGGATTCCATTTTCAAAAATCACATGTTCTATAAATTTTATTTCTTTCATTGGAAAATAACATTTGCTCTTCTTAGCATACAATCCAGGGTTTCTAGCTAATACTGTCTCTAGATGTTGGGCATACTCTACTGGGTTTTGGCAATAAACAAGAATATCGTCAATGAAAATGATAACAAATTGGTCAAGAAAAGTGCCAAAGATTTTATGCATAAGATCCATAAAAGTTGGGGGTGCATTGGTTAATCCAAAAAACATTACGGTACATTCGAAATGTCCATAACGAGTTCAAAAAACAATTTTTGGAATATTTTCTTCTCTTACTCGCAATTGATGGTAACCAAATCGTAAGTCTAATTTAGAAAATACACTTGCTCCTCGAAGTTGATCGAATAGATCTTCGATTTAGGGTAGAGGATAATTATTCTTAATAGTCACTGAGTTTAGATTACGATAATCTATACATAACCTAAATCTTCCAGCCAGTTTCTCGACAAATAATATAGGAGCTCCCCATGTTGATGAACGTAGGTGAATAAAACCTGATTCAAGAAGATCATCTAGTTTAGTAAGAATTTCTCGATGTTCTAAAGGATCCATTTGATATGGAGGTATCAAAATAGGGAGAGTATTAGGATAAATATTTATACTAAGTTCTATTTCTCGGTAAGGGTGTATTCCTGATAATTCTTCAGGAAAACATCTTTGAATTGTTTCAAAATTCTAGGAATTAAGGAAGAAAAATATGGAATTTGAAAAATTGATGGTTCAGGCGGACCTGATCCTTGATTTACAAAGGAACAATTATCTTTGTTTCGAAAATAAATGTTCTTGGCATGACAATCGATATAAGAGTGATGTCTTGACAGAACATCTATACCGATAATAATATCGAAACCACAAATATCTAAAATTATCAAGTTAACAAAGAGTGTACTTAAACCTAGTTGAATTTTACAATTTCTATAACCTTAGGTACATTTATTGATTTCACCAATCACTAATTTTATATCCAATGGAACAGTAAAATATATAGGTACCAATCGTAACGATTTATCTAGTTTAAGAGTGATAAAGGAATGTGTTGAACCTGAATCAATTAAAATATGATTAGGAAGATGATGAAAAAATATTGTACCTTCTATCATGTCATGGGAGTTTTTTATAGGCAATATAGCACAATTCTTTCCTCGACTAGGAACTGGCAAAATTTTCTTAGAAGGATTTGGCTTAGGTTGGTTTTGGATAGGACGAGTATTTTGATTTCTCGAGGGATTATCTAACTGACAACGGATGGGAGGATATTTCAACTTGGACACAATTTTCTAGTTCTTGACATTCATGACAATGAATCAATGAATGGGTAGTGTCATGGAGAATTTGGAATAATCTTGTACATTTGGGTTTGGACAGGGTTGAGGTCGAGGTTGAGGTAAGTTTCTAAATACATGATTATTTCTAGTAAAATAGGGAGAAGATCATACAACATTAGAAGAATTTCGTTCCACAATTTCCCTAAAGTCGATAAATTGAGAATAATCTCAGATGTGTAAAGAAGAGATAGAAGTCTTGATCCTTGGATGTAGTCCTCTTACAAATTGCCTGCATTTCTTTATCTTAGTATCCACATACTTAATGGCATAAGGGGACAACTCGATAAATTTGACTTCGTACTGATCTACGGATATATTTTCTTGTTGTAAGTTAAAAAATCTATAGTTCATTGATCTCGTTCATCTTCGAAAAAATACTTTTTGAATAATATTTCTACAAATTTCTCCCAAGTAAAATTAGCAACATTCTGGTTATGTGACACAGCTTTCCACCAGAAATGAGCTTCACCTTCGAAAACATAGACAGCTAGAATCACTTGAAGATTGGCAGCTATACCTAGCCCATTAAGATTTTCCACAATCTGACGCATCCATTTTTTAGCTTCACTAGCACCTGTCTTTCCAAGAAATGAAGGAGGTGATTGTCTCAAAAATTCTTTGAGATCATTCATTCTACGGATTTCCTCTAGAGCTGGGCGAGGAATTTTTTGTTGTCGGGCTAACGATGTTAATTCCTGAAGGCATCGCATGATTCCTTCAGTGTGAGTCTATTCAGTTTCAGTTCTAGTGGAGGGAATTCTAGTACTAACAATCCTAAATATGATATAACAGTCATAATAATACATAATAATATAAAACAAGAATATATCACAAGCCTATTGATTTTATAGAAAAGATAGAGTTGAATGTTACAATAGGGTAGTATTTCACAATAACACATATTCTACATATGTTAGAGTTATTCAACCTCCTAAATAGTAGTTGGTAACACTATATACATTACTTTATTTTGTTATGTTACATTAGGAGGGACATATTTATTGATTTTGTATTTCCCTAAGCGGGAACAACAACATGAGTCTCGAAAGATGCAGAATCTGGATCATTAAAAAAGTCATCAGGCTTAGATGGATCAGCGTCGATAGAATACTTGAATTTGAAGACAAACCAATGATAAGATCACCATATGATGTAGCTTCGGGATAAGGTGGTGGAGATGGTGAATTAGTTAGAGTAATATTGATTGCTTCTTGGAGTATTACCGGATAATCCACATAATCACTTATTGTTCTCATGACTTGCATTTCTCCTGAAACACTATTTGTTAACACTAGTCGCTTCACATCACTACTCTTGTCTCCCCAGTCGTCATCCAAAATGCGAACCATCTCTATAACCTGTGAAAAGGCTTTTCTATAACAATATTGTAACGATTGGTCGAAACAATGTCCAAACTAAATAAAACGGGGTCCCACATATTCATGCTGTAAAATAGAATTTACTATATAATATTAATAAACGAAGTTACGAAAAGATAAAATAATTAATATCTCATATATATTTACCATATAGGATTCTAACCCGGCACCCTGCTTTTTGGTATGAATGTACAAGAGAGTATACATAAAGCAATGAATTAAAGTTAACGCAGAAAAAAACCTTTTTTCATTAAAATGTCACACAGTGTGTATCACCATCGCAGGGGGTAAATTACATTTTATTGTCAACACGAAATATAAAGTATATAATAGAAAAGTGCCACTCCTTGATCCTATCTGGTTTAGTCTCCATCTAAACAGTTACATATGCAAACAGGTGACTTGTGAGTGTCACAAGAGGGGAAGAGAGACTATCCTCTTTTCCCTAGACCACCTGGAGGAAAAGGGAATTAGCACAAGTATGCTAAGAAAGCTTTACAAATTTTACAACAGATATCTGTATAGATGGAAGATGGAGTGTGTATAGAATTCAAATTTATGTATACTTTAATAAGAAAGTCAAAGAGTTTAAAATTGATAATCCCATACTTATCAGATTTCAAAGAGGGTATAGAATTAAATAATCCATTTATAAAACCAAATAATAAATAATCCAAAACCTTTGTAAAATAACTAGTCAGGTAAAAAATTAAAACAACACTCATGCGTATGTAGCTAAACACCGACTCTCAATCATCTGTGACCATAGGCAAGGATGAAAAGTCCATGGGATAATACGACAGTCTACTTTCTAGTTATTATTGATGCTTTTAAAATAAATATTAATGCACAAATGTGCAAGGTGAACTGAATCGTTACAACAGATTGTTATGATATCAGTTATTAAATGAGAAAGGGTCAAATTGATCATAATTAAAACACTTAGTGATATAATAACATATGAGTATGGTAGTCTCTATACATACTTGGAATTAAATACGGCTATCATGGAATGATATTAATATCAGTTAAACAAGTACGCACAAATTTAATAGTATAGAAGTAAAAGACCTACTTTAATCAGAATAGCTTAAAGTTAAAAAGAGGATGTCAGGAGGAGTTGGTACTTGAGTATCTGTGTAAATATTTGTGTGAATAAGTATTATGGGAATTGAGGTTGTTTTTGGCCAATTTATACTAAATCCTTATATATATTAAAGTTTAAGGGGTTAAATTGCAAATAATTTGGCACTTTAAAATCTTACGCTTATGATCAAATTCAAAATTTGGTGTAGAAGACTTTTTGACTGAAAATTCATCAAAGTATTTATAGAAAAAGTTTGGGATTAAAATTCATATGTTGAAAAAGTAAGGAGGGGTCAATTGGTAATGTAGGGAAAAAATTTCAAACCGAAAACCCTAATTTTTCATAACTTTGGATATATTTGATCAAATAAAACCTTACCTTATACCAATTTGACCATAAGGTTAAAATAAAAGTATAAAAAAAATTCAGAATTTTTTGATTGGCCACACGCCCTCATGCGGTCAATGATTCCGACTGAAACATTCATCTTCAACATCTCGGCAGTTGACCTAGGGGTTTGAAAACCTTTGAGCTGAGATAAATTCTTATTTTCTAAACCATTTCATATGAATTCTGAATCAAACCAACCTAGCTTTTTACAAGGAATTCAAAAATATAAGTTTTATGGATCGAGGTTCAGTATACAGCGAGCTATGAAATCGTGTTTTTTTTTAAATTTTTACTAAACTTTCAAAGCTCTACTAAATATGACAGAGGTTATTATGAGTATGGTTGTGTTTATGTTATCCTAAGGAAGCAATTGGGTTTGGTTTGAAGGATCGAGGTGGTCTGATTATGGAGACTTTGAAGTTCTTTATTTTCTGAAACAAAAAATAACTTTGAGTAATTGAGGCTCAAAAGTTATGATATTTCACAAACGAGCTTTTCACTGGATCTCCTAAGTTCATATGAAATCATTTTCTGGCTTCAGATTTTATTTAAAATCAAGAAATCAAAATTCATCATTAAATCTCAAGCTTTCATTGATGTTTTTTCGAATTTCTTTAAACAGTGACTATTTCTCACATAAAATTTCAACGGTTTTAATTTAGATATACATAATTTCAACATAGAAAATGTTTGGTATTGAGAGAATGAAATATAATACATAACATGATAGGATACCTGATTTGGGGGGAAATTTTGAGTTTTGTGTAAACTGAAGTGCTGAGTATTGGAGGTTCCGTTCTTGGGCAATTTATAGGGTAGAAGAAGGAGATTATATTGGTCTAGTTTTGAGGTGGATTCCTCCATGGTTTAAGAAGATAAGTGTATGAAACTTTGTTCGTCACGCGTTTACATGATAATTCCATGTGATTTTGGACTTATTTTCCTAAGTGCACGCTGATGTTAGGAGGGGGATGTGAAAATGATGTTGGTGTAGGTTTTAGTCCTTAGTTGAAAGTATATATACTTTTTTTGTTCAAAAAGTGTTGCTTTTGGAATGTTTAGGGGCATTTTTTCCATTTCAGAAACATATAAGCGCTAAAAATAAAACGTTTAGTTAGTTAATGTCTAGAGGTTTAATTCGATATAAGGTTTAGGTATAGGGGTTAAGAATAGGTCAAATAATGCTTATTTGAAAACTTCAGGGATTATTTTTGCAATATTTGAAACTTCAAAGGTACTTGGGTAATTTAGTAAAGTTGTAGGTTTTGTAGAGTTGTTTTATCCTTATTTTGGATACTTTTGAGTTTATACATTCTAGGAAGGGTAACGATGAGAATTAGGGTATCTTGATTCAAAGTACGGATATTACAACATATTAATCTCAATCCTTTTCTAGTAGTATTTGCACATACTCTGTTTTCATAAGGGTTTATCTATAGATTCCAAAAGAGGGATTCCCACTATTAAATCACATTTTGTCTACATATATACATAAGAGAAATCCCCCGTTTGGGTTAATAGATTAAACCCCACCCTATGTTATCTTTGAACTACGTGGATTTTGATACCCCGTTGGGTACGTAGGCGTATTGGGTTAATCCCGAGATTCGAGTCCTCCTTTTTTCTAGTTTATATATATATATATATATATATATATATTCTTTATTAGTTCATATTCTTATTCTTTATTAGTTCATATTCTTACATGTTTGTGTTTCCTCTGATGTATACATTCGCTCTTCCATAGAGATTTGTGATTCGACTCTTAAGGATGAATTCACTCCGTCCTTTTCCATGATGCGATTTGAATGATTCAATTCTTCACCTGTATTATGCACATGAGCACACACTTCACAGAGTCTAATAGTAGAATATTAACAAATGCTCATGAGAGATAGAAAGGGAAGGATGGGTGCTTAAAACCTTCCCATTCGATAACTTAGTCCTCGAACCTTTGAACTACTTCGTTTCGCAAGCGTGAGTAGTGTCCAAGATGTGGTAATCTTGTAGCGGTGACATTTCTTTTGCCTTTTTTTACAAAATATAATGGTGAATCTATCTTTACACATTACCCCCCAAATTGGTGACGATCGAGTGCCTTGAGAAAGAGCGCAAACCCACGCATGCGCCAGAGGGAATTCAGAAAGGGAGTCCCTGGGATGTCCAGAGTGGTGACTCCACTGGGGAAATTATTTTAATAGGACTAGACTCTAATTCTACATGGGTGATATTCTTTTCTACATGTGTGTGTATGCTCCTACATATATGTTCCCTTACTCCTATATTTACTTATTATGTATATCTACCTCATGATTATATCTATCATGATCCTTCCCCATGTATATATCATTTTCACTCACTTATACACTTCACACACTTGTATATACTCCTCATGTTCATTTCACACACTTACACTTGTATATAGTTTCACTTTTACTCACATGGTCCACACACCATTTAGAACATGCATGCTTAGGTTTCAATAGCACACACGCACACTCTTCACACTTGTATTTATCTCCATGTTCACTTACACATATCACACACCACTTGTAGTTGATCCATGTATAGGCTCACTACCACACACACTCACTTGTAAATATTCACATGTCACTCATTCACATATATTCGCATCACGATGTGTAGTATAGTCTCCATGCTTCATGCTACATTTACTTTTCACAATACTTGTATAATCTCCCTCATTAGTCTAATACTCCCATTACTCATCATGCAAATTAAAAAAAATTATCTCTCTCCATAATGTACTAATTAAGACTCGTGAATTTTTACACACTACATCACCAAGAGCATGGCAATATTGACCAAAATTTTATCCCATACTGAGGGGTCACTTTATGATGGGTGCGGGTCTTGCGAGGCGCAGTTAACCTAAGAGAGATTACTTTCACCTTCCATTGACCTAGTACATTCGACGTATATTGAACAGGTCCCCCTGCATCGTACCCCTTAATCGAACTCATGACGGGATGTATATAGCAGGGAAATCATTCATGTACATTGAGTATAACGAATTCGCTCTCATACATACTGTCCCTTGGAGGTATACCATGAGGAAATTCACGTACGCTCAGGTATATCAAATGGCTCATCCACACGTACCGATGAATGATTGAACTCATCGACAAGAGGTATATCGTGTAAGTCATGATAAGGGGCGAAACCCTTCGACTAATCCAACAAGTGCATAAACCTCATATAGGCGTCAACCCTAGGGTACTCATATTTAGTTTGTCGGTTACCATGTGAAACTCTGTCGAAATTTTGGATGGGCATACCGCCCAAATTTTTATGATATTTCATTTTTTTTTCAAAATAGAACCCTATATGTGAGCCTGGAAATAAGTCAAATAGTATTTATATATTTTCAAACCCTATTTTACCAATCTCGGGCCCTATCTGACATTTTTCTTGCGTTTAGGTAAACTTAATATAAGTGAAAAACCAATAATATTAATAATAATAATAGTAATAATAATAGTAATTATATGCTGAGATTCCTCTCCTTTTCTCCTCTTTCTCCTTCTTCTAAAATACTAAAAAAAATCCTTCCCCTTCTTTTAAAAATAAATTCGAACTGTTTTCCCACTGAGGTTGATCACGTACCTAGTTTTGGCAGGGCTCCCTATTGTCTTTGGTCTTCCGTCAAACCTCCCCAAAGCTCCGTCTCTTCTTCTTTTACTTCGTCCAAGTTTGAGATCTACCTCCATGAGCTCTTCGTGGAAAACACTGACCAAGCACCGAATGTCTAGCCAGATTTGATGGCAATCCTTTCACAACTTAGTGCCAAGATTGACAACATTCAAACCAAGGTCTAAGAAATGTGTAACACCAAGCCTAGATTTTAGAAACCCCTAAATTCTCTTTCCTTGTCCTATGGTTCCACCTGCTCCCTTAGTTGCCTGGGTCCAGAATAATACCAACATTTTTCGTGTGCCCCATGCGCCAATGGGCCACCACCTGCTCAACTCTTGATTTCGAACCTTGCCTAACTAGGGGATAATCTGCCAGTGTGGTCATCCCCGATCCTCGTCCGTGTGGGAGGGCGCGTGGAGGAAAGGATCCTTTGGGTCCCGCGCGTCCCTCTCGGGAGCGCTTCGGCCGGCGTCGTTTGTGGTGTGAAAATGTAGAGAGATTCAGAGTCTCCAGTCTATTTTACTCAAAACAGATAAAAGAAAAAGGGGAAGCCACCCCGAAGAATGGCATCCAAAGACATACTGGTGCATCCGAAACCAAATGATTCGAGAAGGGTTCAGAGGCTTAGTTACGAAATGGAAAGGTGTTAGGCACCCATTCCGCCCTTTCGATCTCTCATGGATATTTGCTATTTTCCGTTATATTTCCCCCCGTCATACGTGTGCATGTGTATATATAATGGAGATAGCAATCCTCGACTTGTATCATGGAGAAGATAAAGCGATTCATCCGTAGGAAGATATAAGAATAATATTGGAAAATAGGATTTACGTGATCACCCTTACGTTAATCGTTATAATGGAACGATAACGCATATGGAGTAGTACGTCACTAAGAAAAAATAAATAATATAAGAAAATTGAATTTAGAGAAAATAGAAAATAAGAGAAAAGGTGAGGAAAGGACTCGAGTCTCGGGTTTTACCCCAAGACGCCTACGTAGCCTATAAAGGCATCAAAGTCCATGTAGTTCGCATACAAGACGAGGGGTGGGGTTTATCCCATAAACTCAAATGGGGGATCTCTTATTTATAAATGTGTGTGTGTGTGTGTAGAAAAAGTGTTTTAGTTGGGAGAAAAGTGTGGAAAAAATGTGAGAATCCCTATTTGGAATTTATGAGCAAACCCTCTTTTTCTTGTTTTCTTGGGTTTTTTATTTATATGAAAATAAGAGATGTGCAATAATACAAAATAAAACGTATATTAGGATGTATGAAAATAGATAATAGAAGGTGCAAAGTAAGGAAACATGTTATTGATAATTTAAGAGAATTTAAGAGAGAGTTTGAGAAAGTTGGACCTTATTGAAGATCTTGAGCTTGATCTTGAATGTTGGAGAGCATCCCTTGCACTTGGATGTTGATGGATAATGGTTAATTCACCAAGTTTGATGAAAAGGATGATCGAAAGTGGAAGTAAAAAATGGATTTGGAAGTTGAAATCACGCTCCTTCGAGAGAGGTTTTTGGGATTCGTTCAGAGAGATTTTTATCAGATCTGGGCTCTCCCTGCAAATGAGGTGAAGGCCACCTTTTATAGTCCCAGGTGAGTGACAATCGGCTTAGGCAGGTGCCGATAGGCAGGGTCTGGAACCTGCCAATTGGCAGTGTGCTTCAGGCTTTTTTGGGAAATCGATCGCCGAGGGCAAACCGTTGGTCAGAATCGCGCACGGTGCATACCTTGGAAAGGTAAGTCAGAGACCTTCGAAAGTCCTTTGGACCGCTCCCAAGTTCGAGAGTTGACTTTGGGTCAAATATGGCTCGAAAGCGTTTGTCGGTCTATTGGACGGGGAATCGTTCGGATGCAAACGGATCGTTCATCAGCATCATAAATTCGAATCGTGCACGGGGCATACCGTTGGAAAGGTTAGGATATGTACTTCGACATTCCAAAGAGTTTGACCCGATTTGGAGAGTTGACGTTAGGTCAATCGGGCCCGGGAAGCATTCTGTGCCCGGAGTCAAACGGATCGTTCGTCTGCATAGAAAGTCAGAATCGCGCATGGGGTGGACCGTTGGAAATGGTATTCAGTGCCCTTTGAAGATTCATTTAGCCTTGATCGGGCTGAAGAGTTGACATAGGTCAAATAGAGCCCGGGAGTGCCCGGTGGCTTCTAGGTCAGGTTTCGGACACAAACGGATCGTTCGTCGGCACGGTAAGTCCGAATCATGCATGGGGTGGACCGTTGGAAAAGGTATTCAGTGCCCTTCAAAGATTCATTGAGTCTCAGTCGAGACAAAGAGCTTGACTTTTGGGTCAAACTGAGCCGGGGAGTGCCCGATGGCTTCCAGGTCAGTACTCGGGACGTGACTTGGGTTTATAGGGATGAAGGGAGGTACTAGGGACCTAAGGAGAGTTAGGGTGTAATAGAATGGGGTGTCTACAGAGCCCCTCGATGGGTGAGTTTGGAATAAATGATGACTGTCGAATAGACACCACATGATTCTTTTGAGAGAGTATTCCCAATTCAGAGGGTCGAGGTCGATTCTGAGGACCTAAGGAGTGTGCTGGGGATGATCAATTCTGTGAATCAAAGCCGAATTTATGGGATTGGGGTAAAGGTCTAATAACTGAGGTCAATTCTGACCTGAAGAGTGGTGATGACCGAGGACCGAGGTCAATTCTGACCTAACTCAGGTGACGATCCAAGACCGGGGCCAATTCTGACCCAAGAGTGGTGACGACCAAGGACTGAGGTCAATTCTAACCTAACTCATGTGACGATCCAAGATCGAGGCCAATTCTAACCCAAGAGTGGAGATGACCGAGGACCGAGGTCAATTCTGACCTAACTCAGGTGACGATCCAAAAACGGGGCTAATTCTGACCCAAAAGTGGTGACGACCGAGGACCGAGGTCAATTCTGGCCTAAATCAGGTGACGATCCAGGATCGGGGCCAATTCTGACCCAAGAGTGGTGACGACCAAGGACCGAGGTCAATTCTGACCTAACTCAGGTGACGATCCAAGACTAGGGCCAATTCTGACCCAAGAGTGGTGACGACAGAGGATCGAGGTCAATTCTAACTTAACTCAGGTGACATCCAAGACCGGGGCCAATTCTGACCCAAGAGTGGTGACGACCGAGGACCGAAGTCAATTTTGACCTAACTTAAGTGACGATCCAAGATCTGGCCAATTCTGACCCAAGAGTGGTGACGACCGAGGACCGAGGTCAATTCTGACCTAACTCAGGTGATGATCCATGACCGGGGCCAATTATGACCCAAGAGTGGTGATGACCGAGGACTGAGATCAATTCTGACCTAACTCAGGTGACGATCCAAGATCGGGGCCAATTCTGACCCAAGAGTGGTGACGACCGAGGATCGAGGTCAATTCAGACCTAACTCAGGTGACGATCCAAGACCGGGGCCAATTCTGACCCAAGAGTGGTGACGATCGAGGATCGAGGTGAATTGTGACCTAACTCAGGTGACGATCCAAGACCGGGGCCAATTCTGACCCAAGAGTGATGACGATCAAGGACCGAGGCCAATTCTGACCTAACTCAGGTGATGATCCAAAACCGGGGCCAATTCTGACCCAAGAGTGGTGACGACTGAGGACCGAGGTCAATTCTGACCTAACTAAGGTGACGATCCAAGACTGGGGCCAATTTTGACCCAAGAGTGGTGACGACCGAGGACTGAGGTCAATTCTGACCTAACTCAAGTGACAATCCAAGACCGGGGCCAATTCTTACCCAAGAGTGGATAAAGATTGGATTTTGATTCTGATGGAGAAAGATCTTTGTGATTTTGATCTGAGCTGGGCAGCTTATAGCTGGGGATGCTTTTAGGAGACCTCATAAGGGGGAACAATCTATTTTGAATGTTGTGTGATCAGGTGATCCTTAGGGATCCTCTGAAGCTTTGTCGGGAGGAGTTTTCACTCGATTTTTGAGGATTCCGCTGGGGAAGAGGGGTTTCGCTTGAGGGAACATGAAGTTTTCTTGGTAAAAAGGCTTTAAATTTTTTCTGGGATTTTTGGGAATTTTTTGGGGATTTTTGGAGGTTTTTTGGTATTTTCTTGGAATTTTTGTACGAAATTTAAGGGGGGTGCCGGTCGACATAGTATGAAGGGTGTCATTCGGAAGTGGCATGGACTTTTGGGCTACCTCGGGAAGGCAAGTGGTCAGTGCCGATCGGTATGGTGGGGGTGATGCCGATCGGCATAGCGCTTGGCCTCCTATAAAAAGGGGGTGAATCCCCTCATTTTTTCACAGCTTCTTTTGCTTTCTTTCTTTCTGCGATTCTTCTGCAAATCGTTCTAGTGTTTCGATCTTTAAGAAATGGCCGCTTTTGTGAGCACTGCAGTCCACCGGGAGTGGTTGTCCATTGATGATTGGGCGAACATGGAGTGGAGGGCTAGGGTGCCTCTTGCTTTGGGGAGTGAGAACTCCTTTGATGCGTTTAAGCCTCTTGCGGATGAGCAGACCTTGCTGCGGGAGCCATCGCATCATTGCTCTTAGGGAGTGATCCCCGGCGGTTATGTAAGTAACCTTGCCTTTGGCATTCTTCTCTTTTTGGTGTTTTTTCTTGCTTGACTTTTGATGAGACTTTTATTTTTGCCAGTCTGATATTTCTTTGAAGAACATGCGTGCCCATGGGACAATGAGGCTCAAGGATGTTTGGGAGCATCTCCCACCTGTGGTGCGCTGGATGGTATCTCTAACGGGTTTTGGGCGGTTGGCATCGGTGCTGGATAAGACGCCTCGTTCAACAACGGTCTTGTGCGCTTTAGGAGGGAGGTGGTGGGACACTGCCCATACCTTTCATTTTAGATTCAGGGAGATGACGGTGACTCCCATTGATGTGCAGCACTTGCTGGGGCTGGATTGTGATGGAGAAGAGATAGAGGTGGATCGCTCTTTACGGGTGAGATCGGAGGTAGTGCGCGTGGCACTTGGTGATGTGGGGAGGATAGTTTCTGGGGATTCTATTCGGCTGTCCCTGCTGAAGGATGTTCTGCTGAGCAGGGAGATCGATGTGGAGGATGGGTTGCAAGTGAGGCAGATGGCCCGGTTATTCATTCTTCTGGTGTTGGGAGGTTTCATGGTGGCGTCGAGCGGCGACATCGTCTATTTATGGTTTCTTCCGTATTTGAGGATGTTTTCGAACATCCCTTTCTATGATTGGGGGAGTCTGACCTTGGAGACCCTTTACTTTTCTCTGGATGCATTCAGTCGGTGCTGCCGACAGACCTTCACTGGGGCCACGTACCTTCTTGAGGTATTCTTTAGTTTGTGCATTTCTTTTCATGTATTCGCATTTTCCTTTCATGCATTCACATTTCCTTATGCGTCTCTTTTTCCTTGTGAATTCAGACGTGGTTCTATGAGGTGATTGGGTGCAATACCTCGCTGATTGCTTTGAAGGATGACACTGTTCGGGGACTTCTATTGATTGTATCGATGGCGTAAGGCCAATCGACAGTCGAAGGGATCTCTTTCCCTGGAGGCGGTGCGTCAGGTCTCGAATGACCTAACCAGTGGTAGGGTAAGAATCTTTCCATTTCAGTCTTAGTTTTTGCACCTTTTGATTTTGCATTGATTTATGCTCTCTCGGAGATTTCCAGGTGACCTTTTACCCGTGGGGGACATCCATTCAGGATGCGGGGGCAACCGAGTTGAACGCGCGGATGAGGCATTTGTTGGCGCATGAGTTCGGCCATTCATGGTACCTTGGGGATAGGATTGTTCGTCATATTGCTAAGGAGGAGGTGGTGGTGCCACCCGCGCAGCCTCCTACGTCTATGAGGCAGGAGCGACTGATGTTGGAGGATGAGAGGATCGCGGCGATGATTGGCGAGTCCTACTTGCTGTACACCGATACGGCTGCGCCGTATGACTATATGGATTTTGTGATGAGATGGTTGATGGCGCCTAACATATATGATACGTAGCCTTTCCCTCCGGCGGGTTTGAGTTGGGCGGTGGGATCTTCCCACAACGGTGGTGGTCCTTTGGCATCTACGGCGGTGGCGACCTCGGAGGTCCCTTTTGTGCGATTGCATACCCCTTCATACATCATTCGGCGAGCTGATGGAAGGATGGTGCCTATGTTGCACCGTCCTCATGTGATGGATCCGAAAGATTTGGGATTGACATAGGAGGTCCTTCGACCTGCGGTATACCTTTCTATTCTTCTCTTTCTTTCTTTTCTATTTTTGTCATCTCTGTTTTGATACTGATTTTGCCTTTCCTTGCAGCAAGTCCGGGTGTTGACCACTTGGCTAAGGGACATCAGAGACTGGATATCTTCGGAGACTACCCATATTCGGGATGCGGTTCCCGTTCCTTCTTGCTTGGTGCCGTCTGCCTTGTCTGGAGAGGACTCTGGCTCGAGAAGTGGTGGTGCGTTGTCTCGCCGTAGGGGGAAGAGAGCGCGTCGCAGGGGTGGAAGCTCTTGAGAGAGAGAGAGAATGAAATGTGGGTTTGGGCTGAGTCCCGTTGTTTTGCTTTTTCTTTTTATTTCCTACAAAATTGATGTAACACAAAGCACAAATATATGCAATGCGATGGGTTTTTTTTTATTATCTTTTATTTATGATGAATGAGTGCATGCACATGCACTTTTTACTTTGCTGCTGAGACCGTAAAAAGGAATATTTTTGAATTTTTTTTATTGAAGGAAAGTTTTTAATTTAAAATATATGGAGAAAAAGGGATTCTTGAAATTCTGTTGAGAATATCAATTTATTTTTATTGAGTTTTTTTTTTGACAAAATAGGAAAAAGGGAAATTTCCAAAAATGGGGGGATGCCGATCGGCAAGCACCCTGACCTGCCTATCGACAGTTTAGTCCAGTCCCATCAATTGAAAGCTTTAAATGGTACCCTCTTCAGCCTTTGGTACCTTGTGGGGTAGGATTCCCTCCGATTTCTGCCAGGATTATGTCTCTTGTGAGGATTTTCAAGTATAAAAAAGGGGGAAGGGTGGAGTGTTCTCATCACACCTTTGCATTCTTACATACCAACCCATTATCTTTTAGTCTTGCAAGATGTCTCTCCCTGGTAGCATTGAGTTTGCCAACTACCTCTAAGCCTTGGAAGTTATGTGCTCTTATAATGTCGACTACGATGCTTTCAACATGCGCCGAGTCTCCTTGTGGCGCAATCGTCCTATTGAGTGGAATATGCTGATGGCGGCGGTACAATTATAGTACCCCGAAGACCATGTATTCCACTTTGGGTTGGAAGAAGTTTGTCCTACCTACGAGGAATTTTCTGCCATACTGGGCGTAAATCCCAGTGTTGCTGAGGCTTTGCCCAAATTTTCCCGTTCTCCTAGGGATTTGTTGGTCGGGCTTCTTCACATTTTGCTTTCGGTGGTTAGATCATTGGTTGTTGGAGGACTGATCTCCCTCCCAGCGGTGCTGCGATCCGTGCATTTGCGAGAAGTAGGTGATGCTGGCTATGCTGGAGCTGTTGTTATGGGCCTGGTTTTAAAATTATTGTTGGTGACTGGGGAGGTGCAAGTGGACCCGCAACTTGCAGCCATTACTTCATGGATGTCATACCATCGCAATCCTGCGGCGGTGATAATGGCGGAGACTCTGAATGGCCTGGATGTCTAGAGAGAAGGCCGTTCTGACTTTTTGAGGGGTAGCCCCATGATGCTTTTCATGTGGTTGTCTGAAAGATTCCGTTTATCGACTCCTCTAGAATATCACTTGTGGGCCGTACCCAACGTCTTTTTGCGCTACTTCATCCGCATTGGCCTGTATGTTGAGAACTGGGAGAATTGGTTTGTGGAGCATGGAGCTTGTGGGCTATATTGGTCAGTGCCTTAGTGGGGGCCGTTGAGCCCGTTTTGGAGCTAGGAGAGTATTCATATGTGCGGCTGGCTGGTCTCAGATAGACCTCCTTTCATTTCCCTTGGCGGCTTCTGCGTCAATTCGGCTGGGCACAGAATGTGCCACATCGGACACTCAAACTTCTTTCCGGTAGAAGATTTGACTGAGCGCCTGCATCTATTGCTTGGGTCTCTGTGGGAAAATCAACGTCCGTCGACCCATCCCTCTCAGTCTGTCGGGGAGGTTTGACATGTACCCAAAAATTATATGAAGTGATTGTGGAGGAAAGTAGTCTGCAAGATGTTGGCAGTGGAGACTGGATAAATATGGTTTGTTTTATCTGACACCATGGAAGGGGGTGTTGTGGTATTTTCGAAGATGGTTAAGGCTCATCGATCCATCGAGTTTTTACGGCACTGTATTCAAGAAGGGGAAACTTGGGGACCTCAGGATGTAGATGGTGAGGGTGCAGGCTCCTCTGGTAGCTGTGGGTAGGACTCTTACGGAGTTTATTTGTGCGATAGGTGCGGGGATTTTATTTGGCTTTTTATGGTAGTAGGGGGAAGGGGGTTATCCGCTCCTTTTTCTTATGTAATCCGTACTGTAATTTCTTATTAATGAAATAAACAAGTTTCTGATCATCCAGCTATGCCTCTCGATGAATTTTGTATTTTTGAAGTATCTATACTGATCGCTAAGGCATACATAATCCTTTTGTTCAAGTAATTTTAGAATGAACCGCCGTTCTCAGAGGTAAGAAAAGAATTGTATTTTGTGAAAAAGAAAGGGCCGCACTCATGTGCGGTGCATGATATGCCTACGTACCTTTGGGGTTTTTGAAAAGTTTTAAAATAGTTTTTGTAGAGGATCGGGCCCACGTAGTTCTGGCTAGAGGGAAATGAAGAGTTTTTTTAGAATAGAAGAGGGATGAGAAGAATCGTAGCGGGTCGAGATTTTGAACTAGGGGTAGAATTTATTGAGACGGTCCAGATTGACTGGACGAGCCATCTCTTCCCCATCTAGGTCAGTTAGCATGGCGGCACCGCCGGATAAGATTTTCTTCACAATGTAAGGGCCGCTCCAATTATGCTTTAATTTCCCTCTGGGGTCCCATATGGGTTCTATTATCTCCTTGAGGGCTAAATCCCCCTCCCGAACACCGCGGTCCTTGACTTTCTTGTTGAATGGTCACTCTATTCGGTGATGGTACCCCTGTATGTGGTAAAGAGCATTTAATCTTCTTTTATCTAGGAGGGCTAGCTCATCAAGACAACTTTGGCACCAGTCTTCACTAACTTTGCTTTCGAGCATGACACGTAGTGAGGGTATTTCCATCTCCACAGGTAGGACTGCCTCCATGCCGTAGACCAGAGAGTGAGGGGTAGCCCCAGTAGAGGTTCGAATTGAGGTTCGATAGCCCCAGAGGGCGTACGGGATCCGGTCGGCCCAATCCCTATAACTTTCGGTCATCTTACTGATGATAGCTTTGAGGTTTTTGTTGGTGGCTTCCACTGCACCATTGGTCTGAGGTCGGTAGGGAGAAGATTTGTGTCTCTGAATCCCGTACTCGTTGACTACTTCTGTGACTTCTACTTCAAAATGCAACCCATTATCTGATACCAGCTCGTGCGGGACCCCATATCGGCAGATGATATTTTTCTTGAGGAATTTGGCCACTTTCTTGGCATTCAATACTGTGTATAACTCAGCCTCGACCAATTTGGTGAAGTAATCAATAGCAACCAGGATGAACTCATGTCCGTTTGAATCCTTTGGTGTAACCTTTCCTATGATGTTGATACCCCAGGTGGAGAATGGCCACGGAGAGGTCATGTTGTATAATTCTTACGGAGCCAAGTGTTGAAGGTTGGAGAATTATTGGCATTTGAGGAACCTCCGGACATAGGCGGCGCAGTCCTGGATCATGGTGGTCCAGTAGTAGCCCTGTCGGGTGATCTTCTTGGCGAGCATGTGACCATTCATGTGGGGTTCGCATTCCCCACTGTGGATTTTTTGCATTATCTTCTCAATCTCAGCCCCAGCGATACAGTGTAGATGAGTTCCATCGAAGTTCCTCTTGAGTAGATCTTTATGATAGATGATGTACTGGGCGACCAGTCTTCGGAGGGTCATTCAATCTTTCTGCTTGGTGCCCTCGTCATACCTACCATGTTTGAGGAGGCACCATATATCATAGTACCAGCAATCGGCTAGTTCGAGATCTTCAGTGGAGACAAGCTCAATATGGTAGCAATGGGTCGGTTTGTCTTGCTTTTGAACTAGGAAGGGGGTCATGATTATTCCTTCGGGCATGTCGACCATGGAGGCCAAGGTAGTGAGAGCATCGGCTAGGTTATTCTTTTCTCGGGGTAGGTAATAGAAGGTGATATCTCGGAATCGGGAGGCTAACTCTTCTAATTGGGCATGAAAGGCTTGGAGCTTTTCGCCCTTGACTTTCCACTTTCTGAGCACTTGACCGATGATAAGGGAAGAATATCCGTAGACATCAAGGTATTGAATTCCTTTCTTGAGAGCAACTTTGAGGCCCACTGTGCATGCCTCGTATTCCGTCATGTTGTTGGTGCAAGGGAAATCCAATTTAATGTTGATGGGAGTGTGGGAGTCATCTGGGGAGATTAGAAGTATCCCAATGTCATATCCCTTTTTTTGGCAGCGCCGTCAAAGAACATTTTTCATCGAAGGCGGTCTTGAGTGGTGTAAAGGATATTTTCATCTATGAATTCGTAGATCCATACATCTGCTTCGTCTATGGGGTAATCAACGAGGTAGTCAGAGATGGCTCTTCCTTTAACAGCTTTCTGTGTGATGTACAAGATATCTAACTCGATTAGGAGCATCAACCATCGGGCCATTCGACTGGATAAGGCGGGTTTCTCAAGTAGGTATTTGATGGGATCCATTCGGGATACAAGTTTGATGGGGAAGGCGAGCATATAGTGTGGCAACTTTTGGGTGACCCAGACAAGTGCGAAATATACCTTTTCTAAAGCAGTGTAGTTAGCCTCGTACCCGACCAATTTGCGACTGGCATAATAGATGGATCTTTCTTTGTGGGAGTCTTCAAGTTATTGGTCTAGTAAAGCCCCAGCTGCAGTGTCGATTATGGTTAGGTATAGGAGCAAAGGGATACCAGACTGTGGTGGCATGAGAACTGGAAGTTGGGTCAGATATTATTTTATTCGGTCAAAAGCTTCTTAGCAGGCCTCGTTCCAAACCTTGGTTGAATCTTTTCAAAGGAGCTTGAAGATCGGTTCACAGATGGAGGTTAGCTGGCTGATATATTGTAATTTTCCAAGAAACCCTCGAACTTCTTTCTCTGTTCGGGGTGGTGGCATCTCTAGTATGGCTTTCAGCTTTGCAGGATCTGCTTTTATCCCCTTTTTGCTTAGTTTTCCTTTTATAACGCCGAAGACACACTTCTGTTGATTAAGTCGCATCTGATACCGTCGCAGTCGTTCAAAGAACTTCCGGAGGGCGGTAACATGACCTTCTCTAGTTTTGGACTTGATAATCATATCATCCACATAAACCTCGACCTCCTTGTGGATCAAATCGTGCAGGATGGTTGTAGTAGCCCTTTGGTAGGTAGCCCCAGGATTCTTGAGACTGAATGGCATAACGGTGTAGCAAAAGGTTCCCCATGGGGTTATGAATGCGGTCTTTTCTTGGTGGTCGGGGTGCATCTTGATTTGGTTGTATCTGACAAACCCATCGACAAATGACTTGAGAGCATGATTGGTTGTGTTATCCACGATCATGTCGATATTGGGTAGCGAATAATCATCCTTTGGAGAAGCTTTGTTTAAATCTCTGTAATCTACACACATTCAAATCTTTCCTCCTAATTTCGACACAGGTACAATGTTGGCTAGCCATGTGGGATATTCGATCACTCGAATGAAACCCATGTTCAACTGTTTGACCACCTCTTCTTTGACCTTGAGAGACCATTCGGTGAGGAGCTTTCTCAATTTTTGTTTAACCGGCTTATAATCTGGGAGAGTGGGTATCTCGTGCTGATCTATTTCAGGATTGATGTTGGGCATATCATCATAGGACCATGCGAAGACATCTACGAACTCCTTCAGCAATTCTTCGAGTTGTGCACGCTCATGCTCGTCAAGGGTGGCCCCTATCCTAATCTCGCGCAGTTGGCTACTAGAACCGAGATTAATAACAGCCGTCTCTTCTTTATTAACTTAAAGTGGTTATGTTGTTTATTTTAACCTTATTTAGATTAGTTAAGAATTGTTCATTTGCAAAATCATCATCATGAAAAGTTTGATTAGAATCCAAGCAGTTAATGTAAGGCACAGCAAGATACTCAAAATCTACGTTTATTTCATTCATAGGAAAAATAGTATTGAGAACCTCATCAAAAGAGGTCTCGATTACATTTGAGCAAGGATAGACAACAGAAGAAGAAATGGGGTAAACATTGGGGTTAGGGGAGATTTCAAGGGGTAGAACTGGCGCAGCACGCCAGTGGAGGAGAGGTGTATCAGCGGCTTTAGTCAGACGGTATGGGTCCATTGATGTAGTGCCTGAATGAACCATGCAGAGTGCCAGCCCCAGTATCCGTAAGTTGAAGGAATCTTTGGAATCACTTTCCTCAGTCTCTTCGGCATCTTTGATGAGAGGTTGTACGTTATGTTGGAAACTTTCGGCCCATGGGTAGCTGTCTTGGAAAAAGATCTCCATTCCAGGCTTCATCTTCTTGCCTGTGTGGTCATACCATGGTTCAGGAAAACCGCAAAAGGGTAAGTCCTCGCCTTCTTTGATGAATCTTCTATTTAAGGAGTCTCCTGAGATAGTTCAGATACAGTCTAATCCTCTTTTTAGTCGAGATTGGTGGATCATTCTGAGCTCATGTTCTGATGGTTGATACCCCAAGTCACAAGGAGGGAAAGCTTTCTTCAGTTCAATGGGCTCAATTATCCCTTATTGCCTTTAACCTAGACCCAGTCCGGGCATGAAGTGCATGTTTCTGAACATCTGAATCACATTGACATTGCCATGAGGGTCATATTCTGGACAAACCCTTTCTTTGAAACCGTCCCCTGCCGGGAGTAGGAGTGGCTCAACTTGGAATCCTGATAGGAGCATATCATTTAACCTGTGCTGTATCTCAAGGATTGGACTACTGGTTCTTGCACCCTCGACATTTTCGTTGTAGCCCAAAATGGTGATGACTCGCTCATCGGCGAAGAACTTCAATTTCTGATGGAGTGAGGAAGACACACCCTTGATATTGTGGAGCCAGGGGCGTCTGAGTAACAGGTTAAAACAAGTTGGGATGTCTATGACTTGGAATTCAACGACAGGGTTTATAGGGCCAACCCCTATTACAAGTTTTATGGATCCATTACCTCTCTATGGGTATTATCGTAGGCACTCACATCGACGGAGGTTGGAGAGAGGTCGCTTTTTTGAGTCCAAAACACTTGAAGGTTCTCAGAGGGCAAATGTTCAAGGCGGATCCGTTATCGACAAGGGAGAGTGGCATAGCCTTCCCTATTACTTCGACGGAGATATTGAGTGCATGATTATGATTCGGCCCAATTCTGGGGATTTCTTCTTCAGAAAATGATAGCATTCGAGCAGAAGTCAAAGATCCGACCAGATTTACCGCCTCTTCTGGTGTGGTAGAGGGAGGAACTATGGGTCCAGTGAGTAATTTGATTAAAGCATTTTTGTACAGCTGGGAAGACTTGAAAAGTCCCCATAGAGTGATGTTAGTTTCGGTTTTCTTCAGTTGATCAAGGATCTTGCTCTCCTCAATGGTCATCTCTGGCATAGGAAGGTTTTCAACGCCCCTCCCCTTGTCATTTGCTGGTAGTGATCTTGGAGTCTGGTAATGTCTCCCTGATCTGGTCATGTGATTTACTGAAGAAGGAAAGAACATGAATCCTGTTTCCTCGTCAATCTCAGGTTGTGCTGCCACCCTGTTTATTTCTCCGAGGAGCTCTTCAAATGATATCATCCCACATATGTCGGCTACTGGGCCATCTCTTCCTGAAGATTGTTCTTCGCTCGAATCTTCGAATTCTTCCCCCCATCCGGTGGCAACAATTCTGTCTTTCCTTGTAAAGTCGATGAATTCCACAACTTCAATGGCTTATTCATACAAGTCCTCCCATTCTGTGGGGATATGTGTGAATGAAGGGACCAATTGCCCTTGTAGCTTCAAAGTGTCAAGTAACCCGATGATACTGCAAATGCTGTTGGTTTTCCCGAATCATTCTGCCATAGTCTGGAGAACATCATCTAAGCTGACTTCATCGATTAGTACCACCCATCTATCTGAATCTCGGGCCCATTTTTGTGCTTCCAAAAATAGTGTACTGAATCTCTAGAAATCGATGACCATCTGTGAGGTCAATTTCAGTCCGAACTCTAGGAGTTGGTTTAACACCTCTGGCAATTCCATACCTCCGTTTTCAGAGCGGGTACGGACAGCGATGCATGCTTTGGTAAGGAGAGACAGTGCCTGATCAGTGAGGCTAGTAGGGTGTAGGAGGAAATATGGGCAAATTTGAAGAGGTTTAGGAGAGTATATGGGTGTGATTTGAGTTGAGGGATCGAAATCTGGGTTTTCTTCCAAGATGATGGCATTGGTGTGATTTGGTAGTGGGTTGTGAGTAGTGTTTGGCTTAGGATTGGCTGGTGGGGCGATGGTACCCCAATCAATGAGATCTTGGATTACGTTCTGAAGGTGAAAGCATTGGTCGGTGGTATGACCGGCAGTTTGGTGAAAGGCACAATGAGCATCGGTCTTGAAGTTTTTTGGGAGTGGGTTTGGCAATGGACGTGGATCTAAGGGTTTGATGAGGTTTTGGCTCAACAGGGCTAGGTAAACTTTGGATAGGGGAGCGTGGACTCAGTGTATGCCCTTCGAATGGGGGCAGGGCGGATTTCTGGTGCCCGTGATATGGTTGGTTGAGAGATGTTGTTGATGGTCGAAATGGTAGCACTGGCAAGATTGTCATACTTTCTAGGGGTGAATTGTCTGGACACCTTCTTTGGTTCGACCTCTATTTTAACGAGGTTTTCTCGATTTTCACTCCAGCCTCTCTGAGAGATCGAAAGTGGGGATAGTATTGTCCTCCCATCGTCACTCGGACATGGGGCAAGAAATTCTTCTTCACTATGTTGACCTGTTCTTCTTCGGATAGCCGATTGGTCATGGTAGCTTCTTGTTCCCTCCACTAGATTATGAAGTTACTGACTGATTCCACTGGATTCTGTTTGAGCAGCTCTAAATCACGACGGGTGACCTCAAGCTCTTCGTTGTATTTATATTGCGACATGAATTCCCGGGCTACATCCTCCCAGCTATGGATTTTGGATTCCTCAAGAGATCAAAACCATCGGAGGGAAATATCCTTTAATGTTTACTGAAACAATTGGGCCATCACTTCTTTAGAAGCCCCTAGTAGAGTCATGGAAGGATGATAACTGTGAAGATGAACAATCGGGGGTCCACTCCCTCCAAACTTCTCGATATTTGGCATCTTGAACTTCTCGGGTAACCTTTCTTTAGGATAAGGAGACATATGGGTGTAGTCCATGTAATTCCCAGAGATCCCAGACATATGGGAAGATGGATGGATACCAGACTCGGAAGAAGTAGTAGAAGAACGGATGAAACTCCGGGGTGATATGACTGAAGACCGAAGCCAATAGGGAGCCAGGCCAAGGGCTTGCGATCGACTTGAGAAGGTGTAGGATGAGATTTATTTTTGGGAAAAGGGGAAGAAACTATTTTTGGATTTTTGATAAGGAAGGGAGAAATGTTTTTGAATTTTTGATAAAGAAGGGAAAAATGCTTTTAGAGACGGAACTCAGCATGATTATTATGATTATTATGTTCTTACTTGTATTTAATTCTCCTAAATGCAATGCCGGATGGGACCCGTGCCTGAAAAAGTGGGGTTTTAATATATGCAAAGCTACGGTTTGGATTTGTAACCAGCCTCATGGACAGGGCCCCATTTTAAAAATGCGCGAAAATTGGGCGGCAGATCGACCCGAAATTTCTGCAGAGTTTCGAGTTGAAACCGGAAATCTAAAGTGCGTGTCCTAGGTCTGACAAGTATATGCGGGTATGCAGTTGGTTGGGTGAATCGGTATGGGTTCCCCCTTTTGGCATAACTTCCACGATATACGTGTTGCTCTTGCGAGCAATCGGTACGTGTGGACAAGCCATTTGATATACCTGAGTGTACGTGAATTGCCTCACCATATACCTTGTGGGGACGGTACGTGTGAGAGCGAATTCGATATACTCGGTGTACGTGAACAAATTTCATGTGATATACCTCCCGTCATGACTTCGATCAAGCGGTACGATGAGGGGTAACCGTTCGATATACGTCGAAGGTACTTTGCCAATGGAAGGTGAGAGTCATATCGCTTAGGCTAACTGCGACCTGCTGGACCAGCGCCCATCACGAAGTGACCCTCCAGTTACTGGGTAAAATTTGGTCAATATCAATGCTCTTTGGTGATGTCGTGTGAATCATGCATGATTCTCTTATTAGTATCTTATGATGAGAATGACTTTCTTGATTATGCAAAATAGGGAGCAAAGTACAAGTGCCCCAAAAGGTGCACCAAGTATGGATAGGTGATGCGTGCATTATAGGGATATATGTGATCCTAGGTGCACGTGGTGTGAAGTGTACATGGAGGATTTTCGACAAGTGTGTGAACATATTCATAAACATGGAATACACATGGAAAAGGGGAACATGCGGATATGGGGGGGACATAAACAAATATAGCATCCATGTAAATAGAGTCAAGCCCTAAAACAAATAATTATCCCCAGCGGAGCCGTCACTGTGGCCATCCCCGATCCTCATCCGTGTGGGCGGGCGCATGGAGGAAAGGATACTTCGGGTCCCGCATGTACCTCTCGGGAGAGCTTTAGCCGGCGTCATTTGTGGTGTGAAAATGTAGAGAGATTCAGAGTCACCAGTCTATTTTACTCAAAACAGACAAAAGAAAAAGGGGAAGCCACCTCGAAGAGTGGCATCCAAAGACATACTGGTGCATGCGAAACCAAATGATTCGAGAAGGGTTCAGAGGCTTAGTTACGAAATGGGAAGGTGTTAGGCACCCATTCCGGCCTTTCGGTCTCTCATGGATATTTGCTATTTTCCTTTATATTTCCCCCCGTGATACGTATGCATGTGTATATATATAATGGAGGTAGGAATCCTCGACTTGTATCATGAGTCATCCGTAGGAAGATATAAGAATAATATTGGAAAATAGGATTTACGGGATTACCCTTACGTTGATCGTTATAATGGAACGATAACGCATATGGAGTAGTACGTCACTAAGAACAAATATATAATATAAGAAAATTGAATTAGAGAAAATAGAAAATAAGAGAAAAGGTTAGGAACAGACTCGAGTCTCGAGTTTTACCCCAAGATGCCAACGTAGCCTATAAAGGCATCAAAGTCCACGTAGTTCGCATACAAGATGAGGGGTGGGGTTTATCCCATAAACCCAAATGGGGGATCTCTTATTTATAAATGTGTGTGTGTGTGTAGAAAAAGCGTTTTAGTTGGGAGAAAAGTGTGGGAAAAGTGTGAGAATCCCTATTTGGAATTTATGAGCAAACCCTCTTTTTCTTATTTTTTTGGGTTTTTTATTTATATGAAAATAAGAGATGTGCAATAATACTAAATAAAACGTATATTAGGATATATGAAAAGAGATAATAGAAGGTGCTAAGTAAGGAAACAAGTTATTGAGAATTTAAGAGAATTTAAGAGAGAGTTTGAGAAAGTTGGACCTTCTTGAAGATATTGAGCTTGATCTTGAATGTTGGAGAGCAACCCTTGCACTTGGATGATGATGTATAATGGTTAATTCACCAAGTTTGATGAAAAGGATGATGGAAAGTGGAAGTAAAAGAGGGATTTGGAAGCTGAAATCACGCTGCCTTCGGGAGAGGTTTATGGGATTCGTTCAGAGAGATTTTTATCAGATCTGAGCTCTCCCTGCAAATGAGGTGAAGTCCTCCTTTTATAGGCCCATGTGAGTAATGATCGGCATAGACCTGTCCCTGCCTATCGGCAGGTGCCGATAGGCAGGGTCTGGAACCTGCCAATTGGTAGTGGGCTTCAGTCTTTTTTGGGAAATCGGTCGTCGAGGGCAAACCGTTGGTCAGAATCGCGCACGAGGCATACCATTGGAAAGGTAATTTATATACCTTCAAAAGTCCTTTGGATCGTTCCCGAGTTTAAGATTTGACTTTAGGTTAAATATGGCTCGAAAGTGTTTGTCAGTCCATTGGACGGGGAATCGTTCGGACGCAAACGGATCGTTCGTCCGCACGGTAAGTCTGAATTGTGCATGGGCCATACCGTTGGAAATTTTAGGAGATGTACTTCGACATTCCAAAGAGTATGACCCGGTTTGGAGAGTTGACTTTGGTCAACTGGGCTCGGGAAACATTCGGTGGCCTCCTGGAGTCAAACGGATCGTTCGTCCGCATGGAAAGTCAGAATCGCGCACAGAGTGGACCGTTGGAAAGGGTATTCAGTTACCTTAGAAGATTCATTCAACCTCGGTCGGGCTGAAGAGTTGACATAGGTCAAACAGAGCCTTGGAGTGCCCGGTGGCCTCTAGGTCAGGTTTCGGTCGCAAACGGATCGTTCGTCCGCATGGTAAGTCAGAATCGCGCATGGGGTGGACCATTGGAAAGGGTATTCAGTGCCCTTTGAAGATTCATTAAGTCTCGGTCGAGACAAATAGTTTGACTTTTGGATCAAACTGAGCCGGGGAGTGCTCGATGGCTTACAGGTTTGTACTCAGGACGTGACCTGGATTTATAGTGATGAAGGTAGGTACTAGGGACCTAAGGAGAGTTAGGGCGTAATAAAATGGGGTGCCTACAGCCAGTACCCGTGGATCCCAAAGAGGAGTAACTGAACAAGTTCAAAGAATACCTCAAATTATTGTCGAAGATGTTCAACCAAGTCAAGATATTTGGGAACTACATTGACTATACCCACATGTTTCCTTATCCTAAAGAAAGACTGGAAAAAAATTTAAAGATGCCATACATCGAGAAGTTTGGGGGAAGCGGACCCCCGATTGTGCACCTTTGAAGATATCACCGATCCATAACCCTCCTTGGTGCCTCCTAAGAGATAATGACCCAAATGTTTCAGCAGACCTTGAAAGAAATCTCTCTCTGTTGGTTCCCGTACCCCGAAGAATCTATGATCCGTATTTAGAAAGATATGGATTGAGAATTCATATCTCCATAAAAGTATAATAAGTAGTTGGAGATCACGTGCCGAGACTTAGAACTGCTCAAGGAAAACCTCAGGGATCCAGCCAATAGCTTCATTAGAAGGCGGAGAGTGAAAGATGCCACTAAGAGAAATAGGACCTCTGAGGAGGAATAACTCATCATTATATAGAATAATTTATTAACCCATATCTGAGCATATATGAGAGGACAGTATTACCCTCATTTTCGAGCCCTCTGAGAGGCTAATGTGGAAATCGAGGAAGGTATCATCAAAGTCGAATCTGAACTAAAGAAAGTGACCGGATAGTTCACCCCTAAAAGTAATAAAATCCTGCTAGTGCTACAGTCTTAATGATTAACAACATATCCTAACCTGTAACTTCTTGGGCACTTGAAAGTCACTCCAATCATGCTAGGAAAGAGTACACCAAGCTCCATGCTCCCCTGTCCAAAGTTTACCAGTCCCTGTTAACCCAAAATATCATTAAACCATTGGAACCTCGACCGTTACCAAATCCACTCCCTAAAAAATTTAAGCTCGAACCCCATTGTGACTTCCACCAATCCACAGGTCATACCCCCGACCAGTGCTTCCACCTTAGAAATGTGATGCAAGGTCTAATTGACCAGGTATCATTGCCCCACCAGCTAATCCTAAACACAATACCACTCACAACCCACTTCCAGCACATACAAATGCCAGCTTTTTAGAAAGTGATCCAGAGTTTGACCCATCTACTCAAGTTGTACCCAACAAAGCACACATCATCCCCATAGACTCACCTAAACCTCTCAATGTTTGTCCATGTTTTCTCTTACACCTTACATGTCTTACGGTTTATTTCTCCTTACGGGAACCTATATTTCCCTCTGTAATTTATTCGAGGAGGAGGCATGGAACTACCTTATGTGTTGAACCAACTCCTAGAGTTTTGGCTAAAATTTCCCACCAATTTGTCCATCGATTATAAAAAATTTAGCGGCTTCTTCATTGAAGCCCAAAAATGGGCTTAATAAGATGAATGGCTAGTGTCAGTTAAAAAACTCGATCTAGATGATGTTACACAGATCATGGCCAATGTGTTTCTTCAGACGAAGGGAATCTACATCATCTCTGAGTTGCTCAGTGCTTTAAAATTTTAGGGATGATTGGTCCCTTCACTCCTGCACTTACCCGCTGAGTGCGAAGAGTTATACAATGAAATCATTGAGGTTTTCGAGTGCATTAGTTACACTTGTCAAGAAGATATAGTCACCATCGAATGAGAGGATGATTTTAATAGTTTAGATGATGAATCAAATCATGAAGAGTTCAGTCCAATTGTCAGCTTGTGTGGAATGATCTCCTTTGATGATTTATTGGAAGAAGTCAATAAAGTATCCATTCAACCCAAGATAGATGAAGCCACGAGGTTCTTATTCTTCTCTATCTCAGTAAACCACATGACCCGATCAGGGTGGTACTACAAAGATACGATTCCTCATGGAACCAAAACAGAAAAAAGGAAAGGGTATGGCCGAAGAACTTTTAATGTTCAAAATAACCAATTAGGAGAGAAAAGTCCTCGACCAGCTCAAGAAGGCCCAAGGAAATATCACCCTATGGGGCTTTTTTATGTCCTCTCATCTACATCGAAATTCCTTGATAAAACTTCTCACAGGACCCACAGTTTCTCCCTATACTATTCCCAAAGAAGCCATGAATATTGTTAGATCACTGACCTCTTCTAGACTCCTCTACTTTTCAAAAGAAGAAATACTGAAGTTTGGGCCTGATCACAATTATGATCTCAACATCTATGTTGAAGTATTGGGAAAGAAAATCCCATTATCATTTGTCAATAATTGATCTGCTCTTAATGTCTGTCCGCTCAGAACCTTCAACTTTTTGGGACTGAAAGTTAGTGATCTCGCTCCTACCTCTACCATCGTGTGTGCTTATGACAACACTCACCGATAAGTAATGGGTTCCATAAAACTCACACTAGGCGTTGGCCCAATTAATCCTCTCATGAAATTTCCAAGTCATCAACATACCTTCTTACTTCAGCCTAATCCTTGATCGCCCTTTCCTCCACAACATACGATGGGTATCCTCTTTTCTTCATCAAAAACTGAAGTTCTTTGCAAAAGTTCAGGTTATTACCATTTTAGTGGAGGATGACAATGCAGACAATGCAAGCACTAACAACCCAGTATTGGAAATTCAGCATAGGACCAATTATATGATCCTCCTTAATTTTAGAATTGATTCGCTCCCTCTCCCAATAGGGAATAACTTCAAAGACCAAGTCTATCCCGAGCACAGCCCCATGAAAATGCCAATGCGATTCAGTTATTTAAGAACATGCACTTGTTGTTTGGAATTGGGTTAGGATGATGCCAGTAAGGAATCTTTGAAACCATAGTCCTAAAAGAGGCCTTTCCCGCACGCGGTATAGGTTATCAACCTTCATTAGATGAATTTAAAGCGCTTCATCGACCGTGACGAGAAAGATGCTTAGAAGAGGGAAATACTGTTTCAGGAGACTCTTTGTACAAAAGATTTGTAAAGGAGGGTGAAGACTTTCCATTTTTTAGATTTCTGAAACCTTGGTACTACCATGTTGACAAGAAGATAAAATTGGACCTGTAAATCTTTTTTCAAGATAGTAACTCTTGGGCCGAAGACTGCGAACATAAAATGCAACCTCTAACTAATTAACCCATGGAAATTACCAAAGACTCTGAGTAAGGTGACTTTGTAGAATCCTTTGACTTAGAGACACTGGGGCTGAGTCTCTACATGATCCGCTCACATGTCGTGCCGATAGATCCGTCCACTAAGATCACAACTGATAACATGGCTCTCCTCAACTAGATTATCGTACCTGTACAACGTGCTCAAATTCAACCCAATCCTTGTATTTACCCTATTCAAGTCACTTCACATATTCTTATTTTTCCTTTTCCTGATCAGGACTTCTTTTAATGAGGTTTTCAATGTTATTTTCCTAAAAATGAAATAAACGAGGATTTTGAATATCTTAGTGTGCCTTACATTAATTGTTTGATTCTAATTAAACTCTTGATGATGATATCGTAGATGAACAATTATTAATTGATCTTCATAAGGAAAATAACAAATGACATAACCTCATTAAAATAAATAATGATGAGACTGTTGTTATTAATCCTGGTCCTAGTATCCACCAGCATAAGATTATGATAGGGTCCACCCTTAACAAGCATGAGCTAGCGTAATCTGAAGAAATATTGAAAGAATTATTGGATGTCTTTCCATGGTCCAACGATGGCATGCCCAGCATTGACCTAGAGATAGCCCAGTATGAGATCCCAACATTCTCAGAATTCAAGTCAATCAAACAGAAGCGAAAAAAACTCCGTATTGAATGGTCTCTCAAAATTAAAGAGGAAGTTGTCAAGTAATTAAATGTGGGCTTCATTCGCATAGTCGAATACCCAACATGGCTTGCCAACATCATCCCTGTGCCAAAGTTAGGAAGAAAAGTATGTATGTGCGTCAACTATCGAGATTTGAATAAAGCATCCCCATAGGACGATTATCCATTACCCACAATTGACGGGATCGTGGATAATATGGATAGCCATGCCCTTAAATCATTTATCGATGGATTCATGGGATATAACCAGATCAAGATGAATCCTGATCATTAGGAGAAGACTGCATTCATCACCTTATAGGGAACCTTTTTCTACACTATCATATCATTTGAACTCAAGAATGTCGGGGCTACCTACTAGAGGGTTGTCGTAACAATCTTGTACCACTTTATTCCCAAAGAGGTTGAGGTTTTTGTGGATGACATGATCATTAAATCTAAAACTCGAGAAGGTCACATTCTCTCCATTCTAAAGTTCTTTGAGTGACATAAATAATACCCAATGCGACTAAATCCACAAAAGTGTGTTTTCGGTATCACTAAAGGAAACTCTTGGGATTCATGGTCAGTGATAAGGGAATCAAACCAAACCCTGCCAAGCTAAAAGAAATACTTGAGATGCTACCACCATGGCTAGAGAAGGAAGTTTGAGGATTCCTCGATAAAATATAGTACATCAGTCGGTTCATCAGTCAACTAACTTCTATCTGTAAACCCATTTTTAACCTTCTTCGAAATGATTGAACTGAACTCTGAAATTAGGCCTACAAATAAGCCTTAGATCAAATCAAGCGATACCTCACCTAATCTTTGGTTCTCATGCCTCTACATACAAGTCTCCCTATATTATTATAGTTGTCCATTAAAAATACCATAGGAAGGGATTTCCTAAACCAATACATTGAAGAATCCCTCAAGGAAAGAGATATCTATTATGCTAGTCAAAAACTGGCCAGGTACGAAGTCAACTACAATGCTTTGGAAAAAGCATGCGTTGCCTTATTGTGGGCCACACGAAAGTTATGGCACTACGTGCTTGCCTTTCCTATAAGACTAGTGTCCCTAATGGGTCCCATCAAATACAAGCCATAAAATCCCTCTCTGTCTATCCTAATGGTCCGTTGATTAATATTGCTAGTCAAATTTCATAATGTGTATGTCATGTCGAAAGATATGAAAGGGAGATCCATCTCCAACTATCTTTCTGATTACCCCATAAAAGGAATCGATGTTTGGGTCTCTAAAATTCTCGATGAAGATATTCTCTGTACCTCTCAGGATGACCTTAGATGGTAGATTTTCTTTGACGGAGCTCCAATAAGAAAGGATACAACATCGAGATACTCATGATCACCCCTGATGACTCTCACACCCCCACTATCATCAAACTAGACTTCCCTTGCACCAATAACGTGACTTAGTATGAGGCATGGATTGTAGGGCTCAAAATAACCCTCAATAAAGATATTAAGCACCAAGACAATTATGGGGACTCTTCCCTCATTGTCAACCAAATCCTCAAAAAATGGAAACTCAAAGACGAGAAGCTCCTACCTTTCCATGCCCACCTAAAATAGATGGCCTACCAGTTTAAAGATGTCACCTTACATTACCTACGTCGTATAAAGAACGATCTAGATGACACCCATTTAACCCTAGCCTCTATGGTCGATATGCCTGAAGGAGTAACAATGGCCCCTTTCTTAGGTTAGACACAAGCTATGCCCACTCACTACTATAACATCGAGCTCATCACCGAAGAAGATTCTGACATGGTCGAGTTATAGTACTATGACATTTGGAACCTTTTCATACATGGTAGGTGTCCCCAAGATGAAGAAAAGAAATATCATGCGACCCTTCACAGACCCTTCGAGTATATCATCTGTGATAAAGCAATTTTCAGAAGAAACTTTGATGGCACTCATTTATATTACTTAGCAGGGGCAATATTGAAGGAATGATATTGAAGATCCACTGTAGTGAATGTGGGCCCCACATGAACGATCACATGCTTACCAAGAGGATCATCCATTAGAGGTACTATTAGACCACCAAGGTTTAAATTTGCACTACTTATGTTCGAAGATGCCTCAAATGCTAACAGTTTTCCAATCTCCAACACTTGGCTCCTCGAGAACTATACAACATGACCTCTCCCTTATCTTTATACACTTAGGGCATTGACCTCATAGGGAAGGTCACTCCCAAATATTTAAACGGTCATGAGTTTATCCTAGTCTCCATTGATTACTTCACCAAATGGGTCGAAGCCAAGTCATACGTAGTGCTGAATGCTAAGAAAGTGGCCAAATTTATAAGAAAGAACATCATTTGATGATATGGGGTTCCCCCATGAGTTAGTATCAGATAATAGACTCCACTTCAAAGAAAAGGTCATATAACTGGTCGATGAGTATGGGATTCAGATACATAAATCTTCTCCCTACCGACCCCAAACCATTGGTGTTTTGTCAAAGCCGCCAACAAAAGCCTCAAAACCATGATTATCAAGGTTACAGGGATTTATAGAGATTGGCACAACCAGATTCCATACACCCTTTGAGGCTATCACACTTCAACCAGAACACCTACTGGGGCTACCCCTTATTCTCTAGTATACGACATGAAAGAAGTCCTACCCATTGAGCTAGAAATACCTTCCTTACTCATCATGCTCGAAAGTAGGGTTAGCAAAAAAATTTAGAATCAAAGCCACTATGACGAGCTATCACTCACGGATGAAAAGAGACTTAAGAATCTATACGATATACCGTGGTATCATCATCGGATAGCAAGATCATTCAATCGAAATTCAAGGACTGCGGTTTCTAGGAAGGAGACCTTTCCTTTAAGGAAATCATAGGACCCGTTTGGGACCACACAAGGAAATTCAAACCAAATTAAAGAGGCCCCTACATTGTGAAGAAAATTCTATCAGGTGGCACAATTATGTTCACAGACCTTGACAGAGAAGATATACACGTCTAGTGAATCTTGAGAGTCTTAAGAAATTTTTCCCTTGGTCCAAAATGTTGATGCACTATGACTCTTCTCATCCCCTTTTATTCTAAAAAAATCTCTTTATTTCCTCCTACTTAGAACTATGTGGGACCTGATCCTCTCGAAAACATTTCTTTTCAAAATAAAACTCATGAAGATTTTTAAAACCTCCAAAGGTACATTGGCAGCCCAAATGCCATACATGGTCACGGTCCCCTTCTTTTTCACAAAATGTTATTATTTTCTAACCTCTGAGAATGTCGGTCCATCTTATCATTTATATGAGCATAAGGAATATGTATGCCTTAGGGATTGGTATAGATAATTCAAATGAAAAACTCATCATGAGGCATAACAAAATATGATCAAAATCATTTTTGTTTCTAACGAAGGAATACAACAATTACATGAAGTATCAGCGAATGGAGCTAAATAGACCACTCACTTTCCACTGATAATACCGTCTTAAACAAACCCACCTAGTCCCTACCATCTTCACAAAAATTATCCCTAACCCCATAGAAAAGCACCAAAATTACCTAAAACACAAATTATCTCAGCTCCACAAAATGTTACCCGAGCTTCATAAACATTGTTCTCAACTACGACACGGCCCCGCTTCATCATTCGTACCTTACTCCAGAGGTCCTTACTCAAGTCTCCCACTTTTGGTTAACATTTTGTTCGTGCTCCATGGAGTGATACACCCTAATAAGCTTGGACAAAACCATAAAACCCTCCTCCATGGTGTCGAAGACAATAAGCCACCTTTGCCTAGTCTCTTCCTTCATAATTGTCTCCACTACCTGCTTCCATAATCACTTCAGGTAGTCCCTAAATACATGCCAGACCCTTTCTACAGATTGTGATAGATAGATATATGGATAATGACACTGTCATAAGGAACCTAATATCATCCTCTATGATTCAATCAGGTCTCAATCGGGAAGAAGTTCGTTATGAAAAGAGGCACTATTTGTTCCCACCCTTCTTGGCACAAAATCCTCCAAGGGAAATAAAAGGAAGTCTTTCGAAGACTAACTAACCGCACATATCGGCATTCTTCTAGATGCAAAACAAACTAAAAATCTCCCCCACCATGGAACTAATCAATAAAGACACAGGGGTTCATGATCCACAAACCAGTTAACCCAGTTCTTTGTCAATGGACTGAAATTGAAGAAAGGCCAAATAAAAAAATTAGGCAGATCCGCCAAAGGGTACCTAGGAGGAGACGCCTGATGAGACCTCTCTACAAGCCACATAAATAACATCATAGGGATCCCCCTCAGAACATCGAAACCGAACTCTTTCCAAGCATCGAGACCATTCATCTTCTCCTCCAACACTACCACCGCAAGACTATAATGATAAGACATCCAAGTCACTGGCGCAACCACTTGGGGATCAACCATTAATTCCCATATCACCAGTAACAACCTCGCAGTCGGGCTTAAAGCAATGGCTCCAGGAAATCCATCATCATCAAAACCTCTCTGATGCACCTAATGCATAACCACCGAAAGACAGATAGTCCCTCCATTAACTAACACTACACCAAAATGGGCAAATTGTCACCTTTCATCCGGCCAGCCTTGTCAAGGTCATTGACCGTGACAAAAAAAACACGCGTTTTATGTCACGGTCATTGACCTTGACACGACCGTGACAACTAACTATCACGGTCATTGACCGTGACAAGTCCGTGACAAATTTAATTGTCACGGTCTTGTCACGGTCAATGACCTTGACACGACCGTGACAACTTTTCCAGCAAAAACCCTTTCCCCCTTCTTTTTTCCCTCCCACCGTTCCCTCCCCCTCTCTCTCTCTCTCGACGCTGCTCTCTCTCTCTCTCTCACTACTTTCAGGTCCAATTTCTCTCTCTCTCTCTCTCTCTCTCTCTTCCATTTATATATATATATGTGTGTATATTTATGTGTGTATGTGTATATATATATGTGTGTATGTGTGTGCATGTGTGGAGGGTGGGGTGGGGTGGGGCAGGGTGGGGGAGGGGGTGGTGGAGGGGGGCAGGGGGTGGGGTGGGGTGGGGTGCGGTGTGTGGTGGTGTGTTTTGGGGGAGGGGGTGGTGGAGGTGGGCAGGGGGTGGAGTGGGGTGGGGTGTGTGTGTGTGTGGTGGTGTGTGGTGAGGGAGGGGGTTGTGGAGGGGGGCAGGGGGTGGGGTGGTGTGGGGTGTGTGTGTGTGTGTGGTGGTGTGTGGTGGGGGAGGGGGTGGTGGAGGGGGGTAGGGGGTGGGGTGGGGTGGGGTGTGTGTGTGTGTGTGTGTAGTGGTGTGTGGTGGGGGAGGGATAATTCAGGGGCTTTAGCTAAACTAGGGTTTATAGAGTTTCGCTCCTACTACTTGGGCAATGACTATACTAGGGACCAAAGATAAATAAATAAACTGGATTCAAAGTAAATACTAGGAAATCCCAATTTATAACCGTCTAATTTATATCCTTTATTTATTTAATCACGATTCATTCCACTAAATAATCATGATTGCACTCAAATTTAATTATTTATAAATCATTCGAAAGAATGTGTTCTTATTATTAAAGTTGATTACGGTATATTATGATTCCCCACGTTATGTTTTCGATACCCTCTTGGTTAAATAAATTTTCTACTAACCAATTTTAATGAATATGATCAACTCCTTGATTCTAAAACTTAATTCTATAGGATTATAAAATAGTTCATCGGTCGGGTAAACAAAACATATAAGTCTATCAAGGGGTATCACAATCCAAATTATTTCTTGGACGTGAATTCCTCCAAATTATGATCTCATACCTATTCACACAATGATTGACCAACTTGCGAGGATCTATTGTTCTAACATATAATTGAACTTCACCCATCGCAATCGAAGAAATAATTGTGAAAGAAATTTAATATCCATAACCCTACGGATTAAGAATCTATGAACTTTTTGCAAACGATATGAGATTTCCCGTGTTTAATCAAGAACATCCTTAGACTTGTAGGGGTGGGGTGGGGTGTGTGTGTGTGTGTGTGTGGTGTGTGGTGGGGGAGGGGGTGGGGGAGGGGGCAGGGGGTGGGGTGGGGTGGGGTGTGTGTGTGTGTGTGATGTTCAATTTAGTTGGTGCACAAACTAACGGTCAAAGTAATAGTATATAATTCCAACATTTCAAACTACTTGAACATCACAAATGGATACGAACTTAAAATATAAATTGAGATAACCTTATAATCTAATTAGGGTAAAAATATAATGGCATCAACTAACATATATACACAACACTCAAAGTAGACATCAATTTTATAAATAATTGATAATAGTTGGATAATAATTGGATAATAAACATCGGGAGGGGGTGGGGGTGGGGGTGGGTGGGGTTTTGAATATTATTTACATTCAAAATAAATAATTGATAATAGTTGGATAATAATTAGATAATAATTGATATTTTCATTCAAAATAAATATTTCATTCAAAAATATTGGATAATAATTGATATTTTCATTTAAATTGATAATAATTTTATTCATGAAATTAATTCAATTAGGTAAAACCCATGATAATGAAATTTATGCTACAATTATAATTATCTCATGTCATAATTTTATTGATAAACAATATATGTAGTTTTCACGGTCGTGGTGGGGGTGGGGTGTGTGTGTGTGTGTGTGTGTGTGTGTGTGTGTGTGTGTGTGCGCGCGCGCGCGTAGGTGCGTAGGTGTGTGTGTGTGTGTGGCGGTGGGTGGGGGTGTGGGTGGGTGGGGCACCCATTTAATAACTCTTTAAATATTTGGAAAAAACATAATATTACAAAATTGAAACGAAATGGTATTGACGGAACTTACACATACGTTATAATATAGACGGAACATTTTTTTATCTGTACTATTAATTCAATTAATTCAATTAGGTAAAACGAAATGTGTACTATTAACATTTTTTTTATCTGTACTAATAACATTTTTTTACAGCAAAAATGTCTCCTTCAGATGTTAAGGCGAAGATGATGATGCTGTTTATGATGATGTCGTCTGGGTTCGGTGGTAGCGGAGGCGACGAGGGCTCCTCCGCCACTAGGCTCCCCAAATATGAAAAATTTGGGATTACCGTCGAAAACAAGTCGGAGCTTTTAGCGAGATCCCTCGAGCTGCTAAAGACGGTCATCGGCCCGGGGTTTATGAGTTGGAAGGAGGTGCCGTATGAGCTCAAGTTAGCTGTTTGGGCGGCACTACAGGTAATATTTACATGAATATTTCAATTTATATTTATATTTATATTTATTCGCAACTAACATTGTATTTGTTGGACAGGAACAATTCAACTTGGATCCAAAGCTACGCGATTCCGTCTTGGAGCAGTTGAGGGAGCAACACAAGACGTGGAAGAAAAATATGAGGACACGGTACTTTGGAAAAACACGAGAGTCCATTTTACAATGGAGCGGATCCGTCCCGCCCAAGGAGCCGATCTCATTGGCACAATGGCAAAAGTTCATTGACAATGAGATCGAGGATCGACAATTGGCATCTCGCCAATTGGGGAGGGAAAATCGGGATAAAAAGACGGACGTGCACTACTCCGGCCGGACCTCTTACGCTGAGGTGGAGCATAGGATGCAGGTAAGATTTAATTTATCTATAACTATAGAAATATATTATTGGATATTATTTTACTTTGCGGGGCCGATACTAATTTTACTTTACTTTATTTTATTTCAGGGGGTAGGGAGTGGGCCAGGGGTAAGCCACATAGGCTCGATACTTATGTGGATCTTCGGACGAAGAAGGGGAAGGACAAGGAGGTGTCCCCGAGCGTCGCGGCCACGATTGTAAGTAATCCGACAGTTTAATTATTGTTAATTACGTTATAATTTTTTAGTTTACTTATTTTACTAATCATGTGCTTTTTGTCATTTCAGGCAAAGCTTAAGGAAGTGCATGAGTCGCAGTCTGATGCCAACAAGGCATCTTTGTCCACAGACGCACTCAGCCAAGTGCTTGGCTCTGATCGTAAAGGGAGGACAAGGGGAGTGAGCTCGCGGGTGGCCAAATCTATGATCATCGGATTGGAGACGAGCGACACCGGGTTGTCTCGAATGGTGGATTCACACGACGCGAAGCTATCCCGTTTGGAGGCGACGGTCTAAGATATGTACGCATTCATGAAGCGTACGTTGGGTGGAGACCGTAAAGGGAAAGGGAAATGGAAGGAGAAGGCAGTGGAGGAGGAGGTTCGGGAGGACGAGGCGCAGGATGACGAGGATGTGGACCTCGCTGCTTCATCACCGACACGTTCGTACTTCGACGATCCACTTCCCTATTTGACGCCCTCCAACAGACCATTGTCGACAATTGGTTGGACGAGCGTGTTCATATTGGACGTATTTGATGGCCAGCGGATAGGGCGGGGGTTGAGGGACCAGAATATCGTCGAGGGTGGAATAGTCCATGGACGTGTGCTTCAAGAGATGGAGTCCAGGGTGCTCGTCACGCATGTCATACCCGGGAAGGAGAACTCCCTATTGTGGTTGCGCGAACAATGCAGCACGATGTATATTAGTGGGTGCGTCAATTCGTATGTCGTGTGGCCTACTCACCTCCTCAGTTTTATCCAAGACATGTAGTAACATTATTTTTAAGTTTGTCCATTTTAATTATATTTGGATTATATCGTCATGTATATTGTTTTTACTTTGAATATTTGGATTATATCATCATGAATATATATTTGCATTATCTTTAGTTTGTGTTGGATATATGATGTTTGGAATAGGTACAACGTTGCAATAACAGGTACAAATATACTGCTGGGCAGTGGCGGTGGCCATACTGCCCAGCAGATTTTTTTTAAATTCTGCCCAGAATTGCCACGGTCATTGACCGTGACACGTCCGTGACAACTTTTGTCACGGACGTGTCACGGTCAATGACCGTGACAATTCTGGGCAAGAGGGGTCACGGTTATGTCACGATCAATGACCGTGACAAACGTGTCACGGTCATTGACCTTGACACGACCGTGACACAAAACGCGAGTTTTTTGTCAAGGTCAATGACCGTGACACGACCGTGACAAAAAAAGTTGTCTCACCTCGAAATGTCACGGTCATTGACCTTGACAAGGTGGATTTGTCAAGGTCAATGACCTTGACAAATGGGCAGATTTGGTGTAGTGTCATGATCGAGAAGCTGAAGGGGAAATATGGAACAACTCAGCAAAAAAATGCCCATGGAGAACGAAAAAAATCAATCATAGCCACTGTATTACTAGGTCTAACCCCATCATTGCTAATAATTCCTCGTAGGTAGGATTCGCCTCATCCAAGCCAAAATGGAAGATTTTATCTTCAAGGTACCAAAATTGTACCTCCCTTCCTATTAAGTTCAAATCTATGGCACAATTACACTGTAGAGAAACATGACGCATGTTGAAAGCATCATAGTCAATATTATAGAGGCACATGGCCTCTAAACCTTCAAGATAAGAAGATAATTCTCCGTACATTAGAAGAGACGTTTAGAGAATAGAGAAAGAAAAATCAAGAAAATAAATATAGGTATTTGTAATAAAACACACCCCCATACACTCTCCTTTTATAACCAAAAACCCATGCAAAAAAATAAATTTTCTGGAATCCCGTTTAATCGCCAGCCCTAGAGAAGTACACAAGGGTGCGGGAAAGTGCAATCAAAGCTTAGGAGTGATTTGACTTGACCCCCCATATTGATAGGCATGTCAAGTGTAGGCCTATCGGCAACCCCATATTTAAAAAAAATCTTTTTACCTTTTTTGCCCAAAATCAATTTTAAAAAATCTTATTTTGAAAAGATACCACCAGGGTCGGTTCTTTTTATTTATCCTCTTTCAATAAGAATTTTTCTCAAAATCATTTTCATTATCATCTATGTCCTTCCAAAATAAACAATAACTAAAAGTGCATATATGATAAGTCACTAAATCAAGAAAAATACCAACAAGAAAATGCATATTTTTTATATATATTCTTGCTTCGCATAATTACATTTTGCAGATACGAAGAAAATTAAAAAGACACAAAAATACAAACGGGACTTGGCTCGAACTCTCAATTATCCCAAAAACCCTCAGACCTTGTGGCGCACATGTTTTCCTCGATGACGAGCGGTGGATCCTCCACTCCCATAGCCAGAACCTTTATCTGAGGTGGAAAATGGCACCAAAAAAGAAGGGGTTGACTTTTTTTATATAATTAGACATGGAGGCCATTTGTCCTTGATGTCCTGCAGCCAGTTGGTCGACACCCATACATACTACAAGCAAAGAGCAATAAAAAGACGAGTGAATCAGTAAAGAATAAGGAATAAATTAATTGAAATATAAAAAAGAAAGAGAAAGAATATACCTCAGGCCGGAGAGCCTTATCCATAAGCCCCGTCAACCCAGACACCGACACGTGAGGAAGGTGTCGCATACTCAACGACTCCTCGCTACTCAGTAAAAAATTATAAGATTGGAGACTAACTTGAATCAACGGAGCCTCCCCTGCCATTTTCATTGACATACTACCACCCGTGCTATGGGTAAATATCACCGGTACACTACTTCCCTTACCTAAACTAGTGGCGGGTGGAGCCATATTCTCTACATCATAGATATAAAAGGGCATCAACTAGCTCATCACGAAGTCCAAATAATCACAACTCGCATGTGTATCTGCATAATGCATATAGGGATCGCGTATGATAATTTCCATCATCAGACATCTCCCTCACATGCCTCATATATATAGGGGCACTGACGGTCGGACCACCACCTCCTCCACTATATGCCTCACCACCCTCTCTCCTAGGGACCATACATACATGAACTCATGAAAAATCAACTATCGCATCTACGCATGCATGCCCGTAACCCCCATATCCCACAGAATCACCCCTAGGGGTAGAAGTTCACCTTCAATCCCCAACAGAGAATTCATATATACTCAGGAAATAGAGATGCCAAGAAGAACTCAGAAAAAAGAAAATTAACCCAACCACTCATCAGGCATTCAAGACCCGCTGTACATCCATCAGAGATAAGTATTGGTTCGATCGCCAATTGGACTTTCGCCATCAAAAATTCCGATAGAAGTCTCCCAGATCGTCGTCCTTCAGGGCCATTTACCCCTCATTGCGCCCAATCACCTCATAGAACCAAGTCCGCAAAAAAATAAAAAGTAGCAAAAAGAATAAAAGAATAATGTATGGAAATGCAAAAAGAAAAATAAATCCAAAGTTAACTTACAATAGATACGTGGCTCCCGTAAAGGTCTGCCGACAGCACTGGCTGAACGCATCCAAGGAAAAGTAAAGGGAAGCCACAACAAGGCTCCAATCATACATCGGGATGTCAAAAATCATCCTCAGATGTGGTAGAAACTAAATAAGGACGATGTATCCTCTCATCGCCACCAAGAAACCCCTAATAAAAAGGAAAATAGACAGACGGGCCATCTGTTTCACCCGTCTTTCGTCAGTCACATCCACCCTCCTCCTCAAAAGCTTATCCCTCAAAGCAAAAATTTGAATATAATTCCCCGACACAATTATACCCACGTCTCCCAAAGCCACCTGCATCAACTCAAGTATATGGTACACCACAATCTTGGTAGGTGGGCTCGCGCAATAAGATACGCTCATCAATAACTTGTTAAAATAAGTCAAAGTCATTCTCTTGGCCCAGCGCAAGGGGCAATGCAGATAGCCACACTAGGCCATCCCAGTCATTAATTGCCAGCCACTCGTTGTTATGAACATCACTTAAAGTACCATCCATTTGAATACTTAAAAAAGAAAAGGCTTAAAAAGGATTCTTATAAAGAGAAAGTAGAAGATTCAAACTTTTGAAGGTATGAAAACTAAGGAGGGGTCGCCTCCTTTTTTATAGATGGCTAAGGGGGTTACCGATCGATAACCTCCTAACCATGTCGGTCAACAACTATCTTTTCCTCTTCCTAAAGAAGCCAAGGAGTCCGTGCCTTAGCTGATTTCCACCTCCGCATGCCTGCCTATCAGCAGTCCCCTTTATATCTTGTACAAAAAAGGCCAGAAAAATCCAAAAATTCCTTGAAAAAATCCTTGAAAAGTATAGAACATTATTTTCCCTCAAGAAAATAATTTTTTGGAGCACTATGCCCCTTATAAAATATTAAAGTCCAAGTTGGATTAATCTTACAATCTTATCCCAAAGATACTCCACAACGAAAATAATGATGTGTTCACATCCAAGTCTACTACAATTCCCTAGTCGAAACTCAAAAACTAAACATTCCCCATTAGGATTTCAAGCCAACACCATCCCCAACAAAAAAAGGTGCGTCTATATCAAAATCCTCCACGTCTTCCCCAACAAAGTTTTCCCCTCCAAGCTATAACTTTAAGTCCTTAGAATTGACCTTAACCCTCAAAATTAGTCGTCACAACTCAAGGTCCTCAGAATTGACCTCGACCCTTAGAATTGATCGTCATAACTTTAGGTACTCAAATTCACCTATGCATTTAGAATTGATCGTCATAACTTTAGGCCCTCAGAATTGACCTCAACCTGAAAAATTGGTCGTCATAACTTTAGGTCCTCAAAATTAACCTCGTCCCTCAAAATTGGTCGTCATGACTGTAGGTCCTCAGAATTTTCCTCGGACCGCATCATTGGTCGCCCATAATTATAGGTCCTCAGGGTTAACCTCTGTCTGCAGAATTGGTCATCATAATTTTAGGTCCTCAGAGTTGACCTCGACCCACGGAATCGATCGTCATAACATTAGGCTCTTGTAATTGACATCGACCTAAAAAATTAGTCACCCACATTTTTAGGTCCTCAGAATTAACCTCGGTCCGCAGAATTGGTCCCCCGCAACTTTAGGTCCTTATAATTGACTCGGCTCGTAGAATTAGTCACTTATAACTTTAGGTCCTCACAATTGACCTCATCTCGTAAAATCGATCGCCCTAACTCAAAGTTCTAAGATTTGACCTCAGATCGCATAATCGATTATCAAAACTTTAGGTCCTCGAAATTGATCTCAACCCTCAATATTGGTCATTACAACCTCGATCCACCAAATTGGTTGTCCATAACATTGCCCTCGACCCATTAAATTGGTCATCCTCGTCTTCTTATATCCTCAGAATTGACATTGATCTGCTAAAATGGTCACTCTAACTCTTTATAATAAAACTTAATACCTCCTCAACTAGCTAAATTGGACATCCTCATCCTCAGAGCTGACCTCGACCCTCTAAATTGGTTACCCTCATCCTCTAGGTAAAATGCTATTTCCCAACAATCATATGGTGTCTATCATTTAACAACCTTCACTTGATCCAAGCTAAGACGTCGAGTGGCTATCTATATACACCCCATCCTAGGACCCACCAAAGCACTTGCTTAGGTCCCTAACACTAAACCGTTTACCATAAACCCTAGGTCATACTCCGAGTACTCATCTAGAGGCCACTGGAAGCTCTCGAGCCCCGTTTAACTCTAATAAAATATCTCGCTTGAGTGGAATCTCAATAAATCATCGAAGGTCTATGAATCCCCTTTTCAATGGTCCATCATGGGCACGATCGAACTTACAATTCAGACGAACAGTCCATTTTACTCCAAGTACTGATTTAGAGGCCATCGGGCGCTCTCGAGCCCCGTTTGACTCCGATCAACTCTCTCTCTTGAAAAAAGCTTAATTAATCATTGAAGGGATTTGAATCCCCTTTTTAACGGTATGTATCTTTCATGAATCGGACTTATGGCTCAGGTGAACAGTCTGTTTTAATCTAAAAACACATCTGAAGGCTATCGGGGACTCTCAATCCCCCATTTCACTCCGATCAACTCTCCAACTTAAGCAAATCTCAATTAAATCTCAAAAGGAACTGAATTTTATTTCCAACGGTCTATCCCGTGCATGACTCATCCTTACGGTTCGAACGAACGATCCTTTTTTCCTTTGAAAACTTCATTTCAAGTGACTAATGCGCAATTCCAAGCCTCGTTTGACATTGGTCAACTCTTGGACCCCAGAGTGGCTAAATGGATTCTTGAAGGGCTCAGAATACCCTTTTCAATGGGTTGTCTCCTGCATGATTCCGACTTATAGTTTTCGTTTTATGACCATTTTTTTTAAAACCTGTTATGGACTACCAAATGGCACCCTAGGGACCGTACCTGTCGGCAGTGTGCCTAAGGTGCTATGCCGATAGGCAGGTCTAGGCTTGTGTTAATCAACAGTCCCCTTATCCCTATAAATAGACACCATGACCTCACTTTGAAAGGCTCCCCCTGAACATCCCTCTCAATAATTCAGAGAACATTATCTCAAAATGAGAGTTATTCCCTTTCCTATAAGACCCATTTTCCCACATTTCATTCCATCACTTTCTTACCTCACTTGGTAGTTCCCCCTTAACTTTCCATACCACTTTCATAACATTGCAAGACCAACATATATACATCCAAGATCAACATCAAGCAATCATAAGGAGGTCCGATTCTCCATAATTTTCTCTAATTCTCTAATTTTAGTATTATTTTCTCTATTTCTACTTTAGCATTTTGTTTCATTACATCGCATACATTAATCTCAATCCTTTATTATTAGTATTTGCACACACTCTATTTTCATAAAAAAAAAAAGCAAAAACAAGAAAAAGCGGGTTTATCTATAAATTTCAAAAGAAATATTCTAACTTCACATTCTCACTCTTAAATCACATTTTCTCTACACAAATATATAAGAGAGATCCCCCGTTTGGGTTTATCGATTAAATCCCACCTTATGTTATCTTCTAACTATATGGACTTTGATGCCCCATAGGCTACGTAGGCATATTGTATTAATCCCAAGATTCGAGTCCTCCTTTTTGCATGTTTATATGTGGGTCACTCACCATTCATTTAGGACACGTTTAATATATCTTGTAATTGTGATGTTTCAGGGCCACCTATGGCTTGCTTTGCTCAAAAATTGCGGATCGTGAAAGATACTTATAGAGAATGGAATGAAAATATTTTCAATAATTTTTTTCTAGGGTCCAAAAAGCTGAAGATGATGTGATTCTCAAAGAGGCTTTGTTCGACAATGATCCCTCTCCTTTCAATTGGGAATCTTGTCACTTAGCCCAAGATAAATTTAAAAGGGAGCTCAAAATTGAAGAAATTTTATAGAAATAAAAGGTGAGGCTTAAATGGGTTAAAGAACGTGATCTTAATTCAAAAAATTTCCATTTAGAAGTTAAAAAGAAGAAAATCAAACTTCTTTTGAATCAAATAAAAAATTTGGAAGGTGACACTATTTGTAATCCTAATGAGGTGGACAAGTAAATTGTTACTTATTTTCAAAGCTTACAAGGGGATCATTCCGTGTGTGTTGATGATAATTCTATGGCGGAGCACATTCCTAAGATGGTATGTTCGGAGGATAATTTTGTGTTATTTAAAATTCCAGATGAAAAGGAAATCAAGGAAGCTATATTTTCCATGGATAAAAATAGTGTTGCGGTCCCGAATGGATTTAATGGCTTTTTCTACAAAACATGTTGGAATATCATTGCTAATGACATTACTCGCACAATCCAATCTTTCTTTGTCGGTAATGAAAATCAAAAAAGTTGGTCTTCTACAAATATTGTGCTTATTCCCAAAGTGGATAATACCAAAAATGCTCAGACTTGAGGCCAATAAACTTGTGTAATTTATCCGATAAAATCATTTTTAAAATCTTAGCTAACCGTGTTGGTGATTTGTTTCCTAAGAGTATTTCATATTCTCAAGGAGGATTTATTAAAGAGAGAGATATCATATAATATTCTTCTTGCTCAAGAAATGATGACACAATTTAAAAAAAAATCTAGAGGCCCAAATGTTGTGATTAAGATGGACATGGAAAAATCATATGACAGGATTTCTTATGTTTTTATAACAAAAGTGCTTCACGCTTTTGGTTTTTCAGAAACATGGATCGACATGATTTGGCGCATTCTTTTAAATTTTTTGTATTCTGTTATCATAAATGGCAAGGCTTCTGGATAATTTAAATCGGGTAGAGGGGTGCGCCAAGGTCACCCGCTTTCACGCGCCTTATTTTTTATTGCTACTGAAGTTTTAAACTGTGGTATACACCACCTTATATCGCATGGTCTGATTGATCACTTCTCAATTCCCAGTGGTTACCCGTTGATCTTGTCGCTTTCTTTTGCAGATGGCATTCTGTTTTTTATAAATGGTAACTCTAAATCTATTGCATCTTTTAGGAACTTCATCACAGCCTTGGAAAATTTTTCCGGCTAGCAGGTTAACAAGTCAAAAAGTAATATCTTTTTTCCATTCACCTGTAGTAGAAAAATACGTAAAAAAATTATGTTGTTAGCTGGGTTTAAACAGGAAACACTTTCGTTATTTTACTTGGGTTTTTCACTATATTATGGGAGGAAAATGAATTCTTATTTCCATGGTATTTATCCAGAGTAGTGGAAAAATCTAACTATGGAATCACTCAACAGTCTCCCAAGCAGGTCGGCTGTAACAGATTAAAACATTATGCACTCTATGGGCCTTTATATGTTATCAGCTCTTTAACCCACCAAAACATTCTTCAAGGAATTCAAATCCATTTTTTCTAGTTTTTTCTGGGGTATCTCTGATGATTCATTCAAACACCACTGGGTTTCTTGGGAGGTAATCTCGCGTCCAAAAAAATGAAGGTGGCCTTGGTATTCGAGATCTTAATAATATTTATGATGCATTTGCTTGTAAAAATATGGATTCATTTTTTTCAAAAAAAATCTTTGTGGACTATGTTTATGCACTGCAAATATAAAAAATTAACCTCTCTAAACTTTAGAGGTGTGCCATATTTTGCTAGTGTCACTTGGAAACGTATGCAAATGGTTGGGGATATTTTTTAGGATGTCACTTCTTGTTGAGACAATAATTGTCTTACAAATGGTTTCTCTATTTCTAAGGCATGGGACCTCATTAGGGAAAAATATCATTCATAATTCTCTTTCTCAATGATTTGGGATTCTAGAACTGTCCTAAAAATATCTACATTTATGTGGCATATACTTCATAAAGCCTTACCTTTGGATATTAATCTCAAGGACATTTTCATACCCATGGTTTCTAAATGTAGATGTTTCTTATCATCTCAAGAAGAACATGTTGATCATTTATTAATTTGTATTGACATTGCTTGGAATGTTTGGAGTCATTTTGAAAATTTGATGGGGTTTAAATTTCAAAATTCTTCCGTTCGATCAAGACTCATGAGTTGGTGGTTTAATTATCGCGACAAGAATATTTGATCCACTCTTTGCAAGATTCTCCCATCTTATATTTGTTGGCAAATTTGGTGCTCAAGGAATCATGCTACCTTTGAAAATTCAATTATGAACTCCAAACTTATCATCCAATCCATTCATTATGACATACTTTTGATTTTCAAGGCTAGACCATTTAATGGCCATGTCAATAGATTTTTTAACTCTTTTGTGGAGGACTTTGATATTTCATCTACTTGATTGTATGCTGCTGGAGAAAGTTTTTTTTTCTCCAAATCATCAATAAAATGGTTCTATCTTAAAAAAAAGTATGTATGTATGTATGTATCTATTCTTTATGAGTTCATATTCTTACATGTTTGTGTTTCGTCCGATATATACATTCTCTCTTCCATATCAACTTCTTCTTCGAGAAACACTCATATTATGTTTTGAATTATTATTTTCGGTAACACTCTGAAGGATGAATTCACTCAATCCTTTATCATCACGCGAGTTGAATGATTCCATTCTTCACTTATATTTTGCACATGATCCCATACTTCACGGAGTTTAAAAGCACATTCCCATGAGAGACCAAAAGGGAGGGATAGGTTCCTAACACCTTTCCAATCTGTGACTCAAACCTCAGACCATTGAACTACTTGATTTCCTAAGAATCACTATTGTCCTTGATTCCATTCTTTCGAGGCGGTGACATTTCTTTTGCATGTTTTGTGCAAAATAGGCTAGCGACTCTATCTCTGCACATTATCCAATACATTGATGATGGTCGAGTGCCCCGATAAAGGAAGTAATCTCACGTGCACACCATAGGGAATCCAGAAAGGAATGCCCGAGATGTCCATATAGTATAAATTTTGCTAAGATTTATTTACACTTTGTAAGCTAACTTAGACCCAAATTTGCTAAGTTTTGTTTCAAACCCTTAATAATCGTATTGTTATGAACACTAGAAGTGTAATAGCTAATTGCACTTGAAGTAACATCACCCAAGATACTTAGGAATAAACCGATCCATATAGTTTTTTTAAATTCCCATCGAAATCGCAATAACTTTCGCTTCCTTAGTGGAGTCAGCAATCCAATATTTCTTCAAAGTCCTCCAACTTATCACTCAGCCCCTTACGTGTAAAGATATATTTCGAGGTAGAAAACTTGGAATCCTTATATTACTAAAAACCTTAGTCTTTGCTCCTAAATGGTAAAATACTATTAGACCGAAATCTGTTGACCATACCGATTGGCATAACATATTTCGGTATTTTCACACAATACATAACATTCATTAGGTTTCTCTTTACCTAAGAATTAGGTATATTACTCATTCCTTTCATGTAATCAATGACATTGATTTCCATACATAATGATTCCATTCTTGAAAAGAACTATATTCATGTAATCCTGATGCTAATCTTGTGTATACAACATAAATATAATCAACTTTGGATAGGCCTAACATGGTTTGCAGCAGATCTTGCGAAATATTGATCATAAATATGTTCTTGGATTGTCCTAAATACTTTGATCAAATATATGGACAAACACAATTTAATACAAGGCATTACTCCCACCTCATTCCCGATTAGGCAAGTATTATCCAAAAATTATACTTAGAAATACCACCACATTTCTGGCATGCTTCTTATACTAATAAGTATTATTCGCGCTTTGATGAAAATCAAAGTTTTATTACCTAATTAAGATGAATGGCCTAAGACCTTGATGTTAGCTTAAATCCATATTGGATCTCACAAGCTTACGTCACTCTTTTTCCCGACTTCTTACTTTGTACTTGTTAAGATAATCATTCAAGAACACATTCTTAAAGCTAAAATAATCTTGAAAGACTTTATCATGGTTATCGCGAGAAGGTTTTCTCATAGTCAATCCTTATCTTTGTGAGTAAATCCTTTCGCAAGACTTGCCTTAAAGTTTTGCACCTTCCCATCTATCTATATTTAAACTTCTTATAGGCCCACTTGCGCTCGATGGGTTTTACCCCCATCAACAAGTCTACAAGTACAAAAACTTGATTCAAATACATGGAATACCTTTTGGTATCCATAGGCATAAGTCAAAGAAAAAATCATTGTCTTGTAATGCCTCGTTATCATTCCTGGGGCCTAGTTTATGTTTACTCAGGCGATCACCCAAAACACTAACCATTCAGGATGAGTCCCAACGCTCCCATTATGACATGGCATCATATTCTATCGAGTATAACTTTCACGTGTATCTTGATCATCAATAATTCTCCCACTATAATGAGGTGGTGATTATCGATACCATGTTGTATTTCATCATGTACGAGTGGTCTAGCAATTTGATGAGGTGGTGATGCTCCTTTTATATTTAGAATGTATATATTGCCTCTTAAATAAAATACCAATAAGAATGTTGCAGTCTTAAATAACTAAACATAAACCTTATCATTTCTTAAAGAGTCGTACTCTTTCCTTATCCTTCGCACCATTCCACAAAGGAATACCTGGTGTAGAAAATTAGGATAAAATCCTAAACCTCTGATAAGTAATTCTTTCACTTTCCCAAGGTAAACATCTTTGTAATCAGATCATAGAACTTGGATTAGTTTACCTCACATGCTCCACCTTAACCTTTCACACTCTGAATAAATCAAAGACTTCAGACATGTGGTGCATAAGGTAAACATATCCATACCTTCAAGTGATTATCAATGAAATGAATTAAGAAATCAAAACCAACTATTTATCAAATAGTCACCAAATCACACAAATCTATCTGAATAATTCCCATCACATCTTTGCATCTTTAGATTTGGGTTGTGAAGCGCGCCTTGGTTATTTTATCTTCTAAACAGGATTTAAGACTTGAAGTGCCTCCACTTTAAATGAACTCAATTTTCCATTTAAAACTAGTCTTTGAATTAATTTTAGGATAAAACAACTTAAGCGTAAGTGCCAAAATTGTGTTTAGTTCTTGAAAGAAACTCTCTTTAATAAATTCCCATTAATTATTCAATTCTATGATTAGCAATATTGGTGATACAAACCTTATAATGTATAAATTATTTTCCAATGTAACGAAAGAGATAAAAGATTTCCATGTTTGATAAAAAAAATTATAAAATCAATCGAATACCTATTCGAAACCAATTTAGAAAACCAAAAATAACATTTCTAAAATATAGGTACATTAATTAATTTACCTACATTAACTTTATTTATACACCAAATTTATCAAGAATATTCTACCGCTAATATTGTTGCCTTATTCGAATTACCCATAACTAGGAACATATCTCTTTTAAATAAATGCCGAGTTATGTGGAAGCTCTATAATGAGTTGAAGTCCTTATTTGTGGTTCCTCATTTTACATATGAGGCTATCATAGATCAAACCATAAATCATGCATTTAGTAATAAGAGACAAACCATTACTATGTCATTTTCCTCATAAAGCATGGAAACAACTAGACACGTTGCCATAAAACTTCTAACTACTTGTAGTGAAAATGCCTTCCTTTTAGCTATTTTCATTCTTATCGTGGAATATGAAATTCCTAAACCTAAATTGTTGCACACGAGACTTAGAATCTATCAAATTAGCTCCCTTTCGGGAGAGAAGTAAAACTCTTCTCAAACAACTCACACTAATATTTGTCTACTGATGATCCTCACTCTAGGAATACGAAATGGTACCGGACTTTCCCTCCATGTATAATCCAAATAATGATTTGTTCAACCAATGATAAAATCATTTTATCAACATTATTCTAAATCAAGTGTCACTAACCAATAAAGGTGTTTAACAAATTCTCATCAGCCAATTCTTTAAAATTAAACATGTTCACATAGAACATTTTTGTGGGGTGGACCGAACACATGTAACACTTAATTAAAAAGGATTATCATATATTTTAAAATACTCTGACTTTGTGATTAAAATGATCTGGGGAGAAGCCTGACTGACGTGAGGAGAAATCACATCACAATTTTAAAATATTGATGAGAATTATGGGTTAAAATAATGTATTATTCCCTTAAGTTAGAACAATGTCCAAATATGTTTTTAGTCCTTGAAACTTGCTCCAGTTAAAACATAAAGACTAAAATAATGAGAAAAAATTGAATTTATTTTTGAAATATGAGAATCAACAAATAGAAAAATTAATTTCTAATTAACTTGCGAGAATTAATTCAATTAATTTTAAAGTGGCATCCCTCAACCACCAATAAAAAAATTAATCCATCAGACATTCTAGTTCCCCTATGAGGTGATATTTCTTGTGGGGATCTTAAATTACTTCACCTTCAAGAAAATAAATTTGCAGCTTTCATTGTGCTATCTAGACAGTTTAGGGCCCTTCTGTCCAACATAATGAATATTCAACGACTTTTGGTCCCACAATTCATAACAGTGACTCCGTGAGGGAGGATATCACTAATTTCATCTAAGTGTATACCACCGTTTCTTTTATTGAAATAGAACCCTATCAGGATGGAATTTCCCGTTGGGGATCGAAATCACTCACATTTTACTTCTCGAAGTTATCATTTAAGAGTTTTAATGAATGGTTGATGACTTGATTAATTTCATCCATGGTGGACAACCTAACTTACGTAAGGAATTAATCATATTTGATTCATAAAAACATTGAAGGATACCGTAGGATTTATGTTGAAACCCCTTTCGCAATTAGTATTTTAAAACATGAGGGTTTTCAAAAAACTATTAGTTCAATTATAAAAGTCCGAATTAAATCCTTGGTAATTTCCAATTTACCTGTAGACATTAAATCACTGAATCTCATGATTTTAATTTTCCAAAATAAAACCATTTTCAAATTAAAATAAAATCCAGAGATCAAAATTTAATTCATATCATAAAGTTTATTACCTTGATTCAATTAGATCTAGAAAATAATAAATAAACACGAAATTTGGATATGTAAAGTTATGAATCAAAAGTGTTTTGTTAATACAAAAAGTGAAAAACATTAGAAACAGATATCCAAGAAACATTTTAGAAAAAGTTCTACAAAATTTGGAGTCAAAACAGGAATTTATAAATGTTGCACAAATTTTGAGGCGGCAAATTCGTTCAAACAATATCAGAAGTCGTTCAAATGAGAAAACCATTTATTTTGAATGAAAACTCACTTCGTTCAAACGAAAAGGTAATCTCATTAGAATAATCTTCTAACGAGTTTATAACAAATTCTAACAAAATGCCTTCGTTGGATGTTCTTTTGATGTAGATCATGAGACTTCTAACGAACAAGCCAAGTAGTTCGAATGATAAATGAATCTCGTTTGAACGAGCTTAAAAAAATTATTTTTAGAACAAAAAATCTAGCCTCGATTTTATAAAAAATAACATCCTAAATAACTTTTAGAATAATTTTAAACTCCTAAAATAATTATACCTTCTTCAGATGTAGAGGTCTTCAATCTTGGAGATGTTGGAGCTTTGTTCGATGTGTCGATGTGTGTTGGTTTGTAATGGAAGATGACAAATATGCCAAAGTGAAAATAAGCAAATACTAAGACTAGCCTAAACAATTTTCCCTTACAAGTCTCCCCCTTTGGATATTCCACTACAAAATTTAACCGGAATCCAAATTACAAAAATTATCCCTCTATGAAAAAAAATCCTAATATCCTTCCTAAACCCGAGAAATGGAATGAAATAGAGAAACTTTGTCTTCAATCTCCACTTGATCGTCCTTTGGGCAACTTTGTCTTCATGCAATGTAAATTGTTATTCCTTTAGATACCTACACACATGAAACAAAAAAATACCGTGTGATGCATAGAGATTGAAATAGAAAACAAAATAAAAAAAACTCATAATCTATCTCCCTTATAAATCAAACTCATCATCAAATCTCTCCCTTAATTTATTCTCCCCCTTTTTGTCTCAAAATAGACAAAGGAGTATAGATTAAAAATGAAATACAAAGCATCACATAAATAAATAAGATATCCTCACAGATATGTAAATAATGCACGTGTAATGATAATCTTAAAGGCATCTCAACCAACTATTTTTCAAAATTTTCTCAAAAGTTATAAATATTACAAATACAACATCACGACTTAAGAACAAATAATCCAAACTATGATCAAGTACGTGACGACCATGGACTAAATGTAAATCGCAATAAGTCAAAACATGATACCGTATATAATATAGGCAAAATATATAAATAAAAATCCAACACACATATGTAGGTATAAACGACCACAAAAATCGACACAAAACACATAAGCCTTACACATTTGCGTATTATCGATGTATCTAAAAATGTGGTATGGAATGAATGGGAATGAACTAGATGGAAATGAATTATGACCCAAACACTCAAATATATTCAAAAAGTTCTGATTGACCACAAAACTTTATCAAACTAGGTTGTAGGTACAAGTAACAAGTAAAATTGAACTTAACGAACAAATAACCACAATGCACGTAAGCCTAGAATATTGATGATTCTATAAATCAATAGCATCATGACAAAATAAACATAACTAGGATTCATTGTACAACCCCGTTTATCTTCAACTAAACTCCCTCAAACGATAAACATGTATCATATATTTTCTTATTTTCTTTCAGTATTGTTTCAAAGTTATTTATTTTTAATGATCAAACACTAAACTAAGTTGGCCCCTTTTTGGAAATTTTTTTAATTTTATTTCCTTTTATCTTTTATTGGGCTCCTTCCAATGGTGGCTTTCACGCAAAGGATATTTTCTCATCTCGAAGCCCTTTCCCGTGCACCTTCATATTTTTTAATACTATTCAAATAAATCTCACAGGCAATGGTTATTACATGCACAAATTTCCCAGAGTTATAAAATATGTAGATGACAAAATTAATGGGAGAACATCTCACAAAGCTCAAATATATATGTGAAGTTAACGTTCAAAAAGCTCGTGCATGTGTGTGGGAGGAATATGAAAAGTCGAATCCATAAAGCAAATCAAGTTCGAAACGACTCCACGAAAACATGGGTAAGAACACTCTGAGTATCTACAATCATAACCAAATATCCAGCCAAATGGAAAGTACAGAGCGAATTAGATTCAAACACACGATATGTGTAAAACTAAAATGCACAAAACCAAAAATCTTTTTGCATTTTTCAAAAAATTTATCAAAATAAAATCTTTTTGTATTTTTTCCAATTTGACACTATAAAAGAAAAATTATATAAAAAAGATACGCATGTCATAACACTAACAATAATATATCATGTAGCACAACTAGAGTATGACAAACAAAATCATGCAAGAAATCACCCATAAGCTATCACATGTGAATCATGATGTGCAAGCATGTGAGAATCAACCAATCGAATATTTAGCACCTCCAAAAACATTTTCCTAACCAAATAAATGTATAGTTATTGTGTGGGGTTTTGAGAACTAAAGGGCACTTGTATTCAACTTCCTAGGACCTCTTCTAAGATCATAAAAATGCCCTAAGGTGACCTTTCTTACCACAATATGTGCACATGTTGATGAGTAGAATTTTACCTATAGGTCAACCTTTTCTAATGTCCTTAGATCTGGTTGACCCTCTAAAACAAACAATGGTCTTGGCTTTGGTAAAGGGAGCATTAGTGTCATGGGAGATAGTACCAACACTGCTAGAGTCTTTTAAATCATCTTTTAACTTCAAAATATTAGACTCAAGCAAAGAATTAGACTTTTCAAGTTTTAGGGACTCCTTCTTCATATATTTAATCATTCTTAGAAGGTTATTTCGTTCCCCCTCAATGCTAGAAAACTTATCCCTAAGAGTATTCTCATATGATCTCAAATCATAAACTAATTATCATTATCATCATTGGAGCGTACACAAACCCTAGAAATTTTAGAGTCTTCTAATTATTTCTCTAAAATGATGAATGCTTTAATACAAATTTGTAAGTGCAAAAAAAAACATGCTTGATAAGGATGGTAATAATAATAAAAAATACTATTTTGGTTATTTTTCAATTTAAATCCCAAAATCCAATTTTACCAAATTTTAATTTTTAAATAACTTAGATTTTCATAAGCTAAATGATCCAATCACAGAAATTAAGAGAAGCATGCGATCAAATACGACAAATAGGAAAATACCTTTTTAGAGTAAAACCTATTTTTCAGCATTTTAGAAAGTTTTCCAAGACAATCGACTTACAGCTTACTTGATACACCCACAAGTATAACGTGCAGTGTCTTCAAAACTTCTAAAGCAAACGGCTCAGTCCAGAGTTGTCTATAGGCGGTCCTTCACTCTTGGTATCCATTGAACCAACCTTTAGCCTTCAACCTTCTTCTACCTTCTTCTTTCGTGATCACTCGAGTCATAAGGTTTAGCCATAGTGAATCCTCTCAACCAAGAAGTATATAAGATACGAAACTTTCTAGGGTTTCAAAACGATTCACATTAACATGATATCGTTTTAATTTTTATTGGAGGAGCAATTGAATATGATTTAATATTTTAATTGGAGGATCAATTGTATTATGTATTATGTGTTGTTATTTATCTGAAACAGTGCAGTATGATGGACCAATATTCAAAATTGATTTTTCAATTACATGGCAAAAAGTTTGTATGGCAACCATCACGTTCACGTTTGCAAGTTTACATGGCAACCATAAAGTTCAGGTTTTGCAATTATATTAGATGATTTTTATTATGCAATCTCTTATAGATATTAGATTATTTTGCGTTGGTTTTAGTGTATTTGTGTTCAGGTTTGCAAGTTTCTACGTGCAACAATCACATTCAGGTTTGCAAGTTTACGTGTGCAGCCATCACTATTTTGAGTGTTTTGTGTAGTCTCTCTATCATTCTTTCACATGTTTCAGTGTATTTGTGTCCACTATTTTTACCTTTTTGATAAGTTGGGTTTGTTTCTTAACTTTTCTCCACTTCTAGCTTAAGGAAGATACCCAAAAATATTATGTTTAAAAGGATTGAAGTGGGGCTCCAAGATTGGATTGAAGGATTGATGGGTTTACTTACACAGACGGATTGATTATTATTTATCATTTACATTTTGCACAAGTATTTTTACACTATTTTCTAATCATTTTTCTTCTTCCAAATTGGTATCAAGGTAAGTGTTAAGACTCTCACTCCATCAATTGGATCGGTTAGATAGATACAAATCCTCAATAATTGGTTTGATTTGACTGGAGATATTTTATTTATGTTCTACCAATGTCGAAAATGATGAGCCCATTACCAAAATGGTACATCCTATTTAATATTGTCTCATTTTTTAATGAACTAATGTAGTTGTATGTTTGTATAGTAAGTGTACTAGATCAAATTATCCTCTTTTTCTAGGATTATTGGGGGTAGTTTGTATGAGATCTCCAAGAAATGGTTAATTCTAACTGAAAAGTGCCCAATATCTGTGTTTCAAATCAAACCAAAAATATTACCAAAAAATTGTTCAACTTTTAAGTATGCACCAAACCAAGTTGTGAAAACCCAATTCTTACTTTAAACCAATTTTATCTTGATTAATACTAAACATGGATCTAGTTATTAAAGACAGTAAAATAAAGTAAAGAATACTCACAACGTCGGATGTACGAGGAGAAAACCCAAAACAAAAAATAACCTCGGACGGCTCACGCCAGACAATCACTATGAATGTGGATTTACAATGAACAGATACAGACTCACTCAACAACTCGATCCATACGGGCTTGACGCTCTTCTGATCTTCAACCAGTCCTCTCATAGTGCCCACGTAGAAAGTCCTTCTTCCATGATACATGTCCACAAGACACGCGTCCACGTATTTCTCGGTGTCCACCGATTGACTTTGATTTGTCTACGATGTCGCACAAGAAGTTCTTCTATTTTCTTCACCGCAAAACCCTTGATGTTCAATGATAGAATAAACTTCTTGGTGAAGCAAGATCACTTAAAAATATAAGAATGATATCTCGGATCTTTGCAAACTCTAAGGATGTGTTTATGCTTTTTAAACCTTAGAAAACATGTGCAAACAACGTACTGGAATGTAAACTATTTTTTCCAGATGCACACTTTTGAAACTCTGACGCAAACACGCTTTAAATAATAATTAAGCACCGCCTCGAAATACGTGTCATTCGAACAATAATGCCACGTCGTTCGCGCGACTTAGGCATCTCGTTCGAGCGAGATCCTTATGTCGTTTGAACGAGCTAATGTGTTAGTTTGACTTTTTCACTTTTAGTTCAAAACATCTCTTTTAAAGGAGATCCAAATAAGTCAAACTCTATTTCGAGTATATCAGAATAAAACATAGTGTAAACACTTTTAAAAACATTTTAAAACATTTTTCTTTATAAAAAGACATCCTTATCTTATATAAAAACAATTTTGAGCACCATTAATTATACGCATTCGTACCTGAGTGATCTCGAAATGCAATTAACTTTGAAGACGAGTAAACTTGCACCAATTCAACTTAGGCATGATTAATTGTTTGAAGCTTTTCCATAACGTCTTCAATTTTCTTCAATACTTCAGAGACCAAGTGGGATCATGAAAAAATAAAATCTCCGTATGATATACTACAAACACAGTTTTGTTCACGGAATTAAGTCAAAACAATACAGGGACTCAATTGGAAATTTATGTCCTAACACTAACTCTAGCCATTGGTGATTTAGCTATCTTCTTATTTAGAACTCGGTCATCCTAAAAGTAATTGTTAGGTTGTCTATAAATTTTTATGGATTTGATAATTTTCAGAGCATCATATTTATGATATAAATATCAGTATCCATATTTTAAGTAAATATACTATGTTTATTTGGCATCAATTCAAATATGCTGGAAGTGGTTAATTGGATTCGCGAGAATCATCATACTCAGTTCTTAAGTCCTTGAATTTCAAACTATGATTATCGATTAGGTTGTGGTTGTTCTTAAGTCCTTTGCACCAAATGGTCTCGGTAATCTCACAGTCACTCTCAAAGATATAAGCATAGGCATTCAAGATGCAACGCTTTATCTGGGAGTGAACGAGGATGATCCTACAAACTATGTGTTTCCAAAGGGTTGGAGTGTGGACCCCACTACTCGAATCCTCAATGTGAAGAAGCGGGCTATTACATCATTTCACAGGGTATAAATTTCATAGTATGTCTAATTGAATCACCTTTAACAAGTTAAGTGCATTAAACTAAATGGTATCTCCATCTGTCCCTCCCTCCTTCAGACATCTACCTCAATCTTTCTTTTTATTCAATTATAACTATATAAATGTAAAATCTTTTTCACATTTGTTCAGCTCAAATCTGAATGTCACTTCTCACTTCAATTAGTGAGGCACCCAAGTCAAAACCACCATTCTTTTATATGTTAGTACATGAACTGATTATATATATTATTTTTGACTTCAAAAATGACATGAATAATCGATTTACCATAAGGTCAGATAGTTGATGCCTTGAAGGGGTTTTGAAGTGACTTTCTACTGGAAATGATTTACCGAAAAGGAATATTGTTGTTGTTATTTAGAACTCATAGATATATTAATAAATTTAGAAGATACAATTTTGCATTCGATGTGGTACGAGGTTGCATTTAATGGTTAATAACTTCTTCTCTCTGAGTCTGCATTTGGGAAATTAGAAAATTGATGTGATTATAAGAATGGTATTTAAGGAATTATAAGACTTTATTTGTAATGTTTGTAAATTTTTAGGAATTGTAAGGACGTGAATCATATTGCCATTAAATCTATCCAGTGGGGAGATGTTTTGGTGTTTAATTTTGATCAGATTCTACATTATAATTGTCAATTCCCCTTACTATATTAATCATTATTGTGAGTATGATTATCTATAGTTTGATTAATTCACTTGGACTAATCGTTCTAGAAATCTTACAGATTCAATATGATTTAGGCTTTGGAGAATATGCATATACAATATATAGTACGATTCGTTCACAGGTACACTAATATTTATATAATAGTAGTCGTAAACATCCCTTCATTATTTGCCTTTGGTGATGCCCATGTACACTATATTTGATGAAGAAAAGTTCAAAAAAATAAATTGTTCAAGCATGAATGTATGAAGTTCTCTTTCTCATGTAAGCTGTCAATATTTATCTCATTTTATTCCGAGGTCTTAGCTTAATTAGTTTACTGGTGGCGTACGGTGTAAAATATAAGACTTCCCCAAATTCTCTTTTAAGGCAATCATACAGTGGATTAAATTTTATTGTTCTGACTCTTGATTTTGTTAGTGCACCAAATACTAATCGACAATATGGTCATGTTGGGTGATTATTTTATGGTCCCATGCTCCTTCCTCCTATTTATCAATCTAATTCGTTTAAAAATTTAAGTTAGGATAACAAAAAATTCCTTTTTATAAGTTTAATTTTTTTATACAGGCCATCCAGCTCTGATTGGATGACACCGCCCATTTCCTGTCACTCATAGAGCTGCAAAGAGGTGGTTACAACGCATGCAACAAATAATAGATAGAATCACTGATATCGACGCAGATTCAAAAATCATAATGATGAATTTTTTCAGGTCCAAAATTTATCACTTCTCTTAACCCTATGACTCCACGGTAGATAATTTCTTGGATGTTGCAGGAGATAATTTCTATGGTGACGAATTGAGTGGAGAGCATGAATCCGTGTTTGAGGAGTTATTTACAAAAATCTACACGGCATATGTATGTTTCTATACACCTACATATACATATGCATGCAATATAATGCGACTGTCAAATTAGATATAAGTAGAGTTTGATTAATCAGCCTATACATTTTATATGCAGGTTTTGTTACACTAGAAAATTTGGTTGATGTGATAAAATCTTTGAATGAAAATTCCACAAAGGAAGAACTCAACGATATGATAAGTGAAGTTGATTTTGTTGCTATGAGTCCACTTGTTCCTATGTTCACACATAGCTTCAGATAAAATAGAGAAAAATTGAACCCAAACATTAAAAATATCCCATGTTTTGGGGGCTACATTTTTAGGGGCTTTGGGGATTTTAATGCCCCTCAGTGTTTTACTATAAATATTTGAATTCGCCTATCAGAGCATGTAGTCTTGCAGAACAACAATGTGGACCTCTGATTGAGATCCTTGAAAAATAAGGTTATCATTGCAAAATATTTTCACATTTGTACAGCACATTGATTTTTGTAATATGAGTTTAATATTACTTCTGTTTTTACATTTGAACTTGCATAGTGAGTTTTGTAAATTAAAGTTTGAACTTGCACAGATAGCAAAGAATAGTTGAATATGGGTCGATAAAGAATAGTTGGTCAGCAAAGAAAAGTTATTGAGGACTAATGTTTTCGAAACCTGGGGGAGGTACTTATATTTTATTTGAGTTCTTCAGTAATAATTTGATTTGTGGTTGCATTTTTTTCTACTCAACAATGTTGATTTCCTTTTTTTTGTATTATTTTTTCCTTTGGGCATATAATCTATTCCACTATTTTTAGTTGGGAACTTTTTGCAATTAGATGTGCTAATGAGTGTGATTATTTATATTTTATGCATGTTTAAAAGTTTCTTATCATGATAGTTATAATGTTTTAACTCTTTAAGATTCGTTCATTTGGCATAAATTTCTATTGATTTTGTTACTGTTTTTCCCACTATTGTTAGGAGGTTCCTATATATTAACCAAATATTATGGTTGATATTATCGTAAGCTATTGACAAGATAAATCAAGAGATTGTAAAAAATTATCCAAGATAAAGCAAGCGATTGGTACCACATGAGTTCATTATGGTATGATAGGATTACAATTATGTTGAGTAGTTGATTATATTATTTGATTCCATTTTTACATCTTTTCAACATTCTAAATTATGTTTGTTGTTAATGCATGTTAAATTATTGGAGTCATTCTTTGAGGGATAAATTAATGATAAACTTTTGTACAAGAAGTATACCCCCAGACACCTATCATTTATTTTGACTCGTGTTACATCTTCATACAATGTTTTAGATTTTTGAAATAGATTAAGTTTACGAACTAATTTTATTTTATTATTCATATATTGGTGTTATATGGAGAAATTGAATGAAATCGTTGTTGTTGTTGGAGTATTTTTGAGTTTGTGGACTATTAGTAATATTGTTGTTGGATTATATTTTATTTCATAAATAGGGTAGATAGTATAAACAAAAGGAAATTTGCCAAAATTTTGCAAATTATTAAACAAGAATGTGTTATATTAGTACCACACGATTAGATGTATGGTGTAAAAGAGTTAAGTTAAATGTAACAGTTATGCACTTATATATATTGGAAAACGATATATTTTTGCCATTTTGTGATTACGTACTTTCGAAATTTTCGTTGTTTTGCATTTACTTTGGAAATTTTTGCCCTACCTTCACGAACGAGTATCCGCTAATGTGTGTGTGTGTGTGTGTGTGTGTGTGTGTGTGTGTATGACATACCATACACATCAAGTATATATATAGTTATATCACACACTATATAAGTATAATAACCATCCCTCAGAGCTATAAATCAATGGATGCAGTCTCTCAATGCTATCATCTTCCCAGGGAATTACTCATACATCATCCTGGGTACCAGCAGTCGGACTCTCACACCGACTTGGTATAAACCAAATCTCAACGTATGATAAGCGACAATAGTTCCTCACTGGAAATAAGACGAATCATACCCAAGATGTCTTACCCCTGAACCTCACACACACTTAATACTAGACGCTATGACCTGGGGACTATACGGTCTTGATCCTCAAGCCAGGGCTTCACCCACATTGCGCAACTTCCTATGATAGCACTAGAGGGGTATGCTTCACATAAATATATAATTCACGCACAGATATATTTAAAATCACATCATATATATATATATATATATATATATATATATATATATATTGTCTCTATACCCGTATATATATATCACATCAAATCCGACTATTTATGCCTATCACTAGCATCATTAGCCTATAATCCCGAGTATACCAATTCATATTAATCCATAAGTATACACACAACTTATTATAATACCATAAGTATTTACTCACTTATGATATAATCCTCACATTTCTTATTTTTGAATAGTAGCGTAACACGTGTAGCTAGTATTTTTATATCATCCTATTCACACCTTAAGATATATATATATATATATATTCTACACGCATAAATATATATGTAAGAACCCGTCGAATAATTCCTCGAATGTCGTTCATCCCACACACTCCTAAATTTAAACCTCGGATCTGTCCCACTAACTCGAGACTTATATATAACACACATTTATTCTTTTAGAGGTCCTCGCACTCTATTTAGGATCCCCTAACTTTTATCTCCAAAGGGAATTCGTCTCTAATCCTTTTTAAGCCAAGAAAAACCTTTTTGATTTTCTTTCAAAGTCGGACCGATCCGGTGGCCAGAAAAAAATGAACCGATCCAGTGATAAACGAACCGGTTCGGTAACCCCCAAAATGAACAAGTCTGGTCCCTATAGTTTCGGAAGTTCATCTTCCCCAACTCCCAAAATTCATCCTAAAACTCATCCAAATTAATTTCTAGGGTTTCTAACATCACCCAATACCAAAATATATATCTACACACTATGATTTACCCAACACACCAATTAATATATTTTATTCTTCAATTTATTCAAGAATTAAACCCTAATTCTTATTAAACCCGCCATTATGATTTCTTCCAATTTTCTCACCAAAGATTATACCATTAACATGGATTATAACTTAGATTTCATGTAAGATTATTATCACATCAAAATCATATGAAACCATTTTCCAAAACCCCTTTTTGTGCGATAAGTTCACACCCAAAATCTTATAATTTTTCATCACTAACTATAATATGAAAAATAAACACACTTAAATCATTAAACCAAGTTAAACACTTGCCTCAATGGATAAATTCGACGATCTCGTGCTGGAATCCACCGGAGCTTGGTCGATAATATTCTTCTTTCTCCCTTTTCTTACTTCTTTCTCTTCTTTCTTCTTTCTTTCTCTTTTCTATCTTTTCTTTCTTTCTCCCGTGATCTTATAAGAGAGACTAGCGATTATCCCTTATGAAATCCAAAATTGACTCGTATACACAAATGTGAGTCCTTACTGATCCAAAAAGTCCTCGGAAGCCAAACACTACCCAGGTACTCTATTCTGACTATCTCAGCCCTTTTGAGACCATCCATGCACTAAAAATTCCCATTCGAGTCACTTAACAAAAATTCACATCTTAAACCCAACACATCTCCACGTGTTTTCTGCATAAAATAACATCACATGTCGCTTTTATTCACCAACAACATGAAATTTAATTAGTCCATCTTATTTACTTTAAATTCTCAGATTATTAAATTACACCCACTCATGTAATTTAATTATCCATAAAAGTACGGAGTATTACAATTTTGAGGCGGCGAATTCATTCGAATGACATTAGAACTCATTCGAACAAGAAAGCCATTTCATTTCAATGAAAACTCAGTTCGTTCGAACAAGAAATCAATCTCGTTAGAACAAGCTTTTGACGAATTCAAAGAAAATTCCTTTGATGTATGTTTGTTCGATGTAGTTCTAATTAGACTTCTAATGAACAGGATAAGTCATTCGAACGAGAAACGAACTCATTTGAATGAGGCTAAGAAAAATTTATTTTTAAAATAAAAAATCCAACCTCAGTTTTATTAAAAACTCCAAAAATAATTTTACCTTCTTGAGATGTAAAGGAGTCTTCGATCTTGGAGATGTTGGAGTTCGGTTTGAAGTGTCAGTGCGTGTCAGTTTGTAATGGAATATGCCAAAGCGCAAATAAACAAATACTAAGCCTAAGCTAAACTATTGGCCCTTATAAGGTCTTATTTGAAAAGTGGATTATGGTACATAATATAATTCCCCACGTTAAGTTTTTGATACTCGCTTGGTCAAATCGATTTGCCGTGAATCGATTTTAACTAACATCTAATCAATTCCTTGATTCTCAAACTTAACTTATTTCCTACTCCACCATAATTATAAAATAATCCACCGGTCGGGTTTTACTTCATGGAAACAGAAATATAATTCTATGATCGGGGTATTACAATCCACAGTATCCACTGGATGCAAATTCCTTTAAATTATAATTTTAGACCTAGTCATGCAATTGTCACTCAATATGTGGGGATTATATGAGCTGATATAAAATCATATCACACACATTGAAATTCAAGTGACATTTGCGTAAGCATTCCAATCCTCATAATTCTCAGAATTAAGAAATTATGCATCATTTACAAATTATGTGAGCTTGCGTGAGTCTAATCAGGACAACCCTCAGACCCAAATCTCATGGGTGGTCCTATTCAATACATTCTTGGGATGTACCGATCAAATTCCTCTCTCAAACTATCATACAAGTGTAACAACCCGTCCTTTTTGGAGACGATTAAAATTCATAATTGGATAAAAATTGGAGATTTAAGAAATTTCTCGAAATAGAAATTTTTGTTATTTTTGGGGATCAGATGATTTTCGATAGGTGTTCTAATTTCTTTTGGGATTATATAGGTCGAAATACTTTAATTATATGTCGCCATGGAGTATTGCAACAAAGAGGTAAGATTTTAAGTGGAAAACCCGCATTTAAATTTTAAGGGCTAGAATAGTGATTTGCGGTCAAGTACATCGGATGGGAATTTTAACTGTGCCATGAGTCTCGGAATATTCGAGATAGTCGGAAAAGAGTGTCCGATTGTCAAAATTATGTTTCGAGAAATTTTAGAATTAAAGGGGCTCGTAATTGAGTAAACGAGTTTTTTTGGGGTATTAAGGGATTAAACCCTTTTCTCCTTATAAAAGGAGGGAGAGAGGGAGAAAAAGAGAAAGAAAGAAGATAAAATAGAGAGAAGAGAGAGAGGAGGAAGAAAAGAGGAGAAAAGGGGGAGATTTTGGCCAGCCTCCGCGGGAATCGGCTCGAGGACGTTGGATTTTATCCACGAGGCAAGTGTTTACTTGATTTATTTAATTTTTGCATAAATATCTCATACCGTAGTTCGGTATAATCAAACCCTAAATATTTTGGGTGGGGTATTCGTGGATAAAATGGGTTTTCGGGAGTTAAAACGAATAAACCCCTAACAATGGTAAATTGGAGAAACTTAGGTTTTAACCTAAATTATTGGGTGATTTCGGGTTCTAGGATGTTTAGAACCCGTATTATAAATGTATTTGTTGTTGGTTGGAGTTGTAGGCCGTTGGGTGAGGATATGGAAGCTTGGGGGAAGCTTCCATGGTTGAAATAGCTTCTCAGAGAAGAAGCTGTCCGCCATGATCGATCGATCGATCATAGGGGTTCGATCGATCGAAGCCATCGATCGATCGACAGCCATGGGTCGATCGATCGACCCTTGCTAAAAGTTGGCAATTTTTCTAGGATGATTTGGATGGGATAGATTCCATTTCATCTTGCTTTGAGGTTAATTAGGTGATAACCTAAGGGACCTTTTAGGACTATATGGTCCTCTAATTAAAGGAATTTAGGAGGGTTAAGTGAGGGTTTAAATGTATAACCCTTAAATTATATTTTCAAGGAAAATAGAATAATTATAGAATTTGATGGTTTAGGGTTCCTAAATTATGCCGGGGACTTTTAATTGAGTATATGGACAAGATGTGGTTCTTGAGTTCATGGAAATGAACTCCATGACCCACTAAATTCAAGGTTCGGGAAAGATAAATCCCTAAGTTATTGATTTGGGCTTTTAGGCCTATATGATTTATGAGTTTAGGAAAGTGTAACTATATTGGTTATGGTTGGGTAAATCCTATGAGTGGATTAGAATAAATTTGGGGAGTATTGTTATATATTCGCTAAATGAAAAATGGTATAATTGGAGATATCCAACGAATCCTTAAAGGGGATTTATGTATGTATTACATATCAGAATAAGAAAATACTTTGGGTTTAGTATCGTGCAAATATGAATGCATGATTATGATTCTAGAGAAAATGCTTTGGGATTATTGGTTATCGTTAGATGGTTTGGCAGATATGGCCATTTGTATAGATTTGAGGAGGAAAATATGGTGTATGTATACTATGTGCTTCAAGTATATATATAGTTTGAGATAAATGATTTTGAAAATAAAATATGAATGTTTTCAAAATGGAAAGATAAATTATTTTCATAAATGATAAAAATGAGGATACACACCTCTCTAAATCGCTATCATAAGGGAAGTTGCGTTCGTATGGTGAAGTCCCCTGGCTAATGAATGCAGGGTGGATATAGTCCTATAGGCCATATGAGCGTTTGTTGTATTTTTTTCTGCGATGGTTAGGAGATTCCGGGTGTGGTCTTGACTATCTCTCAGGCATATGGCCGCTTCCCGTCGTCTTGGGATGTAGGATCCCAGGTTGTCTTGATGATAGGCCCTGGAAGATGATAGCCATTTAGGGGCGCGCACAACGGGGAAACACGAATGGGTGGTCTTAGAACGCGTTATGTTAAAGCAATTCATGATAATGGATTAGCTTTAAGTACATTTCCTAGATATAGGAAGGGAAATGGGTTTTATGAATTGGGCTTCGGTAACACTTCCCAGATGGAAGAAGGGAAGTGGAAGAATATGATATGATCAAAGCATTTTTATGATAATGAAATTGGCTTTGAATACATTTCCTGAATATAAAAAGGGAAATGGGATATTTTGAAACGAAAAAGCATTTTTATGATAATAAAACTGGCTTTTAAAAAGTTGTATGATTTGTGAAAGAAATTCATGATAAAGAATTGGCTTTTAAATACATTTCCTGGATATGAGAAGGGAAATGTAAAGTTTTGAGATAAATGGATATAAAGTAACTCTCATTCCGGGAGATAGATCCGGATGTATATGGTAATATGTATATATATGGATAAATCGAGTACTGAGGGTCTAATAGATCCCGATGATCTACCTCGCCGCATAGTAGTGTATCGGGGGGTTCCTTGTTTGGATTTCGCTTTGCGAGATGCCCCACGCACGAATATGTCATTGTGTTGAGACCGGGGAGAAGTTTAATCCTTAGTGCTCTAATATTAGTAATTCTTATGGTATGTGTATATTTATATATATTCTGTACCGATGGACTGGGGGGGGTTCCTTGTTTGGATTTCTCTTTGTGAGACACCCCACGCACGAACATGGCATAGAGTTGAGACTAGGGTGAAATTTAGCCCTTAGTACATCTCTTGGACTATCAAGGGTAGATAGTGGTTGGGTGATAGACTAGTTTAGCAGGGTAGCTTGACTAGGATGTTTTAGAGGGATGAGTTAGGAGTACACTGTTAGTGGAGAGGTGAGGGGTATCTCATGGGAGTGTGATACCAAACTTAAATATGAGATAAAACCTTTTTTAAAAAGAATAAGGCATTTATGCACTTGCTAAATATTTTCAAAACTCGGGCTCTGACCCGTTTATCTACTTTTCCTTTCTTGCTATATTATATATATATATATATATATATATATATATATATATATATTGGTGTCCAGACACAGGGATGCCTGGATGGCACTTCTTTCGAGTCAGACGTCAACTGCAGCAGCTGTGGATGCGTGCAGGTTCTCGGTAGACGCTTCCATTCTTGTAATCTATATAGGAGGTACTATATACACATTCGGGCTAATGGCCCAACAGAATTTATTTATTCTTTTTGTGGCAGCATTCGATATGGTTGTGTATTTTGACCGAGTGTTCGGTTATTTTATTTCATTTCAGTTTCATTTCCACAAAACTGTGTGGATGTTTTAATTATCTTCGCATAAAAAGAGTAGTTAAGTAAAAAAAATTACGCTCGCCTAATAGGATATTAGTAATTAAATGAATTTTCGACAGTGATGCTAAGAATGATGCATATGTGACTCCTGTTTTAATTTGATATAGGAGTGATCGCCCGATATCCCGTTAGGTGGGTTGTTACAGATGGTATCAGAGCATCAGGTTCTAGTGTCCTTAGGAATATGTGCGGACGTACTACGCTTTCAGCGTTGCTCTCGATTTGTTATAGAGCCTCAGGATTAGGATTGTTGATTTCTCTTGCGATATTTCGTTCTCCTGCCATATTATAAGATTATAGTAATCTTTTCCGTGCTCGTTTGAGATTTGTGTGCGAGGTTCGGATGGCATCAGGAATGAGAAGAATGCTGTTTTGGATTATTCACATACGGTTCGGTCAGAGGCCGACAGTGAATAAAGAGTATTATGGAGGAATGAACCTTGTATCGAGGTTAGGTAGGTACAATAGAGAAGGAGTCCTTTCAAGGAATGATAGGATCACTAGAGAAGTGTTGCTAACACTTATGGAAAATGTGTATGGTTGAGGACCCCATTGGTGGACATCCACCCGGGGAATTTGTTAAAACAAGTTGTTTTTGTGAGTTTCACCTCAGAAGGAAGAGGTATATTTGGGTGACTAGATAAAGTCACGGTGTTTTGTTAGCCCTAGACTCGTGTGTGTACTTTGAGCTTTGTGGCGGTATCGATAACATTATATCATGTATGCCTATGTGTTGTCCTCAATAGCGGAGTTTTATTTTTCCTTCATTCGCCATAGAGGCGGGTGATGATATTTTGGATATATATATATATTTGGTTTATGATACTCGTCTTATATATTATACGAGTATGGTAAGGTTGTGGTATATTCAGAACGATAGCAGGCTAATGATGGAAAGACTATCGTGTCCATGGTTCCTGGAGGGAACGGGTTGTTGTTGCGACATCTCACTTGGATACATGTTGAGTTCGCCTTTATTGATACGGGTAAATGGAACTTCGATGAGTAGAGGTTTCATTATTATGATGCGATTATGTGGCGACTTTATAGATATGATTTAAGGCCGCAGGATTATTATTGAGCTGTAAGATAAAGCTCATTATTATTTGCGCAAGGACTTAGAATTAGTGCGAGCGCTGGGTGGTGTGACTCTTAGTTAGAGATAGGAGTTCAGATCACCTTTTGTTGATAAGGGATAGGATTATCCCGGTTGCATGTTTGAAATAACGGAACTCCATGAATGAAGAAGTCAAGTGTTAATGTGTGGAGGTGTTCCTTGTTTGGATTTCGCTTTGTGAGACGCTCCACACATGACTCTTAATGGCGTCGGGAATGGAGAGTTGTTATAGGATGCAAGGATGTTGGTTTTATGGATAAGTCTTATAGTTTGGATGAACCACTATAGACTAGGAGCCATGTGATGATGGTATGCTTATGGAAATGTTGTGCTATGGAAAAGCACTAAAGTGGTCCTCTCGCCACAAGTAAGTGGGTGGAGTAGGACTTAGAGAAATTGATTTGAGGATAACATTCAGGCCTTAATGAAAAGGCAAACTTTGATGAAATATGATTTGGGTATGATGTACGTAGTGCTCCTACAGGGAGTAGGAACTTCAATTGGTTAGGATTCCTTCCATATGGGCGGAAGGATAAGAATAATAGAAATGCGTTCGTAGGTTAGTGTAGGTAGGATTTAGGACGTCCCGTTGGTGTGCCTTAAGTCGCTATATCTCGATGACCGACAATGTGAGGGAGTAGTGTAACGGGAGGGTTCCTTGTTTGGATTTCGCCTTAGGGAGACGTCCCACGCACGAAACCAAGCAAATTTCGGGAGTTAAGAGAGGCCTTGGGCACTAGGGATATATTTAGGATTAGACTTGTCTCGCGTAGGTAGGACATCGCATAGACCTTAGTATTATTAAGATGTAGGTTTGATAGAGTTAGTGACACCGAGGTTAGGCGAATGAATTTCGCAGGTTAGGAGGACCCATAGGTGAGTATTACACCGAGGAAAGGATACCCTTATTGGGAGAGAGTGTTACGTGTCAGACGTTCACTATGGATGTGCAGATGTGCACAAGTTAGAAAGGTGTATGGGCACCTTGGTGAGTTGGTTTTATATACTGCCTGAAATAGAAAAAGGATTGGTATATAAAGTTAAAAATTTATGCCGAGAGGCATTATAGATGATGGGTACAATGTGACGTTATTAGAGTCACTTTACGATCGTGGTAGTCGTGTAGTATATGGTGGGGAACCATTGGGTTAGAGTCATTCCCTTTGAGCTTTTAGGATTTGGAGTGATCCGAGGATTGGTGGTGTAGTTCGTATATGAATTTCGAGGATGAAATTTAGTTGTAAGGGGGGGAGTATGTAACAACTCGTCCTTTTTGGAGACGATTAAAATCCATAAATGGATAAAAATTGGAGATTTAAGAAATTTCTCGAAATAGTAATTTTTGGGATTTTTGAGGATCAGATGATTTTCGATAGGTGTTGTAATTTCTTTTGGGATTATATAGGTCGAAATACTTTAATTATATGTCGTCATGGAGTATTGCGACAAAGAGGTAAGATTTTAAGTGGAAAACCCGTATTTAAATTTTAAGGGTTAGAATAGTGATTTGCAGTCAAGTACCTCGAATGGGAATTTCGACTGTTCCATAAGTCTCGGAATGTCCGAGGTAGTCGAAAAAGAGTGTCCGATTGTCGAAATTAAGTTTCGAGGAATTTTAGAATTAAACGGGCTCGTAATTGAGTAAACGAGTCGTTTTGGGGGTATTAAGGGATTAAATCCCTTTCTCCTTATAAAAGGAGGGAGAGAGGGAGAAAAAGAGAAGGAAAGAAGAGAAGAGAGCGAGGAGGAAGAAAAGAGGAGAAAAGGGGGAGATTCCAGCCAGCCTCCGCGGGAATCGGCTCGAGGATGTCGGATTTTATCCACGAGGCAAGTGTTTACTTGCTTTATTTAATTTTTGCATAAATATCTCATACCGTAGTTTGCTATAATCAAACCCTAAATATTTTGGGTGGGGTATTCGTGGATAAAACGGGTTTTCGGGAGTTAAAACGAATAAACCCCTAAAAATGGTAAATTGGAGAAACTTAGGTTTTAACCTAAATTATTGGGTGATTTCGGGTTCTAGGATGTTTAGAACCCGTATTATAAGTGTATTTGTTGTTGGTTGTAGTTGTAGACCGTTGGGTGAGGAGATGGAAGCTTGGGGGAAGCTTCCATGGCTGAAATAGATTTTCGAAGAAGAAGCTGACCGCCATGATTGATCGATCGATCATGGGGGTTCGATCGATCGAAGCCATCGATCGATCGATAGCCATGGGTCGATCAATCGACCCTTGCTGAAAGTTGGCAATTTTTCTAGGATGATTTGGATGGGATAGATTCCATTTCATCTTGCTTTGAGGTTAATTAGGTGATAACCTAAGGGACCTTTTAGGACTATATGGTCCTCTAATTAAAGGAATTTAGGAGGGTTAAGTGAGGGTTTAAATGTATAACCCTTAAATTATATTTTCAAGGAAAATAGAATAATTATAGAATTTGATGGTTTAGGGTTCCTAAATTATGTCGAGGACCTTTAATTGAGTATATGGACAAGATGTGGTCCTTAAGATTCATGGAAATGAACTCCATGACCCACTAAATTCAAGGTTCGGGAAAGATAAATCCCTAAGTTATTGATTTGGGCTTTTAGGCCTATATGATTTATGAGTTTAGGAAAGTGTAACTATATTGGTTATGGTTGGGTAAATCCTATGAGTGGATTAGAACAAATTTGGGGAGTATAGTTATATATTCGCTAAAAGAGAATTGGTATAATTGGAGATATCCAACGAATCCTTAAAGGGGATTTATGTATGTATTACATATCAGAATAAGAAAATACTTTGGGTTTAGTATCATGCAAATATGAATGCATGATTATGATTCTTGAGAAAATGCTTTGGGATTATTGGTTATCGTTAGATGGTTTGGCAGATATGGCCATTTATATAGATTCGACGAGGAAAATATAGTGTATGTATACTATGTGCTTCAAGTATATATATAATTTGAGATAAATGATTTTGAAAATAAAATATGAATGTTTTCAAAATGGAAAGATAAATGATTTTCATAAATGATAAAAATGAGGATACACACCTCTCTAAATAGCTATCATAAGGGAAGTTGCGTGCGTATGGTGAAGCCCCCTGGCTAATGAATGCAGGGTTGATATAGTCCTATAGGCCATATGAAGGTTTGTTATATTTTTTCTGCGATGGTTAGGAGATTCCGGGTGTGGTCTGGACTATCCCGTAGGCATATGGCCGCTTCCCGACGTCTTGCGATGTAGGAACCCAGGTTGTCTTGATGATAGGCCCTGGAAGATGATAGCCATTTAGGGTCTTGCACAGTGGGGAAACCCGGACGGGCGGTCTTAGAATGTGTTATGCTAAAGCAATTCATGATAATGGATTGGCTTTAATTACATTTCCTGGATATAGGAAAGGAAACGGGTTATATGAATTGGGCTTCGGTAACACTTCCCGGATAGGAGAAGGGAAGTGGAAGCATATGATATGATCAAAGCATTTTTATGATAATGAAAATGGCTTTGAATACATTTCCTGAATATAAAAAGGAAAATGGGATATTTTGAAACGAAAAACATTTTTATGATAATAAAACTGGCTTTTAAAAAGTTATATGATTTGCGAAAGAAATTCATGATAATGAATTGGCTTTTAAATACATTTCCTGGATATGAGAAGGGAAATGTAAAGTTTTGAGATAAATGGATATAAAGTAACTCTCATCCCGGGAGATAGATCCGGATGTATATGGTAATATGTATATATATGGATAAATCGAGTACCGAGGGTCTAATGGATCCCGACGATCGACCTTGCCGCATAGTAGTGTATCGAGGGTTCCTTGTTTGGATTTCGCTTTTCGAGACGCCCCACGCACGAATATGGCATTGTGTTGAGACTGGGGAGAAGTTTAGTCCTTAGTGCTCTGATATTAGTAATTCTTATGGTATGTATATATTTATATATATTCTGTACTGAGGGACTGGCGGAACTCGACGATCGACCTTGCCGAATATTAGTGTATCAGAGGGGTTCCTTGTTTGGATTTCGCTTTGCGAGACACCCCATTCACGAACATGGCATAGCTTTGAGACTAGGGTGAAGTTTAGCCCTTAGTACATCTCTTGGACTATCTAGGGTAGATAGTGGTTGGGTGATAGACTAGTTTAGCATGGTAGCTTGACTAGGATGTTTTAGAGGGATGCATTAGGAGTGCACTGTTAGTGGAGAGGTGAGGGGTATCTCATGGGAGTGCGATACCAAACTTAAATATGAGATAAAACCTTTTTTCAAAAGAATAAGGTATTTATGCACTTGCTAAATATTTTTAAAACTCGGGCTCTGACCCGTTTATCTACTTTTCCTTTCTTGCTATATTATATAGGTGTCCATACACAGGGACGCCTGTATGACACTTCTTTTGAGTCAGACGTCAGCTGCAGCAGCTGTGGATGCGTGCAGGTTCTCAGTAGACGCTTCCATTCTTGTAAACTAGATAGGAGGTACTGTATACACATTCGGGCTAATGGTGCAACAACATTTATTTATTCTTTTTGTAGCATCATTCGATATGGTTGTGTATTTTGACCGAGTGTTCAGTTATTTTATTTCATTTCAGTTTCATTTCCGCAAAAATGTGTGGATGTTTTAATTATCTTCGCTTAAAAAGAGTACTTAAGTAAAAAAAATTACGCTCGCCTAATAGGATATTAGTAATTAAATGAATTTTCGACAGTGATGCTAAGAATGATCCATATGTGACTCCTGTTTTAATTTGATATAGGAGTGATTGCCCGGTATCCCGTTAGGTGGGTTGTTACAACAAGTTTTTGAAGATTGATATAATCTACTAAGATCGCATTACAACCGTTTCGATAGGACGTCAACTCCATATCTAGGTTGGGAACATTTCAAAAGTGCAAGAATTAAAATTTCGATCTCCTAGCAATCAACCTAAAGCTGACTAACCAGAATATATACTGAAATGTATTGAATAACATGTCTACAATACATTTAAACCAAATCTAAGGCATTCTCGTAACCATGATTCGTATTTCAAAATGCACTGACACATCTTTACTAAAAAATAAACTATATACAAGGTTTTAGGAATAAAACCCCAACAACCATAACTTAACATGCAACATATTTGCTAAATGAATTTTTTGTATTTTAAATATCAAGAGCAACTACATGCACTCTAATAAGGCACTTGTTATAATAATTCTCTTAAAGTGCAATACATAAGGAACACATATAGAATTAAAGTACATCAATAATAAGGGTCCTCGTCCTCGACACATCTTCGTCAAAGAGAAAATAAATTAACTAACTCGATTATTGACTCGATCTAAAAATCATATTCTGTGTAGCATCATGAGTAATGCGCCCCAGTGAGAAAACCCTTGTGCTCGAAACTCAATATTAAATGTATCAATAGTAATCAATAAAATCACTATATCACCAAACTCCTAATATGCAACTAATCATGAGTAATCTTATAACCACATGAATAATTACACATTTTCTCATTTAATATTTCTTATGAAACTTGGCTCTTTAGCTTCATTTACCAGTACCAATCGATATAACCATCGTATCAATGAACTCATAATATAAACCTAATCAAAAGTAGTCTTGTGACCTCATGAATGACATCGAATTTTTAATTAGAAATATCTCATGATAACTGAGTATCTAATATCTACATGCAAAATTAAATAACACAACACACATGTATACTAGATACTTCGAGTATGCAATGCCCCTCCACCACAACACATATGTCAACTCAGATATGCATATAATTAGACCTCTCGGTAACTTTGAGTAGTGTAGACTATATTAGCGCATTAAATATACTACTATCTCAATCTGACTCGACTTAAGATGAACCTTAAGTTCAATAATAATAATAATAATAATATGTTAATATGATCAGAACATAAAATAATAGCTCCAGACCTCGTTACAGCCAACTTGCATATACCCATTCAAAACCTTATACAAGAAAAAATATGATTGAGTTTATCATAGAAAACGACAATAAAGTAAGAATTTAAAGGTTCATAGGAATGAGTCACCTATCCAATTGTGGTGACAATTATATTCAACACAAATTAATAAGAAAGCGCAATCACCAAAGGGAATAAAGAATAAAAAATGCCAATCACACAACACAGCATATACGTGGTTCAACAAGAAATGCCTACGTCCACGGTGGTTCTCTTAGTGTTATTTCTATATACTCTAGGGAGTGTTTTACACAGAATACAATGCATGCCGTTTGCCCCAGGCTTAGGGTTTGTTATATACATGTTTGTTCTTGATAACGTGACTTTTGGGTGTATCGTTGTTGTTGAAAACCAAGTTAGTCAAAAATCCTCACATACCTACAAAATATAATAAACTCAAGTATAGAGGTAAGTAAGGTGTCAATCCACTTCCAAGGGAGTAAGCTAGAGACAAATTCAATTGTAATTCACTTTTTATTTTCTTTTTGTGCTTTTTCACTTTTCTAATTTTTTTTAGCTTTTTCAATATTAAAACAAATGGGTGAGGTGAGGTTTTAAACTATGCTAAACTAAGATGAAAATAACTAACTAGAAAGTGACTAAAATGAAAAAAAAGTCTAACACTAAAATAAAAGATAGAGTGAGGCAAATAATTGTGAGAACAATCAATGTGTGGGATTACACCACAAATTTTAGCTATTCTAATTAATTAATTTAACTAATTGAATTCTCCCAAATTAATGTCAAAACTACAAATCAACTCTCGTTGCAAGTGTAATTTTAATAATAACATTTTAGAATATTAAGTTTAACACCTCACAACTCTAGAAAAATAAATCTACACTCCTTTTAATTAATCACCCGCTAGGATCGATTAATTAAAATTTATGTAAATTTTAGGAAATAACTTTAGAGTTGAAATTCAAGTGATAATACCCCACTCAAGAAACCCTTATCTCTAGTTTGAATCTAAAATGGGTATTGTCACTAGAATTTCGATTTTCTCTCGAAAATCATTTACTCTCTCTCGAGGCGTAAATTTAAGGGTGAGGGATCAAAATTAACATTCAAATGGAAATTTCAAGTAATTAAACTAATTAAAATAAAATAACATCAAATAAGGGTTTCACCCCACCCCTTGAAAGGAGTTTTAGCCTAACATGGTATAAAATATAACAAATTAATAATCAAAGGCATATATAATAAAATAAAAGGGTAAGAGGACAAATCTTCAAACAAGTCTCCTTGATTTGCAAAATTGGACTCTAATCCTCCATTGAAATTGAGCAACATCCATTCAAAATGAGCGTTCTACAATATTCAATTACATACAAACACTCATTTGAATCACTCAACAATTAATTTCTCACAAATATCTAAAAAAATAAAAGGAAAAAAAATAAAACTATTTACAAAGGATAATTTTCTCTACAATTCTCTCTCTAGAATTTTCCTATCTAAAAGCTTAGATCCTCTTCAAATGGCTTTGAGGTATTCCTTTATATGCAATTGGAGCTAAGGGGTTAAATTGGTAAAATAAGTATGTTCACATGAGAGGTGTGGGGTATGAGGATATATGGGTGAGGGAATAAAAATCTGATATGATTTATGGGTATTTTTGAAAAAGGGGTAAAAGGTTTGTTGGGGACATTTGGGTAAAAGGAATTAAATGGGGTTTTAAGTGGCACATGGGAAAATGGGTTTTAAGTGGTTTTTGGTTTTGTTGGCAGATCGTGGCTTAAGGGAAATGGGTTTTGGCTTGGGTCTTGAAATGGGATTGGGTATGGAAGATGGATCGGGGTCAAGTTGAATGGGTTTGAGTTCGGTTGAAGGCTGGCTGACACGGGTTTGGGCTGGCTTGGCAGTGGGGTTGATCGGGTCTGGGTTTTCCGCCGGCGTCAGATGGGTAGCCGGAGCTGGCCGGCGGGTCGAGGGTTGAGGAGGGCTGCCGGGTCTGATCTCGCCGGAGGTGGACTGTTAGGGACGCGAGTTGAGAGAGAGAAGCTGTCGAGGGTGCCGCCGGAGATGGAGGTCGGCGTTCAGGTGACGGAACTTCCGACGGCGGCGGCAGACTATCGGCGCGATCGGAGTTGGGCGGGAGGTTGGCGATCGGAGCCCTGGTAGGGAGAGGGGGTTCCGGTTTGGTTGGGTATGATGAGAGAGAGATGGGTGAGTTGTGTTGTTTTGGCTATATGGATGATAGAGGAGAGAGGAGAGAGGAGAGAGAAAGGGTGTGTAAGTGGAGAAGATGAAGTAGGGAGGGGTGGTGTGTGGGAAGATGAAGTAGGGAGGGGTTGTGTGTGGGTGAGTGTAGTAAAAGTAGGGTGAGGGTTAAGGAGGAGTACGATAAGTGGGGTGTGTGTGGTGTATGTGTGTATTTAATTTGAACCCTTAATAAAAATAACATTAAAATTAATTAATAAAAATAAAATTATAAAATAAAATCCTATTAAAATTCTATTCTAAAGTAAAACAAAGACTCAAATAAAATTGAAACTAAAAAAAAAAGAAATAAAAATAAAAATAAATCTAATAAAACTTAAAAATTAAAATCCTAAAAAGAAAATGTTAAAACTAATAAATAAATGAAATCCTAAAAATTAAAATCCTAATAAAATAAAATAAAACTAAGACTAAAAACTTATAAAATAAAATTAATAAAATAGAAAAATAAAAAATAGAAAATAAAATTAAGAAAATACTAAATAAATCTAAAATAAATCTAAAAAAAATATAAAAGACTCAAACTAAAAATCTAAAAAATAATAAAATGACACAAATAAAACACACACAGGCTTGGGGTAAGTTTGGGCTAGGTTTAGGCTCGGGTTAGGGTATGGGAAAGGGAATTAGCTCCATTCTAACTGCAATTGGCTTCGAAATGTAGCTTGTGACACCGCAACTACAGTTAAGCCTGCATATTGAACAATTAAGCGCATAAGACCCATATTGTCGAGAATTAGCAACTAAAATACATCTATTCGGGGTATAAATTGTACAGTTTTGGGTGCTTATCAGATCTCGGGGTGTTGGACTTCCCCACGTCCACTTTCTACTCCTAGAATATCTCCTTACGAGATTTTAGGGGTAGACTAAGTCATAACTGAATTCAGTTGAGATGTGAGGAGCCCAGACTTTGGGTCGTTTCTATTGGGCTACTCGTCTGGGCTCGTGATGCAAATCGAGGTACCCACAATTGCCCCTAAAGTTGTTGGACCACAATTTAGGATCAATAAATTTAAATGATTTGTCATAATGGCTCTCTTGTAAATTGTGTAACTCTTCCCAAGATTAAAGTTCTCTACTTGATTTTGGTGGTAGCCTGCTTCGGGTCTCGTGCGATATGATTAGAAATGTTTAAAAGGTCACTTGGAACAACATTTACATACCATCGTTCCAAGCTTCTTCATATTTTCTCATTTTCTCTTCCAAGAATCTCCTCTAAGCTCCTACCGTTGCGCCCTTGTTCCCAGGTTATCGTCTCCCAATCTCAATCACCTCCATCGTCTTCGCTTGTGACTTCGCGTCGTTTCAAGCCAAGTTTTTATTTCGTTAGTCCTTCTTGTTCTCTTTCTGTGCTTTTTTGTTTTGCAATCTCCTCGTATTTGTAGTTAGGATTTTGCAAATGGCGAAAATAGGTAATAGGTCGATAATTGAATTTAGTAAATATTACAACATTCCGAATTGGGTAGACATTGAATGTGCCTCTCTCCCTAAAAATGTTAGAGAAATAGAAGGTGCTCACTGGATTCACGTTCTTTTTCTGTCTCAAGGGGGGGGGGGGGGGGATCACTTTCCCCCCAAGTAATTTGTTCTTTCACTTCTTTGGTTATTTCAATATCGTTCCTGCACAGTGCTCACCAAACGTTTAGAAGATAGTTAATGGTGTCCATAGAATAAACCAACTCTATGGCACTAAATTAGGGCTCGCTGAAATATGCTTCTGCTATTCTTTCTCGCGAACAAGTTATGGTCTTCTCTACCTCAAGGCCAGGAGTCCTGACAGGGTATTGGTAGTAAATCTACCTGATTCCCACAAGGATTACTGGCAAAAGGGTTATTTGCTAGAAATTGGCAATTTCCTTCTCATACCGAGGGGTCGAGGTCTGATAGGTTCACGGTCCCCTTTTATGGGTAAGAGTACATAGGTAGGATTAATTTTTATTCTGATCTTTGATCTTCTTGTTAATATATGATTTCTCTGATATTCTTCTCTCTTCTTTTCAGTGAGGACAAAGAATTTGGAACCTGCTCTTAGTGAGGTTCGAACTGATGAGATGATCAAAGCTTGGAACATCAGAGAACCCTTGGCTGACGGTGAACATCCCCGGTCAGCTGCTTTTCTTCTGGAGTGCAAAAATATTGGGTCTAGTTTTATCGCTCGGCTTGTAGACAACATCCCTTAGTTGAGTATCATTGAAGAAGCTGCTGCAGACCCCATTAAGATGGACGAGGAGGAGAGCATATATGAATGTGATAATAGGGGAGGTGTTGAAGGTAGTTATAGTCAAGCGAGCTCTAGTGGTGAAGGATCTTTCATCTCGAAAGAGGTTTCAGAGGCTCAGGAGTATTCAAGTACATTCAGTAGTTCCAGTGAGGAAGAGTTCCCCCTAGGAGGAATCTGATCCGTGATGACGATGGTGATGATGACGTGCTTCTTGCTCAGCGATCGAAGAAGAAAAAGTTCGGCGGTGGGGATGTTGCCATCGGTTCTCAGTTTTCTACTCATGAGCAGGAGAAGAAAAGGAAGGAGGATGAGTTGTTGAAAGAGAAAGAGAGAAAAATAGAGGAGGAGAGGAAGAAGGCTGAAGAGAGAAAGAAGGTGGAAGAGAAGAAGAGAGCTAATAGGGAGAAAAAGGAGAGGGAGGGGGAGAGAAGGAGAGTAGACGTGAGGATGAAGGCAGGGAAACCTTTGGTGCTTGTCTCTGTATTGCCCAAGGGGGCCTTTATTGCCATCTCACCTCACTTAGCTCCTGTGTTGCTCGAGCGAGTAATTTTTCCTGTTGATCGATAAAAGGCAATTGATGACCGACCAGTTAGCTCTATAAGCGAGCCAGAGGCTAGTCTTGGTAAGTCTGTTTTCATTCTTCAGTACTTTCAATATCATGTTCAATGCTTCCGTTTAATTCTCTCTTTTTATTTACAGTTTGTGACTGAATTCGCTGTTCTCTACCGTACTCGCGATGATCTGGTGAGTAGGAATACGGATTTGAAGAAGCAGAACGCTGAACTGAAGGGGAAAGGTGCCAATCTGGAGGCCAGTTTAAAGGCTGCCAATGAGGCTCAGAAGTCCTTCGATCTCGCCCTTATTGATGCTAATAGAGCAAATGAGGCGGCGATAATGGAGATGAATGAGCCGAGGCAGTCCTACGACCTGGTCTGCGCGAGCAAGCTGACCGTGGTTGAGGAGAATAAGGTGCTGGCAAAGAAGCTGAAGAGGATGGAGTCTGAGGCAACCACCATTAAGGAAAGTTCATAGAATTTTGGGTGGGCTGCCGCATATGAGGATGCTGATGCTCAGATAGGCTACATCAGCCGTTTGAACTTCAAGAAGGGCTGGAACAAGGATCTTCTGGCTGTCGGGATGGATATTGACTCAACCTTATTTGACGAGCATGATCCAAGCCCAAAGCCTATTATAGAAGACGCACCTGCCCCAGCCATTGAAGGTATTGCCCCCACCTCTCAGACTGTTCTTGTTGGTTCTTCTCCTGCTCGGGGAACAACAGTTGGTCCTTCTGAGGGAGACGCTCCTACTGCTGCTGACAAGAGAATGCAGTCAGCTTCCTCTGAACAAACCGAGGTTGCTAGGTAGTCTGCTCTTAGGACTTTTTTGTATTTTTTCTTCATTTGTACTGCTCTTTTTTAATTACCGATGTAATTGGACTCCTTTATTTCAATGAAATGAAAGTACTTTCTTTTCTGGGTATTGATTCTTCTACTTTTTACTGCTTGTATGGCTTGTAGTTAATTGATATAGATGAGTATATACCTGCCACCGCTCAACTGGGAAGTATCCTTGGACCTAATGCGAGCACCCAAGTTCGTCAGGCCTTCATTAGGATTTGTACGTCTCTCAGGTCTAGAAATAAGAGTTTTAAGGACCAGTTCGAGCTCATCTCAAAACTGAAGGATAGTCTTCAGGAGATGGAAAAAGTTGGTGCATCTGTCTAAGAAAAAGTGAACACTTTGAGAGCTAAGCTCCTAGATGACTCTGAAATCAATCAAGTCGGAGAAATTCTTCAGCAGGAGAACGAAACTCTGAGGAGGGAGGTGTCACGACTCAGGGAGTATGCGCCGAGCGTCGCACCTCGTGTTTTACGAGGTTCCTCTTCATCGGCTATTTTGCGAGCTGGCACATGGCCGAGTGATGCTCCTCCAATCTTGCGAGGCTTTACCTCATCGATTGCTCCGTGAGTTGCTCTAGATGCAGGGGGTCCAGCTAGGGAGATGGACGATCTCCGAGAAGATGTCCGTCGAGCATACGTGATTGCTGATGGGCTTTAAAGGGATGTCACACGGCTGAGGCATCTGTTCAAGAAAGGACCTCGACGAGTGTGGGCTAATGGTTACGACAAAGGTTGGACAGATACTCCAATGAGGCTGACAGAGTTTGAAGAGCTCACCTTTATTAAGGGATGGTTGAGTGCCCTCAAGGATCTGCAGGTCCCCCGAAACTCAGTACTCTGGTATCGTCATGATATCTCTCCTTCAACTCTGAGGCCTGTGACACCCCGCCTAATTAAATACTGGGTGATCAGTCCTTTATTAAATTATAATCAAGGTGAACGGTCAGCTCATTCTTAGCATCACTGTCGAAAAATAACTTTTCCAATTTAAACACCCTAAATAATTAAGCTAAGTGTCAAAACCATTTCATACATTACATTTTAAATCTTATTTAAAACCAATAATTTAAAACTTTACATAATTCATAATTTAAGGATCAACCAACAAATATACTTGAACAAACCATCCAATTAATTAAACATCCAACTAAGTAATTCCAACATTAAAACTTAGAAAAAAAACATCCAGACAGTAATAAACCCAAAAGTACAAATACTGGAAATAAATAAATCACAATATCCGATAAGCAACTGAATAATGGAAAAAGGGCGACACATGCCCAACTAAATAAATAGAGCTAGAAGTGGAATCAACAAATGAGGTCGTCTAAACAAAAGGCCTGCAACTCCAACCTAAGCTGCAGCGCGTTCCTTCCAAAGGATCCTATGCAAGACGCCCCTGTGGCTGGGCACCTGTAATATATACATATATACAAGAGAGAAAAGAAAATGAAAACAGGTCAGAGCCCGATTGTAAAAACGATTTAAAATTTGTTTAGCAAGTATTTAAAATGTTTACTGGCCAATGCAACAACATATTAGTGCGGCACTCCCTTGAGAATTTCTCACCTCTCTTCTAATGTGCGCGCCTATCGCACTAACCTTCCCAACGATTTAACTTATCTTATCTTAGGTTGCTCGTAAGATTTAAACTGACAAATTCAATTTTTTAAGAGGTTAATTTCTTTTAACAACAAAGTTCTCATTTAAACCTTATTTACTAATAAAGTTTCTCAGAAACATATTATACTTTTAAAATACTTATTCCCAAATTGAAATAGTTATTCCATTCTTACTTACCATAGACACAGCAGGTAGTTCCCAAATTACAGATTTAAATATATATATATATATATATATATATATATATATATAATATATATATATTCTAACAGAACACCACATAAAAATTATGGTGCGGGCATACTTTGCTATTCGGTCCCCGTATCACTCGTACTAAGGGAAATAGAAGCTCGGAATCACTCTCGAATTGTATTGAAACAAAACACAAACAATATTGAGGCGAAGCATAGTTTCCAAGTCTCTAAGAGGTCAGCACATGCCCTCACGTCTCTTAAGACCGTCTGACTATCGATTCGATAGCCTGTACCAAAGGATTTTTATCTTCTAGGGTACGAGTCAATATCCCCCATAAAGGTCACATCGAGATAAGACTGTCCCAGCGCGGTAACCTTAGGGATAGCAAGTAGTGCGGGCATGATTTTTACACATATATAGTATATGCATAAACACAGTCATATAAATATACTACTATTACCACATCAAGTTTAGGTACATACTCACGACCCATAATTATGACATTTGTCCTTATTACTCGTTATTTAGTTATCACGTATAACGTTTGCCTCTTATCTTAATTTGTGGGATTTTCCCAACTTATCAAGTGATACTCGTGGATTTCTAACCTCCCAAGTGTAATTTCAGTAGGTACTCATTTATTTTCCAACGTAACTACCTTACGTGTCTCCTCCTTTAATACATAGTTCCATCGTCTCTTATATGTAAACATCCCCAAAAAATATAAATCTCGTCTTACATTAAAAGATTCATATTTTTACTAAGTCCTACTGGTCTTCTTTATCTCCCAAAATATTTTAATAAGGATGTCCAAATATTGTTACTCATTTAAATTGAATTCACTATTTGGAAGGGGAAATGTGAGTCTGCCAGGAGGGGTCGATCGATTGATGGCAGTAGCTCGATCGATCGATGTGTCAATCGATCGATACTCCTGGTTCGATCGATCGATCAAACAGGTATGGCGAATCTGCAGAATACCAGTTACGGATTCTATCATCCAACATCATCAAAATCCAAATTCTTAACTGCCAAACTCCTAGAAATTTATACCACAAACATTCTAAACCCAGATTAGAAATATTCTACGTAAAGCATGCGAGTTTTCATCAAGATTCATGGATTAAAAGGCCCAAAACTTATATAATTCTCATGAACCCTAGAAATTTCTTTAACTTAGTTCTTCTTATTCTTTTCCCATGATTTCTACTTCTAAACCAATATAAATTCGTGGTTCAACCTCTACATGTGAAAGGGATTTCCAGATTATTGTTTATATCACTACAACATGCGATTTCTAATCACCAACATGGGTTTTCTTTCATAAAAACTCATCCTAATCAAACCTAGACTAATATGAATGAAGCATTAACTAAATTAAGCAAGATAAATACTTGCTTGGGAATTTTTGTTTCTAATTTGTGGATGAAATCGATGTGGTGGTGATCCTCGTTACGTGATCTATCGTTTGGCGGCGACGGCGGCGCAAACGGAGGAGTTCTTGGCCTAGAACTCTTGGGCAAGCTCTCTCTTTCCTTCTCCAATGGTGTCACCTATTTTTGGCTGTGTTAACCCTAGAATACAACCCTAAGCATCTGATATAACCTTACAATTTTCGTGGGTTTTCAGGCTTAAAAATGTAAAATATTCAAAACGCTCTTCCGGGGTGTTAATTAGGCCTAAAAAATGCCCCGAGACCCAAACTAAACCCTCGGGTACATTATTTTGACTATATCGACCCTTCCGGACACTTTGGCGCACTCAAAATGACCATATGGGTGACTTATAATTTATTCATTTTTATTAATCAACATTTAGTCCCGACACGACACGGGCGCATCCCGACTTAAATTTCCAAAATTGTCATTTTATTCACCCGTGACATTTAAGAGAACCAATATTATATATTACTTTACTCATTAGTAATATTCAACAACTTTCCAATAATTACTAACTCTCGTCACGTTAGGAATTATAAAAATAATTAATTTTTGGATTTATATTAAATTAATAACACATTAAATTTAATAAATCCCCAAAATTTAGAAAGCATAAAAATACGGGGTATTACATACTTCCCCCCTAATAACGGAATTTCGTCCCGAGATTCGGAAAATAAGGCCTACCTGGTAAAACACATTTTGGATACCTTAATAGTACGCAACCTATCCACATAGTTTGGCGTTCAATCACTATAGCCCTTGCCTCACAACAAGCTGGTTTAACACTCTTTATTAAAGATACGTCACATTGTGCTCCTATCCGACAACATTCGCATAAGACACGCATATACACTATTTATTTCCATTATGCCAATGTCATTAGGAGGTCGCACCTCACTACATGACAACTACTCGGATTTACCTAACACAAAACTCCCATTCTGGGAAAAAAACCATACGAACATCTGACCGCACTTGTTCGCCCCAAACAGTCGTGGACTTCCACCATAGTTGTCGGATTATTCTCGACTGATACAAAATTCTGGTTATCCTCTTACCTCTAAACCTACGCAGAGGGAGAATAGTTAAGGTTTTTCCACACCAAAACTTCCATAAGCATCTCGTTCATGACAAATAGGTACGAGTGCTTCCACGGAACTCTACCCTACTATACTTCACGTGCTAGTTATATCCGTTGTGGGAATGAAATGATCATCACGCCTCCAAAATTTTCTTCGTGCGGCCCCACTAATCGTTAATCACCATGTGCCTGCTCCTCGGCTGTGGGTGATACCTTCCACTCATAACGAAACATTATCTCCGTTGTTTTCCTAAAATCCCATATTGAAGGTGGAATTCAAAAATCTCATCCCGATTCAGAAAATAATACCGTGTAGGACAGCGTACCGGCGCGATCCCTTCCTTTCAAAGAAAGACTGGGGCACATTGTAAATCACCCCAGAGGAATGTCAATCACTTCCTTCCTAGGCGATTTATTTCATACGTTCGGATGAACCCTTTATCTTGTCTTGAAGACGGCAACCCATCCGAGAAATTTTTTACCGACTCTACCGGCCTCTCCCAATATAGGAATTGTCGATAGCCACACAATTCTATGGTTTATCTTCTTATTTCAACTGATCTCTATCTATGAGTTGTGCATGCAGAGACTACTTACTATGTCCTGCTAAACATCGTTCTTTCCTAGAAATGTCTCACATTAGGTGACACTTAATACTCCCTTCTTCCCTTGGCGTGGACTAAAAGTTCTGACCCGTGCACCTTTCTCCACGAAGAGCACTTCTGGACCTTTTAGACCATACTAACATCATCACTCTTTATATGCGCAAGTCGCTTTCACATTTGACTAATTACAACTCTGCTCCGAGCATTCTCCATAATGATTAAATTCTAACCTTCTCAAGGAATACCCCTTTTTAAATGGCTTTCCACAGTCTTCCAACCAAATTCGGGTGAGCTACTCTAATCACACCCGTATATGTGTATATATATATGGATTATCGTTCTTCATGTAACGTTTAATTCCCTCTACTACTTCCGCCTCGTTATGTTAGTCCCACAGACATATATTCCTCATGTACATTCCCACGTCCCTTCCACTCGGACGATTTTAACATTAGCTAACCAGGATGCCCACCTTTGTAACACCCCGACCGCCCGGGGAGAGCGAACAGAGTGCTACTTATCGATAAAATTAACTGTATCCCACAAAATACGAGGTATAGATCATCTAAATCCCAAAATTAATAAAAGAGGGACTTAAAATCTCAAATCTCTTCAGATAAATACAACAATTCTCTCGAATAAGTACAATAATTAAAATAATTCACTAATGATCTATACATCCAAACAAATACAAGTCTCGTCTCTTGTATTAAAAATTCTTCCCAGATAATCCACACTAAAATCATCTAAACTCCTTAATTCCCTTGTGTTCCGAATGCATTTACAACACTTGGGGTACTCTCAATCACCTTAGAAATCAAAAACTTTTAAATCCTCCTATAATAGTTCAACCCCTCAACTCATGGCGATAAAACAAAACTTTCAATGAATTCTTACCACACAACCGGATTTACTGGCCTTAAATCATAATACAACTTCCATCTTACATATACAATTACCTGTTCCTTGTACGACTGAGGTACTGAACTCATGAACTATTGACCAGACATCTCCCTATTTCTAACCTTATGCTAAGTTTCATGCGTGGGATGTATCGCAAAGCGAAATCCAAACAAGGAACCCCCCCGATACACTACTACCTAGCGTTGTCGCTTATCGAAATATGTTAGATCCTCCGTCCATATCATGTATCCTTTTACTCCATTCCTTGATAGACAAGTTCCATCATTTCTCGTAATTACACCTACACAAAGAACATTTCGCCAATCCACTATCATCCAGTATTGGTGGTAATCACTATTTGCAAACCTCTTACACATACAATCAGGACTCTCAAAATCCTGATTCCAAGCATAGGAGTCTAACTCTTTACTATTACATCTCTAAAGGGTAGATATATCATTGCTCTCTACCTATCACCAAGTCCTGAGAGTTCCATATGATAATGAGTCAAATCTTTTTGCTCAATAGTAAACCCAATATATATTGAATCATAACAACAAAGTCCCTACGAACACCGGTATCGAATATCTCGAGCCCACTATTCCTCCTGAAGTCTCTAGGATAGATAATATAAGTGCGAGTCCAACCCTTTTGCAGGTGAGGCCTCACCAGAACAAAAGATGCTGCACTAATGCAACCACTCCGATAGTCTTGCACTAACTGCCCACTATCGTACTGAACATTTCTATAAAGTTTTAATCAATAACATATTATACTCATATACCACATCACTAAAACGAATAACCTCAATAAAATATATAATACTATTAATATACTCACTCATCCTCCGCGGATAGCACTAAGGAAAATCCTGCTATACTAGGGAAAAATATTCACATAATAATATCCTTTGTAGTTACACATAATAAACTCGTCTCATATGTTAATCTAGCAATGAACAAAATATAATGACTCGCTTGTGTCACAAGAAACATGCCTCATCCTTCGAGGATAACCGTCATACTTCTACCTTTCCATTCGTATTGGCAAATCCTTCCTCTGAGCGAGGCATTTCCACTAAAACACCTTTCCCACCCCGAAATGGCGGGGACAGTACTCCTACCGAAACTCTAGCATGCCAATAACGACCTTATACTCATGCATATCTAACATCAGTATTGATCGCGGTTAAAAATGAAGTTATCAATTTCTATATCTACACTCCTTTAAATAAAGAAAATCAAAGACTCTTTCCCCCAAATGGTGGGTCTACGCATGACACCTTACTCATCGTTGTGGCTAATAGCCCTAAGGCCCATAAAAATGCATAGCCCTAAAACAGTGCGGTGCCCTCGGTGCCAATTAAAACTCAACCCATGGCACCCAGTATAAGGAACGCACCTTGTATCTCGGTTGGGGACTGAGGTGCTGCTATCTGGTGGATGTTACATACACGTCCATATTGTAATTGCCTCTGTTGAACTGAGGCTGCTAGAATGGCAGGTGGAGCTGGCTTCTGTGGTTTATTACTGGAGCCCTTCTGCCGTGGGGTCCCATTCCTCTCTGGGCAATCCTGACGCCTATGGCCATTCTTGCCACATTGGAAGCACTTCCCTCGAAACTGTCTCACTTCACTACATTGTTGACTAGTCTCGCCTTTTCCTTGGTCTTGCTGGCCTTGGTAAGAAATTTACGGAAAAGGAACGATGTCAGGTTGAGGACAATCCCTCCACTTGTGACCCGATTGTACACATTTATAGCAGAGTTCCAAAATTCCTCGCTGGTCGGGTTGTAGTTTCTCCCCAGTCCGATTCGGACAAGATTGACGTTTATGAACGTTCCTTCCACATTTGAAACACCTCTTTGTGACTTCATTTTGACCCCAACCTTGTTGGCCCTAACACTTTTGGCCCTTTACATAAATTTTGTTACCTCTGGAACTGTCTCGGTCTTGAGTGGTTTGTTGTCGCAATTTCGGTGCCTTCGCACAATTGTCAACTTTAGTCACATGCATTTGATTAACCTCTCTAGGTCTTTTGCCTCCTCTAAGCTGCATGCTGCGTTCGTGGTACTGTAAGACTGCAGTGCTAACTTCTTGTGCCACAATGCCCGCAAATTCAGCGATTGGTACCCTTTTCGGAGACACCTGAGGCGTGAGTTGTCCTTGCTCATTAACTTCCCCAATGGCATTATCTTGTTTGTCCTGACGGGCCATCTGAAAGTTTTAAAATTTAATGTGAATAAGTTCAACATTCACATCGACAAATCACAGAAGCACGAATTTCCAACGCATAAAGATGAATACAACATTCCTAATGTTAGGGCTCTATATCAAAGACGCTAAGCTGGAAACGAGATAAGCCGTACAGATCCTAAAGGACACTAGAACCTGATGCTCTGATACCACCTGTGATACCCCGCCTAATTAAATACTGGGTGATCAGTCCTTTATTAAATTATAATCAAGGTGAATGGTCAGCTCATTCTTAGCATCACTGTCGAAAAATAAGTTTTCCAATTTAAACACCCTAAATAATTAAGCTAAGTGTCAAAACCATTTTATACATTACTTTCACAATCTTTTTTAAAACCAATAATTTAAAACTTTACATAATTCATAATTTAAGGATCAATCAACAAATATACTGGAACAAACAATCCAATTAATTAAACATCCAACTAAGTAATTCCAACATTAAAACTTAGAGGAAAAACATCCAAACAGTAATAAACCCAAAAGTACAAATACTGGAAATAAATAAATCACAGTATTCGATAAGCAACTGAATAATGGAAAAAGGGCGACACATGCCCAACTGAATAAATAGTGCTAGAAGTGGAATCAACAAATGAGGTCGTCTAAACAAAAGGCTTACAACTCCCACCTAAGCTGCAGCGCGTTCCTTCCAAAGGATCCTATGCAAGACGCTCCTGTGGCTAGGCTCCTGTAATATATACATATATATATATATATATATATATATATATATATAAGAGAAAAGAAAATGGAAACGGGTCAGAGCCCGATTGTAAAAATGATTTAAAATTTGTTTAGCAAGTATTTAAAATGTTTACTGGCCAATGCGACAACATATTAGTGCGGCACTCCCTTGAGAATTTCTCACCTCTCTTCTAATGTGCACGCCTATCGCACTAACCTTCCCAACGGTTTAACTTATCTTATCTTAGGTTGCTCGTAAGATTTAAACTGACAAATTCAATTGTTTAAGAGGTTAATTTCATTTAACAACAAAGTTCTCATTTAAACCTTATTTACTAATGAAGTTTCTCAGTAACATATTATACTTTTAAAACACTTATTCCCAAATTGAAATAGTTATTCCATTCTTACTTACCATAGACATAGCAGGTAGTTCCCGAATTCCAGATTTAAATATATATATATTAAATACTCATATAATATATATATTTTAACAGCACCCCACATAAAAATTATTGTGCTGGCATACTCTGCTATCCAATCCCCGTTTCACTCTTACTAAGGGAAATACAAGCTCGGAATCACTCTCAAACTGTATTGAAACAAAACACAAACAATATTGAGGCGAAGCATAGTTTCCAAGTCTCTAAGAGGTCAGCACATGCCCTCACGTCTCTTAGGACCGTCTGACTATCGATTCGATAGCCTGTACCAAAGGATTTCTATCTTCTAAGGTACGAGTCAATATCCCCCATAAAGGTCCCATCGAGATAAGACTGTCCCAGCGCGGTAACCTTAGGGATAGCAAGTAGCGCGGGCATGATTTTTACACGTATATAGTATATGCATAAACACAGTCATATAAATATACTACTATTACCATATCAAGTTTAGGTACATACTCACGACCCATTATTATTACATTTGTCCTTATTACTCGTTATTTAGTTATCACGTATAACGTTTACCTCTTATCTTAATTTGTGGGATTTTTCCAACTTATTAAGTGACACTCGTGGATTTCTAACGCCCAAGTATAATTTTAGTACGTACTCATTTTTTTTCCAACGTAACTACCTTACGCGTCTCCCCTATTAATACATAGTTCCATCGTCTCTTATATGTAAACATCCCCGAAAAATGTAAATCTCGTCTTACATTAAAAGTTTCATATTTTTACTAAGTCCTATTGGTCTTCTTTATCTCCCAAAATATTTTAATGAGGATGTCTAAAGAATGTTACTCATTTAAATTGAATTCAACTATTTAGAAGGGGAAATTTGAGTCTGCCAGGAGGGGCCGATCGATCGATGGCAGGAGCTCGATCGATCGATGCGTCGATCGATCGATACTCCTGGTTCGATCGATCGACCAAACATGTATGGCTAATCTGCAGATTACTAGTTATGGGTTCTATCATCTAACATCATCAAAATTCAAATTCTTAACTCCCAAACTCCTAGAAATTTATACCACAAACATTCTAAACCCAGATTAGAAATATTCTACGTAAAGCATGCGAGTTTTCATCAAGATTCATGGATTAAAAGGCCCAAAACTTATATAATTCTCATGAACCCTAGAAATTTCTTTAACTTAGTTATTCTTATTCTTTCCCCATAATTTCTACTTCTAAACCAATATAAATTCGTGGTTCAACCTCTACATGTGAAAGGGATTTCCAGATTATTGTTTATATCACTACAACATGCGATTTCTAATCACCAACATGGGTTTTCTTTCATAAAAACTCATCCTAATCAAACCTAGACTAATATGAATGAAGCATTAACGAAATTAAGCAAGATAAATACTTGCTTGGGAAGTTTTGTTTCTTATTTGTGGATGAAATCGGTGTGGTGGTGATCCTCGTTATGCGATCTATCGTTTGGCGGCGACGACGACGCAAACGGAGGAGTTCTTGGCCTAGAACTCTTGGGCAAGCTCTCTCTTTCCTTCTCCAATGGCCGTCACTTGTTTTTAGCTGTGTTAACCCTAGAATACAACCCTAAGCATCTGATATAACCTTACAATTTTCGTGGGTTTTCAGGCTTAAAAATGTAAAATGTTCAAAACGCTCTCTCGGGGTGTTAATTAGGCCTAAAAAATGCCCCGAGACCCTAACTAAACTCCCGGGTACATTATTTTGACTATCTCGACCCTTCCGGACACTTTGGCACACTCGAAATGACCATACGGGTGACTTATAATTTATTCACTTTTATTAATCAACATTTAGTCCCAACACGATACGGGCGCGTCCCGACTTAAATTTCCAAAATTGTCATTTTATTCACTCGTGACATTTAATAGAACCAATATTATATATTAATTTACTCATTAGTAATATTCAACAAGTTTCCAATAATTACTAACTCTCGTCACGTTAGGAATTATAAAAATAATTAATTTCTGGATTTATATTAAATTAATAACACATTAAATTTAATAAATCCCCAAAATTTAGAAAGCATAAAAATAAGGGGTATTACAGCCTAATCCTTTCAGGAGGGACGACCAGTGGATCCCTATAGATGTTATTCCTAGGAAGCTATTAGAGTCAGATGTGAATGAGGTCGAGGAGAAATTTTCTCCTCATCCGGACGATGGCCAAAGAGCACAAGTAGATGATTATCTTATTCATTAAGATTTTACCAGATGTAACTCATTGTATATGTAACGAAGTAATGTAATATTTATGTCTTGGGCGACTTTATCGACTAAACATGCATTGTATATCTTTTATTTCACTTATTTCCCATTGGATTATCTTGGGCTCTTCGTAGCTGACTAGATTTGATGTAGGTAAAGTTTTGTTGTGTGAGTATCCTCCCAGTCCAATATGCTTTATGAGATACCATTCTGCCCTACTTTACCTTTTAGGTCATGTCGTCACACTCCCTTAGGTGTAAGTATGTCAATAGCGAGGACAGACCTGCTGTTGGATTTTCTATCCAATCAGGTTTTTTGGGCCAAACATTATTTGGCGACCAAATTATTTTAGCCGAACTGCCTAAGGGTCCCCTGTAGGGCTTCATATATTGTCAGGGGAAATGCTAAGAGGTTGTTCGGGTTTCATAACGAAGACCTGAGGATGGTGATTCCCTGATTTTTCATACTTAGTAATATTCCTATCACTTGGAAAAGGTGTGCAAGTTATAAAGTTCATAATAAAAAATTAACACTTCAGAATGTCACACTTCAGAATGTCACTGCCAAATAAACTTTTATTAATCATAAGAAATAAAAACTGGGTTACTAATTCCAAAAATGCGATAAATGATGAATGAAAAAAAACTAGAAGTAGAATTTCTTCAGATTGGCTGCGTTCCAAGCTCGGGGTATTTCCCTTCCCTCTAGCGTTTCTAAGTGATAGGCTCCTTGTAGGTCGTCCCTTGTTACCTTGAATGGTCCCTCCCAATTTGGACCCACCTTTCCATCTGATGGTTTTACTGCGCTGCCAATGACCTTCCTTAGGATGTAGTCCCCAACCTGGAATTCCCTTGGATTGACCTTCTTGTTATAGTGTCTCCCGAGCTATTGCTGATAGCTCGCCAGCCTTACTAGGGCTAGTTCTCTGCGTTCATCAGCTAGGTCAAGTTCAGCGAGTAATGTTGCATCATTTTGGACTTTTTTGACAAGGGTGGTTCTCATGGTTGGTAGTCCAGCTTCCAAGGGGATGATTGCTTCCATTCCATACATTAGTGAGAATGTGGTTTCCCCATTTACTCATCGTGGGGTAGTGCGATAAGCCCATAAAATATGTGGCAGATCACTCACCCATGCACCTTTGGCTCGCTCTAGTCATTTCTTTATCCCATCGATCACTATTTTGTTAGAAGCCTCGGCTTGACCGTTACTCTAGGGGTAGGCCACCGCGCTGAAATAATGTCTGATCCCGTGTTCTCTACAGAAGTTCTGGAAAGGGCCACTCTCTAACTATGTTTCGTTGTTGGTGATGATAGTTTTGGGAATTCCAAAATGGGTGATTATATTCCTACATATGAACCTCATCATATTTGCATCTCGGATATTTACTAGTGGCTCTGCCTCGATCCATTTGGTGAAGTAATCTGTTGTGACCAATAGATACTTACGGTTGCCAGAGGCAGTAGGAAGAGGTCCTACGATGTCCATCCCCCACTGGACAAAGGGCCATGGGCTGGTAAGAGATCTTAGGTGACTGGCAGGTTAGTGGACCATAGGAGCATGTAGTTGACATTTCTTGTATTTGCGAGCATACACTTCCGAATCCTTTTACATATATGGCCACTAGTAGCCTTCCTTCATTGATCAAAAAGCTAATGACCTCCCTCAAATATGGATTCCATAGATTCCTTTGTGAAGCTCATGTAGAATTCGATCGACATCCTTCGGGTGAACACATTAAAGGTAAGGGCTGGTGAATGATCTCTTGTATAGTTTTCCCTCTGGAGATAAGTGAAAGCGAGCGACTTTGACTCTTATCTAATGAGTGTCCTTCTTATCATTTAGAAGTGCACCATCTTTCAAATAGTCCCTCAAATGGTCCATCCAACTGGGTGCTGACCCAATCAGGAGTATGTATTCTGTGTTTGGTAGCTCGTCGCCCCGGTTGATGTTCAGATGGGGGAGGAAGTCAATGGGGATCTTCCTTTTTTAAGTTAGAATCGATTACTAAACTTAGGACTGCCAGGGCATTGGCATGGCTGTTCTGTCCTCTGGGAAACTGTTGGATGCTGACTTCCTCAAAGCTGGTCATTAACTTTTTTACCAGGGAGAGGTAGGCTACCATCCTTTTGTCCCTTGCGTTAAAGTCCTCACTTATCTATTTAGATACTAATTGCGAGTTGTCGAACACCTACAACGGCTTTTCCCTCGATGCCCGTGCCTTCTGCAGGCTGACTATTAGATCCTCATATTCTGCCTCGTTATTGGAGGCTTCAAATCTAAGTCTAATTCCTTTCTCGAGGATTGTGTCTTCTGGAGTAACGAGCGCAATGCCTACTCCTGCCCCCTTTGAGTTGGAGGCTCTATCAACAAACAGTCGCTAGACTCTTACTGATGGGTGATATTCCACTTGATTCATTGCTTGAAGATGGTTGCAAGGATGTTCACCTGTGAATTCTGCGATGAAATCGGTGAGGACCTGCCCCTTGATTGCATTCCTGGGTTAAAATTGGATGTCAAATCATCCGAGCTCGACTGACCATTTGGATAGCCTGCCAGACAGATCTTCTTTCCATAGAACTACTTGAAGGGGGTGTGACGTGAGGACGATGATAGTATGAGCTTCGAAGTAGTGGTTCAGCTTCCTCGAAGCTATCACTAGTGCAAAAATGAGCTTTTCTAGTGGTAGGTAGCACTGCTCGACATCCAATAAGGACTTGTTCATGTAGTAAACTAGGTGTTGGACTCATGCTTTTTCGTACACTAGTGCAGAATTGATGGTGTGACTGGAGACGACGAGATATAAGTACAGGGGATCATTTTCTTGAGGCATAACGAGCAGAGGCGGTGAGCTACGGTAAGCCTTGAGCTCTTCCAATGCTTGTGAGCAATTTTGATTCCATTATACCATATTATTTCCTTTCAAGAGCTGGAAGAATGGCTTCCATTTCTTAGAGGACTTCGAGATGAAACGGTTCAAAGCGGTGAGTATGCCATTGAGCTTCTGCACGTCTCGTATCGTGCGAGGGGGTTGTACCCTATTGATTGCATTGATCTGGTTCAGGCTGGCCTCAATGCCTCTCTCGCTAACTAAATATCTGAGGAGTTTTCCTGACTGGACACCAAAAGAACACTTGCTTGCATTGAGTTTCATTCGGTATTTTCTGAGGATCTAGAAGGTATTTGATAGGTCTGAGATATGGTCCTCTTTTCGCTTGTTCTTGACGAGCATATCGTCAATGTAGACTTCCATGGTATCTCCTATTTGGTCTTTGAACATCTTAGTGACTAGCCACTAGTAAGTTACGCCCACATTCTTGAGCCCAATGGGCATAACTTTATAGCAGTATAATCTGACAGTAGTGATGAACGTTATCTTGTCTTAGTCTGGTGCATATAAAGGGATCTGATGATACCCCAAATATGCATCCAGAAAACTCATTCTCTCATTAGTTGTTATTGCGTCCACCAATTGGTCGATCTCCGAGAGAGGGAAACTGTCCTTAGGGCAGGCTCTGTTAAGGTCAGTGAAGTCTATACAAACTCTCCATTTCCTATTTCTCTTTGGAACTACTACTGGGTTGGATATCCATTTAGGTAGTTGAACTTCCCGTATGGATATTGTATCCAGTAGCTTCTCTACTTCATTTTCTAGCTTTGGCCTTCTCAGGCATGGTTCATCTTGCTCTTGAGCGATAGGCCTGAAAGTGGGGTCGACATGTAGCCGATGGCAAACCACACTGGGATCAATGCCAGGCAAATCGTATGGTTCCCACGCGAAAAAGTCTAGGTTTCTTCTGAGTAGTACTGTTAATTCTCTCTTCTCTTGATCTGTAAGAGAAGTCCTAATCAAGAAACTCCTGTCTTTCTTGCTTCCATCGGCTGCTATCTCCTCCAGGTTTTTAACGACTCGTTCAGAGGGGAGGAGCTTGGTCTCTTCCACTCTGGGCCTTCCATATCTTAACTACTATTTTGAAGGTATCAAACCTTCTTGCTCCTTGACTTTCTCTTTGGCCTTATCGACCTTCTTCTCTAGTTTTGGGTGGATGGCTGCTATGAATCACCTTCTCATCATCGCTTGATCTCCGTGAATATCCATTACTCCTCACTCAGTAATGTACTTGAGTTTTTGATGGTAGGTCAAAAAGAATGCCTTCATTGCATATAGCCAACCCCTGTCGAGGATAGCTTGATATGGCGATTCGATATCGACCACCAAAAACTCGATCATCTTGGAGACACTTCCTGCCCTTATCGACATCACGATCTTTCCCAATGGAATAGTCACTTTTCCAGCGAAGACAACTAGAGGGACAATGGCTTCCTTCAGGTTGGCCACACTTAGCTTCAACTTTCTGAAGAGGTTGTGATATATTACCTCAGATGAGCTTCCTTGGTCGATGAGAAACTTGTCGACGTCATAGTTGGCTATCCTGAGCGTAATGATCAAGGCGTCATGATGTGGGGTTCTTACCCCCACCAGATCTTCATCTGTAAACACGATGTGTTTGCTGTAGTCGATTTCATCTGCTCGTCGACGCTTTCCTGATTGTGTTTTTGCTGGATCGATCTGAAAAGCTTGCATTACTACTGTAAGCTTTTTCACTTCCATCCGAGCTGAATTCCTTTGAATTTGCTTCATATCAGATGCCCCATGAATAACTACACATTCAAGTCCAGCATCATTTTTGAGTATATTGTCGGGTCTTATTTCTCCATTGGCAGCGACTTTCTCCATGCAATGCTCAGTTTTATGTCCTCCCTCATTGTGAAAAGCGCATCTCAGTACGTTATTTCTCTTTGAGGGATCTCTTCCCATTTTTCTGGGCCACTTAACAAATGGATCGTCTTTGATCTTTTCCAGGATCTTGTAGATTGGTTCTTTGAAGACAGTGTTCACTTCCTCAAATGCTTTTGAAATATCGTTCTTAACTCCATTCTTGGAGCCATTTTTGCCCCCATTCTTACCTCATTTCTTCTAGTTTTCAACCTTGTCGTTTCCCTTGGCAGCGAGCTTAGTTCGTCCATTCTCCCCTGCATTAAGGTGGGTCACATCTTCCACCTTGGCGTACTTCTCGATGCGAGCCATCGGGTCATCGATGGTTGTGGCCTCCTTCTTCGTCAGGAATTGGTGCAGAAGGCAAGAGCTGGGTAGGCCGATTTTGAAAGAGGCCACTGCTACCTATTTCGAGCAATTCTCGACCTCATTGAACAACTCCCAGTACCTTTTTGCATAGTCCCGGAGGCTCTCCTGTGGCATCTTCTTTATTATTAGAAAAGCATCCATCCTCTTTGGATGGGAGCTACTGGTAATGAAGCGAGCCATGAAGAGCTCGACTAGGGACTCGAAGCTTGATAAGCACCCAAAATTGTACAATTTATACCCCGAATAGACGTACTTTTGTTGTTAATTCTCGACAATTTGGGTCTTATGTGCTTAAATGTTATTTATGCAGGCTTAATTGTGCGTTGTAGAGTTCAAACGCGTATTTCAAGGCAATTGTGCATTTTATGGAGCTAATTACCAACCCCGTAACCTCACCCGAACCTTAGCCTAGCCTAAACCTACCCCGAATCCCGTGTTGTTTAATTTTCCCTTTTATTATTTTTTAGATTTTCGTTTGAGTCATTTTTATTTTTAGGATTTATTTTAGATTTATTTAGTATTTTCTAGGTTTTATTTTCTATTTTTCTATTTTATTTTATTTTGATTTTGACTTTATTAGTTTTTAGTTTTAGTTTTATTTTATTTTACTAGGATTAGAATTTTTAGGATTTTATGTAGTTTTAGTTTTATTAGAGTTTACATTTTCTTTTTAGGATTTTTATTTTAAGTTTTATTAGATTTTATTTGTATTTGTATTATTTTATTTTATTTTATTTCTTTTTAATTTTATTTCGTTTTAATTTTATTTTTAATCCGAGTCTTTATTTTATTATGAGAAGTAGGATTTTTATTTTAGATTTTTAGTTTTATTAGTTTTAGTTTTTGTTTTTAGTGTTATTTTTATTTAGGTTCAAATTAAACATCCACACACATCACCCTTACCCCCTTACCATACACCCTCAAACACCTTAACACCCTAATGTCGTCTTCTTCCCCCAACACCCTCTCTCTCTCCTCTAAACCCATCTCTCTCCTAGACATCCAAATTCCATTAACCTCTTACACCATTAACAAACAAAAAATGTGACCAGCGACCGAGACCCTGCTCCTGACACAAACCCAACCCGCCGACGACATCTCCCTACTCTGGCGGCGTACTAACCTACTAGAGCCTCCATCGCCGGAGCCCAAAACTGACGTCCCCACCTGCTGACTCGGATTTCCCTTACCTGCTCTTTTCAAGCCACCTCCGGCGTGATCCTACCCATTCTCACTGACCCCCCTCCAGCGCCTAACTCCGGTGGCCAGCACCATTTCCGCCGATGAACGTTTCCACTAGACCGACCTTTATCCCGACCCCAGCCTTGCCGAACTACTACACCACCGCCCCTCTCCATTCCGGTCGGATCTCAATCCACCATCCTCGAAACCCAGATTCCCTTCTCCATCCATGACAAACCCAACTTCTGACAACCCACCTCCAACCCATTTGCAAAACCATTTCATCCAAGCCAAGACCCACTTCTCCAAATCTACGATTTGTTACCTGCCAAAGACAAAAACCCAAATGCCACATGTCAAATAACCTACTTATCCTATTTTTACCCAAATACCTCCCAACTAACCTCTTCTAACCAAACACAATTAAAACCCCAAAATGCCCTCACCCAAATCTGAATTTATTCTCACCTCACACCCCCATGCACATGTTCTCTCACCATTCCCACAAGCACACTAATTCTTCCAAAAATACCCCCATGCTCCATGCCTACTATAAATGAAGATGAAGACCCCAAATCAAATGGGAAGAGCTTAGAGATAGAAAAAAATTTAGAGAGAGAACTGTAGGGAAAAACACCTTTTGTATATAGTTTTTTTTTTTTGTGAGCTTAAATATTGTAAGAGAGTTAATTGAGAGGATATTTTAATTTCAAATCATTTGGATGCTCAATTAAGTGGTGTATGCTTCGATTTGAAGGATTGGAGTTCAACTTAATCAAAGAGATTTGGTTTGATTGTTCTTTTCTCTTCTATTATTATTTTATGCCTTTGAATATTAGTTTGTCATATTTCATATCATGTTAGGCTAAACCCCTTTCAAGGGGTGGGGTAAAACCCATATTTGATGTTATTTTATTTTAATTAGTTTAATCACTTGAAAAATCCCTTTGAATGTTAATTTTGATCCCTCACCCTTAGATTTACGCCTCCAGAGAAGGTAAATGATTTTCGAGAGAAAATCGAAATTCTAGTGATAATACCCATTTTAGATTCGAACTAGAGATAGGGGTTTCTTAAGTGGGGTATTATCACTTGAATTTCAACTCTAAATTTATTTTATAAGATTGACATAAATTCTAATTGATCGATCCTAGCGGGTGATTAATTAAAAGGATTGTGGATCTATTTTTCTAGAGTTGTGGAGTGTTAAACTTAACTTTCTAAAACATTACTATTCTAATTACACTTGCAACGAGAGTTGGTTTGTAATTTTGATATTAATTTTGGAGAATTCAAATAATTAAATTAATTAATTAGAATAGCTAAAATTTGTGGTGTAATCCCACTCGTTGATTGTCCACACAATTATTTACCTCATTTATCTCTTATTTTTAGTTTAGACTTTAATTTTCATTTTAGTGAATTTCTAGTTAGTTGTTATCATATTACATTTAGTTTAGTTTAGTTTAGACCTCACCTCACCCTATTGTTTTAATATTGAAAAAGCTAAAAAAAATTAGAAAAGTGAAAAAGCCCAAAAAGAAAATAAAAAGTGAATTACAATTGAATTTGTTCCATTTGCTTTACTCCCTAGAAAGTGAATTGACATCCTTACTTACCGCTATACTTGAGTTGTTATATTTGTAGGTACTTGAGGATTTTTTACTAACTTGGCTTTCAAACAACGATATACACGCAAAAGTCATGTTATCAAATGGCGTCGTTGCCATTCTTGGGATTGTGAAGCTCGGAGCGGATTTCAACTTGTAGTTCATTAGTTTTTTGCACTTTTTTTTGTACCATTTTATATTTTTAGAAGGTTTGTATTAGGATTATTCTATCATTGCTTGTATTGCGGTGCTTAGAGACACCATTTATTTTTCATTTAAAATTATAATAATTGAAGACAAGCGTGATAGGGAAACCGGACAAGGTAGAGAGAGGGCGTCCAAATGCGAGGATTTATAAGCCTCTCTATCTTGGGTCGGTAGGACTCACGGGGAAGACTGAGATTGGCGTGATCTCCCCCCGATCGACTCAAATTTTTCGGCACTCCACGGCCTAAAATCCGTGGGAGGTAAATTTCTCAAATCCTCGCGCCTCTCCTGTTAGCGAGTCATTTATTGTGTGTGCTTGTGTTCTCTTATTTGATTTTATTCTCGCATTTATTTTCGAATGGTGTGATGAATTAATTAACTAAGACCTACACCCAGTCACTAAAGAGAAGGGATTTCATCACCCGACTCACTCGCTTACCAATTGTGTGCTACCCTAGCCATCACTAAATTTAAAATCAATCAACTAGGTAGCCCACTAGGAGAATATTTTGCAAAGGCGATCACTCATATAAATTCCGTGATTTTTATCGCCCGCGGACTTAATTAAAATTTGACTACCCTTTCACTAAATTCAAAGATAAAAATTGGCTATGTGCTAGTTAGGAATTTTTCGTGACTTGTGTGTGTGTCCAATTCCATTTTTCGATAGTCGATTTTATTGAGTTCGTTCAAAATTCAAGAGTCCATATTTTTCCCCACCTTTTCTTCCACACACAAAAAAAATCCAAAAATAATTTCTTTCATTTTTATAACAAAAAATCAAAAAAATATTTTTTTTCTTTCATTTTACAAAAATCCAAAAATATTTTCTGTCTTTCCTTTTTAGAGAAAAATCCAAAAATATTTTTTTTCCTTTTGAAAAAATTCCAAAAAATAAAAAAAAAAATATTTCTCCCCTCATGGCCGAAGAACGTCCTTTACGGGACTACTTTGGTCATTTTCCATTGACACATGACACGTGTGAGAGTGATCCTGAGCCGTCTCTTTATGATATTCTTAGTCGTTTCACCTCTCTCACGAGTACCGTTGGTACTCTTGACCCATCTATGCACGCACCTCCTATTCCATCACCCTCGGTGTTAAGTGTCACTGTGCCTCCTCCTTTGTTGTGCACCCACTGTTATTATGTTGATCACATGTCCCATGAGTGCCCTTACATGTCATATCCATCCGAATCCACCATGGAACATGTGTATCCATATGACACTATCCCGGAACCCACCTCGACCTATTCTCCCTATATACCCAATCCCGAGTTATGTGAGTCCCTGAGCTATTTGTGGAGGCCTGATCACCCTTCCATGCAATACGAATTCCAACCCGATGTTGTGGATCTTCACACGTTCCAGCAGTCGTCATGGCAACCTTGTGCACCTAGTCACGATCAGTTTCCTCACTACGCACCCCATGCCCATCAACCATTTGTCCATCACGAAAGCGGTCCTTTCGTGTATGATGTACTTGGCCCCACCCCACACACTTCATATGAGTATTCTCCACATACTCCCGATTATAGCGAGTTGTGTCCACCTCACCCACCGCCACCACCCATCATTCCACCAGCACCTTCATCCACATCCACTCTCAAAACCCTCTTGCAAAAGTTCATACTTGAGCAAGAGCAAGCAATTCAAACTCAAGATCTCCAAAGGCTTGAACAACATTTAAATAAATTGGAGTGTGAGCGAGAGTCGGATATTCCCATGGCCCCACCCATCGCTACCACCGAGTGGGATGATGATGTGTCCTCTTGTGACACGAATTCTGAGTGTGACCGATCCTACCACCCCGAGAATCTCGAAGTTGAGACCATTCCATGGTCCGGGTCCCAAGTCGACAAATGTGTTGACTTACCTTTCATTAGTGAGCCTGATCCAATTCCACCATATCCAAATGAACCCCACCTTGCGGTTCCTATTCCCACTAACTCTCCCATCATATCCAAAACAATGCCCGAGTCTACACCTATCGAGCTTCACCCTTGTGTTCCCGAGGAACCAATTTATCCTAGGTTAGCTCCGGCTATGAGTTCTCACCATTTTCCCGAGATAGAATCCGTGATAGTTCCTAACTATCCGGATATGGATGATGTCCCACCATGCATGGATCTCGTTGAGCCCGATATTTTTAGTGATTCCTCTATCTCCTATCTTGGTGCCTCGTTTGATCCACCCACCACATTCACCAATGATACTCTTATGGAGAAGTTGATCACTCCCTCTTTAGATACCACACTTCCTCCTGCGAGTTCTCTTGTGGATCACTCCGTGCCTCATGAGGAGTGTGTGTCTCCCACTCTTGAGTTAAATCATCTTCCTCCACCGTTTATCCCACCCGATACACCGTTTGTCCCACCCGACCCACCCATTATCCTTTCCACCCCACCATCTGGTTTGGATCTTGGTATTGCACATTTCAAGTTTCCATTGACATTTTTAGATCCTCACCTGAAACCATCCTCCACCACCCACGAGAGTATTTGTGGTGCTACTCTCCACTTCCGTGACATCGAGCTTGTTCCTCCATGCACACCACTTCCTTATGGTGTTGATTTTTCTTCTCAACAGCTCCCTAGAGTGTCATGGCACGACCATTATCATCGCCCATTCATAGAATGGTCATGTGAATTTTATGAGCCTCACCCCATTCCACTTTCTACACCATTTCTCCTTCCTCACCAACTCGAGCACCATGCTTATAGGGCCCTAGTCTCCCTCACCTTCCGGCTCAATAAGGCCCGTGATCGACGCTTCATCACCCATGCCTCCCTCACCCTTACCTTAATACCCACCCACCCATGGTCCACTGATGCTTTGCATCGCGTGATGCACTTTGCCATACAAGTGCATTGACCACTTTATCCTGTTTCCAACAAAACTGACGCTTCAGTCTTGTTTGGGGGTGATTACCATCACCCAATTTTTTTACCACCCCGCACTTTCATAGATCCTATCTTTAGGGTGAGAATGGTTCGGTCTGGCTGAAGACATTAAACTTAGCGCTACCGGGAGGCAGCCCGCGTTTCTTGTACTAGTCTTATCCTGTTTGGGGGTGGTGTTTCACATCACCCTATGCTTTATCATTCTTGTAGACTTGTACACCTTTTTTCTCTTATCATTTATTCAGGTTTTTTCTTGGCTACATCTGTCCACTTCATTAGCGGTTCATTCTGGTAATCTCTTTCCTACCTTATGCTCTCAATTTTAAAAATCATTTTATTTAACATCGAGGAGGATGTTCCTTTTTGTTTGGGGGTGGGAAATTTTATCAAAATCGTGCTTCTTTTGAAATTTTTTTATTTTTAAACCTGATTTTTAAAATTTCGCGCAGTTTCTTTCATCTCACTCGGTGATGTGAATTTTCAATCATCCATCTTTGAAAAGTCTAGGAATCAAGCTAGAGAATATTTTTTATAAATGGCTTATGTAATACGTAACAAGGCATGTTGCACCATGAATTTCTAGACTCAAAAAAAATTTGAGCACTTGTCACGTCATTACATTTTAGAGTTGAAGAGTACTACAATTCTCAAGAGAACCTTAAGGATCACTAGTAGAGACTTTAGCTTGTGAGATTTGTGCCTTTCTCCCTTTCAGAGAGTTTTACGCAATCTCCGAGTCACAAGTTGATTCAACTTCTTTTGGGTCCGCACTTAAATTGTTGTATGATCTCATTATCTTTCATAAAATTTTGGCTTGATCACTGAGAATGACATCTGTTTTGAGTTGTAAGAAACCCGTATCTTGAAATTTGTCCCGAATACTAGATTTTCATCCATACACTTACCACTTTTCCATATCACATTTCCATTCACTCACCCATTATCTTTCCATATTTTCCCCATCCATATACATTCCCCACATCATCCATTTATCATTCCACTCATATATCATCCATCATTTCAAATAAAAGAGTGTGATTTCAAATGTAAATGTCTCAAGTGTTGGTTTGAAAAGTGAGAGAAAAAGAAAAAAAGAAAAAAAAAAGAGAAAAGAAAAAGAAAAAAAGAAAAAAAAATTAGAAAAATAGGAAAAGAAAAGAAAAGAAAAAGAGAGTTTGTAGTTAGTAGTTAGTTGTAAAATAAAGACATTTTTGCCTAAAGTGTATACACTCTTCTATCGCATCCATTTTTCATCCATTTCACATCGCATATCCACCATCCATCCATCATATCACCATCCCATATTATCTTTCATATCGTATCCTTCCCATTTCATTTTCCCCTCACCCATAATCATCCATATATTCCCTTAGGTGTTCGGGCAAATGAAAGTCGATGTGGTGAATAACTCGACATTCTCACTATAGTGATTAGCATTCTTTCATGAGATCAATTTTCTTTCTAATTGTTCGTTCTTTCTTATGTGTGTGTGAGACGTTTGAACTTGCTTACATTTACTCACCTCCTCACACACAAGAGCGATACACTTACCCTAATCTCGAGAGTTCGTTTGAGAGAGATATATCCGTGAGATTTGAAGTTGAAGCGTTGATTCCGACAAGGCAATCTAGGAATTATTCTTGTGATACTCGACCCGTTTTGACTGATTCACACTACACACGTCGAGTTCTAGGAAGGATGTGCCATGTGTATTTACTTAGCTAAACTTTTTACACATTCTAGCTTGTATTTCTAAAAATATTTTCTCATGTGATGGATTGTGCGATTATTCTACGTCTAATAAGAGATTGACTGCATTTCAATAAATTTTTGCAAATAAGAATTTTGTGGGTATATTCCCTGCAAACCCTCACGAGACATAACTCGTCCTGTAGGGCAACCTATAGGTTTAAAGGCTTGTTGCACATGCTAAGTGCAATCGCAAGTACCCGCGAAAGTGGTACACGTTTGGTTTCTTATCTTTCTCTTTCTCTCTATCTTATTGCTCGAGGACTAGCAACTCTCTGTTTGGGGGTGGTGTGATAAGCACCCAAAATTGTACAATTTATATCCCGAATAGACGTACTTTTGTTGCTAATTCTCGACAATTTGGGTCTTGTGTGCTTAAATGCTATTTATGCAAACTTAATTGTGCGTTGTAGAGTTCAAGCGCATATTTCAAGGCAATTGTGCATTTTATGGAGCTAATTACCAACCCCGTAACCTCACCCGAGCCTTAACCTAGCCTAAACCTACCTCGAACCCCGTGTGTGTCTAATTTTCCCTTTTATTATTTTTTAGATTTTCGTTTGAGTCATTTTTATTTTTAGGATTTATTTTAGATTTATTTAGTATTTTCTAGGTTTTATTCTCTATTTTTCTATTTTATTTTATTTTGATTTTGATTTTATTAGTTTTTAGTTTTAGTTTTATTTTATTTTACTAGGATTAGAATTGTTAGGATTTTATGTATTTTTAGTTTTATTAGAGTTTACATTTTCTTTATAGGATTTTTATTTTAAGTTTTATTATATTTTATTTTTATTTGCATTTTTTTATTTTATTTTATTTCTTTTTAATTTTATTTTTAATTTGAGTCTTTATTTTATTATGAGAAGTAGGATTTTTATTTTAGATTTTTAGTTTTATTAGTTTTAGTTTTTTTTTTAGTGTTATTGTTATTTAGGTTCAAATTAAACATACACACACATCACACTTACCCCCTTACCATACACCCTCAAACACCTTAACACTCCAATGTCATCTTCTTCCCCCAGCACCCTCTCTCTCCTCTAAACCCATCTCTCTCCTAAACAACCAAATTCAATTAACCTCTTACACCATTAACAAACAAAAAACGTGACCTGCGACCAAGACCCTGCTCTTGACACAAACCCAACCCGTCGGCAACATCTCCCTACTCCGACGGCGTACTAACTGACTAGAGCCTCCATCGCCGGAGCCCAAAACTAGCGTCCCCACCTGCTGACCAGGATTCCCCCTACCAGCTCTTTCCGAGCCACCTCCGGTGCGACCCTACCCATTCCCGCCGACCCCCCTCCGGCGCCTAACTCCGGTGGCCAGCACCATTTCCGCCGGCGATCGTTTCCACCAGATCGACCTTTATCGCGACCCCAGCCTTATCGACCTACTACACCATCGCCCCTCTCCATTCCGATCGGATCTCAACCCACCATCCTCGAAATCCATATTCCCTTCTCCATCCATGACAAACCCAACTTCTGAAAACCCACCTCCAACCCATTTGCAAAACCATTTCATCCAAGCCAAGACCCACTTCTCCAAGGCCTCGTTTGCGAGTTTCGGAGAGAAAAGAAAAGAAAGGAAAGTTTTATTAGGAGAGAAGAGAAAAGAAAGGAAAGGAAAGTGACTTTCTTTCCTCCTTGTTTGTGAGTTGAAAAGAAAGGAAAGGAAAAAAAAGAAAAAATACATTTATACCCTTATAACTAACAAAGTATGTTATAACATTTTAAAGGAAATAATAACATATTAATTCATCATGCATACCAACACAATAATAAATTATAAGTCTTGATAACAAAAATTATAATAAAATGTCTCAAACCATAATAATAAGTCTTAAACATATAGTTAAAAAAATGGCACTAAATTATTAATAAAATAAGATATCTCCAAAAGATAAACTTCATAATGCATCACGGAGCACGAGTAGTCGCCATCATTTTCTCCAAAATTATCAAGCGTCTCTCGAAAGGGCAACCGAGCACTATCCTTTCTTTGTCGGGATTTTGTGAGAGAAAAAGATATGCATCATCGATAACATGTGAATGTACTCCAATAGCCACCAACTCCTCAAAAATTTCAGACTCTGAGTAAACACGTGGGCGGGATTCTTTAATAACTGTATTTCCCTCTCGAATTGCATGGGCCACATTGTCAAGGGCACTCTTCAAAAAATTATTTTCATCTTCATTATGCGAAGTCTTCTTTTTTTCCCCTTTGATGTTGTTGTGTCATCACGTTGATTATGCATTTGATTGAGCATCACGTCCCCCCCGTCAGCTGAATCACTACCAAAACTTTCTATAATAATATCATCATCCAAATCAATATCATCAATGGTAATACTCTCACTCTCATCAACAGACCTATCCCAACGACGCTTCTTTTCCTTAGTTGTCTCAGCGCCATCACCTGTGGCTAGATTATTGGCAAATAGCTCTGCCAACTTATCATAGTTGTTGACAGGTTTTGTCATCCATTTTTTCGCTTCAGGTTTCGCCTATCATAAAAAAAATAATTAACAATTAATATACTATCGGTACCAAACTAATTTACTTAAACTTAATTTGGAATACTTACTTGGACTAAATTTTCCCAAACTTTAGGCTCAGCGCTCCACATTTTAGTTGTCGGATTCCAGGCAAAACCGCTCAAATTTTTAAACAAATCATAGCATTTATTGAAATGCTCTTTTAGAGTTTTTAGTCGATTTTTCAAATGCTCCTTTGTAAGCTCAATGTTAGGAATATTTGCATGCAGCTCGCTCAGTATATTACTGTACGCTGTAGTTGTGAATGTTCCGTCAATCCTATTTCCTTCACGTTCCTGGTGAAGCATTGCTTCAATGAACATATCATCCATTTGAGACGTCCAAGTCAAATGAATTTTTTTTGCACCATCATCTTTTATTTTCTGGCTCATTGTTAGTATCTATACAAAAGCATAAATATTAGTCATTACGCAACAACATCTTTTATGATAAAAATATTAACATAAAAAATAAATAACAACATTTATATCAAATCAAACTCTCAAATGCTTATTATAATTCAGTTTTTAATTGCTTCAAATTAAATGTACGAGAACTTGGAATCACAACACATACTCATTCCACATATTAGTCGCTATGCAATTTCTTATATATTCTCCTCGTGCGGCATCCTCATCCCCATCCTTTGGAGGGCCAACTTCATCGTCTTCATCTGGGTCTTCATTTTCAAGATCTTCATCAACTTCTTTTGAAATAGCTTCATGAGGGTCTGCCTCCATTAGGTAATTATGTAGAATACAACATGCTAGAATAATTTCAGATTGTGTGTGAATTGAAAAGAATGATTCGGCTCCGCTTCTTATAATTGGAAATCGTCTCTTCAATACCCCAAACGCTCGTTCAATTGCATTGGTAGTGATTCATGACGATGGTTATATAACTATCGAGTATTCTCAGGTTCTCGAGTGGAGTATTCTTTTAAGTGGTAACGAGCACCTCTAAAAGGTGCCATAAGCCCGCTCCTATTCATGAACCCCGCATCGACAAGATAATATTTGCCATTAGGTATTTTCAATTTATCTTCTCTTGTAAGTGCATTTTTAATAATCCTAGAGTCAGCTGCAGTCCCTTCCCACCCGGGTAGTACGTAGGTAAATTTTAAATCAAATGTACACGCAGCCAACACATTTTGTGTTGGAAAATCCTTTCTCCCACGATACCTCGCAGCTTCCCTCTCAGCCACTTTGATACGAACATGGGTGCCATCAATTGCCCCAACACAATCCTGACATAAATATGATACGTGAATGTTCATCTATTTCAATATAATTGCAATTATCAAATTGAAAATCAGTTGCATTAAGTTACCTTAAAGTAAGGAAAAAATCGATCGTTGTGAAGTATTTCAGGAGGAACTTGTGCTCCGGTGGGTTGTCGCAAAAATATTTCTTCCAAAGTTATTATTGCTTTCAAAACTTTATGAAAATGACGACTTGCGGTTTCACTGGATCGGCGAAAGAAAAACGAAATTGTGCGGTTCCTCACATCTTTTGACAGTATATGAAGGAACTTTGCAACTTGCTCTTCAACTGACACTCGTTGAGTTGGTAACAAGCCACCAAAATTTTCTAATGTCTTGCAAAGTGTTAGAAAAGCTTGTGGCCCCATGCATATAACATCGCGACACCGTTCAGACGTTGTAATTTGTAACATTAATTCATCTCGTACTTTTTGTCGTTCGGTTAATGAACCCCATATATGTCGATCTCTACGAAGTCTTCGATGTGCAATAAAATTAATTATTTGATACATAACTTCAACTGCAATTAATTGTCGACTTCTCACCAACATGATGAGTTCATTTGTTTTCTCATTTTCTTGATTATCCATCTAGTAAATGGAAAAAGCTTAATTAAAAAAAATAGAACTTTTATTATGATTAATATAACTACATATATATATATATATATATATATATATATATATATATACATATACATATAAAATATAACACATAATATATGTATTATGTTATAAGTATGTTATATGTTATATGTTATATGTGTATTATGTTATAAGTATGTTATATGTTATATGTTATATGTGTATTATGTTATAAGTATGTTACATGTATGTTATAACATAATATAACATATAACATACCTATAACATTATAACATACTTATAACATAATACACATATAACCTATAACATATAACATATAACATACTTATAACATAATACATATATTATGTGTTATATTTTATATGTATATGTATATATATATATATATATATATATATATATATATATATATATATATATATATATATATATATATATATATATGTATATATATATATATATATATATGATACATATATATAATATGATATATAAATATGATACATATATAACATACATATATATATATATATATATATATGTATGTTATATATGTATCATATTTATATATCATATTATATATATGTATCATATTATATATTTATATATATACCATATATGTATAAATTTGCTCCCGTGATAAAATCAAGGCCATAAAAAATGCCTCCGTGATAAAACCCAACCCATAAAAAAAGAAACAAAAAAGAAAACAAAGAGTTAAAAAAAAAAAAAACTACTTTTAGCATGACATTTCATGCATGGGCATGAAATGTCAAAAATATCATACATGAAATTTTGGCATCCCCATATGGTGTTATATTATATGGATCATATTATATATATATCATATCATATTATATATTTATATATATATATACCATATAGGTATGTATATATATATATATATACCAGACCTCCAGACCTGTTCGGAGTACCCATATGTTCGGAGGACCTGTTGGGAGGTATATATATATATATATATACCTCCTCCATATAGAAACAGACCTCCATATAGAAACAGACAGGTCGAACAGGTATATATAGCCATATAGAAACAGACCACCATATAGAAACAGACAGGTCGAACAGGTATATATATATATATATATATATATATATATAGACACACACACATATATAACAGGCCTGATAAGACTTATCAGACTTCCATATATAACAGGGACTTCCATATATAACAGGTAATCAGACTTCTAGGTAAGGTTCGGAGGTATATATATATATATATATATATATATATATATATGAAAACAGAGTATACAACATACATATGAAAACAGAGGATACCTGAAAATTGTCAAACTCGATTGCTGATCAGAAGAGGAATATTGCTGGTGAATGGGACGGCTGAATGTTTTTATAATGGAGCAAGTTTATCAAGAGTTTTATAAGGGATGAATTGTTTTTCACAATATATATCCGGATTGAACAAGGGGTAAATAAGGAAGTATAATAAATATTTCTAACCGTCGCTTTCTCTTCTCTCCATTTCTTCCCATATTGGACGGAAAGTTTTGGAGAGAAAATTTTGATTGAATCTAGAAAAACTTTCTCTCCTTTTCTCTCCCTTTCCCTCGGAACTAAACTCCCAAATGATGGAAATATCAAACTTTCTCTTCCTTTCCTTTTTTTTCTCTCCATTTTAAAACTCCCAAACAAGCTCCAAATCTACGATTTGTTACCTCCCAAAGACAAAAACCCAAATACCACATGTCAAATAACCTACTTATCCTATTTTTACCCAAATACCCCCCCAACTAACCTCTTCTAACCAAACACAATTAAAACCCCAAAATGCCCTCACCCAAATCTGAATTTATTCTCACCTCACACCCCCATGCACATGTGCTCTCACCATTCCCACATGCACACTAATTCTTCCAAAAATACCCCCATGCTCCATGCCTACTATAAATGAAGATGAAGACCCCAAATCTGAAAGACCAAGATGTCCCAATTAAAATAATAATTTCCTTTTAAATAAATGCGAAAGCGAATATAAGTGATGGTTCAACAAATAAACAAGGCAGAGTTTTAATAACATAAGAAACAAATTAAAACATAATTCAAGTCCTAGAAATTGCCTAAATCATAATTAACAATTATTCAAAGTTAGGCGAAACCAATTTTAGCAAATGACTTGAATAAACCAATTTTACCCAATATTTAATTTAAGTCCCAAATTAAATGAGTGTGATAATTAAACCAAATTTTATCTTGAAATTAATCTAGCATGCGTTCTAAGTGATATAGACCAAGATAAAATCAACAGTCACACTACACCACGATGTACGAGGAAAAACCCACTAACGGGAAAAAACCTCGGGACGGCCCTAGCCTCAAATCCACTAAAAACGGTATTACAAAATACATGACAAAAGACTTACTTCCTAAACTCGAACCCTCTCAAGCCGTGATGCTCCTTCTTGTATCAACCTCCAATTAGTGGATAACCAACGGAGCTCCGCCGTGGTCTCGGAATACACCGATGGGACTTTATATGGTCACCGTCACCCAAGCATGGAGCCTTTCTCCTTGTGGGTAGAATCTCAACAAAAGTCTTCTTTGTGATGGGGTGTAGAAGCTAACCCGAAACGTCTCTTGAATTCGGTAGAGAAAACCGGTGCCAAAAACTCAAAGCAATTGATATAAATATAGAAACTTGGATAAACAATTATTGGGTGTAAACTAGAGTGTGTATGAATTTTTCATTGAAAATTAACACTCCAAACTTGAACATTTTCCTAAACTAATTTTGCTCTCAAAATCTCTTTTGGAGATAAACAAATGTTGGAAAAGTTGTCTTGGAAAATGTGTTTCCCGCACATAATAATGCATGAAAAAAGTTGGTTGAAAACCAAGTGGAAGAGTGGGGAAAAACTGCAAAAAACTGCCAAATAACTGTTCCCGCTGGAAGTTCGTTCGAACGAACGTGATTCTCGTTCGAACGAACGTGATTCTCGTTCGAACGAGACTTCTAACGAGTGACCAGCCTGGGCTCGTTAGAAGTTCGTTAGATACCTCGTTAGAACGAACATTCGTTCGAACGACATATCGAACGACATATCGAACGAACCTGGTTCGAACGACAAAACTCGTTCGAACGAACCTGGTTCGAACGACAAAACTCGTTCGAACGAAATCTGGTTCGAACGAAAAAACTCGTTCGAACGACATTTCAAACGAACAACCAGAAAGATTGAAAAATTCGATTTTGGCCTAGAAACTTTTATATACTTATATTAAAGTTCTATTTGATACTTTCTGAAAATAAAATGCAGTTTTTAATATACCTAACACCCAATACATATTGTTCCAAGCTCCTATATACATATAATTACATTCATACCTTAGGAGCATGGAACCTTAGTTGATGACGTAGAAACGAGGCACGCAAATCGGCATTTTGATGAAGCTTTAAATTCTTTGCCGCTACGTCTTCAACATACACTTCATAGGCTTGAGAATATTACAATAAATACTATCCTATGAATAAATGTTTTTGTCCGGAATTGAGCCAAAACTATATATGGACTCAATTGGAAATTTGTGTCCTTACAAATCTCCCCCTTTGGCTATTCCGGGACAAAAACCAAACAAAAATCCTAAAGGGCCGTCAAGCTCTACTAGACTTAAAACATAACCCGCCCAATCTTGACTCAACCCAAGGATCAAACGCTTTTCCATAGAAAGATTCCGCTTTATAATAATTCCTGCACACTTAAGCAAACTCATCAAATGCATAGGGAATATCAAAGTATTAAATGCAATTAATTAATTACTCCCCCTAAATTAATTCTCCCTTTAAAAACATGACCTACTTAGAAAGACGTCTCCCCCTAAGATAAATCTCCCCCAAACGAAGATACGATAATAATTGGATTAGATACCATTTCTCCCCCTATCATCATTCTCCCCCTTTTTGTTCGGGAATAGGCAAAGGATAAAGAACTAATAAACAACATGTTAAAGCTTAAAGTGAAACGACATGAAAGCATATGGGCAATAAAAACAAGGCAAAGACAGACAAATATCATATATATAGATACTAGAAATATATCAATGAAGCACTTGCATATATATATAGATATAAACACACACATGACACAAAATACAATAAGTTTGCACACTCGTATGGCAAAAATGTGTCATATGGAAACGGAAGTGTAGGGGTGTGTACTAGCAACAATTAAATTTAGACCCAAACACTTAATAAACGTTCACAGAGTTCTCATTTGATTGCAAACTTCATCACATTGAAATATAACCTCATGTGACAATATAGATTGAACTCAATCAACAAACATACACAATGCATACAAGCCTAGCATGATGATGATTCTACAAACCAAATAGAGTCATGACATTAAAGACAACTAGGATAAACGGACATTGTGCAAACCGTTGATATACCATCCAATTCTCCCTCAATGAGCATATATATTCTTTTGTTTTCGAATGAATATATCATACAAACATAGGCCTTGGCAATTGCTTTCTGTTTAATGCCAAATATTCTGTTTTTAGGCCTTTGGATCACGTATTTCTTTTAGATCCAATCAACGGTGGATTACTATCGCAAAGGATTTAATTCATCCTTTCGGAGCCCTTCCCCGTGCATATATTAATTTATCATGTTTTCAGTTTTCACACAAATCTCACATGCAACGGATTTTGACATGCACTAGTCCTCCTAGGTCATAGATATGTAGATGACTAGATTGATAGGAGAACACCTCAAAAAGATCAAATATAACATGTTACATTAAGATTTCAAAAGAGCTCGTGCATGTGTGAATAGAGGCATATAGAAATAGAATCCATTTAAACAATACAAAATCCAACTACTCCATAAAATATGGTAAAGAACATAATAAGGATTGAAAATCTAAACCAAAAGTTCTAGCCACGTGGGAGCGTAAATGATGGGATTCAAACACAAGTATATGCCACATAAAGTGTGTCAAACAAAAATACACACCAAACAAAATCTTTTTGAATTTTTAACATTTTTAGTCACAAAGAAAGATATATACTCAAAAGACTAAACAAAAATCATTTGTATTTTTCATTAAGCATAAATGAAATAAATAAAACACAAATGATAAACAAAAATATTTTTATATTATGCAATCGATTCAAACACAAAATATAATACAAAAAGATAAACAAGTCATAATTTCTAGCATGTGATATGAATTAAGGCAATGACTAGAAAATGACTAAACAAGCATACATTTAGCATATGAATATGGCATGAAGTACAAAAGCTAAAGTATGCAAACACTAACACATTCATCCTTTAGATTTAGCAATGGAGGAAGGATGTGAAAGTAAATGAGAATCAAAATCCCTATTTTGTAAGGCAACCAAGTCGGATTTCCTAACCCAAATTATTGAAGAATTACTATCTTGGGGTGTAGAAACATTAGCTATCGTGGTTACTTTACTATGGGATTTTCTAGGAATTCGTTTAAGATCTAAACAAAATTTCCTAAGATGACCTTGTCGACCACAATGTGTACAAGTGAGAACATGTCGAAAAGATTTACTTAAGGAGTGATCTTTAAATGTATGCCTAGTTGATTCTCCTAAAACATTGGTTTGGGAATTATGAGTAAATTCATTACAAGGATTGAAGCCTAAACCACAAGTGTCATTTTTAATTTGGACCGTTCCTAACATTTTATCTAGTTTTTCCGAACGACACTCCAAATCAAATTTGACAATACTAGAATCTTTTAATTTATTTTCCAATTCAACAATGTTAGATTCTAGTAAAACATTTCGCTCTTCAAAAGCAAGAAGTTCCTTTTTCAAGGATTCCATTAAACCCCTAAGGCTATCTCTTTCGCCTTCTACATAATCAAGCTTCTCTTGAAGAGTCCTCTCATGTGTCCTAAGGTCTTCTATTAAGGAACTATCATCAACGATCTTGACACTCTTTCTTAAACAAGCTTCTAACTTCAAATTAGTTCTTTTCAAATTAATAGATTCTTTATATAATTCATGAAAAGCATTTTGAAGTTCACTCACATCAACCTCTTCTTCATTTTCACTCTCACTTTCTTCTTCACTCTCACTATCATTAAAAACAAGGGAATCATGAACAATGACCTTGGAAGTGGCAAGTGCAATCGTGTCATCAATCGATGAGTTCTCCTTATCACTCACATGACTAGCCATAAAAGCCACAAAATTTTTCTTAGTGGGGGAATCGGGCTTTTCTTCCTTATCACTATCACTAAGGGTTGCATTATATGAAATAGGTCACTTACCATCTTTCCTTAGTTTAGTGGGGCACTCATAAGCCCTATGGCCATAACCTTCACAACCAAAACATTTATTAGACTCGTCCCTATCAATATTTTCATTACTAGGTTTAGGGATCTTATCGGCTTTAGAAATCTTCTCGTTTTTATCATGTTTAGAAGATTCAAATTTCTTAAAATCATTTTTAACTTTATCTTTTTTAAATTTAAGAAATTTTCTAAATTTACGAGCAAACAAAGCCATGTCTTCCGAGTCACTATCACTATCGCTCTCTACTACTTGTTTGACCTCTTTTCGGGCTTTTAAAGCAACGCCCTTTTCAATTTTCTTTTCAGTTTTAGAGGGAAACATATCTAGTTCATAGGTTTGTAAATCACCTACAAGCTCTTCTAATTTCGTAGAGGCTAAAGTGGGTAAAGAATTTAAAACGGTAACTTTAGGAATAAATCTATCAGGTAGGGACCTTAAAATTTTCTTTACAACACGGTCGTCAGGTATTTTCTCTCCCAAGTTAAAGGATGAATTGACAATATCAGAAAGTCTAGCATAAAATTTATCAAAAGTTTCTTTTTCATCCATTTTGATAGTTTCAAATTGAGTGGTGAGGTTTTGGAGTTTTGAAGCTTTAACGACACTAGTTCCTTCATGAGTTAATTGTAAAATATCCCAAACTTCTTTAGCGGTTTCACACGTCATAATACATCGGAATTCATCCGGTGCGACAGCGCTAAACAAGGCATTTAAACCTCGAGAAATAAAGTTTGCAAGCTTAAACTCATTTTCAGTCCATCTATCAACGGGTTTGGGAACATGTTCATTTTCAATTAAATGTGTTGGTGGGGTCCAACCGTTAACAACAGACATCCAAACACGTTCATCGATAGATTTAAGTGCCGATTTCATTCGCGCTTTCCAATACGCGTAGTTTGAACCATCAAAAATAAGAAATTTTGAAAATGGGGAAAAATCCATTTTAGCCAAAAATTAAAGGATCGTAACGAAGTAATTTATCGTTTTTGGCTCTGATACCAATTTGAAAGACCAAGATGTCCCAATTAAAATAATAATTTCCTTTTAAATAAATGCGGAAGGGAATATAAGTGATGGTTCAACAAATAAACAAGGCAGAGTTTTAATAACATAAGAAACAAATTAAAACATAATTCAAGTCCTAGAAATTGCCTAAGTCATAATTAACAATTATTCAAAGTTAGGCGAAACCAATTTTAGCAAATGACTTGAATAAACCAATTTTACCCAATATTTAATTTAAGTCCCAAATTAAATGAGTGTGATAATTAAACCAAATTTTATCTTGAAATTAATCTAGCATGCGTTCTAAGTGATATAGAGCAAGATAAAATCAACAGTCACACTACACCGCGATGTACGAGGAAAAACCCACTAACGGGAAAAAACCTCGGGACGGACCTAGCCTCAAATCCACTAAAAACGGTATTACAAAATACAAGACAAAAGACTTACTTCCTAAACTCGAACCCTCTCAAGCCGTGATGCTCCTTCTTGTATCAACCTCCAATTAGTGGATAACCAACGGAGCTCCACCGTGGTTTCGAAATACACCGATGGGACTTTATATGGTCACCGTCACCCAAGCATGGAGCCTTTCTCCTTGTGGGTAGAATCTCAACAAAAGTCTTCTTTGTGATGGGGTGTAGAAGCAAACCCGAAACGTCTCTTGAATTCGGTAGAGAAAACCGGTGCCAAAAACTCCAAGCAATTGATATAAATATAGAAACTTGGATAAACAATTATTGGGTGTAAACTAGAGTGTGTATGAATTTTTCATTGAAAATTAACACTCAAAACTTGAACATTTTCCTAAACTAATTTTGCTCTCAAAATATCTTTTGGAGATAAACAAATGTTGGAAAAGTTGTCTTGGAAAATGTGTTTCCCACACATAATAATGCATGAAAAAAGTTGGTTGAAACCCAAGTGGAAGAGTGGGGAAAAACTGCAAAAAACTGCCAAATAACTGTTCCCGCTAGAAGTTCGTTCGAACGAACGTGATTCTCGTTCGAACGAGACTTCTAACAAGTGACCAACCTGGGCTCGTTAGAAGTTCGTTAGATACCTCGTTAGAACGAACATTCGTTCGAACGACATATCGAACGACTGTCCAGTTAGGGTCGTTGGCAAAACTCGTTCGAACGAACCTGGTTCGAACGACAAAACTCGTTCGAACGAAATCTGGTTCGAACGAAAAAACTCATTCGAACGACATTTCAAACGAACAACTAGAAAGATTGAAAAATTTGATTTTGGCCCAGAAACTTTTATATACTTATATTAAAGTTCTATTTGATACTTTCTGAAAATAAAATGCAGTTTTTAATATACCTAACACCCAATACATATTGTTCCAAGCTCCTATATACATATAATTACATTCATACCTTAGGAGCATGGAACCTTAGTTGATGACGTAGAAACGAGGCACGCAAACCGGCAATTTGATGAAGCTTTAAATTCTTTGCCGCTACGTCTTCAACATACACTTCATAGGCTTGAGAATATTACAATAAATACTATCCTATGAATAAATGTTTTTGTCCGGAATTGAGCCAAAACTATATATGGACTCAATTGGAAATTTGTGTCCTTACAAAATCAAATGGGAAGAGCTTAGAGATAGAAAAATTTTTAGAGAGAGAATTGTAGGGAAAAACACCTTTTGTATATAGTTTTATTTTATTTTTTTATTTTTATTTGTTAGATTAAATATTGTAAGAGAGTTAATTGAGAGGATATTTTAATTTCAAATCATTTGGATGCTCAATTAAGTGGTGTATGCTTCGATTTCAAGGATTGGAGTTCAACTTAATCAGAAAGATTTGGTTTGATTGTTCTTTTCTCTTCTTTTATTATTTTATGCCTTTGAATATTAGTTTGTCGTATTTCATATCATGTTAGGCTAAACCCCTTTCAAGGGGTGGGGTAAAACCCAAATTTGATGTTATTTTATTTTAATTAGTTTAATTACTTGAAAAATCCCTTTGAATGTTAATTTTGATCCCTGACCCTTAGATTTATGCCTCCAGAGAGGGTAAATGATTTTCGAGAGAAAATCGAAATTCTAGTGATAATACCCATTTTAGATTCGAACTAGAGATAGGGGTTTCTTAAGTGGGGTATTATCACTTGAATTTCAACTCTAAATTTATTTTATAAGATTGACATAAATTCTAATTGATCGATCCTAGCGGGTGATTAATTAAAAGGAGCGTGGATCTATTTTTCTAGAGTTGTGGGGTGTTAAACTTAACTTTCTAAAACATTACTATTCTAATTACACTTGCAACGAGAGTAGGTTTGTAATTTTGATATTAATTTGGGAGAATTTAAATAATTAAATTAATTAATTAGAATAGCTAAAATTTGTGGTGTAGTCCCACTCGTTGATTGTTCTCACAATTATTTACCTCATTTATCTCTTATTTTTAGTTTAGACTTTAACTTTCATTTTAGTGAATTTCTAGTTAGTTGTTATCATATTACATTTAGTTTAGTTTAGTTTAGACCTCACCTCACCCTATTGTTTTAATATTGAAAAAGCTAAAAAAAATTAGAAAAGTGAAAAAGCCCAAAAAGAAAATAAAAAGTGAATTACAATTGAATTTTTTCCATTTGCTTTACTCCCTAGAAAGTGAATTGACATCATTACTTACCGCTATACTTGAGTTGTTATATTTGTAGGTATTTGAGTATTTTTGACTAACTTGGCTTTCAAACAACGATATACACGAAAAAGTCAAGTTATCAAAGCTCCTGATGGACCTGTGAGGGAGCCTCTCGAACCACTTCTGGGCCACATCGTGCAGGCGCGAGGGGAAAATCCAGTACCTTAGTGCATCTCGGTGGTTCTAGAGAGTCATGGCTTGCCGGTACTGCCTAACGTGGTGGATAGGGTCAGTCTTTCTGTCATAGATCTTGAATCTTGGAATAGAAAACTTCTTAGGGGCTTCTTCTTCTTCTTCTTCTTCTTCTTCTTCTTCTTCTTCTTCTTCTTCTTCTTCTTCTTCTTCTTCTTCTTCTTCTTCTTCTTCTTCTTCTTCTTCTATCCCCCTTGAGAAAGGGGATTTCATCTGGGTCTTGAGAGCTCGTCGAGCAAGCACCCTGGTTGATCTAGCACCCCTATGAGTCGGGTGATGGTCCATTTCCTGTCGGACCAAATTCTATATATCCTTATCACCTCGAGCTAGGCTCCTGGAACGGTGAACTGACCGTTGTTATTGAAGCAAGTTGCCATCCGGCTCGTGCTCCTCAAATATCTGGGATCCGCGTCTTGGTCTCCTTCCTCGGCTGTGAGACTTGCTCGCCTGAGGGCTAGGAGTGTTGTATGGATGTCGCCTAGGGCTGCGATGGAGTTCTTTCTCCATCCTCTCTAATTTCCTTTTGAGGCGAGCATTCTCAGCCTCTTGCTTGCGAGTGGAATCCCTTTTCTCTTGGAGCCTTGCTTCATAGGCATCAATTAATCTAGAGATTTGTGTGGACCTCGCTGGTCCTTGGCTCTCCTCTGATTGGCCTCTCCGGGCGAGCCCTCTAATCTGAATGCCGAACTTCAGATCTGATCCTGCGATGGGCAGGATGTTCTTAGATATCCCCTGCCTGAGGGGCGTTGCTACTATGACCAGAAATTCTAGCTTCTTTGTTGGTGAGGGCTTTCTTCAAGGAAGACGAATGTTTCCCACAGACGGTGCCAATTGTGGTGACAATTATATTCAACACAAATTAATAGGAAAGCGCAATCACCAAAGGGAATAAAGAATAAAAAATGCCAATCACACAACACAGCATATACGTGGTTCAACAAGAAATGCCTAAGTCCACGGTGGTTCTCTTGGTGTTATTTCTATATACTCCGGGGAGTGTTTTACAGAGAATACAATGCATGCCTTTTGCCCTAGGCTTAGGGTTTGTTATATACATGTTTGTTCTCGAGGAGTTGGGGTGTTGGACTTCCCCACATCCACTTTCTACTCCTAGAATATCTCCTTACGAGATTTTAGGGGTAGACTAAGTCATAACCGAATTCTGTTGAGATGCGAGGAGCCCAGACTTTGGGCCATTTCTATTGGGCTACTCCTCTGGGCCCGTGATGGCAAATCGAGGTACCCATACCAATTAACATAATTTTGAACAAAATCACAATATAGGTTCTAATGTGCTTGTAACAAGAAATCAACTACAACATTCTTCACAAGCTTTTGGACTTCTCTGAAAGATGTTCTTACTCTGAAATTATTTGCATACAATTTTGGTGTTAAAATAACAACATATTATTTATTAAGATTTCATTCAAGAGTTCATACTTTTTTAGTTTAAAATTTTCATTAACTCAATAGGGGTAAGCTTAAACATAAACATATAAATAAAAAAATCTATTTTCCTAACCCTATAAATATTACATTAGAAGTATCCAATTGTCAAGCATCTCCTAATATCTAAATTTATTCATGATATAAGCCTAGATTTTACGAGATAATATTTCTTTATCAATTTACTTAAATACTCCACAATAAAATTTTAATATGGTCTAACATTAAGTCTAACTATAAACCATCACCTAATTTTTTTTATTTTTGGGTAGTCATTATAAGGTAGATAAATTGTATAAACATATATTGACATTAAAACATTTGGGACAATAACTTACCTCTAACTTCAATATTTTATTAAAAATTATAAATCTACTTTGTTTTATCCAAATAAATTATAGGGGGTTAATATATAAGTCATTATAACAAAAGAAAATTTTTAGACCAAAATAATGATCCAAAAGTTTAATAAAATTAAAAAAGTAATATGTTGTCATGGAACTTTTACACGTAGTTTTGAAATTAATTATTAAACTTTAAAATTTCACATCTTATTCCTTTCTTAACCAAAAATATCGATTTCAGTATCCAAAGAAATATAAATTCAAATACTATACTTCAAATATTTCAAATGAATAAAATATTAGTTATCATGCTCATATTTTTATACATATTTCTACAACTCGGAAGGAGTTGAAATTTAAAATGTCACATCTCATTATTTTAGGGTGTTGAAATAATTATTTCATAATTTTTAGAGTAAGGATGGCTATTTTTTTAATTTTCCCACTCGACCTAGCCATTAAAGCTCCAAAAGCATCTATAGTTACCCATCGTTTCTATAACTACATTTAAGGAAAAAGTTTAAAGAAGAAGATGAGCTATCACCTTAGTATGGATTTTTTATTTATCTTTAATATCCTCGAAGCCTTGAATCCTAAGCTTTTGAATCTTTCTTTCATAACCTCACATACTTTCTTCTTTTTCTTCCCATTTTATTTTCTTCTCCCTCTCTCTCTTTATAACGCCCCATATTTTTAGGAATACTTAAATTACTCGTATCGCAGTAATTAAATTAAATTAAAAAACAAAATGAATTTAAATAAATATGAATTAGTGAGAAATGGATTAATATTTATGTGTTATCTTATTTACTTGTGTGATAAGTAAATGAAATTACATTATTTTATATTACGTCGTAAGTGAGAACAATCGACGGGTTGATAGTATCATATTCGCGAAGCGCGTGTGGGGTCGTGTTGGGAATAAGATGGTAAATTAATAATGGGTAACTCAGATGATGATTTCGAGTGTACGGTTAATTCGAAAATTGTCAAAATAGTCAGAATTAAGTATTAGGGATATTGTTTATGTCTCGGGGCTTTTTAGACTAGTGGGGCTAGTATATGGGTGTTTTGGTCTTTTTAATGGAATGTGAAGAGGAAATTTTGAGATTTATGTTATAAAATGAAAGGTTTTAGAGAAACAAACAATCATTTTACAAATACAAAAGGTTTATTTGAGTACAACAAAAGGTTAGAGAGAAAGTGGAGAAAAACTTAAAAGTTTCAAGAAAACGCTAAGAAATTCAACGATAATTCAAGTTGGAAGATTTGTGTAAGAACTCAAAGATTTTAGTCATCATCTACAAGAAAATTTAGACACTACGACTCTTAAGGCATGTGATTGTCTAACTATTTATTTGAGTGTTCAATTTCAATTCATATCATGAATGGGAATTGATTTTGGGTGGGATTCATATACAATTAGGCTTTTTGACAAATGAATTCATAAAAATACAAGTGTGATTATTTAGGATTGAAATATGGAATTTGAATCCCATAATAATGTACGGATTTGTAACAACCCGCCCAATTAAATATCGGGTGATCAGTCCTTCATTTAATTAAATCAGAATAACCAGTTGGTTCATTCTCAGCATCACTGTCAAAAATAAGTTCTTTACTAATCCCCTAATAGTTAATTAAGCTAAGTGTCAAAACTTTTTTCCATTTTTAATTTAATTAAAACCATTCCATGACACGGAATAATAATATGCAACAACACATCACAACTAAATCAACTACAACAAGAATAAATGTGACTGGAATAACTCTCTAGTTAAATTATAACTTTTACACTAAATAAAATTGATACCCACAATGCTTACATAAATAATTACAACCTCTATATTCCTGGACGACATGCCCTAAATGAAGAAGACACTACAGATGAGTGAATCAATAGAAAGTAACATCTAAACAAAATTAGCATCTTTGCTAGTATTCATATTCCATCGGAACATTCATAATATATGTTGGGCATCCCTACTACTGGATACCTGATGTACAAGATATAGTAGAGAAGAGAATATGCAAGGAAACGGGACAGAGCCCGATTGTAAAAGATTTTAAAAATAGAAAGTGCTTAACAAATACAAATAACCCTTTATTATGTACATGTTAGTTTATCGGGATCTCTTATAAGAATTCTCACCACTCATCTAGAGTGCATACCTATCGTATCTTATTATCTTCCTAGTTAAGGTTCCCTCCTAACTAGTTTCTACAACATAATTCTAACCCATATCATAAACCCGTATGTCCCATACCATATGTAATATAATTATTCATATTCATTTCTCTTTAATATGAAATAGTCTTGTTACTACCTTGGAATTAAGTGTTCACTTACTTGATTCAATTCAGGTTTCATTATTTACTTCTATCTACCACATTACATAGTAGATTAAATCACAGTTTATATTTTTAATCTACAATTTCTCACAGAAGATTACATATCTATATCTACAATGTCACACGGTAGATTACATCGTAGTTTATATATATAATATCACACTAATTATATATATACTAATACGACACCTCCCCAAGTCACAGTTGCGGTGCATGCATATTCTGCTATCATGTCCTGATATATAATGTCACTGTATAGAGGACTATTGATTCGGTGTCTCTCATGAATCATATCATAACACAAATATATTGGAGGCAAGCATACTCCCTAGCCAAATGGGTCACGCACATACCTACGCTTCCATTCAACCGTCGAAACTATCACTACACTAATAACACGTGTCCAAGGTCCTATGCTCAGGGTACGAATCTAAAATCCCTGCCAATTGGGCGAACAAGGATAAGACCGTCCACAACTCGAAACCTCCACCCCGATAGCAAGCAGCGAAGGTATGTCATACATACAAATAATAATATAGGTATTAATCACACCTATATAAATATAACATCCATAAGGTATTCACACAACCATATGATAATAACAGGCAATCATCTCACCTATATATATAATAACAATAGGTATTCATCATACCTATATATAACCATAGGGCATATGCACAACCCATGTAATAAATCCCATACGTTGTATAATTATATCCTGAATATCCTATTTATTTTTTGATTATGACTTCAATCCTCAAAGTATATATTTTCGAACTTATCTAATTGCACGATGGTTATTATTTAATCCTCAAATAAATTCAGTAGGTAAACATCACGTCCTACAAATCCATGTCATCACGACTCCCGAATTTTTACAAATTAAATTCACTTTAATTAGGTTTAATTCTCGATAACCCTTAGTTCATTATTAACCCTTTAGTCCACCTTTTAAGGTTAATCCCAATTATACCCGAGGTTGTACCGACAATTTATGACTCTCTTACTCTGGTCCCAACCTTAAATTATCATTTATCCGAGCCCAAATAATATAATTCTCCAAAATAACTCGTTTAGTTACTCACTCGTTAATTTCCCCTCATTAACAATCCCAAAATAATATTTTTCGGGTCTTAAGTATTTCCTACTGCCCTTCCCTAAGTCCCATTAATTCCATTTAATCATCATCAAAGATTCATAAAAGCTTGGGATTTAATCAACAAGTAAAAAGAAAACTATTTCACGTTTCCAGGTGGAGTCGATCGGTCGATGATTATGGTCAATCGATCGACAGTCTTGAGTCGATCGATCGATCGACCAGATATTGCCCAGTTTTTCTGCATTATTTTTCCTACGGGTTTCGTACTTTTTAATCATCAAAACCTTTATTAAATAATCATAAACTCCCCAATATTCATTTCCATATGATATACCAAGATATATAATTGATCTCTAATAATCAAACAACCTAAAATTATCAAGAAGTTTGGATTCAAACATTTTATTTCTCATAATTTCCAGAAAACTCATATTTTATTATTTCTCCAAGAACATCATATAAACTAAGATTTTATTCACTAATAATTCCCAAATTTCATGGGTTAAATTCTATACTAAAAAAAAATTAATCCTACATCATTCTCCTTTCAAAGATTCAATTAACATCACCATAGTTCATCTTTGATTATGCATCTTTTCAGAATTTTCTAAACAACCTAACATGGACAATATACATGTTAAATTGGCAATAATTAATCACTTGCCTTTAGATTGTAGGTCTGATCCATTGGGGATGATACTCTACTAGTGGTCCTCTCTTTTTTTGGCCAACTTTCGACAGTGGTGGTGGTGGCTCTTGGTGGTGGAAGGTGGTTGCCCTTTGGTTTCCTAGAAAAGTCTCTTTTTCTCCCATAAAAAGTCTCTCAATCTCCCCTAAACTTTTTCCTCTTATTTTTGGTGAATGAACCTAGGCTCTCTAATCCCTTTACTTATAAAATAAACTCATATTTCTGAAGTTACTATTCACCTCCCTTGTAAAATGATCGAAATACCCCTCCGGGGTGTCCTTTCGGTTCCAAAGTGCCCCGAGACCCAAATCAAACACTCAAGTAGACTTTTTCGATTATTTGAACCCTTTCGGACACTTTGGCATAGTCAAAATGACCATTCGGATGACATAAAAACAATTCACTTTTATTTCGTTTAATTATAATCCCAACACGACTCAAATGCGCGTCCCTACTTAATTACCATAATTGTCGTACACATAATTCGCGACAAGTTTATAAAGTCATAATCAATTGTAAATTCATAATCATACATATTACTTTAATCACTAAGTAATAGTCAACATAAATCACATATTACTTTATTCTCGAGAAATATATCAATCCGGATTAATTTCCAATTATAACACAATTAATTCTAATTAATCCTATTTTAAAAGTCATTGAAAATACGGGGTATTACATACTCCCTCCCCCTATAACGGAATTTCGGAAAAGAAAAGTATAGAAGGCAAGAACAATTCTGGATAAGAATTGCTCAACACATACTTACTCTCCCAAGTCGACTACTATGTACCACCCATACAGTACGCTATCGAATACCCTTAATAATGAACACCTCACTTATCATCATTTTAACCCCAGGTTACCTTATCACGTAGGTTATTAGCCAAGCCTTCCAGTGTAAGTTTCACTAATTATACTTTATTCTAGATATTCACTATTTAACCTTCTACTATATGCACTTACATAGATTTAACCGTTCTTTAAATAAATACCATCTCATCTTGCAATTATCATACACAAGTAGGTTAATTGCGCAGTATATATTCTACACACAATATATACTATAAGTTTCAAATCATCTCTACTATTCGCAAAATTTCCTGGTTCCTCACCTTTATCCCACAAGTAGGAGAAATAATAAGACTAATCATACCATACTTCAACTGGCACCTTGCCCAACAGTAAACTTATAAGAGTTATAGTACACCAACTTCACTAGTGGAACGTACGTCTCTCGTCATCCCTTAATATTCAAGGGTACAAACATAATTTATCTTCCAACATCATATTTGTCCGCTTAGGCTGACCATTATTCTACGGATGATAGATCATAATCAATTACAACTCGGTACCCATGGCTCGTAAAAATTCTTCCAAAATCGGGAGACAAAATCTCGTCCTAATTGGACACAATATTAAACGGTACCCCATGTAACCTCAATATCTCGGTTATATTAAGATCAAAGCATATTGTCTCATAGTATGATAAACCCTAACTGGCATAACGTGATCTACTTCAGTCAACTGATCCACTATCACCCATATAGGATCGTAATCGTCTTCGCGATAAAATTCTTACGAATTCTCTCCCAATACTACTTAGAAATCCCTAACAGTTGGAGAAAACTCTATTGGTTTCGAATGGTCCACCCTAATTCCAACAAACAGGTGGTCCGCTATAAGAGGAATCCAACCAAACATCTTTTCATTTAAATCCTATTACCATAGTCATGTATAGACTGATACATTTGTTATTCTACTGACTATATCTCTAATCGTTATACATGACCGGACATTCAAGTCCCGATATCTAAACCTCTATATTTATTTTCCTTATCTCATATCTCCAAAACGGGGAACAATACCAGATTCAATTACCTAAGGCGCCCACACCCTCTATATTTCTCGCATTTTTGCACAAATAACATATACTCTTCTTAAATCAATTTTCGATCACTTGGCATACTGATATGATATGGGTACACTCAATCACCCCACTAGTCATAACTTAATCACTCTATCAGTGACATCACTGTAATATTCATAATGTTACTAGAACTAGGCGACTCTTAAGTCATAATAAAATTATCAACTCTAAATTTATGTTTGTATATATATAAAATGACTATGGTACGAACTTATGCACTATCAACTAAACTTCTCTCCCACTCTCGACGTTCGCTAGTTTCATGCGTGGGATATCTCACAAAGAGAAATCCAAACAAGGAACCCCCCGATACACTACTACTAAACATAGTCTGTCGTTGAGATCCATAATGGCCCTCAGTCCATAATCTGTACCTTCCCATAATTTATGTATGTTGTGATAAAAGTCTTCTAGTCAATGCTTATATATCCCTAAAAATAACATAAACCGTGTTGCTCTCACTATCCCAAATTCTCGGCGCTATATATAATGAGCTATTTCTTGCTATAAAAACATAATATATCCCGAGTCACATTAATAAAATAAATTTCTGCTCACAGATATAACTAGACAACATTTTCACTAAGGTCTATGATATCATGAAATATAGGCCAAACCCTATATCAATTGGTGCCACACAAAATTAATTTTACTCTCCCCGGAGTATCCAACACGATAGCCTTATCACTAAATCTACTATCGTTAAAACATTTGGTAATTTATCACTACATATTACCATAATGAGTTATATTATCCTAACTCAAAGAAATAGAAAATCATAATAACAAAATATACTCTTAAGACCCAGGCGATTCACTCACGGGTGACACCAAAAGTCTCGCTATCAACGAGAAATACTTTTATAACCATATTATTAAATTTCCACTAACCTCGACTCGCACGCGAATTTAGGATTTTCAATTTATATATGACTATTGTGACACACCATGTCACTAGAATTAATCCTTTATTCACAAGGATGAAATAAAACTTCATCAATCTCTCCTAATCACGTAGGGGGGGGGGGGGGTCCTTACATGTACTTCTCACGGTCAAAACAACTCACGATCACTTGCACCCATTATACATCTAAGATTTCATCCTATAGTTGTACCCACCTGTTGTGGATAAATTATTCACTCCTGTGGTTTACACACCCATTATTGAAACATTGGCTCAGCATATCTAGGCCTCAATTATGGTCTTACTGACCTCCCTTTTTCTCCTTGGACCCCACCAACCTTGAAATACGGTATGAGACAATTACCAAGGACTCCACTGGTCCTACTTAAACCTACCAATCTTGGGTTGTAAATTTTTCGAGCTTAATTATGTTGACCCAATTAATCCCCTAGAAGTCCCACTCCTCCAGTTGTTATGCCTAATTGGTGTGGTTTACTATTCCCAAAATTTATCGGTCTCACTACTCAATGTGGACACATTTTAACACTTAGTAGTCTCTCTCACTATACATAGGGTAATTTCCCTTACTAGTTCCTCGTTACTGACCATTTGAACGTCATTCTCTTGGACCTATCAATCTTAACTCCTAATTGTTATTCCCATTATTCTTTTGGCTCTATGGGTCCTATGGGATACATTGTCGACTGCACTAGTCTTGGATGATTTCATCGCCACCAAGTAAGGGTTTAATAATGTCACTTTAAATGGGTCCCCTACTGGGTACACCTTCCGGTGATGTTTCATTAACAATATTGAATTCAATCTTTCCCTTTGACTAGGTTTCCTAACCCTTTTAGCTCCCCTGCATTTGGAAGCATCATCCAATTTCTCGATGACGTTAATCCTAGTCATCTTCATCAGATTTCCACTCACACTAGAGTGTTTCACTCACGAGTCCTTTCACACAATGAACTCTACTTATCTTCTATGTACCACATTCTTCCTAGGGTAAGGAGTTCGTTAAACAAGTTACTTCTCGCTTTTTTTCCCATAAGAGATAAGTTTCAAAATTCCATTCATATCCTGATTAAAATATCAAATGAACGATTTCACTATCGAACCATACCTAAAATTCTTATTCCAGCTTCACACATGATCTCTATATGTGATGTCTAATTATCATCACTTAAGTTTTTTGTTTCTAGAAAAAATTTACTGGAAATTTCTTAAATTACGGGTGTTACTACACTTCACCCTTCACAATTGTCTTTGAATTTCTTCCTTCACAAGAGTCCTTCCGACTCCTCACTTTTAACATACAGTGTTGGGTGAGTTAAGAACGGAACAACCATCAACTATGATGGTGCTTGGGAAACTAAATCTCCCAAGAGACTTCCTTAATGTTCTCAGCCTAACCAGTAATTATGATGGTTTCTATCTCCAACACCATTTTCCAAAATACCCTATATCTTTGGCTGAGTCCTCCTCCTGCTGTCCTTATAAAGGCTTTTACTAGTCGTCCCAATGTGTTTGGATCACGATGCTTGACGGAACTCGTATAAGCATTACATCTCATATACTTCATGACAGGAGAATGTAAGTCAAAATACGACGAAGAATTCAACATCCTAATAATAGGGCTCTACATCAAAGAACGCTATGCTGAAACGTAGTAAGTTGCATAGATCCTAAAGACACTAGAACCTGATGCTCTGATACCACCTGTAACAACCCTCTTAATTAAATATTGGGTGAACAGTCATTCATTTAATTAAATCAGAATATCCAGTTGGTTCATTCTCAGCATCACCGTCGAAAAAATATTCTTTAATAATCACCGAATAGTTAATTAAGCTAAGTGTCAAAAACTTTTCCCATTTTTAATTAAATTAAAACCATCCCACGACACAGAATAATAATATGCAACAACACATCACAACTAAATTAACTACAATAAGAATAAATGTGACTAGAATAACTATCTAGTTAAATTATAACTTTTCCACTAAATAAAAATGATATCCACAATGCTTACATAAATAATTACAACCTCTAGTATCCTGGGCGACATGCCCTAAATGAAGTAGACGCTATAGATGAGTGAATCAGCAGAAAGGAAATGTCTAAACAAAATCCGCATCTCTGCTAGTATCTATAATCCATTAGAACATCCATAATCTATGTTGGGCATCCCTATTGCTGGATACCTAATGTACAATATATAGTAGATAAGAGAATATGCATGGAAACGAGTCAGAGCCGGATTGTAAAAGATTTTAAAAATAGCAAGTTCTTAACAATTACAAATAAGCCTTTATTATGTACATGTAAGTTTCTCAGGCTCTGTCTTAAGAATTCTCACCTCTCATTTAGAGTGCATACCTATCGTATCTTAGTATCTTCCTAGTTAAGGTTACCTCCTAACTAGTTTCCACAACATAATTCTAACCCATAACATAAACCCGTATGTCCCATACCATACGTAATATAATTATTCATATTCATTTGTCTTTAATATGAACTATTTTGGTTACTACCTTGGAAATAAGTGTTCACTTACTTGATTCAATTCATATTTCATTATTTACTTTTATCTTCCACGTAACATAGTTGATTAAATCACTTTTTATATTTTTAATCAATAATTTCTCACAGAAGATTACATCTCTATATTTACAATGTAACACAGTAGATTACATCACAGTTTATATACATAATATCACACTAATTATATATATACTAATATGCACCTCCCCAGTCATAGCTGCGGTGCATGCATACTCTGCTATCATGTCCTGATACATAATGTCATTGTATAGAGGACTATTGATTCGACATCTCTCATGAATCATATCATAACACAAATATATTGGAGACAAACATACTCCCCAGCCAAATGGGTCATGCACATACCTACGCTCCCATTCAACCGTTGAAACTATCATTACACCGATAGCACGTGTCCAAGGTCCTATGCTTAGGGTACGAATCTAAAATCCCTCTCAATTGGGCGCACAAGGATAAGACCGTCCACAACACGAAACCTCCACCCCGATAGCAAGCAATGTAGGTGTGTCATACATACAAATAATAATATAGGTTTTCATCACACCTATATAAATATAACATCCCTAAGGAATTCACACAACCATATGATAATAACAGGCAATCATCTTACCTATATATATAATAACAATAGGTATTCATCATACCCATATATAACCATAGGGCATACGCATAGCCCATATAATAAATCCTATACGTAGTATAATTATATCCCGAATATCCTACATATTTTTCGATTATGACTTTAATCCTGAAAGTATATATTTCCAAACTTATCTAACCGCATGATGGTGGTTATTTAATCCTCAAATAAATTTAGTAGGTAAACATCACGTCCTACAAATCCATGTCATCACGACTCCCGAATTTCTATGAATTAAATTCTCTTTAATTAGGTTGAATTCTTGATAACCCTTAATTCACTCTTAACCCTTTATTCCGCCTCTTAAGGTTAATCCCAATTATACCTAAGGTTATGCCAGTAATTTATGACTCTCTTACTACTGGTCCCAACCTTAAATTATCATTTATCTGATTTAAACCCCAAATAATTTAATTCTCCCAAATAACTCATTTAATTACTCACTCGTTAATTTCTCCTCATTCACAATCCCAAAATAATATTTTTTGGGTCTTAAGTATATCCTACTACCCTTCCTTAAGTCCCATTAAGTTCATTTAATTATCATCAAAGATTCCTCAAAGCTTGGGATTTATACAAAAATTAAAAAGATAAATATTTCACATTTCAAGGGGAAGTCGATCGATGGATGATTATGGTTGATCGATCGATCAGTCGATCGATCGACAGTCTTGAGTCGATCGATCGATCGACCAAATATTGACCAGTTTTTCTGCATTGTTTTTCCTATGGGTTTCATACTTTTTAATCATCAAAACCTTTACAAAATAATCACAAACTCCCCAATATTCATTCCCATATGATATACCAAAATATATAATTGATCTCTAATAATCAAACAACCTAAAATCATCAAGAAGTTTGGATTCAAACATATTATTTCTCATAATTTTCAGAAAACTCATATTTTATTATTTCTCCAAGAACATCATATAAACTAAGATTTTCTTCACCAATAATTCCCAAATTTTGTGGTTTAAATTCTATATTCAAAAGAAAATTAATCCTACATCATTCTCCTTTCAAAGATTCAATTAACATCACCATAATTCATCTTTGATTATGCATAATTTGCAATAATTAATCACTTGCCTTTAGATTGTAGGTCTGATCCGTTGGGGATGATAATCTACTGGTGGTCCTCTCTTTTTCGGACAACTTTCGACAGTGGTGGTGGTGGTTTTTGGTGGTGCAAGGTGGTTTCCCTTTGGTTTCCTAGAAAAGCCTCTTCGTCTCCCATATAAAGTCTCTCAATCTCCCCTAAACCTTTTCCTCTTATTTTTGGTGAATGAACCTAAGCTCTCTAATCCTTTAACTTATAAAATAAACTCATATTTCCGAAGTTACTATTCACCTCCCTTTTAAAATGATCGAAATACCCCTCCGGGGTGTCCTTTTGGTTCCAAAGAGCCCTGAGACTTAAATCAAACACCCAAGTAGACTTTTTTTGACTATTTGAACCCTTCCGGACACTTTGGTTCAGTCAAAATGACCAATCTGATGACATAAATATAATTCACTTTTATTTCATTTAATTATAATCCCAACACGACTCAAATGCGTGCACCGACTTAATTACCATAATCGTCGTACACATAATTCGCGACAAGTTTATAAAGTCATAATTAATTGTAAATTTCTAAACATATATATTACTTCAATCACTAATTAATACTCAAGATAAATAACATATTACTTTATTCTCGAGAAATATTTAATTTCGGATTAATTTCCAATTATAACACAACTAATTCTAATTAATCCCATTTTAAAAGTCATTAAAAATACGGGGTATTACAAGATTATGAACTTTGAAGATTGAAATTGATGAATTGTTATGACATAGGGATACTTTTATCATATGTGGGGATGTCTTCTAAAATCCATGAGGTGATGGTATGTAGAGAGATGTATGTTCAAAATCAATGTTTAGAATTATTGAGAATGAAATTTCATTAGAGAATATAATGTTGGGACTTATGAATTTGGGGTTAAACTTGCTGAAAAATGAAAGTGGAACAACTATTGCATTTTGTAAAGGCGAACCGGTCCTCCCTCATGCTGAATCGATTCGGCTGCCCTGGTTGGTACTAGTTAGCTTATTTGATGAAAAAATGTTCATAATTTAAATTTGAAAATTTGATTATGATGTCCGTAGATAATTTAGAAATTCTGCAAAATTATACAAATTGATATTATGGCTTATGTTAATTGGAAATTTTATCCAAGGTGAAAATTTGAGTATTTAGGGTAACTTATACTCGGGGATATATTAATAATTATTTGTTGGAAAATTCGGGAAAATTGGGATGCGGGTTGATTGAGAGTTGTACGTATTTAGAATTAATATTATAAGAATCAATTAATTTATTAAGTGGATAATTAAGTGATTGAGAATGCAAATGATATTCGAAAATGTTGGGCTAGTGCCACAAGTAATAGGCACGGTTAGCCGAAATTATTGAGAGAGTATGTGCGGGTATATATATATGTGTGTGCGGGGGGGGGGGGGGGGTATAATTCTGTGAACATACCACTCTAGTGCTATCAGTGGAGGTTGTGCGATGTGGGCCATCTTTCGTGGAGAAAAATAGCAGGCTCAATATCGACCCCAGGTCATAGCTCCATGCATGCCCTGGTGAGGTTGGAGTCGAGTGCGGTAATTTTAGTATGGTTATAACTCACAGTCTTAGGACTATGACCTTCAATACTTTTACGATTTGTCGAGTTCAGTGTGAGATTTCGAATCGGTAGCCCCGGATAATGTGTGTATGACCGGGTGCATGATAGCATTTTATAGATCCTCTTCCAGTGAGCTAATACTCCGAGGGATGACGTTTATACGCGAAATATGTGTTCTTATTGTGTTATAGAATATACGTATATATATGTGCAAAAAAATATGTACGGGTATATGTCACTAATGTGTGAACATTGAGTTAATGACTAGCGAAAGTTATTTGGAATAAATCGATAAATTATAATTATTGAATGTTACATGAAATGAATTGATTAATTATAATTAATAATTTGATGTAAAAATTTATTTTATAAATTATGTGTGACGCATGATAGTTTATGGACTTAAGGTTATATTAAGACTAGTTAGGTTGGGTAGCATAACTAGGGGTAAAATGCATAAGTTAGGTACGCACTGCAGTTGAGTGGTGAGGACTATCTCATGTCAGTGGGACACTAATTTAAATATGAAAGAATGCACACATAATTATTTATGCATTTTAATTACTGCAAAATGTTTTCAATTTTGGGCTCTGACCTGTGTCAAAATTATTTTCAAAACTTTTAGGTGTCTAGCCACAGGGATGTCAAGCATGAGTATCTATTCCAGGTTATCGGAGATGCAGTAGCTATGAAGTGCTTGTAGGATTTGTTATAGACATGCTCTATCGTTGTAATTATAGATAGGATTCGGTTGGTTACTGTTCGAGCATGTCACCCAACGTCAATTTTATAAAGTCTAGTTATTTCATTTGTCTTGAGTATTGTAGTGGATTCTATACTAATGGTTTAGTCGATTAATTGGCATGTATCAGATTTCAGTATTCAGTCATGTTATTTTAATTTATTTATTCATTTGAATGAGTTGTGGTGAATAGATTTATTTGTTATTTGGATTATGGCATTTTAATAAAGTAAAATTGACACACGACGTAATTAAATAATCGGTGGTTAGTACTTAATTGGTTTTCGACAGTGATGCTAAGAATGAGTCAAATGCGATTCTTATTTTATTTTAGTACAGGGTTGGCCACCCGTTATTTTAATAATCAGGGTGTTACAAGTGATATCAGAGCATCAGGTTCTAGTGTCCTTAGGAGTTGTGCAGACTTACTACATTTTCAACGTTGCCTTTATTTGATATAGATCCCTATGCCTTAGACTATCGATTCCTATTACGAGTTACGTTCTCTTGCTATTATGTATAGTTTAAGAGAATCATATACGAGTTAGTTTGGGCTTTGTATACCAAATAATATAAGACGACTAGCGATGGTAGTTAGGAGGACTGCAGGAGGAAAGGCTCGGCCAGAGCCGTAGATTATTTGGGGAAAGGTGACTTGAGCAGAGGGTGCCACAATTGTTTCTTAGGTTGATAATGTTGCGAAGAGCTTGGTGGCGTATAAGTTTCCCAAGAACCACCATAGAGTGAGATGGTGCTAATTCAGACTCACCCAATTCAGTCAGTATGGGAGAGAGTCAGTGGAGCCATTCAGATGGGACATCCGTCGGAGTCTCCGAGAAATACGAACGTGATATTAACTAGCCAAAGAAGTGGTAAACATACAAAGTCTCTTGAGTATAGTGGAGTTCTATGACACTCATAAACAATTTTTTTAAGCTTGTAGGAGCAGCGTTGCAGTGGTGGGAGTCAGTCACCACATCTGAGCAAAAGACATACTATAAATATTGAGAAAATCTGGGTGTGGTTTTATGCAAGTCCTTTCATCTATTGTTCAAAAGAGATGAGAAAGAAGTTTTGGGACTTATCACATGAGGACCGGACAAGGGCCAAGTATGAGGAAGAATGTGTTTGTTTAGCGAATCTCTTACCCGATGAGGTGGATACGAAGGCGAATAGAGTCCTTGAGGTTGATGATAGACTCGCGAGTAGAATTCACCAGCACTTATGGGTAGATCTGGCTGGGAAGACTTATATCGATATTGTCAATGTCGTACTGTTACTGTTTCAATATTAATGCTTCTATGTGAAGGGAGCTAAGAAATTCGAGATTCTAGTCAACTGGAAAAGACTAGATATAATCGGTGCTAATGGGGCACCATAGGGGGATAACTAAATAAGGGACCCATTTAGAAGATTCAGATCAAGGGAATTACAACCGAGTGAAGGTGGATTGAGATAGGGTCATCAAGACTAGCAACGTGTCAATAGGGATAATGGAGCCTAGGGAACAACTGGGGTAGGCATCAGGCCCGAGATAACCAGAGATAGAGAATAAGGCAGCTCTAATATGGATAGTAGGGCCAGAGATAAGGGGAATATATTAGAAGGTCTCTTATATGTGGAGAGCAGGACCACAAGTGTCGATCTTATCCGTAGAGAAATAGGGGACAAGATAAGGGTGACCGATAGGTGCAACAGTTAAAAAAAAATTTGGTTTAGATTAGACTTGAATATTATTTCCAAGAATAATTTGAACATATAGTTCCATTGGCAATGGAAGGTACAATTTTTATCCTTGGGAAAATAGGGTAAGTTTTTTGTAGCATGAGTGCGTCACAGTATTTTGTTAGCAATAGATTCGCACGTGAGCCGAGTTTAGTGGATGTATCGTTAGTAACACAAATGAGTGTTTATATATATAGTGGTGTAACGGGGATCTCTTTGGTTCCATCTACATGGGAGCGGGTGCGGACACTAAGTGGATATGTTTTAGTGGACTTGCTCGTATATGAGACACATAATGTTATCTTGGGTATGGAATGGTTAGCAATGGTTTGAGCGATGTCGAGGTTGTCATGATCGCTGTTCTAGGGTAGGATGTGTTGTTTTTATGATGTCCCACTTAAAATAGGGTCGAGTCTGCATAGCTCATTATTGATTTAGTGTTGGGGACTTAATAATAGTGCTATCATCGTATTGTAAGACACCTTTAGAGATGTAGGAGTTGAGGAGTAGACTTATACATCTAGGGACATGATTTTGAGTGTCCCAATTTTTTATAACAGGTGTTGTCAGGTGATAGGGCATTAGGAAAATTCCTTAGTAAGATTTTAATTGCGTGATGTTCCATACATGGACCGTAATAAATTTTAAAAGTTGGGATATGTTGTATGCTTGCGTATCGGTTTTCAATAATGATCATTATACGTCTGGAGAGAATACTATGATCTGAGAGCTATTATATGATATAAGTATAGTGGAGTCAGTTACTGCTATATAGGAAGCAGTGGAAAAATTACTGCATCACTAGTTGATGGGAGGCCATCTCTAGAAGAAGTAAATAGCGAGTAGTGGGGCAATCAAGAATAACCTTATGGTATAATTACACTGAGCATGAGGGACTAAGATTGAGATAAACATGTTATGTCTGAGATCTTTGTGCAGATTTGCATGGGATATAGGGTGTATAGGAGACCTGGTTAATTTTATTTTCATAATCATCCGGGATAAGGGGACGTGGAAATAAATGTGTTGAATTATATACCGGTGGGGTAGTAGAAGCATACTTGGAAGAATAAGAGGGACTGAACATTGGTTAAGGAAGGAGATATTCTGGATATATATACAATAAGGGGATCTCTTACACCCGAGATGGGTTAAAAAAACTCTGGAGATATATGTGAGAGATCTCTCTATCCAACGAAGGGACCAATAGTTTTGGTAAGTGGAGCAAAGTATCACTCAGTCAATTCTAAGAATGGATTGCATATAATTAGGATGTCAATTTCTAGAAGGCAAAAAGTACTTAAAAAGTGCAAAATTTTAGACCAGATGCATGGGTTATGATTTTCGAAGTACCCCATGAAAGGGAGTAAGATGTACCACATGATATGGGATATTGAGCGTGTGAATTGGTGTTAAGTGAGACATAGTGAAGTTGTCTCCAGGTGCACCACTTGTATATGGGAAGACATTGGTCTGAGGTAATCCACCATAATTATGAGTGATTCGATTGACGGAATGGATAGGAAGACTAATGAAGTTCATTATTGGATTCCAACATCTTGAAACGGTTAATACTTCCATTGGATTTCAGGAATTAGTTGATCGAGAAGGAACAATTATAGTAAGTTTGGGTGAGATACATTATCGAAAAGTGTGTCGATATTTTATGGAAGGGAGGGAATGAATCTCCATAAGATGCCACTCAACATCGTTCCGATCATGATGAGACCCTTGAATCCCACCTCTATTTGGGATTCTCAGGAGGCGATGGGGACAAAGTTGCTAGTTGAACAAAACATATTACAAGTGGGTTGAGGAATAATCGAGGGACGTGACTAAGATGTGGATGAATGAGAGAGTTGCATTTTCTTCATTTTAAGGCAATTAGGATGAATATTTATCATGGGTCGTGTTATGTATAATAACTTATACAAGTTTATCAGTGACAAGGAACCTTTTGAGGTTTGTGTGGGAGACCTTGTCATCTCCCCTCTTATAGGTTAGAAGAGGGGGAAATAATAAGATTCTAGAGTCGGAAGGAAGTCAAAGTCCATCGAAAAAAATTGAGTTAAGCAGAGATTATTCCATTTAGTTCAGGAACGTCGTAAGAGTTACGTTGTCACGAATCGAAGAGTTAAAGACTGATGTGAGTGATACAAAATTATTGTGGGTATGCTTCATCGAAGGAATTATGTGATTTAACAAGAATGGAAGTTATCACATAGGGAAATGGGGCATTTCCCCATCATCTTGATGATAGAGCCAGTAGTGTATAGGCTCATCTTATTGAGCATTATTAGTGGTTCACGATGGTTTACTTATCACCATCAAGATAAGACCTCAAGAATGATGGATTATATCATTATAAAAGGGTTTGGATAGGCTTGTTGGGAATCTTGGGTCATAGAGAGTAGGTCTTCAGACAGGATGGTTCCCCTAGTGGGTGTATAACTAAAGCACCATAATATTATCATGACTTGATTTTCGTTACGTTTGGATGTTGTGCGAGTAAATGTTTGAAGTTTTTAGTACTAGACATATTCGAATTTTGGGGATGAAAATCCTTTGCAAGGGGAAGTATGTAATACCTCATATTTTTAGGAATACTTAAATTACACGTGTCGCAGTAATTTAATTAAATTAAAAAATAAAGTGAATTTAAATAAATATTAATTAGTAATAAATGGATTAATATTTATGTGTTATCATAATTACTTGTGTGATAAGTAAATGAAATTGCATTATTTTGTATTACGTCGTAAGTGAAAAAAATTAACGGGTTAATAGTATCTTATTCGGGACGCGCGTGTGGGGTTGTGGTGGAAATAAGATGGTAAATTGATGATGGGTAACTGGGATGATGATTTTGAGTGTCTGGCTGATCCGAAAATGGTCAAAATAGTCAACATTAAGTACCCAGTGGTAGTGTTTGGGTCTCGGTGGATTTTTAGACTAGTCAGAACTAGTATATGGGTGTTTTGGTGTTTTTAATGGAACGTGAGGAGGCGATTTCGGGATTTCGGCTATAAAATGAAAGGTTTAAGGAAAACAAACAATCATTTTACAAATACAAAAGGTTTCTTCGATTAAAACAAAAGGTTAGAGAGAAAGTGAAGAGAAAAGTGGAGCAAAACTCCAATGTTTCAAAAAAAAGCTAAAGAAATTCAAGTTGGAAGATTTGTGAAGGAACTCAGAGATTTTAGTTATCATATACAAGAAAATTCAGACACTACGACTCTTAAGGAAAGTGATTATCTTGTTATTTATTTACGTATTCAATTTCAATTCATATAATGATTGGGAATTGATTTTGGTTGGGATTCATATCAATTGGAGTGTTTGACAAATGAATTCATAAACATATATGTGTGGTTATTTAGGATTGAAATCAGGAAATTGAATCCCATAATGATATATGGATTATGAATTTGATAATTGAAATTGATGAATTATTATGAGATAAGGAGACTTTTACCATATGTAGAGATGTACTAAAAAAATCCATGAAGGGATTATACATAGAGAGATGTATGTTCAATATCAACCTTTAGAATTATTGAGAATGAAATTTTATTAAAGAATACTATGTTGGAAAAACTTGCTAAAAAAATTAGAAAAACTATTGCATTCTGCTAGGGTGAACTAGTTTGCCCTCAAACAGAACCAGTTCGGCTGCCGTAGTACGTACAGGTTGGCTTATTTGATGAAAAAATGTTCATAATTTAAATTCTGAAGTTTGATTATGATGTCCGGGGATAATATAGGACACCTGTAAAATTTTATGAATTTATATTGCGGCTTATATTAGTTAGGATTTTTATTCGATGTGAAAATTTGAGTATTTGTGGTGAATTATACTCGAAAATTTATTAATGAATTTCTATTGAAAATTTGGAAAAATAAAGATGCTAGTGCCACGAGTAATAGGCAAGTTTAGCAAAAATTATTGGAAAAATATATATGGGTATATATATATATATATATATATATATATATATATATATATATATCTGTGTGCATGGTATAATTATGTGAACATACCACTTTAGTGGTATCAACGGAGATTGCGCGATATGGGTGATCTTTCCTGGCAAAAAACAACAGGCTAAGTATTGACCTCAGGTCATAGCACCATGCATGCCCTTGTGAGATAATTTTGGTATGGTTATGACTCACTGTCTATGAACTACGACTGACTCCAATACGCATATGATTTGTCAAGTTCGGTGTGAGATTCTGACTCAGTGGCCCATGATGATGTGTGTATGCCCTGGTGCATGATAGAATTTTAGATATTTGTATCCAGTGAGCTAAAACTCTGAGAGATAACGGTTATATGCGACATATGTGTTCTTATGGTGTTATAGAAAATGAGTATAATTATGTGCAGGAAAATATAAACGGGTACATGTCACTAATGTGTGAACATTGAATTAATGACTAGTGAAAGTTATTTGAAATGAATCGATAAATTATAATTGTTGAACATTATTTAAAATGAATTGATTAATTACAATTGAGAATTACAATTAGTAATCAAAAATGAAAATTTATTTTATAAACTACGTGTGATATAGAGTAGCGTATGGACTTAAGGGTGTATTAAGACTAGTTAGGCTGGATAGCATAACTAAGGGTTAAATGCATACGTTAGGTGTGACAACCCGAATATAATTAATATAGATAAATTATGTTTAAATCATGATTAGATTATGTGATAAGGATAATATGTTATTAGTATATATAATGTTAATTCATTATATTTAGTCTAATCCTACCTTCATAAAGCATTAGTTACAAATGTGAAATTTTGAAGTTTTCGGTAGGAATGTTCATGTTTAAGACTAGTTTTGAGGTTTATGATATAATAATTGACATGAGGTATAAACTAGATATTTGTAGATATATTAATTAGGTTTGTAACACAACAAACTATTCATCGAACGGACATCCGAGTGGGAAGATATTGTCTTTTTACAAACAGGGGGTAAAGTAGTCATTTAGCCTTAAATGATATTTTGTTTTATATGATGCCACATGTTATATTTTGATTGGACCAAGGGGGGGGGGGGGGGGGTGAACTTATGCCGAATTATAACCTTTGAATTAATATCTTCCTTCAGCATATTTTAGCCATAGAAGAGTTTTAACCTAAGGAAAGAGAGTTTTGAAGTTTAGGAAGAAAGTGTGAGGAGAAATTGAAGAAAAAAAATAGAAAATTACATAAAAGCCCCTAAGGTAATTCCATCCATAAATCTTGTTTGATTTTTTTGTATTACTGATTTAAATGATATAAATCATCATTTTTTTTTACTGAAATTCCATGTCTTGATGTGTACTCATGGATAGATGCATGTTTAAGCAAACTTGAATGTGTAAACCCTTGAAATTTCTTTGTTTAGAAACCTTGTGTATTCAAACTATCATATCTTTTTTTCTACTTACTGAAATTGATTGATTCCACTTGGAGATTAAAATAGACTCATATATGTTTATCATATACTAAAATAAAGAAAAAATACCAAGAAATGAATCATGGGCGATGGTTTGAAATTCAGGTATGAAATCTGCCCCCAAAGAGTAAATATGCATACCATATGTTTGATGTTTTGCTTGACATAACAAATGAACTATAAAAATTATGATATTTTAACCTTGTATTGTTCAATATGTTTTCTAAAATTGGGTGAAATATCATATAATTTTATCATGTATAAAAATTAGGAAAATTCCTGAAAGATGACTGAACCATAGATGAGCCTATAGGGCGGATTTGCTATGTGGTAAAGAAATGGGCATATCTTGCTCTAGTAAACTCACAATGATGTGTCTCCTTTTGTGATGAAAACCTAATATGATAAGGATTGGATTACCAAGAAGAATTAAAGTACTTTTAGGCTGTAATTTGAATATGTTAGATGTCATTACCCAAGTCTAGATGGGACTTCATTTATGATGAATGATTTGAATTGAATCATATGATGCTTATGAATTGAGTTATGTTGAAGTTGTTCTTCGAATTGTTAATATTCTTATGATAATACTAATATTGTAAGAATGATTAGAAGAGAAGAAGAACCGACTGAACAAGATCCAGATAAAGGAAAAGGGAAAGCTTGTTAAATTTCCAAGGTGAGTGTACTTATGATTGTTTCATATATACAAATATATGAATATAGCTCTAAGAGCAGGATTTATTCGAATACTTCAAGTATTCAGGATTTGTTTGGATATTCAAATATCTAGGATTGTTTGGGTCTTATGATCCAGAATTTGTTATTGCCAATGGGAAGAATTATTTGGATCTTATGATCCGGGATTTGTTATTGCCAATGGGAAGAATTATTTGGACCTTAAGATCTAGGATTTATTATTGCCAATGGACATAATTATTTGGATCTTATGATCCAGGATTTATTATTTCCAATGGGCTGGATTGTTCAGATTTTATATCCACATATCCGAAATAGAATTTCCATGCCATTGCAGGGAAGGAGTACCTCACTAAGCTTAATGCTTACGGTTTATATTTTAACAATTTCAGGTTTGTACGCTGCCAGCTAGGATACTATATGACAAATAACTTTAAGAGTTGCACCATTAGAAGAGCTGGGGTTTAAATATGGGGATTTTATCATTGTCACACTGAAGATTTTAATATACTCACACATTGTGTATATTGCGTTAGTATGGATTGAGTTGATCATAGTTAATCATAGTATTGTATAATCTCTAATTATGACTCTGATGTTGACTTTATTATGACACAAGAACAATATTATGTTCATTATGTAGAAAAATATTGATAAATGATAGAAATTTCCAATGGGCTCAAGATTATGATCCAATTATTTTAATAACAAATGATTAGTATGGATATTGGGTTTGGGGTGTGGCAATTAGTGGTATCAGAGCGTCTAGGTTATTAATTCTGGACGTGTGTGACGATTAAATGACAGTCATTGAGTTGATTTGATATTTATGAATATATTTTTTGTACTAGCCAATAGTTTAGTATTATAAACTATTTATATTGTTTGTTAGAACTTTGTTGTATTATAGATAATTCCAAATGGAACCTGGGAATGGACAACATAGAGAAGAGGGAGTATCTTCCCGTATAGACAATACAGAAGAAGAGCAGAGTGTTGTTGGAAGGGCCAGAGAGCATGAACAACCTATAGAGATGCATATAATGGCACAGGAAATGATGAGGATGGTAGAGCAACAAGAAAGAAATATGGCACAAATGGCAAAACAACAGGCAAGATATCTTGAATCAAAGACTGTGGCCATGATTGAGAAAGAGGCAAGGAAGGAAATGAAAGATTCCATACATGAGAAGTTTTTGAAGTTGAATCCTACAGAATATTGAAGGTAGGTTGAACCTACAGAAGCTGAGATGTGGGTCAGGGATCTAGAAACTATCTTTGCAGTTAAGAAGGTTCTAGATAACCAGAAAGTAAATCTAGCTCTGTTTAAGCTGAAAGGAGAGGCGAAATATTGGTGGGAAGCTGGCAACCATTTGGTGCCCAGGATGGAAGGTACCGATGTTATTACTTGGGCTGAATTTATTAAAGTTTTGTATGTTAAGTATTTCCCTAAAGTTTATAGAAGGGAGAAGCTGAGGGAATTTATAAATTTGACCCAAGGGAAAATGTCTGTGAGGGAGTATGAGGTTAAATTTACTTCTTTGTCTAGATTTGCTACTAAATATGTGGAGAATGGAGAAGATAAATGTAGTAAGTTTCAAGATGGACTGATTTGGCCTATTCAAAATTGGGTGGCCACTTTTGAGTTAGAAGATTATGCTTCTTTGGTAAACAAAGCCACGATAGCAGAAAGGCAAATGAACCAAGGGGTGGCGAGTAGAGAGAGTTTTAAGAAAAGTAGATTCGATGCATCTCACTCTAAGGGTTGTGAGGTATTTATTGCATATATTCTTGACACTAGGAAGGGGCTTTACAATTAGTCGATGTTCCTATTGTACGGGATTTTCCATATGTGTTTCCTAGTGAGTTTCCGGGGTTACCCCAGAGAGAGAAGTTGAATTTAGTATTGAATTGGCACCGTGGACAACCCCCATTTCTATGGCACCATATAGAATGGCACCTGCTGAGTTAAAAGAACTCAAGATTCAGTTGCAGAATTTACTTGATAGGGGGTTCATACTACCTAGTGTATCTTCATGGGGTGCACCAGTTTTATTTCTGAAGAACAAAGATGGTACCATGCGCTTGTGTATTGATTATAAGAAACTGAATAAAGATACAATCAATAACAAATACCATTTACCTCGTATAGATGATTTATTTGATCAGTTACGGGGTGCTAAAGTGTTTTAAAAAATAGACTTACGATCGGGTTATCATCAGTTGAGGGTTAAGGAGAGTGATATTTCTAAAACTGCTTTTCGTACTCGGTATGGTCATTTTGAATTTCTGGTGATGCCTTTTGGTGTGACTAATGCTCCAGCTGTATTTATGGATCTTATGAACCGAATACTGCATCATTTTATTGATTCATTTGTCATAATTTTTATTAATGATATTCTTATTTATTCACATGATATGGTTGAACATGAAAAGCATCCCATAACTATTTTGAATCTGTTGAAAGATAAGAAATTGTATGCTAAGTTTAGCAAGTGTGAATTTTGGCTATCACAAGTTGTATTTTTAGGCCATGTTATTTCTTGAGATGGTATATGTGTTGATACTAAAAAGGTAGAGGCTATTGTAAAATGGGAGAGGCCTAATAAGGTGACTGAGGTGAGGAGTTTTCTGGGTTTAGCTGGGTATTATAGAAGATTAATTAAGGGATTTTCTTCGATTGCCTTGCCAATGACTAAACTAACCCGGAAAGATGTTAAGTTTGAATGGAATTCTGATTGCGAAAATAGTTTTGATGAATTGAAAAAGAGGTTTGGTAATTGCACCTGTTCTTACTATTCTGCATGGTGGAGATGGATTTGTTATTTATACCGATGCTTCATATCAGGGGTTGGGTTGTGTTTTTATGCAGCATGGTAAGGTTATTGCTTATGCTTCTAGGCAATTGCGTACACATGAACGTAATTATCCTACATATGATTTGGAACTTGCTGCTATTATGTTTGCTTTGAAATTATGGCGTCATTATCTCTATGGTGAGGTATGTGAAGTTTTTACTGACTATCAAAGCCTTAAATATTTATTTACTCAGAAGGAGTTGAATTTGAAGCAGAGGCGATGTATGGAGTTAATTAAAGATTATGATTGTACAATTCACTACCACTCAGGGAAGGCATATGTAGTCGCAGATGCTCTGAGTAGAAAGACTTCGGGAAGGTTATCTTGTATTCAGTGTGCTAGAGTTTCCCACATCATGGAGTTAAGATTGATGGGAGTAGAATTGAAGCTAGTAGATGGGGACAGGTTCTTTGCTAATGTAAGCGTGAGGCCTTTGTTAGCTACCCGTATTCGTGATTTGCAAAGTCAAGATCTTTTTCTTGAGAAGAAACGACAAGATATCCGAGATGGAAAGTCTGAATATTTTCATATTGTGAATGATGGCACTTTATTATATAAGAAGCGGTTATGTGTGCCTAATGTGGGTGGATTCAAAGAGGAAATTTTAGATGAGGCTCATAATTCCATTTATACTATGCAGCCTGGTAGCACTAAAATGTATAGAGATTTAAAGGAACATTATTGGTGTAATAATATGAAGAAGGAAATAGCTGATTTTGTTGCTAGGTGCCTTACATGTCAGCAAGTGAAAGTGGAGCATTAGAAACCTACAGGTCTATTTCAGCCATTGCTAATACAGGAATCGAAATGGGATCACATAATGATGGATTTTGTGGCTGGGCTTCCTCGATCTCAGAAGGGGCCAGATTCGATTTGGGTAGTGGTGGACAGATTGACCAAGTCCGCTCATTTTCTAGCAGTCAAGACTACGTATACAGTTGATAGGTATGATAGATTGTATGTTAATGAAATTATTCGATTGCATGGAGCACCGGTATTCATTATTTCAGATAGGGACCCTACTTTTACATCCAGATTTAAGGATAGCTTGCAGTTTGCTATGGGTACTAACTTAAAGTTTAGTACGGCTTTTCATCCTCACACAGATGGGAAGTCTGAAAGAATAATACATATTTTGGAAGATATGCTTAGAGCTTGTGTGCTTGAATTTAAAGGAAATTGGGATGAAAATTTTCCTTCGATAGAATTTGTATATAACAATAGTTTTCAATCTACTATTGGTATGGCACCATAGGAAGCGTTGTATGTAGACAGTGTCGTATACCTGTATGTTGGGGTGAAGTTGGTGAAAGGAAGATAGAGGGTCCAGAGTTAATTGAAGTCACCACTGAAAAAGTGAAGATTATTCAAGATAAAATGAGAACGAATCAAAGCAGACAAAAAATTTATGCGGATAAGAGATGAAAAGATTTAGAATTTCAGAAGGGGGATTACGAATTTCTTCAGATATCGCCATGGAAATGAGTTATGAGGTTTGGAAAGAAAGGTAAATTAAGCCCACGCTACATTAAACCTTATGAAATTCTTGAGAAAGTCAGGATGGTTGCCTACAAGTTAGCGTTACCACGGGAGCTAGCACGATTACATGATATTTTCCATGTTTTTGTGTTGAGAAAGTATGTAGTGGATACTTCACATGTATTGGTGGAACAACCTATTGCGTTAAAGGAAGATTTGAGCTATGTGGAAGAACCACTTGCCATCGTTGATAGGAAAGAAAAAATATTGAGATCAAAAGAGATCCCACTTGTGAAAGTTCGGTGGAGAAGGCATTCCATGGAAGAGGCTACATGGGAGAGCGAGGATACCATGAAGATGCGTTATCCATATTTGTTTGATTCAGACAACCAAGGTATGTCAATTTCGGGGACGAAATTTCATAACAGGGGGAGAATTATGACAACCTGAATATAATTATGATAAATTATGTTTAAATCATGATTAGATTATGTGATATGGATAATATTTTATCAGTATATATAATGTTAAGTCATTATATTTAGTCTAATTCTACCTTCATAAAGCATGAAATATCGAATTAGTTACAAATGTGAAATTTTGAAGTTTTCGGTAGGAATGTTCATGTTTAAGACTAGTTTTGAGGTTTATGATATAATAATTGACATGAGGTATAAAGTAGATATTTGTAGATATATTAATTAGGTTTGTAACACAATAAAATATTCATCGAACGGACATCCGAGTGGGAAGATATTGTCTTTTTACGAACAGGGGGTAAAGTAGTCATTTAGCCTTAAATGATATTTTGTTTTATAAGATGCCACATGTTATATTTTGATTGGACCAAGTGGGGGGTGACCTTATGCCGACTTATAACCCTTTAATTAAGCTCTTACTTCAGCATATTTCATCCATGGAAGAGTTTTAACCTAAGGAAAGAGAGTATTGAAGTTTAGGAAGAAAGTGTGAGGAGAAATTGAAGAAAAATTCATAGAAAATTACAAAAAAGCCCCTAAGGTCATTCCATCCATAAATCTTGTTTGATTTTTTTGTATTACTGATTTAAATGATATAAATCATCATTTGTTTACTGAAATTCCATGTCTTGATGTGTACTCATGGATAGATGCATGTTTAAGCAAACTTGAATTTGTAAACCCTTGAAATTTCTTTGTTTAGAAACCTTGTGTATTCAAACTATCATATCTTTTTGTATACTTACTAAAATTGATTTATTCCAATTGGATATTAAAATAGACTCATATATGTATGTCATATCCTAAAATAAAGTAAAAATACCAACAAAGGAATCTTGGATGATGGTTTTAAGTCCGGGTATGAAATCTGCCCCAAAAGAGTAAATATGCATACCATATGTTTGATGTTTTGCTTGACATAGCAAATGAACTCTAAAAATTATGAAATTGTAACCTTGTATTGTTCAATATGTTTTCTGAAATTGGGTTAAATATAATATAATTTTATAACGTATAGAAATTATGAAAATTCCTGGAAGATGACTGAACCATAGATGAGCCTATAGGACGGATTTGCTATGTGGTAAAGAAATGGGCATATCTTGCTCTAGTAAACTCAGAATGATGTGTCGCCTTTTGTGTTGAAAACCTAATATGATAAGGATTGGATTACCAAGAAGAATTAAAGTAGTTTTAGGCTGTAATTTGAATATGTTAGATGTCATTGCCCGCGTCTAGATGGGACTTCATTTATGATGAATGATTTGAATTGAATCATATGATGCTTATGAATTGAGTTATGTTGAAGTTGTTCTTTGAATTGTTAATATTATTATGATAATACTAATATTGTAAGAATGATTGTAAGAGAAGAATAACCGACTGAACAAGAGCCACATAAAGGAAAAGGGAAAGCTTGTTAAATTTCCAAGGTGAGTGTACTTATGATTGTTTCATATATACAGATATATGAATATAGCTCTAAGAGCAGGATTTATTCGAATACTTTGGTATTCAGGATTTGTTTGGATATTCAAATATCTAGGATTGTTTGGGTCTTATGATCCCGGATTTTTTATTGCCAATGGGCAGAATTATTTGGATCTTATGATCCAGGATTTGTTATTACCAATGGGAAGGATTGTTCGGATTTTATATCCACATATTCGATATAGAATTATCATTCCATTGTAGGGAAGGGGTACCTCACTAAGCTTAATGCTTACAGTTTATATTTTAATAATTTCAGGTTTGTATGCTGCCAGCTAGGATACTATATGACCGATAACTTTGTGAGTTGCACCGTTAGAAGAGCTGGGGTTTAAATATGGTGATTTTATCATTGTCACACTAAAGATTTTAATATACTCACACGTTGTATATATTGAGTTAGTATGGATTGAGTTGATCATAGTTAATCATAGTAATGTATAATCTCTAATTATGACTCTGATGTTGACTTTGTTATGACACAAGAACAATATTATGTTCATTATGCAAAAAAATATTGATAAATGACAGAAATTTCCAATGGGCTCAAGATTATGATCCAATTATTCTAATAACAAATGATTAGTATGGATATTGGGTTTGGGGTGTGTCATTAGGTGCGCATTGTAGTTAAGTGACGGCGACTATCTCATGTAAGCGTGAAACCAATTTAAATATGGAAGAATGCACAAATAATTATTTATGCGTTTTAATCACTTCCAAAATATTTTCAAAATGTTTTGGGCTCTGATCGGTATCAAAATTATTTTCAACACTTTTAGATGTTCAACCACAGGGTAACCAAGCATGGGTATTTATTCTAGGTTATCAAAGCTGCAGTAGCTATGAAGTACTTGCAGAATTTGTTATAAACGCTCTCTATCTTTGTAACTCTAGATAGGATTCAGTTGGTTACTCTCCGGGCATGTCACCCAATGTCTATTTTATTCAATCTAGTTATTTAGTTTTATTTGAGCATTGTAGTGGATTGTATACCGATGGTTTATCCGATTAATTAGCATTTATCAGATTTCATTATTTAGTTATGTGAATTTAATTTACTTATTCATTTGAATGAGTTATGGTGAATATTTTATTTGTCGTTTAGATTATGGCATTTTAATCAAATAAAATTGACACACGACATAATTAAATCATTGGTGGTTAGTAATTATTTAGTTTTCGACAATGATATTAAGAATGAGTCAAATTAGATTCATGTTTTGTTTTAGTAGAGTCTGTCCACCCGTTATTTTAATAAGCGGGATGTCAAACTCTTGTATTCCTTATATTATTTTGTGGCCTTAAGGAGAATTCAACACCTGTCATTTCAAGGACACTTGTAAGTGTAGTTATTTCTTTTTTTACATATGTACAAGATATGGAAGTCTACTCACTCATTTCTCAACCATTACTGACATTATCACAAACATATATCTCCACCTTTTAATTAATTACAAACATGCACAATAAAATTTTATTTTTTATTTGCACCTTATAATATTTATTTTTCTAAGAACACCACCTCTAATACCCTGTACTTTTATAGATATTTAAATTACATAAGTGGGTATAATTTAATAATCAGAGGAATTTCTATGAATAGTGATTTTGGAATTTATGAGTTTTAGATTATTACCTATGTGTGTTACATTTACTTTTGGTACTAAGTAAATGAGTCAAAAATATTTTTATGTCATGTCGTAGTTGGATAAAGCGAGACAGGAAATATTGCATGTTGGAAAAAACACGTGTTGAAAAGTGTTGGGTCCGATTAGTGAATTTTAGTTAAGTGACTCGGATGGATATTTCAAGTGCACGGTTAGTTTTGAAATGACTGAGTTAGTCAGAATAGAGTACCCATGGGTAGTGTTTGGGTTCCGGGGGGACTTTTGGACTAGTAGGGACTCGCTATTGAGTATACGAGTCAAAGTTGGGTTTTATAAGGGATAACCCTTATCTCTTCTCTAACAAGGAACGAGAGAGAGAAAGAGAAGAAAGAAAAGGGATAAAAGATGAAGGAAAGAAAGGAATAAGGAAAAGGAAGAATTGAAAGGGGATTTCGACCTAAACTCCTCAGGATTCTACTCGAGGTCGTCGAATTTTATCCACGAGGTAAGTGTGCACTTTCTTTATTCAATTGAGCGTATGTATCTCATATTATATTTGGTAAACTATATGATTTTTGGATTGAAACCCTTGAAATAAATTTGGGAAATTTGATTTTGAGTTCACAAATTAATGTGTTGTCAACTCTTAATGAATTCTAGTGTTAAACCTACGTTAATGGTGTGTATATATGGTTAAAAATGGGATGAACTGATAAATGAGAGTTTAAATGGTTTTAGGGTTTAAATCCAAGAGAAATTGTTCTATCCCATAAAATAATTGATGTTTTAGTTATAAATTAACGATTAGATGATTACATTGTTGTTGGTCGGGATTAGAAACCACAAAAATGGAGGTTGGGATTATTTTTGGAATTTCGGAGAAGATGAAATAGCATGAACTGTAAACTCTGGTTTGAACGAATTGATTTGCATTTGAGTCTAGTGAGCTTGACGTCCCTTTAGGATTTTGTTTTAGTTTTTGTCCCGGAATAGCCACAGGTGGAGATTTGTAAGGACACAAATTTCCAATTGAGTCTCAATATCGTGTTGGCTCAATTTCGGACAAAAACATTTGTGTTATAGGATAGTATTGAGTGAGTATCCTCCAAGCCTATGACATGCAGGAGTTGAAGACGTAGCGGCCAAGTCTTATAAAGCTTCATAATTGCCTAGTTTCAAGTGCCATGTTTCTACATCATCAACATTATATTCCATAGTCTCCAAAAGGTATGAATGCATTTCTCTATATATATAGGGAGACTTGAAATATGTTTATAAAGGGTTTACTTTTATTTTAAACTGATGTTTATTTTCAGAAGGTTTCTTTAAAACTTTAAAAGAAAGTTTCTCAGCTAAAAAATCGAATTTTAATCTTTCTGGGATTTCATTCGAAATTGTCGTTCGAACGAGTTTGTCGTTCGAATGAGAATTTTGTTCGAGCAAGATTTTCCAATGACTTTCCACTGGAACTTCGTTAGAAAGTTCGTTCGAACGAAAATGTCGTTCGAACGAGATTTCGGCGGGAACAGTTTTTGGCAGTTTTTTTGCACTTTCCTACTACTTTGTCCCACTACTCTTTCACAAGATTTAATGACTTCGGGACTAGAATTTTTCAAAGAACTTTTTCCATCTCCTAGATAGGTTTTGGGAGCTTAATTCTTTCATAAAAATTTCCCTTGGTGTTTGATTCTCAAATTGATTTATTTAAAGAACAAAACCAACTTTACACCCAATTATTTGTTTTAATCCAGGTTTATATATATATATATATATATATACATCTTTCTTGGAGAGTATGTTTGGCATTGAATTTATCTTTATCGTAAAAGAGAGTTTGGGCTTGCTTCTATATCCCACAAAGAATAAGTTTCATTTTGGTTGCGGCATTCTCACATGGTGAAAGTCACCATATGTGGTTGACGGTTGTTCCTAAAGCTTCATTGGTGGATTCCAAGGTTCCGGTGGAGTCCGGGATTGTCAACTAAGTGGAGGTTGGTACAAGAAGACGCATCAGGGGCTTGAAGGGAGATGAGTCTAGTTGAGTAAGTCATTTGTCTTGTACTTGTAAAAATACCATACTTAGTGGACTTAAGGCTAGGGTCGTCCAATGTTTTTTCCTGTTGTGGGTTTTTCCTCGTACATCGCGGCATAGTGTGATTGATTTACTTTTATCTTGCAAAATAACTTAAAATGCATGCTTAGGCAAATTCAAGATAAAATTTGGTTTAATTGTCACACTTATCTAAATTGGTGCTATTTTAATTTGGGTACATAATAATTTAATTCAAGTCATTATTTTATTAGATAGAATTTGGTCTTGCCTAATTTGCAAAATTGGACTAATTAATTGTTATGCAAATTTCTAGGACTTGAGTTGAGTTAATATGTTTAAGTGAAAAATATAATTTTTGATTAATTTAATTTCACATTGTACTTGTTTAATTTTAATTTAAAGGAAATAAAAATTTGGTGTTTGTGTGTGTTTATTTGAACCATCTCACTTCCACATATCTTAAAAGGAAATTGAATTACTTTTTGTGGTTAAAATTTAAAAGCTGGGGGCTATCGCCTTTTCAAATTACATAAAGTTATATAGTGTAATAAGGTAATGAATTTTGATGTGGAAAAGATAAATCAATCATACAAAAGAAACACTTAATAAGGAAAAAAATAACATTGAGATATATCTTAGGGAAAATGAACGAAAAATGAAGCATGGCAGGGCTTACACAATTGTAACTATGTTATACACTATATTCTACATAACTTCCACCGCAGCTCATTCACACTATATCTTCCAACTATGGAAGGTGCCAACTATTGGAATTATTTTAATAACCACAGAGGGGTTCGATCCGCAAAACATTTATTTCCATGAATAATGCTAAAACTAAGATCAAACCACGCCAACACTCATTTTCCACTTGTCTCGTAAAATTGAACTATATTCCTATCATTTTTCAACATTGTAATCAATGATGCCCTTGATATTATTTATAAAGAAACATGTTAGGGGTCTTTCTAGAATTTCAAATATCTCTTGTAAACTTGTTAAAAGTTATTTTATAATATAATAATAATTTTAATTGGGGGAAAATTATATTTAAAATAGTTTTTTATATAAACAAATGTTTGTAGAAAGTTGTGTCCATTCATGAATGGTTGTGACAATTAAAAGAAGACATAATAATTCATGAAAGGGTGTGTCTATTCGGAAAAAGGTGTCAACCTTTTAATTAGTAGAGCACCACTCAATTATTCTCAATATCTTTAATTTTTGGACAGACAAATCAATGTCATTTTCCATTCCCTTCTTGAGTCAATCCATGAGAGAGTACACTATAGAATTTGGATTTGCGATCGCTTCTATAGAGACGAAAATATCATTCGATCTTGGGAGATGGACTTTCATCAAACCTTGGACACCAAAGAAGGGACGAATTAGTCATAAGGAAATTATGTGTAACATAAGGATTGACATCAATTTTCTTCATACGATCAGTAAGTTTGTTGTGTTGATTTTATTATTATTTGAATTTTCCTTCATATGATTAGATGTCATATTTGATTTTTTAAAATGACAAAAGCACACACAAAAATTTCTAAAAATCTTAAGTCATATTTGCATGTGATTTTGGGTTTAAGAAACTAATTGAAAAAATTTATTATTCTATCTCGTATCGAATTAAAACACGAAACTGAAATTTATATCTGAATCAATTTTATGTTTCCATTATCTGTTTGCATTTCATGTGGAAATTGTTTGGATCATATATTGATTGGTTTTTCATTAATAAATTCATGTGCTTATTATATGGAAATTTTGTTGATGTAAGTAAATGGTGCATTGAATAGATTATTTAATTAATAAAGGAGAAGATGCATAAAAGAATTTATTTCATTTGTGAGAACGAAGTTTCATTGGATCACTAATTACTAAACTTGTAGGTTTAAAAGGATACATATATAGATATATATAATCATTATTGTTTATGCATATATTGAGAATTGTGTGGTATAAATGGATTATTTTATGTCTATATGAATCATTTGTGTGGCAAATAGGACAAATGTCTCTCTAACCTTTGGTTATATTTACAAAGAATCAGTAAATAGGAATAATTCTTCATTTATATATGCTTTTATATGAAGATTTTATTCTCATTACATTGATTTTCAGTTTGATTAAGGACTAGAACCTTTAAGTGTTGATAACTTAGAATTCAATTATGAATAATTTTAATTTTATGTTTGAAATTATAGGGGAAGCATTTAACTCTATACGTTATATTCTCAATGCATTGACGCATGACAAGTTGTTATTGGATATAAGAAAGCTAAAAAACAAAAAAATAAATTCTTATAAATGTGGTGGTGTTTCTCCAAGGTTATGATTCCTATCCAAAATACGAACAATATATGATGCCTATCGAAAATAGGAACAAGATCATTGAATGTGTATTCATTGATTGTACACGTATTATTCAAATCTCATAATATATCTAATTTGCATTTATCTTGAGAAATGTATGTACTATATTCATTGAATTCAGTAATACTTAAGTAATTTGATCATATTCCAAGATTGAAAAATGATGAAGCATGTATATGAATATTTGATGGAAGATAATTGATCAAAGACGAGGTAAAGTAAAAATAAGTCGTTTGCTATCGTCATATGGATACCAATATAAAGTGACAAATGACATAAATATTGGGAAATTTTAAATATCTATTAAACGAGATATACAATTCGTGAGGCTTGTAGTTTCGAGTGGATGTTTTAGAACAATTGAAAATGCTATTGTGTGGAAATCATCTAAAACAAATTTGTACTAAATCAATGATGGAACATGAATTTTGTTCTTGGAAAATGAAGCTACCTTTGACAATTTTAAAGAGGATATTCATATATAACATCCTGATGCCTATGATTTCTATCAACAATCATTACTTTTGAAAGCATGTATACGAATCTTCGCTGGAAGATAATGGATTAAAGATGTGGTAAAATATAAATAAGTTGTTCAGTATCATCATATGGTTACCAAGATAAACTTACAAAGAATATAAACATTGGGAAATTATAAATATCTCATATATGAGATATATGATTCTTAAGGTTCATAGTTTCGAATGGATATTTTAATAGAATTGGAAATGATAATGTTTAAAAATACTCAAAAAAGTTGTACTAAATTAATGATGGAACATGAATTTAGTTATTAAAAAGCAAGGTATCTTTAACAATTTCAAAGATGATACTCCTAGATAATATCCGCATGCCTATGATTTCTATCAACAATCATTATTTTAAAAAGGCATGGAATAATATGGAAATTCATGAGTTTTCAGTCATTGACATAAGGCGATAAATACATTGCTCTATGCATGGTGAAAACATTAAGCTTAATATCTGCTAAAAATCATAGAGATCTCTTGAAGTGTCCTTTTTGTGTGCATACCCTTATTTCGGGAGGTATTCCCCTCTATATCTTTACTCATATATTTTTACCATGTAATTTCTTCTTTCCCTCTTATTGGACGATGCATGCAACCTCTCTCTCTAAGAGGACTCACCCATTTTCCCATTAACCTCCCTCTCAACTTCTCCGAACCACTCCTCTATCTCCCTTAAGCTATCAATGGATTCTCAAATGGCCAAAACCTTAGCTTGACCCCCCAAGTAAGCAATTCATTAGATCTCCCTAACACTTATCCTAAATTTTTTACTTGGTACTTCGGGAGATAAGGCGCCTGACCACGATATGATTTCGGGATTGTATATTGATTCCTTTAATTTGTTTATTCATTCAAATATCCCATAGGTTATTTTATAAAACCCTTAATTTAATGAGATGAAAAACTAAATTGAAAGAGATTAGTTTCATAGTTAAATATCATTCAATAATGCCATCCACCACTAAGACACGGGTAATCCATATGCATTCTATAAATATGTTTGATAAAAGAACCAAGTTATGTTGCCACTAAATCATTTTAGGATTATTTTAAGCTTTTATGGATTGTTTTCAGATGAAGATGACTATGTAATATCTGCAATGTTGAATAGACCATAATAATTACAAAGTGCACACTCACTGTTCGACAAAAGTGTTAACTGTGGAACATTTTTATATGTGCCACTGGTTTAACATAGTTTTCTTGAATTTGTTTCTCTCATGTTTATTTAATATTTTTTTCATTGAAATGTATCCTATTTAATTTTAGAGAGCTTTTTTATATGATCTATCAGATGAAGGTTACGTGTAAGTCGACATTATTTTCTTTGATTGAGGAGCTTCTAAGTGAATATCATCGGAACCCTTGTGTATAGATTGTGAGTATCTGTATTAACTTCCATCTGGGTGAACGAAAAACCCCATGTTAAAATTTTGACATTATTAGGAATACGGTAGCTTCAAGAACAACATCCAAATTTATTAAGTCGACGTCACGGTGAAAATTATTTCATCTTGTTAATAAGAAATCTGTAAACTCAACTTGGTTTGTAGGAGAAGTGTCTCTTGTGAATAAAATTACAAAACACATAAAAATCATACTTTCTAGACATACACATAAGTGTTATCTCTTAAAACGGACAGTGATGGAGATGAAAAAAATAAAAAATATTTAAATTGTAGAAGTTGAAAGATGAAGTTTAACTTATGTAATTGTGGTGACAATTATTATTCAACACAAAGAAATAAGAGAAGCACAATCACCAAGCAAAAATAAGGAATATAAAATGCCAATCACACAACAAAAGATGTACGTGGTTCAGCAAAGGTGCCTACGTCTATGGTGGTGTAGTCAGTATTATTTCTATATACTCCGAAGAGCGATTATAGAGAATACAATGTGTCCTTATGCCCCAGACCTAGGGGTTATTATATAGATGTCCATTTTCAGGGAGTGGGGGTGTTGGATTCCCCCACGTTTTCCATCTTCTCCTAGAACCCCTCTTAATGGGAACATGGGAGAAGACTAAATCATGATCGATTAAGATATGGGGTTTGGACTTTGGGCTGCTACAATTGGGCTACTCGTTTGGGCCCATCATTATAATCTCGGGTACCCACAATTGCCCCTAAGTTTGTTGGGCCATACTTTGGGCTCAATAAATTTAAATAATTTGTCATAATGGCTCCTTTGTACACCGTGCAACTCTTCCCAAAATTTGAGGACTGAGTTAGGCGGCACTTGCTTCGTGGTCTGTGCATTATGATTAGTAACACTCAAAAGCTATCCATAGCAGTCATTTCTCAGTCGTCGTTTTGAGCTTCTCAGTACTCTCCCATCTTCTGCGAGTTCTAGCGATTTGCGTTCTCTTCTCCCGGTCTTCATTCTCATTGCTTTCGATCTTCCTCGTTGTTTGGGCTTGTGATTCTTCATCGTTCAAGTCGAACTTTCATCTTCTAAGTCCCCTGTGCCTGTTCTTTGTATTTTCTCTTTGAATTTGTAGCTTTTTAGGGTTTTCCAATAGCAAAGATTGGTAATAGATCGGTGTCTGAATTTAGGAAGTTTTACAATGTCCCAGAGTGGGTAGAGATTGAGTGCAGCTCTCCCCCTAGAAATGTTAGAGAGATAAAGGGTGCCCATTGGATCCATGTCTTGTTGCTTTCCCAAGGGGGACTTACTTTTCCTACCAACAATCTATTCTTGCACTTTTTTGGTTATTTCAACATTGTTCCTGCACAGTGTTCGCCCAATGTGTGGAAGATAATCAATGGTGTCCATAGAATAAATCAACTCTATGGCACCAAGTTAGGGCTTGCCGAAGTCTTCTTTTGCTATTATTTTTCTCGAACTAGTTCTGGTGTTCTCTATCTCAAAGCCAGGAGTCCTGATAAGGTATTGGTAGTAAACCTACCTGATTCCCATAAGGACTATTGGCAAGATGGCTTCCTTGCTAAACATTGGTAGTTTTACTCCCGGACTGAGGGGTCGAGGTCTGATAGGTTCTCTGTTCCCTTTTATAGGGAAGAATATATAGGTAGCCTCTGCTCTGTTCTTTTAATTTCTTTCTTGATTTGTTATTTTTCTAACTTTTCTCTGTTTCTTCTTCAGCGAGGTCGAAGAACTTGGAACTTGCTCTCAATGAGGTTCGTCTCTCTGAGTTGGTCAAAGCTTGGAACATTAGGGAACCCTTAGCTGACGGCGAGAACCCCCGATCTGTAGCCTTCTTGCTCGAGTACAAGAAAGTTGGCTCTAGTTTTATAGCGAGGTCGATAGATAGCATTCCTGAGTTTGATACCTATGAAGAAGCTGTTTCTAATCCCATCCAGTTAGACGAGGAGGAGAGTAGTTCTGAGAGTGACGTCAGAGACGGTGCTGAAGGCAATTTCGGTGAGGGGAGCTCCAGTGGTGATAGTTCTTCTGACTCGAAAGAGGTTTTTGAAGCCCAAACTCTTCGAGCACGTCCAACAGCTCTAGCAGAGAAATGATTCCTCCAAGGAAGAATTTGATCTGAGATGACGATGATGATGACCATGTGCTCCTTGCTCAGAGGTCAAAGAAGAAAAAGTCCAGTACTGGGGCTATGGCTATTGGCTCCCAGGCTACTGATTAGGAGCAGGAGAGGAAGAGGAAAGAAGAAGAACAGGTGAGAGAGAGAGAGAGAGGAAAAGGATGGAAGAGAAGAAGATAATGGAGAAGGAGAAGGAAGAAGAGAGGAGGAAAATGGAATCAAGGACGAAGGCAGGGCAGGCCTTAGTCCCCGTGTTCGCATTGCCCGAGGGGGCCTCAGTGGCCATTTTTCCTCAACTGGCCCCTGCGCTGCTCGAGAGGGCATTCCTTCCTGCTGACCGTCAAAGGGCGGCAGGGACTGACCGGTTAGTTCTGCAGGCGAGCCAGAGGCTAGCCTTGGTAAGTTTATTTCTCTCCTTTAATGTCTCTTAATTTCTATTTATTTCCCCTTTCTAATATCTTTTTTTTGCAGTTTGTGACTGATTTTGCCGTGCTCTATAGTTCTCGCGATGAGCTGGTGAAGAAAACTGTCGAGATGGAGCAGTAAAATGCTGCCTTGAATGTGAGGGGCACTCAATTGGAGGCTGATTTGAAGATTGGTGACGCTGCCCGAGCTTCTTCTGACCTGACCCTCGTTAATTCCAACCGAGAGAGGGATGCGGCGGTTAAAGAGCTGAACGAGCTGAGGCAGGCCTATGACATGGTCTGCTCAAGCAAGTTGGCCATCGTAGAGGAGAATAGGGTGCTGACCGAGCAGCTAAAAGAAAAGGATTCTCAGGCATCTACTATCAACGAGGACTCTTATAACTCTGGGTGGGCTGCTGCATATGAAGATGCCGAGATTCAGATAGGCTACATCAGTCGTCTGAAATTCAAGAAAGGTTGGAACAAGGCCCTCATAGTCGTTAGTGTCGATATTGACTCTCCTCTGTTCGACGAGCACGACGCGGGCCCGAAGCCAACTGTGGATGAAGAAGCCCCTACCCCAGCCATCAAAGGCATTGATCCTGCCTCCCATATAATTCCTACTGAGTTTCTCCCTACTTAGGTGATAGAGGTTATCCCTGCTGAGGGGGTTGCCTCTACTGTCGCTGATAAGGGGAAGCAGCCAACTACATCTGGGCAACTTGAGGTTGCTAATTAATTTATTTCTAAGGTTACTTTTGTATCTTCGCTTGTAATTTTCCTTTTGGCTTCCCGATGTACTTTGACCCTTATTAATGAAATGAAAAGGTTTCTTCTCCCCAGTGGACTGATTTATTTTTCTTTTCATTGCCTTTTTTATTACTTGTAGTCGATTGTTGTTGATGATTATATACCAGCCACTTTTCAATTGGGAAAGATGCTTGGACCTGATGTGAGCTCTGAAGTTCGTCATACCTTTGTGAGGATTTGTAAATAACTGCGATTAAGGAATAAGCGTTTCATAGAGCAGACTGAGCTTGTTGTCAAACTGAAGGACAGGATCTAAGAGATAGAGGAAGTTGGCGCCTCAGTCCAAGAGGAGGTGAATACATTAAGAGCGAAGCTTCTAGATGCTTCTGAGATCAACCAGGTTGGGGAGATTCTTCAGCAGGAGAACGAAGCTTTGAGGAGAGAGGTCTCGTGACTTATGGAGCATCCATCGAGCATCGCTCCTACAGTATTGTGAGGTTCTTCCTCATCGCGAGTCGAAACTGGACTGAGCAATGTTCCTCCTGTGCTGCGAGTCTCTACTCCTCCAATCATTTTGCGAGGTGGCAGGAATACCAGGAGTTCAACTAGGGAAATGGAAGAGCTTCGTGGTGAAGTCGAAGAGCTTCGTAGTGATGTCCAACGAGCATATGTGATTGCTGCTGGGCTCCAGAGGGACATCACTTGGTTGAGGCACTTGTTTAAGAAAGGACCTCGATGAGGGTGGGCCGATGGTTACGATCAGGGTTGGCTAGATGCTCCAACGAGGCTGATAGAGTTCGAAGAGCTCGCCTTCATTAGGGGGTGGTTGAGTGCCCTGAGGGAGCTGCAAGTTCAAAGGAACATAATGCTCTGGTATCGGCATGAAATATCTCCTTCCACTCGAATGCCTAACCCCTTTCGGAGAGATGATCAGTGGATACCCATCGATGCCATCCCTCGGAAGCTATTGGAGTCGGATGCGAACGAAGTCGAGGAATAGTTAGTTTCCCCTCCCGATGATGGTCGAAGGGCTGATTATCTTTCTCGGAGACCTCACCCTCACTAAGATTCTCTTAGTAGTAACTCTGTGTATTTTGTATTGAAGTGATGTAAAGTCGATGTTTTGGGCGAGCTCGTCGACTAAACATGTATTGTATTTGCTGTAAATGTGATGAGTTAATATGAAATTTATGTTTTTGGCAAATTTGTTAACTAAAGAAGTGTCTTATATTTTCCACATCTTTGCTAAAAAAATCTTGAGCCTATCTTGGCTGACTAGATTTGTATGTTTGCATTATCAAGTAAGTGTCCCTCCAGTCCAGCATGCTAATGAGATACCATTCTGCCCCACTTTACCTTTTAGGTTGTGTCATCACAATCCCTTAGGCCTAAGTGTGGCAATTGGCGAGGACACACCTGGTGTTGGATTTTTCATTCGATCAGTATTTCATCAACCAAACATTGTTTGGTAGCTAATTTTGAACTGGTCTTATTGCCTAAGGATCCCCTGTAGGGCTTCGTATATTGCCAGGGGCAATGCTAAGAGGTTTTCGTGTCTTATAACAAAAACCTGCGGAGGGTGATTTCCCTACTATGGCGTAATGATTAATGTGCTTGTCACTTGGAAAGGGTGTATGAGTTATAAAGTCCATATAATAGTTAACTGACACTTCGTAGAATGCAACTGCTAAATAACTTTTATTAATGAGTTTTAGTCTCATAAGTACAATGCAAAAGAAGAATCTTGAAATAGAATTTCTTGAGATTGGCTGCATTCCATGCTCGGGGTATCTCTCTTCCCTCCAGAGTTTCCAAGTGATAAGGTCCTTGCAGATCGTCTCTGGTTATCTTAAATGGTCCTTCCCAGTTTGGCCCCAACTTGCCGTCTGATGGTCTTACTGCGCTGCCCAGGACTTTCCTTAGGACGTAGTCTCTAACTTGGAATGCCCTTGGATTGACCTTCTTGTTATAGTGCCTTGCGAGCTGTTGCTGATAGCTTTTTAGTTTCACTAGGGCCAGCTCGCGACGTTCATCGGCTAGATCGAGCCCGACGAGCAATGCTGCATCATTATTTCCCTTATCGACAAGGTTGGACCTCATCATTGGCAATCTTGCTTCCAAGGGTATGATTGCTTCCATTCCATATGTCAATGAGAATGGGGTTTCCCCTGTCGCTCGTCGCAGAGTAGTACAGTAAGCCCATATAATATGTGGTAGCTCATTTTCCCATGCGCCTTTGGATAGCTCTAGTCGCTTCTTTAATCCGCCGATCACTATTTTATTGGAAGCCTCGGCTTGGCCATTGCTCTGAGGATAGGCCATCGAGCTAAAATGGTGTCTGATTCCATGCTCGTTATAGAAATTCTTAAAGGAGACGCTCTCAAACTTCGTTCCATTGTCAGTGATGATGGTTCTGGGGATCCCAAAATGGGTGATTATGTTTTTCCATATGAATCTTATCATATCTGCATCTCAGATGTTTGCCAGGGGTTCTGCCTTGATCCATTTAGTGAAGTAGTCAGTTGCAGCCAATAGATACTTGCGATTGTCGGTGGCAGTAGGAAGTGGTCCCATGATGTCGATTCCCCACTGGGCGAATGGCCATAGGCTGGACAGTGATTTTAGGTCGCTGGCAGGTTGGTGGACCATAGGAACGTGAAGTTGGCATTTCAGGCATTTGCGAGCATACATCGCAGAGTCCCTTTGCATATATGGCCACCAATAGCCTTCCTTCATTGCTCGAAAAGCCAGAGACCTCCCTCCAATATGGCAGCCATAGATTCCCTCATGAAGATCACGTAGAACTTGCTCGACATCCCTTGGGTGAACGCATTGAAGGTAGGGACCGAAAAAGGATCTCTTATATAGCTTGCCATCGGGAGATAAGTGAAAGCGAGCAGCTTTGACTGTTATCTGGTGAGCGGTCTTCTTGTCATCTGGGAGCATTCCATCCTTCAAATAGTCCCTTAGAGGGTCCATCCAGCTGGGTGCTGAATCCACTTGGAGCAGCTGCTCCACACCTGGTGGCTTGCTTTTACGGTCAATGCTCAGGTGAGCGAGGAAATCGATGGGTATTGTTCTTTTTAAGTTAGAGTCGACTGCTGAACTCAGGGCTGCTAGGGCGTCAGCATGGCTGTTCTGTCCCCCGGGAAACTGCAGGACATTGACTTTTTTGAAGCTAGCCATTAGTCTTTTTGCTATGGCGAGGTAAGTTGCCATCCTCTCATCTTTCTCATTGTAGTCTTCACTTATCTGATTGGAGACCAATTGCGAATCGCCAAAGACATGTAAGCGTTTTGCCCCCAAAGTGTGTGCCTTCTGGAGGCTGGCTATTAAAGCCTCATATTTTGCTTCGTTGTTGGAGGCTACAAATCCAAGCCTGATACCCTGTTCGAGGATTGTATTCTCCGGGGAGTATAGGATAATGCCTACTCTTGCCCCCTTTGAGTTGGAGGCTCCATCAACAAATAATTTCTAGACTCCCTCCGTTGCATGGTTCTCTCCTTGCTTCCCTGGTTGGGGTTGGTCGAGGGGTTGTTCGCCTGTGAATTCGGCTATGAAATCGACAAGGACCTTCCCCTTGATTGTGTTTCTTAGTTGAAATTGGATATCAAATCGTCCGAGCTCGACTGACCATTTAGACAGTCTTCCTGAAAAATCCGCCTTCCTTAGGATTTCTTTAAGGGGGTGCGACGTAAGGACGATGATAGTGTGGGCTTCGAAGTAGTGCTTCAGCTTTCTTGAAGCTACTACTAGTGCAAAGGCGAGCTTTTCCAGTGGTAGGTACCACTGCTTGGCATCTAGTAAAGTTTTTCTCGCATAATAAATGGGGCGTTGGATCCCTGAATTTTGCACATCAGTGCAGAACTGATAGTGTGGTTGGAAACGGAGAGGTATAAGTACAAGGAATCTGTTTCCTGTGGTATGACGAGAAGTGGTGGGGAGCTGAGGTAAGCCTTAAGCTCATCCAATGCCCGCGAGCAATCTGGGTTCCATTTAATCATTTTGTTTCCCTTTAGAAGCTGGAAGAAAGGCTTGCACTTCTCGTAGGACTTAGAGATAAAGAGGTTTAATGCAGCGAGCATACCGGTGAACTTCTGTATGTCCCGGATTGTTCGAGGAGGTTGTACCCTGTTTATTGCATCGATCTGATCTGGTTTAGCCTCGATTCCTCTCTTACTGATCAAGTACCCTAAAAATTTTCCTGACTGGACACCGAAAGAGCACTTGCTTGAGTTAAGTTTCATTCGGTACTTCCTGAGGATTTCGAAGGTTCTTTATAGGTCCGAGAGGTGGTTTTCTTTTTTCCTGCTCTTGACGAGCATATCGTCGATGTAGACTTCCATGGTGTCTCCCATTTGGTTCTTGAACATCTTGGTGACCAGCCGCTGGTAGGTTGCCCCTGCATTTTTTAGGCCGAAGGGCATGACCTTGTAACAGTACAATCCAACGGTGGTGATGAATGCTGTCTTGTCCTGGTCTGGAGCGTGCAAAGGGAACTGATGATACCCTGAGTATGCATCCAGAAAACTCATTCTTTTGTGAGCCACTATGGCATCCACTAGTTGATCAATTTTTGGAAGAGGGAAGCTATCTTTAGGTCACGCCCTGTTAAGGTTAGTGAATTCGATGCAAACTCTCCACTTCCCATTGCTTTTTGGAACTACTACTGGGTTAGATAACCATTTGGGGAATCGTACCTCCCATATGAATCCTGCATCCAGTAGTTTTTGGACTTCTTTTTCCACGGCTTTTGCCTTCTCGGGTGTAGTTTTCCATGCCTTCTGCGCGATTGGTCTAAAAGTGGGATCGACGTGAAGTTGATGAAAAACCATACTAGGATCAATTCTAGGCAGCTCGTATGGTTCCCACGCAAAGACGTCTATATTGTTCCTTAGCAGGGTCGTCAATTCTTTCTTCTCCTGATCTGTGAGGGAAGCTCCAATCAAGAAGATCCGGCTATCGTCACAATCTCCAGCTGTGATTTCCTCCAAGTCCTTGATGACCTGTTCGGAGGGGAGGAGCCTGGTCTCCTCTACTCTGGGCCTTCCGTACTTTAATTGCTATTTCGAGGGTATCAGTCCTTTTTGTTCTTCAACTTTTTCGCTAGACTTATCGGCCTTCTTCTCTGGTCTTAGGAGGATGGCTTCTATGAAGCACCTTCTTACCATCGCTTGGTCACTACGGATCTCCATTACTCCTCGCTCGGTCACATATTTGAGCTTTTGATGGTAGGTCGAGGAGACTACCTTCATCGTGTGCAGCCATCCTCTGCCGAGGATAGCCTGGTACGGCGAGTCTATGTCGACCACCAGAAACTCGATCATTTTGGAAACATGTCCTGCCTTTACTAGAAACACAATCTTTCCCAAGGGCATAGTCACTTTCCTAGCGAAGCGAGGGGACAGTATCTTCCTTTAGGTCGGCGATGCTTAACTTCAATTTTCTGAATAGGTCGAGGTACATTACCTCTAACGAGCTTCCTTGGTCAACGAGTAGCTTATCGACGTCATAGTTAGCTATTCTAAGGGTGATGATCATAGCATCATGATGTGGGGTTCTCACTCCCCCCAGATCTTCTTCTGTAAACACGATATGCTTAATATAGTCGACGTCATTTTCTCGTCGGCGTTTTCCTGACAGCGTCTTTGCTGGATCGATCTGAAAAGCTTGCATCACTACCGTAATCTTTTTCACTTCCATTCGAGCTGAATTTCCTTGGACCTATTTTATGTCATATGCCCCATGAATTACTACAAATTCATGGCCGGCATCGTCTTCGAGTACGTTGTCAGGCCTTGCTTCCCTATGGGCAGCAACTTTTTCTACCTTCTTTTCTATGAATTCGTTCAGGTGCCAGGACTGAGCCAGCTCTTCGAGGTGGGACTTAAGAGCCTTGAAATGCTCGGTTTTATATCCTCCTTCTTTGTGAAAAGCGCACCTCAGCGCGTTGTTTCTCTTTGAGGGATATCCCCCCATTTTCCTGGGCCGCTTGATAAATGGTTCGTCTTTGATTTTTGTGAGAATTTTGTAAATTGGTTCTCTAAAAACGGTGTTAACCGCCTGAAATGCTTTTGACAAATCGTTATTGCCTCCGTTCTTGGAGCCATTCTTGCCCCCATTCTTTCCTCCTTTCTTCTTGTTCTCAGTTTTGTCACTTCCCTTGGCAGCGAACTTAGCTCGACCGTTTTCCCCTGTGTTGAGGCGGGTCACATCTTCCACCTTAGCATATTTATTGATGAGGGCCATTAGGTCATTGATGGTTATGGCTTCTTTATTTGTCAAGGACTGGTACAGAAGGGAAGAGCTGGGTAGCCCAATTTTGAAAGAGGCCACTACCACTTGCTCCGAGCAGTCCTCGATCTCGTTGAATAACTCCCAGTACCTCTTCGCGTAGTCTCGGAAGGTCTCTTGAGGCGTCTTTTTCATGGGTAGCAAAGCATCCATCCTTTTGGGATGGGAGCTACTTGTAACTAATCGAGCCGTAAAGAGATCGGCCAGGGACTTGAAACTCCTAATGGACCGGTGGGGGTGCTTTTTGAACCATTTATACGCCACGTCATGCAGGTTTGGGGGAAAAATTTGGCACATTAGCGCATCTTGATGGTTCCAGAGGGTCATGGCCTGTCGGTACTACCTGATGTGATCAATGAGATCAATATTACCATCATAAATTTTGAACCTTGTAATAACAAACTTCTTGGGGGCTTCCTCTTCTTCTATTTCCCTCGAGAAAGGTGATTTCATCTGAGTTTTGAGAGCTCACCCAGCGAGTTCTCGGGTCGATCTGGTACCGTGATGCGCTGGGTGTTGGTCCATCTCCCTTCGGACCAGACTTCGTATGTTTCCATTGATGCGATCCGGGCTCCTGTGATTATGAGCCAGTCACAGTTGCTCGAGCAGGTCATCCTCTGACTCGTTTTCCTCAGCTTTCTGGGATCCGCGCCTGGGACTCCTTCCTCAGCTGCGAGACTTGCTCGCCTGAGGGCTAGGAGTGCGGTATGGACGTCTCTTGGTACCATGATGGAGTTCTCTCTCCATTCTTTCTAATCTTCTTTTGAGGCGAGCATTTTCATCTTCGTGCCCGCGAGAAGATTCCCTCTGCTCGTGGAGCCTCGCCTTATATGAATCAATCAGCCTGGATATCTGTGTGGACCTCGCTGGTCCTTGGCTTTCTTTTGAGGCTGGCCTTTCTAGGTGATCCCTCTGATCTGAACGCCGAACTTAAGATCTAATCCTGCGAGGAGCAGGAGGTTCTTGGATATCTCCTGCCTGGGGAGCATTACTACTGTGACCAACCATTTCGAATTCTTTTCTTAGTGTGGGATTTCTTAGGGAAGATAAACGTTCCCACAGACGGCACCAATTATGGTGACAATTATTATTCAACACAAAGAAATAAGAGAAGCACAATCACCAAGCAAAATAAGGAATATAAAATGCCAATCACACAACAAAAGATGTACGTGGTTCAGCAAAGGTGCCAACGTCTATGGTGGTGTAGTCAGTATTATTTCTATATACTCCGGAGAGTGATTACAGAGAATACAATGTGTCCTTATGCCCCGGACCTAGGGTTTATTATATAGATGTCCATTTTCAGGGAGTGGGGGTGTTGGATTCCCCCACGTTTTCCATCTTCTCCTAGAACCCCTCTTAATGGGAACATGGGAGAAGACTAAATCATGACCGATTAAGATATGGGGTCAGGACTTTGGGCCGCTATAATTGGGCTACTCGTCTAGGCCCAAAATTCTAATCTCGGGTACCCACAGTAATTGTAATAATATAATTATCAAAATTCATAATGCATTTTTTAAATTATAATGTAATCTTAATTTTATTTTTTCAAATAATCTATGCGTGTAATTAGTGCATAATAGTAACATATCACACAAACATCAAGTTTCATATAATATTAAAATGTTTACTCATTTAAAGTAAAATGTGATTAGTTATGAGTTCAAATTATATGGATATAAGATGCATCTAAATAGGGAGAAGTGTTCTGTGAGGAGTATATCAACAGAGCCTAGATTCATTATTTGATTTTTTATTTCAACAGGTTCAAGAATCTTTTACATTTTCTCATTGAATTACTTTCCAAACAAGAGTCAATTAATCTAGCTGAACGATTATATATAGAGAAGATACCAACTTTAAAGAAGAAGAATTAAGGATTGGAGCTCAATCAAAAACAAAGCATTCGGTGAATATTGTTGAAGCACCAAGCTCAGGGGAAAAAGGTTATCAAATAACTAGCATAAATAATCATCTACTATTGGATTGTTGTAGACATGATTCGATTGATGGTAGAAAACAAAGGGGTGAGGATGACTACATTAATTATGAGATTTTGAGAGTGACAAAACATTTGGTAAGTAGTAACATGTTTTTTAATAATGTTAAATATCTCATCAACAAATGTAATGAGAGGAAACCCAGGATGGACTATTAGAGTGACAATATAGGTTGTTTTAAATGCATACATGTGATTTATCATAGTTTATAGTTTTGTTAATTTAATTTTGAATCTATAGATGGTTTATAAATTAAATATATTGGTTTGACAGAAAAGGTATTTGAACTGCCACTTTGGCATTTTAATAGCACCGATTTGATTGGTTGGGGTTATAATGGAAGGTTGAAATGTTGGAAGCCTTGAATTTTTAAAATGGAATGAAAGTGGATTTATATAAATATCAATGAAAATTGGATATTAATTTAATAAAAATTGAAGGAACAAAATTAATTTTTTCAAGACCCAAAGATTGTGGAGTTTATAGATGAAAATATTTTAATACTTGCTCACACGTGTGCACCTACTAGTAAAAAAATGTTGATTCAGTAACTAGAGAATTAGGAAAGTTCATGAAGGGAATGGTCGAAATCCTCTTATTTCACTAAGATCTAGGTTCAAAGGGACAACAACACTGTGTTTGACTCAGTTAGAACTAAGGATATATTTACTACTTCCCATTACTATGATGAGACAGTGCATATATGACGAGGTAATCAAGGTAAGGTATGCTCTTAATGATTTATATATCTTGGATATGTCCCGATGGGGTATTTGAAGGATACTCTTTAAAGAAATCGCCCACGTGAGTGTGAAGGGGACGCCTCTATGAGAATTGATACTCTACAATTCTCTAAAGTACTCGTAGAACTAAGAGTTGTTTAGGGCCAAAACGAACACAAACTTGATAATCAAAATATGCAGGGTAATGGATGTTAGTATCTCTTATCTTCGTTTACACAAACTGCTGACAGTTCAAGGTATCACACCCACTAGCTATCCAAGTAAATCCGATAGATTCAAACTATAGTAAGTTTAAATCCACAAGCTAATTATCAAGATGTAGTTATTTCTCGCTGGTAATTTTTCAAATGTGTGCCCGTCTATTTCTCTATCAGTTAGTCAGCCTTTTGTCTATAATATTGACTCATGTGGGGGCTGTAAAAAATTATATTTTTTTTATGATAATAATTTTAATTGAGTGCAAATTATATTTAAAATTATTTTTGATAGACACAATGGTTTGTGAAAAGTTATGTCCATTCATGAAACGTTTTGACCATTCAAAAAAGACATAACTATTTATGAAAGAATGTGTCTATTAAGAAAGGGTATCAACCATTCTATAAATAGAACACCTCTCCTTCATTATCAATATCTTTAATTTTTTTAGAGTCAAACCTATATAATTTTTTATTCCCTTCTTAAGTCAATACATTAGAGAGTACAACATAAAATTTGGTTTCATCGAAGCTTTATAGATTGAAGTGTCGCTTCTATAAATATGAAAATGTTTTTCTGTCTTGGGAGACAGACGTTGATCAAACTTTTATCTAATAGCCCGTGACTTTGGGACTGAGAAATTAAATTTTTGGGAGAAATAAAATTTATTTAGATCGGAGAATTTTAAAAATTCGGCAATTGAGGTAAAAAATTAAAGACGCTACAAAGTATTTCGAATGATGATTCTGAGTGCGCCATTGATTTTGGATGGGTCGAGATAGTCAAAATGACTGCCATTGGGTTTATCTCGGCTCTGGAATATTTTGAAGTTAGTTTGACTCGAATTGGAGTAAACGAGCCATTTAAAGTGTGTATTACCATTTAAAATTGGGACTCGTGTTTTAAAGGTTTAAGAGGCTTATGGATCAACCTATTATCATTTGTGAGAAATAGAGAAAACCCTAGAGAAAGAGAAAGAAGAGAAAGAAAGAGAGAATAAGAAGAAAGGAAGAAAGAGAGAGGGAAAGCTTGGAGATTTCCGTCCCGTACGCGATTTCGGGGATGATTCAACGTCTACGATTCTGAGGCAAGTGTTGAATCTTGCTAAATATTTCATTTGTGTATTTCATTTCATAATTTATGGATAAAAGAAATGGATTTTTGGGTTATATGTTAAACCCTAGATTTTGGGATTAAAACTTGAATTTGATGTTTATACATGGGATTGATGATATAAAAATTGAGGAGATGAGACGTGGGTTGGGTTTTGATGTGAGGAAAATGATTGAGTTAAAGACTGGGGGTTAGATGATGATATTGGGATGTTTAGAAAGTTAGGGTTTTGATTAAACATGAAAAAAGTGCAAGATATCTAGTATGGCCAGACAACCGCGGTCAGTGGACCGGTCGATCGCGCCTTAAGGGAATAGCCTACTGCTTTCTTCGTAAGGCAAAATTTAGACCCGCGGTCGATCGGGGTCTGGGACCGATCGATCGGTCCTCTGTTTTGAGACCAAGATTGGGATTTTCTTTTACCCCCTTTCTTTTGGGTATTATTCTTAGGGGCTTTGTTAATGGACTTATTATGGAGGGTTATGATAGGATATCAAGGGAATAGGTGACCTATGATGAATAGGGGCTTTTGGACCTATGTAAGAATTCGATTTTTGAGGGTAGGATGCGTCTTTTTGTAATAAAATGATTATGGGGCTGAATTGATTGGTGGATTATCTTAATATGATAGGGGTGGGATATCATGAAATAGATATAAAATGTTGAGGTAGTCCCTTTGTGTTTATGTGTGCATTAATAATAAATATTTCGAGGTATAGTGGGGAATATCATTGAGGATGGAAGTTCTATTTCGAGGTCATAAGTGAGTTTAGATATGAATTAAGGTTTAGGACTCTTTAGGAGAGTGTTGAGGGTATGGCGTGACATTGTAGGCCGATATTTGTGCCGAATCCTTATAGCGATAGGATTCAATTAAAGATATGATTTGGAGATCAATGGGAGGTAGAGGTCGCGTATACTTAGTGCTGATAAACTCAAGGAATAAAATCGTAAACGTGGTAATGTTAAGGGTTCATAGGAGAAATTGAACCGTAGTCGAAATTGAGAGCGATGGGATCATACTATCAACTAGAATATGGTGTGTTGTAAATCTAGTCGGGATAGTTGTTATATATCGGTGTGTCTTTAACAAAGGGGATTCCAATTATGGATGGATATGCTTCAAGTGAGGGATCGTATTTATATAACTAATTCAGTTAATACTCTTGAAATGACGGCTAGTATATTGAGGATTATGTACACGTGTAGCCGAGTTTATAAATTTCATACATATGGACGGAAGATGGTATATATATATATATATATATATGTGTGTGTGTGTGTGTGTGTGTGTGTGTGTGTGTGCCTATGGCGTGAATATTTATAACGTGTGTGATGGTTTGATTATATGATGTGATTATATGGGTGTATATATATTGTGTGAATGATATATATACTTATAGTGTGAAGCATACCCGGCACATGCTATCATGGGAAGTTGCGTAATGAGGGTGAACCCCTGGCTTGAGGAGCAGGGTGTGGATATTCCCCATGTCATAGTTGTCAATTGTTATTTGTGTGATTTTATATTTTTGGGGATGAGAAGTCTTAGGTATGAGTCATTCTCACTTGCCGGTTAGGAACTATGACCGCTTCCCATACGTTATGATTGATTTTGTCGCCATGGCGGTGTGATAATAGTCCAATAGGTGGTGACCTTGGGAGAAAGTGAGGAATTCCTTGAAGATGATAGCATGGTGCAGTATTTTCGCATCCAATAGCCGTTTATGTTATGTGTATGGCATAGTCTACATTATGTGTGATATGTATGTGTGGTTATGCGAATGAATGATTGCTCATATATATATTTAGGGTAAATTTATATGTGTATATCCTATAGGTGACGAGGATATGAAGTTTTGATGATGTTCATCTTGGGTGATTATGGTGTACTAGTTCATTGGGGTCAAAGGATCTTACTTAGAGACAATTGCGGATTTGTCGACCCAAGGATTTAATAGATATTCTATTTATGTTCTTAGATATAATATTCAATATTTAAGTAGTTGCAGAAATAGGAATTCTGTGTGTGACATAATGGATCCCTACGATCAACATTGTCAAGGAGTAGTGTATCAGGGGGGTTCCTTTTTTGGATTTCGCTTTGCGAGACGCCCCACGCATGAAGCGTAGTGCAATGTTGAGAGTGGAGAGAAGTTTTGTCCTTAAAAATTGAATGTATGTTAATGTGAGTAATAAACTCATATATCGAAGCTTAATGTTAATGTATAACGTATTAAGACTTATAACTGGTTTCAGTTAATAATTGGAATCACGAGAGCCTAGTAAGGCATATGTGTGTATATATATTTAAGTGTGATTAGAATGGAAAGAATTCTTGGGTTGTGTTAAATCGCAAGTCATAAGGTATAGACCGTGCGTATGTATGAGTAGGTTATCCTTAATTGAGTGGGGTAACTTAATTACGGGTCAAGGACACGATTAGGTGCGTGTTGTAGATGAGAGGTGAGTTTGGGGGTTTCAGGAGAGTGCGACTCCACTTTAATTTTGAAATAGTACATTTATATTTATTATGCACAGTTAACACACTTGCTAAACATTTTTCACCTCGGGCTCTGACCTTCTTGTATTTCTCTTTTGCTATATATATATATGTATGTATATTGTACTACACGTGTCCCACCGCATGGATACCGGATGCTTTTCTATCCAGATTCTTAGAAGCCGTAACAGATGCGGACTGTTGTGGGATTTAGATTGTAGTCGCTTCCCTATTTCCTTATAAATCTAGACATGATTCTTTTGTATATCTTGTTTATAACCAAGTGTTATATGTAGTTCTTTATATTTCTTTTTATGGATGTTGTACTGTCTGTGACCCAACCGCTTATTCGGGTTTATTTCCTTGTACATTCTCGTTTTATTTTAATGTTAGCATTTCTTTTTATCATTATACTTGTGTACGTTTTACTTGTTTTTAGTAGTTCTATAGTGTTGGGTTGTTGTCCGTTGTATGTTTTATTTAATTTTTGTCATCTGCTTTTAAGATTTCGGGTAATTAGCCTTATCTAGTACGGTATCGTCTGTTGGTTATGAGACTGAACCATCTGAGATTCCTGATTTAATTTAGTATAGGGCTGGCCACCCTTTATTATTTTAAGCGGGGTGTCACAGATGGTATCAGAGCATGAGGTTCTAGAGTCTTTAGGATCTCTGTTAGTTTTCTACTTTCTTTCGCTAACGTTCTTGATATAGATCCCTACTATCAGGATTGTTGTGTTCACTACATTTATCTTCTTCTATGAGGTGCACTCACTTAAACAATGTTTTGACACAGTTGCTTTCGTCTCAGACGTCACCAAAAATAAGTCGTCCAGGAAAGGGCAAGGTGAGAGATGCAACACCCATAACAGATTTTGGGTACGTTTTGACTGGAGGTATTTTTTTTCCGTGACTCAGGCAGAGATAAGGAGGATAATTTTAACGGTGATTCCAAGTGATTTTACGGTGGTCTAGTAAAAAGGGGATTTTATTTGAATGGTGAATTTTGTGATCGATAAGGTAAGCACTAAGGAAAAGCATTAAAGTCCTTGGATGATTTAGATTGAGAAACTCGTCAATATTTGTTAGGAAATCTAGTGTTACTGATTTTTACCGATAAAGGGTATGTGGCATTGTCCCATTTTCAGGAGTATCAACTTCATTTAAGATGGGAGTGAGAAGGTAGAGAATTTGGTCCATTGAGTAGGACTGAAGGAACATCGGGGTCGCAATAGCACTTTATCCTTCAGGATGGTTAGGAAGGATTTTTGTGAGGGTGTTTATTTAAGGGAAATTAGGCCTTAGGAAGGAATGAGAAAGTGTGGTCTTTGTATGGCCTCTTTTAGGATGATATACCATCTCGTGATGAGCCAGTAGAGGGTGGTGCTATTGATTTTCGGAAGTGCGGACTGTTGTGGTTTGTTGAGTAGTGGCTATAAGGTTAGTATTTTATAAATAAGCTAGGAAGGGTAATTGTGTTATTCCAATAAGGGAAGGACTTACTTTGCGTTAAATCTTTAATGTAATGTAAAGGATTGGTAAAGTTGAGGAGGTTCAGAGTTTAGCAGATTTAGTGTTGAGCGGGGAAGTTAGCTCAAGGTTGTGCTAGTTGTGAGGACTAGTTATTTATAGGAGTGTTGTATTTGTTGGGACCATGTGTCTTAAACATAAGGTGTTGATTAGTGTGTCGAAAGACATAGAATCATTTTATGTTATATTGTTACATAGGCCTTTGGGCAATATCTAAATTCGAAAATTATTTATAAAACCTTAACCTTTGTTCAACTGATCTCAATCTCCGACATAGCTACATAGTAGTGTATTGGGAGGGTTCCTTGTTTGGATTTTTCTTGCGAGACCTCTCCCGCATGAAGGTAGCTTATGTCAGGAATTGAGAAGAGTTCAACCATTGGGAGTTTTAAACTTATATATATATATATATACTTAATATGATGCTATAGATAAATTTGTTAAGAGTATATTACGATTTAAGGCTAGTGGAGCCGAGTTATGTGTTTTTACGAGTTGAGCTCGAGAATAGGGTGTATAGGCGCCCTGGTTAACTAGTATAACTTTAAAGTTATATGGGGTTTATAGCAACATTGAGGGTAGATGTATGGACTAGATGAGATTCGAAGTCCTATGCATAACCTAAATTTCGAGGATGAAATTTTTGTAAGGGGGGAAGTCTTTAATTCCCCGTGACTTTAGGAGTGAGAAATTAAATTTTGGGGAGAAATAAAATTTATTTAAATCGGAGAATTTGAAAAATTAGGCAATTGAGGTAAAAAATTGAAGACGTTACAAATTATTCCAGATGACGATTCTGAGTGTGCGATTGATTCCGAATGGGTTGAGATAGTAAAAATGACTGTCATTGAGTTTTATCTCGGCTCCGAAATATTTTTAAGTTGGTTTGACCCTTAGAGAAAGAGAAAGAAGAGAAAGAAATAGAGAAGAAGAAGAAGAAGAAAGGAAGAAATAGAGAGGTAAAGCTTGGAGATTTCTGGCTCGTAGGAGATTTTGGGGATAATTCAACCTCAACGATTCTGAGGCAAGTGTTTAATCTTGCTAAATATTTCATTTGTGTATTTCATTTCATAATTTGTGGATAAAAGAAATGGATTTTTGGGTTATATATTAAACCCTAGATTTTGGGATTAAAACTTGAATTTGATGTTTATACATGGGATTGATGACATAAAAATTGATGAGATGAGATGTGGGTTGGGTTTTTATGTGAGGAAAATGACTGAGTTAAAGATTGGGGGTTAGATGATGATATTTGGGTGTTTAGAAAGTTAGGGTTTTGATCAAACATGGAAAAAGTGCAAGATATCTGGTATGGCCAGTCGACTGCGGTCAGGGGACCGGTCGACCACGCCTTAAGGGAATAGCCTATTGCTTTCTTCGTAAGGAAAAATTTAGACCCGCGGTCGACCGGGGGTCTGGGACCGTTTGACCGGTCCTCTATTTTTAGCCTAAGATTGAGATTTTATTTTACCCCTTTTCTTTTGGGTTTTATTCTTAGGGTCTTTCTTAATGAACTTATTATGGAGGGTTACGATAGGATATCAAGGGAATATGAGCCCTAGGATGAATAGGGGATTTCAGACCTATGTAAGAATTTGATTTTTAAGGGTAGGATGCCTCTTTTAGTAATAAAATGAGTATTGGACTGAATTGATTGGCAAATTATCTTAATATGATAAGGGTGGGATATAATGAAATAGTTATAAAATGTAGAGATAGTCCCTTTGTGTTTATGTGTGTATTAATAATAAATATTTCGAGGTATAGTGGGGAATCTCATTGAGGATGGAAGTTCTATTTCGAGGTCATAAGTGAGTTTAGATCTAAATTAAGGTTTAGGACTCTTTGGGAGAGTGGTGAGGGTATGGCGTGACATTGCAGGCCGATATTTGTGCCGAATCATTATAGCGATGGGATTCTATTTAAGATATGATTTGGAGATCAATGAGAGGTAGAGGTCACGTATCCTTAGTGCTGATAAACTCAAGGAATAAAATCGTAAACATGGTTATGTTAGGGGTTCAGAGATGCAATTTAACCATAGTTGGAATTGAGAGCGATGGGATCATACTATCAACTAGAATAGTGTGTGTTGTAAATCTAGTCGGGATAGTTGTTAGATATCGGTGTGTGTTTAACAATGGGGATTCCAATTATGGATGAATATGCTTCAAGTGAGGGATCGTATTTATATAACTAATTCAGTTAATACTCTTGAAATGACGGCTAATATATTTGGAATTATGTACACGTGTAGCCGAGTTTATAAATTTCATACACACGGACGAGGGATGGTATATATATATATATATATATATGTGTGTGTGTGTGTGTGTGTGTGTGTGTGTGTGTACCTATGGCGTGAATACTTATACCGTGTGTGATGGTTTCATTATATGATGTGATCATATGGGTGTATATATATAGTGTGAATGATATATATACTTATGGTGTGAAGCATACCCGGCACATGCTATCATGGGAAATTGCGTGATGAGGGTGAGCCCCTGGCTTATGGAGTAGGGTGTGAATATTACCCATATCATAGACGTCCATTGTTATTTGTGTGATTTTATATTTTTGGGGATGAGAAGTCGTGGGTATGAGTCGTTCTCACTTTTCGGTTAGGAACTACGATCGATTCCCATACGTTATGATTGATTTTGTCGCCATGGCGGTGTGATAATAGTCCGATAGGTGGTGACCCTGGGAGAAAGTGAGTAATTCCTGTAAGATGATAGCATGGTGCAGTATTTTGGCATGCTATAGCCGTTTATGTTATGTGTATGGCATAGTGTACATTATGTGTGATATGTATGCGTGGTTATGGGAATGAATGATTGTGCATATATATATTTAGGGTAAATATATATTTGTATATCCTATAGGTGATGAGGATATGAAGTTTTGATGATGTGTATCTTGGGTCATTATGGTGTACTAGTTCATTGGGGTTAAAGGATCGTACTTAGAGACAATTGCGGATTTGTCGACCCAAGGATTTAATAGAGATTCTATTTATGTTCTTAGATATAATATTCATTATTTAAGTAGTTACAGAAATAGGAATTGTGTATGAAATAATAGATCCCTACGATCAACATTGTCACGGAGTAGTGTATCGGGGGGGGGGGGGGGGTCCTTGTTTGGATTTCGCTTTGCGATACGCCCCACACACGAAATGTAGTGCAATGTTGAGAGTGGAGAGAAGTTTTGTCCTTAGAAATTTAATATATGTTAATGTGAGTTATAAACTCATATATCGAAGCTTAATGTTAATGTGTAACGTATTAAAACTTATAACATGTTTAAGTTAATAATTGGAATCAGAAGATCCTAGTAAGGCATATGTGTGTATATATTTATGTGTGATTAGAATGGAAAGGACTCTTAGGTTGTGTTAGAATGGCAAGTAATAAGGTATAGACCGTGCATATGTAAGGGTAGGTTATCCTTAATTGAGTGGGGTAACTTAATTACGGTTCAAGGACACGATTAGGTGCGCGATGTGGATGAGAGGTGAGCTTGGGGGTTTCACGAGAGTGCGACTCCACTTTAATTATGAAATAGTGCAATTATATTTATAATGCACAGTTAACACACTTGCTAAATATTTTTTCACCTCAGTCTCTGACCCGTTGGTATTTATCTTTTGCTATATATATGTATGTATATTGTACTACAGGTGTCCCACCGCATGGATACCGATTGCTTCTCTATCTAGAGTCCTAGGAGCCGTAACAGATGCAGATTGTTGCGGGATTTAGATTGTAGTCGCTTCCCTATTTCCTCGTAAATCTAGACAGGATTCTTTTGTATATGGGGTTTACAACCAAGTGTTATATGTAGTTGTTTATATTTCTTTTTATTGATGTTGTATTGTATGTGACTCGACCGCTTATTCGGGTTTATTTCCTTCTATATTCTCGTTTTATTTTAATGTTAGCATTTCTTTTTATCATAGTACTTGTGTACGTTTTATTTTTTTTAGTAGTTCTATAGTGTTGGGTTGTTGTCCGTTGTATGTTTTATTTAATTTTTGGCATCCGCTTTTATGATTTCGAGTAGTTAGCCTTATCCAGTATTGTATCATCTGTTGGTGATGAGACTGAGCCATCTGAGATTCCTGATTTAATGTAGTACAAGGCTGGCCACCCGTTAATATTTTAAGTGGGGTGTCACTGATGGTATCAGAGCATGATGTTCTAGAGTCTTTAGGATCTGTGCAGGTTGTCTGCATTCTTCCACTAACATTCTTGATATAGATCCCTACTATCAGGATTGTTGTGTTCAGTATGTTTATCTTCTTCTGCGAGGTGTACTCACTTAAACGATGTTCTGACACAGTTGCTTTCGTCCAAAACGTCACCAAAAATAAGTCGTCCAGGAAGGGGAAAGGTGAGAGATGCAACACCCATAACAGATTTTGGGTACGTTCTGACTGGAGGTATTTTCTTTCCGTGACTCAGGTGGAGATAAGGAGGATAATTCTAGTGGTGATTCCAGGTGATTTGAAGGTCGTCGAGTAAAAAGGAGATTTAATTTGAATGCCATATTTTGTGATCGACAAGGTAAGTACTAAGGAAAAATGAATATTAAATTCCTTGGGATATTTAGATTGAGAAACTCGTTAATATTTGTTAGGAAATCTGGTGTTGCTGATTTTTACCGATAAAGGGTATGTGGTATTGTCATATTTTCAGGAGCATTGCCTTCATTTAAGAAGGGAGTGAGAAGTTACAGAATTGGGTCCATTGAGTAGGACTGAAGAAACGTCGGGGGTCGCAATAGTGCTTTATCCTTCAGGATGGTTAGGAAGGATTTTTGAGAGGGTGTTTATTTAAGGGAAATTAGGCCTTAGGAAGGAATGAGCAAGTGTGGTCTTTGTATGGCATCTTTTAGGATGATAGACCATCTCGTGATGATCCAGTAGAGGGTGGTGCTATTGATTTCCAGAAGTACAGACTGTTGAGGTTTGTTGAGTAGTGGCTATAAGGTTATTGTTTTATAAATAAGCTAGGAAGAGTAATTGTGGTATTCCAATAAGGGAAGGACTTTCTTTGCGGAAATACTTTAATGTAAAGGATTGGTATAGTTGAGGAGGTTCAGAGTTTAGGAGATTTAGTGTTGAGCGGGGAAGTTAGCTCAGGGTTGTGCTAGTTTTGAGGACTAGTTGTTGGTAGGAGTATTGTATTTGTTGGGAACTTGTGTCTTGAACATAAGTTGTTGATTGGCCCATATACTGTGATATATTCCTTCGGGCAATATCTAAATTCGAAAATCTTTTATAAAACTTAACCCTGGTTCAACTGATCTCAATCCCCAACGTAGCTACACAGTAGTGTATAAGGAGGGTTCCTTGTTTGGATTTCCCTTGCGAGACCTCCCCCGCATGAAGGTAGCTTATGTCAGGAATTGAGAAGAGTTCAACCATTGGTAATTTTAAACTTATATATATACTTAATAGGCTGCTATTGATAAATTTGTTGAGAATATATTACGATTTAAGGCTACTGAGGCTGGGTTATGTGTTTTTACAAGTTGAGCTCGAGAATAGGGTGTATGGTCGCCCTGGTTAACTAGTATAACTTTGAAGTTATATGGAGTTTATAGCAATGTTGAGGGTAGATGTAAGGACTAGATGAGATTCGAAGTCCTAGGCATAACGTAAATTTCGAGGATGAAATTTTTGTATGGAGGGAAGTCTGTAATACCCCGTGACTTTGGGACTAAGAAATTAAATTTTTGGGAGAAATAAAATTTATTTAAATTGGAGAATTTTAAAAATTCGGCAATTGAGGTAAAAAATTAAAGACGTTACAAAGTATTCCAGATGACGATTCTGAGTGCGCATTGATTCCATATGGGTCGAGATAGTCAAAATGATTGTCATTAAGTTTTATCTCGGCTCTGGAAAATTTTTAAGTTAGTTTGACTCGAATTGGAGTAAACGAATCATTTAAAACGTGTATTACCATTTCAAACTGGGACTCATGTTTTAAGGAAGAAAGAGAGAGGGAAAGCTTGGAGATTTTCGGCCCGTACGCGATTTCGGGGATGAGTCAACCTCTACGATTCTGAGGCAAGTGTTTAATCTCGCTAAATATTTTATTTGTGTATTTCATTTCATAATTTGTGGATAAAAGAAATGGATTTTTGGTTTATATGTTAAACCCTAGATTTTGGGATTAAAACTTGAATTTTATGTTTATACATGGGATTGATGACATAAAAATTGATGAGATGAGATGTGGTTGGGTTTTGATGTGAGGAAAACGGTTGAGTTAAAGATTGGGGGTTAGATAATGATATTTGGGTATTTAGAAAGTTAGGGTTTTGATCAAACATGGAAAAACTGCAAGATATCTGGTATGGCCATTCAACTGCGATCAGGGGACCGATCGACCACACCTTAAGGGAATAGCCTACTAATTTCTTCGTAAGGCAAAATTTAGACCCGCGGTCGATCGGGGGTCTGGGACCAGTCGATCGATCCTCTGTTTTTAGCCCAAGTTTGGGATTTTCTTTTACCCCTTTTCTTTTGGGTTTCATTCTTAGGGTCTTTATTATTGGACTTATTATGGAGGGTTATGATAGCATATGAAGGGAATAGGAGCCCAAGGATGAATAGGGGCTTTTGAACCTATGTAAGAATTGGATTTTTGAGGGTAGCATGCCTCTTTTAGTAATAAACTGATTATGGGACTGAATTAATTGGTAAATTATCTTAATATGATAGGGATGGGATATCATGATATAGTTTTAAAATGTAGAGATAGTCACTTTGTGTTTATGTGTGTATTAATAATAAATATTTCGAGGTATAGTGGGGAATCTCATTGAGGATGGAAGTTCTATTTCGAGGTCATAAGTGAGTTTAGATATGAATTATGGTTTAGGACTCTTTGGGAGAGTGGGGAGGGTATGGAGTGACATTGTAGGCCAATATTTGTGTCGAATCCTTATAGCGATAGAATTCAATTTAAGATATGATTTGGAGATAAATGAGTGGTAGAGGTCGCGTATCCTTAGTGCTGATAAAATCAATGAATAAAATCGTAAACGTGGTAATGTTAAGGGTTCAGAGGAGCAATTGAACCGTGGTCGGAATTGAGAGCGATGGGATCATACTATCAACTAGAATACGGTGTGTTGTAAATCTAGTCGGGATAGTTGTTATATATCGGTGTGTGTTTAAAAATGGGGATTCCAATTATAGATGCATATGCTTCAAGTGAGGGATCATATTTATATAACTAATTTAGTTAATACTCTTGAAATGACGGCTAGTATATTGAGGATTCCGTACACGTGTAGCCGAGTTTATAATTTTCATACATACGAACGAGAGATGGTATGTATACACACACACACACACACACACACACACAGATATATATATATATATATATATATATATATATATATATATATATATATATATATATATATATATATATATATATATATATATATATATATATAGATATAGATATGTATCTATGTGTGTACCTATGGCGTGAATATTTATACCGTGTGTGTTGGTTTGATTATATGATGTCATCATATGGATGAATATATATAGTGTGAATGATATATATACTTATGGTGTGAATCATACCCGACACATGCTATCATGGGAAGTTGCGTGATGAGGGTTAGCCCCTGGCTTGAGGAGCAGGGTGTGGATATTCCCCAGGTCATAGTCGTCCATTGTTATTTGTCCGATTTTATATTTTTGGGGGTGAGAAGTCTTGGGTATGAGTCGTTCTAAATTTATAATTAGGAACTATGACCGCTTCCCATATGTTATGATTGATTTTGTCGCCATGGCGGTGTGATAATAGTCCGATAGGTGGTGACCTCTGGAGAAAGTGAGTAATTCCTAGAAGATGATAGCATGGTGCAATATTTTGGTATCCTATAGCCATTTATGTTTTGTGTATGGCATAGTGTACATTATGTGTGATATGTATCCGTGGTTATGGGATTGAATGATTGCTCATTTCTATATTTAGGGTAAATATATATTTGTATATCCTATAAGTGATGAAGATATGAAGTTTCGATGATGTGCATCTAGGGTGATTATGTTGTACTAGTTCATTGGGTTCAAAGGATCGTACTTAGAGACAATTGCAGATTTGTCGACCCAAGGATTTAATATAGATTCTATTTATGTTCTTAGATATAATATTCGTTATTTAAGTAGTTGCATAAATAGGAATTGTGTGTATGACATAATGGATCCCTACGATCAACATTCTCAAGGAGTAGTTTATCGGGGGGTTCCTTATTTGGATTTCACTTTGCGAGACGCCCTACGCACGAAACGTAGTGCAATGTTGAGAGTGGAGAGAAGTTGTGTCCTTAGAAATTGAATGTATGTTAATGTGAGTAATAAACTCATATATCGAAGCTTAATGTTAATGTGTAACGTATTAAGACTTATAACTGGTTTATGTTAATAATTGGAATCACGAGAGCCTAGTAAGGCATATGTGTGTATATATTTAAGTGTGATTAGAATGGAAAGGATTCTTTGGATGTGTCGGAATGGTAAGTCATAAGGTATAGACCGTGCATATGTAAGGGTAGGTTATCCTTAATTGAGTTGGGTAACTTAATTACGGTTCCGGGACACGATTAGGTGCACGCTGTATATGAGAGGTGAGTTTGGGGGTTTCACTAGAGTGGGACTCCACTTTAATTATGAAATAGTGCATTTATATTTATTATGCATGGTTAAGACACTTGCTAAATTTTTTTTCACCTAAGGCTCTGACCCGCTTGTATTTATCTTTTGCTATATATATGTATTTATATTGTACTACAGGTTTCCCATCGCATGGATACCAGATGATTTTCTATCCAGAGTCCTGGGAGCTGTAACAGATGCGGACTGTTGTGGGATTTAGATTGTAGTCTTTTCCATATTTCCTTGTAAATCTAGACAAGATTCTTTTGTATATCGGGTTTACAACCAAGAGTTATATGTAGTTGTTTATATTTCTTTTTATGGATGTTATACTATCTGTGACCCGACCGCTTATTCGGGTTTATTTCCTTGTATATTCTCATTTTATTTTAATGTTAGCATTTCTTTTTATCATAGTACTTGTGTACGTTTTAGTTTTTTTTAGTAGTTCTATAGTGTTGGGTTGTTGCCCGTTGTATGTTTTATTTAACTTTTGGCATCCGCTTTTATGATTTCGGGTAGTTAGCCTTATCTAGTATTGTATCGTCAGTTGGTGCTGAGACTGAGCCATATGAGATTCCTTATTTAATGTAGTATAGGGTAGCCACCCGTTATTATTTTAAGCGGGGTGTCACATTTTAGCATCGAAAAGGGGGCGAATCTGTCTTAAGAAAAATATGTGGAATACAAGGCTCAATATCAATTTCCTTTATATGGTCTGTAAGTTTGGTGAGTTACTTTTATTATTATTTAAATTTTCCTTCATATAATTAGATCTCATATTTGATTTTCTAAAAACACAAAAGCTCACATAAAAATTTCTCACAAAACTCAAACGGATCAAGTTTTTCCATACGGATTTTTCTTTTATGTTTTTACATAGCTGTCATTGTCTTATGAGTAGCATCTGTTATAAGAAGTGATCCGTATGGATATTTTTTTCATGGATTTTAAAGTTTAGTCCCATTTTGTAACTTTTAATTGGGACAAATCAAATGAATTTTTAAAATTATAAATAATCTCATAATCACCTCTAACTTGTGTCTGTTATTTAAAATTCAAATTGTACTATCTTATTTTTATGCTTTCACATTTATTGAAAGAATACATATATTACATGTCTTGTCATGGGATCTATAACTAGAAAAATAAAATATTAGTACAAATTCCATATAAATCTTTATTTATGGGACTAAGTATCCATGCTCCATTAATTTTGAAAATATCATGTTTTTGCATTGATTGCTTCTTAGTATATTTAAATCAAAATAGCCTAGAAAAACTTTTTCTCAATTCACTACATACAATCTAGTACCAGATACTCTTATTTCAGATATTTTGATTTGAAGGAAAAGTATACATCTCCCCCTCTCTGAATATTTGTGTTGAGCCTTTCAATCACCTCAGTTGATGTTTGTATGAATAGATTTAAATAATAATTTGGAAATTTGAAAAAATTGGTCATGGAAATTGTTTTACAGGGATTGTAAAGAAGTTAAGTTGATGATGTTTTAAGTTTTTATATTGAATCTCGATAATATGTACTCTAAGGACGCATATTTTAAAACGAAGTGTTTCGATATACAATTAATTTGACACTGATACTCTTATAGAACTATCATAGTAATTATTTTAAATTTCAAAATATGCATCGTAAAAAAAAATATTATCGTTTTCCTTTTATATTTCATGATTATAACCAACACCCATTGTTAGGTAGTTTTTCGACTTTGTTATATTCCACATAAACATTAAGGATAGAGAATTCACATAGATCAATCATAACCATCAGATGGGAAGATAAGTTGGGATATATATTAACTAAATGATATTCACATGATATACAAAAACATATTCATTACGTTGGGATAGCATCGGGTCGGTGTTGATAGTGAATTTTGCAAGTCCCAAACCTCACATGTTAAGAAAAAGGGGTCTGCCCTGCCCCAATAAAGATTTTATTTCTAAAATTTTGACCCATCTCGAAATGATATTTTTTAAGATCGATCTTGACTCCACTCGAATCAATTCACTTATTAAACTTATGTAACTTAATGAACTTGTATATTCATATGTTTAAAATAATGCACCAACACCCCAGTATGATTAAAAATTACATACATGCGCGGGAAGCCTCATAAGAGTATTGTTGATACACAATAGTTCTCCTATGCAATCTTCCCACGAGGGAGAAAAATACATAACCAATTTATCGGCATTATCTTCACTCAAGTCACACTCTCCATGTATTTTTCTAAGGGGTAGATTATTAGTTGATTCAACTTTATTCCGTGAGGTATAAAAAGAAATTGGTTTTTGTATAAGTCCTATCTAGGCTTCCTTCGTATCTATAATTACGATGAGATGAGTCTTTTCATACCGAACCCGAGTTTAATTTTTGAGTACTGGTACAATTAACAACACTTAATATCAACCAAGTACTTAATGTATTTTACATGGTTTGTACCATAATGTGGATCTTTCCATGGCACAATATATGGAAACACGTTTCAGTGTGTGTAACACTTTTTTTAAATTTTTTCAAACCTCTAACAAAAAATAAGCATACCTAAATTTGAGTTGTTAATGAGGGAACTGGAAGAAAAACCAATGGGTTAAAATTGTGACCCTCCCTTACCTACTTTTGCCTGAACGAGCTACTCATTTTCTTAAGAAATTTGCAATATTTTTGTCTCCTTGCAAAAACCAGCAACCTAACTTCTTTACAATTGTATAACATTAGTCTTCTCACATGTAATCAACTTCTATTTACAGTTGATACTATTATTTTTATGGGGCATCTTTGGATGAGGTGAGGTCATTGTGGTTGCGACTGGTGTGTTTTGAGGTTGTGTCGGGTTTACGTATCAATGTCAGGAAGAGTGAGGCGATTGTCGCTGGTGAGATGGTAAATGTGGGCTATGTGGGAAGTGTTCTTGGTTGTCGGATCGACTCTCTCCATTATACTTATCTTCGCCTCCCTTTAAGTGCTAAGTTTAAGTCTTTTTGGATGTGGTATCCGGTCCTTGAATGGGTCCAAAGGAGGTTAGCAGGTTGGAAGCATATCTACCTATCTAAAGGTGGTCGATTGACGTTGATCAAAAGCATTTTATATAGCCTTCCCACTTTGTTCATGTATTTTCTCCCTTTACCTGGGTCCATTGGCAAATGGATCAAAAAAGTGATGAGGGATATTCTATGGAGAAGGAATGATGATCAGTTTAAATATTTCTTGGTGAGTTGGCATGAGTCGTATAGGCCGTTGAAAGAGGGTTGGGCTGGGGTGAGAAGCTTAGCCCATTTCAACAAGGCTTTACAGGGGAAGTGGGTGTGGATATTTAATAGGTAACGAGGTATATTATGGAGAAAAGTGGTGGTCTCTAGGCATGGGGTGGGTCCGTATGGTTGGGCTCCTATTATGTGGCGATCTGCTCATGGGGTGGGGTGGCGGAGGCATACTATGTTTTGGTAAGGGAGGTTCTAATTTCTCACCTCCTTCCAACTTGGTAGTGGGAGTCATATCAAGTTTTGGAAGGATAAGTAGGGTGCGAGGAGCACTTTGGAGGATATCTTCCCAAGGATGTTTCGGCTTGGGGAACACAAAGAGGGGTCAGTTGAAAGTCATAGGCGGAGGGTTTGGGAGCCTGGGCTGTGGGATCCTAAGTTTAGGAGGGGACTCTGGGATTGGGAGCTGGAGGAGGCCGAGGATTTCTTTGATTGGCTAAGATTGGCACTGGCTCCATCTCTGGGGAAGATGGGTTAAGGTGGTCGTGTCTCAAGATGGCCTATTTTCAGTAACGAGTCATTATACATTATTAAAGGTACGTAGGGGTGCTTATTTTCCATGGAAGGACATTTGCGAGTGCCATGATCCTCCCAAAGTTTGCTTCTTTGTGTGGACCACTTCCAGGTAGGCCATATTGACTATCGAGGGGCTTCAGAACAGTGGAAGAAGGATGGCCAGTAGATGATCATTATGTCAGAAGGAGGAGGAGACATCCAATCACCTTCTTCTACACTATAAGGTCACTAGGGGACTGTGGGATTTGTTTCTCTTTTTATGCCAGATTTCTTGGGTTATGCCTCGCACGGTGTGCGAGGAGATGGAAGTTTAGAGGAGGCCTAGGGGTTGGACTAATCCGCGGGTGGTATGGATAATGGTCCCTCAATGTATTTTTTCAACCATCTGATAAGAGAGGAACATGTAATGCTTCGAGGGAGTCGATCTTGATCCTTCTCGAATTCAGTTAAGTTTTCTCAGTCTGCTTCTTACTTGGTATGGGAAAATACATGATTCATCATTGTATCTCCTTCTTTAGTTTTTGGAGGAGTTCTAGGGTCTTGTGTTGTTCGTTCGGTATGTTGGCCCTTCACTTCTTTTCTCTGTATACTTCCTATATACGGGATTCCGCCCCCTTAGACATGTATGTTTTATTGAATCATTTACTCACCAAAAAATAAAATATTTCATTAAATAGAATGAATCATTAATCAAACCATAACACACAATACCAGGTTCGTACTTTAAGAAAATCCCAAGACATAGATATCGGTTACGTAAAATCAGAAAAATTAGTTTAATAATCATCTTATCATAAACCAACTATCTTTAAACTTATATTTTTAAGAGTTAAATTAGAGTGGGTAATTGGTTGCCTAAATTTGATTATAACTGGTCACACTTAATGTTTATTGACCCCCCTCTTAGACATGAGAGGTTGCGATTTGAAAACTTGCGAGTGTTTTTTTTCCTTTTTTATTTTTGCTTTTCAATTTGAGGGGAAAAAACAAGAGAGCGTAGAGAATCTGGAGCTAAAGACTATTCATTGTGTTGACATGGATGCTATAAAATGTTAGAACACTAATACCAAATAATGAATAAAAATAATATTGAACGGTTGATTGTTATAATGTAAAGTGTTGAATCAGGTTGTTTTTGTTCCATAGTGAAATTAGTGCCGAAACGATGCACATAATTTTTTTTTGTGTAAAAGCCCTTATTCTAGGTAATTTTATAAAGTAAAATACTTATCATATCACTTTTATTTGATTATCCTATATCCATATTAAAATTACAAAGTTATTCTTAATTAACAAAAGATAGCATTCTAGAGTGCAAATATCACAAAATGGGTCACAACTTATATTGAGAAATATCTACTTTTTAGAATCGCAAAAAATGGAAGTAATGCTATAATAGTAACTCACTAAAATATGCGACCAAATATTGGACACTAATGTCATTTCTTCTTCACTAAAACATGTTACCGAATATTTTACACTAATGTCCATTTGTTTTGTCACCAAAAGACGTCAACAATACACATCTACAGTCATTTTATGTTGAAGTTCATACTTTTCCATTTCTAAAATACGTCAGAAATATAGAATAGTGATGTTTATAACTAACATCACATTTTTTAGTCGCTAACGCACAAAAAATGTATTATTATTGAAATCTATTTGTACCATCACTACTTTCCATTGTTAAACCTACCATTAAATACTGCCAACGACATTTAGGGATGTAGACATAAAGTGCTTTTTGTGAAATGGGCTTATATATAAATGAACGATAATTTATTTGTCTTAAAAAACTGAGAATGTGTGCATGTAGCCCAATTATCTCTTTCCTTTTTGTGCTAAATTTTATTACTACCTATATTTCAAATATTTAATGTCGCCAGTTTTAAATATTAAAAATATGCTAATCAAACAAATTAAATATCATTCTAAAGATGCAACATAAATAAAATAACAAATATAAATAACAAATATAGAGATAAAGCCAAATCATCATTTAGCATAAATAAAAGCAACTAATAATCATACAACACAACTCTAAAATCCCCAATGTACTAGAGGCCATAACTATTAATGTCTCCACAATTATAAGTCTCAACAAAAACCTGATAAAAATTGAAATATAATAGAGAAACATTACATCCCAAAAGATAAGTTAATCAACCACTACAAGTTCAACAATTCCTCTAAGTCCCGCACATACGCACTACGGGGACCTAAAATGAAAGAGAACGAAGGTGAGTCAAATCGATAACAAGACATATCGTGTAATACGCCATATTTTTGTGGTATTTATTTATTAATTATTAATCGTGAAATTAAATTAAATTTGGCATGCTATGTGATTTTGGTGTCAAAATTTATAAAATAAGTAATTGGTGATATTAATTATAAGAGAATTGACTATGTGTAGTTAATTGTAAAATAATTAAGTTGTGTGTTTTATTTTAAGGTTGAGGTATTATTGTTTGAATCAGACTCTGGAGTGATACGAAGGCCAAGAGATGTATTTTCAATGCTTTGAATTTCACCTAGGGGTAGGTGTAGCTTTGGGTTAAGTTTTGAACTAGTTTTAGTAGTGTTTTGGGCTTATGTGAAGGTAAAAAATTAGGCATTTTAGGGACCTGCGAGATTAAGGTTATTTAAGGGGTATTAACAACCGTTAATTAATAACTTTAGACGCAAAACATAAACCCTAATATCCTAAGAGAATTAAGAAATCTTGAGGAGATTTTTGGAGAGAAACAAAGAGATTAAAGTGAAGAAATCACTCGTCTTTAATATTCATATGTGAAATAGATTGCTTTATCATTACACAATTTATAAATTTTTTATGATTTTAAATCTATTAAAGTAATTGGATTTTAGAAGCATGTTAATGATATAAATCAACAATTTTGATCATGTCAGGATTGGGTCAATACGGGTTAATGTTATAAATTTTTTAAGAGTATAAATATACAATCTGCTGGGTGATTTTATGGAATAACCATTTTTGAACTCATACTAGTTATGATTTGGTGTTAGAATCCATGTCTGGGATTAATCTTATTTTGTTACTGACGTTTTTTCATGAAAGAGACTTAATTAATGGTGAAACTAATTCCTAAATATAATTCGTATAATGATATGTTAAAAGTTTGGATGTTGGGGCACTATAATTCTTTTTCGGTTTCAACATATTCACGTGACGAATTTAATTAGATTTTGTAAAAGTGATCGAAATTTAGTTTTGCCGTGTTAATTCCTTTGTTGTTCACCTGAGTCCCTTATCATTCCCTCTTAGTTTACAGTTGTATTTTTAGTTGAGGTATGTGTGTGTGTGTGTGTGTGTGTGTGTGTGTGTGTGTGTGTGTGTGAGTGTGTATGTATATATATATATATATATATAGAGAGAGAGAGAGAGAGAGAGAGAGAGAGAGTGAGGCAGGCTCCTGTGCACACTAAGTTTGCACACTAAGTTTGCACATTACTTTTTTAAAGTAGTAAAAAAATATTTTTGAGTTGATTTTTTTTGTGTGATATTTAAACATTTCAAGGAACCCATATAAAAAAATCAGCTCAAAAAAACTTCTTTTGCTAGTTTTAAAAAATCGGTCAAACTTTAAAAACTGCGAAAGTTTGACCGATTTTTTAAAAATAGAAAAAAAAGTTTTTTTCGGCTAATTTTTTTTATGTGAGTCCGTTGAAATGTTGAAATATAACATAAAAAAATTGGTGTGCGCCAGCACTAAAAAATATTTTTTTTACTACTTTAAAAAAGTAATGTGCAAACTTTGTGTGCACAGGAGCCTGCCTCTCTCTCTCTCTCTCTCTATATATATATATATATATGTACCATTTTGGATCTTGGAAATATATCAGTCAGGGTTTAATTTAAATAGATTTGCGAGCGAGTATTGCATTATTGGATATTGAGCAGGTTTGGTGATGGTTGATATGTTAAGTCATGTGCTCAGTTGGTCACCACTTCAGGACTTGGAGATGTGGATGACTTTATCCATATAATGAATTTTGGTATTGGACTAGTGGATGGTGTGACTCCTTGGTGATCCCCCATTCTTTTATGTGTGGTTGTTTTAAATCCGTAAAGTGAGGAACTCATACAGGGTTATCGATAGACGCACAAGAAGTTCCTCAAAGGTTGATGCCTTTATGTGGTCGCCATTAGACTTATAATGATGTATGACATATTCCACTGATGGACGTTTTAATTAAAATGCACTATTTTAAGTGATCGCGTGTATCTTACTATTCGAGTGACATGACTAAAAATTAGTATTCGTTTATATCTATTACATGTGTAGTTAGTTGCATCTCGATATAGTGTAATAATATGCAGTAGTATTTATTAATATGGTGATCGAGAATTGTTGGTATTGTTGCATTGGGTTAGGATACTCATTTAGTTATTTCACTTATGATGAGGGGTGAGGTGTCTTTTATATGTGAGTATCATCGGGTTGGTATGATTACATAATGTAACAACCCGAGGTTTTGGAGTCGACAATTTATTTATCTGGGAGAAATAAATAATATTTTATTGAAGAAATAATTAAATTGACAATTGAGGTCAAAATTTAGAGTCGTTAGAAAGAGTGTCGAATGTCGATTCTGAGGGTACCATTGTTTTCGGAAGGGTCGAGAAAGTCGAAATGACTGTACTTGGGGTCTATTTAGGTTCCGAAATAATTTAGGACCGTTTGACTCGAATTAAAGTTACCGGGTCATTTAAAGTGTGTATTATCATTTAAATATGTGTATCTTGTGGGATAAGGCTTAAAAGCCACGTGAGAAGTCATTCTCACTTAAGAGAAAGAGGAAAACCCTAGAAGAAAGAAGAAGAGAAAGAAGAAGAGAAAGAAGGAGAAAAGGGAGAGAAAGTGGAGATTTCCGGTTTCCACGCGATCTCAAGGCGGATTCAGACCTACGAACCTGAGGCAAGTGATTAAACTTTCTAAATAATTGTTGTGTACCAATTATTGGATGATTTGTGGATTAAATTTTGGGTTTTAGGTTTAAATTGTTAAAACCTAACTTTTGGGTATAATCTTAGATTTAACATGTAGATCTTGGATTTAATGATAGAAATCAGTTTATAAGTATTCTAGAATGAATATAAATGTTATGAATATGTTTGGGTTGAAGATTTGTGGTTGAATGGAATTTTATTGGAGTTTTTGAGAAGTTGGAAATGTGTAAAAATGGTGCTGGACGTAATACCTGTTAGGGTCGGTCGACCGCGCCTCCAGAATTGGGCTTACTGTCTTCGAGTATAGGAAAAATTAAGAAACACGGTCGACCGTGGTTTGGGCACCGGTCGACCGGTCCCCTGTTTTGAGTTCAAGTTGAGAATTTAAGTTATCCCCTTCTTTTTTGGGTTTGTATAAATGGACTTCCATAACCAGAGTATCATAAAGGATTAAGTGATTATATAAGGGGATTATAGACCTTAGAGTCAAAAGACGATATTTGAGGCTAATTGATAATTGAAAGACTAAATGTAAATGTCGGAGAGTTTTAATGATTGATGTTGAGAAGTGAGAATCTAAAAGAGTATATCAATTTGGGGGAAAAATCCTCTAAGTATCGAGGTTAGTATTTGAGGAATATGGAATACCGATTGGAGATTTTGGGATTTCTCTAAGTGGGTAAGCCCACTTTTATTTGGGATTTTATTTAGTGATAATAAATAAATTTCACGATCTGAGAATGAGAATAACTTAGAGATGCCGGATCTTAGGATCCAATCCCAAATGGGATAACTTTGAAAAGGTTCATAAAATGAATTGAACCCTATTATGAATGGAAAATAATAAATGCTAATTGATGTGCATATGGATATAGAAATATCCTTATTGATGATTGATTTGGGAGATATCTAACACAATGAGAAACGTTAATTGAGGTGAAATAAGATATAGAATATCCTTAACTTAAATAGAATTGAAAGACAATTCATAATAGAAGCGACATGAGAGCTTCAAGAGAGAATTAGTATAGTGTATACTAAGTGGGGGTAAATATGTGAGTATTGACGGTTAGTGTATCAAGAGAGGGATATACTAAACAATGATGTTAATCAAATTACGCCTAAGAGCGTATAATGATAATAAATATGTTGTTGCAGGTATACCTTATAAAATGGTATATCTTTATTATGTGGGATGTATGTATACCTTATATGACGGTGTATATACATGCTAAGCATACCCCCTCCTTGCTATCATTGGGAAGTTTCGTGCGTAGAGGGTGAGCATTCTGACTAGAAAAGCAGGATGTGGATATTCCCCAGGTCATAGTCGTCCTTTGTGGTCAACAAATGACATATATATATACATTTATTTATTTTGGGGGTGAGAGGTCGTGGGTATGTGTCGCTCTCACTTGCCGGTTAGGAGCTATGACCGCTTCCCAGGACGTTGTGTGCGTGAGTTGGTCACGAGGTGGGTGTCGTTGAACCCCACCAGGTGGCCCGAGTTTGCTACGTATATGGGCTGCTGGAAGATGATAGCATGTGAGCCTGCGTCCTTCGAGTTATAGCTCGGTTGGATGGTTATTATTGCTTGTGTTTGTACTTGTGTGTCAAGGGCATAATGGACCTCAACGACCTACATTGCCAGGATTAGTGTATCGGGGGGGGGGGGGGGGGTTCCTTGTTTGGATTTCGCTTCGGTGAGACGTTCCACGCACGAACCGCAGTGTAATGTTGGAACTTGGGGATAAGTTTAGTCCTTAATGCTCATAATTATATATACATATATATCACCTATCCCGACAATCGACAGTGCCAGGAGTAGCGTAACGGGGGGGTTCCTTGTTTGGATTTCGCTTCGGCGAGACGTCCCACGCATGAAACGTCGTGTACTGTTGAGAATTGGGAATATTAATTAATTAAAAAAAAATGGATAATAATCATTTGGGTTACATGCATCTTGCATTGAGGGCATAATGAGCCCCGAGGATCGATACGGTCAGGAGTAGTGTAACGGGGGAGTTCCTTGTTTGGATTTCGCTTCGGCGAGATGTCCCACGCACGAAACGCAGTACCGTGTTGAAAATCGGGAGGAGTTTAGTCCTTAACTCTTGATGCTAATAACTCATCTATAATAATTATATATATGGTTTCATGCCTTATATGGGCATCGCTAGAATATAAATTCTAGTAAATGAGATTTTTGATATATTGTGATGTTGTGGACATGATTGGATCATGTAACTTTATATGTTCAACAAATGAACAGTATAAATATAACTATAACTATTACATTAAAGTTAATGTATATGACTTATAAATTATGGGAACGAATGTAGTGGGAAATAGGTTAGATGATTTTGCTAAAATACTTCTTTTGGGTTTAAGTTAGGATCCTCTTACCTATTTAGAATCGGTCATCCTTTTGGAGATCACGTGCATACGTTTAGTGCGCGCTTTAGACGAAAAGTGAGTTGAATTATTATGGAGAGTTCGATTCCAACTAAATCATGTAATAATGCATTTATAATTATTATGCATTTTAATACACTTGTTATAAAATGTTTTCCAAACTCGGGATCTGACCCGTTTATATTTTCCTCCTCCTTGTATATACTGTATTACTTCAGGTGTTCCTCTGCAAGGACGCCTTTGATGTTATCCATCCAGGGTATTTGTGGAGCTGTGGCAGTAGCGGACTATTGCGGCACTTTGCTTTTGTCGATTCCTATCTATTGTACATCTAGATTAGGATTCGGTTGTATTGAGTTAGTATTCAAGTGTTGTAGATTAACACTTCCATATTCCATTTCTCAAATTATTGTATTGTCTGTTACCCGACAGCATATTCGGGTATTTCATTGTTGAGATTTTGTTGTACAATGTATTGTACTCTTTCATAGTATTGGAGCATGCACTTTTCACTCATCATAGTTAGATGTATATTGTTGGTTATGTGCAATATTGGTTTTGTTGTTGTGGTTATTATAAAAGTTTTAAATTTTTGGCAATTTTCACTTCATGATTTCGGGTAATTAGCCTTATATTATTGTGCTTAGTAGTTGATGTTGAGACTGTGCCATCTGAGATACCTGATTTATTATATTATAGGGCTGGCCACCCTTTATTATTTGGAGCGGGTTGTCACACATAAATGAGTCGCATGATTATTACTGCATCGATATAATGAGATATTTATAGAAACTTTATGGGATATCATTCAACATACATAAAAAAATTAGGTATTCTTAGATGGGTACATTAGGGGTTAGGAGTTCAGGCTTGACAATTCATCTCATCCAATCATTCATTTGTATTCCTAGACTAGGTTGTCTTTTTATTTTAGTTTTAGACTCTATTGCTTCAGAGATTGTATGGAACATTTTTTCTCGGTTTATTCATGAAGTTATGTTATTTATGGTATTTGATACCATATTACTTATTTATGTTTGATAATGAAGCATTTTATTATTCATGTATTCATTATGTATTTTATCACGTGTCATGGATGTTTCATGGTTATTATTATTATTATTATTATTATTATTATTATTATTATTATTATTATTATTATTATTATTATTATTATGGAGGAATTATGCAGGCAATCCTAAAAAATTGAGTTAATTTACACCTTCTCGGCAGCTCAGATACAGAATAACATCTTAAAGATAAGAACAAAAGGGAGTCTAATTAGCGAGTATCTCTGGGTAGGTTCTACTCGATAATACCACAACTAGATTTAAAAGTCCTAGAGTCCTACATGACTCATCCTCCTTATGTTATCTATAAATGTAACTCTCACCCATGGAAAAAAGGGCATGCAATTCTTAATATTGCGAATTGATTAATACGAAGAGAGAGAAACACCATGTTGACGTAGGCAGATTATTGAATCACATACATCTTATGTTGTATGATTGTGTGATTTCATCCACCGCTTGACTATATTTATTTGGAAATAATCTCAAGTAGGATATTACAACCTATAATTAGAGTCATCTGTGGGAATCAAGTTTCATTTTCCTAGTCAATTAGATCCAATGACCATCCATGTCTCATCCATATAGTGCTCCTCTGTCGTTTAATGGAAATGCTAAAAATGGTCCTCACTCACCTATGTTCAGGTTTTAAGTTCACCCAAATAGTATGTAACACTCTTAAAGCACACTATAATACCCAAGAGGAACATTCGGAGTAAAGAAATAAACATTCCAGATGTACCTAGATCTAGAGACTTGTCGACACTTATGAACGATGACTCCATCAGTAGGATGAGACCATGCACCTCCAAGAGTAGGATAAAACATGTTTGCAATGTCACCTTGAAATAATGGGGGAAGATCTCCATGAATACAAACATAAGTTCCATTCACTACACCAAAATTCGATAATGGTAACGGAAGGCGGGTCATGATAATGGGCCGTGACTAGTGTCAAAACCACATGACCAGGACCTAATCTGGGAAAAATGGTGACAATAAAAAAATTTAGTTATGGACACAAACCATGACCATGGGTGTTACGGATCATGTCTGTGACCAACCCATGACAAGATGTCAATAAATCTCTTGCCAAAGCGGGTCACGACATTGAACCATTACTATAAGTGCAAAAAATGCAATGGGTACATTTAAGCATGGTCATGGCCCACAATCGTAACCATTTTGAAATATCCATGGTTCATTGTCACGGCCATGGATCACAACCCTAGGAAGTGACCATTTATTTTTTTACATGTAACCAACATGGTCATGGTCTTAGGCCATGACCATATTGCTTACGTGTGAAAAAATAAATCATCACATCCTAGGGTCATGGTCCATAACCATGACCATATGGAGTATATATAAACAACCTATGATCTTTTCATTATACTATCTCTCTATTTATAAACCAACTCCCTCCATGCTTCCTATCTTTACTCCACCACTGCCACCTCCTCTCTCTCTTCCAACCACCTCCTCTCTCTCTTAGTTACTCTCCGTCTCCATCCAACATTATTTTAATGGTAATGAATGTTTATTTTAAGTGTCTATGTGTTTGTATTTTTTTATATGTATTTGTGTCTATTTTCTTATATATGTGTATTATGGTCCAAGGCCATCACCGATTATTTATTTAAATTTTAATGGTCCTCATTAGGGGTGTTACCAAATTTGAACATTTTCCCATAATGGTCGTTGATTATATCTATGACCATGGGGTTACGGATTATTTCCATGACCATGGATCTAATATCGTCAAATGCTGTTCACGGATTTAGGCTATGACAACGGGGTCACGAATTAAGTCTTGGGACATGGAGCCAATATTATGTCATAAGAGAGACTGTGACCCCTATTTTGGATCATGGATGAGGTCTGTGACAACTATCTTTGGTCACGTAGAAAATGATCACGATCGAGGTTTGTGACCCATGGCCCTAATCACGATTGAGGTCCGTGACCATATCCAGTATACAGTGTAGTGTTTCAAGAACCCCTAGTCATGAGGTGAGAAAAACTCACAGCCGAGGATGGAGTTGCGGTGTGATTAGGATCACTCCAGGCATAGGAATTTACAAACATCATGAGATGAGGGAACAAGTCATCTCAAGTATGATCTCATTTAGATAGAATTAGAGGAGCATCCTGTAAAATAAAGGGAGAGCTGCACCAGGGAAATGTCTAGACTGACCCTTATCAGTGACATGAAGTCTCAGTTATTTAGAGAAATTAAAGTGCTAAATCCACCAAGACAAAATTCCATGAGCAGATTTAAGATCTATAATGGGAAAGCTAACCCTATCGATCATATCCTCTAGTTTTGGTAGGCAAGGGCCTTATGAAACAAAAAAGCCTCACTCATGTGAAACATATTCCCCCCGTCCTGGGGACATCACACAAAGTTGGTTCAAAATGATACCACATATGCCGGTTAACAACTTCAAGCAACTTGTTGGGACGTTTGTTGTCGCCTAGTTTATCACCAGTAGAGCCCACTCGAAGAAAATGGATTTTTTTCTCATTAAGAGAAAGAAGCATCAATAGACTTATGGACAATACGTAAGACAATATTAGGATACCTATAACGAAGTCAAAGATTTCTTTGTCTAGGTTACTGAGGCCTCATTTAAAATTTGTCTGTCAAATGACTTTATGTTTCACCAGCACCTTCACCAGCACCTCACCAAAAAGAAGGCCAATATTATTGAAGATATCATATCGAGGATAGAGAGATATGAAAAGTGGAAGATGTATCTGATGTAACTCATCCTGAAAATGTCATACAAAGATAGCTGAGAATGGTGATAAGTAAAATATCCCCAATAAGGGGGTTAATAAGAAATATGGTGGACCTAAGAATAGTGATAAGGCATACCCAACCAAGGTCGACCAGGTGATCAACACTATTTTCAAGGAAACCATCCATAAGATACTGAACAAGATAAAAGATCACCAGTTCCTCAAGTGGATGATAAAGATGATATGATATCTATTTAAAAGAAACACCGCCATGGGATTCTTCTATCACAATAAGCATGGGCACAAGATGAATAACTGTAAGGCTCTCAAGTATCATATATAAGAGTTGCACCAAGAAGTAAACCCGAATGACTACATGGAGAAACATTATGCAAAACTCGTTATGGAGGATGACCAAAATCCTGATAACATCTTAGATGATGAGATAGGATACGAGTTTACACTCCTCCACCGTGACTCTAGTTCGAAACAAATCTAAGGAAATGCTATTTAATGGAACTGAAGAAAGTCACTACGGTAATGGATGATTTCCAAATTCACCCAAACTAAATCTCTAGCAGGAAAACACCAACATCCAAAATACATTGACTATAACAAACATTTATTCTTTACAGAGGAAGATCTAGTCAGAGTCAGAACACCACATCATGATACACTACTAATCAATCTCAATATTGCCAACTGGGATATGGATATGCTACTAGTGGACCAAGGAATTTCCTTAAAAGTCAGGAACATGGAATCATTCAAAAAGATCATCACAAAATGGGGGATTTTAAAGAAGAGACCATTAATTTGGCTGACTTCGATAGAAAGATGACAATGCTACCAGGGAAAGTTGTTCTGGCTATTCGAAGTGGAAATATATCAAAGTTGATTGAGTTCTTAGTTATGAACATTGATTCTCCTTATAAAGACATCCCTGAATGAGGATGGATTCATATCATGATGGTTGTCTCTTCCACATATCACTATAAGCTCAAATTCATCACCTACTCGGGGATAATGGAGATGGAGTGAATCAGGAAAATCTCGTCAATGCTTTGTAACTGCTATTAGACCTAAGAAATACAAAAATAATGAAAAAATGGTTGGGGATGAGATGACCAAGGATGGAGCTACTCCGTCTAAGTATAAATTAAAGTATAGCACACTTGAGGTGGAAGAAAATAGGTTGGACCCCGTAGATAGAGTCATGGAACCCTTATAAGAGGTCATGTTCAATGACTTACGCCCGTGGAAAAGGTTTCGAATTAGAAGCTTACTTATCAATTAAAAAAACATTAATGGATTTATTTTCTTAAATATAATCAAGACTTATTTGCGTGGAAACCTTGTGAAGTTCCCTGGATTGATCCTAAAGTCATGTGCGTCTTCATGTGGACAAAACATTCTCGCTGATCACACGGAATGCTCACAGAAAAGTCCCAAAGAAGGGAAAGACAGTGGAAAAAGAAGTGGGAAAATTTTGGGGGCAAGGCCCATAAAAAAAGTTCAATTGTCCAAATGGTTCTCTAGCCTTGTGGTTGTATGAAAAAGTAATACAAATTGGGTATCTTGCAAAAAGTTCACCAACCTTAAAAAAGTGTGTCCTAAAGACAACTTTTATTTTCTGAAGATCGACTGAATGGTAGATGCCACATCCAGTGATGAAGGGATAATTTTCCTTAATGCTTACTCAGGGTACTATCAAATTCCTCTATTCGGACTCGACCATCAGAATACCTAATTCATCAACACACTTGGCTTGTACTTCTTCATAGGGATGTTATTTGAACACATGAACACATGAGCTCCACTTCAACGTTTGGTCACCAAGATGTTTAAGGATCATCCAGGTGACACTATGGAAGTATCTATAGACGTCATACTCGTGAAAAAAAGCGTGAAGTGGACCATCTGCAGGGATTGGAAAAATCATTTGAAGTCCCCAAATCTTATTGTCTTAAACTCAATGCAACCAAATTCCCATTAAGAGTTCAGTCTAGAAAGTTTTGTGATACTTGGTTACTAAAATGGAGATCGAGTCTAACCCCGACCAAATTGAGGTAATCAATAATATTTAAATGTTGATAATAGTCAAAGATGTTCAAAATTTAACAGGAATGCTAAACGATGATCAACCTCTTCATCTCCACATCTTTTGAAAAGTGTCGACCAGTATTTCATATCCTTTAGAAAGAAAAGGGTCTGACCTGGAGTGAAGATTTTTCTAAGGCACTTGAAGAAGCCAAATTTTATTTAAGCCAACCACCTTTGCTCACAATCCCAAATATGGGAGATTAAGTTTTTCTATATCCCGTCGCATCCAACCACGCAGTTAGTTCAACGTTAATGTGCAAAAAGGAGGGGCACCCAACCCCGATCTATTACGTTAGCAAGACATTTATCGACACTAAGAAATTATATGTTTCTCTAGAAAAAACTAACTTACTCTTTGACCATTGCTTCAAGAAAGTTGAATCAACATATCAAAGCTCATTTGGTTATAGTTATCACATATCTCCCTCTTAAATTAGTTGTTGGAAAGGATGGTATCTCTATATGGATGTCCAAAGGACTGGTGCAGTTGGAAAGGTTTGACATCCACTGTCAGCTCAAATTTTTTATCAAGGATACGTACTAGTAGACTTCATTATTGAGTTTGTAGGAGGGAAAGAGTCCAACGGAGCGAAGCTCACCTATTAAATAACCAATAAAGTGTTTGGCCAACTTAAAAAGTGAATTCTATATGTTTATGGAATTTTAAACTCAAAAAATGCATGATTGGAGCTGTCTTAGTCACTCTAGAACATATCATGATCAATTAAGGGATTAGACTTGGCTTCGAAGCATCGAACAATGAACTTAAATACAAATCTCTTATCTTCGTATTATAAAAAACCTCATATCTTTTCCCAAATCACATTGCTATCTAATAGGACTCAAAGATAGTATATGGTCAAATATTAGAAGACTATGATGATAGAGACGAACAAATGTCATCATATTTACATATCGTCTAAGATCGGGTCCCTAGTTTGGGAAAATATATATTTAACAATTAATTTATAGAAATAATAACCATGTGGATGCTATGTCGACTCCACATCCAGCCATTGATTTTGACTTGCAAAGAACCTTTGATGTGGAGTACCTCACCCTGCCAAATATCACAAGACCAAAAGTCATCGAGTTAGCCCTCGGTATCCAAAAAGATCCCAATTGGATGGACCCTATAAGAGCCTATTTACTAGAATATATATTACAGTCGACAAGAAATAGGCTTATCAAGTTAGGGAAAAAGTTTTTTGTTTTGACTTTTCACATGAGGACAAAGTCTATAGTCGCTATATTACAGGTCCTTACCTATAATGTGTAGACCGAAACGACTTCGACCAAGCTATGTAAAAATTAATGGGCAGGATATGTGGAAGCCACACAGGGAGAAGATCTTTGACATTCAGACCCATAAAAAGGGCTATATATGGACATATATTCAAAAGATGCATTCTCTTATGTTATAAATTTCAAGAAGTGAAAAGCGTTATGGCCTATGCTTCACTAACTAGAAAACATCCTAAAATCACTAACTGGACCGTGGTCCTTTTATCAGTGAGGTTTCGACATTATGGTCTGACATGACTCAAAAAGTGTGTGTTATATGTGTACCTATGGCAAAAGTGCAAGTCGGTCGCTCAAGTAATAACCTATTAAGACACTACAGCAAAAGGATAAATTTTCACATTTGAGTCGTTCAGCCTTGTCATGGTCTGTAACACCCCGTATTTTCATGATATTAAATAATTATGAGATTAATTATGATTATTAGATTAATTAAATTAAAAGGTGAGAAATTTATTTATTAATTAATCCGGATTAAAATAAATATTAACTAGCGTGCCAAGGGTTAATACTTATTGATGAGATTTATTGAATATTACTTTGTTAATGCCTAATATGGAATTATGAAATTTGATAAATTTTCGAGAGTGGGAAATACGATAGTTTGATATATTAAGCCAATACGCGCGTGTGAGTCGTGTCAAGACTAATTTAATGGATTAAAGAAGTAATTTATTTCTAAGTAACTCGTAAGGTCATTTTGAGTGCACCATTGAGTCCGAAAGGGTCCAGATAGTCAAAAAACTCTACTCAGGTATTTTATTTGGACTCCAGAATATTTTTAGGCTTAATCGACACCCCTTAGGTATTTTTGGGGAAATAATATGGACGAAAATTAGAAATATAAAATAGAGTGTACGTGGGTGAGAGGGTGTCTGTCAATTTCTTAACTTACGAGAGAGAGAGAGAGAGAGAGAGAGAGAGAGAGAGAGAGAGAGAGAGAGAGAGAGAGAAAGAACCATAAAAGAAGAGGGAGAGAGCCCATAGGTGTTCTTGTTACAAAACTCAAGAACTCATACCACAAATCCCACCAAAGCGTATATTGAAAGGCGAGGAACAAGCCTATACCAATTTCATCAATGGATTCGATGCAAGTATTTATGGCTTGCTTTCTTTAGCAATATTTGTGTACATGTTAGACTACATAATTATCCCATTGTTATGAAAGTTGAATTTGGTGAAGAATTTGGGAGAATTAATCATAAATTAGGATTAATTTTATAAAAGTTTAATTCGCTCATGTAGATAGGATTATGTCCACGAATTTATGATAATATTCTGATTAAATCTTGGTTTTAATTTAGAGTTATGCATATAAATTTGAGAACTAGGGATCTTGATAATTAAATTGGGGATTTCAATTTTATTTATGATTAGTGATGATTTAATGATGTTATATTGCTAGAAATCATGTATAGATGTTAGGAAGTTGATTGGAATTAATTGATTGGTGTTTGGGGTTGAAATAGGCTTTAAAATGGAGGAAAACGTAGTTGTTAATGGTGGAAAATGTAGCACGTCTGTTTGGGGAAGGGAACTGCTCAATGTCATTCAAACAAGATTGAGCCTGGTTCGAACGATAATGGATCTCACGAGATGTCATTCAAACGACATCACACCCGGTTCGAACGACATGTCCAAAAATCAGGAAAATTTCAAGTTCAGCCCAATTCGAGTTACGCAGTTATTTTGAGTGAGGAAAACTGCCAGTTGATGAATTTAGTGTGACACCCCGCCTAATTAATTATCGGGTGATCAATCCTTAATTAATTAATTTTAGAATATCAAGTTGGTTCAGATAATGCATCACTGATAAAAACTCAAATTCTAATTTAATAAAAACTAACCACCTAATATTTAAAAAGGTTGGTGACAAAATTTTATCTTGTTATTAACCATCATTGTTAAAGAGTAATATCTAAACATAACCATACATAATAATAGTATAAGGTAAGAACTAACTGATCTAAAATAAGGAACTAGAGTAAACACATCCAGTCACAATCCCATGCGGTTATCCAATAACATGACATCAAAGTATAATGATAGAATAAAACGACTCTAAATCTCTGAATGTAAAATAGGAGGGAAGACATGTCCAATTGAAATAAAAGACTAATAGATAAGGATCAAAAGACTCAGAAACGTCTACTAATAATATCTTGTAGCTTCCACAACATCTACAGCTCGGCAAATGAATGGAATCTCCTAAGTTTGGTGTCCCTGTGGATAAGCACCTAAATTAATAGAACAGGAAAAGAGATTTGCAGAAAAACGGGTCAGAGCCCGAGCAGAAAATAGTTTAAATATAACAAGTGCTTAAATTGATTTAATTAGCACATATATTATCCATGTTAACTTAGCATACTCACTTGAGATGCTCACCTCTCATCCAATGTGCACACCTAGCGAGTCTAACTACCCATACTAGTCTCGTCACTCTACCTGACTATATGTAGGATAATCACTATGCCGAATACAATATCTAAATAACCCGAAATCCATATATTACTATTATTTACATATAGGTTTAAGGATGTTATAATTCATTTTCATAGTATTCTTTATTCCCAACTGGTGACCCGATAAGCATATACTTTAATAAAGTAGCTAGCAAGAACACATAATAGGAACTCAGTATACATATATAAAATCTCACTATGTATACATACAAATATATCTATACAGCACCCATGGTTAAGAGACCCCTGGTGCTAGGAATACTCAGCTATCTAGCCCCATTGCAACGCTCACGCATAAAGGACAACATATTCAATATCTCAAGAACTAATAAAACATATACACCTATTGGAGGCGAACATGGTCCCAAGACGATGGACTACGCACGTAACTACTCACCCATATGACCCTCAACACTATCGTTCTCACAGATAACCCGTACCTAGGTTCCATGATCTGGTGGTACGACTCGAAATCTCCCTAAGGCACACAAGATATGGTCATACACAACGCGTTAACCCCCGTTCAATACCTAGTAGATAGATATGTCATACACATGATATTCCAAGTAATAAGCATACATAAAACTTATATAAATTAATAGGTAATCACATAACCCGAATACTATAATTCGTAAGTAATATTAACGCCATTACTCTCCACGATATCCATATATATATAGCCTCTCTAGGACTTATATTCTCTCCTAGTTTTTCACACAAATTTGATACCCCGAGGACCATTACACCCTTAATTCCCTAAGACTTTGGAATTTAAGTCACTCGTTACTTATGTAGGTTAATACACTCGCTTGGATGACCCTAGGATGGTTTTTAACTTGAACGGACCCTAAAAATTCAATCCGGAATCTCGTTAGAAGTTCCAGGATTCTTGTTCAAACGAGGTCGTTCAAACGAAGTTCGCACTTCGAACGAACTCAGCAACTCGTTAAAAATTCGTTGGAAATCTCATTAGAAGGTTGGTTCGAACGACCTGGGCAGGTCTTCGAGCGAGAATTCTGGACAGACCCAATTTTTCCAAATTTCGATTTTTCTCAACTTTCCATGCTTCAATCTCATTCCAAACTCATCCTAATCTTAAAGAAATGTTCCTAAACTATTCCAAATCACCCTAAGATACTTTCTAATACAAATTAAAGGTCAAATCCTTATATAATCAATTAGAATTCAACAATGTCTTTAATTTCCAATAGGTCTCTAAACATGAACCTAGAATTTTAATTGTCCAAAATTCTTATTACAATTCATGATTAAAACCTAAAATTCCAAGATTTTAATATTCCAACCAAAGGCAAAACCTCTACATGCATACCCATCTCCAATTCATAAGGTTTCTTCACAATTGAGTCTAATTAAACCTAAGTTTTCATTACACCAAGTTGATATCATCAAACCTAAATTAATAGGAACAATATATTCTAAAAGAGGATAAAGATAAACACTTGCCTCGGAATGAACTTATGATTCTTAGGATGAAACTGGTACGGGAACGATCCTCTTGACACGATTTACGCGCTGGTGTAATTTTTGGTGTGAAAGATTGAGTTCTTGGCTTAGGACTCCAATGGAGTCTTCTTCTTCCTTGGTTCTCTCTCTCTTTTTCTATCTTTCTCACGTAAGTTAAAACTCATAGACCAAAAAGTTTTTAATTAAACCCAATTTCCGTCCTTTTAATTACCCAAAAATCCCAAAAGATCAAAATACCCCTCCGGGGTATCGTTTTGGACTAAAATGCCCCGGACTCCAAATAAAATACCCGAGTAGTATTTTCTGATTATTTTGACCCTTCCAGACACTCTGGCGCACTCAAAATAGTCATTCGATTTATATAAAAATAATTTACCTTTTTAACCCCCAATACATACCGATGACGCGACTCATACGCGTGTCCCAAATAATTATATCATGACGGTCGTGTATCTCATTTCAGCCATAATATTATTTTGATAACTACTAACTCTCGTCGCGCTAGTAATTATTATCATTAAATTGAATTAATTACAAATTAAATTTTCTCCCTTTAAATTAATTAATCCCTATTTTCCATAATTTCATAAAAATAAATATGCGTAAAAATACGGGGTATTACATACTCCCCCTAATAACAGAATTTCGTCCCAAAATTCGAAAATGGAAATATACCTAGCAAGAATAACTCTGGATAACGTTCATGCATGTCATCCTCGTGTTACCATGTTGATTCCTTAACATTTTGGTGCCTCCACTGAACACGGACTAATGGTACTATCTTCGACCTCAACTTCCTCTCACTACGATCTAGGATAGCGACCGACTCCTCCTCGTAGGAGCTATCAGGCTGTAAGTCGATCTCCTCCAATGCACTATGAGTATAGGCCAAATCATTTTGAAGAAATATTATTAGCAAAGAGATATGGAACACGTCATGGACCCTATGCAAGTGCTCCGGTAACCCAAGTCTATAAACAACTGGTCCAATCCTCTCGATAATGGGAATGGCCCTACATACCTAGGTACCAACTTTTCCTTCTTCCCAAAATGCATAAATCCCTTCATAGGAGATACCCAAAGTAACACTTGATCCCCAATGTTGAACTCTCGAAAATAACGTTTAGCGTCAGCGTAGCTCTTCTGTTGATCCTGAGCAACCCAAATACGGGTCCATATCAACTCTATCCTTGCTGAGGTGTCCTGAATCACCTCCAGACCAAGTAGCTTATTTTCCTCACCTCTAACCAGCATGCTAGGAAACGATAAGGTTTGACATATAGTGCCTCGAATGGATCCATACCGATAGTAGACTGGTAGGAGTTGTTATAGGCAAACTCCAGAAGTGGAAGGTACTACTCCCAACCTCTGCCAAAATCAATGATGCACATATGTAACATGTCCTCTAACATATGATTTGTTCAGTCAGTCTGATCATCCGTTTGCGAGTGATAGGCTATTCTCAGTTGCAACTCCGTACCTATTGTCACCTGAAAACTCTCCCAAAACCAAGACACAAACACCTTATCTCTGTCAGACACGATATTGAGAGGCACTCCATGAAGTCTCACTATCTCTGCTATGAATATCTGGGCGTACTGTCCTGTGGTGTAGTCTGTCCTGGATAATAGAAAGTGGAGTACCTTGGTCAGTCAATTCACTATCACCCATATCGAATCATGACCCATATGTGATGTAGGTAATCCTGTGATGAAGTCCATGGAAATGCCCTCCCAATTCCACATAGGAACCTGTAACGGCTGTAGAAGTCCCGTCGATTTCTGATGGTCCACCTTTACCAACTGACAAGTGGAACATTTTAAGATGAACTCGGAGATATCCTTCTTCATCCCACTCTACCAGTACTGTCTATGCATATCCTGGTACATCTTATCCCCACCAGGATGTATCGTAAATCGTGAAGTGTGTGACTCTGTCATGACCTCGTGTCACAAGTCTTCACCCTCAAGCACAACCGATCTTCCATTAAAACGTAAACCACCGTATGAACCCACGGTATAAGACTCGACCCCCTATGCCTGAAGATGCACTATCTGACTTTGGAAAAATGGATCAGCTACCTCATACTGTACTACTCTTGTAATAATCTGGGGTGTAACCGTCATCACAGACATGAACGATCGAGACATCGAATCCTGGTGCCCTAACTCCTTCCATTTTCTTTCCACAGTTCGGCCACCTACCCTACCGGCCTATAACTCAACGCGTTTGCTACTACGTTAGCCTTTCCCGAGTGGTATTGGATATAAAAATGATAATTCTTCACAAACTCAAGCCACCGACGCTGACGCATATTCAATTACTTCTGTGTGAAGAGGTATTGTAATGACTTATGATTTGTGAATAAGAGAAATTTGTTCCCCAGGAGGTAATGTCTCCAAATTCGAAGTGCAAACACTATCGCCTCCAACTCTAAATCGTGGGTGGGGTAATTCCTCTCATGAGGCTTAAGATTATTGGAAGCATAAGTTATAGCTTGATCCTCCTGCTGAAGTACACCTCTAAGTCCTAATAAGGATGCATCAGTATAGACTACATACTTCACTCTCGGACTGGGTAATGCTAACACTGGTGCTGAGGTTAATTTATCTTTCAACTCATCAAAGGCTAACTGACAGGTGCCACTCTAGATAAACGACACCCCTTTGCGAGTCAGGTGTGTCAACGGACCTGCTATCTTCAGAAACCCTCGAATGAACCTCCTGTAGTATCCGGATAAGCCTAAGAAACTGTGTATCTCGGTTGGTGCCGTGGGCTATCACCACTCCCTCACTCCAGACACCTTCCTCGGATCCACTGATATCCCTTTGTCAGAGATGATAGGCCCCAAAAACTGGACCTCCTTCAGCCAAAACCCACATTTTTCATATTTTGCGTACAACTCATGTTGACGCAATGTCTGCAAAACCTATGTTAAGTGCTCGGCATGATCTTCCTCAGTCTACAAATAAACCAAAATGTAATCTATAAAGACGATGATGAACTGGTCCAGGAACTCTCTCAACACCCTGTTCATCAAGTCCATAAACACAGCTAGGGTGTTGATTAGCCCGCAAGGCATAACCCTGAATTCATAGGAACCATATCTCATCAAGAAGGAAGTCTTTGACACATCATGCTCCCTGAAACGCAACTGATGGTATCTCGATCTCAAGTCAATCTTCGAGAAGAAGTTCGCTCCTCTCAACTGGTCGAATAAGTCATCGATTCGAGGCAACGAATATTTATTTCGTATCATGACTTTGTTCAATTACCGATAATCAACACAGAACCTCAATGATCCATACCTCTTCTTAATGAACAATATGGGGAAACTCCATGATGAAGTAATCCTATGGATAAACTCCTGCCCCAACAACTTATCAATCTGGTCACAAGACTCCCTCATCTCTACTGGAGCCATACGATAAGGTGAGCATGCTATCGGTCGAGTGCCTGGAGATAAATCAATGATGAAGTCTATCTCTCTACTCGGTGGTAACCCCAGCATCTCCTGAAACACATCGGAAAAATCTTGAACTATAGAAATTGAATCAAGTGGTACCACCACCTATGTGTGACACCTCGCCTAATAAAATACCGGGTGATCAGTCCTATACCAAATTAAAACAGGAATCCCAGTTGGTTCATCCTTAGCATCACTGTCGAAAACTTTTTAAAACATACTAACCACCTAGTATTCCAAAAGATGGTGCCAAATTTTAACTTTTTAATTACACAAAACAGTACATGCTGAAATAAATATAAACCATTCACACAACCGAATAAAACTCAACTAAATAATTAATTACACAAATTTCCGAATAAACCACCGGCCACCAAAGTGAAATAATACAATACAAACATCCAACACCTGAGTAAATGCATCTGAAAACTGTACTGAGAAGTATGGATGACAAGCCCAACATAAAATTGAAACTGATACAAGATTCCTACTCTAGGAATGAATGAACGATGCGTCTAATCCGAACTCCTGCTGGCATCCACATATGCCGTAGCTCCGTATCCCTGGAATAGAATATCAATCCTGGCGTCCCTCTGTCTGGACACCTAAAAGGCTTTGAAAATAGTTTTATAGCAAGGGTTAGAACCCAAAACATTTTGAAAATATTTTGCAAGTGAATTAACTGCAGTAATTTAAAATGCATGAATGCACTTCATATTTAAGTTAGTGTCGCACTCCCTTGTTGACATTCTCACCCCTCCACTATTGTGCACACCTAATGGTTACCTTTACCCCCACCTAGTTGTACTACCCCGTCCAACTAGTCCTGGTATAACCTCCCCTTGACATACTACTCTAACCCGAGTACAATGATTCTTGAATTATAAGTTATCTCATAATTAACTTAATTAATTCCTTCTTAAATAGTAGAATATAACCGTGTCACAAGTTATATAAAGTAAATGCACCACACATTGTATTATTACCCGCATATAATATTGAATACCATTATATACGTACCTTTACTAAAACATCCACACATATAACATACGTATATCCATCCCTCCGAGTATACCCTCGCCGGATGATTCCCTCTAAAGTGCAATCCCACTAGGTGTGCTCACATAACCTAGTTATCCAAGTTGGATTAGCTCACCAACTTGGCCTAAAACATAAACGAAGTGGAGGCGGTCATATTCCTTCCCTGAAAGTGAGATAATCCCCTCACCCATATACCGGACGCTATGACCTGGGGATATACTCGCCCTACTACTCAAGCTAGGGGATTCACCCATATCGCAACCTCCCTTGATAGCACTAGAGTATATAAATTAAGTAAATATCTAATCACTGATATTTAATAGCACACACAATATATACACACATCTATATATATAATATCACTACACTGTATATATATAATATAAACCCCGGCTTTACCGTGTACTCAAAGATCCGTAACACTAGACTAAAATTTTCTGAGTCTATGTCCCGACTCTCTTAATTAATTTTCTCACTTAATAATTTATCATCTTCCCGAGTCTGTGGCCCGACTCTAAATAATAATACTCTACACAATAATTTATATAAAATTTTCCTGAGTTTATGATTCGACTCTTATTTAATTAATTTACACATTAATTAATTAACACAACTCCGAGTCTATGGTCCGACCCTCATTTAATTAATTTACATATTAATTAATTAACATATATCGGAGTCTGTAGTCCGACCCTCATTTAATTAATTTACACATTAATTAATTAACACAAATCCTAGTCTGTGGTCCGACTCTAATATAATTAATTCACACCTCAATTATATACTATTTTTCCCGAGTCTATGGTCCGACTCTAATTAAATTAATTAACACACCTATTAATTTGATACCTTCCCGAGTCTATCGTCCGACTCTAATTAAATTAATTAACACACCTATTAATTTAATTTTGATCCGAGTCTGTGGTACGACTCTCATGTAATTAATTTACACATTAATTAATTAATACCCTTCCTGAGTCTACAATCCGACTCTAAATTAATTAATCACAACATTAATTAATTTAATACTTTTCCGAGTCTACCTTCCGACTCTACCTTCATTAATTAACACATCCAGTAATTTAATAACTTGGTGTCACTCAACCACTATCCCCGTAGTCGCTCACTTGGCCCATAACTTAATATTTCCCGAGTATATGTTCCTATGACAAGGAAACACACAATAGGCATTCACAACCCAAGTAATCCTATAAAACATTAGGTATTTACACAACCCAATTATTCATACTTGTACGTAATATATTTCTCTCTAATATTCACCATACTTGTTTGCTTTACGAATTTATTTAACTTTTGTATTAATTCAAGTATTCACACAACTCTAAGGGTCCTAGTTACCCCTTGTTATATCAATTCAGTAGTTACCCTTGTTAACCCATTGACCGTACGAATTTAAGCTCGCACACACTTTTCCGTAATTATATTCTTATCATCTCGAATTGGAGTCATCACAATCAAGCCTATGAATCTCCACTTTAACTCTCTCACAAAATTAAATTACAACACTCAATCATAGACCTAATTCCATATCATTATTCCATCAATATATTTCATCAAGGTCCCAAACACTTCCCTGATATAATTTTAGACATTTGAGGCTTAAAAAGAAAAATCTCAAATTTTCTGGCAGATTAAACACCCTCTAGTAAAAGTTCGATTTCTCCCTCTACAGAACTCCGATTGACCTGATTACAAGTTACTTGGATATCTAAGAGAAATATCTTTCCAGTAATGTATGGTTCATAATCTAATTCGAAGTAAAATTCAAATCGCACACGTTTAAAATCAAGTCAAAATTCTGGCAGATTATTATGTTGACAGATCAAACACCCTGTAGTAAAATGTCGATTACTCCCTCTACAGAACTCCGATTGAACTGATTCTAAGTTCATTGGATATCTAAGAGAAATAACTTTCCAGGCATGCATGGTTCACACTCTAATTCGAAGTACAACTCAAATGCATACGTTTAAATTTTTGTCAAAAATTCTGCCAGATTGACATCTTGTGTTCATCAATTAAACCCTAAGTCATTCAAGATTCATGTTCTTCATCCAAGAACTCATAAAGATTCCATGTTAATCATCAAATATATTGAAATTTCATTTTATCTCTACTTATGGATATATAATACACCTATTTCTTACTTTGAATCTCAGCCAAGTATTCCATTAACAAAACCCCATTTTGTACCCATTTATCCCCAAAACGAATTTTAGTTTACACATCACTGAAATATGAATTGGATATCACCATTTACACATTATAGAAAGTTAACCACTTGCCTGGAATTGTTCATAGGGTCTGATCCGTTGGTGTAGAGATTGGTTGATGAAGAACACCCCAAATAAATCCCTTAATTTGGCTCCAAAAGACTCCCAATTGCTCTTGGTTTGCTTTTCCGCAATTTCCTCTCAAGCCCTAGGCTTAAAATTGTTAGCTACCATTCAATAAGTCCCCCACTTAGGTTAAAAACCATCAATCCCATTTTTTGGCCATCTGTGCCTAATTAAAATGGCCCAACTCACCCCGTGTGGGTCCGGCTATGCCCAAAAATACCTCGAGACCCAATTACTACCCCCGGGTACTCTTTTCTGACTATCTCGACCCATCCAGATGCAACTGTGCACTCAAAATTGTCATCTAAAATAATTTTCAAAATTTCCAAATTTCGACCTCAAAATGCAACACACGAGATTTTGAACCATTAAACTTAAAAGTCGCCAATTATAAATAATTCGGCTCACTCAAATAAATTATCCAACTCATGAATTTAAGTTTCTCCAATTTAAATATTTTTATAACTCCCAAAAATAATTAAATATTAAATTCTCAAAATTACGGGGTGTTACACTATGTAGAGGTCTCCTCCTCTATATAGTATAAATGAGTGGACGATCCTACCTCAGAGTGAGGCATCACCATCAGTAACATCTCCTGACCGGGTATGGAAAAAACTATAATCTTACTAAAACAATCAATCATGTCCCTATACCTGACAAGCAATTCATACCTACAATCATGTTACAGTCGGACATATCCAATACGAGCATGTCAGGGGGTAAGATAAACCTCCCAATCTCTATACCCACTCTATGAAAAATAAAAGAAATAATGGAACCTCTACTCAATGGGGAATCCACACAAGTGATCGTACTCTCTGCTGTATCAAATAATCTTGTAGTACGTGCAAACCATGTGGCAATAAAATAGTGTGTGTCCCCCGTGTCAAATAAAATACGTCCCAAAGTTTCCTTGATAGAAAACATACCCTCAATCACCGGTGGGTCCTGAGGAGCTGTGGCCTGGTGAAGGTTGTAGACTCGTCTATACAGAAGTTGTCCCTACTAAACTGGGACGGCTGGAATAGGTGGCACTGCTAGTATCTGTGGGGGTGCTGGGAGGGCTGTGGGAAATAATAGTCTCTGGGGCTCCTGGCGAGCGCCCTGCTGCTGCTGCCACTACCCTTATGAGGGAAGTTGTCACCGCCTAACCCTATTAGGATATAATTAACTCAATAGTTCACAAACCACACTTATTATTTATTTATTTATTTGGTAATACACAGTAAAACAACTTCAAGGTTAAAATGCGGAATACTAAAAATACAATCGTTTTAATTAGACATAATTTAAAAAAAACTCCCATATCATTTAACTTAATTACAACTAGTACAGTGTATAAGACAAAATAACAAGACCCTACTTCTATTTACTCAACCTCCTAGACCTGGCAGTAGCAGCTGAAAAACTTGAAAATGTAAACATATACAACCATGAGTTTAAAAACTCAGTGAATGTACTACATCTATAGTAAAAGTACTATATTAACATCTCAACATAACAATATATACATCTCTGTGCCAAATTAGGCCATATACATATCCGAAGTTAAAAAATCCCACATCTCTTGCCCGTAGGCAATAATCATATCCATAGGTTTTAAAAACCTAACATCTCCTGAATTGCATAGCAATTCAACATATCTTGGCTTTTAATGAGCCATAGCATCTCAACATCTCTTGGATTTTAATATGCCATAACATCTCAACATCTCCGCCTTTTAATAAGTCATAACATCTTAACATCTCATGAATTTTAATAAGCCATATCATCTCAATATATAATACATACACATCATATCCCAAATCAACTCAGTAAGTACACTCACCTTGTGTTGTCAATTATGTATTCGCGTTTCCCGCGGGTGGTGCTGAACTTCGTTGATTTGACCTTACACCGATTAATCCAACTAAATTACTACTGAAACTCAATCATAAGTATTATCTTAATATAATTATGTAACTTTAAATGAGTACACAACCACAATATGATTCTACTCAAGTCATATTCCATGAAACATATGTAAAGACGAAACGATGGTATATATGTTGATATGATCATGAACATTCAACCCTAGAAACTACCTCGTAAGGAATTTTTAAATAAACTCAAGAAAACATAAAAGTATAGTTCTGAATATATATACACATGAAACATGTACTCAAAATACCCTTGGGAAGGAGCAGATAAAAATATTCTTTCATGGGATATCCAGTATGGCCTGAAATTATTATCCTCCATACTTAACCATCCCATATTCATTAATTGCACACATACAAGTGACCAACCTTATCAATATGAAAACATATATGAATATAATTTCCATCACAAGTGACGGTGTAATTTTTCAAGCTCCCTAGGGCAAGTTATGACTATTTCTTTATAACACAAGAAATCTGCCCTACAAGCTCCTCTATTGTTTCTTCAACTTTCAAGAATTTTCATACTTTTTCTCCAGTATAACTTTACATGATTTTAAACACACCTTCAGGAAACATACTGAATAGTACATAATTAAAGTTTCATAATATTTTCACTTCATTTGCTATCTCAAAAGCTTGACCGAATTCAGGGCATACCAAAATGAAATATACAAACAGAAACTATATACCAACTTTCAACCATCACTAAGGCCTAACCATAAGGATTTAAATTCTAATTATAGGATATGATATGAACATATGAGTCTATTTTCATATCCAATTGGAATTTCTTAATTCCAATAATCACACAAAGAGATATGCAAGTTTGAATACAAAGGGTTTCAATACAAAGCAATATGACATATAACATCACTTATCTCACATATGAACCAGTACATAAAATCACAAAGGAGGATGGAATTTTAATCAGTAATTCACGATTTATATATTTTGAAATAAGTATAATAGAAGATTAAAACAATATTAACACATAGTTTTACCTTGGAAACACTATAAGGATTTTCTTGGAATTGTTTTCCTTGATTTTCCTTGTAACCCTTTCTTCCTTAACTTCTACCTCTCTTTCCTCAAGCTAATAACACCTAAAACTGAACCTAGGGACTTGTTTACTGAATAAATAAGTGAAAGGGAGAGGTTTAAGTCGGCCAAGGCTGCCTCCCATGCCAACCAATCAAATTAAAACGCTTGGTTTACTAAAAGACAATTTTCCACTTAAAGGGAAAGGACATATTTGTCCCTTGTTCATAAATTCGGTCTAACTTCTTGATTGGACATCCGTTTTATGCACCGTTTATTGTGTTAGAACCCTAAATCATAAGTCTACAACTATGTAGTTTTCACCTCAAGTCAATTGTAATGTTATAAGGGTCAAAGCTAGTCTTAAACAGGAACATTTCTACCGAAAATAACCAAATCTTGTGTTCGTAAATAATTCGACATTTCATGATTTATGAAAGTAGAATTATACTAAACATAATCACTTAACATTAGATATACTAATAACACATTATTCATATCACATAAGATAATTATGATTTAAATATAATTTATCATAATTATATACGGGTTGTCACAACCTCCCCCCATAGAAAATTTCGTCCTCGAAATTTAATACAAATGTCACTTACTAAACAAATGGGGTTATTGTTTCTTCATACTATCCTCCATTTCCCAAGTTGATTCTTTAATTCCATGGCTCATCCACATAACTTTAACTAAGGAAATAACTTTATTCCTCAATAATAGCTCCTTACGATCAAGAATTTCCATCGGTTCCTCGATGTACGACAAGTCTTCTTTCAGTTCAATTGGTTGGGTTTTCAGTTGATGAGATGGATCTGCCAAATACTTACGAAGCATTGATACATGGAACACGTCAAGCAAACGAGATAACTCTGGAGGTAATGCTAATCTATATGCCAAGGTTCCAATTCTTTCCAACACTTCATATGGTCCAATGTATCTTGGACTTAGTTTCCCCTTCTTTCCAAATCTCATAACGCCTTTCCACGGTGAAATACGTAGGAATACAAAATCCCCCTTCTGAAATTCCAATGGATACTTCCTCTTATCTGCATAAAATTTATGTCTGCTTTGCGCTATCTTTATCCGTTCCCGAATCATTTTGATCTTTTCAGTTGTCATATCTATCAATTCAGGACCCAAAAGTTTCCTTTCACCTACTTCATCCCAACACAAAGGCATTCTACATCTCCTCCCATATAAAGCTTCATACGGAGCCATACCAATGGTGGACTGATAACTATTATTATACGAGAATTCCATCAATGGCAAATGATCATCCCAACTACCCTTAAAGTCAAATACACAAGCTCATAACATGTCTTCTAATATTTGAATTGTCCTTTCAGATTGCCCATCGATTTGTGGAGGAAATGCAGTGCTGAACTTCAAACATGTGTCCATAGCATTATGTAAACGAGGCCAAAACTTAGAAGTGAACGTTGGATATGTATCTGATATAATTGACACTGGTGCCCCATGTAAACGGATAATCTCATTAATGTACATACGTGCATATTTGTCAACAGTGTAGGTCATCTTAACTAGAAGAAAATGAGCTGACTTTGTCAATCGATCTACAATCACCCAAATAGAATCATGCCCCTTTGGAGATCGTGGTAATCCTATAACAAAATCCATCGTTATATGTTCCCACTTCTATTTTGGAATAGGCAATGACTGCAATAATCCTGTCGGCTTTTGATGCTCCGCCTTCACTTGCTGGCATACTAAACATTTAGCTACAAATTCAGCAATCTCACGTTTCATATTATTCCACCAGTAATACTCTTTCAATTCTCTGTATATTTTGGTACCCCAGGATGCATATAGTAAATAGAACTATGTGCCTCGTCCAATATATCCTTCTTTAAGGACGGATCATTCGGTACACAAATTCTATTTTTATAACACAACGATTTATCCTTCTTAATTTCAAAGTCACTCTCTTTACCATCCAGGATTTCCCGTTTCTTCTTTTCAAGGAATGGATGACTGACTTGCAAATTTCGTATGCGTTCTGCCAGTAAAGGTCTCACTATAACGTGTGCAAATAATTCCCCTATTCTAGATAAGATCAACTCGACTCCCATCAGTCTTAATTCCATAATATTGCCAACCCGTGCACATTGAATACAAGATAACCTCCCCAATGACTTTCGACTCAGAGCATCTGCAACAACATTGGCCCTCCCGGGATGATGGTGAATGGTACAATCATAATCTTTAATTAACTCCATCCAACGTCTTTGTCTCAAATTCAAGTCTCTCTATGTAAATAAATACTTTAAACTTTGATGGTCAGTGAAAATTTCACATGTCTCTCCATACAAATGATGTCTCCATAATTTCAAGGCAAAAATAATAGCCGCAAGTTCTAAATCGTGCGTAGGATAATTACGTTCATGTGTCTTTAACTGTCTAGATGCATAAGAAATTACCTTTCCATGTTGCATGAAAACACAACCCAGACCCTAATGTGAAGCGTCAGTATAAATTACAAAACCTTCTCCACTAGATGGAACAGTGAGAACTAGAGCTGATACTAGCCTATTTTTCAACTTTTCAAAGTTGTACTGACATTCATCACTCCACACAAATTTCACTTCCTTTCGAGTCAATTTAGTCAACGGCAAGGCTATAGATGAAAACCCCTTTATGAATCTTCTATAATATCTGGCCAATCCTAGGAAACTCCTTATCTCCGTTACATTCCTTGGTCTCTCCCATTGCACAATTGCCTCTACAATCTTAGGGTCAACATAAATTCCATCTCCCGAAACAACATGCCCCAGAAATACTACCTCATTTAACCAAAACTCACATTTGCTAAACTTCGCAAAAAATTGACTATCTCGCAAAACTTGCAATACAACTCTTAGATGCTTCTCATGTTCCTCTTGGCTAGGTGAGCATATCAAAACATCATCAATAAAGACAATCATAAACGAATCTATGAAAGGATGAAATACTCGATTCATTAAATCCATAAACACCGTAGGAGCATTTGTTAACCCAAATGGCATTACTAAAAATTCATAATGACCATAGAGAGAACGAAAAGCTATCTTAGAAATGTCACAATATCTCACCCTTAATTGATGATAACCCGATCTCAAATCAATTTTTGAAAACACTTTAGCACCCTATAATTGATCAAACAAATCATCAATACGAGGCAGGGGATATTTATTTCGAATAGTCACCTTGTTCAACTGTTGATAATCAATGCAGAGTCGCATGGTGCCATCTTTCTTCTTCACAAATAATACTGGAGCGCCCCATGGTGATACATTGGGTCAAATAAAACCTCTATCTACCAAATCTTGCAATTGAACCTTTAACTCCTTTAGTTCCACAGGTGCCATTTTATATGGAGAAATAAAAACTGGAGCTGTACCAGGCACTAAATCGATAGTAAACTCTACCTCTCTGCTAGGTAGCAATCCTGGTAATTCATCTGAGAGCACATTTGCAAAATCCTTAACGACTGGGATATCTTCTAATTTTTGCAATTCCCTGCTTGTATCCACAATATATGCTGAAAAGCCTTGACAACCCTTATTTAACAATTTCCTCGCCCGAAGGGCTGAAATAAGACTGTTCGGAACCACTTTTCATTCCCCAGTAAATTTGAATTCTTCCTCCCCCGGTATACTAAATGTAACCTCCTTGCGAAAACAGTCAATCGATGCATGATAGGAAAATAACAATTCCATACCCAAGATAATATCAAAATCTCGAATATCTAGTGGAATTAAATCAATGGTCAACTCCCTCTCCCCCACATACAATACATAATTTTTATAAACGCTCTCCACTGACATCACATCCCCCATAGGTGTAGAAATATATAAACCACAATCTAGATAAGAATATGGTCTACCCAAATGCATGGTAAATGACAGTGCTATAAATGACTGAGTAGAACCTGGATCAATAAGCATGTAAGCATGTTTGTTCATGATAGAAAATCTACCTGTCACCACCTCTGGAGTAGCCTGAGCATCTTGTAAAGTCATTGCAAATATTCTTCCCGGTGCCCTGGAACCACTAGTCTGTCCTCTACCTCCTCCCCTCCCTATGCCTCCAAGTGATGAACCTCGACTAGTAGTAGCTGATTGAATCCGTCCCAATAGCATAGGACAATTCCTTTTTGTGTGAGCAATTTGATGACAATGATAACACTCTACCCCCTTTAACTTGGGACAATCTGGACTGATATGGCCTTCAGCTTTGCAAAAATAGAATGTAACAGGCTTAGACTTCCCATTGTCATTCTCATGTTGTCTATTATGTTGGCCCATCGATCCTGCACCCCTAAAACTGCTTGGTGTCCTATTCAGAACATAATTTTCGTTCCTTCTACCGCGCTGAAATCTTTGACTCCCCTGTTTTGAGTATTCTACATTGCCTTCCTTTTGCTGAGATGGATCAAATCTACTCCTCTTTCCCCTTTGTTCCCTATTCTTTATTGCATCATTAACATCTCCTTCAACCATCATAGCTTTGTTAACTAAAGAAGTATAATCTACCATTTCAAGTGCAGTGAGTCTAGACTTGATAACCAAATTTAACACATCCTGAAATCTAGTGCATTTGTCCTCCTCATTGGGTAAGAAACGTAATGAAAATCGAGACAAAGATATAAATTTAGTTTCATACTCCCTGACCGACATATTCCCCTGAGTCAATGATAAAAATTATCTCTCCTCTTGCTTTCGATACATGTGAGGAAAATACTTTTCATATAAATCTTTAATAAAGGAATCCAAAGTAATTACCTCACCTCCCTCCGAAGTAAGCAATAAATGTTTGGAAGACTCCCACCAATATTTAGCTTCGCCCTTTAATATGAAAGTAGCTAAAATTACCTTATACGTGCCAGGTACATTCATCACCCCGAAGATAGTTTCTGTGTCTCTAACCCAAGCCTCAACTTCTAAAGGATCTACAGAAGCTGAGAATGTTGGGGGGTTCAATTTGATAAACTTCTCGTACAGATTATTCTTCTCCATTTCTCTTCTGGCCAAAGTCTACTCCTCCAAGTACTTGGCTTGTTGTTCTGCTATTTGTGTCATAAACATGTTTTATTGTTCTGCCATTAAACTCATGGCACGAGCCATTTTCTTCATATCTGTAAGTTGTTCAGGAGCCCCCTCTACATTATTTGGATTTTGTTGGTTTACTGTATTTAAAGACTCCTCATCCACCCTCTCATGAACATTTGCTCCATCCATAGCTTACTATCTGTCATAAACCACAATTATAGAAACAAGAATAAAACATTTATTTCTAACATAATGGTTAGTATTTCTTACAAATTAATATAAATGACCCACACAATGCTATCTCTGCCACTGCCATCTCTAGACTCTATAACCCCCGAATATAAAAACCTAAAGCTCTCACACCAAGTTGTCACCCCCTAACCCTATTAGGATATAATTAACTCAATAGTTCACAAACCACACTTATTATTTATTTATTTATTTATTTGGTAATACACTTTAAAACAACTTCAAGGTTAAAATGCAGAATACTAAAAATACAATCGTTTTAAGGAGACATAATTTAAACAAAACTCCCATTTTATTTAACTTAATTACAACTAGTATAGTTTATAAGACAAACTAACAAAACCCTACTTCTATTTACTCAACCTCCTAGACCTAGCAGTGGCAGCCGGAAAACCTGAAAATGCAAACATATAAAACCATGAGTTTAAAAACTCAGTGAATGTACTACAGCTATCTATAGTAAAAGTACTATATTAACATCTGAACATAACAATATATACATCTCTGTGCCAAATTAGGCCATATACATATCCGGAGTTAATAAACCCCACATCTCCTACCCGTAAACAATAATCATATCCATAGATTTTAAAAACCTAACATCTCCTGAATTGCATAGCAACTCAACATATCTTAGCTTTTAATGAGCCATAGCATCTCAACATCTATTGGCTTTTAATAAGCCATAACATCTCAACATCTCTGGATTTTAATAAGCCATAACATCTTAACATATCATGACTTTTAATAAGCCATATCATCTCAATATATAATACATACACATCATATCCCAAATCAACTCAGTAAATACACTCACCTTGTGTTATCAATTATGTATTCACGTTTCCCTCGGGTGGTGCTGAACTTGGTTGATTTGACTTTACACCGGTTATTCCAACTAAATCAGTACTGAAACTCAATCATAAGTATTATCTTAATATAATTATGTAACTTTAAATTAGTGCACAACCACAATATGATTCTACTCAAGTCATATTCCATGAAACATATGTAAAGACGAAACGATGGTCTATATATTGATAAGGTCATCAACATTTAACCCTAGAAACTACCTCGTAAGGAATTTATAAATAAACTCAATAAAACATAAACTTATACTTTTGAATATATATACACATGAAACATGTACTCCAAATACCCTTGGGAAGGAGCAGATAAAAATATTCTTTCATGGGATATCCAGTATGGCCTGAAATTATTTTCCTCCATACTTAACCTTCCCATATTCATTAATTGCACATATAAAGGTGTCCAACCTTATCAATATGAAAATATATATGAATATACTTTCCATCACAAGTGACGGTGTAATTTTTCAAGCTCCCTAGGGCAATTTATGACTATTTCAAGAAATCTTCCCTACAAGTTCCTCTATTGTTTCTTCAACTTCCAAAAATTTTCATACTTTTTCTCTAGCATAACTTTACATGATTTTAAAGTGATCTTCAGTACACATACTGAATAGTACAAAATTAAAGTTTCATAATATTTGGACTTCATTTGCTATCTCAAAAGCATGACCAAATTCAGGGCATACCAAAATGAAATATAGAAACAGTAACTATATACCAACTTGCAACCATCACTAAGGCTTAACCATAAGGAGTTAAATTATAATTATCGGATATGATATGAATATATGAGTCTATTTTCATATTCAATTGTAATTTATTAATTCCAATAAGCACACAAAGAGATATGTAAGTTTGAATACAAAGGGTTTCAATACAAAGCAATATGACCTATAACATCACTTATCTCACATATGAACCAATACATAATATCACAAAGGAGGATGGAATTTTAATCAAGACTTCACGATTTATATATTTTGAAATAAGTAATAGAAGATTAAAACAATGTTAACACATAATTTTACCTTGGAAACACCTTAAAGATTTTCTTGGAATTGTTTTCCTTGATTTTCCTTGTAACCCTTTCTTCTTTGACTTTTACCTCTCTTTCCTCAAGCTAATAACACCTCAAACTGAACCTATGGACTTATTTGCTGAAGAAATAAGTTAAAGGGATAGGTTTAAGTCGGCCAAGGCTTCCTCCCATGCCAACCAATCAAATTAAAACACTTGGTTTACTAAAAGACAATTTTCCACTTAAAGGGAAAGGACAGATTTGTCCCTTGTTCATAAATTCGGTCTAACTTCTTGATCGGACATCCATTTGATGCACCTTTTATTGTGTTATAACCCTAACTCACATGTCTACAACTATGTAGTTTTCACCTCAAGTCAATTTTAATGTTATAAGGGTCAAAACTAGTCTTAAACAAGAACATTTCTATCGAAAATAACCAAATCTTGTGTTCGTAAATAATTCGACATTTCATGATTTATGAAAGTAGAATTATACTAACCATAATCACTTAACATTAGATATAATAATAACACATTATTCATATCACATAAGATAAGTATGATTTAAATATAATTTATCATAATTATATACGGGTTGTCATAGCAGTCTTGACGCTTGTGGCCAGTATTGCAACAACTGGAACATCTCCCTAGGAAGGGTCCTACCCTTTGTCCTTACTATCCTCGGACCTGATGGCCGTTACCAGCCCTCCCTTGGCCATAATGGCCCTGCTAAATTTGCTACTGGACCTAATGTCCGTACTGACCCTCTTAGGATCCCCCTGCTGGGAACCCTGGTCACTGTGCCTATGCTAACCCTAAACAGCCTGTGCCCCACCGGCACTATTTCCTCATGTCCTGCCCTGATGACTGGACTATCCTACTCGCTTAACCTCTGTCAGTTGAAAATGGTGGTCCTGGTAGTGGAGTAGTGCTGCATTAACCACGTCCAAATAGGTGGCCAAAGAAATATTACCTATCAAATGTTGGCGGAACCTCCATGTCAACCCATCCATAAAATGTTGAATCTTCTTCTCCTCAGTCGGGATTTCATCCAGTACAATGTTTAGAAGGTTGATAAACTCTACCTCATATTCTGCCACGGTCTTTCCCTCCTGTTTCAAGTTCACCAATTTCCCTCTCATCTCTGTCTGGACGGGCGATGGGAAATATTTGTTGTTGAACCGCACCCAAAAGTCTCTAATAGTGAGTGTGTCTCTCTGCTTAGCGGTGATAATAGACTCCCACCATTGCAGTGTTGCTCCCACTAACTTGAACGTGGCTAGTATCTCACTCTACACCTCCGTGCACTCATGCATCCTCAAGCGTCTCTGGATATCCTTCTTCCATTGGATTGCTACCACCACATCGGAGATCCCTATAAATTCCGAAGGATGCGCCTTTTGAAAGGCATCCCTAACACGTTCCCAAGCAGACGGGAAGGCATGGGCCGGAACTGGAGCCACCACCGGTGCCTGAGGTGGTGCCTATTACACGACTGCTAATGCGGCATTCACCGCATGAGCTACAATGGAAGAAACTTCAGTGGCATTCATCATACCTTGAGCTGGTGCAGGTTGAGGCTCAGGTTGGGCATCCCTGGGAACTCTCTGTGCACGTCGAGGAGGCATCTGAAAGGAGAGAAAAGTTTCATAAGTATACAGTTATTATCTCAAAGTAGCTGAAGAACATAAGATGCATAAAGAGTACAACAATACTAAAATATAGGGCCCTATATCAGAGGACACTACGCGGAAACACAACAAACCGTACAGATCCTAAGGACATTAGAACCTGATGCTCTTATACCACATGTGACACCCCGCCTAATTAATTATCGGGTGATCAGTCCTTAATTAATTAATTTAAGAATATCAAGTTGGTTCAGATAATGCATCACTGACAAAAACTCAAATTTTATTTAATAAAAACTAACCACATATTATTTAAAAAAGGTTGGTGTCAAAATTTTATCTTGTTATTAACTATCATCATTAAAGAATAATATCTAAACATCACAATATTATAAGGTAAGAACTAACTGAAGTATAATAAGGAACTGGAGTAAACACAAACAGTCACAATCCATACAATAATCCAATAACATGACATCAAAGTCCAATGATAGAATAAAATGACTCTAAATCTCTTAATGTAAAATAGGAGGGACGACATGTCCAACTTAAATAAAAGACTGATAGATAAGGAGCAAAAGACTCAGAAACACCTATTATCAAAATCATGTAGCTTCCACAACAGCTACAACTCGGCAAATGAATGGAATCTCATAAGTCTGGTGTCCCTGTGTCTGAAACCCTAAAATAATAGAACAAGAAAAGAGATTTGTAGAAAAATGGGTCAGAGCCCGAGTAGAAAACAGTTTAAATATAACAAGTGATTAAATTGATTTAATTAGCACATATATTATCCATGTTAACTTAGCGTACTCACTTGAGATGCTCGCCTCTCATCTAATGTGCACACCTAGCGAGTCTAAATACCCATACTAGTCTCGTCACTCTACTTGACTATATGTAGGATAATCACTATGTCAGATACAATATCTAAATAACCCAAAATCCATATATTACTATTATTTAGGAATAGGTTTAAGGATGTTATAATTAATTTTCATAGTATTCTTTATTCCTAACTGGTGACCCGATAAGCATATACTTTAATAAAGTAGCTAACAAGAACACAGAATATGAACTCAGTATACATATATAAAATCTCACTATGTATACATACAAATATATCTATACAGCACCCATGGTTAAGAAACCCCCCGTACTAGGCATACTCAGCTATTTAGTCCCATTGCAACGCTCACGCACAAAGGACAACATGTTCGATCTCTCAAGAACCAATAAAACATATACACCTATTGGAGGTGAACGTGGTCCCAAGACGATGGGATACACACATACCTATGTACCACTACCACCGTCAATACTACCGTTCTCACAGATAGCCCATTCCTAGGTTCCATGCTCTAGGGGTACGACACGAAATCCCCCGAAGCCACACAAGATATGGTCGTCCATAACGCGTTAACCCCCGTTCGATAGCGAGTAGCTAGGTATGTCATAAAAATGATATTTCAAGTATTAAGCATACACACAACTTATATACATTAATAAGTAATCACATAACCCAAATACTATAATTCGTAAATAATATTAACGCCATTACTCTCCACGATATCCATATATATATATATAGCCTCTCTAGGACTTACATTATATCCTAGGTTTTCACATAAATTTGATACCCTGAGGATCATTACACCCTCAATTCCCTAACACTTTGGAATTTAAGCCACCAGTTACTCACTTAGGTTAATACGCGCCGGTGTAATTATTGGTGTGAAAGCTCGAGTTCTTAGCTTAGGGCTCCAATGGAGTCTTCTTCTTCCTTGGTTATCTCTCTCTTTTTCTTTTTTTCTCACATAAGTTGAAACTGACAGACCACTAACCCTCAATGCTTTTAATTAAAACCAATTCACGTTCATTTAATTACCCAAAAATCCCAAAAGACCAAAATACCCCTCCGGGATGTCGTTTTGGGCTAGAATGCCCCGGACTCCAAATAAAATATTCGATTAGTGTTTTCTGACTATTTAGACCCTTACGGACACTCTGGCGCACTCAAAATAGTCATTCGAGTTATGTAAAAATAATTTACATTTTTAACCCCCAAATACATATCGGTGACACGACTCATATGCGCGTCCCAAATAATTATATCGTGACTATCGTGTATCACAATACGACAATAATATTATTTCGATAAATACTAACTCTCGTCACGCTAGTAATTATTACCATTAAATTGGATTAATTAAAAATTAAATTTTCTCCCTTTAAATTAATTAATCCCCATTTCCCATAATTTCATAAAAATAAATATGCGTAAAAATACGGGGTATTACGTTTAGTATAGTACATAATTGTTGGGAAGTATTGGTATAATGATACTTTAAATATTTGGAATGGTTAGTTAACCTTGGAGATTTCGAGAGAGAGAATAATCAAAATAATTACATTATAAGTAGTAACGAGAGATACAACATATGGAAAATATATGTATGGGTTGGGTGAATACCTTGATTTTAATAGGATGTGGGAATGTCTATTATATGATTACTATTGTGTATAACATACCTACGCTGCTTGCTATCAGGATGAGGTTTTCGTGTACTGGGCAGTCTTATCCTATGTGACCCATTGGGGGGATATTTTACTTCTACCCAGAGTATATGAACTTGGTTACGCGGTATCTAAGATGTAGGATAGTTTCAATGGATGAATGGGAGCGTAGGTATGTGAGTGACCCATTTAGCTGGGGAATATACTTCCCTCTAATATATGTCATTATAATTTATGGTTCATGAGAGATCTAACCAATAGTCCTCCATGCAGTGAGTGATGCATCGGGACATGATAGCAGAGTATGCATTGCGCTAAGTGGTCCTAACGTAAGAGTGCGGGATTTATATTTATATGTATTAAGATGATGTGACTATATATATATATATATATATATATATATATATTATATATATATATAAGTACTTGTGAATAATTCTAATGTGTGAAACTAGTAGATATAATAATGTTGATAAATAAAATAATATTGGTTGTGTAAAATATATATTGTAGAACTGTGAATATGAAATGTAGTTATCTGGGATATACTATTTTAAATTCTGTATTGTATGGGCGATATGGGATACTCTAACGAGATAAAAATTAGAAGCATAACTTTATGACCTAGTTGGTAGTGGTATAGCTAACTAGGTTTGGGTATATGTACGTTAGGCATGCATAATAGTGGAGATGGGAGAATCTCAAGTGACGGTTCGAAACTAACATGCACATAATACTTGCTTTATTACTCTTTTAAATACTTTCTAAAATAAATATTTTTTACAACTAGAGCTCTCACCCGTATCCTAGTATTCTTCTATCTTTTTCTCTATATATGTTTTATATCAGGTTCCCAGCCACAGGGTTACCAGACTTAGACGCTTGGGTTGTTTAGTGAGCTGCAGCAGTTTGGGGAGTTACGGGTCCTTGCATTTAGATGCCTCTATCATTTCTTTTAGTTTTATTCAGACATTTCATTTTGGGCATGTGTCACCCATTCTCAGTCGTTTTATCAGAGAGATTGTACTCTATTTACTTTAGTAGTTCATTTCTGTTGCATTTGAGTATTTTCTGGAGTATTTGATTGAGACTTTGAACTGTAATGTTTTATCCAGTCTTACTTATTTCAGTAGTTGATTCAAACCAGTATTTATTATATTCATGTGTATGGTAATTAGTTGACGTCTTAATACTTATAAGTTATTAATGAATTCTTTGGGTATAACTTAAAATGAAAATGTTTTGACACTAGCTTAATTATTTATTAGGTGATTATTAATGTTAAACGTTTTTTGACAGTGATGCTAAGAATGAACCAACCAAACACTTTGTTTTAAATTAAATAAAGGAATGATCACCCAATATTTAATTAGGCGGGTTGTCACAGGTGTTATCAGAGCATTAGGTTCTATAGTCTATTAGAATCTGTACGGCTTATTATGCTTTCATCTTAGCATCCTTTGATATAGAGCCCTATCTTTAGGACTGTTGTGCTCTTATTTATGCGATTACATCTTCAGCTATTTGAGATTTGATAATAACTATGGACTAATAAAATTCTTTCTCATCTCAGATGCCTCCTCGACGTGCACCACGAGACAGACAGGCCCAACCAGAGCAGCCGATAACTCAAGCTCAGGGAGTAATGAATGCAACTGAGGTTGCCATCATAGTTCCTCATGCGAGGAATGTAGTTTTAGTGGTGGGGAATTAGGCCCCACCCTAGGTTCAGGCTGTGGGGCCAATTCCATATCAGTTTCCCACTGCATGGGAGAGAGTTAGGGATGCCTTTCAGAAGGCACATTCGCCAGAGTTTTCGGGCAGTTTTAACGTTGTTATAACGAGCCAATGGTAGAAAGACATCCAGAGTTATCTTCGCATGTATGAGTGCACATATATTCAGAGATAGTTACTGGAAACCTTCAAGCTAGTGGGGATAGCCCTACAGTGGTGGGAGTCCACTACCACTTTAGAGGAGAGGGACAGTATGACGATTCAGAGTTTCTAGTTGTGGTTCGAACGCAAGTATTTTCCTTCCGCTGTTCAGATTGAGATGAGGCGAAAATTGTTGGACCTCACTTAGGAGGGGAAGACAGTTGCAAATATGAGGGGGAATTCACCAGACTGTTTAATTTGGTGCCGTGTCAGGTGCTAACTGAAGAGAAGAAAATACAGATGTTCATGGATGGCCTAACCTAGAGGATCCGTCAGCATCTTCTGGGTAATCCGTCTTTGTAGTCCTATACAGACATACTTAATGCTGCATTGTTATATTGTCAGGACCACTGTTTCCATGCCAAGGGGAACAAGAGAGGAGGTGAACCTAGCCAGCAAGTCAGGACAGGTGGGGGTAATGCCAGCGGGGCATCGGTAGCTCAGCAGCAGCAGAGGCTGGGTGAGCAGGGTTCCAGCCGTAGAGGGAGATACGAGATCATCTCCTCGCTTGTTACGATAGCCCTTTCACCCTAACGTATGGCTCCAGTAGAGACGAGGGAGTTACGATATAATATTGAGAAGCTGTTGGGACAGGGCTTAAATCGTAGGAGTACCTCTCCTTGGGGTGCTCCCATGATGTTCGTAAAGAAGAGAGATGGGTCATTGAGGTTGTGTGTACTGAGAGTTTAAAAAAGTCACGATACGAAATAAGTATCCGTTTCCACGAATCGATGACTTGTTCTACCAGCTAAGAGGAGTTTCCTTCTTCTCAAAGATATATTTGAGATCGAGATATCATCAGTTACGGATTAGGGAGCGGGATGTGTGAAAGACTTCTTCCTTGACTAGATATGGGTCATACGAGTTCCGGGTAATGCCGTTTGGACTAACATATGCTCCAGTCGTATTAATGGACTTGATGAACTGGGTGTTCAGAGAGTTTTTAGATCAGTTTTTCATCGTCTTCATAGATGACATCTTGATTTATTCCCAGATTGAGGAAGAGCATGTCGAGCATTTGAGACGGGTCCTTCAGACTCTACGAGAGCATCGGTTGTATGCCAAGTAAGAGAAGTGAGGATTCTGGTTATGAGAGGTGAAGTGTTAGGGGCACATTGTGTCACAGCTGGGGATATCAATGGACCCCAACAAAGTTTCAGTGGTAAAGGAGTGAGGACAGCCCATGACACCGACAAAGGTGCGTAGATGTAAGGACATGTTTTATAAATGTTCGGGGTAGAGTCTAGGAATTTTCCAAGTAGCCTAGATCACAATTAAGTATGTCTGATACTGCTACATTCATCATGTCTGAACGATCATCCTCGACGTCCTCGATTTGAATTCATGCATCCATCATCTTCATACGTGCATCATGTGTCAAGCAACTTAGACTTCAACAGTTCCCACTACTCCACGTACTTATGGAAAATTTCTTTTTAATTGGAGTGTTTAATTATTTGCATAAATAATTGGGAATATTGTTTTAAATAAAATTTTAAAGTCTGGAAGAGGATAAACATGCAAAAACGTTTTAAAGGAGTTTTTTTTACACGTCACTGATGTTGTTCGAACGACATCATATCTAGTTTGAATGAGATGACATCTCGTGTTTTGTTTGAACGACGCGCCGCCTTAAAGTCTTATTTAAATAGTGTTCATGTTACACATTTTTCTAAGTCTATATATCTCAGTTTCTACAAAACAGTACCACTTTCCAGACTTCAAATTTTAAGTTTTCAATATCTTTTTGATTCACAAATAATTCCCAATCCTTTATGTGAATCATCTAAACCGCAAGGAAGATTATACAACTCATCCAGCGTACATTTATGGGGAAGACAAAGCTTTTCCATTACTGACCTTCTGGATCTCTTGAGGGAACTCTAGCCGACGACATTGAAACCGACACCTGAGGGTATTTTGTATGTCGTTACTTGTCTTTTCATTGTAATCAGTGTAAACTGTTCTTTAGAAAATTATAGTGAAGATAAGATGGTTTTGCCCCTTTGGGGGGGGGGGGGGAGGGGGGAGGGGGGTTCCTCAATGTTGATTGCCTTGCATGCTTAGATTAATTCTTTATTCAATCATGTTTGTTTGCGAATATTAAGACTTGTTGGGACTAAAATTGGAATTTAATTAAATAAGTTTGACATTGACGGCTGGTATCAGAGTAGGTTTCACTATCTTAATGTGAATTTAATTGAACTATGATGGATCACTTATATAATCGGGTAACTACTTTTGTCGGCAATAATTTTGCCTATTGGAAAGGTCGCATGAAATATTCTTTAAAAGCTATGGATGAGCGCGTTTGGTTGTTGGTTGAAAATGGTTGGTCTCCCTCCACAGTTACTGTAGAGAACATCACCTCTTTAAAACCTGTGTCAAACTGGGCCGAGGACAATTTAAAATTGTCAAATTTTAATCCACGTGGTTTGAGCTCTATCTCTGGAGCCGTCACTCCCCAAGATTTTCGCTGAATTATGACGTGAACCACGTCTAAAGAGGCATGGGATATTTTAACATTGACACATGAGGGTACCACTGTTGTTAAAGAATCTAATTTTCAAAATCTCGCCGCTCAATTTGAGACACTCACTATGCCCTAGACTGAGACTTTTGACCAGTTTTATGCACATTTCTCGGACATAGTCAACACTAGCTTTAACTTGAGTGAGGCAATTGATAACAAGACGGTTGTGAAAAATATTTTAAGATCTCTTTCAAAACGTTTTATTCCAAAAGTCACTATTTTAAACTCGATGGGGAATTTGAGCACACTTATGTTAGAAGAGTTGGTAGGTGATTACGAGTTAGATATGTTTCCCCAAACTGTTAAGCCTAAAGGGGTTGCACTTAGGACACAGTCGAGATCCAGTGAGGATAAAAGAAGAGAGAGAAAAAAGAAGGAGAATGTATGTGATTCTGAATCTGATGATGACTCTAACATGGGCCTGCTTTCAAAAAAATTCTCCAGTTTTCAAAACAAAGAAATCCCAATAAAAAGTTTTCGAAGAAATACAAAAAGCGATGAGAATGAAAAAGAGAGTGAGGATAGCCTTGAGAAGATAAGATGTTTGAGTGCGATGGGAAAGGGCACAAGTCATTTGAGTGTCCCACTAGACTTAGGAGAGAGGGCAAGAAAGTTTCCATGCCCGCTACCCTAAGCTATAGTGAGGGAGAAGTGAAAGAGGAGGACGATGAGTACAAAAAAGATTTAGTACAAGGGATGACTGTTGTCTTTACTAGTCATGTGAATACCTCCACTTTGTCCCACGATGATAGAATCCGTGAGGGCATCGAGGATGAGTTAAGTAAAGATGAGAGCGAAGATGAAAGTGTGATTCGAAAATCCTTTAGAAAATTGTTTATCGAGACCATGAAAATAAAAAGGTTGAATAACAATCTAGGTCTTCAGATTTTTGAGTTGAAGGAAAAGAATGATGAGTTAAAAAGGGAAAAATGTGACTTGACCAACATGGTGTCTAGTCTGACAACACGTGTATCCCATCCCGAGGATGGTCTCGAAAGAGCACAGGAGGTCCAAGTATCTTTAGAGAAAGCATCTTAGAAAGTTGATAAGATGGTTCCCTATCCCATTTTGAATGATGGTAAGTATGTTGGAAAAGGTCATGACGGTGCATCCAGTACTTTTAATGAGCCCGAGCCTATATCCATTGTGGTGAGTGGTTCTCATGGGAGTCCGTCTAGGAAAGATCATCCCAAAATTTCTGATAAATTAATTCCTAGACCAGTTTATGTTTGCTCCCACTACAAGAAGTGAGGATACCTTAGGGATTTTTATTCTAAGTTTGGTTTCATGCCACATCATGCCATTTCACATGTTCAAGCACATGCTCCCACTCATGATACTTTTCTTGCTCATAATGATAGAGAGTTTGCACGTAGTCGCGAGCAAGTGAAGTTTTTGGTCAACACTACACATGATCTAATGGAGATGGTTCAAAAGATGTCCCCATCGTTGGAAAACTCCATCGCACTTCCCGGGTGAGGTCTTGACATATTTGCTAGCATAGGTTGATTTACATGATGACTCTTTTGTCTATTTCTAGCATATACCATTTGTTTTAATTTTTGTTTGTTTTTCTTATTTTTGGTACTATTTTAGCACTATTTTGGATATGTTTGCCCATTCTAGGAACATTTTTTTAATTTTTTCTCATTGGACAAAACTGCATGTCATTCCGAATAATATGGGAAATTTGTGTTTCTCTCGTCTAATGAGATTACATCTCGCTCGAAAGAGATCGCCTGTCATTCGAACGACATGGCATCTCGTTCGAATGGCCCCTGGAATTTTATTTGCAGTCCCTGTTTATTCTGATTATATGTTATTGGTACTGCTGGGTTATTTATGAACAGTGTTTGAAAAAATACAAAAAGATTTTCTTTTTTTTGGAAAAATGTTGAAAAATTCTAAAGGAGTTTTGTATTTTGTTTGTACCTTGTATGAATGCACATTCAGGATGACCAAGTCACAACTTCATGTCATATCCATGTGACTGTCTGATAGTGTTTTGAGACAACAAATTGTGTCATTCGCGTGCTTTACATTGATTGGAGTCTTTGAGATGTAATTCGCGATAATTTTGACATGCTTGGCTCCTTATTATCTCTTTTATTGCACACATGCATGGTATTATTTGAGGATTGTAATTATCTATCACATATTGGATTGATTGTTTCCATCTAAATTATGTCTATACAACGAGTCAAATGCAATAATACAAGATAAATAAAAGGTGTGTAAGTTTTTATACCATTTGCCGTGAATTTATGTGAATTTTATAAATGGTGAAGGGCTACGAAAGGTACATATTTATCCTTCATGATTAAGCCGCCATTTAAATTTGACCTAAAAATTGAGGAATTTTAATTATTCGGGGTCCACAGAGGTTTAAAGGAGCCCAAAAATATTTAAAGGAAATAAAAAGAAATATATGTCAATAATGGGCAATGTTCTGTTTATGTTCGTGACACGTCACTAATGTCGTTTGGACGACATCATATCTCGTTCGAATGAGAAGCCATATCACTCGAACGACATCGTGTTTTGTTTCGAATGACATCGTGTTTTGTTCGAACGATGCGTCGCCTTAAAGTCTTATTTAAATAGTGTTCATGTTACACGTTTTTCTAAGTCTGCATATCTCAGTTTCTGCAAAACAGTCCCCACTTTCAGACTTCAAATTTTAAGGTTTTAATATCGTTTTGATTCTAAAATAATTCCCAATGCTTTATGTGAATCCTCTAAACCGCAAGGAAGATTATACAATTCATCCAGAGTATATTTGTGGAGAAGACGAAGATTTTCCATTGCTGACCTTCTGGAGCTCTTGAGGGAACTCTAGCCGACGACATCAAAACCGACACCTGAGGGTATTTTCATTGTAATCAAAACCAACACCTGAGGGTCTTTACAAAATCGTTCTTCACCTGAAAATAATATTTTTTTCCCTTGTGGGGGATTTTTCTCAACGTTTATTTCCTTGCATGGTTAGATTAATTCTTTATTCAATCACATTTATTTGCGAGTATTAAGACTTGTTGGGAGTAAAATTAGAATTTAATTAAATAAGTTTGACATTGATTGCTCGCGCACTCTCAGTAGCTTCTTGGGGTTAGTCGGGTATTACAGATGGTCCATCTGAGGTTTTTCAAAGATTGTGGGCCCATTGACAAATTTGACTCGCAAAGGGGTGCCCTTCATCTGGGATGATGCTTGTCAGTTGGATTTTGATGAGCTAAAGGATAAGTTGACTTCGGTGCTAGTTCTTCCTTTACCCAGGCCAAGAGTGGATTACCTGGTGTATACTGACACTTCTTTACAGGGACTTGGCGAACTACTTCAGCATGAGGATCATGCTATAGCTTATGCCTCCCGCAAGCTCAAGCCTCACGAGAGGAACTAGTCCACCCATGACTTGGAATTAGCAGCAGTCGTATTTGCACTACGGATTTTGAGACACTACTTAGTGGGAGAGAATTTTTGCCTGTTCTCAGACCATAAGTCACTATAATACTTGCTCACTCAGTGGGAGTTGAACATGCGTCAGCGCAGGTGGCTGGAGTTTGTGAAAGATTACCAGTTCGAGATATAGTACCAACTGAGGAAGGCTAACATAGTTGTCGATGTGTTGATACGTAGGCCAATAGGTGAGGTGTCAAAAGTGTGGAAGGCGAAATGGAGAGTGTTGGGACATCAGGATGTAGTGTCCTGATCCTATATGTCCATCGTGATAGTCACTCCAGAGATTGTCATGAGAGTGATCAAGAACCAAGTCGTCGATTCTTTCTGCTAGGATTAGATTGTATGACTCCTAGCTGAGGGTGTAGAATCATATTCAAAGAGTTAAGAAGGAGGACTTACATCATGCAGTGATGACAGAATCACATGGATCTCTATTTTTAGTACATCCCAGAGGGGATAAGATGTACCAGGATATGAGGTGATAGTACTGATGGAGGGGGATGAAGAAGGACATTGCAGAGTTCATGTCCAAGTACGCCACCTGTCAGTTGGTAAAGGTGGACCAACAGAAACCATCAGGGTTACTTCTGCCGGTTGAGATCCGTATGAGGAAATGGGAGAGAATTTCCGTAGATTTCATCATTGGGTTGCCTAAATCACAACAGGGTCACGATTCTATATGGGTAGTGGTGGATTGGTTGACCAAGGTAGTTCATTTTCTGTCGGTGCGTACATACTACACTATGGGACAGCATGCCTAGTTATCTATTGCTGAGATAGTGAGGTTGCATGGGGTGCCCCTGGATATTATGTTCGACAGGGATAAGATTTTTGGGCACCGAGTTACGGTTGAGTATGGCTTATCACCCGTAGACAGATGCACAGACTGAGCGTACAAATCAGATGCTGGAGGATATATTACACATGTGTGTCCTTGATTTTGAAGGGGGTCAGGAGCAGTACCTTCCACTGGTGGAGTTAGCGTACAATAACTTCTATCAGTTTACCATTGGCATGGAACCATTCGAGGCATTGTACGGCAGACCTTGTCGTTATCCTGCCTATTGGTTAGCGATGAGGGACAACAAGCTACTCAAGCCAGAGGTGATTCAGGACACATCAGCTAGGTTTGAGATGATCAGGAGCCGTATTCGGATAGCTCAGGATAGGCAGAAAAGCTACGTCGATGCCAAACGGTTCTTCAGGGAATTTAGTGTGAGAAACCAGGTGTTTCTACGAGTGTCTCCTATGAAAGGAGTAATGAGGTTCGGGAAGAAAGTGAAATTGGCTCCGAGATACGTAGGACCATTTCCCATTATTGACAGGATCGGACCGGTGGCATATAGACTTGGGTTGCTGGAATACTTGCACTGTATTCATGATGTGTTCCACATTTTGTCGTTGAGGAGTTACATTCAAAATGAGGAGAGACCTGTGTCTATCCTAGACCAAAGCGAGAGGAGATTGAGGTAGTGGGAGCATCCTAATATAGAGGAGTCTAAGAGGAGGATATGCGCGAGATATATCCAGACTTATTCTTATCAGGTATGCTTTAGTTTTTGAATTACGGGACGAAATTTTGTTATTAGGGGGGAAGTATGCAACACCCCATATTTTCATGACAGTAAATAATTATGAGATTAATTATGATTATTGGATTACTTAAATTAAAAGGCGAGAAATTTATTTATTAATTAATCCGAATTAAAATAAATATTAACTAGCGTGCCAAGAGTTAATACTTCTTGATGAGAATTATTGAATATTACTGTTTGAATACGTAAAATGGAATTATGAAATTTGATAAATTGTCGAGAGTGGGAAATACGACGATTTGATATATTAAGTGAGGACACGTGTGTGAGTCATGTCGGGAATAATTTAATGGATTAAAGAAGTAAATTATTTTTAAGTAACTCGTATGGTCAGTTTGAGTGCGCCATTGAGTCCGGAGGGTTCGAGATAGTTAAAAAATTCTACTCGGGTATTTTATTTAGACTCCAAAATATTTTTAGGCTTAACCGGCACCCCATAGGGGTATTTTTGTCTTTTGGATTTTTGGGGAAATAATATGGATGAAAATTATAAAAATAAAATAGAGTGTACGTGGGTGAGGGGGTGTCTGCCAGTTTCTAAACTTACGCGCGCGCGTGAGAGAGAGAGAGAGAGAGAGAGAGAGAGACCATAGGTATTCTTGGTGCAAAACTCAAGAACTCACACCACAAATTCCACCAAAGCGTAGATTGAAAGATGAGGAACAAGAGTATACCAATTTCATCAACGGATCAGACCGTCAATTCAAGGCAAGTATTTATGGCTTGCTTTCTTTAGCAATATTTGTGTTCATGGTAGACAAGATACTTACCTTATTGTTATGAAAATTGAATTTGGTGAAGAATTTGGGATAATTAATCATAAATTAGGACTAAATTGATAAAATTTTGATTCCCTCATGTAGATAGGATTATGTCCATGAATTTATGATGATATTATGATTAAATCTGGGTTTTAATTTAAAGTTATGCATATAAATGTTAGAATTAGGGTTCTTGATAATTAAATTTGGGATTTCGATTTTATTGATGATTTAATGATGTTATACTATTAGGAATCATATATAGATGTTTGGAAGTTGATTGCAATTAATTGATTGGTGTTTGGGGTTGAAATCTTAGAGATTTTAGGCTTGAAAATGGTGGGGAAACGTAGTTGTTAATGGTGGAAAACGTAGTAGGTCTATTTGGGGAAGGTAACTGCTCAATCTCGTTCGAATGAGATTAAGTCTGGTTCGAACGAGAATCGATCTCGCGAGATGTCGTTCAAACGACATCACACCTGGTCAGTTAACGTTGGAGATTTCGAGCGAGAGAATAATCAAAATAATTACATTATAAGTAGTGATGAGAGAATACTACGTGTGGAAAATATATGTATGGGTTTGGTGAATACCTTGATTTTGATATAATGTGGGAATGCCTATTATACGATTATTATTGTATGTATAGCATACCTATGCTGCTTTCTATTAAGAGAAGGTTTTCGCGTAGTGGATAGTCTTATCCCGTGTGACCCATTAGGGGGATATTTGACTTGTACCTAGAGTATATGAACTTAGCTACGTGATATTTGAGATGTATGATAGTTTCGGCAGCTGAATGGGAGCGTAGGTATGTGATTGACCCATTTGGCTAGGGAATATACTCGCCTCCAATATTTGTGATTTGAATTTATGGTTAGTGAGAGATTTAACCAGTAGTCCTCCATGCAGTGAGTGATGCACCGGGACATGATAACAGAGTATGCATTGCGCCAAGTGGTCTTAACCTAAGGGAGAAGAATTTATATTTATATGTATAGGGATGTTATGACTATATATATGTAGTTGCGTATAATTATACTGTGTGAAACTAGTAGATATAGTAATATTGATAAATATAACAATATTTGTTGGTTAAAAGATTTATTGTAGAACGGTGAATATGAAATGTAGTTATCTTGGATATACTATTTTAATACCGTATTGTATGGGCGATACGGGATACTCTTACGATATATAAATTAGAAGCATAAGTCTATAACCTAGTTGGGAGTGGTATAACTAACTAGGTTGGGTTAGATGTATGTTAGGTGTGCACAATAGTGGGGAAGTGAGAATCTCATGTGAGGGTTCGAAACTAACATGCACATAATACTTGCTTTATTGTAGTTTTAATTACTTTCTAAAATAAATATTTTTCACAAATCGGGCTCTGACCTGCCTCCTACTATTCTTATCTCTTTTGCTATATATATGTATTATATCAGGTGCACATCCACAGGGTTACTTGAATTAGACGCTTGGATTGTTTAGGAAGCTGCAGCGGTTTTGGGAGTTACAGGTCCATGCATTTAGATGCCTCTATCATTTTTTGAGTTCTATTCAGAAATTTCATTGAGGGCATGTGTCTCTCATTCTCAGTCATTTTATCAGAGAGATTGTACTCTGTTTACTTTAGTAGTTCATTTCAGTTGCATTTGAGTATTTTACGGATTATTGGATTAAGACCTTGAGCTGGAATGTTTTATCCAGTCTTACTTATTTCTATAGTTGATTCATACCCAGTATTTATTATATTCATGTGTATAGTAATTAGTTGACGTCTTAATACTTAGAAGTCAATAATGAATTCTTTGGGTATAACATAAAATGAAAATGTTTTGACACTAGATTAATTATTAATTTGATGGTTATTAATGTTTAACATTTTTCGACAGTGATGCTAAGAATGAACTAACCGAATACTTTGTTTCAAATTGAATAAAGGGTTGATCACCTGGTATTTAATTAGGTGGGTTTTCACACAATCATTGACCGTGACAAAAAAACACATTTTTGTCACGGTCAATGACTGTGACAAGACTTTGTCACGTTCATTGACCGTGACAAGTACAGTTGTCATGGACTTGTCATGATCAAAGACCTTGATAGGCCTGTGATAAATATTTTAACTAAAACCCTAGTCCCCTCTATTTTTCCCACCATTTTCCTTTCCCACCCTTTCTCTCTCTCTCACACACAACGGTTCTCTCTCTCTCTCTCTCACTGTGTTTTTAGGTCACTCTCTCTTTCTCTATCCTTTGTGTATGTGTGTGTGTGTGTGTGTCTATATATGTGTTTGTGTGTGTGTTTGTAGGACTGCGCGCGTGTGTGTAGGTGTGTGTGTACGTGGGTATGTGTGTGTGTGCACTTTTATGGGACAAAGTTACAAAGGGACATGTAAAGGTAGTCTTCTCTTAGGAAAGTACGTCCAACTCTATTTGATTGTATCCAGATTAACCATATAAAAAACATTAAAATGGGTGTCTTAAAATGCTCTTGAGCATTTGGTCAAGGAACAACAAAGAGAAATGGTCTGTCTTAGTGCCGGCATTGAGTTTCAATTAATCAATGTAAATGGGCCACCCGGTGGTGGTACATTTTGATATAAGTTCTCCCTATTTATTCTCAACCACGGTCATTATTGAATTATTAGGAACGAATTGGATTGTACTAGCCCATTTACTATCTCAGATTGGATAGGTGATGCTCGCATCTTATAACTTTATGATCTCCGTTCTCACAACATCTTTCATGATCGGGCTTAATCTTCTTTGCATTTCCCTAAAGGGCTTCACATCCTCTTCTAGGTGGATTTTATGGGTATAAATCAAGGGACTTATACCTTTCAAATCCTCAATAGACTAACCAAAATCACCTTTGTGCTTCCCTAAAATATCCATAGGCTTCCCTTCTTGATATTTATTCAGGCTAGATGAGACAAAAAAAGGATATGTCTCATCCACCCCCAAATAGTCATATTTGATGTTAGATGGTAGATTCTTCAATTATAGTTTAGGAAATTTAATATCGAAGGGAACCTCGTTGGATTCCGTCAATGGTAATTCCTTGAATTGGGATACCCAACTTACGTCTTTCACATCATCCTGACTCTCTCCCTTACCTAGTAACTACCTCATACTACTCACCTATTGGTCAAATTCGGAATACTCTCTTTCACTCTCGTTAGTCATCACTAAATAGGCATTAGGTGGATTCCTAACATTATTACACTCAAAATGTTCGTGTGTTATCTCCTCGATAAGATCTGTGTCCTGTAAGTCGTTCTCATCACCCATTTTCTTGGTGATGTTGAAGATATTTATTTCAATTGTTATATTCCCTAACTCTATATACATTTTCCCATTATGCATATTAATAAATGCATTAGCCATAGCTACGAAATGGAATCCAAGAATGAGAAAAAGATGATGACCCAATGGAGATGAGGGCTCCGTATCTTAAATGATAAAATCTACCAGGAAGTATAAAGTGTCAAGTTGGATGATCACGTCCTCAATTTCCCTACGAGATACCTTCATTAAACGATCCACAACTTAGAGTGTAATTTTAGTGGGCTTAAGATCTCCCAAATCAAGATTCCTATAGATGGAATAGGGTAGAATATTGTCACTTGCCCCTAAATCAAATAAAGATCTATTGATTTTACTGTATCCAATAATGCACGAAATGTTGGGGTCTCCCAGATATTTATACTTCGGGAGGAGGTCGCTCAAATGTACCAAACTCACATTTTGTGCTAGAATACCTTTTTATTTACCTTTAATTTACGTTTCATAGTGAGTAAGTCCTTTAAGAACTTATCATATGTGGGAATTTTCTTTATAGACACAAGAAAAGGTAGGTTTATCTTTACTTACTTAAACACGTATAAAATGTTATCACGGGAGGCTCCTTTAGGAGGAGGAACCAACTGTTGAGGGTATGATGAAATTATCGGGGGCTTCACTACCCCTTTAGGACTAATCTTGATTTTGTCCCACTCTCATACAAGGGGGAATATCCGATCTCTTACATGCCAAGAGAAAGCTCCTTATCTTTTTGCATGTTTTATGAAGGAGGTGACGAGTGAAAAACTCTTCCATTATGTAGAATGGTTACTGGTTTACATCAATCTTAATTTTCATCGGGAGTAGAGGTCACATAATTTTAACCTTGGGGAGGTCGTTGTCCTTGGGTAGGAAGTTTCCTCTTCTCTTGGACAAAGAGGATTGCAACTTAGATAGCGATGCCTTTAGATCAGCAAAATTTTGAGCATTTTGGGAATTAATCGTTGACTATGTTTGCATAAATTAGGCAAGAGTATCCTCGATACTCTTTCGTTTTCGTATCACATAAGGTGTAGGAGGAGGCGCTTGCATTAGTGGAATTTGTTGGAAATGTGGGAGTGATGGCGGTTGTTGGGCAACGTTTTTATTTAGTTCATTGCTTCCTTTGGTTGTTTATAATTAAAACTAAGATGGTTCTGTCATGAAGGATTAAAAGAGTTCCTATAAGGGGTGTTAAAATTCCCTTTATAAGCTGCCGCCACTTCAACTTACACTTGAAGCATAATTTTTTTTGCAGGTATAGTTGGACATTCCTTTGTTAAATGTCCCAACTCATAAATTGTGTAAATTCTTCCTTTACAGCTCGATATGGACCAAATGTATTTCTCCCATATCTTCGACCACGTCTTCTAGACGGTTGGCTAATTGATTAATTTTAAGCTTCAACTAGGATTCCTTTTCCAATTAGTAGAGTCTAAATGAGGAAGGAGTTATGGACATCATTCTAACTTTGGATTGGATGTTTGGATCCGATGTGTCCTAAGATTGAGTAGTCTCGACAACATACTTAAAGTGGCTTCCGCATCGTCCGCATCTAACCCGAAGAACTCTCTCTAGAACATTGTTTCAACGAGTTTCTTTGAACCTAGTGTAAGCACATGATAAAAGTAGAAGTTGAGTCTCCACTTCTAAAAAATATGACGTGGCGACATGTTAACCAACTCGTTGAACCTCTCCCAACACTTATCAAATGGCTCATTATCGTTTTGCTTAAAATTTTGAATTTGATCCCAATAAAGTTGGTCCTATGAGCGAAAAATAACTTTTGGATAAATTTAGCTTGCATGTCTCTCCACGTAGTGATAGAGCTTGTTTCTAATGACCAAATCCAAGTCTTGGCCTTGTACTTAAGTGATAAAGGTGATAATCTTGATACGTACGGCATCTTGGGTGAAAGTTTGATAGTTAAACGTTTCATATGCCTCCTCGAAATCTCGAATGTGGAGATAAGGCTTATCCAACTCCATACCATAAAAAGTATGAATACTTTGGATCATTTCGTTCCTAAAGTGAAATTGACCCGCATTATACATGAATATAATGCATTACGAAGTGACAATTCGCTTCGGATATAAGAAGTCTTTTATGGGGAGATATGTCATCTTACCCTCTCTCATTCTGAAACGAGCATTATCTTCCATCTCACTCACACTTAAAGAATCACTTCCCTCACTGGAGTTCAACGTTCTACTCATGATGTGACTACTTGGTGTAGGAGGTGGTGCCTAGAAATCAGAGTGTTAATGCTTAAAGATGGGGATTCACTATTGGCTCGGGATTTAAATTGGGTTGAGTATTTTGTATTTAAAGACCTGAGAGTATTTATAAATTTATACATTTCTTTTTATATTTTTTATAGTTGATTTTCTTTTGTTAGATTTTTAGGATTTATGATTTTTTTGGCTTTTTAGGAATTAGATTCAATTTAAGATCAATTCGACCTAACCTACAATCTACCTAGTCACCGAAATTGATGCCAAAAACTTGGTACGATGCAAAAAGTGTGCTACGTGTTTACCTATGGCTCAAGTGAAAGTTGATCACTTAAGTAATATCCTATTAAGACGGGGTCGAATCCTTTTGGAATAGGTCGTAAAATGATGACGAATGCAGGGTTGGCTTCTTAAATCTAGGTTTTGACTCGAGAAAGAAAGAAAAAGATGATGATTTTGTAATTTGATAAAGTTATATTTATCTGAGGAAATTAAACTAATAAAGTTTAAATTAAACTACTTGAAGTCAAAAACTTAAACTTTTGGTTTTCAAAAGACTTATAGGAAAATGGGGTTGAGATCTAGTCTGTTGAACTGTAGGGAATCTTTGCTAAATGTAAAGTTCTATAAAATTATTTAATTAATTAAAAGAAGAGCACGAAATAATTCCAAGAACCAAATATGTTTAGGGATCATCCCACCAACAAATTAATTAGCACGAATGATAAATTTGCTGACATGTATATTGTATCCTCAAACACTCCGATTGCTTTCAACAAACGGATTTAAGATATCTACAATTTTAGTTTCGATTAATTTATGAAACTCCAATGATAAATTATTTAATGATGTCGAATTTTACATTTAGCTATGAAAACCTTAGGTTTGGTTCACGATCCTCAACCCACTAATCATTTAGCTAGACATTGATTCAAATTTATGTTAATAATCATCATTATACACAAGTTTATAATTTAATAACAGGAGAATATAGTATAGAATTTTTTACTAAACTTGAACAAACAAAGATGCAATGAACAAAACTCACACCAATTAATATTTTCGAAAATATCAATTCTTCATTAATTTGATGATGAAAAGTCCAAGCATTTTTCTCCAATCAATACTTGTTTATTAGTTACATAAAAATGTGTATAATAATGATAATTAGGCTCCTAAATGGCTTAAATAAGTGCAAAAACTTGACCAACGAGTTTAGTATTGACCCAAACTACTATAGCTAAAATCTGAGAAAAGGTAATAAATCTCGTTGGAAACCAAACCCTCAGACCAAACCGAACTCTTAGGATCGATCCCTTAGGCAAAGTGATATGGTTCACTTCCAGGATTGAACCGGATCGGTCACTGGTTTTTGTAATTCTCGTTTTGTCTGGCTTCTTTTTCTCATTTGTAGTTTTACCCCTGGACTTTTTCTCAACTTCAAATGGTTATAACATTTTCACCTTAACTCGGGTTGAGGCATTGTTTCTTCCTTTGTTCTCGTGGACTCAAGATATGAAACTTTCATGTTGGATCCTTCTCTTGATTCTGTCTATAAATTAACAGTTTTACCCTTGACTTACCTTTCTTGTAAAGCTTTCATTGTTTTGATTTTTCTCTTTCTTCCAATTGCCTTATTAACCTGTAAAACTCATGAGAAATACACACAACACGAAATACTTGTGAAAAAAGGTTAGTTGCGATAAATATGAGATAAATTGAGGATAAATGTAATGTTTGGGACCGTAAAAACATAAAACTTAAAGGGATATATATGAAATATTTTTGTCGAATCATGGTCCCCTACCTAAACCACTAGATAATCGAAAATATAACCCGGTCGACACAAACTATTTCACCAGGTGGTTAGACGATGAACCTTTATCGAACATTAGGGACACTAATATGATAAGATTTATCTAGAGGAATTTTGTGAATGAATTTGGTGTACCAAAAATAATCATCACTAATAATGAAATGCAATTTGAGAGTGGACAATTTCAAGAATTCTACAATAACCACATCATAATATGCTCCTTTAGTTCGATGGGCTATCCACAAAAGCATCGGAAAGGATGAGTCTTATAATAAAATAATGTTCAATGAAATGAACAAAAGGTTGGAGAAGGTAAAAATTTCTTAGGTGGATGAGCTTCCCACATCTTCTAGTCATGTTGTAATATGCCCAAGAGGTCAATGGGGGAAAAACCCTATTCCCAATCTTATCAAATGAAAATAGATAATTCTTTTGGAAGCTAGCCTATCGACCATGAAAACCACGATGGTTGATCAAAACCTCAATGAAGAGATCGTGAGGATTAAGCTTGACTTAACCGAGGATGAAGGGAATAAGCACTGATCAAACTGTCATCTTACTAACAATAGTTGTCCAAGAAATACAACAAAGGCGTCAATCTGAGAAGGCTTTAGGTTAGAGATTGTATCCTTAGAAAAGTGATCGATAATGTATAGAAGCCATCACATTGAAATTTAGGTCCCTATTGTAAAAGACCCTTGAAAATATTTTAAACAACCTCCAAGGAGCTTACCATTCATAAGAAATAGGTGATGACAGATTCTTAGGTCCTAGAATGCATCTAATATTAAGAAATTTTATTTCTAGCGTTGTTTAAATTTCAAATTTTGGTTCATCGGATGGTTTAAAGTTCATTTAATGAAATTATATTTCTTATTATTCCAAATAGGATGTCAATTTTGTTTATTTATGAGTTATCATTGTATCAATAATGTTTATTAATTCGTCCAAATTTACCAGATCAAACACTAGTCGTCATCATGAATACTTTAGTAAGATTACAGTTAATCAAAACATAAGGTTACATTTTTTGTCACTTATAAACATGAAAGCATCAAGAATTCCCATGTAAGAAAAAATACCTATGGGGGATCCCTAGTCATTATGTGTTTCAAGTTTGGTTGGATAAAATCCTGAATAGAAAGATGGCCTTATGACTAGGTATATTTTATCCAGTGTTTGTTTAACGCCTAAAATTGTGTGACGATACTATCTGAAAGGTAGCACCACCAAAAAAAATGTGCTCGGCATAAAAGTGATAAAGTTAAAAACATCATAATTAACTTATAATTCCATTCATAATATATTCATCTTACAAAAATCCCAGGTTGGCAAAATTACAAAATGAATACATGCAAGTATTATGAGGACAACCGTCATCGTTTCTTTGTTATCAGTTCGGTAACCTTAGTTTTTCATATATCACACCAGGATTGGGATATAATTAATCATCACTATCGTGAGATAATAAGTAGCTCTTCACTGATTAAGGAGGAATCCATCACTCATCGCTCCCAAAATGTGCATAGTTATAAGTTGGTCACTTCACCTGGTACTAATACCAAAGTTTAATGTCCTTAAGGACATTCATGATAGTGAGATATTTAATCCAACCATGTTTATATTCCTCCTTCTTAGATTCTTCTAGACAAAGAGGGGCATCCATCCAGCCCTTTTTATAACTGGCATCACAAGTTGCACGAGGATACTTTCTAAAGAGGTATTTTAACTTCACTATGTGACAGACCATTCCTTTTATTATCACCTCATTTTTCCTGAAGTCCTCCTCAGCCTTGCCTAGATTCTACCTTAAGGAATTTTTATAATTTTGTAATAGCTCAGCAATATCATCGATCTCCTTGACTCCATTTTGCATATTAGTAGCTGAATGAGTTTGTTCGCCATTGGCATTTGTCATCTTATGAAGTGCCTATCTAGGAGCTAAAAAAATTTGCGAGATCAATTAGAAGCTCCTTTTCCAAGTACTACGTCTAGAGATTCAATCTATTGAACAATTAACACCACAAATAAGTTATTATCGGTATACAAATATCACAAGAAATGGATTCATATATGTAAACAACGACCAAAGAATTTACAAATAATCAATAGTTGGAAAAATTATGGTAGGGAATAAATCGATCTTCCATCAAAAAATTCAAGAAGGGTTGGGGAAACTCGTTGCAACATATTTATCAAAAAATAGGTAAATAGATAAAATAACGTAACATGAGCCGGAATTAACCAAATTGGCCTTCTTTTTCTTTCACTTTGTCTTAATTTTTTGGAGCCTTGCCCAAGTCGGCATCATCATCTCTTGGTCGACCCCATCCTTCACCTGGACAGTGCTTGAAGCCTCGCCATCTTCCTCAGCCTTTGGTGAAGAACTTGGATTATGCTCCCCATAATGTTTAAACTAAAGATTGACCTCATTCTTCGATAAAGATAAATCCAAACACTTCTTCAAGTTAGAATTATAGAAGAAAGAAAATTATTTTTTGGCATAGATAAAGGGGTCAATGAACTCTTGATTGTAGGATTTGTCTTTGAATGTCAATGCATTAGACAAAATTCGAACATTCTCCTTACCATCCTTTTTCAGATGCTCATTATCTAACTTTAGCTTCACTAGGTTGACAATTCAAGGTCATTATTGGATTTGTGCTAGGCAACCCTTCTTTCAAGTATATTGATGAAATCTGCCATAAACTGGAAGGAATGGATGGTCATAAATAAATGCAATAATAAAAACTCAAAGTAGATAATCTGACGAAAAAATTTAGGACTTACAAGAGTTAATGTGAGAAAATAGTTGGTCGACAGTCATCCTATCCACCTGCTCCTTATCCATATCCATAATGTCCCCCCTTAGTAGTCCAGGGGCCAAGGCATGATTATTGGACACGGATATTAATTGGTGAACCTTCATCGTGATGTTGGCATACACCTTGTTTATAGTCACGATGGTAGAAATGGAGGGACCAATGCTAGTCTTGCTCTTTTGCTGAGACAATATGATAGGTTAATAAACTTAGATGACCCTCTGACCTCCTTCCTTTTGGAAGTCTGATAAAGCAGAGGGGAGGTTAGACTCATCCACCAATGTGGGGATTCTTTTCCTTGGGGACATTTCTTTTTTTTAAGGTGGTCGAAAGAATAATTAGCATATCGCTGACATTCACCAGCTCAAATGAGGCCATAGTGGACTCATTTGAACACCCTTCAGTGATTGAAGGGACATGATCTTAGTAATTGTATCCACATGACTACCATTGAAATATATAGTTGTATTGGCATAGTCGAGCAACAAGGATGTTCATATATAATACTCAACACCAGTGAATAAAGGCATCTTTAAATTCCAAACTTTAACAAGTTCGACCTAGTTAACATGAGAAGTGAGATGTTCCTTTTTCTTTGAGTCTTTTGCACAAATAAAAAAGATAATGTTAACAAGTGTTTTGTTCAAAATATGTTCGACAACAAAAAATGTAATCGAAATAGCATTCATCGACCTATCTTATGGCCTCTGTTAGGGAACCTAAAACTCTTGTAGGGATTACCACCCTCGAATTTGTGGATGTTACCATTTTCTAGAAATGAAACTATGACTTCAATAAAATTTATTGGAGTTAGGAAGGTTATCCAAAAGGAATCTATCATTCTTCCTTCCCTTTAGATAAAAGGTATTATCATTCATTTTTAATCCAGGAATAATAATACCTAATTTCAAGAATTCTAACTCGAGTTTCCTATAACTCATTTCTTATATGATCTCCATTCACAATTCTCTATGTGTTTGGGGTGCATTGAGAAGGTATGACCATAAAGTATTGCAAAAATCTTAAAAATTTGGTTTAGGGGAAAGGTAATTCCACCCTCATCCACGAGTGGGTATATATATGATGCCCTCCATGTAAATTGTAGCAATCATCTCATTTTTCATCACATTAAATTAGTTCCTAATATAGGTAAAAAAGATATTTCCGTGAACTCTCGTACGGTTCTCCCATTCACCGCATATATCATTTTTCAATACGAGAATAAAGAAGATGGAAAAATGTGATGAAATGGGAGCAAATGCTTGTCTTAAAGTAAATTACAGAGAAAATGGATTGTCGTCTTGATTCTAAGAATAATATAAATTTATTAACCTGTCCTATCTCTGGCATGTCAGAATGGACCATCGATATCAGAGAAAATAAGGGGTGGTTACATTTGCTACATAACCCTAACAAGAAATTATAATTAAACCCTCACAATTATCTTATCCTAACCATATTTTTAAATTCATTCACACACTCGTTAAATACTCATATGAATGGTATCTAATTATATCCTAAAATCAACCAATAAGGATCAACCTAAATTGTTCTTAAAAATTAAACAATAATCATAACGATTGTGAGTGCAAGAAATATCATAATAAATGATCAACAGAGTAATATCAAGATGAAATCAATTAATCACACACACAACAATGGATGTACGTAGTTTGTCAACTAGCCTACAACCATGGAGAGTTTGTTATGTTTTTATTATTTTCTCTCAATGATAGAGGTTACAGACCTTTGTCCTAGTCCAGGATTTACAATTTATTGATGTTAAAAATAAGAGATTGAGTTGTACAAGTAACTCAATTATCTCGTGGATATGTCATGGTGTCCCCGAACATCTCCTCCAAGATTTTTGGTAACCTATTTGAGTATATCACTATGCATTTAAGTGTGTGTTAAATACATGAGTTCAAATAAGTAACTGATTTGGGTCGAGCAATGTAGGGTTGGTCGGCTATTATCTTGGTTAGAAATAAATAAGCCCCCATAATTGCCTCAAAAATTTTTGGGCTAAATATTTGGGCCAACAAATTTTAAATAGTTCTAAGGCCCGTGGCCTAAAACTATTTTGAAACCATAATGGAAAGCTTGTAATAGTCACAAACTTGAGAGGGTATGCTCATCTGAGGTCAAACACCATGCAGGTTTGTGATTTCGTTGAAGAAGTAGGGGTAAAATGGTTCAAGTAGGCATTTGGAGCACCAAAATCCTCAATAATAAATGTGCTCCATCATTATCTCATGGTTCACATCAAGATACATCACTTCCAATCGTCATCTTTCAAATCCTTATCATCCACGAAACTTATAGTGTTTTCTTCTTCAGTTCTTCTTATTCTCAGAGCTTTTTATTCATTTCTGTAAGTTCATCTCATCTTTTATTTGCTTTCACTACCTCAATTGTTCTTCTTCTATTACTAGAGTTTTTTTATCATCCATGTCACTTCCAAATAATAAAATAATAGCAGAATTAAGTAAGTCTTACAATATTCCTCAATAGGTGGAAATCGACTGTGCCCCCATCCCCAAAGATGTTCATAAAGTAGAATGGGGGACTGGATTCATACCCTCTTGATCACACAGGGGGGATTTAAATTTCCCCCAAACCCCCTATTTCTGAGATTCTTCAAGTACTTTGATGTCTTCCCTTCATAATGCACCCAAAATGTTTTGAAAATTATAAATGGGGTCCATATAATAAATGAACTATATGGGACCAATTTAGGACTTCTTGAGCTCTATTACTGCTATGTCTGGTTGCACACAAATGACGGTATTTTATACCTGAAGATGAGAAATGTTTATAGGGTTTTAGTTATGAATATCCACGACTTCCATAGAGATTATTGGGGTCATGGCTTTACTTCCAGAAATTGACAACATCCTCCCCTACCCGAGGGCGAGATGTACTGAGGTCCTTGGATCCCTGAATGGGGTGAGGATCATATAGGCCATTTTCTCTTTACTTCTATTTGCTTGTTGTTTCTTTTTCTTCTTCTTACTTGCTCGCTATTTTTGTTTCATGTTCTCCAATTTATATTTTCTTCCTCTATTTTTGTAGCTCGTGATAAAAATCAAGAACCTGAATTAACCGAGGTGAGATTTGTTGATATCCTTAAAGCTTAGAGAGTTCAAGAGAGACTTACCAACAACGGGCGCCCTCATTTCGCATCTTAGTTTCTTGAGTATAAGAATACCATTAGTAGTTCCATTACTCAGTTGGTTGATAAAGTCCCTATCTTGGAAATTCTTGAAGTATGGCCATTTAAATCAAATGTAGTAGAGGAAGAGGAAGAAGAAGAAGAGGAAGGAGAACATATAGAGGAGGAGTAAGAAGAAGAAGAAGAAGAAGAAGAAGAAGAAGAAGAAGAAGAAGAAGAAGAAGAATAAGAAGAAGAAGATGAGGAGGAGGATATGGCACCCCCTGTGAAAAGGATAGTGTTGAATGTTGATGATGATGATAAGGCTGTAATGTCTGATCGAACGAAATCTTTAAAGAGAGCTGAGGGGGATTACTCTAAGGTCAGTGGCTCTTAGATGGGGACTAAGGGGAAAGAGAAAGAGAATGAGAATAAGAATGAGAAGAAAATAACAGAGAAGAAAAGGAGAGGATAAGAGAGAGAGAGAGAGAGAGAGAGAGAGAGAGAGAGAGAGAGAGAGAGAGAGAGAGAAATGATTCCAAGAAGAGGCTGACTCTGAAGGCTCTTATCAAGCCTTTTTCATAATGGTTGTAGAGGTGTAAAATGTGGCCAACACTCCCATACTGGTTCCTAAATTTTTGAAGTGGATTGTGATCTCAACTGATTGAGAGCGCTCCTCGCGGCTGTGGACATCCCAGCTAGCACTCAAGTCCGCCCAAGAACTTGCTCTGGTAACTTTCTTATTTTTATCATATCTTTTTTTCTCTATGTTCGTCTTTTGTGCACTAATATATCTTTTATTTTTTTGTGTAGTTTTTATGTAACTTCACCACTCTTCTGAATGGCCGTGCCAACTAATCCAATAATAATCAGGAGTTGAAATATTCCCTTAAGAAGTCCAAAAAGGACTTAGCGGATGCACGTCGTGCTCCCTTGCCCCACGTTACTTGTACATCTTATGTTCTCCCTCATAATGGTAGTGTTTATCTCACTTAGCATACATAAAATTCTCTGTAAAAGTATAATTAAGACTTATGCATTTTTGCACACTACTATAATACCCCGTAATTTTTAAAATAGGGGATTAATTAAAATTTAAATATGGGAAATTTAATTAATAATTAACCTGGATTAAAATAAATATTAACTAGTGAGATAAGGATTAGTATTTATTGATGAGCATAATATTGAATATTACTGAGCGAATAAAGTAATATATGATGGTAAATTTATGAAAATTATCATGAGTGAAAAATACGACAATTGCAGTAATTAAGTCAGAACGCGCGTGTTAGTTATGTCGGGACTAAATTAATGGAATAAAAAATAAATTATTTATAAGTTACCCAAATGGTCATTTCGAGTGCACCAATGTGTCTGGAAGGGTCGAGATAGTCAGAAAAGTTTTCCCAAGGATTTAGTTTGGGTCCCGGGAGAGTTTGAGGCCAAACCCGTATCCCGAGAGGGCGCTTTGGTAATTTTTATTTTTGGAGTCTAATTAATGACGAAAATTAAATGAATAAACTATCATGTACGTGGGTTAGATTAGGTTTATCAGTTGTTAGACACATAGAGGCCAAAGCAGGAAGGAGGAGGAGGAAGAGGAGGATGAGAGGTTTCTAGGGCTTGAACCACCACTTGTGCACCATTTACGCTAACAAGACCACCGCCGCATAGATTGGATGAGAAGGATCACAACCATACCAACTACACCAATGGATCAGACCATATTTCTTGAGGCAAGTGTTTAATTATTGCAAAACTGTATCAATAATCATGTTCATGTTAATATACGTGTATAATACCCATGTACTCGATGAAATTGGAGGTTTAAGATGATTAATTACAATCTGAAATTGAAATATGTTAAACCCTGATGTAGATAGGTTAGAAGTCACGTATTTATGATGTATTGTGATGAACGAATCTGTATTTATTATGTTCTTGAATGATAATGGGAAGAATTAGGGTTTAATTGATTTAAAATGGGGATTTCAGATTTAAGGGTTGTTTATTAAGGATTTAATGGTTCTAGGTTGCTAGGAATCATATATGCATGTTAGAGTATCGATTAAAACTGGTCAATTGGGGTTTGGGACTGATTTTTAGAGGTTTTTAAGTTGAAAATGGTGAAAAATTTTATGGCTAGGCGTAGGGGACGAAGAAGTGCGATCTCGTTCAAACGAGATTGGATCTCGTTCGAGCGATATGGAATCTCGCGCGAAGTCTTCGTTCAAATGACCTGCTATCTCATTCAAACAAGATGTAGTTTCGTTTGAGCAACGTGTCAGAATTTTAAAAAATTTCTTTTGTGTTCAAAATTAGTGCGACGTAGTTAATTCGAGTGAGATTAAATAATGTACAATGAATTTAAGTGTAGTGAAAAATTATTGGAGTTTATTTGGGTATAATACTTTAAGGTAGTTAAATCAGTGATATATCCTTGGAAATTACAAGAGAGAGAATATTCGTAATTTAACAAATATATTGTAAGTAGTAATGAGAATAATACTGCATATGAAATATAATATTTGGGTTGTGTATATACTTAATGATCTTAATGGGTTGTGTGAATACCTATAGTAATATTTATTATGTGTATGACATACATACCATACTTGTTGTCACGGGAGGTCTTAAAGAGAGGACAATATTATCTTGATGAGCTTTCAGGGTGATTTAGATTGGTTCCTCAGAACATAGAACCTAGGTACAGTCTATCTATGAGAATGATAGTGATGACGGTCATATGGGTGCATAAGTATGTGCGTAACCCATAGGCATGGAACTATGTTTGCCTCTAATATGTGTGATTTGTCTTTATATGGTTCAAGAGTGATTCTAAACCGATTTTCCTTATTTAGTATGAGATGTACCGGGACTTGATAGAAGAGTATGCACGCACCGTAGTTGAGTCTAGCGGTGCTCTATTTGCATTTATTTATAATAGTGTGATGGAAAATAAATACTTGTGATTTAATATACCGTGTGAATATGTAGATGAACATGTTAATGGAATTGAATCAATTATGTGAATTCTTAACCTTATTACGAAATTTTACTTGGGATAGTAAATGCAAAAACATTTAATAATAATAGTATGTGGGGTATACGGGTTATTGTTATGGGTGAGGGTTAGAAGGTTTATGGCTACAACCTATTTAGGTGTGATAAAAATAATTAGAACGGTTTAGAGGTACGTTAGGTGTGCAAAATAGTTGAGAGGTGAGAATCTCAAGTAAGTGCTCGAAATGCTAACATGCATATAATATTTACTATACTCCAATTTTTAAATACTTGATAAATTGTTTTAAAATATTTTACACTCGGGCTCTGACTCGTCTCTTGCAAATTCTTTTTTTCATGTGAAATTATTTTTTGGTGTCCAGCCACAGGGGAGCTAAGCTTAGACTATTGGTTCTTTTGACGTGCTGCAGCTATTGTGGGAGTTGCAAGTCCTCATATTTAAATGTCTCCACTTCTATGATTTCAGTTCTTTGATTTAGGCTTCTCAGTTAGGGCATGTGTCTCCCATCCTCATTTGATTTATATTAGAGATACATTGTACTCTTTTCATTTCAGATGTATTTAGTATTATTACGATTGATGGTTTGGATTTTCTTTAATTGGGATGATTATTCTAGGTTTATCATATTCAGTTAGATGATATATCATGCATTATTATTCTATTCATGAAAATGGAGAATGTGTTATTAGATTTTATTGTTGGATTTTAATTAATGGATTAAATTATTTTAACACTATCTTAATTAATTATTAGGTGATTAATAAAATAAATGTTTTCGACAATAATCCTAAGAATGAACTCACTGGATGTATTGATTTAATTTAATAAAGGACTGATCACCCGATATTTAATTAGGCGGGGTGTCACAACTACGTCACTTGAGCATTGTAATATTGACCAAAATGTTGCCCCGTGCTAAGGGTTCACTTCCGGATGGGTGTCGGTCTTATGGGCGCTATTAACCTAAGTGATTTAATTCCCACCTTCCATTGGCCTAGAACCTTTAACGTATATCGATAGGTTCCCTCTGCATCAAACCACTTGATCGAACTCATGATGGGAGATATATAACAAAGAACTCATTCACGTATTTTGATTATGTTGAATTCTCTCTCACACGTACTGTCTCCATGAGGTATATCGTGAGGCAATTCACGTATAGTCAACTATATCAAATGTCTTTTCCATATGTACCGACAGATCATTTCCCTTATCGACAAGAGGTATATCATGGAAGTCATGACCCATGGGAGATCCTTTCCACTAACCCAGCCATGCATCAACCTTATATAGGCGTGTCCCATCGAACACTCATACCTAGTCTGTCGTTTCAAATGTAGAACTCTGCCAAAATTTTAGGTCATTATACCGCCCGAATTTTTGCACTATTTTACCAATTTTTAAAACAGGACCCTTCTCGTGAGTCTAGAAACAACTGAAATGAATATTTGCTGCTTTCTCAGTTGCTTCTACAAAAGTCGAGTTATGCCTCCGAAGGCTGTTCATGGAGAACATGGACTAGACTGCAAATGCCCAGCCAGATCTGATGGCAGTCCTTGCCTACCTCAGTACTAAGATCGATAATCTTCAGGAAGAAGTTAAGAAAATGCGATGACACTGGGTTCAAACTCCCAAGGATTTCGAGACCAAAATCCATTTCCTCATGCTATGGGTCCTCCATCTCCAGAACTAATGTGGGTTTTATAAGAGTACCAGCAAGCCCCACCAGCCAATGGGTCGTCGCCAGCTCAACGATACCAAATCTTTCCCAGTTAGGGGGTAATATGCTAGTGCTAATTGATTCCAAGGAAAAATAATTGAACAATGTAAAAGAAGACTATAGATTTCTATCGAAACGATTCAACCAGGTTAAAATCTTAAGAAATTATTGGAACTACACCCACATGTCTCCCTATCCTAAAGACCATCTATCGAAGAAGATTAAAATATTATACATTGAGATGTTCAGGGGTAGCGGACCTCTAATTGTGAACCTACGTATCTACCATCGAACCATGACTCTCCTTGGGGTATGAGACGAGATAATAGCTCAAATTGTTTCAACAAACTCTCAAGGAAGGATCCTTTAGATAATTCATGTCCCATAAAAAATCTAGAATCCATAGTTAGGACGATGTATCCCTAAAAGTTATGATTTAGTACACATATATTGGAGAGTTGAAAGTTACCTGTCGATAATTGAAATTGCTCAAGCCAAACCTAGGTGAATTAGTTAGCATCTTTATTGGAAGATGTAAAAATAAAGCAATTACTATGACAATCCGACCATCAAAGAAAGAATGTGTAAACATTGTGAAGAAGAACTTATTGCCCTATATTCGAGCTTCAATGGGAGGAAAGTACTACCCTCATTTTAGAGCCCTTGGGAAGCTAGGGTAAAAATTGAAGAATGAGTTGCAAATCAGAAAGTTAAATCTGAACCAAACGACTGAGCGGGTCATTCACTCCTCGAAAGTATAATAAGCCAGCCAACACCTTAGTCTTAACTATAAACAACATCTCCCAACATCCCACCTATTGGACACTCGAAATTCGTCCTAATCTAGAGAAAAGGGGGTCTACTGAACTTTATTCCCCATTATCAAAAGTGAATCAAGCTTTTCTTGACCAAGACCTGATAAAACCTCTGGAACCCCAACTATTGTCAGGTCCTCTTCCTCATAATTTTAAGCATGATGCCCATTGGACTTCCACCAAGTTGCTGGACATACCACTAATTAGTGTTTTCATCTAAATAATTTCATCCAAAGACTCATAGACATGGGGGATCATTGCCCCACTAGACAATTCAAAATCCAATACCACTCAGAATCCTCTCCCATCTCACCAAATCGAGGTGAATTCCGTGCTCTCAGATGAAAACCTAGAATTCGACCCTTCAACTAGAATCAATCCCGAAGAAACACATGGTCCACCTACCATCTCACCTAAACCATTCAAAATATGTTCTTCCTTTCTCCTACATCCTAAAAATATTCTTGATCAATCTCTAGCACTCTTTAACAAGGTTTGTATTATTGTTTCTACCCACTCAAAAGAAGCAGACATGGAACTGCCCTTGGTTTTAGATCATCTTTAAAGTTTTGGACTGAAATTACCCTCAGAGATGACCATCGATTGCGAAAAGATCAGTGCCTTGTTCATGGAAGCCCGAAAGTGGGCCTGACAATTCGATCAATGGATTGTACATGCAAAAGAATTCATTCTAGACGACTTTGTGCAGTTTATGCTTGATGTATTTGTCAAAATGTGAGAAGTATGCGTTGTCTCCGAACTGCTCATGGTTTTGAAACTTCGAGGGCATCTATTTATTTACTTTCAACACTTCCCTAGTGAATGGGAAGATCTATATGACGAGGCCATAGAGGTTGAGGAATGCATCCAATTTTCATGGAAGGATGAAATTGTTGCCACCGGATGGGTTAATAACTTTGACAACTCAAATAATGAGCCAGAAGGCAAAAACTTCCCTTTTTGCGGGTCCCCCAAACTATAGTATGATCCTATAGAGAAAAAGATGAAATTGGGGTTGGAGATCTTCTTTGAAGATGAAGTCATTTGGAATAAATAATATACACATGAAGTAAAACCTTTAAGTATTGACCTTGTGGAAAGCACTAAGAAGTTTGAGGGCAGTGATACCCACAACCCTCTTGACCTGCACAGACTGGGGTTAAATCTCTGCATGATCCACCTAAAAATCGAACCGTCTAACCTTTCCAATATGATCACCACTACTGATACACCACTCCTCAACTATCATGTCATCCCTGTCAAGCCTGACCAATTCAATTTGAACCATGTTGTTTATCCCCTCCGAGAAACACATAAATCTACTATTTTTTTAGATGTAATTATGAACGAGGCCTCCTTTGATGAGGTCCTCACAGTTGTATTTCCTGAAAATGCTTCAATGAAATGAATGATGATTTCGAGTATCTTGTTGTGCCTTACATTAGTTGCCTTAATTTTAATCAAATGATTGATGAAGATGGTTTATTAAATAAATAATTCTTGTAAAAAAGATCCGCGATGCAGTGTAATATCGATTTGAATAACTTTGAAAGTTTCCAATTTAAACTTATTTAATCGGAGTAAAATTTCAAAAAGTAGAGGGGGCTTGAAGATAATCCTGAGATTAGAGATAATCCCCCCATTTACAACAGTGTTTGGGATTAAGACAGCTCAGCGTGGCAGCCCAGAGGAACCTTCCAGCGAAGAAGCTGACGAGAGAGCTCGTCCTTTAGTTCGATTGATTAATTCAGCCTTGTTTTATCCTTTGTTTATATAGACTATGAGCTAAAATGATTGTAAATATGTAATGAGTACAATGATTTTTTTGAGGTCGAACGGTACTCGCGAGAGACCAGGCTTGGCAGGGCTTGGGAGAGCTTTCATGCTCTATCAAATGACCTCGACGTGGGAACTTCAGAGGGACTTGGTTTGGAGGATTGAGAAGTGAGTCATCATTGGATCTTGTCCTGAAAATCTTAGATACACCTGGTAAAACACCAAAAGTACTCTAACCGTGGAACCTCGAGGGGAGCAGCCTTAAGTTCCATCGAGCGTTGAGTTGTGAGCCAAATAGCCCACTACTTAATGTCATATCCATTTTATCTGATGTCACTAACCACTTAGGGAATGTCAGATCTGCACTTGAGTAAACCACCATGGTATTTGGGCCTGTCAGACAATTGGTGAGCCATTCTATGATAACAGTCCCCTGACACACAAGGGTTAGGCAAAAGGCATGTCTTGGCATTTAATGCTTATGATGTAGAGATAACTAGTGCATTAGGTATTTAATATTTATGACATAAAGTATGAGGGATGTCTTTCACAGGCATTAATGACTAAGTTGCCTCGGGGGTAGTGTGGGGGGCTATTTAAGGACCCCAACCACCTTTGGGGAGAGATCATGTTCTTATTCGGTATTCAAAAGTTCTTACTAGAGATATTTATTACGAGCCATAGAGTTTTACTCACCCACCATTGTCATTTATTACTGTATAAGGGTAGTGAGACTGGGGTCTATGAATAACTGGAAAGGGTGAGGCGTGACCCACTCCAATGGACGCTGTCTGCAAGGTTCTCAAGAACTTCTGAAGTAGTTTCTGAAGAGACCTTCTCCTTTTGGTAAAAATCGAGCTCAAGATGGAACTCCCTCCCTATAAGAAGATGAACTTCCACAACAATAATAGTAATTTTCTCAAGAGGAGGTCCTGAGAGTGATGGTTGTCAGTGGGAGTGAAAGAACAAGGCACTTAGCACTTAGAGAGAGCAGAGAGAGAATACTAGAGAGGTTCTGGTGTGATTTTGACAGAGTGACTGTGCTATTGAGTTTTTTTTTATCTTTTATGACCTTGCCCGGGGGTCCTATTTATACTTGGGCACTAAGGCTGGGTTGGCACTTTTGGCGCCAAAACTTAGAGGGTTGGTGAGGGACAAAGTTTGCAGTGTACTATTTGTCCCTACCTGCAGGCAGCTCTGCCTGTCCCCTCTGGAAGATGCCCCCTGGTGCCAACCAAAGTTCAAAAGAAAATATGTCTTCTAATGGAGACAAAATATCTTATTTGAAAAATATCTTTGAAACGGTAACTTTTGGTACAAACTTTGTAAACTTGAGGGGGGGTCTCGAGGACCACCTCCTCTAAAATCTTTGTAAGCTTGAGGGGGTCTTGAGGACCCCCTTCTAAAATAATTTTTCTTGAGAGGTGTTTAGAGGACCCTCTCCTTTAAAATCATTTTATAAACAGTTCTTTTCTTGTGAGCATCCAGCCCTTTGGTTGCTCACTTCACTTGCGACTAAGTGTGAGGTGTGTGAGGACTGGGTGACCCTAGGGTCTCCTACTAGTATTCTCTCAATCCTACACATTAGTGTATACATATCTATTGATTTGTAGAAAATTCAATTAACTTAGCATCCTAGAGAACATATTTATGTATTAAGATTTATACGTCGCTATCAATCTTCATGAAAACGATGTCGTCACTCCGACCATGATTGTTGTTCGTCGCTTAAAGGTAGACCTAGGGTGTAATCGTGTCGATGTCATGGCGATAAATTTGTTCCCGTTGAAGCACCCTATATCTTTGACTCACTTGAGTCTATATTATATAGGATCTCATCTAGTTTGAAAATAGAGAAAAAATTGTGTCTATCCCTAGTTGAACCAAAAGGCCTCAAAACTTTCATAGCTTCATTGATATTCATCTATAAGTTCATGAACGTATAACACATACACCACACACTAGGAGTGCATTCATATATTTATTTAGTCATGATATAATCATGTGTGAGGTATATTCCCTTAAAATGTTTTTTAAATCATTTTTGGGATTTATTTAAAATGTTCTAAGAATTTTAAATGATTTTTTGGAAATTAAAATCTACTCTTAATAAAGTTTTGTGGTTGATTTGTAATTATATTTTTCTCCTTAAAACTGCTCTGGGTAGAAATGGAAACCGGCACAAACTTATGTGGGCTTAATTTGTATTTTTTAAAACTCTAAATACACGCGTTTTAAACTGATCTTGACCATCCACGTGTTGATTTTATATCAAGCCAATTTGTGTTTCTTCACAGACTCAAATCCTTTAGTTTAATCTCGTTCGTTCATTTGAGTTTATCAACGGTTGCATGTTGTCCTCTTGTGATCCTTGTGAAATCGTCTTCATATATAAGGGATGGAACCCTTTTCCAAAGCAGAGTTTTTATTTTCATCTTTAGGGTTTCCTCATTTTTGAGAGACAGAAGAGAGAGAGATATATATACAGAAAGAATAAACCTTTTGTTTCTTTTATACAAACCCTAACCTGATTTTTTGTCAAACTCTATATCTTTAATCCTAACCAAAACCTGGGTATTTTGAGAGTTGTTGTTGAGTTGGTTAAAGCCTGTTTGTGGTTGGACCCTCTGTTGTTTGAGATCTTCATTCCAACTTAGTCATATTGGTTTGATATGTATTTATTCTTATAGAAACTTTAGATCTAACTATTTTATGTCATATATCACTTAGATCTGCATTGTTTTGTTTCTCATCTTGAGAAATCATATTTGTTGATTCTTTTGATTTGTAAATGTTTTTGAAAACTTCAGAATCAACGAATTTTACTTCTTTTTCTAGTTCTTACAAAACAAGACTTTTAGTCTAGTTCAAATCGCAATTGGTGGTTTACAATTTCAAAAATCTTTTTCAAAACCTCTGAATTGTTTAAGACCTTGACCGTCTTCTGAGCAAGGTAACCTTGGATTTGGGGATATATTGGAAGATCAAGAAGTCTTTTGTTCTTTAAAGAAGATAGAAGCAAAAACCCTCACATCATTTAGATCTGAATTTGTAATTTGGTAGGATCTATTTGTATAAATAAGTGTGAGTGTGTACATGCATGTGTTAGAACACTGTCACAAAACACTTATCACACTACTACAAAAGAAGTGTTGGATTTAAGATCTTGAACTTCAAGAGTCGACGTAAAGATGGAACAAAATCAGAGAAGTTACGAAGTTGAGAAAACCACAGGATCATCAGAACTGCAGAGAAGTTGTAATCAAGCCAGTGGAGTTGGTATATATTCTAAACTTGTATATGTCTGATTTACTTGCTTGTGTGTTAAATAGCTTGTAACTTGAATATTTTGTTTTAGTGGATTTTTTTTGTTTGTGACTTAAAAGTCACCGTGGATGTTTCACTACAAGAAAAGGCAATTTGCACAACACACAAATTATGGTGCTAAAGTTATAAATGTGTTGCTAAAAGGTATCAGCAACATATTTCTCTATGTTGCCAGCTTGTTGCCCGTTGTCTGTCTAGGAAACCCTTTGACAACACAGCAGGATTGTGTCGCCCAAAATATACTTTTGACAACACGCAATTATGTCGCCAAAGGTATTTTATAATTTGTCAAATTTATAATAATAAATATTATTTATGTTGCCAAAAGTCACTCAACAGCGACAAAAATATTTGTGTTGCCAAAAAGCAACCTTTCAGCGACACAAATTATGTTGCAGAATGTAAGGTAAATGATATTAAAAACTTTTGGAAACACAGCTCTTGTGTTGCCAAAGGCCATACGTTTGGCAACACAGCTCTTATGTTGCCAAAGGTATAGCTTTTGGCAACACAAGAGTTGTATTGCCAAAAGGGTTGTGTTGTCAAAGGTATAGCTTTTGGCAACGCAAGAGCTGTGTTGCCAAAGGTATAGCTTTTGGTAACACAACTCTTGTGTTGCCAAAAGCTATATTTTTATTTATTATTTATTATTTATTATTTTTCGTAATTGGAAGCAATTTTAAACCGGCGCATTTTTATCAAAACTCACACAACATAAAACGTGCAACCTTATCATCGAAAATCGCATTGCGCATTTTTCATACGATCATGTGTAATACAAAGTTCCACAATTTTCAACCAAATCTCATAAATATGAATTACAAAATAATATTTCATCACAATCCAAGTATAAAGGTACAAAAGAAATGCCTCCCAAATAAGAACATGGTGTCCTAACACATTAAAAGATGTAAACATGATCTAACCTAATGCATTAGCACATCAAAAGATATAAAAAAATCCATGTAGACTAAAATGATGATGGCAATATGGCTCCGCTACACAAAAAGAAATCGCAATGCCAAGCCACCACGAATATAATAACTCCAAGCAAAATCCATCATTAACCTGCATAAGATACAAAAAGAAATCACTACATGGGTTTGTATAACTTCAAATGCATGTATGTGTTGACTTGTCAATTTAAAAAACTATTTAATTTTAGAAAATTTCGGCAGAGTTTCCTTTGTTTATTAATGATATCCAAGATGTTTTAACATTAAAATAAACACAACAAAATAAACACAATAAATCCTTTCCATCGATTTAACATCTAAAAATAGTATAAACAAGTCCGCACGGCCATAAAAATCATACGAGTGTAAAAAAGTAGAAAGTTTAAAAGATCATCAAATAAGCCAATCACGTGTGTTGAAATAAAAACTGAATATCATAACATAAACTTAAATAAGTATCCAAGTAGCTACATACCTATCTCCTCTGTATCCATTGACTTTACATTGTGTTGCAAATCCATAATCATTCTAAACAAAATACAAAATAAATTATTATCAATCCGACATCAAATATAATAACAATTTATAATTTATAAGCAATGCACGTAAAGCGGTAATTGTTGTGTTTTATTAGAGCGTTAACACGCCATATACCATGTTGTCCGAAGCTTATAATTATAAACAGTTAATTTTTACAATTATATATAAATAAGTATTATATATAACAGTTATATGTTATATATATAATAGTTATATAGATAATTGTTATAATAGTTATAATAACTATTATAACTTATAACAGTTATAACAATTATATATATATATATATATAATTTATATGTAACAGTTTATATATAATTGTTATATATATAACAGTTTATATATAACTGTTATATATATATATATATATATATATATATATATATATATATATATATATATATATATATCAGTTATATATAAATAGTTATATATATAATTGTTATATTTATAGCTTTTATGTATAACTTTTATATCTATAATTGTTAAAAGCTCTTGTTATTTATTAAGGCTATTACAAGTTTATAATGCTCATAACTTTATAAGTTTACAAGTTTATTAAGTCTGTTAGAAGTTTATTAAGGCTATTAGAAGTTTAAAAGTTTATTAAGGCTTATAAAGCTTTATAAATTTCATAAGCTCATGTTATTTACAAGTTTATTAAATCTTTATGAAGGCTTATAAGGCTTATTAAGCTTTATAATTTATAAAGCTCATTTTTATTTATTAAGGCTATTTTTTACAAAGTTTATAAAGCTACTGTTTTGTAAATTTTAATTATTAAAGCTCCCGTAAGAAGCACGACCGCATAGTCACGAGTTAAATTGGTCATGTACAAGGTGTCAGTGCCTCTTACGAGACCGTGTTGTGGCTGTTTTACGTTTTCAACCTTTGACGGCATGTTTTTATGCGTAAGTCTATTTTTTTGCAAATTTAGGTCATACACTCGAATCGGGAGCCTCGTGACTACGCGGTCGGTTCTTACATATTACATTGGTCCCGTGCGATGTCTTCGTGCCTATTATGGGACCATTTTGTGGTTATTTTACGTTTTCACCTATTTACGATATTTTTTATGCCCAAGTCTAACTTTTTGAAAATTTACGTTGTATACTCAATCCCGAAGTCTGTGACTATGAGGTCGGTTCCTACGAGTTACATTGGTCCCGTTCAAGGTGTTCGTGACTCTTAAGGGACGATTTTTTTTTTTTTACGTTTTCACTCATTGGCGGCATGTTTTTGTGCCTAAGTCTAACTTTTTGCAAATTTAGGTCGTACACTCAAATCGGAAGACCCATGACTACGTGATCGGTTCCTATGAGTTACATTGCTCCCTCACGAGATCTTCATGCCTCTTACGGGACAATTTTGTGGCTATTTTACGTTTTCATTCATTGACGACATGTTTTTATGCCTAAGCCAACTTTTTGTAAATTTATATCGTATACTCAAACCCGAAGTCCCATGACTATGCAATTAATTTCTACGAGTTACATTGATCCCATGCTTGGTATTCGTACCTCTTATGGGACCATATTGTGGTTGTTTTACGTTTTCACCCTTTAACGACGTGTTTTTATTCCCAAGTCTTACTTTTTACAAATTTACGTCGTATACTCAAACAGGGAGTGTTGTGGCTATGCGATTAATTCCTATGAGTTACATTGTTCCCGTAGGAGGTGTTTCTATCACTTATGGGAGCGTTTTGTGGTTGTTTTACATTTTCACCCTTTGACAGCATGTTTTTATGCCCAAGTTCAATTGTTTGTATTTTTTCTTCGTATTCTTAAACCAGGAGTTCTGTGACCACACGATCGGTTCCTACGACTTAAATTGGTCTTGTACGAGGGGTTCGTGCCTCTTACGGGACCATTTTGTGGTTGTTTTACGTTTTTACCATTTAACGACATGTATTTATACTAAAGTCAAACTTTTTACAAATTTTCATCGTACACTCAAACCGAGTGTCCCGTGACATCGTGGTCGGTTCCTGCGAGTTGCATTGATCCCATGCTACGTGTTCGTAGCTTTGACGAGACCGTATTGTGGTTGTTTTATGTTTTCACCCTTTAACGACGTGGTTTTATACCAAAGTCTAACTATTTACAAATTTACGTCATATACTCAAAACGAGAGCCCCATGACTACGCTGTCAATTCCTACGAATTACACTGATCTTGTACGAGGTGTTCGTGCCTCTTACGGGACCATATTATGGTCGCTTTAAGTTTTCACTCTTTGACGACATGTTTTTATGCCAAAGTCTAATTTTTTTCAAATTTACGTCATACACTCAAAACAGGAGCCCCATGACTACGTGGTCGATTCATGCAAGTTACATTGGTCTCGTGCGAGGTGCTCGTGTCTCTTACGGGACATTTTGTTATTGTTTTACATTTTCACCCTTTGATGGCATGTTTGTATGCCTAAGTCTAACTTTTGGAAAATTTACGTCGTATAATTAGACTGGGAGTCCTGTGACTACACGGTCAATTCCTACAAGTTACATTGGTCTCGCGCCTCTTACGGGGCCGTTTTGTGGATGTTTTATGTTTTCAACCTTTGATGGAATTTTTTATGCCTAACTTTTTTACAAATTTACGTTGTATTCTCAAAGCAAGAGTCACGTGATTACGCGATCGGTTCTTATGATTTAAATTGGTCATGTACAAGGTGTTCATGCCTCTTGCGGGGTTGTTTTTTGGTTGTTTTACGTTTTCCAGCTTTTACGTCATGTTTTTATGCCTAAATCTAACTTTTTACAAATTTATGTCGTACACTCAATCTGGGAACCCCGTGACTATGCGGCCGATTCCTATAAGTTAGATTGGTCTAGTGATACGTGTCCATAGCTCTCATGAGATCGTATTGTGGCTATTTTATGTTTTCACCCTTTAACAGCGTGGTTTTATACCGTAGTCTAACTATTTACAAATTACTTCGTACACTCAAACTGGGACCCCCATGACTACGCGGTCGGTTCCTACGAGTTACATTGGTCTTGTACGAGGTGTCCGTGCCTCTAACGGGACCATATTATGGCCACTTTAAGTTTTCACTCTTTGACGACATGTTTTTATGCTTAAGTCTAATTTTTTGCAAATTTACGTCGTACACTCAAAACGGGAGCCCCATGACTACACGGTATATTCATACAAGTTACATTGGTCTCGTGCGAGGTGCTCGTGTCTCTTACGGGACCATTTTGTAGTTATTTTACGTTTTCACCCTTTGATGGCATGTTTGTATGCCTAAGTCTAACTTTTGGAAAATTTACGTCGTATAATCAAATTGGGAGTCCCGTGACTACACGGTCAATTCCTACAAGTGACATTGGTCACGGGCCTCTTACGGGGCCATTTTTTGGTTGTTTTACATTTTCACCCTTTGATGGCATTTTTTATGCCTAACGTTTTGCAAATTTACATTGTAATTCTCAAAGCGGGAGTGTCGTGATTACGCGATGGGTTCCTAGGATTTAAATTGGTCATGTACGAGGTGTTCGTGTCTCTTGCGGGATTGTTTTTTGGTTATTTTACGCTTTCAACCTTTGACGGCATGTTTTTATGCCTAAATCTAAGTTTTTGCAAATTTATGTCGTACACTCAAATTGGGAACCCCGTGACTATACAGTCGGTTCCTACAAGTTACATTGGTCCCATGTGACGTATTCGTGCCTCTTAGGGACATTTTTGTGGTTTTTCTACATTTTCATTCGTTGATGGCATGTTTTTATGCCTAAGTCTAACTTTTGATAAATTTACGTCGTATAACACTACACCAAATCTGCCTAATTGTCAAGGTCATTGAACTTGACAAGTTCAACTTGTCAAGGTCAATGACCGTGACAATTCGGGGCGAGATAACTTTTTTGGTCACGGACGTGTCATGGTCATTGATCGTGACAAGTTCATTAGAATTGTCACGGTCGTGTCACGGGCGATGACCGTGACAAGTTTATTCACGGTTAATAACCGTGACAAAGCCTTGACCCTTTTAAAAAACAATTGTCACGGTCATTGACCGTGACAAGTCCGTGACAACCTTATTTGTCAAGGACTTGTCACGGTCAATGACCGTGACAATTCTGGGCAGAATTTAAAAAAAATTTGCTGGGCAGTATTGCCACTACCACTGCCCAGCAATATATTTGTACCTGTTATAGCAACGTTGTACCTGTTCAAACATCATATATCCAAACAAACTAAAGATAATGCAAATATATATTCAAAATAGAAACAATATACATGACGATATAATCCAAATATAATTCAAATGTACCAACTTAAAAATAATGTCACTACATGTCTGGGGTAAATGTGAGGGGGTGAGTAGGCCACACGATATACGAATTGACACACCCACTAAAATACATCGTGTCGCATTATTCGCGCAACCACAATAGGGAGTTCTCCTTCCCGGGTATCACATGCGTGACGAGCACTTTGAACTCGATCTCTTGAAGCGCACGTCCATGAACTATTCCACCCTGGACGATATTCGGGTCCCTCAACCCCCGCCCTATCCGTTGGCCATCAAATACATTCAATATGAACACGCTCGGCCAACCAATTGTCGACATCGGTCTGGGGAAGGGAGCCAAATAAGGAAGTGGATCATCGAAGTACGCACGTGTCAGTGATGAAGCAGCGAGGTCCACATCCTCGTCATCCTGCACCTCGTTCTCCCGCACCTCCTCCTCCTCCTCCTCCTCCACTGCCTTCTCCTTCCCTTTCCCATTATGGTCTCCGCCCAACGTACGCTTCATGAATGAGTACATATCTTGGACCGTCGCCTCCAAACGGGACAGCTTCGTGTCATGTGAATCCACCATTCGAGCCAACCCGATGTCGCTCGTCTCCAATCCGATGATCCTAGATTAGGCCACGCGCGAGCTCACCCCCTTGTCCTCCCCTTCCGATCAGAGCCAAGCACTTGGCTGAGTGCGTCTGTGGACAAAAACGCCTTGTCGGCATCAGACTGCGACTCATGCACTTCCTTAAGCTTTGCCTGAAACGACAAAAAGCAAATGATTAGTAAAATAAGTAAACTAAAAAATTATAACGTAATTAATAAAAATTAAAGTGTCGGATTACTTACAATCGTGGCCGCGACGCTCAGGTACACCTCCTTGTCCTTCCCTTTCTTCAACTGAAGAGCCACATAAGTATCGAGCCTATGTGGCTTACCCCCTGGGCCACTCTCTACCCCCTGAAATAAAATAAAGTAAAATTAGTATCGGCCCCGCAAAGTAAAATAATGAAGAATAATATATTTCTGTAGTTATAGAAAAATTAAATCTTACCTTCATCTTATGCTCCACCTCGGCGTAAGACGTCCGTCCGGAGTAGTGCATATCCGTCTTTTTTGTCCGATTTTCCCTCCCCGATTGGCGAGATGCCAATTGTCGATCCTCGATCTCATTGTCAATGAACTTTTATCATTGTGCCAATGAGATCGGCTCATTGGGTGGGACGGATCCACGCCATTGGATAATGGACTCTCTTATTTTCCCAAAGTACCGTGTCCGCATATTTTTCTTCCACGTCTTGTGTTGTTCCCTCAACTGCTCCAAGACGGAATCGCGTAGCTTTGGATCCAAGTTGAATTGTTCCTGTCCAACAAATACAATGTTAGTTGCGAATAAATATAAATATAAAATGAAATTGAAATTGAAATTGAAATTTTCATATAAATATAAATATATTAGCTGTAGAGCCGCCCAAACAGCTAACTTGAGCTCATATGGCACCTCCTTCCAACTCATAAACCCCGGGCCGATGACCGTCTTTAGCAGCTCGAGGGATCTCGCTAATAGCTCCGACTTGTTCTCGATGGTAATCCCAAATTTGCCATATTTGGGGAGCCTAGGGGCCGAGGAGCCCTCGTCACCTCCGCTACCACCGAGCCCAGACGACATCATCATAACCAGCATCATCATCCTCGCCTTAATACCTGAAGGAGACATTTGCTGTAAAAAAATGTTATTAGTACAGATAAAAAAGATGTTATTAGTACACATAGACACACATACAGCCCCCCACCCCTACCTCCCATCCCTGCCCCCACCCCTACCCCACCACCCACCCCCATCCCTGCCCCCACCCCCACCACACACATGCACACGTACATGCACACACACACACACCCCATCCCTTCCCCCACCCCCACCCCCTCACCCCTCACCCCACCCCCACCACACACGCACACGCACACGTACACGTACATGTACACACACACACCATCCCTGCCCCCACCCCCCCTCACCCCACCCCCACTACACACACGCACAGGTACATGTACACACACCACCCCCTGCCCCCAACCACACACACAATAATCCAATAATGATTAATAATTATATATACTATGTTTCATTTTATTATGTCTTATTTATATTCAAATTTAATTATTCAAAAGTTGAAAAATCCCTCCCCCATATGGACAAGAATCTCGTGGTCATGCCACTTTTAAAACTAACCAACTCAACATTTACTAAACAAAATAATCCAACATCAATGTCTACAACAAATGTGTATATTCAAATTCAATTATTAATAATTATATGTAGTATGTCTTATTTATATTCAAATTCAATTATTAATAATTATATATATTAATTTACTAATTTACAATACGGGGCAATCATATATTAATTTACTAAAAAAATTAATAATCAATCAATTTTTTAGAAGGGACACTACGCGCACACACACATAGACACACACGCAGCCCCCACCCCCACCCCACCACCCATGCCTGCAACCACCCCCACACCCTCCCCCTCTCACCCCACCCCCACCACACACACGCACACGTACACATACATCCCCCCCCCCCCACCCCCACCCCCCACCCCACCACACACACAATAATCCAATAATGATTAATAATTATATATACTATGTTTCATTTTATTATGTCTTATTTATATTCAAATTCAATTATTAATAATTATATATAGTATATTTCATTTAATTATGTCTTATTTATATTCAAATTTAATTATTCGAAAGTTGAAAAATCCCACGCCCATATGGACAATAATCCAGTGGGCATACCACTTTTAAAACTAACCAACTCAACATTTACTAAATAAAATAATCCAACAGCAATGTCTACAACAAATGTGTATATTCAAATTCAATTATTAATAATTATATGTAGTATGTCTTATTTAATCATGTCTTATTTATATTCAAATTCAATTATTAATAATTATATATAGTATGTTTCATTTAATTATGTCTTATTTATATTCAAATTTAATTATTCAAAAGTTGAAAAATCTCACCCCTATATGGACAATAATCAAGTGGTCATGTCATTTTTAAAATTAACCAACCCAACATTTACTAAACAAAATAATCCAGCAGCAATGTCTACAACAAATGTGTATATTCAAATTCAATTATTAATAATTATATGTAGTATGTCTTATTTAATTATGTCTTATTTATATTCAAATTCAATTATTAATAATTATATATATTAATTTACTAATTTACAATAAGGGGCAATCATATATTAATTTACTAAAAAAATTAATAATCAGTCAATTTTTTACAAGGGACACTACGCGCACACACAAATAGACACACACGCAGCCCCCCACCCCCACCCCTACCCCACCACCCACCCCCATCCCTGCCACCACCCCCACCCCCTCACCCCCTCACCCCACCCCCACCAGACACGCACACGTGCATGTACACCCCCCACCACCCCACCCCCTCCCCCCAACGCACCCCCGTCCCCCTCCCCCATCACACACCACCACACACATATATACACACACATATACACATACACACATATACATACACACATATATACACACATATATACACATACATATACACACATATATATACACACATACATATACACACATATATATACACACATACACACACATATAGAAATGAAAGACAAAGAGAGGAAAAAAATTTACCTTAAAGAGAGAGAAAGAGCACTGAAATCGTTTGTAGAGAGGGAAAAAGAGGGAAACCAAAACGGTGGGAAAAAAAGAGTCTAGGGCTTTTTTACTGAAGATATTGTCACGGTCGTGTCAAGGTCCTTGACCATGACAATTATTTTAATAATTATCACGGTCAATGACCGTGACAACACTTTGACACGGTCTTATCACGGTCAATGATCGTGACACAAAACGTGAGATTCTTGTCACGGTCAATGAACGTGACAAGGGTGACCGTCTGAAAGGTGATATTTTGACTATTTTGGTGTAGTGTAATCAAATCGGGAGTCCCGTGACTACACGATCAATTTCTACGAGTTACATTGATCCTGTGTAAGGTGTTCGTGCCTCTTACGAGAGCGTTTTGTGGTTGTGTTACTCTTTCTAACATTTACGACATTTTTTATGCCTAAGCCTAACTTTTTGCAAATTTACGTTGTACTCTCAAATCGGAAGTTCAGTGACTAAGTGGTCAGTTCCTATAACTTAAATTGGTCACATACGAGGTGTTCGTGCATCTTATGAGACCGTTTTGTTACTGTTTTACATTTTCAACCTTTGACAGCATGTTTTTATGCCTAAGTCTAACTTTTTATAAATTTACGTCATACACTCAAATCGGGAGCCCCGTAACTACGCGGTCGGTTCCTATAAGTTACATTGGTCGCATGCGAGGTCTCCATTCCTCTTACGCGACCGTTTATTAGTTGTTTTACGTTTTCACCCATTTACAAAAAAAATTATGTCTAAGTCTAAATTTTTACAAATTTACATTGTATACTCAAATCGGAAGTCTATGATTATGCAGTCGGCTCCTACGAGTTACATTAGTCCCATTCGAAGTGTTCGTGCCTCTTATGATATAATTTTGCTGTTTTATGTTTTCACTCATTGACGGCCTGTTTTTATGCCTAAGTCTAACTTTTTGCAAATTTAGGTTGTACACTCAAACCTGAAGTCCCATGACTACGCGGTCGGTTCCTACGAGTTACATTGGTCCCGTATGAGGTGTCCGTGTCTCTTACGGGACAATTTTGTGAATATTTTACATTTTCACTCATTGACGACATGTTTTTATGCCTAAGTCTAACTTTTTGCAAATTTACGTCGTATACTCAAATCGAAAGTCCCGTGAATACGCGGTCAATTCCTACAAGTTACATTGATCCCATATGAGGTGTTTCTGTCGCTTACGAGACCATTTTGTGGTTGTTTTATGTTTTTACACTTTCACCGCATGTTTTTATGCCTCAGTCTAACTTTTGGCAAATTTACGTTGTAAATTATGAGTCTCGTGACTATGCGATTTTTTCCTATGAGTTACATTAGTTCCATATAAGGTGTTTGCGCCTCTTACGAGGCTGTTTTGTGGCTGTTATATATTTTCACCCATTGATGACATGTTATATGCCAAAGTCTAACTTTTTACAAATTTACGTCATATACTCAAATCGGGAGTCCCATGACTACGCGGTCGGCTCCAATGAGTTACAATGGTCCCCTGTGAGGTATTCGTGCCCCTCACAGGACCCTTTTTTGGTGTTTTAAGTTTTCACCATTTGACGATATGTTTTTATGCTTAAGTCTAACTTTTTGTAAATTTTTGTCATACACTCAAACCGGGAGCCACATGACTATGCAATCAGTTGCTATGAATTACATTGGTTCCATGCTAGGTGTTCGTACCTCTAATGGGACCGTATTGTGGTTGTTTTACGTTTTCACCCATTAATTGCGTGGTTTTACACCTAAGTCTAAGTTTTTGCAAATTTAGGTCGTACACTCAAGCCGGGAGTCTCGTGACTATGCGGTCGATTCCTACGAGTTACATTGGTATTGTACAAGGTGTTCATGCCTCTTACCGGGCCATATTGTGGCCATTTTAGGTTTTCACACTTTGACGACATATTTTTATGCCCAAGTCTAACTTTTTACAAATTTTCATTGTAGACTCAAAATAAGAGTCCCTTGACTACACAGTCAGTTCTCACAAGTTACATTGGTCCCGTGCATGGTGTTCGTGCCTCTTATGGGACCGTTTTGTGGATTCTTTACGTTTTCACCCTTTGATGTCAGGTTTTTATACCTAAGTCTAACTTTTGGCAAATATATGTCGTATAATCAAACCGGGAGTCCCGTGACTATGCAGTCAAATTCTATGAGTTACATTGGTCCCGTGCAAGGTGTCCATGCCTCTTACGAGACCGTTTTGTGGTTGTTTTATGTTTTCACCCATTTACGACATTTTTTATACTTAGTCTAACTTTTCACAAATTTACGTTATATTCTCAAACCGGGAGTCCCATGATTACACGATCGGTTTCTATGAGTTAAATCGGTCATGTATGAGGTGTTCTTGCCTCTTACGGGACCATTTTGTGGTTGTTTTACATTTTCAACATTTGACGGCATATTTTTATGCCTAAGTCTAACTTTTTGCAAATTTACGTCATACACTCAAATTGGGAACCCCGTGACTACGTGGTTGATTCCTATAAGTTATATTGGTCCTGTGCAAGGTGTTTGGGTCTCTTAGGGACCGTTTTGTGACTGTTTTACATTTTCACCCTTCGACGGCATATTTTTATGCGTAAGTCTAACTTTTGGCAAACTTACGTCGTATAATCAAACCGGGAGTCCTGCGACTACGCGGCCAATTGCTATGAGTTACATTTGTCCCGTGCGAGGTTTTGTTCCTCTTACGAGACCATTTTGTGGCTATTGTATAGTTTCACCAGTGTTTTTAAAAGTGTGCTATTGCCTTTTGCGAAGGGGAAAAGGTACGCTACGGGGTCTGCTATTCAGGATGCTTCTATTGCATGCGCGATTGAGTGCCATTGGGCGTAATTTGACGCAAAAGTGCGCGATAGTGAGAAAATAGGTGCAACAACCATGTATTTTGGTCTTTTTTTAAACCCTTTGGCTTACCAAAACACCATCGTTTAGGTAAGTAAGAAGGTTAAAAAAAATAAAACGTTGATGCTTTCCACTTTAATAACCCGATCCGGAAAAAAAAAACTACCACTTTTCTCTCATCTACTGCTCCGACCTACCCCCCCCCCCCCCCCCAAAAAAAAAATGCTTTACAGCCCCGATTCACACTTTGGCAACCCCGATTAACAATTTGGCATCTCCGACCAAACTTTAGCAACCCCGATTACTTCGGTAAGAATTTAGACAGTGTTTTTTATTTCTATTTTTTATGTTTGTCAATTTTTTTTTTATCTCAAGGGCTTTTTTTATTATTTTTGAAACTTCAGTTGGTTATCAAAATTTATTTATGAATGTTGTAGTACTTTTGATCTTTGATGGTCCTATGTTTGGAACAATTTGGTCCTATTACTGTGTTTTATTTCGATTGTTGTAGTACTTTATGTCTTCATAACTATATTTGAAATGATTTGGAGTTATTGTTTGAGCTTATTTATTTATTTATTTATATTTTTTAGATGTGATTCAAATTAAAAATCTGGAATGCATGAATTTCTTGCGCGACGCGATTTCGAAACCAAAACGCGATACCCTATGCCACCGCGATTTAAAACATTTGTTTTCACCCATTTACGATATTTTTTATGCGTAAGTCTAACTTTTTACAAATTTGCATTGTATTCTCAAATCGGAAGTCCCGTGACTACGCAGTTGGTTCCTATGAGTTAAATTTGTCATGCACGAGTTGTTCGTGCCTCTTACGAGACCGTTTTGTAGATGTTTACATTTTCAACCTTTGACGGCATGGTTTTATGCTTAAGTCTATTTTTTGCAAATTTACATCATACACTCAAGACGGGAGCCCCATGACTACGCGATCGGTTCCTACAAGTTACATTGATCCCATGCAAGGACGTCGTGCCTCTCACGGGATCGTTTTGTGGCTGTTTTACGTTTTCACCCATTTACGATATTTTTTATGCCTAAGTCAAACTTTTTGCAAATTTACGTTATATACTCAAATTGGAAGTTCGTGATTATGTGGTCAGTTCCTACGAGTTACATTGGTCCCGTTCGAGGTGTTCATGCCTTTTAGGGGACACTTTTGTTGTTTTATATTTTCACTCATTGACGGCATGTTTTTTTGCCAAAGTCTAACATTTTGCAAATTTACGTCGTATGCTTCAATCGAAAGTCCCGTGACTACGTGATCGACTTATACGAGTTACATTGGTCCCGTGTTAGGTGCTCGTACCTCTTACAGGACAATATTGCGGCTGTTTTACGTTTTCACCCTCTAACAACGTGTTTTTAGGCCTAAGCCTTACTTTTCGCAAATTTACGTCGTATATTCGAACCGAGAGTGTCGTGGCTATTTGGTTAGTTCTTACAAGTTACATTGATCCCGTACGAGGTGTTTCTATCTCTTACTGGGCCATTTTGTGGCTGTTTTATATTTTCACCCTTTGACAATATGTTTTTATGCCCAAGTATAACTTTTGGTAAATTTACATTGTAAACTCAAACCGTGAGTCCTGTGACTGTGCGGTTGGTTCCTATGAGTTACATTAGTCCCATGTGAGATGTTCGTGTCTCTTACGGGACTGCTTTATGGTTGTTTTATGCTTTCCCTCATTAACGGCATGTTATATGCCCAAGTCTAACTTTTTTCAAATTTATGTCTTACACTCAAATCGGGAGTCCCGTAACTACATGATCGGTTCCTAAGAGTTACACTGGTCCCATGTGAGGTGTTTGTGCCTCTCACGGTACCGTTTTATTATTGTTATACGTTTTCACCATTTGACGGCATATTTTTATGCTTAAGCCTAACTTTTTGTAAATTTACGCCGTACACACAAATGGGGAGTAACATGACTACGCGATCGATTCCTATAAGTTACAATGGTCTCGTGCTAGAGGTTCATACCTCTGATGGGACTGTATTGTGACTGTTTTACATTTTTACCCAATGACAGTATGATTGTATGCCTAAGTCTAACTTTTAGGAAATTCATGTTGTATACTCAAACTGGGAGCCCCATGATTACACGGTCGGTTCCTACGAGCTACATTGGTCCCGTGTAAGGTTTTCGTGTCTCTTACGGGACCATTTTGTGGTTGTTTTATGTTCACTCTATGACAACATTTTGATATGCCTAAGTTTAAATTTTTAAAAATTTACGTAATATAGTCAAACCAGGAGTTAAGTGACTATGCGGTCGGTTCCAACGAGTTGCATTGGTCCCGTACGAGGTGTTCTTGCCTTTTATGGGATCATTTTGTAGTTATTTTACATTTTTACCCTTTGATGGCATGTTTTTATGCCTCAGTCCAACTTTTAACAAATTTATGTTATATACTCAAACCGAGATCCCCGTGACTACACGATCAGTTCCTACCTACGAGTTATATTGATCCCGTATGAGGTGATCTTGCCTATTACGATATCGTATTGTAGTTGTTTTACATTTTCACCATTTGATGGCATGTTTTTATGCCTAAGTCTAACATTTTGCAAATTTACGTCGAATACTCAAACCGGGATCCCGTGACTATGCGATCAATTCCTACGAGATATATTGGTCCCGTGCGAGGTGTTCGTGCGTTTTACAAAAACATATTATGCTTGTTTTACATTTTCACCGATTGACGGCATGCTTTTAGGCTTGAGTCTAACCTTTTTACAAATTTACGTCATACACCCAAATCGGGAGTCCCATGTCTACGCGGTCAATTCCTAAGAGTTACATTGGTCTCGTGCGAGGTGTTCGTGACTCTTGTTGGACCGTTTTGTGGGTGTTTTACATTTTTCTCCATTGACAACATGTTTTCAGACTAAGTATAACTATTTACAATTTTTCTTTGTATTCTCAAATCGGGAGTCCGGTGACAATGTGGTCACTTCATACGAGTTAAATTAGTCCCGTGTAAGGTGTTCGTGCCTCTTACGGGACCGTTTTGTGGTTTTTTACGTTGTCACCCATTTGTGGCATGTTTTTATGCCTAAGATAACTTTTTGTAAATATACGTCTGTGGTGACAATTATTATGCAACACAAATAAATATGAAAGAGGTAACAATCAAGAAAAGATAAATAAAATGCCAATCACACAACAACGGGTATACGTGGTTCAGTAAAGATGTGCCTACGTCCACGGTGGTTCAGTCAGTGTTATTTCTCTATATTCTGAAGAATAAGTACAGAGAATACAACTTGTCCTTTGCCCCGGACTTTAGGGTTTAATTTATACATGTATATGTTGGAGTAGTGGGGGTGATGGGTTCCTCCTTATCAGCCATCTCCCCTACATGGGATCGCGTTCCCTTACCACTTCTCTTCATGGGATCGTGGGGTAATCGGATGAGTACAAGAGGTGATGGTCCTGGGCTTTGGGCCGCTAAGGAGAGGCTACTCGTCCAGGCCTTATGGTGCTAAATTCAGGGTACCCACAATTGCCCCTAAATTTGTTGGGCCATGTTTAGAGGTCCAATGAATTTAAATAATCAGCTATGATGGTCGATTTCTTTGAAAACTGTGAAGTTGCTTTGGTGGCACCCGCTTCGCTATCCGTGCGTTATGATTAGACTTGAAGGCTTGTTGGAATAAGACACATTTTCTCTTCGTCGCTTCAGCTTTTCCAGCAATCTTCTATCTTCTGAGAACTCTTAAGCTTTGTACCTTCTATTTTCGGTCTCCACTCTCGTCGCTTCTTCACCATTTGACCTGATCTTCTGTCTTGTAAGTCTCTCGTGCCCTTTTCTCGAGTTTATAGTTTTTCTTGTATTTTTCCAATGGCGAAGATTGGAAATAGGTCAGTAACTGAGTTTAGAAAATTCTACAGTATTCCTGAGTGGGTAGAGATTGAGTGTTGTGCCTCGCCGCCTAGGAACGTTAGGGATATAGAGGATGCACATTGGATTCACGTCCTGTAGCTCTCCTAGGGGGGTCTTACCTTTCCCCCTAATGGTCTGTTTCTGCACTTCTTTAGCTATTTTGCTATTGTGCCTGCACAATGTTCGCCCAACGTATGGAAAATAGTGAACGGTGTGCATAGGATAAATCAATTGTACGGCACAAGGTTAGGGCTTGCCGAGGTCTGCTTTTGTTATTCCTTTTCTCGAACGATTTCAGGTGTCCTGTACCTTAAGGCTAGAAGCCCTGATAGGGTATTGGTAGTAAATTTACCTGATTCCCATAAGGACTACTGGCAAGAAGGTTTTCTTGTTAGGAATTGGCAATTCTCCCCCCAATTTGAAGGGTCGAGGTCTGAGAGGTTCACTGTTCCCTTTTATGGGGAGGAATATATAGGTAGATGTTGTATTATTGTTTCAACCTTTGCTGACCTTGTGGTTTTTCTAACCTCTTCTTGCTTTCTCTTTTACAGCGAGGATAAAGAACTTGGAGCCTGCTCTCAGCGAGGTTCGTATCTCGGAACTGGTGAAAGCTTGGAACATCAGGGAACCTCTGGGTGACGGCGAGCATCCTAGGTCTGCTGCTTTTCTGCTTGAATACAAGAACACAGGCTCCAGCTTCATAGCCCGACCTGTGGATAGTGTTCCGGACTTTGACTCTTCCGAAGAGATTTCTGCTGAGCCCATCCAATTGGATGAAGAGGAGAGCAGCTCGGAGAGTGAGCCTACAGGTGTTAGTAATTTGGGTGCAGGCAGTGTTGACGGTAGCAGTTCTTCGAGCACTACCAGCAGTTCTGGTGAAGAGATGCCTCCCAGGAAGAATTTAATCAGAGATGATGATGATGATGATGATGTGCTTCTTGCCCAGAGGTCCAAGAAGTCGAAGACTACCTCCGGGGTCATAGCTACTGGTTCTCGGCCTTCTTCTCAGGAGCAAGAGAAGAAGAAGAGAGAGGAGGAGCAGGAGAGAGAGAGAGAGAAGAAAAAGGAGGAGGAGAGGAAGAAGGTGGAAGAGAGAAAGAGAAGGGAGAGAGAAAAGGAGGAGGAGAGGAGGAAGATGGAACTGAGGACCAAAACTGGTCAAGCCCTGGTCCTAGTATCTGCCTTGCCTAAGGGGGCTTCGGTAGCCACCTCTCCTCAGCTTGCCCCTGCGCTGCTCGAGAGAGCAGTCCTCCCTGCAGATCGTGAGAGGGCGTTGGGGTCCGATCAACTGGCTTTGCAAGCTAGCCAAAGGCTTGCCTTGGTAAGGTTCCTCTTCTAATTCTCAATTTCCTTTAATCCTTTTTGATGGTTTCTTCTTTCTGATCCTTCCCTCATTTTTTACAGTTTGTGACTGACTTTACTGTGCTCTATCGCTCTCGCGATGAGCTGTTGAGAAGGAACAGCGAGCTGGAGCAGTAGAAGTCTACTCTGGTAGCCCGGGGTTCTAAGATGGAGGCCGATCTGAAGGCTGCTGATGCAGCTCGAGCCTCATCTGCCTCTGCCCTTGCTGATTCTGCTCGCGAGAGAGATGACGCTGTCAGGGAGCTTGGCGAGCTGAGGAATGAGTACGACCTGGTGTACTCGAGCAAGCTAGACCTTGCAGAGAAGAACAGGGCTCTGGCCGAGCAGCTGGAGGCGGAGAAAGCCCAGGCGGCCACTCTCAAGGAAGATTCGTACAACTGTGGTTGGGCTGCAGCGTATGAGGATGCCGAGGTTTAGACAGGCTATATCAGCCGTCTGAACTTCAAGAAAGGGTGGAACAAGGCCCTCGTGGCTGCTGGGGTGGACGTTGCATCCCCACTCTTTGACGAGCATGATCCAGGGCCAAAGCCGGTCGTGGATGAGGACCCAGCCCCAACTGCTGAAGGCACCAATCCTGTTTCTCAAGCGACTCCTGCTGATGCTCCCTTGGTCGAGGGGGCAGTGGACACCCCTGCAGAGGGTAATATCCCTGCTGATGCTGATAAGGACAAGGGTCCATCCACCGAGGTTGCCAATTGATAGGGCTTCTTTGTAACTTTTTTTTTTTTGATCTGATGTAACCTCGTTCATTAGCAATGAAAAGACTTCATTTTTGTTTATGCTGATCTCTTTCTTTTCTCTTTATTTTACTTGTAGTTGGTTGATGTGGATGACTATATACCTGTTACCTCCCAACTAGGTAGGACTCTGGGTCCTAATGCAAGCCCTGCAGTTCGCCAGGCCTTTGCTAGGCTTTGCAGGTTTGCTAAGTCAAGGAACCAGAAATATAAGGATCAGTCCGAGCTGGTGGCCAAGTTGAAGGACAGGCTCTAGGAAATGGAAGAGATCGGTGCTTCAGTGCAAAAAGAAGTTAGCGATCTAAGAGCAAAGTTACTGGAGGCCACCGAGATCAACCAAGTCGTGGAGTTCCTTCAGCGACAGAATGAAGACCTGAGGCGGGAGGTCTCGAAGCTTAAGGAGCATTCGCCGAGCACCGCTTCGGCAGTCCTACAAGGCTCTTCCTCATCGCGAGCTGCTCTGCCTCCCCTCCCGCGTACTGGTAGGAGTACAAGGGGTAGGAGTAGGGAAGTCGAGGAGGAGCGTGAGAGGGAAATGGAGGAGCTGCGCGGCGATGTTCGCCGAGCTTATGTGACTGCTGCTGGGCTCCAGAGGGACGTCACCCGACTGCGGCATCTATTCAAGAAGGGCCCTCGCCAAGTGTGGACTGATGGCTATGATCAGGGATGGCTGGATGCTCCCACAAGATTATCAGAGTTCGAGGAGATTTCCTTCATCAGGGGGTGGTTGAGTGCTCTCAAAGAGCTGCAAGTCCCGAGGAACTCAATATTGTGGTATCGGCACGAGTTGTCCCCCTCTACTCTGATGCCCAATCCATTCAGGTGAGATGATCGATGGATCCCCATCGATGCTATTCCCCGATGACTATTGGAGTTGGACGCAAATGAGGTCGTGGAGGAGTTCGATCCTGCTCCTGATGATGGGAGGAGAGCTAAAGTTGCTGACTACCTTGCTCGGAGGCTTCCACCTTCTTGATATTTTGTTTTTTAATAATTGTAAATGCTTTGGGCGAGCTTCGCCGACTAAACATGTACTATTATTGTTTGTAAATATAAAAGATTAATGGAAAATTTGAGTTTTGAGCGATTTTGCCGACTAAACGTGTTTATCCAATCTTTTTATATTTTTGCAGCTTCACAATCCTTTTTATCTTGTCATGTGAGTGTCCGCCCAGTCCAGTATTAAGAATACCATTGTGCCCTTCCTTTACCTTTTAGGTCGTGTCGTCACACTCCCTTAGGCCTAAGTAGGGCAATTGGCGAGGACACACCTGTTATTGGATGTCTTTATCCGGTCAGGATTTTGTTTAACCAAAGTAGGTTTGATGCCTAAGAATACTCTATAGGGCTTCATATATTGCCATGGGCAATGCTAAGAGGTCTGTCATGCTTCATGACGATGACCTGAGGAGGGGTATTCCCTTGCTATGCCAACCATTATACCTGTGATTTGAAAAGGATGTGCAATAATATATAATTGTTACTTTTTAGAGAGTGATCAACTGAGAGATTTTCATTGGTGAATTGAGAAATAAACTGTCTTTTCCCATAATGAGTACAATAAAAGATCTAACAATAGAACCCCTAAAAATAGAATTTCTTGAGATTAGCTGCGTTCCATGCTCATGGTATCTCTCTTCCCTCCATCGTTTTCAAATGATAGGCACCTTGCAGATCGTTTCTAATTATCTCATAAGGTCCTTCCCAGTTCGGGCCCAGTTTACCGTCTGATGGCTTCACTGTGTTGCCCAGGACCTTTCTTAGAACATAGTCCCCAATTTCTAATTTCCTCGGATTGAACCTTTTGCTGTAGTGCTTTGCGAGCTGTTGCTGATAGCTCGCTAGTTTTACTAGGGCAAGTTCCCTGCGCTCGTCGGCCAAATCGAGTTCAGCGAGCAAAGCCTGATCGTTCTGACCCTGCTCGACGAGGTCGGATCTCATTGTAGGCAATCCTGCTTCTAGTGGGATGAGTGCCTCCATACCATATGCTAGTGAGAATGGCGTTTCTCCTGTGGCTCGCCTAGGAGTTGTTCTGTACGCCCATAGGATATGCGGTAGCTCGGTTGTCCACGCGCCTTTGGCTTGTTCTAACCGCTTCTTCCATCTAGCGATCACTGTCTTGTTGGAAGCCTCAGCTTGTCCGTTGCTTTGAGGGTAAGCCACCGAGCTGACGTGGTGCTTGATCTCGTATTGGTCGCAGAAGTCTTGAAAAGGGACACTCTCGAACTGTGTTCCATTGTCAGTGATGATGGTTCTGGGGATCCCGAATTGAGTGATTATATTTCTCCATATGAACCTCATCATGTCAGCATCTCGGATGTTCGCTAATGGTTCTGCCTCGATCCACTTGGTAAAGTAATCAGTTGCGACCAATAGGTATTTGCGATTGCCGGCAGCGGTGGGCAGTGGTCCCACGATGTCCATTCCCCACTGGGCGAAAGGCCAGGGGCTGGTCAGGGATTTTAACTCGCTGGCGGGCTGGTGGACCATAGGGGCGTGAAGTTGGCATTTTAGGCATCTGCGGACATATGCTGCGGAGTCCTTTTGCATATATGGCCACCAATAACCTTCCTTCATTGCTCGGAAGGCTAGAGACCTTCCTCCGACGTGACTCCCGCAGATTCCTTCGTGAAGTTCGTGAAGCACTGTCTTGACATCGCATGGGTGGACGCATCTAAGGTAGGGGCCGGAGAAAGATCTTTTATACAAGTCGCCTCCCGTGGATAAGTGAAAGCGAGCAACTTTGACTCTTATCTGGTGGGTAGTCCTCTTATCCTCTGGGAGCTTTCCGTTCTTCAAATAGTCTCTTAAGGGATCCATCCAGCTGGGGGCTGGTTCCAATTGGAGTATTGGTTTCGCTTTGGTCAGCTCGCAGTTGGGGTAAATGCTCGGGCAGCTGAGGAAATCGATAGGGATGATCCTTTTAAGGCTGGAATCAACTGTCGAGCTAAGGGCTGCTAAGGCGTCAGCGTGGCTGTTCTGCCCCTTGGGAAACTGTTGGATGTTGATTTCTTCAAAGTTCGTCATTAAGTTTTTTACCAGGGAGAGGTAGGCTGCCATCCTCTCATCCTTCGCGTTATAGTCTCCACTTATCTGATTGGAAACTAGTTGCGAGTCTCCGAATACCTGTAAATGCTTTGCTCCCAGAGTTTGCGCCCTTTGGAGACCTGCTATTAAGGCTTCGTATTCTGCTTCGTTGTTGGAGGCTGCAAATCCCAGCCTGATTCCTTGCTCGAGGACTGTGTTTTCTGGAGTGATGAGAACAATTCCTACTCCTGCCCCCTTTGAGTTGGAGGCTCCATCAACGAATAGTTTCCAGCTTCCCCCTATAGCCTGGTTGTTTTGTTCTCTTGGCTTAGGCTGGTCGAAGGGTTCTTCGCCTGTGAATTCATCTATGAAGTCAGCAAGGATTTGATCCTTGATAGCTGTCCTTGGTTGAAATTGGATGTCAAACTGGCCGAGCTCGACTGACCATTTAGACAGTCTGCCCGATAAATCCGCCTTCCTTAGGACAGCCTTAAGGGGGTGTGATGTAAGGACGATGATCGTATGAGCTTCGAAGTAATGCTTCAGTTTCCTCGAGGACATTACTAGGGCGAAAGCGAGCTTTTCCAATGGCAGGTGGCGTTGCTCGGCGTCTAGTAAGGTTTTTCTCGCGTAATAGACTGGATGTTGGATCCCTGTAACTTCACACATTAGCGCTGAGCTGACAGTATGGCTGGATACAGAGAGGTAGAGGTACAAAGAGTCGATTTGCTGTGGTATGACAAGCAGTGGTGGGGAGCGTAGGTAGGACTTGAGCTCGTCTAATGCTTGTGAGCAACCTGGGGTCCATTCTACTGTTTTACTGCCTTTTAATAGTTGGAAGAAGGGCTTGCATCTCTCGGAGGATTTAGAAATGAAAAGATTTAGAGCAGCGAGCATTCCAGTGAGCTTCTGTACATCACGGATTGTGCGAGGAGGTTGCACACTTTTGATTGCATCAATCTGGTCCGGATTAGCCTCTATGCCATGCTTGCTAACCAAATACCAAAGAAACTTTCCTGACTGGACACCGAAGGAACACTTGCTCGCGTTGAGTTTCATTCGGTACTTCCTGAGGATTTCGAAGGTACTTGACAGGTCCAAGAGGTGATTTTCCTTCTCCTTGCTCTTGACGAGCATGTCGTCGATGTAGACCTCCATTGTGTCTCCCATATGATTCTTAAACATTTTAGTAACCAGCCGCTGATAGGTTGCCCCTGCATTTTTTAGCCCAAAAGGCATGACCTTGTAACAGTATAAACCAATCGTCGTGATAAATGTCGTTTGTCCTGATCTGGGGCATATAGGGGAATCTGGTGATAGCCTGAGTATGCGTACAGGAAACTCATTCGTTCGTGAGCTGCAGTGGCGTCTACTAGTTGGTCTATTTTCGGAAGGGGGAAGCTATCCTTGGGGCAGGCTTTGTTGAGGTCAGTGAAGTCTATGCACACTCTCCACTTCTCGTTGCTTTTTGGAACTACCACTGGGTTGGATAACCATTTGGGGAATTGCACTTCCCGTATGGACCCTGCATCCAGCAGTTTTTCGACTTCTTTTTCTATTGCTCTGGCCTTCTCGGGAGAAGTTCGTCTTGCCTTCTGCACTATCGGCTTGAATGTGGGATTGACATGCAACCGATGGCAGACCATATTGGGATTGATTCCTGGCAGCTCATAGGGTTCCCAAGCGAAAACATCTATGTTGCTTCTGAGTAAGGTTAACAAATCCTTTTGCTCTTGGTCAGTGAGCGAGGTCCCGATCAGGAAGACTCTGCTGTTGACGCCTTCTTTAGCAATTACTTCTACCAAGTCCTCTACAACACGCTCGGAGGGGAGGAGCCTGGCCTCTTCCACTCCGGGCCTTCCATATTTTAATTGCTATTTGGAAGGGATTGCACCTTCCTCCACTTTCTCGCTGGTTTGAACGGCTTTTTTCTCTGGCTTTGGTCGGATGGCCGCTATGAAGCACTTTCTCGCCATCGCCTGGTCGCCATGTATCTCCATCACTCCCCGCTCGGTGACATATTTGAGTTTCTAGTGGTAGGTCGAGGAGAGTGCCTTCATTGCATGAAGCCATCCCCTGCCGAGGATGGCTTGATATGGTGAATCGATGTCGACCACCAAGAATTCAATCATTTTTGAAACATTTCCAGCGAGCACTGGTAGTGCAATCTTGCCCAGAGGCATGGTCATTTTCCCAGCGAAACCGACCAGAGGAACAGTTGTTCCCTTTAGGTCGGCGATGTTCAACTTCAATTTTCTGAACAGGTCGATGTACATTACTTCGGATGAGCTCCCTTGATCGACGAGCAGCCTGTCGATATCAAAGTTGGCTATCCTGAGTGTAATGACTAAGGCATCGTGGTGTGGGGTCCTCACTCCCACAAGATCTTCATCCGTGAAAACAATATGCTTGTTGTAGTTGATGTCCTCTGCTCGCCGACGTTTTCCTGCCTGTGATTTTGCTGGATCAATCTGAAAAGCTTGCATTACTGCTATCAGCTTCTTTACCTCCATTCGAGCTGAGTTACCCTGGATTTGCTTAACATCGGATACTCCATGGATTACTGCGAATTCGTGTCCGGCGTCGTCTTCCAATACGTTGTCGGGTTTTGCCTCCTTGTGGACAGTCACTCTCTCTACCTCCCTTTCCACAAAGTCATTCAAATGCCCGGATTGGGCTAACTCCTCGAGGTGGGACTTAAGAGCCTTGCAGTGCTCGGTCTTATGCCCTCCCTCTTTGTGGAAGGTGCATCTCAGTGCATTTTTTCTTTTCGATGGGTCTCCTCCCATTTTCTGGGGCCATTTGATGAACGGCTCATCCTTGATCTTCGCGAGAATTTTGTAAATTGGTTCTTTGAAGACGGTGTTGACCGCCTGGAACGACTTTGCAACATCAGGGTTCCCCCCGTTCTTGGAGCCATTCTTGCTCCCATTCTTTCCTCCTTTTTTCTGGTTATCAACTTTCTCACTTCCCTTGGTAGCGAGCTTGGCTTGACCGTTTTCTCCTACGTTGAGGCGGGTGACATCTTCCACCTTTGCGTATTTCTCAATCCGGGCCATCAGGTCATCAATGGTGGTTGTTTCCTTCTTTGTCAAGGACTGGTAAAGGAGGGAAGAGCTAGGTAGCCCAATTTTGAATGAAGCCACTGCCACCTCTTCTGCGCAGTCCTCGACTTCGTTGAATAACTCCCAGTACCTATTCGCGTAGTCTCGGAGTGTCTCCTGAGGCGTTTTCTTCATTGTTAATAGAGCATCCATACTTTTGGGATGGGAGCTGCTGGTGATGAACCGGGTCGTAAAGAGCTCGACCAGGGATTTGAAATTTCTGATGGATCGGTGAGGGAGTTTCTCGAACCATTTCTGGGCCACGTCATGAAGGCTCGAGGGAAAAATACGACACATCAGTGCATCTCGGTGATTCCAGAGGGTCATAGCTTGCCGGTACTGCCTGACATGATCAATGGGATCAGTCTTTCCGTCGTAAATCTTGAACCTTGGAATATCAAACTTTTTGGGAGCTTCTTCTTCTTCAATTTCCCTCGTGAAGGGAAATTTCATCTGGGTCTTGAGGGCTCTCCTGGCGAGTTCTCTGGTCGACCTGGTGCCGCGGTGAGCTGGATGTTGGTCCATTTCTCTGCGGACTAAGTTCCGTATGTTGTCGTCGCTGCGGGCAGGGCTCTGATAGCGGCGAGCTTTTCTCAGTTGCTCGCGGAGGTCGTCGTCTGAGTCTCCACCTTCGAACCCTTGATATTGCCGCCTAGGGCTCCTTCCTCGGCTGCGAGATTTGCTCGCCTGAGGGCTAGGAGTGCGATAGGGGCGTCTCCTGGTATCAGGGCGTAGTTCTTCCTCCAGTTTTTCCAGTCTTCTTTTCAAGCGAGCATTCTCAGCCTCATATCTGCGAGAGGACTCCTTCTGCTCGTGGAGCCTTGCTTCATATGCATCGATTAATCTGGATATCTGAGTGGACCTTGCTGGCCCTTGACTTTCTTCTGAGGCTGGCCTTTCTAAGCGAGCCCCTTGATCTGAACGTCGAACTTCAGACCTAATCCTGCGAGGAGCGGGTGGCTCCTGAATATCTCCTGCTTGAGGAGCGTTGCTTCTGTGACCAGACATCTTAGATTTTTTTTTCTCAGAATGGGCTCTTCTCAGGGAAAGATAAACGATTCCCACAGACGACGCCAATTGTGGTGACAATTATTATGCAACACAAATAAATATAAAAGAGGTAACAATCAAGAAAAGATAAATAAAATTCCAATCACACAACAACGGGTATACGTGGTTCAGCAACGATGTGCCTACGTCCACGGTGGTTCAGTCAGTGTTATTTCTCTATATTCTGAAGAATAAGTACAGAGAATACAACTTGTCCTTTGCCCCGGACTTTAGGGTTTAATTTATACATGTATATGTTGGAGTAGTGGGGGTGATGGGTTCCTCCTTATCAGCCATCTTCCCTAAATGGGATCGCGCTCCCTTACCACTTCTCTTCATGGGATAGTGGGGTAATCGGATGAGTACAAGAGGTGATGGGTCTGGGCTTTGGGCCGCTAAGGAGAGGCTACTCATCCAGGCCTTATGGTGCTAAATTCAGGGTACCCACAACGTCGTATACTCAAATCTAGAGTCCCGTGATTACACGATCGGTTCCTATAAGTTACATTTGTCCCGTGTGTGGTGTTCGTGCCTCTTACATAACCATTTTGTGGTTGTTTTATGTTTTCCCCCTTTGATGGCATGTTTTTATTCTCAAGTCTAATGTTTTGCAAATTTACATCATATACTCAAACCAAGAGCCCCGTGACTATGGGGTCGGTTATTAATGGTTGCATGTTGTTCTTTTGTGATCCTTGTGAAATCGTCTTCATATATAAGGGATGGAACCCTTTTCCAAAGCAGAGTTTTTGTTTTCATCTTTAGGGTTTCCTCATTTTTTAGAGACAGAAGAGAGAGAGAGAGAGAGAGAGAGAGAGAGAGAGAGAGAGAGAGATATACAGAGAGAAGAAACCTTTTGTTTCTTTCATACAAATCCTAACCTGATTTTTTTTATCAAACTCTATATCTCTAACCCTAACCAAAACCTGAATATTTTTAGAGTTGTTGTTGAGTTTGTTAAAGCCTGTTCATGGTTTCATCCTCTGTTGTTTGAGATCTTCATTCCAACATAGTCATATTGGTTTGATCTCTATTTCTTCTTATAGAAACTTTAGATCTAACTATTTTATGTAATATATCACTTAGATCTTCATTATTTTATTTATCATCTTCAGAAATCATAGTTGTTGATTATTTCGATTTGTAAATGTTTTTGAAAACTTCAGAATCAACAAATTTTACTTCTTTTTCTAGTTCTTACAAAACAAGACTTCTAGTCTAGTTCAAATCATAACCGGTGCTTTATAATTTCAAAAATATTTTTCAAACCTCTCAAATTATTTAAGACCTTGACCTCTTCTGAGCAAGGTGACCTTGGATTTGGGGATATATTGAAAGATGAAGAAGTCTTTTTTCTTTAAATAAGATAGAAACAGAAAGCCTAATATCATTTAGATCTGATTTGTAATTTGGTAGGATCTGTTTGTATAAATAAGTGTGAGTGTGTACATGCATGTGTTAGAACACTGTCACAAAACACTTATCACACTACTACACAAGAAGTGTTGGATTTAAGATCTTAAACTTCAAGAGTCGACATAAATCTGGAACAAAATCAGAGAAGTTACAAAGTTGAGAAAGCCACAGCATCATCAGAACTGCAGAGAAGTTGTAATCAAGCCAGTGGAGTTGGTATATATTCTAAACTTGTATAGGTCTGATTTACTTGCTTGTGTTAAATAGCTTGTAACTTGAATAATTTATTTTAGTGAATTTTTTGGTTTGTGACTTAGAAGTCACCGTGGATGTTTCCTCGGTTGGGTGAGATTTTACCACGTTAAAAATTATGTGTACTTAATCTTTCTACATCGTCTCATCCTCTTCTTATTAGTGTTCTGAGTTAAACTAAATTAAACTTTTTTTTTTGAAAACTAGTTATATAATCTTAAAGATATCTCGTACATAATTTGATTATACACATCTTCTGTTAAACAGTTTTATTTCAAGAAAAGAGTTTCCCTAAAAAAACGTTCGGAGCTACTTAGATAGTTTAATCTTTTATTAAACATATTAAGTGGTATTTTTTCTCCCATGAGATTTTGTAACCATGCCAATGGCATGGCGATAAATTTATCATTGTGATAAATTTATTCCGCGTATTTTTCTTTTTGGAACCAATACGCGCATATAGCGCTAATAAAACTTTCACTGCATCTGTGGTCTAATAAGTACCCAAGATTATGTTATTAATACCTTAAAAAAAACCATTTTAATTGATACTTCTCAATCTACACTCATATCAATCTGTACTCAAACAGGTAGTAAGAAAAGTTAAATGGTGAAGTATAAATTTGGATGCTAATTTTTCATATATAAAAATTATTTTAAATTTGTTAGTGATTGAATATTAAGGACACGATACGACAATATAATAAACAACAAAATTAATATATTATGTTGTGTTGGAGTCCCAATGTTTTATTTGAAGTCGTGTCATCTACTTATAAAAATTAAGAACTTTCTCATTTAGCCTCTATTACCCACATAACTATAGTTCAACTACTGTTTTTATTATATAAGAATACTTTATGGATTTTATTTGAATAATTTTTATGGAGATATATTAATTGTTTGAATGATGTTATTTTGTTATTTCACAAAGACCCACCACTCATGATCTTTAACCAACTTGGTACCATTTCATAACCACTTAAATTTTGGTTCATCATTATAACTACTACTACTACTACTACTACTACTACTACTACTACTACTACTACTACTACTACTACTACTACTACTACTACTATTGTTATTATTATTATTATTGTTATCATTATTATTATTATTATCATATAATGGTTTATGTATCTGATTGGAGGTTTTATTATTAGAAAGATATTGTTTTTTTTCCATTTCCACGTGATAAAGAACACATATCCAACTAATTATCTTTTTAGGTTACCTTGAGCCACCCACTCATGGTCATTCTTAGTCATATTTCTGAACAGTCAAGTTCAAGCAAGAGTGTTGTCTCTTCATAGCTACTTTTAAATACATTTAGGTAGAAATGACATGACACCTAGTCATATTACCAAATCTATCAAAATAATACTCGAGAAAGTGAGATTTAGAACTATACACAAATTAATACCCAATAAATTAATACTCAAGAAAGTACAACTTTATTGAAAAAATAAAAAAATTGCAAATTTGTTAAGCATAACGTAAATTATGAAAATTGAAATTTTAAAACGTTTTTAATTAATCAATTAAGTAAGAAAACACTAAATATAATTTTTAATCAATCTTTCTTTTACCAAACTCAAATTTTGGATCATTTGAATGAATTCGTATATTCATATCAATGTTACTTCTTTACTAAGATAATTTCCATTAAAGTATATTGAGCTATGTAAAAATTAGTTTGTACTTTTTTTGGTTAATAAAGTTACTTTGTATCAAAATAATATCCATCATAGTACTTTTACCAAAACAATTTCCATCAAAGTACATTGAAGCATTTGTTGGCTTGCAGAGTGAGGCTAAATAGATGTTTTAAAGCGCATCATAGTACATTTGGTTGTGTAAAGAAAACTCACAAACCATTAATAAAGCTAAATATTCTATCACTACAACAATTTTGAAATTATTATTTTCATTTAGTTCAATTGAGACCTTTATTTCCCCACATTTTAATAAGGATGATTATTTCATTACATATTAGTAGGGTACAATGCCCAAAAAACTACAAAGGAAAAAAAGTTATATCCTTTTTAGCTGGCTATCATGCAAATCCAATTCTCATATTGTACTAATTCTTAAAATGTGTGTAAAAACATTTTAAAAAATACATTTTTGATCAAGTTTATAATTGAAGTTGCTCCCTGGTTAGATATAAATCTGAAAGAATTTTGTCCAAAAATGTATTTTTTTTATAATTATTGGCAGAAAGAATTTTTAATTTTGTCCAATTCTATTAACTATATTATGGTAGAACTATTTAAGTTAATTTTGTCTTATTTTAGTTAATTTTGTTCTATATTTTGCTAGAATTTTTTTTTAAAAAGCTTGAATTACATCACAGTAGCAATTAAAAATGAAGTAGAAAAAACTTTTTTCCCTTGTGCCGTCACTTGAAGAAACTTTTTGAAATCATATTTGTGGGCCTTTGAAATTCTCAATTTATCAATGTTCTAGCTCATCTTCATCATCAATAACTAATATACAAAGAATAAAACATAAACATAAAAAAATTATAAACTCAAAATATCAAGCATATGTAGCCAGAAAACCAAATCTTGAAAAATGAAACATACATTCAAAGAGATAGAGAGGAGGTAGAGAGATAACCTTGTTCTTACTCAGTAACCAAATAGAAGCCGAAGGCGCCAATTTTTTTAAGAGAAAACTCTTAAATTTTTACAAAAAACTGAGACTAAGAAAATGGGATTTATTTTCTCAACATAAAAAGGGGAAACAAAGAAAGACCCCAAAATTCTCCATTCAACTTTTTAAAACCCAAACAAAATGTATAGTGTAATCTAACGGTGTTAATATCTAGAGTGCTTGTTCTTTCTCCCTCCGACCACGCTACTTGTTGGTCCCATTGATTTATTATGTTTGCCATATGTTGCCTGTGTCAATATGTTCTTTAATGCAACTTTGAATATTAGATTTGTCTGTCTCTGATCTGCTTGTGGCTTTGACCTATACTATATATCTAACGGTGTTAATCCCGATCTTGATAAGGGGTTACATATCAGTTAATACTAACGGTATTTGAAGATCCCACGTCTTACATTTGGTGACTCTACTGGGGAGGTATTCTCTTTTGAAAAGATTCCAGAGGATAACACCATTAGAAACATTGATTTCGACGCCATACAAGATGAAGAAGAAGCGAACGATGATGTTGTTGCCTGAAGCGGGAAGAACGACAAGGACAAAGCTTAGCCCACCGGGCATTGGTATTGCGATGACGATGGCCATGCAAGGAGGAATGAGCCAGGCACAGATGCACGGTCTGATGGGAATATTTGTAGAGTTTATTAAGACTCCGACAACCCAATCAATGTTAGGAGTTCCCACGTGAGTGAGTTCTTTCACCACACCACCAGCCAATATATCAGCTCCAACTGTTACGGGAGGGGTGACGGCGCTTGCTTTCGTTAACACCTTCCTCATGGTTCCACCACCCTCAGGCGGTGCATGTCCTACCACGGTCCCACTTGTGACAATGGTATCAGCGTCTCAAAATGGGGGAGTAACTCTAGTAGACCTAACCGTCGTGGTAAGTCAATGAGTAGGCGCGCCAACCTTGATGATGTCGGTAACAATGATATTGTCATCATCTAGCCCCTCTCCATCCAGTTTAGAAGATATGAAGAAAGAGATGCTAAAGTTCATAGCCGTGTCTAAAGGGGAGAGCTCCTCCATATGTGATGACTTTCGTACTCCCCACCTAGAGGAGTATAACAATGAACCCTACCCAGTGGGTTATATTCCCTTAATCTTTGAAAAGTACACAGGGAAAGGTGCGAATCCCAAGGAACAAGTGAAAAGGTTCATCGAGAATCTGGGGGCCCATTGCAATAACAAAACGTTAAGGCTAGGGGAGTTCTCAAAATCCCTAACAGAGAAAGCCTACACGTGGTATTCCCACTAGCTCCAGGTAGTGTAATTTCTTAGGAGGAATTGCACGTTTTGTTTGTGTAAAAGTTTTTCTTGGTTGAGGACGAGTTCACACTCACCCAGCTCGCGCGCGAGAAGAAGAATCTAGGAGAGGATGTTGTGGCCTATATCCGAAGGTTGTACAAACTTTCCCTAGATTTTTGGGAGGAGATGCGAGAGGATAAGCTTTTACAAGTATGCACAGAAGGCTTGCTGGCCGAACACATATGTCACTAGATTAATGAGACAAGAGAATGTACGTTTGTAGCCTTCTTGAAGGCAAAAAAGAATATCACATTAGTGGTAAAACCCATAGTACCACATCCCTCTTTGCCTAGCTTGCTGATGAGGACAACAGTTACCTCGGGGAGGGGACTACCCTCGAGGATCAACTACACAGATGATGGGGGTAGATAAGGAGGTGATCGTGATCGAGGAAGTAGAAGGGGTAGAAGTAACAAGAGAGGTTTGAAGATGAGGAGGATCCTCCCGAGCTACATTGCACGGTGGAGCAAGCTTTAAGCACGTACTATCTCACGGTCCGTGATAAAATTTGCAGGCCGATTAATGTCCACACTGCATCGCTCACTCGAGAAGACAGAGAGAAACCCCATTATTTCCCACTCCATAATAAAGTAAATCATCCTACTAAAGTATGTTTTTCATTAAGGAGGTTGATTGACCGCCATGCGAAGAATGGAGACATTGAGTTATCATAGAAAAATGTAAATGACAATCCTATACCGCCCCACGGGGCCCATATAGCTAGCGCCTTCGATGAAGAGGCCGAGCAATCAATGATAGAACAGTGGATTGGGGGGAATGACCATGAAGGCACCACGGGGAGAGGCTTCGAGGATTCTCTCGAAGAATGCACTTTCGAGCTGGCTTTCCTGCATTAGGGTGATGATACTGAAGATGGAGAGGACCAAGAAGGAGAAGCATATGATGTTGATGAAATGCTCAGCAGGCAGATGGGAGAATATTCTCTAGGAAAGGTCAATGCAGTGATAGCATATGATGAGGTTGCATATAGAGATGTAGAAGAAGTTTATTAGCTCGAGGATGATCAGATGGATCTGTGGATTGAGTGCACAGTTGTGTCCCGCTCACTAAAGTTTAGCTGGTTCTTCAACTAGGTTGGCATGCCTGAAGATTCTCGGTTGGAAGTTACGAGGGCGATTCTAGAGATTGCAAAGAAAACTATGTCCCCACATTTGAATTAGAAAGGGCCTATGGCTAAGTTGGTGAGTAGATATTGCTCGAAGGTCACGTTCTCGGAGGAGGATAGGATGATCAGGTACCCACACAACATGCCTTTATATGTTACTACATCGGTGAATGACTGTGTTTTCTCACGAGTATTTTTGGATGGAGGGAATCCATCAACATAATGCCAGTGGGATCCTTCTATGCCACTGGGTTGTTGGAGACAAGGATAGTGACCCATTCATTCGCAATATCAGGTTATGACAATAAGTCCACCAAGTCGGCGGACTACGTCAACGTTGGCATTATAATGGGAAACATCACCTCCCATATTAAATTCCGCATCATGAATTGCAAGTCCTCATACCAGCCGTTGGTAGGAAGAGTATGGATGCACAACCACGAGTTGGTACCCTCCACCTATCACCAATGTGCTAAGGCAAATATGAAGGGTAAGGAGGTGGTGATACGGGATACCAAGAAACCTTTTGCAAAGGAAGCGGTCCATATAGTGGATGCACCTTTTTATTCTGATCTGGTGAAAGAAGTTACTATGGTGACAATATATACCGAGGGAATAAGGGTCCCATTAACTCGAGAGAAGGTGCGGGCACCTGCTCGAACGATTGTGACTTATGAAGAAGAATGTGATCTAGGGCCAGTAAGGCCCCCCAGCCGGTCAAGACAACTTCGTGATCGGATGACTCCGCGAATTAACCCCATTGAGCACCAAGTTCAGACACAGAGCATCCATAGTAGGCAAACAGTTAAGGAGGCAGATGAGAATCATAGAAAGAGACCTTTCCAAAGAGATGCGTCCCGACAGTGCAAGCGAGTGGTTTTGCCTAATGGCAGAATTATTTATAAACTATGAAGGTGTGAGCGGGCAGTCGAGAGAATGGACGATGAAGTTGACCCAGTTTATGAATGTTTCCTGGTGGATAACCAGGGGAAATACGTGGTGATTGATAACTCGGGGACCCAAGAGTTTGTTGAAGAAGTATAGGAAGAGACGGAATGGATGAAAGATGGACCTAGGCCACAGATCCAGGGATTGGAAAAGATCGATTTGTCTAGGGAAGGTGGGGATTCGAACCCTATCTTTATCTCGAAGGACTTGGAGGGAGCCCCTCGAGAGGGGTTAATCAAGATTCTGGTGGAGTTGAAAGATGTATTCGCATGGAAGTACACCGAGATGCCTGGGGTTGACACAGAGGTAAGCATCCATACTCTAAATGTCTTGCCCTCAGCGATCCTAGTGAAACAGGACACTCAAATTTACAAAGCAGAGTTGGATTTGAAGATTAAGGAAGAAGTACAGAGGCTACTCGCGATGGGGTTTATAGTTTCGATATGCATTTCTAGTATTGTACCTGTGGTAAAGAAAGACAAAAGCCAAATCAGGATATGTTTAAATTTCAGGGATCTAAATCAGGCGTGCTCGAAGGATGAATTTCCACTACCCTCAATTGATAGCTTGATCGATGCAACAACGGTCTTTGAGATGTACAGTTTCATGGACAGGTATGTGGGCTATAATCAGATAAAAATGGATCCAGTTGATGCGAAGAAGACTGCCTTTCGAACACCCTTGGGCAATTTTATGCACACGGTCATGTCTTTCGAATTGAAGAACACAGGATCTACCTACCAGAGGACGATTATGGCCATATTCCACGACCTTTTCCATAAGACTGTGGAGTTTTATGTTAACGACTTAGTGATTAAATCCACGAAAGAAGAATCCCACCTAGATGACTTGAGGAGGGTATTCACTCGCTGCTGGAAGTATATGTTAAAATATATCCTCTCAAGTGTGCATTTGGGGTGATGAGCGGGAAGTTTTTAGGGTTCGTGGTGAATCGCCAAGGAGTGCAAATGGACATGGAAAAACGAAGGGCCATGCTTGACATGCCAAGATCAAAATTAGCAAAAGAGCTAAAAAGTTTCCTTAGCAAGGTGTCCTCCTGGGGGCAGTTTGTCTCGGGGCTAGCTGAGGTAACGCATCCCCTGATGGAGCTACTAAGGAAGGGAGTCATGTTTGCATGGGAAATAATGCATTAAAAATCCATAGATAAGCTGAAGGCACTCCTTACTTCTCCATGGACGATGATTCCACCGAAGGCAGGTACCCCTTTACACTTATATCTCACGTCAACAGAACGATCTATTAGGGATTTGTTAGCCCAAGAGAGCAAAGGCGTTGAAAAACCTATTTATTATCTAATAAGGCATTAATTGTTATCATTCATGGTTCATATTACAACTAAGTGTGATCCCATAAAATTCTTGCTTGTTAGAACTGTATTGCTAGACAGGGCTGCCAGATGGTTTCTAATCCTTTCAGAGTAGGATCTTAAGTGAGTGGTCCCTCGGGCCATCAAAATTCAGGCATATACAGATTGGCTGGTCATTTTCTCCCCTGGGACGTTCGAGCCACCAATTAAAGAGCTCTCGAGTGATGACCTCTAGTTTAATTTTGTAGCAGCCAGCTTAGACGAATGGAGTATAGAGTTCGATGACTCTTCAGTCGAGAAAAAAGGAGGAGCAGGAGTCATTCTGCGAAGAGGTAGTGAAGAGATCCATCTGTCTTTAAAATTGGAGTTCGAATGCTCAAATAAAGAAGATGAATACGAGGCCCTAGTCCTCGAGTTACTCGAAGCACTGAGGAAGGGAATTCAGGTTCTAACAAGCAAAGGGGACTTAAGCTTGGTGGTGAAGCAAGTGACAGCGAAATTTGCATTGAAACATATGATTTTGTCACCTTATCGAACGATCATCCAGCGGTTACTGGGCCAGTTTGAGGTGGTAAAGATAAAAAGGCACCCACAAATGATGAACAGGCATGCAGATGCCTATTCCACCATCGCACAAAAGACTGCCTTTAATGGAGAATCAATTGTGATACGAATCATAAAGAGAACTGCCCCCTCGACAGTATCTAAAATACTTCCAATAGAGGCAGAGATAACTGGAGAGGTAAAATCATAAATCAGTTAGAGATAAGGGAAGGACCACTTTGCTTGGCTGAATTAGCATAATACTTTATTGCTAAGGGCAACTTATATTACAAAAATAAGGGCGGTTGGTTATCCAGGTGTGTGGAACCCAAAGAGGCTAGGAGAAGATTAATTGAAATACATGAGAATAACTATGAGACTACTAAGATCCCTATATACTGAAGGATACAGCGGGCAGGTTACTACTGGCCCTCGATGAGATAAGAAGCTGCCGCAGTACAAAAAGAGTGCTCGAAGTACTGCCTTTTCTATCAAGCATTAGAGTGTAACTTTATTGACCAACCTCAAGACTAAAGATAGCCCTACATGGACTTCTTGATAGATGGAATAATGACAGTAGATAAATAGGATGCTATGAAGATAAGGAGGTGAGAATCGAGGTACTTCGTGTAAGATGGGTGGCTATACTGACGAGCCGATCATGATAGGACCCTAAGGTGCATAAGAAGCGAAGAGGCCGAAGAAATGTTGGAGCAATCTCATGAGCCAGGTCATATTAGGGGAGCCAAAATTTACGATTAGCTAATGACCTTGGGCTATTACTAGCCTTCGATGGAGAAAGACTCAGCTGACTTTTTTAGAAAGTGCAAAGCCTGTCAACTACACGGGAATATGATTCATGCCCCTTCAGTGGACCTACACTCGTTGTCCACCCCATTTCCATTCCATACTTGGGCCTTTGACCTGGTAGGAGCCATTAATCCTTTGTCATGTGGAAAGATACGGATTATAGTAGCCACAAAATGTTTCACAAAGTGGGCGGAGGCCATACCACTCAAGAAGGCCACTACGGGGGTAGTAGCTCAATTTATAAAGGAATATATCATTTCCCGCTTTGGCATCTCGAACGTGTTTCTGTCGGACAATGGTACCCCCTTTATGAACAACAAAGTGCATTTGCTCACGAAAAAGTATTCCATCATCCATCAAAAGTTAACAGTGGCCTACCCGAAGTGCAATGGGCAAGAATAAGATACTAACAAGACGTTGGTGAATATTTTGGTAAAGATTTTAGAGGACTTCCCTGGAACGTGGGATGACAAGATCCTCTAAGTTCTATGGGCCTATCAAATGATGAAGACAAAGCCAACAGGGTACACGCCATTCTCCTTGGTATTTAGGGCAGAAGTTGTGCTGCCAGTTGAACTCGAGGTACCTTCTAATCGTTACAACCTATGAAGCGCTATGCTCCCTCACAGCCGCCATGTACAACTCGAAGCCTTGTAAGAACATAGGGATAACGCAGTGAGGCAATTTGAGATATATAGGAAGCAGTTATTCAGATCTTATGATCAATTGGTGAGGCCAAGGAAGTTCAAGGAATGAGACTTGGTTCTAAAAGCATGCACAAGACATATAAGAGGCTTGTCGCTACCAAAGTTCGAAGCAAACTGGGAAGGGCCTTATATCGTTTGAGCATCCCATGATTTGGGCTAGTGTGAGATATATAAGCTGGAAGATAATGTGACTTTTAAATTGAACAATAAGTGGCTCAGATTTATTATATTTGAATGTATGTTTTGCCACTCCTGTCCAATGACTTGTGTTTTTTTGTTATTTTTTTTAAACTATAGATGTATGATTTAAAAAAATTTGTCTCACCCATTTAATACAGTAGGAAGAAATAAATTCATGGGGAACATGCTAGATCAATATTTTATTTTCACAAGTTTATTGATTGAGCCCTTTATTATACATGATGTACTCAGCATTGATGTATAAACGTAGACAATATCCAATTAAAATAACAGAAAGGAAAGGAAATACCAAAGTTGTAAATTTTTCTTTATTTCAAATAAGCAATAGCATTGTGGCTACAACCAAGGTAGAAAAAATTCAAACGTTCACAGAAATAGGCAAGACCAACAAAAGAAATGCTGAATAATGAAGCTAGGGGTTGTCCATGATAAAGCGAAGATTCTCTTAGCCAAATAGCCAGTGGTGATGTGGGGGAAGATTCTTCTCAAGTTGGCTCTGATCTGCAACAAGGTTAGCTAGATTCTTATGGAGAATTTCTTGGGCCTGATAGATGGTTTCTAACTGGTGCTCTTTTTCAACCAACTGTGCCTCCGCAAGAGCAATCGCCTCATGAGCCTCTTTCACTGCTTGCTCAGTCACTAGCAGCTGGGATTCCAAATCCACAAGTTCTTCAAAGACAGCCACCTACTCGCGATAGGAATTTTGGAGGCGATTATAGACGCTGGGAAGATCACTCTTTTTAAAACTCCGCAGTAGCTCCACCATCCATGTCATGGAAAAACCATTATTGGTTAACGCATTAACCCTACCGAATAAAGTTTTAATAGTGTCAGGGCTAAGGGACATAAGGGGGTGCTGATAATGTCCTCTAATACCATTGCGAGGCCAAACAATCGGCCAACTATCATCCTAGTAAGTGGATGTAGACAGCAAACAGTAAAGGTCGAAGGAAAGAGAGTTAGCAATTGCTTGATCAACGAACGGGGAATCTCAGTCAGAATCGAAGGGAAACTGGCCAAAGTTTGTCGTACAACCACCTCTGGGGATGCCTCAGGTGGATGAATACTGAAAATGCTATCATAGGCAGATGGCCATCGGGTGTGCGAAGCACTATCACTCACTTGCACTTAAGGAACGTGTGGTGCAGAAGTATCACCAAGTACATTGGCCCCACCCAAAGAAGCAGTTGAAGCTGCTATCGGTGGTTGAATTAACTCCTTAATAACAGGCTCTACTTCAAGCTTATGAGTTTTTAGTTGATCGATCTCCACCTGAAATGCAACAAACAGCTGAAGTTACAAATAAAGACAAAGGAAAGCAAGGAAAAAAAATACTATGCTTAGAGATTTATGCCTATAAGATTAGGCCCGCCTGACCCTCGGTTATGGGAGATTTATACCTATAAGACTAGGCCTACCTGACTCTCTGTTATGGGAGGATTTTGCGTACAAGACTAGGCCCGCCTGACCCTCGATTATGGGAGATTTATGCCTATAAGACTAGGCCCACCTAACCCTCGGTTATAGGATATTTATTCCTATAAGACTAGGCACGCTTGACCCTCGGTTATGAGAGATTTATGCCTATAAGACTAGGCCCGCCTGACCCTCGATTATGGAATATTTATGCCTATAAGACTAGGCCCGCCTAACCCTCAGTTATGGGAGATTTATACTTATAAGACTAGGCCCGCTTGACCCTCGGTTATGGGAGATTTATGCCTATAAGAGTAGGCCCACCTAACCCTCGGTTATGGGAGATTTATGCTGATAAGAATAGGCCCGCCTGACCCTCGGTTATGGGAGATTTATGCCTATAAGACTAGGTTCGCCTGACCCTCGCTTATGGGAGATTTATGAAATATAACGTCCTACATCACTAGGCCCGCTCGAACCTCGGTTATGGGAGATTTATGAAATATAGAGTCATACGTTACTAGGCCCGCCTGACCCTCGGTTATGGTAGATTTTGATGTTAAAGCTAACATATTCACATACAGATGATAGATAGAGGAGTGGAAATACCTCAGGACGTCACTCATCTGCAAACTCATGAGTGTCCATCTAAACCACGTCCTCCTTTCTAATCACCTTGGGAGCCACTAATGGGGGAGGACTTTGGGGGGACATTCATATTCTCCCCATCCTCAATAACCTGCTCCTACCTATTCTTCACCGTCTCAACACCATATTCTTGTTCACCCTGTCATTGGGAAACTACAACTGGCTCAGTACCTTTTGGGTTTGAAATTAAAGGCCCAAATAGAGTAACAAGCATTTGATCATTTGAAGGTGGCGGTACCACGAAGACGGTTGAAACGGGCGTGGGAGGCTAAAGAAGGAAGAAACTTAGAAATTGAACCAATAGATTGAAGGAGCAATAAAAGAGGGAGATAAGTGTAGAAAATAAAGGCTTACCACAGGCATTGAAATTGCAGCAACAACAGGTGCAGGCACAACTTCAACAACGTTCACGGAAGGCACACCCCTCTCAAGGCTAGCCTGCTCGTGCAAAAAAGAAAGGTTAGGGGAATAACCATTGCTAGATGTAGTATCAGATATAAATTCCCCTAGGGGAAATGGGTGACTACCTGAGAAATAGTAGGGGAAGCTTCTTTGAGAGGGAGATTTTCCTCAAAACCATCATGCGCATCAACCTACATACCAACCTAAAAGAAGAAAATAACAAGTTGCAAAAGATCGAGGCCATCAACATGAGAAAGAATGAATAAAAGGACGACATTTAGAGTAAGAGATGTTAAGAGACTTACTTCTTCTTCCATCACATCCTCAACGATTTCATAATCTTGGGGGGCAAGGCATGTTTCGAGGAAGAAACCATCACCCTCAACCTACGCCTACGTACAAAGGCAGTCTCTTTCTCCTCTTCATCTTCCTCCTCTTCTTCTTCTTCCTCTTACTTATCTTCATCATCATAATCATCATCATCATCACCAACATCTCCATCAAATAAATGCTCCTCAGCAATCTCCTCCTCACTGGGCTCGCTCGACTCCTCCATCACAAGATTGAGGGGGCTAATCACTTTCCTCTTTTTAATACCCTCAGTAGATTGGGAGTCATAAGAAAACCCACGAGAAAACATTTTGGCTAACATAAAAGCTTTGTCTTCTTCACTAAAATGTTCCCAAGTCTGGCGAAGACGATCCACCATCTAGCTCACTGCTTCGAAAATCTTTGGGTTAGGAGTAGAGGCTAATGGAGGCTGTGGAATGGTTTTAAGCTTCTTCAAGGGCGTCTTCCTAGTGGCCCTAACTGCTGCACCTATTGAGGCAACACAAGGAGACTTATTCCTTCCAACCGAAAGGACTAGGGGTAACATCGGCCAAAAGAACGGAGGGCTGAGTGGCCCGCTTTCTATTCACAATTGCTTGATCCATGGGCACTATTTGAGGGTGCTCGGGGGGAGCATTGGTATTGGCTGTACTGAGGGGAAAAATAGAAGATTTGGTGGTGTAGTTTCTCGAACCCAACTCAGTGGGTGGAAATCTCTCAACTTCAGGATAACGGGGTTTCATAAGAAGGTTGGTTTGAAAGAAAACCAATTAGTTCTTCTAGAACGCATCAATGTAAATCGCTGACCTCCCTCCTCGATCTCTCTTACTCGGGATCATAGGGTTAGAAGAGTAATGGGAACACATACTGCAATGGTGGAAGTAAGGAAATTCAAATAAGCAAATGAAAAATTAATGGGCTTCTCTCTGGTGAAATGGCTTAACAAGGGGGCCCCTTGATCATAGCCAAACTTCATGGCTACCCGATGGGGGATATAAACAGAGTAAATGACAACCACTCGGTATATGAAGGCAAATAGGAAGGGATCAACAATAGGGGACACTGTGCTCGGGGAAATTTCTGGCAAGGTCTTCTTTGATAGGAGCAATGGGACGCACCTCTTCACCAAAGAAATTATTTGTAAAAAACTGGCTTACCCCAACATAAGGGGGAGGATTGAATCTCTCAGCTCGGTCAATCAGAGCTAATAGAGGTTTCTTCACACTCTTATTCTTCCAACAGTAAATACGGGGGACTCTCACATCATGTGAATCGGGGAAGTGGCCAGTGGGGGCATAATCCTTGAAATGAGCATATAGGAACGTCGTCAAAAGAATATTACTTGCATAGTTAGACACATCGAACCTACCAATGCTTCGAGCGGATTTTGCAAACAAACGGTCTAACTAGGTGTATAGAGACCCAAGAACAATGGCAGCGAGAGGCATCTTTACACCACAGGACATTCAAACGGCCATGTTGACAGGTCCTTACGAGGACAGTAGTGAGGCTTACCCAGAAGGTATACCTTCGACAATATCACCCATATATACCCCGCCAGCTCGATTTTGGACTCATAGCCTTTCCCAGTTTGTGGTTTCTCAAAAACTTATTTCCCTCGAGGGTTCTCCTTAGAAGCCTCATGGACTCTGATGATAGCCTTCTCTTCAATGAAGTAAAAATAGCGGATGACCTCAGAGTAGTTTCACTTGTTATAGGTTACCATGCAATCCTTCACAATGGCTTCTAACTCATTCCTCATAGTTTTATCTTCACTAAAATAGCCTTGTCGAAGAAGGTGTCAAATCCAGTAGCTTCCAGTCCCAACAGTTCGCACACATCCTCCAGGGTAACAGTAAACTCGCCCCAGGCGGCCATGAAGGTGTGTGACCTATGAATGCACCTGGACACTAACAGTTACAAAGCATTGTTATTTTTGGACAAGGTAAGGTCACCCAACCACAAGAAATAAGACAAACCTACGAGGGCTAGTTGAACAGAGTACTTTGCATGGATATACTCCGTCCAAGGGCCCAACCCTTCACTGAAACCAGAGGACACCTCAAATTCCACCTTAGAATAGGGGAAATCACCATGCTCTCTATACGAAAAAGGGTAACAATAGCAATAGGGATATACACGAAGTCTTATGCATCTTTACCTTCGTCCATCAACAAGTTTGGCTCCTCAGTTGGCACCAGATCACAGAGAAACCTCTCCGTCATCGCCCAAAAATGATCATTCTCTCCAAAGTAAGGGGCACAACTGTATCATGACCACTGAGCCTAGCATGCTTGGGTGGCAGAAGAGGCACCCTTGACGAAAAGAGTTCTCTTTACTGGTGACATAGCAGATGAGAAAAGAGAGAATATAAGACAAGGAGTTGAAGAAGGCAAGAATTTCTTTGCCAAACTCTCACAGAAAAGCTTGAACTCAGAAAGTTAAACTAAAGGTGCATCCCCTTTTATAGGGGAAACACGAATTCCAAAAGACGGTAAGAAAAGTGACATTTGGAAAAGTGAAATGATGGCATTTCACAATTATGTGGTTGCATGTTGGCTAAATGTGCGTGGTCACAGAAGACTAAAGGTTGCAATGATGATGACTTGGGGAACGATGCGTCGAATGGTTGCATCGTCTTCACGCGCTCGCCCTGCTACTGCCACGTGTGACGTACTAAAACACAAACGACAGCTACATTTAATGAGACATGCCTCGGGGTCTTATCTACCTTGGGGAACGAAGAGCTTTGGGGGAAATTTGAATAAATCTTTTCATTTTCCCCAAGAAGAAAGACCATAGATGAATGGAAGTTTGGTACATACATTTCTTCATATAATAATCAAATATCTCTACAAAAGGGCAAATGTGGGGGGTTGTCCCCCCCTGCCACATGGATGATTAACTTAGCCAAGATAATTGATTGTTAAAAAAGAAACACGCCAAACAAACTCACCTCGAAGACTTTGCACAAGCAATTACATCGCAACGCTCTACCTCGAGGAGCCTCCAACAGACCTGGCTCGAAAGACCTAGTTCGAAGAGCAGAAGTCACCCGGATGACAATAGCTTGTAATAAGAAATAGAATGCTATATTATGTACTTTATCTTATGAATATGTATATGTTGAGTGAGGTTTTTTGGTACCCACGAGGGACTATGCCTGGCAGGGAATGGGAGGGCTTTCATGCCCTATCAAGCAATCTCCTCCTGGGAACTTCGCAGGGACATGGTTTGGAGGATTGAGAACAAGGCAACGTTAGGAATTATTACCAACCCTCTTGGCACACTTGGACAAAACTTCAGTCAGGACGAATGTTACTCGATCCTACTCATTACTTGCCTACTCGAGTTAACCTCCTCGAGTCATTCGATCTACCTCAATACTTGATACTTGTCCCCCCCCCCCCCCCCCGAGATCACTTCCTCGAGGTACCTCCGGCGCCAGCCTGCCTGACTAATGCGACTTAATACAAGACACTAGCATACATCACTCAAGTGCCTCTATCCTTAGGATGGCAGTGTAGTTCACCAAATCTAACCGTATAGACATCCTAGAGTAAGCCTCAAGCTGACAGGTCATGTCCTTTAACTTCAATACTTCCAACCAATAGAATGTTTTCTCGCTAAAACTACCCGATCCCATGCATTAAATGTAGTATCTCATGAATTTAATGCACCAGACCAAAGGGATCGAGGGCATGCTGACTCGAGCAACCTCTCCCTCCATATAAATATGACCAAATAAACAAATCAGGAATAGAGGCTCCAGAACCCAGAAATGCTGCCCAATTTTCCTTATACCAAAGAACTCCCACGAGAGCATTAACTCCCATAAACATTCAATGCACCCATCATTGGGCATTAACTGAGCTTGAAGTTCCTGCCTTGTCTTTATTGTGCCTAAAGTGCTTGTTATTTATCCCTCCGACCACGCTACTTGTTGGTCCCATTCATTTATTGTGTTTGCCATATGTTGCCTGTGTCAATATGTTCTTTAATGCAACTTTGAATATTAGATTTGTCTGTCTCTGATCTGCTTGTGACTCTGACCTATACTTTATATCTAATGGTGTTAATTTCGATCTTGATAATGGGTTACACCTCACTTACACTAGCGGTATTTGAAGAACCCAAATCTTACAACAAATAATCGAGACTAAGTAAATGAGATTTATTTTCTCAACATAAAAGGGGAAACAAAGAAAGAACCCCAAAATTTCCATTCAACTTTTTAAAACCCAAACAAAAGGTATAGTGTAATCCAACCAACAAAATACAAATAAACTTAAAAATATTCACCATTTTCATTTGTACACTAATAGCCAATAAACCAAGCTCAGAAAATTTTATAAATCAGGCCCTTAGCCAACACCATGTACAAATCACCCTTTATTTTTTTTATGGATATCAAAACCCCAACAGATAACCCATCTCTCAAAACAAAACTGAACGAGACTCCGCTCTCTAATAAATTAAGTTTTCAACATTCATCGTTTGAAGAAACTCACCATTGCACTTTAAAAACTCTATAGATGTGGCAGAGGAGAGAGAAGATAGAGTACTGAGTGTGTCTTGGGTAACAGGAATCATATTTTTGGCTCTTTGCTACTGCTTTTCGATCTCTGGGAAGTGAATACCACAAAAAATGAAACCCATAACTATTCTAAAAAGATTAGATCGAGAAACATATGGGTAACATAAAATTTTAGGTATAAGTATTAGCAGTTATTTTAAAAATATTAGATCGAGAAATCTGAAAGAAGGAAAAAAACATGGTCATAACTATATTGTGCAATCCAATGAATAAGACTCGGGAGAAAAATGGAGTTATAAAGCCAAATGAGATATTAAAAGGTTTAGAAATTTTGAATTTCCTGACCATCCTTTATCTTGATCCTTGTGCTTTTATTGGGTAGTGAATACGACTTGAACCTTGTGCTTTTATTGTCTTTATTTGGTACAAATTGTGAACAACATACTCATTTTTAATCATGAAATGAAATTTTTTAGGTTTTAATCTCAGCCACTAGTTAGGATAGACCAAAGCCTCCTTCTCCGAACTCTTGCTACAGGAAATGAAAATGGAAGAGAAGTTAACGCAAAAAAAATCAAGAAAATGTTAAAAGCTAAGAAGAAACGTACATGTGAGAAGCTGAGAATAGAAGTATCTCCAAACTCTTGCTGTAGGAAATGAAAATGTAAGAGAAGTTAATACATAACCCATAATAGTTAGAATGAACAAAATAACAGTGAACGCTGATGGCAAAATCATAACATTGAGTTTGAAGACTATAAAACATGCGTTATAACAATGACTGTGTTTGAGAACTTAGGTTTTACGACTGGGTTTTATAGTCCTCAAACTTATGCATAACGTATAACGAAAAAAAGGAAATGGGGATGGGCAAAACAACAATAGAAGGAGGACAACAGATCTTCCATGGATCTATTATCTTCATACCAAATAACAAAAAATGCGTAGGGGAAGAACAACAGATAGGCAACATTGGCGGCCAAAACTCTATGATATATGTTTCAATATTCTCAAATAGTTGGAAACCTAGATCTGCAACAAAGATTTGAGGGTGCTATAGAGGTATGGAGAGAAAGTTAGGTAGGGAACTCGTCTGACATTTTAAGAAAATATATATATATATATATATATATATATATATATATATATAGAGAGAGAGAGAGAGAGAGAGAGAGAAAGCACATGTACCCATTAAATCGAGAGAGGGATCACATGTTATACACCTCACTGTAATTAGTCCTCCCATTTAACCTCAACCGTGAGTTAGTATTAACAACTATAAGATACAAACCCCAAAGATTTCATCCCAACCATTAGTTAGCTTATATAAAAAAAAACTCATGCTTTATTTTCTATATATATATATATACTAGCGGAATGGCCGTGCCTGAAGGCATGGCGAAAATATCCAAAGTATGTAATCATAAAACGATAAAAATTTCCAAAGTACATAATTGCAAAACGGCATAAAATTCGTTCTCCAACAATGAGGATAAATTTAGAAAATTTAGGTATAATTTTCTTTATTTGTAGGACTGTCCACCCCATCAAAGAAAAAAAATACTCTAATAACACTAATAGTTCGTCCTGAACCTCATATAAACAACATCGATTTAAGTAAAGGCACGAAGACATATTGACAACATTAGACCGCACACTTGAACTAATAAAGATAGTTATAGTCTAAAACAACCACTGTAGCATATTTAATTGGCACTATAATCAATAACCACCAAAATCCATGACAACAATACTCGTTTACGTCAAAATTCCAAAAAATGGTAGTGAAACTAAATGTACAATATTTAAGTCAAATATTATTTTACAATACAAATTGTAAACAATTTGAAGATTTTGGGCAGAGTTTCCTTTATTTATAGGACTATCCACCCTATTTAAAAAATACTCGACAACAACAATACTAATAATACTAATAGTCCATAATGGACCTCAGTTATATCACATCACTGATTTAACAATAACCACATATAAACTCCAAATACGAGTACATAATAAGTCACTATCGATAAGTTTCTTTGAATCGAGTCGACTAGGTAACTTGTTGATTCAAGAACCGCAGTGTAATGAACTCATACGACGAAGATCAATGATTGGATAGAGTTTTCTTAATACAAATTTATAGCAGCTCGCCACTCATCAAATAATGTTCGCATATTGATCATGTTGGTACTTATGTTTGTTAAATCATCCATCCAAAGATCTCCAAACTGATGAAGCCTTGCTCTTTTATAGAAGATTCAACGAAGGTTTTCCTATGAAAGGGAATATACAACATTAAAAAAAAAGGTCTTTACCGAGTATACATCTTTTGGATTATATAAAGAATCGTCTCTCTTCAACTTTTGTCCAGTAAATTGATTATTCAATTTAGAATATGTTATTATCTTATGTATATATACTTGTTCCCAAAACTCTACTTAGATCATTTAATAGATTTCTTCTTATGCTAGCGTTGGTTTTGCAAATGGTTGTTCTTTTATGCAGTAAACTCTATACTAAATAACTAATATGAGTCTATAATGAATAATGTTTAGATCTTACAATTATTAAACGCAGAATGACTAAACTAACTTACCAAGATTTTATAAAACTTGGTAATAATCATGGTTGGTACAAAAAGACTTCTCCTCTTATGCAGGGAGTCACTTTTAATTAAAAATCGTTGTTATTTCTACATTCATTTACACTATTAGGGCTTGTTATTATAAGTTAGCAAATATAGAATTTTTTGAATGTCATTGTTTTATAGGAAAGCAGGAAAATTATTAGGGTGGGAAATTTTGCAAATATTTTCAAGGCAAAATTTGCAATGGCAATTTGGTAAATGTGAAATGATGGTGTTTAATAGCATTGCGTGAACAAACCAATCAATTGACCTAATTCAAATTTAAACCTTGATTTGTTAAGATATCATCGACCAAAAACATATTAACAAAAGAGGGAAGAGCAAAGCACATCAACAAAGCTTTGGCAGTTTTCTTCTCTGCTTGAATCTACCGAAGTACATGAAGGAAGTCATATAAAAATGCGTCAAGATATAAAAATAAAGAAAAATAAGTATATTTTCAGACATGGTTGAGATTGAAGGTTTTCTTTGAAAGTGAGCAAATACTGTTAAATAGAGAATGCAGAATAAAGAAGAGAAGGATATTAGGACAGTTTGTGTACTTGATAGAATTCCAGTTTTTGCGGCCTCTAATTAGGTGCCACCTTCACTTGAATCTTTTACTTCGTGGAAAAAAATCCATTTGCATCCATCCTCTAAACTGGTGGGGCCTCAAACTTCGACTTATTCACATTCATGATCCTAATGGAATGATAGAGCTGGAATGGAACCAACAATAGAACAAATTGTACAGATGAAATGGAACCAACAATAAAACAAATGATAATAAGTGTGTGATAATAGAATGGTGCATTCCTGAATGGTCTCCATGATAGTGAGCAACAAAAAATGAGATAATATGTGCAGATATTGAGTTAGATGTGCAAATATTAATTTATATGTGAGCAATAAAATAGTGAGCAATGAAAAAAGTTAGCAATAAGCATGTCATGTCCTTATTTGTGTTGAATACAGACACGTGGTACCCCCACGCATGGTATAATTTCTCTTCCTAGTCATATATGAAACTAATTTGAAATGAAATGTACTAACCATTCACAAAACAATATTTCAAATCTTAGACAACGACTCAAAATACCCCTTCCCTTCACATTTAGGCATCTTGAATGACTTGTCATAGTGGTTATATCTAGTGTGTACAGTGTTAAATATTAAAGCTCACTTTGAATAACAACAATGGTGAAGGAGAAATCTGTGATAGTAGAATGGATTTAAATAGATAAATCTCTGCTAAAATTTTATTTATTTATTTTTAGAAAAAGGAAAAGCCAAAGGCTATTGTCCCATCTAGTAGAAACAACTATTTCTAGAGTGTATTATAAAGTATGGAGTGTAATAGTAAATCGACCAAAAAAAAGCATATAAATTATTTCGTTAGTAGTAAATCAAATAGAAAATAAAGCTTACAATATATATCTAAAGTTCAATATAACAACAAAATGAAGTGTTTAGTATTGAATCAAGACTCAACAGAGTGTATTATAAAGTATGGAGTGTAATAATAAATCCAACATAAAAGAAAGCTTCACTCTATTTTCTATTTCTAATAAGCATCTAGGCATAAGCCTCATAGGACAGGAGCCTTTAGGTGGCTTGCCTCGAGATGGAAGCCTCATGTAAACAAACAATATGCCAAATATCTGATATAAAAAAATTGCCAAATAAAAAAATACCTAGGGATTTTCTGATCCGAAAATGCATACCAATATGAAAATAGATATTTTGAAAACGCATTTTCTGATCTGAAAATGGATGATACTGCTATCTAAGTTCTTTATTTAAACTTTAACAAAATGAATTAATCGCACCAAGGAGTATAAGTCCTTAGTATTCTGGTCTCCCTTAAAAATTTAATTTTCAATGCAGATCACCGAAGGGTGTACTGTTGGGACTTTGTTATGGGTCGGTGGTCAATAAGGGCTTGGCAGTGGTCTCTAGATGAATGCAACGATAGAAGAAGTCAAAAACTTTAGGAGATAAAAGTTAGTTTCAATCTAAAGCACGTAGAGTAATAATGAAATGCATATACTTGTGCAGCCCTATTGAAGGGTGGCAGGGTATTACCTCTGTAGTAGGATACACTTATTATTTATTTCACTGTCATTCCATCTAGTTCAGTCCCCACTATTTGATTGTTTAAGCTCTCCACATAACCTCTAGTGTTTTCCCCAATGGTACTCTAGTGTCTCCCGGCTCATATGTGGCTCCAAAGCATCCCCAATGGTACTCCAGTATCTACTTAACCTTAGGACGTGTTTGTTTGAAAATATGGCATTAGGAAGAAAACATCATCAATTATATAGCAGTATTGAAGTCGAATGTACAAATCTGTTAATAAATATTTCATGAAAACATTGAACTCGAATGTACAATGTTCTTGTTAGATACGAAAGGATCTAAAGCTAACACTAAAAACATAATATACCTTATAACCATTTTTCTCGTCTAATTTTTTGAGTTGCTGTTCCTTCAAGTATTTATTTCTAGCTTCATTCCTAGCGTCATATCTTTCAATAACATTAGCATATGAAGTTGCATCGTAACCATTCCAATGGTCATGTTTTCCATCACAACATTAGCACATGTAAAACACTAGTAGAAATCTGACCTCTAACCTCAGTAATCAAAATAAAAGAATATGTGAAAGACATAATCATGCACAAAATCTTGCAGAAAATGTCAAATAATTAATTATTTAAAACAACCATACAAATACAACTCCTTCACATAAAAACTCAAATTCTTTACTAAAAAATCATAGGAAAATGAATATGAACACATTATTACGTCAAGAAGATGAAGACCCTATAACAAAGTATCATACTAAATTCTCATCACGAATCCACTACATTAATCTCCAGACATTATTTCCACACATCACATATGCCATTGAATTCATCTTCAAAGACAATTAATATACCCATTTAAAAGAAAAAAAAACAAATAAACAGTTATAATAAACCCCTAAAGAAATCAACAAACATATTCAGAAAACAATACACTCATATTTGAAATTTGGGTTTCTAAAAAATCCTAAAATGTAATCTTCCTCGATACTTTAATGACCCCAAACACTAAACATTTTACCATTCTTACAATATTTCAGACACTGTGGCAAATAATAGGAATTATAATCAAAGACAAAAATAATCTTCTAAATATTCATGATGTTTAATGGGTGGGATCCCAAATTAAAAGTAAAAAAATATCACACAACCATTATAACCCATTATGATGGTACACATTGGTTCATGACAACCACTAAAATGAATTTCAAGTACATGATCATCTTGAGAATGAGAATAAGATAAATTTCAATACAAATATCAACACTATATAAAAATATAATGTATGCATCAGATTGATTTTAAAATTAGGTCAAGAATAAAAAAGATTAAATACCATTTTATACAATGTCACAACCTAAAAAAATGAAGATGGAACTAAAACCTATGCCCATATTCTATGAAATATTTAACACTTTAACTGATATATGTTACCATGTGTGTATAGTATGACAAAAAAAACACGAATTGCAACCCTCTACTTGAAAACAAGAATGAAACTATATGTAAGGACATGATTTTATAAATGTCTGTTATCAATTGAGTATTTCTTATACCGCTATAGCCATCGAAGACTGTTTAAGATCAAACATGCAACAAGACGGATCCGAATATCAAGCTCTTCAACATTCAAGACTCTGCAAGATAAATTTGGTAAAGATTGTGTTTTTATTCCATAATTATTCACTTTAAATTTTGGGATATTTGTCATAAAATATTTTCGAAGTGTTGGGATGTTATTTTTCGTCAAAATGAAATTTTCAAGATTAAAAGAAGAATTTTTGAATAAAAATAAATAAATTTATTTTTTGTGAATTTTCTGGTTCGAACGACATGGGATCTCGTTCGAACGACACACCGCCTTAATTTTTTATATAAAGCCCGTTAAATCACTCCATTTATTTTAAGGAAACCTGACGATTTTCGATGCCAGTAATCTGTAAATGGCAGAATACTTCGTCTTCTTCATTTAGGGCCTACAACCCTTTTGTTTTCAATTCACAAAAATTCCAATGTTTAGGTGAATTGTTTTGGAACCTAAGAACATATATCTTGTTCATGGTTTCTCTTATAGGCTAGGTTCCATTGGTTGTACTGGGTTGAAAATGACTATGTGTCATAAGGAGTGATGCGGTGTTCCTTGGTTGATTTGAACTACGGTTCTTATGGATTGCTATGTGTAATTCATAACTGACAACGCCGACCGATGCATTCGGGTAATTGCGTGTCAAACTGTATTTCATTTTAATCCATGTAAGTTGTGATTTACAAATTATAGTGAAATAAAAGGTTTTGCCCTTCGGGGATTTTTCCTGAAATTTGTGTCGCATGTTTTATTTATGCTGGTTTGATTTCTGCGCACACGTAGTTGTTTGTTTTGGGGCTGAATTAATTGGTTTAAAAATTGAATCTAATTAAATAAGTTTTAAATGGAAATTTGCATTTTGTTTTAAATCGGTATCACACATACGTTTTACAAATTTGTATGAGAGCGGGTTACACTACCTTATTACGCTTGATTCTGTTTTTCACAAAAATTTGTGTGATATTGATTTTTGTTAAAAATTTGTTTTGTGAAAAATCGCAATTTTTCCAATGGAGCACTTATTTAATCAGATGCCCCCTCCTCTTGGCCCTACTTAAATTATTTGAATTTTATGTTTGCGAAAAGAATTGAAGTTTTGGAAAAAGAAAATTCTCGTTTTAAATCCGCGATGAATGTTTTGCAAACGGTTCAAAATCAAAAAGATTTTTATCATGAAAAATTTGTTTATTTGGACCATGAATTTAATGCTTTAAAATTGTCCAAAAAGGATAGTGATGATAGAGTCCTAGTTTCAGAAAAAGAGTTGGAGGACTTTAAAATTTCTAGGGATCCTGTTTATGTTGTTGAGGATAATAGTTTAATTAATGATTTTACGACACGTGATAAGACTCTTAGGGATAAACAAAATTTAATTAAGGTAGAGCGAGATAACCTTCTAGGTTTGATTGATGATTTCAAGAAGGAGTACCTCAAATTGGAAGAGTCTAATTCTCTACTTGAGTCGAAAATTTTGAAGTTAAAAAATGATTTGACAAACTCGAGTAGTGTTGGTAGTGATGGTAATGGCTCGTCTTATTCTCATGCTTCGAGTGTTAGAGCCAATACCATTATCTATTTTAAAGCGTCAATTAATCGTAAAGACGACAGAAAAGGTCAACCTATTGGTGTCCTTCAACCCATTTACACATGTTCATATTATGTTAGGAAAGGTCACCTTAGGCGTTTTCATTTCGATCTTCGAAAAGGCCCTAGGTGTAAGGACATTGTCCGTCACATTTAGTATGTCGTATACCGCTACAAGTTTGTCGTAGAATTAGGAAGCTTACTTCTAGAATTGACGAACCAAATTTTAGATCAACTTCAATAACTATGCCCAACAAGGATGGCTTTGGTAAATGTGGTTAAGTTCCATTTACATTTTGCATAAAAAGTGTTGGGATTTTTTATAAAAATTAAAATATTTTTCCTTTTATGAAAAAAATGATTTTTGAATTATTTTTAATGGATTTTTATCTTTAAAACATTTTTATCATAAAATCTTTTTGGAATACTGTTCTCAGATTCGTAGGAGTGTTGGTTTCTAAGTCTCCAAATGTTTTAAACTCGGTAAAACGAATCTCAAGATTTGTGCCTGGTCGTTCAAATGAGACCCTATCTCGTTTGAATGAGACCAGATGTCGTTTAAACGATATGACAGTTCATTCAAACGAGAAGTCTTTGTTTTTAACATGTCACCGCCTTAAATGCTTTTATATAAAGGGTGTCAGACTTCTGGTTTTCGTGTGGAGAAAACACGATTTCAAAAAGAATACATTTTAGTGTTTTTGGTTTATTCTCCATCAGTTTTGAGGGTTCAAAATTTATTTTTACAATTCATAAAATCCTAAACTTTTGTGTGAGTTGTTTTGTGGAACCTAAAGCATGTTTCACTGGGAGTTTTTCTAGTGAAACTAGGTGCCTTGGAAAGGTACTAGGCTTACCATAGGTGCTACTTGGGGAGGTACTAGGCTGATCGACTGCGTGTCATAGGGATTAATGCGGTGTTCCTCGGCTGACGACTACGAACCGACACCTGCGGGTATTTCAAAAGTCAAATCGTATTTTTGCTGTAATCCGATTATAAGTCGTTCCATTACAAATTATAGTGGAAATAAAAGGTTTATACACTGTGGGGATTTTTTTCCTGAAATATGTCTGCGTCAGCTTATTTGTCGCAAGATTTAATTGACACGTAGATGCATGTTTAGGGGATGATTCCATTGGTATTTGGTTTGAGCATATTTTGACATCCAATTAAATAAGTTTGAATTAGAAATTGCGAATCAATATTGCACACGGAATTTAGAAATTGGTATCAAAGCAGGTTATACTAATTTATCGTGTATTCCTATTTTTCGCAAACTTGTGTGATATTGATTTTTGTTTAAAAATATGATTTTGAGAAAGTTTGTCGCAATGTTTCCAAATGATAACTTATATAATCGAATGCCTATTTTTTATGGGTCCAATTATACCTATTGGAAAGCTCGTATGAAATCCCAGTAAAAAGCCATTGACGAACGAGTCTGGTTGCTTTGTGAAAGAGTGTGGACTCCTCCCACTGTCACTGCTAATAACGTCACCTCTTTGAAACCTGTGTTAGATTGGACCAAAGATGATTTTAAAATGTCTAATTTTAATTTCCGTGGTTTAAGTTCTATTTCGGGTGCCGTCACCCCCGACGAGTTTTGTCGAATTATGACGTGCACCACGTCTAAATAGGCATGAGATGTCCTCTAATTGACACATGACGGTACGAACACGGTTAAAGAATCAAAGTTACAAATATACGAACACAAGTCTCCGATTGAGTCTTAATGTAGTGTTGTCTCAATTCCAGTAAAAAAACATTTGAGTTATAGGATAATGTTCAAGTGTATCCATCCAAGCCTATGACGTGTTAGTTGAAGACGTAGCGGCCAAGATTATAAAACTCCATCACATGCCGGGTTTAGTGTGCCTCGTTTCCACGTCATCAACATTAGTTCCAATGATCCTAAGGTATGAATGCATTTTATATATATATATGAGCTTTGAAAATTTATTGGGTGTATTTTTATAAATTTTTTATAAAATAATTTTAAAGACTTTGTTTTAGTCATAAAATATTTTTTAAGAACTTTTCATAAAAGTTTTGGGCTTAAATGGAATTTTGCATTTTCTGGTAAGTCATTCAAACGAACTGGAATCTCGTTTGAACGAGATTCCCAGGTCGTTCAAATGAGACTTCTAACGAGATTCCTTTTTTTCGTTCTGGAACATCGTTAGTAAAGTTGTTCGAACAAAAATTTCGTTCGAACGACTTTGGCGGGAACAGTTTTTTTTTGCAGTTTTCTCCATGTTCCCACTTTGTTTTCCCCACTATTTTTTAAAAGAATTATCAAGTGAGGAAACCAACTTTTTCAATCCAATGTTTTCACATTCTAAGAGAATTTTAAAGAGCAAAAACTTTGAAGAAAAAGTTCCATGTTTTGTGTTTGATTTTTATGGATTAATTTCATCAAAAACACATACACACCCAATAGTTTGTTTCTTCCAAGTTCCTTAATATATATATATCCTTGCTTTGAGTGTTTGGCACCGGGTTTTTCTCTACACCTCAAAGAAGAGAAGTTTGGGTTTGCTTTTATATCCCACAAAGAAGAAGTTTGTTTGATGTGACATACCCAATTGGAGAAAGGCTCCTTGTTCGGGTGGCGGTGACCAGAAAAGTCCGACTGGTGGATTCTGAGACTGCGGTGGACCTCCGTGGTTATTCACTAGACAGAGTTGTGTACAAGAATAAGCGCCGGGGCTTGAATGGAGTCAAGTCGGGTGCTATAAGTCTTTTTGTTTTGTACTTGTAAGACCTTACATAGTGGATTTGAGGCTAGGGTCATCCGATGTTTTTTTTCCGTTGTGGGTTTTTCCTCATACATCGTGGTGTAGTGGTTGTTTACTTATTTTATCTTTTGCTGTATCACATTAGATACATGCTTAGGTCAAAAGATAAAATTGGTATACTTAATTTGGTGCAAATTCAATTTGGGTAAAAATTAATTTAATTCGAGTCATTAAGTATTGGATAAAATTTGGTTTGGCCAAATTTGCAAATTGGATTAATTATTTGTTAAGAAAATTTTAGGACTTGGATTGAATTAATTTGTTTAAGTGAAAATTAATTTGTTCTCTAATTTAATGTCACTTGTTGTTTAGTTTATTTTAATTTGAAAGAAATTAAAATTTGGTTTATGTAGTTGTTTGGTTGAATCATCTTTATTCCGCATCTAAAAGGAAATTAATTTTTAAAAGTGAAAGTTTTAAAATTGGGGGTCCTATCATTTTCAAAGTGGTATCAGAGCATTGATTTAGAAAAACTATCGTTTTCAGATTGGTATCAGAGCGGGATTGCTAAATTATTGTGTTTAAGATCCTTTTAAATATTTTTGACTAAAATGGAATTTTCCCCATTTTTAAAATTTCCTGCTTTCGATGGTTCCAACTACGTGTATTAGAAAGCGCGCATAAAATCGGCATTTAGGTCTATCGATGAAAGGGTTTGGTTATCAATTGTTAATGGGTGGTCCCCACCTACATATTTAGTTGAAAATGAACGTGTTCCCAAACCTACCGATAGATGGAGTGAGAATGAATTTAAACATGCAAATTTTAATTCCCGAGGTTTAAATGCCTTGTTTAGTGCAATCACACCGGATGAAACGCATTATGACGTGTAAAATCGCTAAAGAAGCTTGGGATATTTTACAACTCACTCGTGAAGGAACTAGTTTCATAAAAGCTTCTAAACTCCAAAACCTCATCACTCAATTTGAAACCATCAAAATGAATGAAAAAGAAACATTTGATGAATTTTATGCTAGACTTTCTGATATAGTTAATTCATCTTTTAATTTGGGAGAGAAAATACCCAACAACCGAGTAGTAAAGAAAATTTTAAGGTCCCTACCCAATAGATTTATACCTAAGGTGGCCATGTTAAATTCTTTATCCACTTTAGCCTCTACGAAATTAGAAGAGCTCGTAGGTGATTTACAAACCTATGAACTAGACATGTTTCCCTATAAAATTGAAAAGAAAATAGATAAGGGTGTTGCTTTGAAAGCCCGAAAGGAGGAAAAACAAGTAGTAGAGAGTGAAAGTGAGAGTGACTTGGAAGATATGGCTATGTTTGCTAGGAAGTTTCGAAAATTTCTTAAATTTAACAAAGATAAATTTAAAAATGATTTTAAGAAATTTGAAAATTCTAAGCATGACAAATCCAAGAATATCCCTAAAAATTTTATTGAAAATTTAAATAGGGACGAGTCAAATAGGTGTTATGGTTGTGAAGGGTATGTCCATAGGGCAAAAGAGTGTCCCACTAAACTAAGGAGAGAGGATAAGCAACCAATTTCCTATTATTCAACCCTTAGTGATAGTGATAAGTAAGAGAGACCCGATTCCCCCACTAAGCCTAGCTTTGTGGATTTTATGGCAAGTCATATGAGTGAAAGTGATCACTCCTTTATTGATGAAATTTTAACACATGACACTTCCAAGGCCTTTGTTCGTGAATCCTAAAGAGATGATGGAAGTGAGAGTGGAGAAGAAAGAAAGAGTGAAAGTGAAAATGAGTTTGATGTGAGTGAACTTCAAATTGCTTTTCAAGAATTATATAAAGAATCTATTAAATTAAAAAGAACAAATTTGAAATTAGAATCTAGTTTGAAAGAGCTTGTCGAGGTCATTGATGAGAGTGTTTTAGTGGAAGACCTTAGGACATGTGAGAGAGCTCTTCGAGAGAAGCTTGAGTATGTAGAAGGCGAGAGAGATAGCCTTAGAGGTTTGATGCAATCCTTGAAAAGGGAGCTTCTCGAGTTTGAAGAGAGAAATTGTTTGCTTGAGTCTAGGAGTGTAGAGATTGAGAAGAAAGTGAGAGACTCAAGTAGAGTCAAATTTGATTTGGAGAGTCATTTGGAGAAATTAGATAAAATCTTAGGAACGGTCCAAATTAAAAATGACACCTGTGGTTTAGGCTTCAATTCTTATAACGGTTCCACCACTAAAGCCAAAACCAATGTTTTAGTAGAATCCTCTAGGAATAATGTTATAGATCATTCCTTAGGCAAGTCTTTTCGTCGAGTCTTTAGGTGCTCACATTGTGGTCAAAAATGTCATCTTAAGAAATTTTGTTTTGATCTTAAACGAGGTCCTAGAAAATCCCAACGTAAGGCAACCGAGGTAGCCAATATTCCTACATCCCGAGATCGTCATTCATCATTAGTTTGGGTTAGGAGATCCGACTTGGTAGCTTTACAAGATAGAATTTTTTATTCTCATTTACTTTCACACGATACCTCCCTTACTAAATCCAAAGGTTGAATGTGTTAGTTGTTTGCATACTCTAGCTTTTTGTGCCTTATATTATATATCTTTGCTAGGTGTATGCATGTTTAGTCATTTTCTAGTCATTGCTTTATCATATATCACATGCTAGAATTATGATGTTTGATTATCTTTTGTATTATAGTTCTTTCATTTTAATTTTCATTAAATGAAAAATACAAAAAGTTTTTTGTTTATCATTTGTGTTTTACATGTTTAGCAATTTAGGCTTAATGAAAAATTCAAATGATTTTTGTTTGTCTTTTGAGTACATATTTTTTATTTTTAGTTAAAAATTTCAAAAAGTCAAAAAGATTTATATTTTGTGTGTATTTTAGTTTGACACGCTCTATGTGGAATATACTTGTGTTTGAATCCCTTCTTTTTTGCTTCCATGTGACTAGAACTTTTGGTTAGATTGTCAATCCTTAAAATGTTCTTTACCATTCTTACATGGAGTAGTTGGATTTTGTGTTGATATAATGGATTCGATTTTTATATGCCTCAATTCACACATGCACGAGCTCACATGAAATTATAACTTCATATGTATATTTGAGCTTTGCGAGGTGTTCTCCTACCAATCTTGTCATCTACATGTTATGTAACCTAGGAGGACTAGTGCATGTTAAAATCCATTGCACATGAGAATTGAGCGATAAAATATTTTATATATAGTGCACAGGGAAGGGCTCCGAAAGGAAATATCATCCTTTGCGAGTAAGTCACCATTTTCTTGGACCTAATGTAACACCCCGTATTTTTGACGATTTAAATAATTATGTGATTAATTATTATTATGGGAATAAGTATGCGATTAATTATTATTGTTGGATTAATTAAATTAAAATGTGAGAAATTAATTTGTTATTAATCCGAAATAAATAATTATTAACTAGCGTGACAAGGGTTAATACTTATTGTTGAGAATTATTGAATATTACTATGTGATATGTAATATGGAATTATAACATTTGATAAATTGTCGGAAGTGAGAAATACGACAGTTTGGTAATTTAAGTCTGACACACGTGTGAGTCGTGACGGGACTAATTGAATAGAATAAAAAGAGAATTTATTTTTATTAACTCGTATGGTCATTTCAAGTGAGCCATTGAGTCCGGGAGGGTCGAGATAGTCAAAATGGTATACCTGGGTGTTTAGTTTGGGTCCCGAGGCAATTTTTGGCCTAACCGGCGTCCCGAGAGCGCATTATGGTAAATTGTATTTTTGGGTTTAATGAATGGACGAAAATTGGGAATTATTTTATCAGCAAAGAAAAGTCTTTTAGGGTTGGGAGACACGGGAAGGAAAGAATGGCCATAGAGGGTGTGAGGGAGAACCAAACTCCAAGAGAAAAGGGCAAAGATAACACCACCTTGCACAACCGAGACCACCAATGCGTAGATCGAGAAGAGAGGAACGCGTATATACCAACATCACCAACGGATCAGACCATCATATTCGAGGAAAGTGTTTATTACTTGCTTTCTTTTAGCAATAATCATGCTCATGTTAGTGTAGGTGAAATTAATCATGATTTACATGCTAATTGGGTGAAAATTTGGAGTTTAAATGATGATTAGAGACTGGACTAAATAGTTGATGATATTCCTTCATGTATGTAGAGATTAAACTACAAAATTGAATCATATCTTGATACAAATCTGGGTTGATTAGGTTCTTTAATTGGAATTCTGGAAACTATGGTTCATGTGAATTAATTTGGGGGGTTTTATGTAATTATGATGATTAATGACAAATTAAGGATCCTAGGAGGTTAGGAATGATTTATAACCTGTTAGGGTTGATGGGTATTGATGATGAGTCATTGGGTGTTGAATCTTAGAGGTTTCTAGGTTCATAAATGGTGGGAAAAAGAAGACGAACAGTGGCATCTAGAACAACACGTGGAAGTCGTTCAAACGACAACCCTTCTGCTTCAAGCGACAGAGGCAATTTTTGGGAATTTTCTCAAAGTCCATTTTTGAGTTTGCCGATTTATTGGAGTGAGAGAACTGCCAAATAGTAAATTCAAATAGGACTGAATTTTGGGAAAAGAATGTGAGAATTAATACTTTAATTTTTTCGGTATAGAGAGAATGTACCTTGGAGATTACGAGAGAGATAGTAATCTAAATATTTATACTATACGTAGTGATGAGGTTAAAATACGTATGAGGAGTATATATGTAGGTTGGAGAAATACTTATAATTTATAATAGGATGTGTGTATGCCTATTATGTGATATTTTGTAAGAGCACTAATGGGTGATAACCCAGGGGTACAAGAACCTTATAGTTAAGCGCACTAATGAGTGATAACTCGGGGGTGCAGATACTCTACTGTTAAGTGTACTAATGGGTGATAACCCGGGGGTACAAGGATGATTATTGTTAGGCGCATAATGGGTGATAACCCGGGGGTGCTAAATTATTATTGATAGGTGTATTAATGGGTGCTAACCCGAGGATGCAAGGTTCTATTGTTAGGCGCACTAATGGGTGATAACCCGGGTGTGCTGAATTATTATTGATAGGTGCATTAATGGCTACTAACCTGGGGATGCAGGATTTTCTGGATAGGTGCACTAATGGGTCTTAGCCCGGGGGTGCAGGATTAGTATGTATATATATATATATGAACATGTGAATATTTCTACTGTGTGAAATTAGAAGACTTGGTAATAATAATAATCAGTACTTTGCACCGAGTGGTCTTAACCTGAGGGTACAGGATTAGTGTATATATATAGGGACGATGAGACTATATATATGTATGAGTGTACTTGGGTACTTTCTACTTTATGAGAATAGTAGATAAAATGGAAATGAGAAATGAAATAATCTTAGTGGATAAAAGATTAACCATTCAAATAGTGAATAATGAAACTTAGCCTGTGAGATAAACTATTTGAATAGCGTATTGTATGGGCGATACGGGAATACTACTAGTGAGAATAGTTACTATTAGTATGGTTTCTGACTAGTTAGACTGGGAGGTATAACTAGGGGATATTAGATGTACGTTAGGCGTGCACAATAGACGAGAGGTGAGAAACTCATATGAGAGTTCGATAACTAACATGCGTATAACAATTGTTTTAAGAACCAGTTTTAAATACTTGCTAAATCATTTTTACACATTGGTCTCTAACCCGCTTCTTGTATCTCTTCTCTCTTTTGATATATATATATATGTATTATATCAGGTGCTCAGCCACAGGGGTACCAGATTTAGAGATTTGGTTGCTTGACGTGCTTCAGCTATTGTGAAAGTTGTAGGCCCTTGCAGTAGACGCATTTATCCTTTCCATTCATTTTCATCTAGACTTCTTATTTAGGGCATATATCTCCCAGTTCTAGTTCTTCAACAGAGATATTGTATTGAATTTATTTTGTTGTTTGGAGTTTTGAACTAGGAGGTTTTACCCAATCTTATTTATTTTAGTAGTTGATTCATGTTCAACATTTATTAAATTCCTATGTGTGGTGAATGGTTTATATTTTAAGATATAAAGAAATGGATTTATTTGGTTTTACTAAAATTGGAAATGTTTTGACACCTAGCTTAATTTTATATTAGGTGATTAATATGTTAAAAAGTTTTTCGACAGTGATGCTAAGAATGAACCAACTGAATATCCTGTTTTGAATTGGTAGAGGACTGATCACCCTATATTTAATTGGACGGGGTGTTACAGGTGGTATCAGAGCTATAGGTTCTAGTGTCCTTAGGATCTGTGCAGCTTATTACGTTTTAGGGCATCGTTTTTTGATGTAGAGCCTTATGATAGGTTTGATTGTGTTCCCTTACGTATGTGACTTACGTTCTCCTGCTATGAATTATAATGGATGTGACTCATTATACAAAATTCTGTGTGATTCGAACACCGAACATTTTAGGATGACCAACGAGGACCGTAAGAAGAACTGTGGGAGAAGAAGCTCAACAAAAGACATAGAGCGATCGGGAAATAATGATCAGGACAAAGATCACCATGAGGATTACTTAAGCAATAGATAGTAAAATCGTCACTCGGGAATTGTGGGTTCCCAGGATACAGTCATAGATAACGGTGGAGTGATTTCAGGACCACCTAGCATCGTCGATAAAAGGGGAAATCAGAGGGACTCTTTTGAAAACCCATTGGTGAAGATGCGAAGAAGAAAACGAGAAAGTGTAACAGACCAGCGAAAGTGGATAATCCAAAGGCAATGGTGTAGAGTGGGGTGTGACGGCACTCGTAATTGAATTTGAAGCTAAAAGTTATAGCTCTTAGGAGCATCAAGTAGTGATTAGAGGCAATCACCATATATGAAGAAGTGTGTTTGAAATTTAGAGAGAAATTTGGGTACGACTTGACCGTGAGGTCTTCCATTCGATGTGGTAACAAAATGTGAGTGAAATTTTGATGTTTAGGACAATGGGTAAGATAAAAACTGATCGTGAGAGAAAGGTACAATTACATAATGAACTTCGTACCTGGCAGAGGGGTATAAATTATCCAAAGGGTTTATAGTTGATAAAGGACCCATGAGTAGAGTACAAATATGAATGGGAAATATGTCTAGGATGACTAATGCCGAGGTCATCAAGGTCATGCATTAGTATGATAATGTTAACGCTTCCAAGAGAAGGGAGTAAAGAGGGTTAACGAATCTGCTGAAGAGCAGAAATTGAATTTATCGGTGTTAGTGAAACCCCATAGGAGAGTATACCCAGTAGGGAACTCGGTTAGATGATTTTTAGTGATTAACTTCAAGATGACGATGAAGTCAATCAGGGCTATAGAGGCCAACCATAGTTCAGAATGGCCAACGTAACCAAAGGGACAACAGAAGAATAATTGTGAGTTAAGGCTGTTGGTCCGAGAGAAGGACATCCCCAAAATGTTCAGTGGGACCAATGATGGGGAAATGGTTCGTGAAGTTTTCCTTATGTGAAGGAAGTAGAACTATAAGTATTGAAGGTGTCCAAAATTGATAAGTGAGACCGAAGAGATTAGAAATGGTAAACCATGCCAGTTAGGCATAACAACTAGAGGAGCGAGACTTCCAGCGAAAGAATTTGGGGTCAAGGGAATTAGGCCTAGGAAATTTATAACCCGAGAGTGATGGGTTCAGGCAGGACCAGTAGAGTCCTCGTTAATAGTAGCATACAGTATGTCAGGGTCTACGGGGTTCGGGATGTAAACGGGAGTTTGGGCCTAGAGAGTTTGGGCCAACGTTTCAATAATGGGCGCGAAATCCACATGATGGAATAAATTGTCCATGATGAAAGAGGACAACTATAGGATGAAATCCTAGGATGTATGACGATTGCAGATGTTCATGGGTCGTGATGGCAGCCACGTACTAAAACCCTATGATTTGGCTAGACCGGCCAGGTTTTGCTTCTTCCTTGTGAGTAAAGGATAGATTCTAGTGACATGGGCGTGTCACAACTTTCATGTAAATTGGAAACCCTAAACTTCGTGTGCGGGTCGAGTTTAGTGGGAACATTAGTTTTAACAGTCTTGTTACAAACGTATTTCTTGTTGTTAGCAGGGCATTTTGATGACTGCCCGTGAGTGAACTGGGTGGGCCCTAAGAATATGTCTTGTTGTCATAATTTACTACTGCATTGAGTCAGCTTTAGTATAGTTTATTATGGTAATGTGTAGTGATTAATTACCGTATGGTTAAACGATAGTAAAAATGTAGTGATATGACTGTCGTGCCGGATACTCTGGGAGGAGTGATCTTAGTTTTGTGCGGCGCCACCTGAAATAGGGTGGGGCCCAGATATGAGTATATATGAAACTTTCATGGTATTATAGACCTCAACGAGTATAGTGTCTAATTATATGTGATTCCCGAGCATAGGAATCTATTTGTCTGTTAAGACTTAGAATACATTGTGTTCTTATCGAGCAGCGAAATATAGCTCATTATATATTTATAGCGCCAAGTACTTGGGATATTGAGGGCGCCATGCTTCATGTTACATTTTTAGGGACATGAGAGTGGACGAGTAAACCTTTATGTCACAATACGTAGATTGTGGGAAAGTACATAGGATGTATTGAAGGCCTTACGGACCTCGACAACTGACTAGGTTAGACAGTAGTGTATTGGGGGGGTTCCTTGTTTGGATTTCGCTTTGCAAGACATCCCACGCATGAAACTAGCGAATGTCGGGAGTTGGAGAGAAGTTTGGCCGATAGTACATAAGTTTTGTACGTTGGTTATTGTACCTATAGGAGAATATAATTGAGAGTTGATAATTCTTTTACGACTTAAGGCCAATAGATTCGCCTAGTCTTAGTATCATTCTGAATAGAGCAATGATACCATTGAAGGATTGATTAAGTTTTGACTAGTGGGGTGGTTGAGTGCACCCCTACCACATCAGCATACCGAGTGTGCAAGAATTGAAGTAAGAAAATTTTATGTCTTTTGTATAATGATGCGCGAGTCATAGGGTGTATGGGCACGCTAGGGGATTGAAGCAAACGGTAGATTATGATTATCTTGTGAATTCGATAACATGTAGTCGGGTAAGCCGAGGATTACTCTGTAAGATTTGTTAGAGACTTACATTTCAAAATAAACTGAGATTTTTTAGCGGGAAAAGATACTTATGTCACACGATACGACAAAGTCACACGTATCATGATTAGAAGTACATTCAAGAGAGTACAAGATGTATTAGGATACAAACAAGAGTGGTGATGGGTTACGATGTTGAGTAATATTGCAAGGATAGTCTTGCAGTGGGTCACCTGACGGATTGAAAAAGGGTGGACAATTTGAAATAAGTATGGACTTCTTCCACTAGAGAATGGGAGAGTATCCCCAAGGATCTTCTCATGTACTTGAGATAGTAAGATTATAAGTACTAAGATGCGATTTAGTACGACCTAATACCCACAGAGGGATGGGCAAGACAAGCAGTCTAATCGGATGCGGGAGAGAAAATTTTATGTGAACCTTGAGATCTTAGAGGAGGACAGGAGCAGTACCTTCCACTAGTGGAGTTTGTGTCCAAATAACTCCTATAAGTTCACGTTCGGGCAGAGTGCCAGTAGAAATATGGCATAGTAAACTTTGTTGTTGTCCTACTTAAGAGTTAAAGGTGGGGAACCAATTATGATTACAAATGTCGGAGAAGAATCGATATTATCGTATATATTATATGTGAAATATATATTGCACAACCAATTTACTTGTATGAACAACACGAGGTGAAGTCGTAAGCATCTGAAAAGAGGATAAATCTACTAAGGTGCAAATAGTAGAAGATTAGATAGTGAATATCTAAAATATAGTTGAAGTAGTGAAACTTAAGCAGAAAGGCTTGGGCAAGATCCTACATGAAAGGGTAACCTGGAGCTTAAAAAAAACACATGTGAAGTTTTCATTATTAAGGGTATTCGATAGCGTACTATATGGGTGGGACGGAGTAGCATACTTGGGAGCGCAAGGATGCGATGCGCAATGTTTTTACAGCGTTGTCTGTACTGGTATACTTTTTCCGAATTTCGGGACGAAATTCCGTTATAAGGGGGGAAGAATGTAACACCCCATATTTTTGACGATTTAAATAATTATGTGATTAATTATTATTATTATTATTATGGGAATAAGTATGCGATTAATTATTGTTGTTGGATTAATTAAATTAAAATGTGAGAAATTAATTTGTTATTAATCCAGATTAAAATAATTATTAACTAGCGTGCCAAGGGTTAATACTTATTGTTGATAATTATTGAATATTATTGTGTGATATGTAATATGGAATTATAAGATTTGATATATTGTCAAAAGTGAGAAATACGGCAGTTTGGTAATTTAAGTCTGACACGCGTGTGAGTCGTGTCGGGACTAATTGAATAGAATAAAAATAGAATTTATTTTTATTACCTCATATAGTCATTTCGAGTGCGCCATTGAGTCCGGGAGGGTTGAGATAGTCAAAATAGTATACCCAGGTGTTTAGTTTGGGTCCCGGGGCAATTTTAGGCCTAACCGGCATCCCAAGAGGGCATTATGGTAAATTGTATTTTTAGGTTTAATTAATGGACGAAAATTGGGAGTTATTTTATCATCAAAGAAAAGTCTTTTAGGGTTGGGAGACACAGGAAGGAAAAACGGCCATAGAGGGTGTGAGGGAGAACCAAACTCCAAGAGAAAGGGCCAAGATAACACCACCTTGCACAACCGAGACCACCAACACGTAGATCGAGAAGAGAGGAACGCGTATATACCAACATCACCAACGGATCAGACTGTCATATTCGAGGCAAGTGTTTATTACTTGCTTTCTTTTAGCAATAATCATGCTCATGTTAGTTTAGGTGAAATTAATCATGATTTACATGTTAATTGGGTGAAAATTTGGAGTTTAAATGATGATTAGAGACTGGACTAAATAGTTGATGATATTCCTTCATGTATGTAGAGAATAAACTACAAAATTGAATCACATCTTGATGAACAAATCTGGGTTGATTAGGTTCTTTAATTGGAATTCTGGAAACTAGGGTTCATGTGAATTAATTTGGGGGTTTTATGTAATTATGATAATTAATGACAAATTATGGATCCTAGGAGGTTAGGAGGTTAGGAATGATTTGTAACCTATTAGGGTTGATGGGTATTGATGATGAGGCATTGGGTGTTGAATCTTAGATGTTTCTAGGATCATAAATGGTGGGAAAATGCAGAATTCTGGGAAAGAAGAAGAACAGTGGCATCTCGCGCGATCTCGTGCGAAGTCGTTTCGAGCGAGATGGCATCTCGCGTGAAGTCGTTCGAGCGAGATGGCATCTCGCGCGAAGTCGCTCGAACGACACATGGAAGTCGTTCAAACGACAACCCTTCTGGTTCGAGCGACAAAGGGAATTTTTGGGGATTTTCTCAAAGTCCAGTTTTTAGTTTGTCGGTTTATTGGAGTGAGAGAAACTACTAAATAGTAAATTCAAATAGGACAGAATTTCAGGAAAAGCATGTGAGAATTAATACTTTAATTATTTTGGTATAGAGAGAATGTACGTTGGAGATTACGAGAGAGATGGTAGTCTAAATATTTATACTATATGTAGTGATGAGGTTAAAATACGTATGAGGAGTATATATGTAGGTTGGAGAAATACCTATAATTTATAATAGGATGTGTGTATGCCTATTATGTGATATTATTGTAAGAGCACTAATGGGTGATAACCCGGGGGGGTACAAGAACCTTATAGTTAAGCGCACTAATGAGTGATAACTCGGGGGTGAAGAAACTCTATTGTTAAGTGTTCTAATGGGTGATAACCCGGGGGTACAAGGATGATTATTGTTAGGCTCACTAATGGGGGATAACCCGGTGGTGCTGAATTATTATTGATAGGTGCAATAATGGGTGCTAACCCGGGGATGCAAGGTTCTATTATTAGGCACGCTACTGGGTGATAACCCGGGTGTGGTGAATTATTATTGATAGGTGCATTAATGGGTGCTAACCCGGGGATGTAGGATTTTCTGGATAGGTGCACTAATGGGTCTTAGCCCGGGGGTGCAGGATTAGTACATATATATGTATAGGGATGATGTGACTATATATATATATATATATATATATATATATATGAACTTGTGAATATTTCTACTGTGTGAAATTAGTAGACTTGGTAATAATAATAATCATTACTTTGCACCGAGTGGTCTTAACCTGAGGGTGCAGGATTAGTGTGTATATATAGGGATGATGAGACTATATATATATATGTATGAGTGAACTTGGGTACTTTCTACTTTATGAGAATAGTAGATAAAATGTAAATGAGAAATGAAATAATCTTAGGGGATAAAAGATTAACCATTGAAACGGTGAATAATGAAACTTAGTATGTGAGATGAACTATTTGAATAGCGTATTGTATGGGCGATACGGGAATACTACTAGTGAGCATAGTTAGTATTAGTATGGTTTCTGACTAGTTACACTTAGAGGTATAACTAGGGGAGATTAGATGTACGTTAGGCGTGCACAATAGACAAGAGGTGAGAAACTCATGTGAGAGTTCGATAACTAACATGCGTATAAGACTTGTTTTAAGAACCAATTTTAAATACTTGCTAAATCATTTTTACACATAGGGCTCTGACCTGTTTCTTATATATCTTCTCTCTTTTGATATATATATGTATTATATCAGGTACTCAGCCATAGGGGTACCAGATTTAGAGATTTGGGTTACTTAACGTTCTTCAGTTATTGTGAAAGTTGTAGGTCCTTGCAGTAGACGCATCTATCCTTTCCATTCAGTTTCATCTAGACTTCTTATTTAGGGCATATGTCTCCCAGTTCTAGTTCTTCAACAGAGATATTGTATTGAATTTATTTTATGGTTTAGAGTTTTGAACTGGGAGGTTTTACCCAATCTTATTTATTTTAGTAGTTGATTCATGTTCAACATTTATTATATTCCTATGTGTGGTGAATGGTTTATATTTTAAGATATAAAGAAATGGATTTATTTGATTTTACTAAAATTGGAAATGTTTTGACACCTAGCTTAATTTTATATTAGGTGATTAATATGTTAAAAAGTTTTTCGACAGTGATGCTAAGAATGAACCAACTGAATATCCTGTTTTGAATTGGTAGAGGACTGGTCACCCTATATTTAATTGGACGGGGTGTTACACCTAAAAGAAATACGTGGTCCAAAGGCCTAAAAGAATAATGGCATTAAAAGAAAATATTTTCCAAGGCCTATTTTGTTTAGTTGATTTATTCATTTAAAAGATTAAAATAATATGCTTAAATTGAGGGAGTTTGGATGGTATATCAACAGTTTGTGCAATGTCAGGTTACCTAGTTGTACTTTCAATGTCATGACTCTATTGGTTTGTAGAATCATTAAAATTCTAGGCTTGTATGCATTGTGTATGTTTATTCATTAAGTTCAATCTATTTTGTCACATGAGGTTATATTCAAATGTGATAAAGTTTGTAATCAAATGGGAACTCTGTGAACATATTTTAAGTGATTGGGTCTAAATTTAATTGTTACTATTTCACACCCCAACACTTCCGTTTCCATATGACACATTTTTGCCATACGAGTGTGAAAAGTGTATTGTGTTTTGTGTCATATGTGGTGTCTATACCTATATATATGTGCGTGTGCATTAGTGATATTCATTATGTCTACATATATATGGTATTTTTTCTTTTCCTTGCTTTCTAGTCCATCTATGCTTCAAATTCATAATTGGTATCTATCGTGTTGCATATTGTTGTTGATATCACATGCTTAGTATCTCATGTATCATATTGATATCATTTTTTTTGCATATTCGTTGGTATACGTTATTCTTTGTATGGATTTGTTTCGATTTTGTTGCCCATATGCTTTCATGTTCTTATCACTCTAAGCTTCATCATGTTTCAATTAGTTTTATCCTTTGTCTATTCCTGAACAAAAAGGGGGAGAATGATAGGGGGAGAAATGGTATATAATCCTATTATAATCGTATCTTAGTTTAGGAGATTTAACTTAGGGGGAGTCGTGACCTTCTTAGGTTGATCATATTTGATAAAAGGGAGAATTAATTTAGGGGGAGTATTTATCTTATATGCATTCAATATTCTTATTCCCTATGCGTTTGATAGTTTGCTTAAGTGTGCAGAAATTCTTCTAAATGGTAACTTTCATCGGAAAAGATGTAGATCCTTGGGTTTTGAGTCAAGCTATGTAATTTTTATTTTGGGTGGGATATTTTTTTTAGTCTAATAGAGCTTGACGGCCCTTTAGGATTTTTGTTTGGTTTTTGTCCCGGAATAGCCAAAGGGGGAGATTTTTAAGGACATAAGTCTCAGATTGAGTCTTAATGTAGTGCTGGCTCAATTCTGGACAAAAAAATTTGAGTCATAGGATAGTGTTCAAGTGTATCCATCAAAGCCTATGACGTGTTAGTTGAAGACGTAGCGGCCAAAATTATAAAGCTTCATCATATGCCGAGTTTAGTGTGCCTCGTTTCTACATCAACAACATTGGTTTCAATGCTCCTAAGGTATGAATGCATATATATATATATATATATATATATATATATATATATATATATATATATATATATATATATATATATATATATATATAAAAGAGCTTTGGAAATTTATTGGGTGTATTTTTATAAAATAATTTTAATGACTTTGTTTTAATCAGAAAATATTTTTTAAGAACTTTTCATAAAAGTTTTGGGCTTAAATGGAATTTTGCATTTTTTGGTAAGTCGTTCGAATGAACTAGAATCTCATTCGAACGATATTCCCAGGTCGTTCGAACGAGACTTCTAACGATATTCTTTTTTTTCGTTCTGGAACATCATTAGTAAAGTCATTCGAACGAGAATGTCATTCGAATGACTTTGGAGGGAACAGTTTTTTGGCAGTTTTCTCCATGTTCCCACTTTGTTTTTGCCACTACTATTTGATAGAATTATCAAGTACGGAAACCAACTTTTTCAATCTAACCTTTTCACATTCTAAGAGATTTTTAGAGAGCAAAAACTTTGAAGAAAAAGTTCCATGTTTTGTGTATGATTTTTATGGATTAATTTCACCAAAAGCACATACACAACCAATAGTTTGTTTATTCCAAGTTCCTTAATATATATCCTTGCTTGGAGTGTTTGGCACCGGGTTTTTCTTCACAACATAAATAAGATAAGTTTGGGTTTTCTTCTACATCCCATAAAGAAGAAGTTTATTTGCTGTGACATACCCACTTGGAGAAAGGCTCCTTGTTCGGGTGGCGGTGACCAAAAAAGTCCGATCGGTGGATTTTGAGACCGTGGTGGACTTCCGTGGTTATTCACTAGGCAGAGATGTGTACAAGAAGAAGCCTCGGGGCTTGCACGAAGTCAAGTCGGGTGTTTTAAGTCTTTTTATCTTGTACTTGTAAAACCGTACTTAGTCGATTTGAGGCTAGGACCGTCCGAGGTATTTTTCCTGTTGTGGGTTTTTCCTCGTATATTGCGGCGTAGTGGTTGTTTACTTATTTTATCTTTTGCTACATCACATTAGATGTATGCTTAGGTAAAAAGATAAAATTGGTATAGTTAATTTGGTGCAAATTCAATTTGGATAAAAATTAATTTAATTCGAGTCATTAGGTATTGGATAAAATTTGGTTTGGCCTAATTTGCAAATTGGATTAATTATTTGTTAGGAAAATTTTAGGACCTGGATTGAATTAAGTTGTTTAAGTGAAAATTAATTTGTTGTTTAATTTAATGTCACTTCTTGTTTAGTTTATTTGAATTTGAAACAAATTAAAGTTTGGTTTATGTAGTTGTTTAGTTGAATCATCTTTATTCCGCATGTAAATGGAAATTGATTTTAAAAGTGAAAGTTTTAAAATTGCTGGTCCTATCGTTTTCAAAGTGGTATCAGAGCATTGATTTAGAAAAACTATCATTTTCAACAAAATTTGGCCACCCAATTTGAGACCATTTCCAAGTCTGAGTCTGAATATTTTGGTGATTTTTATGCACGTTTGTCGATCATTGTTAACTCGGGTTTTAATTTAGGTGAGCCTATTGATAACACGCGTGTCGTTAAAAATATTTTGAGATCTCTTCCAAAACGTTTCATTCCTAAAGTCACTGTGTTGAATTCATTGGGAAAGGTAAATTCACTTAAGTTAGAAGAACTCGTAGGAGACTTACAAACTTATGAGATTGACATGTTTACCCAAACCATTAAGGCTAAGGATAGAGGCATTGCTTTAAAGACTCAAGTTAGGAAGAAAAAGAAAGAGAGAGTGTATGAGTCTGATTATGAGGAAGAGTTTAGCATTGACGATGTGCCCTTGTTTGCAAAAATTTTTAAAAAGTTTCTCAAAATGAACAAATATAATTCTTTCAATAAAAAGTTATTTGAGAAAAATAAAAAGAAAGAAAATGCCACAGAGGGAAATTGAAAAGAAGGTGAGAGAGAAAATGAGGAAGAGAGTGGTGAAGATTTAGATGAGATGATTTGTTTTGAATGTCAAGGGAAAGCGCATAGGGCTTTTGAGTGTGCTACTAGGCTTAATAGAAAAGGGAAGAAAGTAGCCATTCCTTCCACTATTAGTGATAGTGAGGGAGATGATGAGAAAGATGAGTTAGAAAAATGTTTAGGACATGGGATGTGTGTAGCTTTTTCCATTCTTGTAAGCACACCCACTTTGTCCCATGATGAAAGTGTCCACGAGAGCGACGGTGATGAGTCGAGTGGTGATGAGAGCGAGTTTGACAGTGGAGATGAATGATAACTTAACTTTTTGTATGTCGTCGTTGTTGCAATCCAAGTTAATCAAAACCTTGTAATACCTACAAAAATAATATCAAACTCAAGTGTAGAGGTAAGTGAGGGTATCAATCCACATCAAGGGGGTAAGCTAGAGACAAATTCAATTGTAATTCAATTTTTATTTTCTTTTTGGAATTTTTCTTTTCTATTTTTTTTTTGCTTTTTCAAATATTAAAACAATTAGGGTGAGGATGTGAAATAACACTAAACTAGAATGAAAGATCAAATTACAAACTAAAAAGTGACTAAAACGAAAAATAAAGTCTAACACAAAAATATAAGATAAATGAGGTAAATAAATGTGAGAACAATAAATTAGTGGGATTATGCCACAAATTTTAGCTATTCTAACTAATTAATTTTATTATTTGAATTCTCCCAAATTAATATCAAAATTACAAATCAACTCTCGTTGCAAGTGTAATTTTAATAGTAATCTTTTAGAAAATTAAGTTTAACTCCCCCATAACTCTAGAAAAAAGATCTACACTCCTTTTAATTAATCATCCGCTAGGATCGATTTATTAAAATTTATGTAAATCTAGAAAATAAATTTTAGAGTTGAAATTCAATGAATAATACCACACTTAGTAAACCCCTATCTCTAGTTCGAATCTAAAACGGGTATTATAACTTAGAATTTCGATTTTCTCTCGAAAATCATTTACCCTCTCTCGAGGCGTAAATTTAAGGGTGAGGGATCAAAATTAATATTCAAAGGGAATTTTCAAGTAATCAAACTAATTAAATTGAAATAACATCAAATAAGGGTTCCCCCACCCCTTGAAAGGGGATTTAGACCAACTGGTATGAAATTTGATAAATTAATAATCAAAGGCATAAAATAAATGAGAAGAGAGGAGAATAATCAAACCAAATCCCTTGATGCTTAATTGAACTTCAATCCATGAATTGAAATTAACATCCCTCAATTTGAATGATAAAAAAAAATTACATAAAAAATTTCACTCAAATTAATCCTCACAATAATTTATTTTTCCCTCACTATCTAAAAAAAAGTAAAATAAAATAAACTCTAACCTAAAAAAACTAAACTAAAATGGTGTTTCTCTCTCTAAAATACTCTCTATAATTTTCTCCCAAAAAGCCCTTTTCAAAATGGTCTTCTTCTTCCTTAAATAATAAGCATGGAGCTAAGGGTAAATTGGGTAGCGATTAAATGGACATGAGGGGTGTGAGGATAAGTTGGGGTTAAAATTGGAAAATGCACAAATGTGCATGGGTTGTGTGAGGTCATGTGGGAAGTGAGGTGCTGAGGATAAAAACAAATCAGATTTGGTTAAAAGGGTTTGGGGGTATTTATGGAAAAAGGGTTCAGAGATTTTTAAAACATGTGGGCATTTGGGTTTTGGATTTGTTTTTTTTTTTGGTTGGAATTTTATGCAGGAGGTTTAAAAGCGATTTGGAGAAAGGAAATGGTTATGATCCAAGCAGGTCCGGATTGAGGATTTTGGTTGAGGTGAAGAGGGGTTTCGGGTTTATGGGTGAGGTTGTGCGCGGGTTCGGTTTCGGGTTTGTGTATTTTCGGGGTGCTGGACAGATCTCGGGTTTTGGGTCTTGCTGGATGGATCTTGGGTATTAGGTTTGAACTGGCAGTTGTTGATAGTTTCGGGTATGAGGTGTTTGAGCAGCGGGTTTTATGCTTCCATGGCCGGAAATAGGTTTAGCTTGGGTCTGGTACTGGTTGGATCGAAGCCTCGTCGGTGGTAGGTGTTTATTTTCTGCTCGGGTCAGGGGGTATGGCGATTTGAGTGGAAGGAATTTTTGGGTCGCCAGCAGAGGTCCACCGGGCGGCTGCTGGTGGTGGAATGGTTTAGAGAGAGGGAGAGTGATGTTGGTTATGGTGGTGAGTGATGGTTTGGTCATGGAGGGTTGTGTTGTTGGTAATGGTGGAATAAGATGAGATGAGAGAGAAAAGGTTTTGGGGGAAGAAGATGAAGGCAGAGTGGTTGTGTGGGTGTATGGATAGGTGGGTGTGGGTAAGATGAGTGTTGTTTTGTGTGTGTGTTGGTATTGGGGTGTGAGGGGTTGTGTGTGTGTTTAACTTATGACCCCTAAAAAATAAACTAAAACTAAGACTACAATAAAATAAAACAAAAATTTAACTAAACTAAAAAAATAAAAATCAACTAAAATAAAAATGACACGGCACGACACACTATGGAAACCCTAAAAAAAACTAAACACAACTAAAATAAAAACTATAAAAAAAAACTAATAAAAAATAAAAAAATGAAATAATAATAAACTAACTAAAAATAAGAAAATAAAAGAAAATATAAAAACTAATACACGACGCGCTAAAAATATAAAAATCCTAAAAATATATTCATGACTCAATAAAATAAAATAATAAAATGAACCCTAAAAATAAAATGACACAAATAAAATAAAATGGGACAACCTAAACACACACGGTTCGGGACATGTTTAGGTAGGTTTAGGGTAGGCTAGGGTACGGGAAAAGGTCTAATTAGATCCATAACCCGCACAATTTCCTTGAAATACGCGTTTGAACATCGCAACGTGCATTTGACCTACAAAATAGACAATAAAGCGCATAAGACCCAAATTGTTGAAAATTATCAATTAAAATACGTATATTCGGGGTATAAAATGTACAATTTTGGGTGCTTATCACACCACCCCCAAACAGAGCATTGCTAGTCCTCGAGCAATAAGATAAAGAGAAAGAGAAAGATAAGAAACCAAAAGTGTACCACTTTCGCGGGCACTTGCGATTGCACTTAACATGTGCAACAAGCCTTTAAACTTATAGGTTGCCCTACAGGACGAGTTGTGTCTCGTGAGGATTTGCAGGGAATATACCCACAAATTTTTTTATTTATTGAAATGCTGTCAATCTCTTATTAGACGTAGAATAATTGCACAATCCATCACGAGGGAAATATTTGAGAAATACAAGCTAGAATTTTTAAAAAGTTTAGCTAGGTAAATACTCAAGGCACATCCTTCCTAGAACTCAATGTTTGTAGTGTGAATCTGTCAAAACGAGTCGAGTATCATTAGAGTAATTCCTAGATTGCCCCTTCGGAATCAACGCTTCAACTTCAAATCTCATTAGACATAGCTCTCTCAAACGAACTCTCGAGATTAGGGTAAGTGATCGCTCTTGTGTGTGAGGAGGTGAGTAAATGTAAGAAAAGTTCAAACGTCTCACACACACATAAGAAAGAACGAACAATTAGAAAGAAAAATGATCTCATGAAAGAAATGTTAATCATTATAGTGAGAACGTCGAGTTATTCACCACGTTGACTTTCATTTGCCCGAACACCTAGGGGAAAATGGATGATAATGGGTGAGGGAAAATGAGATGGGAAGGATTATATGAGGTGAAGTATAATGGCGGTGGATGGATGATGGATAAGTGATGGATGTGTGAGAAGAGTGTACACATGAGGAACAATTGTCTTTATTACACAACACACAAACTACAAACTCTCTTTTTCTTTTCTTTTCTCTCTTTTGTTATTTTTTCTCTTCTTTTTTTCGAATTTTATTTTATTTTTCTCTCTTTTTTTTTTCTATTTTTGCTATTTTGCTATATATTTTTTTGTTTTTCTCTTCTTTTTTTATACTCTCAACACTGAAGACATTTAACATTTGGAATCAACACTCTTTTTCTCAAAAAATGATGGATGAAATATAAATGGCGATGATAGGTGAGGGTGTGGGGAATATGTGTGAATAGGGTAGAATATGGTAATGTAATGGGCGAAGTGAATGGGTGAAAATCTAGTGATCGAGACAAATTTCAAGACACACGTTTCTTACAACTCGAAAAGATGTCGTTCTTAGTGATCAAGCCAAAATTTTATGAAAAATAATGAGATCATACAACAATTTAAAGTGCAGACCCAAAAGAAGTTGAATCAACTTGTGACTCGGAGATTGCGTAAAACACTCTGAAAGGGTGAAAGTCACGAATCTCACAAGCTAAAGTCAGATCTGTACTATTGACCCTTAAGGTTTTCTTGGGAATTATAGTACTCTTCAACTCTAAACCGTAGTGACTTCATAAGTGCACAAATTTTTGTTGAGTCTAGAAATTCATGGTGCAACATGCCTTATTACGTATTAAATAAGATATTTAGAAAAAAATATTCTCAAGATTGATTCCTAGACTTTGAAAGATGGATGATTGAAAATTCACATCAAGGAATGAGATGAAAGAAACTGCACGAAATTTTAAAAATAAGGTTTAAAAACTCAAAAATTTTTAAAAGAGGCATGATTTTGATAAAATTTCCCACCCCCAAACAGAAAGGAACATCATCCTCGATGTTAAGTAAAATGATTTTTAAAATTGAGAGCAGAATGGAGGAAAGAGATTTCCAGAATCAACTGCTAATGAAGTGGACAAATGAACGCAAAAAGATACCTAAATAAATGATAAGTAAAAAGAGAAAAAAAGTGTACAAGTCCATAACATGGTAAAGCATTGGGATAGTACATGAAACGCGGGCTGCCTCCCGATAGCGCTAAGTTTAATGTATTCATCTAGATCGATGGAATCTCACCCTAAAGATAAGATCTATGAAAGAATGGGGCGGCAGAAAAATTGGGTGATGATAATCACCCCCAAAAAAGACTGAAGCGTCAACTAAAATGGTCAATGAACCTGTATGAAAAAAGGCATCACACGATGAAAAGCATCGGTGGACCATGGGCGGGTGGGTATTAAGGTAAGGATAAGAAAGGCTGGGGAGAATAAGCATCGATCATGAGCCTTGTTGAGCTTAAAGGTGAGGGCAACTAGGTCCCTATAAGCATGGTGCTCTAGTTGGTGAGGGAGGCAAAATGGTGTGAAAAGAGTGATGGGATGGGCCTCATAGAAATGACACGATCGTTCTATAAATGGAAGATGGTAATGGTCGTGCCCTGACACACCAGGGAGCTGTTGAGAAGAAAAATCAACACCACAAGGAAGCAGTGTGCATGGAGGAACAATCTCGGTGTCACGAAAGTGGAGAGTATCACCACAAATACTCTTGTAGATGGTGGAGGATGGTTTCAGGTGAGGATCTAAAAATGTAGATGGAAACATGAACTGTGTAAAATGAAGATCGAAACCAGGTGGTGGGGAAGGTGAAATAATGGGTGGGCCGGGTCGGATAAATGGTGGAGGAAGATGATCCAACTCAAGCGTGGGAGACACACACTCATCGGGAGGAGTAAAGGAATACTCACAAGGGAGTGTGTTTTTTAAAGATGGAGTGGTCAACTTCTCCATAAGAGTAGCATCGGTTAATGTGGTGGGTGGGTAAGACGAGGCACCAAGATCAGAGATAGAGGAATAACTAGAAATATCGGTCTCAAAGGGAGCCATGCATGGTGGGACATCATCCATATCCGGATAGGTAGGAACTATCGCAAATTCTATCTCGGGAAAATAGTGAGCACTCGTAGCCGGAGCTAACCTAGGATAAATTTGTTCCTTGGGAACACAAGGGTGAAGCTCGAGAGGTGTAGACTCAGGCATTTTTTTGGATTCAACGGGAAAGGGAATGTGAACCGTAATGATGGGTTCATATGGAAATGGTTGGATTGGATCAGTCTTACTAATAAAAGGTAAGCCAACACAATTGTTGACTTGGGATTCGGACCATGAAATGGTCTCAACTTCAAGATTCCCAAGGTGGTAGGGTTGGTCACACTCAAAATCCGTGTCACAAGAGGACACATCATCATCAAACTCGATTGTAATGATGGGTGGAACCATGGTAATGCCAACTCTCTCGCACACTCAAATTCATTAAGGCATTGTTCAAGCCGTTGAAGGGATTAATTTTGGATTATAGAGGCTTGCTCTTGCTCGAGTATGAACTTTTGCAGGAGGCTTTCGATAGCGGATGCGGATGATGGTGGTGGAGTGATGGGTGGTGGAGGCGGTTAAGGTGGACACAACTCGCTACTGTCATGATTGTACGGAGAATACTCTAATGAAGTGTGAGGAGTGGAGCCAATTTCATCATACACAAAAGGATCGCTTTCGTGATGGACAAATGGTTGATACTAATGGGGTGCGTAGTGAGGGAACTGATCATGAACGGGTGCACAAGGTTGCCATGATGACTATTGAAATGTATGAGGATCCACAGCATCGGATTGGGATTCGTATTGCGTGAAAGGGTGATCAGGCCTCTACGAATAGCTCGGGTACGCACACCACTCGAAATTGGGTATATCGGGAGAGTAAGCCGAGGTGGGTTCCGAAACAGTGTCACATGGATACACATGCTCCATGGTGGGTTCGTAGAGCTATAACAAGTACGGACACTCATGGGACATGTGATCGGAATAAGAACAATGGGTGCACGAAAATATTTGCGACACGCCGACACTTGACATCGAGGGTGATGGAAAATGAGGTACGTGCATGGACGGGTCAAGAGTATCTACGGTACTCATGAGAGAGGTGAAATCACTAAAAATATCATAAAGAGACGACTCGGGATTACTCTCACACGTGTCGCGTGTTAATGGGAATGACCAAAGTAGTCCCGTAAGGGACGTTCTTCGGCCATGAGGAGAATTTTTTTGGATTTTGTAAATTTTTTCAAAAGGAAATAAAATTTTTTGGATTTTTCTAAAAATGAAAGAAAGAAAATATTTTTGGATTTTTTTTTTGTTTTTTTTGGAAAGAAAAAGTAAGAAAATATTTTTTGATTTTTTGGAAGAAAAGGTGGGGGAAAATATGAACTCTTTGAATTTTGACGAACTCACTAAAATCGACTATCGAAAAATGAATTGGACACACACAAGTCAAGGAGAATTCCTAACTAGCACATAGCAAATTTATTTCTTGAAATTTAGTAAAAGGTTAGTCAAATTTTAATTAAGTCCGTGGGCAATAAAAAATCACGGAATAATATGAGTGATCGCCTTTGCAAAATTTTCTCCCAGTGGGCTACCTAGTTAATTGATTTTAAATTTAGTGATGGCTAGGATAGCACACAATTGGTAAGCGAGTGAGTCGGGTGATGAAATCCCTTCTCGTGAGTGACCGAGTGTAGGTCTTAGTAATTTAATTCACCACACCATTCGAAAAATAAATGCGAGAATTAAACCACACAAGAGCACGCAATCACACACAAGAATTGACTCACTAACAGGAGAGGCGTGAGGGTTTGAGAAATGTACCTCCCACGATTTTTACACCGTGGGGTGCCAAAATATTTGAGTCGGCCGGGGGGAGATCATGCCTATCTCAGTCGGACCCAGGAGTCCTACTGACCCAGGGTAGAGAGGCTTCTAAATCATTGCCTTTGGACGCCCTCTCCCTACCTTGTTCAGTTTCCCTATCACGATCTCTTCAATTATTACAAATTTAAAATGAAAATGAAAATGAAATAAAGGTGTCTCTATGCACTGCAATACAAGCAATGATAAAATAAACCTAATACAAGCCTTCTAAAAATATAAAAATGGTACAAAAAATAATATAGTGCAAAAAATAAAATGAACTAGAAGTTGAAATCCACTCCAAGTGCTTCACGCTCCCGATAATGGAAACGACGCCATTTGATAACTTAACTTTTTATGTGTCGTCGTTGTTTCAAGACAAGTTAATTAAAACCTTATAATACCTACAAAAATAATATCAAACTCAAGTGTGGAGGTAAGTAAGGGTATCAATCCACATCAAGGGGGTAAGCTAGAGACAAACTCAATTGTAATTCAATTTTTATTTTATTTTTGGAAATTTTCTTTTCTATTTTTTTTTTGCTATTTCAAATATTAAAACAATTAGGGTGAGGATGTGAAATAACACTAAACTACAATGAAAGATCAAATTAAAAACTAAAACGTGACTAAAATGAAAAATAAAGTCTAAAACAAAAATATGAGATAAATGAGGTAAATAAATGTGAGAACAATCAAGGAGTGGGATTACGCCACAAATTTTATATATTCTAACTAATTAATTTAATTATTTGAATTCTCCCAAATTAATATCAAAATTACAAACCAACTCTCGTTGCAAGTGTAATTTTAATAGTAATCTTTTAGAATATTAAGTTTAACTCCCCCATAACTCTAGAAAATAGATCTACACTCTTTTTAATTAATCACCCACTAGGATCGATTTATCAAAAAATTTGTAAATCTAGAAAATGAATTTTAGAGTTGAAATTCAAGGAATAATACCATACTTAGGAAACCCCTATCTCTAGTTCGAATCTAAAATGGGTATTATAACTTAGAATTTCGATTTTCTCTCGAAAATCATTTACTCTTTCTTGAGGCGTAAATTTAAGGGCGAGGGATCAAAATTAATATTCAAATGGAATTTTCAAATAATCAAACTAATTAAATTAAAATAACATCAAATAAGGGTTCCCCCCACCCCTTGAAAGGGGATTTAGCCTAACATGGTATGAAAGTTGACAAATTAATAATCAAAGGCATAAAATAAATTAGAAGAGAAGAGAACAATCAAACCCAATCTCTTGATGCTTAATTGAACTTCAATCCATGAGTTGAAATTAACATCCCTCAATTTGAATGACCCAAAAACAATTACATAAAAAAATTTCACTCAAATTAATCCTCACAATAATTTATTTTTCCCTCACTATCTAAAAAAAAGTAAAACAAAATAAACTCTAACCTAAAAAAAACTAAACTAAAATGGTGTTTCTCTCTCTAAAATACTCTCTACAATTTTCTCCCCAAAAGCTCTATTCAAAATGGTCTTCTTCTTCCTTAAATAATAGGCATGGAACTAAGGGTAAATTGGGCAGGGATTAAATGGACATGAGGGGTGTGAGGATAAGTTGGGGTTAAAATAGAAAAATGCACAAATGTGAATGGGTTGTTTGAGGTCATGTGGGAAGTGGGGTGGTGAGGATAAAAACAAATTAGATTTGGTTAAAAGTGTTTGTGGGTATTTATAAAAAAAGGGTTAAGTGGGTTTTAAAACATGTGGCCATTTGGGTTTTGGCTTTGTATGTTTTTTTTGGTTGGCATTTTATCCAGGAGGTTTAAAATCGATTTGGACAAAGGAAATGGGTATGATGGAAGCAGGTCAGGATTGAGGATTTGGGTTGAGGTGAGAGGGGTTTCGGGTTTATAGGTGAGGTTGTGTGCGGGTTCGATTTCGAGTTTGAGGATTTTCGAGGTGGATGACAGATCTCGGGTTTTGGGTCTTGCTGGATGTATCTTGGGTATTGGGTCCGAGCTGGCGGTTGTTGACCATTTCGGGTATGAGGTGTTTGGGAAGCGGGTTTCATGTTGCCATGGCCGGAAAGGGGTTTAGCTTGGGTATGGTACTGGTTGGATCGAAGCCTCGCCGGAGGTTGGTGTTTGTTTCGGCTCGGGTCAGGGAGTACGGCGATTTGAATGGAAGGAATTTTTGGGCCGCCGGCAGAGGTCCACCGAGCGGCTACTGGTGGTGAAATGGTTTAGAGAGAGAGGGAGAGAGAGAGAGAGAGAGAGAGAGAGAGAGAGAGAGAGAGAGAGATGTTGGTTATGGTGGTGAGTGATGGTTTTGTTATGGAGGTTTGTGTTGTTGGTAATGGTGGAATAGGATGAGAGGTGAGAGAAAAGGTGTTGGGTGAAGAAGATGAAGAAAGAGTGGTTGTGTGTGGGGGGTGTATGGATAGGTGTGTGTGGGTGAGATGAGGGTTGTTTTGTGTGTGTGTATTGGTATTGGGGTGTGAGGGGTTGTGTGTGTGTTTAACTTATGACAAAATAAAAATAAAATAAAACAAAATAAAAATTTAACTAAACTAAAAAAATAAAAAGCAACTAAAATAAAATTGACACGACACGACACACTATACAAACTCTAAAAATACTAAACACAACTAAAATAAAAACTATTAAAATGAAAACTAATAAAATAAAAAATAAAATAAAATGAAATAATAATAAACTAACTAAAAATAAGAAAATAAAAGAAAATATAAAAATTAATACACGATGCGCTAAAAATATAACAATCCTAAAAATATATACATGACTCAAGAAAATAAAATAATAAAATAAACCCTAAAAATAAAATGGCACAAATAAAATAAAATGAGACAAACTAAACACACACGGTTCAGAGCATGTTTAGGTAGGTTTAGGGTAGGCTAGGGTACGGGACAAGGTCTAATTAGCTACATAACCCACACATTTGACTTGAAATACGCATTTGAACACCGCAACGTGCATTTGACCTACAAAATAGACAATAAAGCGCATAATATCCAAATTGCCGAGAATTAGAAACTAAAATATGTCTATTTGGGGTATAAAATGTACACTTTTGGGTGCTTATCAATGAAAGTGAGTTCCAAAGAGATTTAAGGCATTTGTACACCTAGACCTTGAAAACAAATAAGTATAATAAAGATTTAGGTCGTTAGGTTTAGATTTGGAGAGAGAGAAAGAAGTTTTATGGAGGGAAAAGTGTGCTTACCCGACACAGTGTCTAGTCTAACGACACATGTATCCCAACTCGAGAATGATCTCGAATGTGTTCGGGAGGTCAAAGTCTCTTTAGAGAATGAATCTAAGAACGTTCAAAAGATGGTTCTCAAGCCTGTTTTGGATGGTAATGAGAGTTTAGGAAAAGGTCATGACGGTGCATCCACTTATTTCGTTACACCCGAGCCGGTTCCCTCTTTGGTGATTGATTCACGTGTTTCTCATCCCAACCCACCTAGGCGTTCCATTCCCATTAGGAGAACACGTCCTAGAATTTTTGAAAAATTACTTCCTATGTCGGTTTATGTTTGCTCCCATTGCAAAAAGCGAGGATACCTAAGGGAATTTTTCTTTAAGTTGGGTAATGTGTCACGCTATACTCCTACACATGATCGCACACATGCATCCACTCATTATACTTTGCTTTCGCATAATGATAGAGAGTTTGCACATATTCGAGAGCAAGTAAAGTTTTTGGTCAAGACTTCACATGATTTGATGGAGTTATTTCAAAAGATGTCACATCTTTGGAAAACTCCACCTCACTTCCTGGTTGAGGTCTAGACATGTTTGCTAGCATAGGGTGATTTACATGATGACATATTTGCCTATTGCTAGTGTGCACCATTTGTTTTGTTTTAGTTAGCATTTTTATTTTATTTTCTTATTTTTTAGTACTATTTTAGCACTGTTTTGGATTTGTTTGCCAATTCCAGGAACTGTTTTTTTACAAAATTTTCTCACTCGACAAAACTGCATGTCATTTTGGATAATCTGGGAGATTTGTTCTTTTCTCATTCTAACGAGATTGCATGTTGTTCGAGCGACATGGCATGTTGTTGGAACGACCCTGGAATAATATTTCTTTTGCAGTCCCTGTTTATTCATGCTATATGTTATTAGTACTGTTGGGTTGTTTCTGAAGAGTGTTTGAAAAATACAAAAATATTTTCTCTTTTTAGAAATATTTTGAAAAATTCAAAAAGAGTTTTGTATTTTGTTTTTGCTCCATATATGAATGCACACTTAGGATGACCAAGTCACAACTGCATGCCATATCCATGTGACTGTTTGATAGAGATTTGAGACAATATGTTGTGTCATTCATGTGCTTTACAAAGTTTGGAGTCTTTGAGATGATATAGTGTTGCTACCTACATGTTTAACTCACTTTGTCCTTTATTTCACACTTGCACGGATTTGTTTGACGTTTGTTCTTGATAAATCACATGTTGGTTACGTGTTTTCATCGCAATTCTGTCTATTAAAACAAACAAAATGCGATCAAATAAGATAATAAAAGGTGTGCATGTTTTTACCGTTTTGCCATAAGTTTGTGTGAATTTTATAAATGGTGAAGGGCTATGAAAGGTACACATTTATCCTTTGCGATTAAACCGCCGTTTAAATTGGACCTAAAAAATTGAGGTATTTTAACTATCCGAGGTCCAAAGAGGTTTAAAAGAGCCCGAAAAAATTTAATGGCATAAAAAGAAATTTATGCCAAAAGGGGGCCATTAGGTTTATTCACTAATTCTCCAATGTTTGAGAATTTAGATCACCTCAGAAAGAAAATATACATGAGGGAGTTTGGTTGGAGAATTAAAACGGCTTTGCATGTCCTTAAAAAGTCTTGAAAAAAAATGAAATCGTTTTGGACGTTATTGGTGTGAAAATCATGTTGACTTTGATTTTTTGATTTTGATTTAAGACAATGTCATCTAAATTCAACAATTTTACACCAAAGGACTATTGTTTATTTTCATTCGTTAGGAGTACGCTTACGCATCTTGCACATATGATATGATTGAGTTGATTTTCCTATCGAATTTGTTCATACCCATTCATTCCGTTTCCATTATTTGGTCGTCTTAATAAATATTCATGGTGTATGATTTTTTGTAACATCATATTTCTTGCATTTTTTTATAAAATTTTGAAAAATTCAAAAATAGTATGTTTGGTTTGTTTTCCGTGACACCCCAATTTTCTTTATGTGATTTATTCTTTTCCTTGTCTACTTCGAACAAATAAAAAGGGGGAGACCGAATTATGATATTATGGGGGAGTTTAAGTATGGGGGAGATTTGATTATGCTTACATGTTTTATATTTATATCATTTCAAACTCAATACCTCACGAGGTTTTTGCTTTATCTCATGTGTGTAGGTACAATTGAAGATTTTTGGATTGCACACCCTGATGAGAAAAGCATGGAGATTTGAAGATTTGATTGTTAAAGACAAGCTTGAAAAGCTTGAAGACTTGTTCAATTTATCTTTCCATGTTTGAGTTTATGGGAGGGTAGATTTGTATAGGTTATTTTTGAGTTTGATAATTCGGATATTTTTATTTTGTACCAGCATAGACATAGGGGGAGATTTGTAAGGACATTGTCCGTCACATTTAGTATGTCGTATACTGCTACAAGTTTGTTGAAGAATTGGGTAGAATCGACGAACCAAATTTCAAGTCAACTTCAACAATCATTGCCAACAAGGACGACTTTGGTAAATGTGGTTAACTTCCATTTACATTTTCATAAAAAGTGTTGGGTTTTTTTTATAAAAGTTAATATATTTTTCCTTTTATGAAAAAAATGATTTTTGAATTATTTTTAATGGATTTTTATCTTTAAAACATATTTATCATAAAAGCTATTTGGATAACTTTTCTCAGATTCGTAAGAGTGTTGGTTTCTAAGTCTCCAAATGTTTTAAAACTCTGTATAATGAATCTCAAGATTTGTGTCTGGTCATTCAAACGATGTCATATCTCATTCGAACGAGACCCGATGTCGTTCGAACGACATGACAGTTCGTTCGAATGAGAAGTCTTTGTTTTTTACATGTCCCCGCCTTAAATGTTTTTATATAAAGGGTGTCAGACTTCTGGTTTTCGTGTCGAGAAAACAAGATTTCAAATAGAATACATTTTAGTGTGTTTGGTTTATTTCTAAGGACATTTTTGTCCATTGTCAATTTATATGTCGTACGCCGTTACACCGTTGAAGAAATTCAAGATCGCATCTACATCAACGGATCCGAATATCAAAGCGTCTTCAACATCATAACCTTTGGAAGAATGAACTTGGTAAAGTTTTGTTTTTAAGTTCCCTAAGATTCATACTGAGTATTGGGAAATTTTTATAAAATATTTTTATTAAAAAATAAGAAGTAAGTTTTTTCAAGCAAAATGAGGTTTTTAAAAGATTTTTTGTTTTCTGGGATACCGGACCGGTCCGCCCATATTTTAAACGAACCGATCTTCCTCCAGATCGGTCCGCCTCTATACCGGACCGATTCGCTATGCATAGAAATATTATACCCCAGATCAAATGCAAACCGATGAAGCCACTTTTAAAAACGAACCGGTCCGAGGCCAGATCGATCCGCCTCCAAAATGGACCGATCCGCTTTGGATAATTTCGCACAGATCCGTGAGATTTTTTACCACCGATTCATATTTCCTATATATATTCCTTGTTCGGTGGTGTATTTTTTCAAGTCTTTGAGAAAAATTTTCTAAGAGTTAAAACACAACAAGACTTCGTTTTTTGATGTGCAAAACATCTTTTTGATTCACACACAAAAATTCCAATTACTTTTGTGAATCTTTTGGAACCCTAGAACACAAGCTTTGCTATTCTTCAACCTTTATGGGGAGATCTTTGCAATGGAGGGCCGCGTGTCATTGTGGAGGGAGTCTCTACAAAGTATTATGGTTGCGTGTCATTGAGGAGAGATGCGGTTCTTCCTTTGTTGTTTGGGCTGCGAGTCCTTGGAGGGTGCTGCGTGTATTCTTTTGCTGAGTTCAAGACTGCGTGTCTTTGTGGGTTGGCTGCGCGTTGATTCATTGCATATTTCTCTATGTAATTGTAAGTTGCAATTTATATATTCATAGTGAAATAAAGGTTTTACCCGAAAGGGGTTTTTTCCTCAAATCTGTGTCTCAGCATATTTACTGTGTTGCATGCTTTATTTTTGATGGGTTGATTTAGATGGATGTTTAAGGGCTGTATTTATTTGTTTTAAAAGTAGACTCTAATTAAAAAAGGGTTACTTGGAAACTTGCGAATTTAATTTAAATCATTATCACATAGTCGTACTTTTCAATTCTCCATCACTTTTGAGTGTTCAAAATTTGTTTTTACATTTCATAAAATCCCAGACTTTTGTGTGAGTTGTTTTGTGGAACCTAAAGTACGTTTTACTAGGAGTTTTGCTGGTGAAACTAGGTGCCTTAGAAAGGTACTGGGCTGACCATAGGTACCACTTGCGGGAGGTCCTGGGCTGATCGACTGCGTGTCATAGGGAGTGTTGCGGTGTTCCTGGGTTGACGACTACGAACCGACACATGCGGGTATTTCAAAAGTCAAATTGTATTTTTGTTTTAATCCGATTGTAAACCGTTCCTTTACAAATTATAGTGGAAATAAAAGGTTTTTACCCTATGGGGATTTTTTCCCTGAAATCTGTCTTCGTCGGCTTATTCGTCACATGATTTAATTTGAGATTTGAATTGACACGTAGATGCATGTTTAAGGGATGAATCAGTTGGTATTTGGTTTGAGCATATTTTGACATCCAGTTAAATAAGTTCTAATTGGAAATCGCGAATCAATATTGCACACGGCATTTGGAAATTAGTATCAGAGCAGGTTACGCTAATTTATCGAGTATTCCTATTTTTTGCAAACTTGTGTGATATTGATTTTTGTTTGAAAAATGTGGTTTTAAAAAGTTTATCGCAATGTTTCCAAACAAGAACTTATATAATCGAATGCCTATTTTTTATGGGTCAAATTATACCTATTGGAAAGCTCGTATGAAATCTCAGTTAAAAGCCAATGACGAATGAGTCTGGTTGCTTTGTGAAAGAGGGTGGACTCCTCCCACTGTCAGTGCTAATAACGTCAGCTCTTTGAAACCTGTGTCGGATTGGACCGAAGATGATTTCAAAATATCTAATTTTAATTCCCGTGATTTGGGTGCTATTTCGGGAGCCATCACCCCCGACAAGTTTCGCCAAATTATGACGTGCACCACGTCTAAAGAGGCATGGGATGTCCTCCAATTGACACATGAGAGTACGAACGCGATTAAAGAATCAAAGTTAAAAAATTTGGCCACCCAATTTGAGACCATTACCATCTATGTCTGAATGTTTTGATGTGTTTTATGCACGTTTGTTGGACATTATTATCTCGAGTTTTAATTTAGGTGAGCCAATTGATAACACGCGTGTCGTTAAAATGATTTTCAGATCTCCTCCAAAACATTTCATTCCTAAAGTCACTGTTTTGAATTCACTGGGAAAGTTAAATTCACTTAAGTTAGAATAACTCGTAGGAGACCTACAAACTTATGAGATTGATATGTTTCCCCAAACCATTAAGGCTAAGGATTGACGCGTTTCTTTAAAGGCTCAAGTTAGGAAGAAAAAGAAAGAGGGAGTGTATGAGTCTGATTCTGAGGAAGAGTTTAGCATTAACGATGTGGCCTTGTATGCAAAAAATTTTAAAAAGTTTCTCAAAATGAACAAAAATAATTCTTTCAATAAAAAGTCATTTGAGAAAAATAAAAAGAAAGAAAAGGCCACAGAGGGCAATGAAAAATAAGGTGAGAGAGAAAAAGAGGAAGATAGTGGTGAAGATTTATATGAGATGGTTTGTTTTGAATGTCAAGGGAAATGGCATAGGGCTTTTGAGTGCGCTACTAGGCTTAATAGAAAAGGGAAGAAAGTAGCCATTCCTGCCACTCTTAGAGATAGTGAGGGAGATGATGAGAAAGATGAGTCCAAAAAGGTTTTAGGACATGGGATGTGTGTATCTTTTTGAGTCGTGTAAGCACACCCACTTTGTCCCACGATGAAAGTGTCCACGAGAGCGACAGTGATGAGTCGAGTGGTGATGAGAGCGAGTTGGATAGTGGAGATGAAAGTGAGCTCCAAAAATATTTTGGGGATTTGTACACTGAGACCTTGAAAACAAATAAGTATAATAAATATTTAGGTCATCGGGTTTTAGATTTGGAGAGAGAGAAGGAAGTTTTAAGGTGGGAAAATTGTGACTCGATCGACACAGTGTCTAGTCTAACGACACGTGTATCCCAACTCGAGAGTGATCTCGAATGTGCCCGGGAGGTCAAAGTCTCTTTAGAGAACGCATCTAAGAAAGTTCAAAAGATGGTTCTCAATCCCAGTTTGGGTGGTGATGAGAGTTTAGGAAAAGGTCATAACGGTGCATCCACTTCTTTCGTTATAACCGAGTTGGTTCCCACTTTGGTGATTGATTCACGTGTTACTCATCCCAACCCACATAGGCATCCCATTCCCGTTAGGATAATACGTCCTATAGTTTTAGAAAAATTATTTCCTAGGTCGGTTTATTTTTGCTCCCATTGCAAAAAGCGAGGACACCTATGGGAATTTTGCTTTAAGTTGGGTAATGTGTCACGCTATACTCCTACACATGATCGCACACATGCACCCACTCATTATACTTTGCATGCACATAATTATGGAGAGTTTGCACATATTCGAGAGCAAGTAAATTTTTTGGTCAAGACTTCATATGATTTGATGGAGTTATTTCAAAACATGTCACCATCTTTGAAAAACTCCACCGCACTTCCCTGTTAAGGTCTAGACATGTTTGCTAGCATATGGTGATTTACATGAAGACATCTTTTCCTATTTCTAGTGTGTGCCATTTGTTTTATTTTAGTTAGCATTTTTATTTTATTTTCTTATTTTTGGTACTATTTTAGCTCTGTTTTGGATTTGTTTGCCCATTCCAGGAACTGTTTTTTTATAAAATGTTCTCACTAGACAAAATTTCATGTCATTCTGGATAATCTGGGAAATTTGTGCTTTTCTCGTTAGTCCTTGTTTCTTCCTGCTATATGTTATTGGTACTGTTGGGTTGTTTTTGAACAGTGTTTGAAAAATACAAAAGGATTTTCTCTTTTTAGAAACATTTTGAAAAATTCAAAAAGAGTTTTGTATTTTGTTTTTGCACCATATATGAATTCACACTTAGGATGACCAAGTCACAACTGCATGCCATATCCCTGTGACTATTTGATAGAGATTTGAGACAATATGTTGTGTCATTCATGTGCTTTATAATTTTTGGAGTCTTCGAGATGATATAGTGTTGCTACCTGCATGTTTGACTCACTTTGTCCTTTATTGCACACATGCACAAATTTGTTTGACGTTTTTTCTTGACAAATCACATGTTGGTTACATGTTTTCATCTCAATTATGTCTATTAAAACAAACCAAATGCGATCAAATAAGATAATAAAAGGTGTGCATGTTTTTACCGTTTTGCCATAAGTTTGTGTGAATTTTACAAACGGGGAAGGGCTACAAGAGGTACACATTTATCCTTTGCGATTAAGCATCCATTTAAATTGGACGTAAAAAATTGAGGTATTTTAACTATTCGGGGTCCAAAGAGGTTTAAAAGAGCCCGAAAAAATTAAAAGTCAATAAAAAGAAATTTATGCCAAAAAGGGGCCATTAGGTTTATTCACCAATTCTTCAATGTTTGAGAATTTAGATCACCTAAGAAAGAAAATATATATGAGGGAGTTTGGTTGGAGAATGAAAATGGCTTTGCACGTCCTTAAAAAGTATTGAAAAATCATGATATCTTTTTGGACCTTATTGGTGTGAAAATCATGTTGACTTTGATTTATTGATTTTGATTTAAGACGGTGTCATTTAAATTCAACAATTTTACACCAAAGGACTATTTTTGATGTTCATTCGTTAAGAGTACGCTTATGCATCTTGCACATATGATTTGATTGAGTTGATTTTTCTATCGAATTTGTTCACACCCATTCATTCCGTTTCCATGATTTGGTCGTCTTAGTAAATATTCATGGTGTGTGATTTTTTGTAACATCATATTTCTTGCATTTTTTTATAAAATTTTGAAAAATTAAAAAATAGTATGTTTGTTTGTTTTTCATGACACCCTGATTTGCTTTATGTGATTTATTCGTTTCCTTGTCTATTTCGGACAAATAAAAAGGGGGAGAACGAATTATGATATTATGGGGGAGTTTAAGTATTTGGGAGATTTGATTATGCTTACAAGTTTTACGTTTATATCATTTCAAACTCAATACGTCATGAGGTTTTTGCTTTATCTCATGTGTGTAGGTACAATTGAAGATTTTTGGATTGCACACCCTAATGAGAAAAGCATGGAGATTTGAAGATTTGATTGTTGAAGACAAGTTTGAAAAGATTGAAGACTTGTTCAATTTATCTTTCCACGTTTAAAATTATGGGAGGGTAGATTTGTATAGGTTATTTTTGAGTTTGATGATTCGAATATTTTTTTTTTGTATCGGTATAGACATAGGGGGAGATTTGTAAGGACATTGTCCATCACATTTAGTATGTCGTATACCGCTATAAGTTTTTCGAAGAATTGGGAAACTTACATCTAGGATCGACGAACCGAATTTCAAGTCAACTTCAACAATCATGCCCAATAAGGACAACTTTGGTAAATGTGGTTAAGTTCCATTTACATTTTCATAAAAAGTGTTGGGATTTTTTTCTAAAAATTAATATATTTTTCCTTTTATTTAAAAATAATTTTTGAATTATTTTTAATGGATTTTTATCTTTACAACATTTTTATTATAAAATCTTTTTAGATAACTGTTCTCAGATTTGTAAGAGTGTTGGTTTCTAAGTCTCCAAATGTTTTAAAACTCTGTATAATGAATCTCGATATTTGTGCCTGGTCGTTCAAATGAGATCATATCTCGTTCGAATGAGATCAGATGTCGTTCGAATGACATGACAGTTCATTCGAACGAGAAGTCTTTGTTTTTGACATGTCATCGCCTTAAATTTTTTTATATAAAGGGTGTCAGACTTCTGGTTTTCGTGTGGAGAAAGCATGGTTTCAAACATAATACATTTTAGTGTTTTTGGTTTATTCTCCATCACTTTTAAGAGTTCAAAATTTGTTTTTACAATTCATAAAACCCCAGACTTTTATGTGAGTTGTTTTGTGGAACCTAAAGCATGTTTTACTAGGAGTTTTGCTGCTAAAATTAGGTGCCTTGGAAAGGTATTGGGCTGACCATAGGTGCCACTTGCGAGAGGTACTAGGTTGATCGATTTCGTGTCATAGGGAGTGTTGCGGTGTTCCTGGACTGACGACTACGAACCGACACCTACGGGTATTTCGTAAGTCAAATTGTATTTTCGCTGTAATTCGATTGTAAACCGTTCGTTTACAAATTATAGTGGAAATAAAAGGTTTTTACACTGGGGCGATTTTTTTCCTGAAATCTGTCTTTGTTAGCTTATTCATCGCATGATTTAATTTTAGATTTGAATTGACACATAGATGCATGTTTAGGGGATGATTTAATTGGTATTTGGTTTGAGCATATTTTGACATCCAATTAAATAAGTTTGAACTGGAAATTGGGAATCAATATTGCACACAACATTTACACTAGAAAGTTTAAGTCTTGTGTTCCCGTGATTCCCAAAACCCCTATGCGTCATTGCACACCTATTTGGGTTAGGAAATCACTTTTAAAGCCACTAGATATTAGACTAGTTGATTCTCGATTGCATGCACATGATTCTTCTCTTGCCATATCATATGGATGATTATGTTTGCATGTTTGTCATATGCTATTTGTTCTTCATGATATATTTTTGCTAGTGTTATGACTTGCGTTCTTTTTGTATTAGTTTTTCTTTTTTTTTTTTGATAAACTTTTGAAAAAAACAAAAATATTTTATTTTGATAAAACTTTTGTAAAAAGACAAAAAAGTTTTGTATTTTGTATACACCTTATATGGATGCACACTTGGGATGAGTGAGTCACAATTTCATTTCATATCCATGTGACTGTTTGATAGTGTTTTGATATGCGTCATCATTTTATTTTTGTGCTTTATAATATGTGGAGTCATTAAGATGTAATTGTGATTACTACCTACTTGTTTGACTTATATTTGCCTTTAATGTACGCTTGAACAAATTTGTTTGGTTATCGTACTTGTTTATCACATATTGGTCAGAGTGTTGTCATCTCAATTCTATCTTTAAAACAAACCAAATGCGATAAAACTTGACAATGGAAATAGTGCATTTAATAACCGCTTACCGTGAGGATTTAAATGCAACAAAATATGATGAGTGATTCACGGGAAAGGGCTGCGAGAGTGTAAAATTGACTCGTCATGGTAGCCACCATTTAAAAGAGACCGAAAAAAATGAAAGGCAATAAAAAGATAAATATGTCAAAAATTGTGGGTCATTTAGTTTAGACCACCTCAAGAAAAATAATGATTTATTATTTATGAGGGAGTTTGGTTGGAAATAAATAATTGGGTTTGCACATCCTGACAACGTCTTGAAAATGCATTACATAGTTTTAGATGTTATTGGTGTGAGAATCACTTTTGACTTTGATGGGTTGATCAATTGAGTCGATGTCATTTAAATTCAACTCTATTTGACACCTAAGGATGATTTTGAGTTCATTCGTTTGGAGTATCCAGATTCATTTTGCACATATGTTATGAGATTGCATTGATATTCCTATTGAATTTGTTCACACCCATTCATTCCGTTTCCATTATTTGGTTATCTTAGTGTAAATTCAGGTTGTGTGATTTTTGTAAAATTAGTTTTGAATTTTAAAAAATTTGAAAATTCAAAAATGGTTTGTTTGCCTCGTTGATCATGATAACTCCATGCTTTATTTTTTTTATTCGTTTCCATGTCTATTTTGGACAAATAAACATGTGGATAACGAATTATGGGGGATTTTTTGCATTATAGTGGAGATTTGATAGATTGATTGATTTATTCTTACATCATTTCAAACTCGATATGTCACGAGGTATTTTCTTTGTCTCATGTGTGTAGGTACAATTGAAGATCATTATGTTTTACACCCTGATGAGAAAAGCTTTGAGATTTGAAGTTTTTATTTTGAAGACTTTTGAAGAAAAATTGAAAGACTTGCATATTTAATACCTTGTCAGTTTTGGGTTCATGGGAGGGTATTAGATTTATATAGGTCATTTTATATTTGATAAGTCATATGTTTTTATTTTGTACCGGCATAGACATAGGGGAGATTTGTAAGGACATGAGTTTATAAATGTCCGTTATCAATTGAGTATGTCGTATACAACTACAACTGTCGCAAAGTGTTCAAGATCAAATATGCAACAAGACGGATCCGAATATGGAGATCTTCAACATTCAAGCCTCTGCAAGATAAATTTGGTAAAGATTGTGTTTTTATTCCATAATTATTCACTTTGGATTTTGGGATATTTTTCATAAAATATTTTCTAAGTGTTGAGTCGTTGTATTTCGTCAAAATGAATTTTTCAAGATTAAAAGAAGAATTTTTGAAAAAATTAAATTTATTTTTCGCCAATTTTCTGTTTCAAACGACATGGGATCTCGTTCGAACGACATGCCACCTTAAACTTTTTATATAAAGCGCGTTAAATCATCACTCCGTTTTTGTTAAGGAGACCTGACGATTTTCGATACCAGTAATCTGCAAATGGCAGAACACTTCGTCTTCTTCATCAAGGGCCGAAAATCCTTTTGTTTTTAATTCATGAATATCCCAATGTTTATGTGAATTGTTTTGGAACCCAAGAGAATATATCTTGTTCATGTTTGCTATTGTAGCGAGGAAAACCTACTGCTGATCTAGGTGCCATTGGTGGTACTGGGCTGAAAACGACTGCGTGTCATAGGGAGTGTTGCGGTGTTCTTGGGCTGATTGAAACCGCGGTGCTTGTGGATTATTGCACGTAATTCATTGCTAACGATGTCAACCGACGCCTGCGGGTAATCGTGTGTCAAACTGCATTTCATTATAATCCGTGTAAGTTGCGATTTACAAATTATAGTGAAATAAAAGGTTTTGCCCTTCGGGTTTTTTTCCTGAAATTTTTGCCTCATGTTTTATTTATGCTAGTTTAATTTTCTCACACACATAGTTGTTTGTTTTGGGGCTGAATTAATTTGGTTTAAAAATCGACTCTAATTAAATAAGTTTGAAATGGAAATTTGCTCTTTGGTTTAAATCGGTATCACACATACGTTTTACACTATATATGTTTAGTATATGAACATATGAAACTGTAAATGCAAGTAGTTTAGAGTTTTAGATATTTAGGTCCAAGGTAATGTGAAAATATGGAAAAAAAATGTTAATAACTTACAATTTTTTACATCTTCCACTGTTTATAGGTATCAAAGACCTGCATTACCAAAATATAAATGAAAATCCAGGATCAACTCAAATATTTAATATAAGAAACTCTAACAAAATAAATGTTAAGAGATCATTTGATGAATTTGATTATGTATAAAAAAACAGTTAGGATCCAAATACAACCATAGGTTTAATAGACTTTAGATACACACTACCTTAATACAAAAGACAAAACCACTTGTTAGCACCTATATAAATAAAAATAAATCACATTTCAATAAAATCTAATCCTAAATTATGTCCTAGTAACATATAAAGGACCATCAAAACAAAAATTGACACACTTAAAAGTAGTTTTAGTGGATCTCCAAAAAATTAAAGTCAACAAAACCTATTGGTATCAAAATCTAAACTAGTAAAACAAATACCAAATAATTCTGACATCCAATAATTATTTCATGATATGGCAACCTATTCAGTATTAATTTTTTTAAAAGCATATACACCAGTTTAAATTAATCAAAAAGAGATCCTTCAACACGAATCATTCAACCCAATTTTATTGTCTAAATCCAAACTCCAATGATTAAACCACTTTCACATTTGGTGCGATACACTAATACGTTTTGCACCCGTATCGGCTTGTGTCGAGGTGCGACATATCTAAGTCGACCCAGATTTATTGAAATAATATAGGCAATAAGAAAATCAAAAATAAAATTTATTTATGATAGTTACTATCATGGGAATACTTTAGACAAACAATAAAGTAACAAATAGATTGCATTGGAGCATTTAGACAAACACTTGGTAGGCCATTTTCTCCTACCCACACAAAGATGTCATTGTCAAAAAAAAATTGGACTTATACAGATATGTATCACAAACCAACCAAACAACCCTAAAAAATTCAAGATATGAAAAAATACCTGGTGGTTGCTAGCATTGGTTAGAGAGTTGAAGATCTTGGTTCAATATGTATGAATCCGTGGTCAAATCTTGAAAATCAAATAAAAGAAATGTTGACCTTAAAACTAATTCAAAGATATATAACAAAAAAAATTGGTAGATCAGGGGGCGAGTGTGTGCGTAAGAGAGAGAGAGAGATTACCATTTGTAACAAACTGCTACTAACATGGAATGCAACGAGTATAGGTCTTCCATCATCATATAATGTTGGAGTACGGTGTGGAATGGCGTGGGAGGCTTTGGAACGGATGAGGGCATGAGAGGGCAATAATGTTGGAGTAGGGCAGGAAAGCACATGAATAAGGGAGGACGATGCGTAGGGTTTGGTAGATAGAAAAGGTAGTGAGTTTGTTAAGGGTATGTTACTATTATATTCATGTGTTTGAATTTTGGGCACAGATGGAAAATGAAAGTAAGTGAAAAAAAAATGGAGGGAGGGGGGGGGGGGGGATCAAATAACAAAGGGACAAAAAAGGAAATAAGGGTTCTTTTTATCTCAACCATTAGATCCCACTTTTTAAGAATCAATCTTAGCCTCTAATTAGCTTATCAACTTATGGAATAGTGAAAAAATTCTACTCCTTATTTTATATATATATATATATATATATATATATATATATATATATATAGGGAACCCCTATTCCCACTCCACTTTCAATCTTTAAACACCAAAACGATTGAAGTGTCCTACTATACATATAACTTAGGTTAAACACATTATTGATACATTTAATTTGAACAAATATAATATTTTGTCAAAAATCTATTATTTATTTTAAAATACATAATATTCTGAAAATAAAAGAACATAATATTTTGAATATAAAGAAATCTAATATTCTGGGAAATAATTTTTAAATTTTCTGAAAATACATAATATTCTCCAAAAAACTTATTATTATTATTTTTTTAATAGAAATGGAAGTTAATAAAAAAATTGTGACATTATTTATTTATTTAAAAAATGAACATTTTTTATGAAAAAAATGTTGACGATTATTATATCAAACAAAAATACTTGACAACATTTTTTTAAAGAAAAAATGGTTGGAACTTTTATTATAAACTATAATTTTTTAAAAAATTATTTTTTAGAATTTCTCATAAAATATAAATTTTTTACAAAACTATATTTTTTTTTGTAAAAAATTAAGTTGTGACTTTGACACATTACTAATTTTGTATTTTATACTTTAATACACGATATGACACAAATAACATGATTTATAATTTTCACACCACATTAAATATAACATGACATGAATAACACGAGTAAACTTATGAATTTAATATTGTGGCACTCACACCAAATTATTAATGTCATATTGTAGTCAATTTGGTGTGAAAATTATAAATCACGTTATTCGTATCGTGTCGTACATTTAAGTATGAAATTCAAAAAAAAAGTAATTTATCAAAATCACAACTTAGTTTTTTACAAAAAAAATATAGTTTTATGAAAAAGTCATGTTTTATAATAAAAGTTTCGTCGGGTTTTTCTTTATAAAATTGATTTTCATTTTTTTATTGCTTATGTAATTATCGTCAACATTTTTTTAATAAAAAGAATGTTAATTTTTTTTATATAAATAACAAAACAGTTTTTTTATTAACGTTCATTTAAATAAAAAAAATAATAATACGTTTTTTTATAAATAACCGAATGTTTTTTACAAATAAAAACAGACTTTTATGATTTTTATTTTTTCCAAATATTAAAAAAATTATTTTCTTGAATACTAGAATTTTTATATTCAAAACATTATGTTTTTCATTTCCAGAATATTACGTATTTAATTTTTTTAATTAACTTCCATTTCTATAAAAAATAATAATAAGTTTTTTTTCCAAAAATATTATGTATTTTAAGAATATTTAAAAACTATTTTCCAGAATATTAGACTTGTTTATATTCAAATTCTTAAGTGTTTTTATTTTCAGAATATTATACATTTTAAAATAAATACTACATTTTTGACAAAATATTATATTTGTTCAAAGTAATTTTTTTTTTGATAAATAAATGTATTAATGATTTGTTCAACCTAAGTTATGTGTATAGAAGGACACTTTAGTCAGTTTGATGTTTAAAGATTAAAAAGTGGAGTGGGGGAAGAATGTTTTGTAATACCCCGTAATTTTGTGATATTTATTTATGGGATTATTTGAATTAAATGTGTATTAATTGGAAATTAATCCGGATTAAAATACTAACGAGATGCGAGTTGGTATTTGATTTTAATGAGTATATATGGCTATATATGAATATTGAATTATGAAACTTGTCTTGAGATTGAAATACGGCAATTTAGAAATTTTGTTGAGACGCGTGTGACAGTCGCGTCAGTAATATAATTATTTTAATTATAAAAGTGAATTTTATTTCTATTAACCGTATGGTCGTTTTGAGTGCGCCAACGCGTCCGGAAGGGTCGAAATAGTCAGAAAACACTAGCCGGGGGTTTAGTTTGGGTCCCGGGGCATTTTTAGGCCATACCGGCAACGTATAAGGGTAGTTTGGTAATTTTGGATTTTTGGGAATTAAAATCCACGAAAAATAGGAATTAATATCTGATTTAGCAATTACCCACTAAACCCACTAATAACCTAATGGGCTACGGAGGTTATTAGAATTAGTTCCAAAAGAGTTTCTAAGGCAAAACCCTAGCCACCATTGTCACCTTGGAGAAGAAGAGCTTGTAGAGGGAGAAGAGAGGAGAATTCTGCAGAGAGAGAGAGAATCATTCATCAATTCGACATCAAAATTAGAGATATACATAAGGCAAGTGGTTTAATTTCGTTTATTACAAAGAATGTTTCTTCCATGCGTAGGAAATTGACAAAATTTGTATTGTTCTTGGGAGTTTGATAAAAACCCATTAATTGGAATTAGAACTTTATATTTTGATGAAAGGATTGCATGTAGAATTGTGTTAGGAGGATTATCCTGATGGAAATACACCTTGTTCATAACAAAAACGGATTTAATTATACCCATTGGTGACTTTCAAATTTTAGGGTTCATGTTCATGTGATTTGGGGATAAATGAAGGGATTTGATTATTCAATGATGTTTAGGAAGAATTGGCTCTATATAAACGTTAATATATGACCTAAGTATGTTTAGGAATGATTAGAACCCATGAACGATTGTTGGATTGAGGTTTAGATGAGATTAGAGGTGAAGAAAAGTTGGAAAAACGATATAGGGAAAATCTGGGCTCGAATCTGGCCACTCGTTAGAAGACCTGCCCAGGTCGTTCGAACGAGCTTCTAACGAGTTGACCTTTGACTTCTAACGAGGGTGATGTTTGTTCGATGACTTTCGTTCGAACGAGATCTCATTAGAAATCCCACTTCGTTCGAAGGAACTCTCGTTCGAACAGCCTCGTTCGAACGAGACTTCTAACGAGCTGACAGTTTAGGCTTTTTAGCCTGTAAACCCCCGGCTAGTGTTTTATGACTATTTCGACCCTTCCGGACGCGTTGGCGCACTCAAAACGACCATACGGTTAATAGAAATAAAATTCACTTTTATAATTAAAATAATTATATTCCTGACGCGACTGTCACACGCGTCTCAACAAAATTTCCAAATTGCCGTATTTCAATCTCACGACAAGTTTCATAATTCAATATTCATATATAGCCATATATACTCATTAAAATCAAATACCAACTCGCATCTCGTTAGTATTTTAATCCGGATTAATTTCCAATTAATACACATTTAATTCAAATAATCCCATAAATAAATATCACAAAATTACGGGGTATTACAAAACATTCTTCCCCCACTCCACTTTTTAATCTTTAAACATCAAACTGACTAAAGTGTCCTTCTATACACATAACTTAGGTTGAACAAATCATTAATACATTTATTTATCAAAAAAAAATTACTTTGAACAAATATAATATTTTGTCAAAAATGTAGTATTTATTTTAAAATGTATAATATTCTGAAAATAAAAACACTTAAGATTTTGAATATAAACAAGTCTAATATTCTGGAAAATAGTTTTTAAATATTCTTAAAATACATAATATTTTTGGAAAAAAAACTTATTATTATTTTTTAATTATACCCATTGGTGACTTTGAAATTTTGGGGTTCATGTTCATGTGATTTGAGGATAAATGAAGGGATTTGATGATTCAATGATGTTTAGGAAGAATTGGCTCTATATAAACGTTAATATATGACCTAAGTATGTTTAGGAATGATTAGAATCCATGAACGATTGTTGGATTGAGGTTTAGATGAGATTAGAGGTGAAGAAAAGTTGGAAAAACGATATAGGGAAAATCTGGGCTCGAATCTGGCCACTCGTTAGAAGACCTGCCCAGGTCGTTCGAACGAGCTCGTTCGAACGAGCTTCTAACGAGTTGACCTTTGACTTCTAACGAGGGTGATGTTCGTTCGATGCCTTTCGTTCGAACGAGATCTCGTTAGAAAGCCCACTTCGTTCGAACGAACTCTCGTTCGAACAGCCTCGTTCGAACGTTCGAACGAGACTTCTAACGAGCTGACAGTTTAGGCTTTTTAGCCTGTTTTGATCCCGAGTGTCCCGTAACCTTGTTTATATGTAGAGATAACACTTCCTTGATGATAAATTGATATATTTGGGATATAATGAGGAGTAAAACCTAGAAGTGTAGTTTGAACCAAAGGGAAATTATGAATTAGGACGTGAGTGTCTATTACGATGCGAGAATTATTGACGACCTAAATTATTGAATTAACCGGGAACATATAAATTGTGTAGCATTATATGTCGGTACGAGAATGATAAGTGTACTAAATAAATTATGGTGATTACTAAGATGTGTGCATACTTAGTGTATGTATTGATTTTATGTGTATGACATACCTACCATACTTGCTATCACAGGAGGTTTATGTTCGCTTAGGGCCCTCTAATCCTTGTGTTTCCCGGATTTAGACTGGTACCTCGAGAACATAGGTCAGAGAAGGACTTATTGGGATGTTAATAAGTCTGCTGATCGTGGGAGCGTAGGTATGTGCGTGACCAATGTGATGTGACTGTGTTCGCCTCCATTATTTGTGATGTTGTTATCTGAGAACGATTCCTGAGAGATTCGGAATGCGTGATCCTTATGTACGTGATGTACCGGGATGGATAGCAGAGTATGTGTGCATCGTATCTAGTCTCGGGGTGCTTGTATTGTATATTTATGGCGTGACTAATATACACTTAATTAATGAGAACTTTCATGTTAAGTATTATGAGTATAATTATGGTAATGTTTTGAGAAGTTATAACGGGATAACCGGTAGAGAATTGTATTGTTAATAATTGAGGATCCGAGTTTAAGTAACGCTCTCTATTTAGTTGATAACGCTAGAATGCATAATGAGAAACGAGTAGAAAGGTTAAATTTCATGTCAGTATAGATAGATGTATTTATCACTTAGATGGGTGCTACACGTTAGGGTGCACAATTAGACGAGAGGTGAGTATTTCATGTGAGTGCACGTCCTAACATGTATTTTGCATTCATTGTTTTAATGTTATTAAAACACTTGCTATTTTAAATACTCTCCACTTTCGGGCTCTGGCCCGTTTGCTTTCAAATCTATTTTTTTGTAAAAACCATTTTAGGTGCCCAGCCACAAGGACACCATGCATAGGATTCTCATTCAGGTGACGAGCTGTAGCTGTTTGTGGAAGTTACAGGACTTTGCTAGTAGACGCTTCATCTATCGTGACTCTATATTCAGTTTCATCAGTTGTAGGGCATGTCGCCCATTTCTATTAGAAACATTTCCTATTTCAGATTTTCAGACTTTTGGCATGTAATTAATTCAGGGTGCATGGTTTTACTTATTTCAGTTGTGGGATTGTTGTGAGGAGTTTTCCTCCAGACTTATTACTATTTGTTGGTTATTTCATTACTTCGTTATGGTGAATGGATTATGTTGTTCTTCCATTATTCTTTTATTGCATGTTAATCAGACTTAATTTAAAATTTGGCAACTTACTTTTTAAATACTAGGTGGTTAGTAATCTTTAAAATGTTTTCGACAGTGATGCTATTAACTAAACCAACTTGACATTTTGTATTGATTTAATAAAGGAGTAGCTACCCGGTATTTAATTAGTCGGGGTGTCACAGGTGGTATCAGAGCATCAGGTTCTAGTGTCCTTTAGGATCTTTATGGCTTATTATGTTTTCCGCTGAGCTTTCTTTGATGTAGAGCCCTATATTTTAGGACTGTTGTATTCTCTTGTATATGCTACATTCTTCAGCTATTTTGAGTTTATAACTGCGAACTTATAGACTTTATTCTTGTTTCAGAATGCCTCCACGACGTGCACAACGGGTTCCCAGGGATGCAACGCCAGAACCACAGCCCGCACCAGTTCAGGGCACGATGAATGCCGCCGAGGTTGCAGCCATTGTGGCCCAGGCGGTAAATGCCGCACTAGTCGTAGTTCAGCAGGCACCACCTCAGGCGCCAGTAGCCGCGCCAGTTCAGGCACAGCATTCCCGTCTGCTTGGGAACGTGTTCGAGATGCTTTCCAGAAAGCACACCCACCGGAGTTCGCAGGTAGCTCCGATGTTGTGGTTTCGAGTCAGTGGAGGAAGGACATTCAGCGGCACTTGAGGCTGTATGAGTGCACCGATGTCCAGAAGCAGATACTAGCTACCTTTAAGCTAGTGGGGTCTGCACTGCAGTGGTGGGAATCTATTACCACCGTGGAGGAGAGAGATACTCTCACTATCCAGGAGTTTTGGGTGCGGTTCGACCGCAAATACTTTCCGTCAGCTGTTCACACAGAGATGAGAAGGAAGTTGATGAGCCTCAAGCAGGAGGGTAAGACTGTGGCCGAGTATGAGGCCGAATTCACTGATCTTCTGAACATTGTTCCGGATGAGATACCGACCGAGGAGAAGAAGATACAGAAATTTAAGGACGGGTTGACTTGGAGGATCCGTCAGCATTTGTTGGGGAACCTATCGTTGGCCACTTACTCTGATGTGGTTAACGCTGCACTGTTACACTGCCAGGATCACCGCTTTCACATGGCTGAGGGCAAGCGATCGGGAGAGTCCATCCATCAGGGCAGGACTGGAGGAAATGGTGCCAGTGGGGCACAATCTGTACAGGGGCAGAGACAGGGCGACCAGGGTTCCCAGCAGGGGAATCACAAGAGGTTCAGGTCGAGAAATTTCAGGCACGGACAGGGAGGTTTCCGATAGGGCCATCAGCGTCCGAACGGCCATCAGGGCCAGCAGGGTCAGAATGGTCAACAACAATTTCAGCAGGGCCAGGGGAGGAACGGTAACGACCACCAGGGCCGGGGACAGCAGGGACATAAAGGGGGGAACTCCCCGGGGAAGTGTTACGGTTGTGGCAAGACTGGCCATAAACGCCAGGACTGTCCTGATAGGGGCAGGGCCCCGCAGCAGCAGCAGGGTGCTCGACATGAGCCACAGAGGCCACTTATTCCACCTTCCCTCCCAGCTCCAGCCCAGGTGCCAGCACTACCAGCCATTCCAGCAGTTCCTGTGCAGCAGGGGCAGTTACAGTATGGACGTGTCTATAAAGTCCACCAGGCAGCAGCTCCACAAGCACAACCCGCGATTGAGGGTATGTTTCCTATCCATGGTACTATGGGTCGGGTTTTATTTGATACGGGGGAAACGCATTGTTTTATAGCTACACATTTTGCGAAAGCCTTAGGGTTGTTAGCCATAGCAGAGAGCACAGTGACGTGTGTCGACTCACCATTGGGGAGTGGGTCACTTATTTTTCTTTATATGTGGGGGAGTGGGGGTAGAGATTGGTAGTTTGGTATTACCTGCCGACATGTTGGTATTAGATATGTATGTGCACGATGTGATTATCGGTATGGATTGGCTCGTAGACTATAGAGCCATGATTGATTGCTTCGGTGGGAGCATTGTTTTTTCCATTCCGGGGCAAGAGATGTTTGTAGTGGCGATGCCTCGCCCAGAGGGAGGCTCGACTGCTCATTTGTATTACATAGAGGAGGATACCTCTAAGGAGGTTGTGATTCCTTTAGATTCGATCCCAGTTGTCAGGGAGTATTCCGATGTGTTTCAGGAAATACCAGGCCTACCCCCCAGTCGAGAGATAGACTTTGTCATAGACTTATTGCCAGATACGAGACCTATAGCATGTGCACCATACCGTATGGCTCCGGCAGAGATGCGAGAGCTACGAGATCAGATTGAACATTTGTTGGGTAAGGGGTTTATACGGAGGAGTACTTCGCCGTGGGGTGCCCCTGTGTTGTTCGTGAAGAAGAGAGATGGTTCACTGAGATTGTGTGTGGATTACCGAGAGTTGAATAAGGTCACGATACGGAATAAGTATCCGTTTCCTCGAATCGATGACTTATTCGACCAGTTGAGAAGAGCTTCTTTCTTCTCAAAGATTGATTTGCGATCGGGATACCATCAGTTGCGTATCAGGGAAGAGGATGTCTCGAAGACTACGTTCTTAACGAGATATGGTTCTTATGAGTTTCGGGTTATGCCTTTTGGTTTGACCAACGCTCCAGCAGTGTTTATGGACTTGATGAATAGGGTGTTCAGAGAGTTCCTTGATCAGTTCGTCATTGTCTTCATTGATGATATTCTGGTTTACTCCCAGACAGAAGAGGAGCACGCCGAGCATTTGAGGCAAGTTTTGCAGATGCTACGTCAGAACGAGTTGTATGCAAAGTATGAGAAGTGCGGGTTTTGGCTGAAGGAGGTCCAGTTTTTAGGACACATTATTTCCGACCGGGGGATATCTTTTGATCCGGGGAAGGTATCCGCGGTGAGGGAGTGGGGACAGCCCACGACACCAATGGAGATCCGTAGTTTCTTGGGACTAGCAGGATACTACAGGAGATTCATTCGGGGATTTTCGAAGATAGCAGGTCCTTTGACACATCTGACTCGTAAAGGTGTGCCGTTCATCTGGAGTGATGCCTGTCAGTTGGCATTCGATGAGTTGAAGGATAAGTTGACCTCAGCACCTGTGTTAGCATTGCCGAGACCAGGAGTTGAGTATCTAGTCTACACCGATGCGTCCTTATAAGGACTTGGAGGTGTATTGCAGCAGGAGAGTCATGCCATAGCTTATGCTTCCCGTAAGCTAAAGCCTCATGAGAAGAATTACCCCACTCATGACTTGGAGTTGGCGGCAGTTGTATTTGCCCTTCGAATTTGGAGACATTACCTTTTGGGGGAAAAGTTTCGATTGTTCACGGACCACAAGTCCCTACAGTACCTATTCACGCAAAAGGAGTTGAATATGCGGCAGCGAAGGTGGCTTGAGTTTGTGAAGGACTATCAGTTTGATATCCAGTATCACCCGGGGAAGGCTAACGTGGTAGCAGACGCGTTGAGCCGTAGGCTATTAGATGAGGTGGCAGGGGAGTGGAACGCCAAGTGGAAGGAGTTGGAACACCAGGATGCAGTGGCCCGATCATTCATGTCTGTGATGACTGTTACGCCGCAGATTGTCACGAAGGTGGTAAAGGCCCAGGCAAATGACTCGTTCTGTCAGGAGCAGATAGTTCGATTACTAGCAGAAGGAGCCTAATCCTACACCGTTAGCTCAGACGGAGGATTACGCTTCAATGGGAGATTGGTAGTTCCAGAAGGGGAGGAATTGCGGCACGAGGTGATGGCAGAGTCGCACGGCTCACGGTTCGCGGTACATCCCGGTGGGGACAAAATGTACCAAGACATGAGACGACAGTATTGGTGGAGCGGGATGAAGAGAGATATTGCCGTGTTTGTTTCAAAATGCGCCACTTGTCAGCTAGTAAAAGTGGATCATCAGAGACCGGCAGGACTGCTACAGCCGTTAGAGGTCCCGATGTGGATGTGGGAGAGCATCTCCATGGACTTTATCACGGGGTTGCCTATGTCACAGAGAGGTCACGACTCCATTTGGGTAATTGTGGACAGGTTGACCAAAGTCGCTCATTTTCTACCCATAAGGACAGACTACACTATGGGACAGTATGCCCAGCTCTTTATTGCAGAGATAGTGAGACTTCACGGTGTGCCCCTAAATATCGTGTCTGACCGAGATAAGATATTTGTTTCACGGTTTTGGGAAAGTTTTCAGGAGGCCATGGGCACGGAATTGCGGTTGAGTACGGCATATCACCCGCAGACCGATGGGCAGACCGAGTGTACAAACCAGATATTGGAGGATATGTTGCGTATGTGCATCATTGATTTCGAAGGTGGATGGGAGCAGTATCTTCCACTGGTGGAGTTTGCTTACAACAACTCCTACCAGTTCACCATTGGCATGACTCCATTTGAGGCGTTGTACGGTAGACCTTATCGTTCCCCAGCATGTTGGTTGGAGGTGGGGGACAACAAACTACTTGGGCCGGAAGTGATTCAGGATACTTCGGCGAGGATAAAATTGATTTGAAGTCGCATTCTGGTAGCTCAGGATCAGCAGAAGAGCTATGCTGATGCGAAGAGGTTCTTCAGAGAGTTCCAAGTGGAAGACCAGGTTTTGCTCAGAGTATCTCCTATGAAGGGGATTATGCATTTCGGGAAGAAAGGGAAGTTGGCACCGAGATATGTGGGACCATTTCCTATTATTGAGCGGATTGGACCGGTTGCGTATAGGCTTGGATTACCGGAGCATTTACATCGGATTCACGATGTGTTTCATATTTCCTCGCTAAGGAAATATCTTAGAGACGATTTGGCTCATTCTCACATTGCCTTGGAGGACATCGATCTCCAGCCTGATAGCTCCTACGAGGAGGGGCCGATTGCAATTTTGGACCGAAGTGAGCGAAAACTGCGGTCAAAGATAGTTCCGTTAGTGCGTGTTCAGTGGCGACATCATAATGTCGAGGAGTCCACATGGGAGCGCGAGGATGAGATGCGCGAACATTATCCAGAGTTGTTCTTACCAGGTACTTTCTAGTTCCGAATTTCGGGACGAAATTCTGTTATTAGGGGGGAAGTATGTAATACCCCGTAATTTTGTGATATTTATTTATGGGATTATTTGAATTAAATGTGTATTAATTGGAAATTAATACGGATTAAAATACTAACGAGATGCGAGTTGGTATTTGATTTTAATGAGTATATATGGCTATATATGAATATTGAATTATGAAACTTGTCGTGAGATTGAAATACGGTAATTTGGAAATTTTGTTGAGACGCGTGTGACAGTCGCGTCAGGAATACAATTATTTTAATTATACAAGTGAATTTTATTTTTATTAACCGTATGATCGTTTTGAGTGCGCCAACGCGTCCGGAAGGGTCGAAATACTTAGAAAATACTAGTCGGGGGTTTAGTTTGGGTCTCGGGGCATTTTTACGCCATACCGGCAACGTATAAGGGTAGTTTGGTAATTTTGGATTTTTGGGAATTAAAACCCACGAAAATTAGGAATTAATATATGATTTAGCAATTACCCACTAAACCCACTAATAACCTAATGGGCTACGGAGGTTATTAGAATTAGTTCCAAAAGAGTTTCTAAGGCAAAACCCTAGCCACCATTGTCACCTTGGAGAAGAAGAGCTTGTAGAGGGAGAAGAGAGGAGAATTCTGTAGAGAGAGAGAGAATCATTCATCAATTCGACATCAAAATCAGAGATATACATAAGGCAAGTGGTTTAATTTCGTTTATTACAAAGAATGTTTCTTCCATGCGTAGGAAATTGACAAAATTTGTATTGTTCTTGGGAGTTTGATAAAAACCCATTAATTGGAATTAGAACTTTATATTTTGATGAAAGGATTGCATGTAGAATTGTGTTAGGAGGATTATCCTGATGGAAATACACCTTGTTCATAACAAAAATGGATTTAATTATACCCATTGGTGACTTTCAAATTTTAGGGTTCATGTTCATGTGATTTGGGGATAAATGAAGGGATTTGATTATTCAATGATGTTTAGGAAGAATTGGCTCTATATAAACGTTAATATATGACCTAAGTATGTTTAGGAATGATTAGAACCCATGAACGATTGTTGGATTGAGGTTTAGATGAGATTAGAGGTGAAGAAAAGTTGGAAAAACGATATAGGGAAAATCTGGGCTCGAATCTGGCCACTCGTTAGAAGACCTGCCCAGGTCGTTCGAACGAGCTCGTTCGAACGAGATTCTAACGAGTTGACCTTTGACTTCTAACGAGGGTGATGTTCGTTCGATGCCTTTCGTTCGAACGAGATCTCGTTAGAAAGCCCACTTCATTCGAACGAACTCTCGTTCGAACAGCCTCGTTCGAACGAGACTTCTAACGAGCTGACAGTTTAGGCTTTTTAGCCTGTTTTGATCCCGAGTGTCCCGTAACCTTGTTTATATGTAGAGATAACACTTCCTTGATGATAAATTGATATATTTGGGATATTTGGGATATAATGAGGAGTAAAACCTAGAAGTGTAGTTTGAACTAAAGGGAAATTATGAATTAGGACGTGAGTGTCTATTACGATGCGAGAATTATTGACGACCTAAATAATTGAATTAATCGGGAACATATAAATTGTGTAGCATTATATGTCGGTACGAGAATGAGAAGTGTACCAAATAAATTATGGTGATTACTAAGATGTGTGCATACTTAGTATATGTATTGATTTTATGTGTATGACATACCTACCATACTTGCTATCACGGGAGGTTTATGTTCGCTTAGGGCCCTCTAATCCTTGTGTTGCCCGGATTTAGACTGGTACCTCGAGAACATAGGTCAGAGAAGGACTTATTGGGATGCTAATAAGTATGTTGATCGTGGGAGAGTAGGTATGTGCGTGACCCATGTGATGTGACTGTGTTCGCCTCCATTGTTTGTGATGTTGTTATCTGAGAACGATTCCTGAGAGATTCGAAATGCGTGATCCTTATGTACGTGATGTACCGGGATGGATAGCAGAGTATGTGTGCACCGTAGCTAGTCTCGGGGTGCTTGTATTGTATATTTATGGCGTGACTAATATACACTTAATTAATGAAAACTTTCATGTTAAGTATTATGAGTATAATTATGGTAATGTTTTGAGAAATTATAACGGGATAACCGGTAGAGAATTGTATTGTTAATAATTGAGGATCCGAGTTTAAGTAACGCCCTCTATTTAGTTGATAACGCTAGAATGCATAATGAGAAACGAGTAGAAAGGTTAAATTTCATGTCAGTTTAGATAGATGTATTTATCACTTAGATGGGTGCTACACGTTAGGGGTGCACAATTAGACGATAGGTGAGTATTTCATGTGAGTGCACGTCCTAACATGTATTTTGTATTCATTGTTTTAATGTTATCAAAACACTTGCTATTTTAAATACTCTCCAATTTCGGGCTCTGACCCGTTTGTTTTCAAATCTATTTTTTTGTAAAAATCATTTTAGGTGCACAGCCACAAGGACACCATGCATAGGATTCTCATTCAGGTGACGAGCTGTAGCTGTTTGTGGAAGTTACAGGACTTTGCTAGGAGACACTTCATCTATCTTGACTCTATATTCAGTTTCATCAGTTGTAGGGCATGTCGCCCATTTCTATTAGAAACATTTCCTATTTCAGATTTTCAGAATTTTGGCATGTAATTAATTCAGGGTGCATGGTTTTACTTATTTTAGTTGTGGTATTGTTGTGAGGAGTTTTCCTCCGGACTTATTACTATTTGTTGGTTATTTCATTACTTCGTTATGGTGAATGGATTATGTTGTTCTTCCATTATTCTTTTATTGCATGTTAATCAGACTTAATTTAAAATTTGGCAACTTACTTTTTAAATACTATGTGGTTAGTAATCTTTAAAATATTTTCGACAGTGATGCTATTAACTGAACCAACTTGACATTTTGTATTGATTTAATAAAGGAGTAGCTACCCGGTATTTAATTAGTCGGGGTGTCACATGTTTTGGAGTGGGAATAGTGGTACTATATATATATATATATATATATATATATATATATATATATATATATATATATATATATATATATATAATGCTCTTGTGCAGACTGTCCCGCATTTTAATAGGGCGGACACGACATATGTTGCCCGATGATGAGCTCAAAAATTATCGGCTAAATTATAAGCGCGCTCTCTCTCTTTTCTTGACTCACCGCCAGGTGACATATGTCTACTCCGCTCTGTTAAAATGCGAGACAGTCCACACAAGAGCAGTACTATCTATATAATAATGCTCTCGTGCAGACCAGTTCGCGTTTTAAGAGTGCGGATCCGACATGTGTCAACTGACGGTGAGCCTAAAAATTATATATAATAGGCTCCCTCCACATTTTGAGGCCCTAGGCAGCCGCCTCACCTGCCTAGGGGTGGAGCCGGCACTGCTTCTTATTCAAGAATTGTTTTTTTTTCTATAAACATTACTAAAAATCTGCATAAATATCAACATTTAAACAAAAATATTATAGCAAAAATTTACGAAATTAAATATTTTCGGAAAGCATAAAAAAATAGCAAAAAGTAAAAAAAAAAAATCTAAACAAATAAAAAAATTAGTTAAAGTAAAAAAAGAACATCAACAAATATTCCCAACAAATAAAAAAATAGCAAAAGTAAAAAAAAAAAAAAAAACTCAACAAACAATCCCATTTATCAAACAAATGAGTTTTCAAGTAAAATGAAAAAAAAAACTATTTTCCCAAAATAAAATGGGTGGAAAACAATTTTTCTTGTTGAAAATCATTTTATAATTTAGAATTTATTAAAAGAATTTTAATGAGTGTTAATTGAGTATATTAACAGTAATTTCAAAAGATATATATATGTGGCGTGAAATGTTTTTATTTTTTATAAAACTATTTTATTTACTAGTTAAATAAAAAACTATTTATAAAACAATTTTTTTGATAAAAAAAAATAAATAACAATTTTTGTTAAACAATTGAAATGCTTTTTTAAAGTATTTATGAAAATAAATTTTTTTGATAAATAAAAGCATTAAAAAGTCGCTAGGAGTATACAAACATGCCCATAAGTAATTCCATTACACGATTTTTTTTACCAAGCACAAACACGATGGAAGTAAAATCATGTTGTCAAATCTTGTTTGTATTTGGTAAAATCGTGTTTGTATTTGGTAAAAAAAAATCCTGTAATGGAATTACTCATGGGCATGTTTGTATACTCCTTGTATACGGATTCCGCTCCCTTAGCGGGTTTTTAATGCTTTTATTTATCAAAAAAAAATTATTTTCATAAATATTTTTAAAAAGCATTTCCCTTGTTTAAAAAAAACTGTTATATGTTTTTTTATTAAAAAAATCGTTTTATGAATAGTTTTTTATTTAACTATTAAATAAAATAGTTTATAAAAAATAAAAACATTTCACGCCTTACATATATCTTTTGAAATTACTGTTAATATACTCAATTAACACTCATTAAAATTCTTTTAATAAATTCTACGTTATAAAATGATTTTCAACAAGAAAAATTGATTTCCACCCATTTTATTTTGGGAAAATAGTTTTTTTTTTTTCATTTTACTTGAAAACTCATATGCTTGATAAATGGGATTGTTTGTTGAGTTTTTTATTTTTTATTTTTTACTTTTGCTATTTTTTTTTTGTTGGGAATATTTGTTGATGTTCTTTTTTTACTTTTACTGCTTTTTTTATATGTTTAGATTTTTTTTACTTTGCTATTTTTTATGCTTTCCGAAAATATTTAATTTCATAAATTTTTGCTAGAATATTTTTGTTGAAATGTTGATATTTATGCAGATTTTTAGTGATATTTGTAGAAAAAAAATAAATCTTGAATGAGAAGCAGTGCCGGCTCCACCCTTAGGCAGGTGAGGCGGCTGCCTAGGGCCTCAAAATGTGGAGGGCCCCAATATATATATATATATATGTGTGTGTGTGTGTGTGTGTGTGTATACTTTTGTATATATTTAATAAATGAAATGTACTAATTAGTTCCTATTTTCTAGGCAAGTACAACAAATTTTTTCAATTTTTTATCTAAACTCTCTCACTTCTCAACCCACACACTACATTCTTTACGTCTCTCTATATCTCTCTAATTAATTAAAATAACTAGCATATTTTCATGTTCTCCCTATTCCCTCATTTCCCTCTCCATTTCTTAATTCTACACGGCTCCAACAAAAAAAGTTTGTTCCCACTAAAAAAAACTGCTCCGCTGCACATATAATATTTAATAACTCCAACTCTCAAGACTTCTCTCCACAAGGTTTGTTTGTTTAATTATAATGATCATTATATTTTGTATTATTTTCTACTTTTCTCAATTTCTGAATTAATTTAACTACTATATTGTAACTCTGTACCCTATAAAAATATTATAAAAAATATTTTAGCAAATCTTGAATACAAAAATATAATTCGTAATTTTGCTTATCAAAAAGAAAGAAAAATAAATTTTAGTTAAGAATTTTAATAAAAAAAATTAGGTTCATTTACTGTCTAGGGAACATTTGTTATCAGTATTTTGTTCCTGGGGTACGTTTGTTTACGTATTAGTTCGATGGGGGATGATTTGGATGGAATTTGTTGACTTCCGTTTAAAAGCTTTCTCTCACTTGTCAAATCTCTTATTTGCCCCTGATGACCCATGTGCCCCTCTATAAAATACATTTCTTTTATAAAAAAAACATATAAAACCATACGTTTCTTTTACATGCTTTTTGAAATAAAAACTGTTTGAAATAAAATTAACTATTCCAGTTTATATGTTTAAAAAAAATTTTAGTTAAAATAAACAGTTATAAAATGATTTAAAAAAACTATTTGAAAAGGATTTTCAACTAAAAATATGATTTTCAAGATATTAAGAATGTTTATATGAAGAAAATCATTTTCAGGAAAAAATATAATTTTCTATTAAAAATGTTTATAAATGTTTAAACGAAGAAAATCATTTAAAAATATGATTTTTAGAAAAGAAAAAAAAATTCTACGAAATAAAAAGAATATAAAAAATGTATTATTTTTATATACAAAAAGAACTGTTTATATTTATAAAAAGAACTCTTTGTTAACTGTTTTATAAAAACTATTTTCTAAAAAATGTTTCTTAACTGTTTAAAAACTAAATTCGGTTTTAAAAAATTATTTTCAGAGAAAAAATGTTTTCGCTTGTTAAAAATAGAAATGTTTTTAGCTAAAAAAATATTAAAATAAAACCGATTTAAAAATGTTTTCATTTTAAAAAAATTCAGAAAAAAAAGTTTTCTAAACTTAAATTCGAGAAATCCAAGAAACAAATTTCCAACAGAAAAGCATATAAAACTTAAAGGTTTAAATCCAACAGTTTTTCAACAAATTTCCAGCAACAATAAAAATATTTTCAGCACCATTAAAAATATTTCTAGCAAAAAAATAAGTAAATCTGTTTTCATCCAAAAAATATATTTTTCAGCAATCAGCATAAAAAATTGTGGTCTAATACATAACCCCCCCCCCCCCCCCCCCCCCTCTCCCAAAAATAGTTTTTTTTTAATCATTTAATAATCAACTTTTTTTAAATATTTAAACTGTTTAAAAATCAGTTTATATATTTTTTAAAAATCAGTTCATATATTTTTAAATGTATAAACAATTTTTATAAACACTTTATATATTTTTAAATATAAAAAAGTTTTTAAAAACGCTTTATATATTTTTAACTGTTTAAATATAAAAATAAAACACTTCATATATTTTTAAGACTTTATATATTTTTGCTGGAAATCTTTTTTGTGTAGAAAATAAATTTTTGTTGTTGAAAATCATTTTTTTTGGTTGAAAACTTTTTTTTCTTGAAATATATATTTTTAATTGAAATCAGTTTTATTTTTAATTTTTTGCTGGAGATTTTTTTTTCTCTGCTGGAAAGCATTTTTTTGGGTGAAAAACAATTTTTTTTTTGCTGAAGATCATTTTTTTTGTTGAAAAAGGTTTTTTTCTTGAAATATATTTATTTAATTGAAAAAAGTTTTTTTAACAATTTTTAACAATTTTCGGAAATTATTTTCTAAAAACTTTTTAACAGTTTTTTTCCTAAATATTTAAACCTTATTATAAATAGTTTTTACTAATTGAAATATTTAAACCTTGTTATATATTCAATTTCGGAAAGAGTTTTTACTAAATAGTTTTTATAAATTTTAAACAGTTATTATAAATATTGAAAATATTTTATAAATACTAAACAATTTTTATCAAGCATTTTTTTTATAAATATTAAACAGTTTTTGGAAATATTGTAGAGTTTTTTACAAATACTAAACATTTTTTTTATAAAAATTAATCATTTTTTATTAAAAATTTCTTATTAAACAACATTTTGGACCCAATCAATGACATCAAGGGCAAATATGCATTTATCATTTAAGAGACAACTTTTAAAAGATGTCAGCTAATAGTCAACTGGGCAACTGACGGTCTTCGTTAATTTTGGACTCAACGAACTAATACATAAGCACACGTACTCTAGGAACAAAATATTGATAACAAATGTACTCAAAATAGTAAATAACCCAAAAATTTATACGTAAGGCCTCATATTAAGTCCTCGCCTAAGGCCCCAGTTTCCTTGAGTCGACCCTGATGAGAATAAGATGGATGTTTGTATTCTATTTGAAGAGGCATAAAAGGGATGAGTGTAAATTTGTAAGTATCAAAAGTTTTGGAGTGTTAGAAGAAATGGATGGAGCGCCAATAGCTCTACCCATATATATATATATATATATATATATATATATATATATATATACACTAAAAGATGAATATCATGCTAAAAGATGACATTATCATTTTTTTTAATTCTTTATTTTTTTACTTCTTTTATTTTGACCCGGGGTCAAATTTTGGCTCGGGGCCAATTTTATCGTTGTGCCATCAGCACTTACTTTCTTTTTTTTTTTACCCGGAGACAATTTTATCGTCCTGCCATCGGCACGAGCACACACAAGTGTATATATATATATATATATATATATATATATATATATATATATATATATATATATATATATATATATATATATATATATATATATAGAGAGAGAGAGAGAGAGAGAGAGAGAGAGAGAGAGACTCACCTACATCATACACTATACATCACACTTCATTCTAAACCCTAGAAAGCTTTTTTTTTTCAAATTTTATATTTTTTCCTTGAAATTAACCTTCCAATCAACCCATATGCAAAAAATTATGCCAAAATACATTTTGTCGCTATTTTTAAAAAATCCACAAAAAACTATTGGCGTAGACCCTTATAAATAATGTATTTTTAGCAGTTTTTTGTGAATTTTTTAAAAATAGCTACAAAATGTATTTTGACCTAATTTTTTACATATGGATTGGAAGGTTAATCTCAAGGGAAAAATATAAAATTTGAAAAATAAAGTTTTTCAGGGCTAGAATTAAGTGTGATGCACGGGTGATGTATAGAGCATGATGTACTATAGCCTCTCTCTCTCTCTCTCTCTCTCTCTATATATATATATATATATATATATATATATATATATATATAGTAATGCTCTTGTGCGGACTAGTCCGCATTTTAAGAATGCGGACCGAACATGTGTCACCTAGCGGTACCCCTAGAAATTATCGCCTAAATTATAGGCACACTCTCTCTCTTTTCTGGGCTAACCGCCAGGTGACACATATCCGGTCCGCATTCTTAAAATGCGGACTGGTCCGCACAAGAGTAGGACTGTATATATATATATATATTTAAAAAAGAAGGAGAATATCACTAGTTTAACTGTAGGGACAAATACAGGTTATATATATATATATATATATATATATAAAAAAAAAAGAAGGAGAATATCACTAGTTTAACTGTAGGGACAAATACAGGTTGCTACTTTAGCATGACTCCACTTTATATATATGACTTTGAAAGTACACTAAATTGAGTGGGTGTGCCCATTCTATGATCATACTCCATTTTTAACCCCGTGCTTGTGTACTTATAAAGAAAATAAAGTGTTTGATGATGGACTAAATGGACCAGCGAAGGATAGCCCACCACCAAGCTTAGTGATGAGTGCAATACTAAAAACACTCTTCAGCACCCTCACGAACTGACTTTTATCATAAAAATTGATTGAGAAATTCTAAGTGTATCAAATTGAAACCGCATTGTCTTCTGTGATTGGTTAATTCTTTATGGATATAAGTCCGCATCAGCGGCATTAATCAATCACCGCTTGCCACGTAGGCAACGCGATTTTAATGCGATTTGAAATCACGGTACATGTAGCATTGCTCAAATTGATTATATCTTATGTTATATATAATGGCTTCACACATATATCTCCTAAATAATCATCACAAATTGTAAAAAAATATCATAAAGCATTGTAATATGAATAATGCGAATAACAATGCTTTATGAACAAGTTATTGTATTCTTTATCTCCATTTGAAGAAAATAAAAATAAATAAAACAGTCAGAACATAATTAATTATTATTATTTATTGCATTCATTTTACATTTGAGATAAAGTTAAAAATTGGATTATTCAGATTTTATCTAAATGTTTGCATTGACAATGAATATTTTTATATAATAAAAATTCCTGTTTTAGCAAAACAACGTTTTTCAATATAAAGGGTTTAAAAATAAATTTGAATCTGTGCAACCTTTTACATGGTTATGGTCACAAGTAATAAAGCTAAGCTCAATTTTTAGGATACAAGGGAACTTGGTGAGGCTTACGTAGCAGAAATCATTTAATTGACGATCGACGATCACTCTTATGTTACATCATACAAGTTACATATCGCGATGTGTTACGAGTGAACAAATTCAAGTGAGTTCGATGCAGCTGTATAATTTAACTCACTGTTGTAACTTGTAAGCGTGCTATGCCACATTGTGAATCAAACTAATTTCAAAATGATTCTAAAGTGGTATATCCCAAATGCTTTTAATTTTTTACTACCCATTCCAAAACTAAGTAAGCGGGACGGAAAACTGATCATACTCCATTTTTAACCCCGTGCTTGTGTACTTATGCAGAAAATAAAGTGTTTGATGATGGACTAAATGGACCAGCGAAGGATAGCCCACCACCAAGCTTACTGATGAGTGCAATACTAAAAACACTCTTCAGCACCCTCACGAGCTGACTTTTATCATAAAAATTGATTGAGAAATTCTAAGTGTATCAAATTGAAACCGCATAGTCTACGTGGTGTGCTGTGATTGGTTAATTTTTTATGGATATAAGTCCGCATCAACGGCATTAATCAATCACCGATTGCCACGTAGGCAATGCGATTTTAATGCGATTTGAAATCACGGTACATGTAGCATTGCTCAAATTGATTATATCTTATGTTAAATATAATGGCTTCACACATATATCTCCTAAATAATCATCACAAATTGCAAAAAAATTATCATAAAGCATTGTAATATGAATAATGCGAATAACAATGCTTTATGAACAAGTTATTGGTAGGTGGTTTTAAAGTCAGCGTCTTTTTAATTCCATCATTCCCATAGTAATAATTGTAAAATCATTTTTTTAAACAATATTATTATTTATTAATAAAAGGAGAAAAAGCTTCTCACAGGGCTCTTACAAGCACTAAAACAAAATTAAAAATTAAGAACATTTACGAACTCTTGAACGAGTAGTAATTGACCTTAAATTATATTTAAGAGCCGATTTATCCTCCTCAGTTAAATACGAAAAATAATCAGTTTTCGTATTTCTCCTTCGATTATATCCTTTTACCTCCACTAATTTATTAGAGTCTTCTATGTTGCCAAGAACCTCGAAAGAATTACTAATAGTAGTAATTTGATTTTGGTTTTTGCCATCGTTTCTCTGCACTGAGGCCACCCTAAATTCTAGAGCTTTTACCGACTTAAAAGACCTTTCAGAATCAAATTTCGGAATCTCGACATATAAATTAATTTTCGAACTTGAGTTTTGATATAAAGAATCGTCAGACATGATTGGGATTTCCTCAAGAGGAGGCATATCCCCGTAAGAATCTTCTTTATCCGAAATATCTCCCCAAAGATTATCACATTTTTTTCACTTAATTTGAGAAAATCGAATTAATAGGAGAAACACTTTGACCTTTGTTATTATTATGTACCTTAGATATATCAATATCATTAATCACATGTTCTAGTTGTCCCGGAATATCTGCATCTGATATTTTTTTTCCAACTGAATTGGAGATAACCACGGTTTGTTTAGGAATCATCGGAGTTCTCTCATCAACAGAGCTATCACCTAGTAATCCTCCCGTACCAATCGGAACTGAAATTCCATTTTTTGCTAAAAATCGTACTCGACCAGCAGGTAAGCCATGAGAACAGCTACTAATTGGCGGAGTAGTTGAGACAATACGATCTGGCACTTGTACTTGATTAGCAGGATTGAAATGTTCCATCTCGTTAGGTGTGCTAGCTGTAGGTAAAGTTTCTTTGCAGAGGTTATGTAGACATGTAGATGGGACTTGACCATTTTTAGCAGACTTACACCCATGCATATTGACATGAATGTCATCAGTTGTTACTTCTATACATTCATTACCTCCAACGTCAACCACAACATGATTATCAATAACTTGATTTTCTTTAAGTGTTTCTTCTGAACCTTCATCGCTAGGGAGGTCTTAACTAGCATTCTGGGTATGACTTTTTGGGTTACGCATTTTTGATGTTATTAGAGTTTTATTTAGCGTATTTTCCCTTTTTATATTATTAGGTGGTTGTAATAGGATATATATACTCTTTTATTTCTTTCATTGTAAGACATTCTAGTGTATGGTAAGATGAAACCCTAGTCCCTCTTTTTCTCTATTTTTATTTGATTGCAGATCTTTGATATATTATTATGGTATTAGAGCGGGATCGAAGTTTAATTTCATCAACACAGTCCGCGAAGGTACTTTTTCTGTTCGCTCGACTGTTTTGAAGGTAATTATGGTCGTTTTCCTTCTGTTTGTTCGATTAATTGTTTAGTTCGTTCGTTTTGGTTCTGTTTGGGTACTGTTTGAGTATTTATTTTCACAATGGCTAGTGAAAGAGATGATTAGCTGCAATCAATTAGTGTCAAATTAGATGAAAAAAATATATATATTAGAGTTATGTTATGAAGAATTTTTTGAAAGGGAAGAAGCTTTGGGGTTACATTAATGGCGATTTGAGTAAGCCTAACGATAAGATGAACGTTGAAAAATATGCAGAGTTGTTGGATGTTTGGGAGGCAAATAACTCGAAAATCATCACTTGGATCAATAACTCCGTTGCACCTTCTATAGGTATGCAGTTGGCTATGTATGATTATGCAAAGGATGTTTGAGATCATTTGAGCAGATTGTATACACAATCTAATTTTGCAAAAAAGTACCAGTTAGAGTGCGATATTCGGGCTCTTGAGCAAAAAAATTTGAGTATCCAGGAGTTCTATTCTGCTATGACGGATCTATGGGATCAACTGGCTCTTACAGAGTCAACTGAATTGCGGGCATTTACACCATATAAAGCCAATAGGGAGGAACAACGTCTAGTTCAGTTTCTGATGGCACTGCATGATGATTTTGAGAGTCTTCGATGGTCGATTCTTCATCGTATCCCACTTCTAACTGTTGATTCAGTTATTCACGAGTTGTTAGCCGAGGATATTCATCTCAAGACTCAGTCAGGGAAGGTAATTTCTTTGGACCCTAATCCATCTGTTTTCGCAGCCTCCTCTCGGCCAATTTCCAGTAATCAGAACAAGCCTTATTCGAGAGTTGCAAGTGATGAATGTAGCTACTATAAGGAGAAGGGTCATTGGAAGTCTCATTGCCCTAAGTTTCAAGCACAACAACAACAATCAAATAGTCGACAACCTCAGCAACAGTTTTCTACTTGAAAATCTAACAACCAATCTCAACAGCGTTCATATAGGCCTTCACAGCCTAATACTACAGCAATTGTACCGTCATCAGATTCATTTGCATCAGGTTCTTTATCATTAACTCCATCCATGTCTTCTCTTGCTGAGAAGTTTCAAAAGTTTCTTTCCACACAGTCTCACGCGATGTCCATCTCTTCACCCGATAAGTCCTCAGGTATTTGGATTCTAGACTCCGGCGCTTCTAATCACATGTCACCAAATTTGTCCTCTTTTGGTTCTTTTTGTCCCACTTCTTCGTTGCCCGTTATGACTGCTAATGGTACTCCCATGCCCTCAACGGGTGTTGGAACTATTGACTCACCCAACTTATCTCTCTCTAATGTTTACCACATTCCTAAGCTTACAATGAATCTTATTTCTGTTGGTCAATTATGTGATGCCGGTTACTCAGTTTCCTTTTATTTTACCTTTTGTCATGTGCAGGATCCACAGTCTCAGAAGGTGATTGGGACAGGTCGTAGGCAGGGGGGATTGTACATCATGGGAAAACTCAATGTACCAATGGTTGCATCTTCCAGTGTTGACTTGTCATCCTTTCGTTTGGGTTCAGATTCGTCTACCTTTTATTTATGGCACTCTCGTCTTGGTCATGTCTCAGGGTCACGATTAAAATATTTGGCTTCTACAGGAAAATTAGGAAATTTGCATTGTCATGATATCTCTGATTGTAGCGGTTGTAAACTTGCAAAATTTTCAGCTTTACCGTTTAATAGAAGTATTTCCCCTACTTTTGCACCCTTTGATCTTATTCATTCTGATGTGTGGGGGCCATCTCCTATTATTACAAGAGGACGGTCTCGATATTATGTCTCCTTTATTGATGATTATACGCGTTACTATTGAGTTTTTCTCATGAAACGACGTTCGGATTTTTTTTATATTTATAATAAATTTCGTGCCTTTGTCAAAACTCAACATTATACTATTATCAAATGTTTTAGATGCGGTTTGGGTGGGGAATATACTTCTCAAAATTTTGGTGAGTTGCTTGATTTAAATGGAACTATTCACCAATCATCTGGTATTGACACTCCAGAGCAAAATGGTGTTGCTGAAAGGAAACATAAGCACATTGTTGAAACTGCTCGCTCTCTTTTATTATCCACATATGTCCCTAGTGAGATTTGGGGAGAGGCTGTACTTACTTCTGTCAATCTGATTAATAATATTCTGACCTCTCATTGCTCAGGTTTGTCACCTTTTGAAAAGTTATATGGGTGTGCCCCTGATTATTCTTCCTTAAAGGTATTTGGTTGTACTTGTTTTGTTCTTCGACCTCGTGTGGAACGTACCAAATTATCTCCAAAGTCAGCTATTTGTGTCTTTCTTGGTTATGGTGAGGGTCAAAAACGATATCGTTGTTATGATCTAGTTACTAAAAAATTGTATGTCTCTCGCCATGTTGTGTTTCTTGAGCATATCCCTCTCTTTTCTATTCCTAATAGCCCTCATGAACTCACTAAAACTGATCTCTTAAATATTGATCCATTCTCTGATAATGATGAGAGTGTGCCATCTGAAGCACCTTGCACCACCGACAGTGTTCCACCCCATGTTCCTCCTGTTCCTATTATTTCTATTGATGCATGTACTTTTCCATTCGATGTTCCTGATGTTCCCCCTTCTCATGTGGCCACCCAAGCACCTGCTGAAATGGTGGAACCTCCTTCTCGCGATCTAAAACGTCTATGTAAGTCCACTCAGTGACTAGATTTTGTTTACTCTTATTATTTGATTTTTTTGATTCATTTTTATCCTCTGTTCACTGCCTCTCTGGGCCTTTGTCTTATTAAGAGGCGGTTCTTGATCCTCCTTGGAAGCAGGATATGGTTGACAAACTCTCTGCTTTGCATCAGACGTATACTTGGAGTTTGGTCCCCTTACCTGCTGGTAAGCAGGCAATTGGATCTCATTGGGTATATAAAATCAAAACCAGGTCAGATGGGTCAATTGAACGTTACAAAGCAAGATTGGTTGCTCAGGATTTTTCTAAACAATATGCTATGGATTATGACGAAACCTTTACTCCTGTTGTGAAATTGACTACTATTCCTACTCTTATTGTTGTTGCATCTGTTCGTCAGTGGCATATATCATAAATAGATGTTAAAAAGGCATTCTTGAACGACGATCTTCATGAAGAGGTTTATATTACTCCTCCTCCGGGTGTTCCACATGGTCCTGGTGAAGTTTGTAGACTTAAGAAATCCTTATATGGTCTCAAACAGGCACCATGGGCTTGGTTTGAGAATTTTACTGCCGTGATTACCTCTCTTGGGTTCATTCCAAGTGAGAATGATTCAACTCTCTTTATTAGGTGCAACTCGGGTGTTCATATTCTGGTCTCTTTATATGTTGATGATATGATTATTACTGGGGATGATGTTGGTGGAATTATAGCGCTGAAGTCTGAATTATCTCGTTATTTTGAGATGAAGGATTTGGGGCCCCTACATTACTTTTTTGGTATTGAGGTAGATCATTCTCCAAAGGGTTTTCTTCTCTCATAATCTAAGTACATCGGGGACATTCTTGAGCGTGCTCGTCTCATTGATACTAAGATTGTTGATACCCCTTTGGAGCTTAATGTTCATCTTTCCCCGTATAATGGTGTTCTTTTGCCTGATCCCACCTTATATCGCCCTATTGTGGGGAGCTTGGTTTATCTCACTATTACTCGTCCAGATATAACTCATGCAGTCCATGTTGGTAGTCAGTTTGTTACTGCTCCTACTAAAATTCATTGGGCAGCCGTTCATCGTATATTGCGATACTTGAGAGGCACTCGATTTCAAAGTCTTTTACTTCCCATATCTTCTTCTTTGGAGCTGTGTGCATACTCTGATGTTGATTGGGTCGGTGATCCGACAGATCGCAAATTAGTTACTGGATTTTGTGTGTTTCTGGGTGATTCTCTAGTTTCTTGGAAGAGCAAAAAGCAAGCTGTTGCTTCTGTGTCTTCTACGGAAACCGAGTACCGTGCTATGGCTTCTATCACTCGCGAGGTTGTTTGGCTACGTTGGTTATTTACAGATATGGGTGTCTCTCTTTCTCAGCCCACTCCTATGTACTGTGATAATAAGAGTGCTATTCAGATTGCTCACAATTCTATTTTTCATGAGAGGACTAAGCACATTGAGATTGATTGTCATATCACTCGCCATTATCTTACGCATGGCGCCATCACTTTGCCTTTTGTTTCTTCTTCCGCACAGATAGTTGATTTTTTTATGAAGTCTCATCCAATTCAGCGTTTTTTTTTAGTTGGCAAACTCTCAATGATTCTCACTGCAGCATCGTGAGTTTGAGGGGGGTATTAGAATTTTATTTAGCATTAAGGGTACTTTATTATTTTCCCTTTTTATTTTATTATTAAGTGGTTGTAATATGATATATATACTCTCTTATTCCTTTCATTGTAAGACATTCTAGTGTATGGCAAGATGAAAACCTAGACCCTCTTTTTCTCTCTTTCCATTTGATTGTAGATCTTTGATATATTATCAGATGTAACACGATCCAACTTCTTCTCGTGGTATTTTGTAGAATTTTTTAGAATAGGCTGATATTGTTTACTGGCATTTTCATTTGGAAGTAATTTTTTTGAAGGACTCTTGAAGATACATTTATTTTCTAAATGACCTTTTTTCATGCAATATTGGAAAAAAAGAGGCATATTCTCATAAGAAATTGCTTGCCAAAATCCTTTGGATCCACAACCAATCTAGATTCTCTTTAGAAATTCTTCAAGGAGGTTAACTTCTAAGCACACACGAGCCATGCTAGGTCTTGTTACATCAGCAGTTGATGAGTCCATCTTCAATGGTTTTCCCACAAGTTGGGCTATAAAGTAAATGTATGATTTTGAAGAAAAGTGAATTGGCAAATTTGGCAAATTAATCCACACGGGCACTCCTCATTCGGATGAAAGTATGTTGTCCATTTAAACGTGCGCATAGGATATTTGCCTATATACCACTAATCACGAAGCCACAATCGAACATAATCTTCCTTATAATTGAGTCTGATTAGTATATGCTTTGAATCTATTAAACTAATAGAATAGGCTGCCTTTAAAGAAAAAGAAAGGAAATTTTTACGAATTATAGAAATGGAAGGCCTTCCATGTGAAAACTTACCCACTATAGAGTGCTTGAAAGGGGTAGACAAAGCTGCGATGTCTTCTTCAAAAAAGAGAACTGTTGGCTCTCCTTTGAACATGGTTAGAGGTTTAAGCTCAGGTTCTCGAGTGTTGTTGTTCGATAAGACACTTGCGAACTATTTGGACCAAATGTTTGATGGATCAGGGGGATTAGGACGGTTTGATGAAGAATGTTTTGGATGGTTTTCATCATTAGCAGCCATATAAACCCTAGGGGACCCTAGGTCGCCCTAGTGTTTTCCCCCATTATGTTCAAAATGTTTCTCGTTATAAAATCATTCACCATAATATTTAATCAAGAATACATTATTGCTCTTAATAAAAGAATCTTGAATCTTCATGATAATCACATATATTCATTATGCGGAACATAAAATGGTATTAAAATAACATACCTCCATCATGTCACAACTAGGAAGAATTATGAAACAGTCAACCTTAACGATGTTCGATCAGCCTAGATTTCGACACATGGCTTCATTTTGTATATGGAAAGAATATACTCCAATTTAATCGTATTCCAACAGTTAGATATCCCAGTATGGCCAAAACACTATTTGCTCTCATTGAGAATTTAGATTTCTCTCCCTTTCCTATAATTTCATTATGTTGTCTTTCTAAAATGTCTGAATGATGAAATTCAGTAACTTATTTATTGGCAAGAACATGACCTAAATCTCCAATAGTCACTTAATATCAACCGTCCATCAAGGTAGATACCCAAGAGTCCTTTTGACTCTTGGTATTTGGAGTTACCTTTCATTAACCAAAGTGACTCTTAATATTAATATAATTATGGGGGAACATAATCAAGAATTATTTAAAATAATTCTTACAATCTCCCATTTGAACCATAATGATCATAAAATGCGCAATAATTGTTGAGTCATTCTTAAATGGTTTTCCATAAATACCTTAATCAAACAACTCGTTAATGCGAGTCATGGAGCTCACATACTAATTCAAGACCATGATCGCTTCCATGTACCACAACATTAACAAATCATCTAATAAGGCCTATAAATAGGGTTATTCAATAATGGTTTAATAATGTTTTTCTAAAAGACTATTTCTGTCATATTCTTTCATTCATATTCATGTGTAAAATAACGAAAGAAATAAATGATTCCTAAACATTGTATGATACATATGGTAGTGTCGAAATAAGTACTAAAAAATCCACCACATTAAGATTTTATTGGCTATACTTTAAGACTCGTATCTCAAACATGCTTCATTAATGTCTTTTGTGATAGCCCAGTTATGTGGATTTTCTATGTTAACACTTGTACAAATGTGTTAAAGGACACTTGTTTCAGAATTTCTTCTTTTAAAGGTATTTTCATTCAATGTGCTTAGTTACTCACATAATACCTAATGTATCTTAATAAAGAAGATTGCAACGATAATATCATAATATTTCAGTGACTTGGCAATATTGTCGACAACTCCAAGTCCCGAAATTTAAGTTACATTGCCATAATCAATAAGTTGTAGCATCAAAGCGTGCTATAAATTCAGATTTCCAGAATTGTCAACGGATTGTATTGCACTCCTTCATTATATTGGTCGTTAAATCAAAATAAACATAAGTAGATAAAAGTGAACTTCGTACTTTCCATAAAACAAGTAAATCTAAGTTGTATAACTGACCGTCCAAAAATGAACAGTCGACTTTAATGTGAGCATATAATCTTTTCGTGTCTTATAACTTCATCCATTACACATTGAAAATTCATGTAACATTTTATTTCTCTATTTTATAATAAATTGAATACATAAACTTAGTCCTACTTATCATAAGTTGCATAAATTGAATATATAATATATAAACTTACTCCCACTGATCATAAGTTGTATAAATTGAATGATTAGAAAATATAATGGTATTATTTCTAAAAATACCATATGTGGAAAAATTAATTAGGTCTATACAATAATTTCTTTATAAAATGTCAATGACGATTATATGATCTATATACATATCAATGACTATTATATGACCTATGTAGGTCCAATTTAAGGGAATCCTTCTCATAATCTCCCACTTGGGCCACATAGGTCATCCTCATATTATATATTGTAATACATTAAGGGCATAACTCGATTATCAATATGGATAAGAGATATTACAAAAATCTTGTCGATAAAAAATTATCAAAATTTGGTACAAGATTAATGAATTTCATCAATAATACATGATTATGATACTAGATCAAAACAATTTTTAAAAGAAATATATCCAAACTTTATTTTATACAAAACATTAAGGGAATACCATAACCTTTGACAAGGTCTAAAAGATGTTTTAAAAATTATCCCTCACAATCAAGTCTAGACAAATATTTTTCAAGAAAATTGGAAGCATTGAGGGTTTATGAAAAATAATTGTCTTGATTCCCCAAGAATAGAATAGAAGGAATATTATTTGCATTTCTAGTTTGTTTGGTAAACAATACTCGCATCAAAAGTAAATACTTTCTCTAAAACAATAAGTTTAACTTGCAAACTCCACTAAGATGAAAACTCATTTTAAACCATAAAACATATATATTATCTCTATCATTATTAGTCCGAGTGTACAAAACGTAAACAAACTTAATTTGTTTGATTTCTTCAAATTTTATATGGAGTGTTCCACATAATATTGATCATTATTTGTGGGCTAAAAAAACCAACATAATAATCAAGAGAAACAAAATAAAACCATAACATGTTAAAGATATGAGATAAATTACTCACTACATTAATGCTTTGATTTGACAACACATGTGTTAATATCTATCAAATACCTAATGTGCGTTTTATTTTTCTCATTAGTAACCATTGATTAGCAATTATATGATGCTTGTAGATACTTGAGTATTAAATATACATGATATATACTTGAATAATGTATATGTGATATATAGTTCATTCAATCAGTCAAAATCAACTCCCTATAGGGAATAATCTTGTTTGATTATTAGACTCAATATACTCCACAGTTATAAGCATCAGAGGTTACTACTGCTATCATCTTTACATTTAACATTCTTTTTCATTATAGTTGCGTCACTGTGGTGACTAACAAATATTTCATAATATGAATATTACACTAAGTAGAGACTTACATACAGAAGTCAATAAATTTGCCACTTATATTCATTAAATATCGCATGAGCATAAATTATTCATGTTTGGATTTCATAAACTTAATTGGTGATATTATGATGAAATAAATAATGATATATGTATTTGAGGACCATTATTTCCTTCCCAAAATATATATATCACGCCTTAACTTGTTGCTCAATAATTATAATTGGACCTATGGGCTACCGAATCACAATAATTGAATAAACAATAACATGTGTGCAACATCATAAATCTTAGCATTCAATGCCATACATGTACCGGTAGGCAACCAGAATATGCATGATATGAATGCATTCGTCGGATATTTATCTATTATGAAATGGCATACTTTAACGAACACCAATATTTACATTACATAAATATTAAAGATAAGCATACATGTGTAAAATACCCGTAATACATGAATAAATTATATGATTGTCTACTTTTTAATTTGAAATTCACGAAAAACTAGACATAATGTGAAAATCAAATAGACAAGGAGTTTGTATGAGATATTACACGAATAATAGTAAATGAAAAAGATGAATCATTTACTTTTACTTCATCATTTATAACGTCAAAACTTATGAATGACGAACAAATCATAAATATTGGCCCAAATCATTCATGGTCATACTAATGCACAATACGATTACAATATAAATCTAGTATCCGCACATATGCATTGTAGCATGTGTTTGACATTTAATTCAATTTAATGGGAGTACTAGCATTTTTACGACATGAAAATAAGATACTACTGTGGGTAGTGGTCATAAATTTAACTTAATACCATTAATGGTCGTAATATTCAACATGCATAATTGAGTGATGTATATTTAATTTTAATAAGGTATCTGTGGATATCCTTGGTTTAAACATGTACACACACACTTTAATTATTGATTTAACACATGATTATAGTATACCTATGGGTAACTAATTTATATATGTTAAATAAACAGATTTAAACATTATAATGGTAATAAATGGCTAATTTTGGAATGAGTGATAAGAAGGATCACTGTGGTGATACCTATTCTTAATAATACAATTGCATTCATAAAAAAACTTAATATGAATACTGGTGTACATGTTGTTGATGTAAAACACTAGACCGAATCCCATTTTTATGATCACAGATAAATAGATAAAAGCAATCCAATCAAGCACATGAGAGACAAAGATTTTTAAAGTGGTTCGGCTATAAGAAAAAGCCTACGTCCACTATTATTTTATTCCCAGAGGTTTACAATAGCATAATGTGGTGCAGAGAGGGAGAAAAAGGTGTGTATCTTGTGTAATATATCTCTTAGTTGTCAGATCCCTCCCCTCTATAATGGGGTTACAATGTATTTATAGCCTTGAGGCTATCCATATGAAAAGGAGATGTGTTGTCATCTAGTAGACATCTATTGATACAATAGAAATGTACATTAAGGCTCATTAACTGCATTGTTATCATCATTAACTCACTTTAAATGCATAGTTATCCTTTGATCTCTCTGGCTAGAGTTGCTCTGCACGCCTGGAGTTTCTCTATAAAGTTTCTCGTTGCTCTGCACACTTGCTCGTTGCTCATATACTTGCTTGTTGCTCTTCACACTTGCTCGTTGCTCTTCACACTTGCTCGTTGCTTTGCATACTTTCTCGTTGATCTGCACACTTGCTCGTTGCTCTGCATGCCTTGAGTTGCTTGGTGATAGTATGTATTAGCCACGTAAGGTGACACATGTCTTCATTTAATTGGTCCACGTCAGTTGACTAATTTTTGTGTCAACAGAAGCCCCCAATGCTTCATGCTTGATGGTTTACTGAAAGGATGGAGCATTTATTCTGCAGTGTTGCTATTATCTCTTTTGATGAACTATGTTCGTCAAGTGAATGTGTGCTATGTATAACCCCTAGGAATTTGGATGTAGCCATGCCATAGTATGCAGCTTGTAGCTTGTCATAATCTTCAAGTATATTGATTGGTTTGCTAGCCGACCAACTGCCTCCTGTGCCGAGCAACTGAGTGCTAACTTCACGTGCTTGAATTTTCCGATTTATGCTCCTCTGAATACTTTGTCGAGTAACATACTAGCTTTTGAACCCAACTCTTCAATCTGATTAGTACCAAGCTTGTGGCGGACTTCGAAACATTTTCATACAACTTCTTCTTCAATGTTGGTCGGGACAGTAGTAGTAAAGATCTCAGTGCTGTAGATGCTGAATTTGACTCCTGAACTTCAGTAGCATGTGCATAATAACTCCTGAATATGCCTCCTGAACTTCAATCTGCCTCCTGAACTTCAATATCAAAACTAATTCCTGAGCAAAAGAAACAACTCCTGAATGATGATTGGTCGGGGCCCCGACCGTGTAAGTTGGTGGAGTTGAATTTGACGCTCGACTAGATGATGTTATGAGAATGTGCCACCAAATGAATAACTAAATCTGTAATAGAAGCCCCCAAGTGTGGAATATGAACTTTGAGTGCTTTTTTGGCCTTGAAGTACGTTGGTCTTGCTAGAAAAATAAGGCCGAGGAAATGTTCCCTGAAATGACTCCCTGAGATCTTTGCATGTTTGCATTTTCATTTTCTTGAAAACACTTTGTAAGATGCCTTCCTTGTCGTTTGCTGATGTATATATATATAGAAGGACAAATTGTCCTGTTTTGCATAGACAATGGAACTTGTTCCACTTGCTATTTAATTATAGTGACTTGCCACTCTTTGGGCCTAAGCAATGGAATGAATTTCATCCCATATTCATGCTTAGTTGTAGTAATCCCGTTAAGATTACCTTGTTGCCTAGACAATGGATGCCCCGGGAGGTGACCCATCTTCTTGCCTAGTTTGGGGTGTCTCTTGAGATCACTCGTGATGCCAACATTGTTGGTTAAATTTATTGTTACCAACCAATCAGAGTTGGTGGTTATTTCCAACCAACCGGAGTTGGTGGTTTGTTGATGCCGACCAACCTTAGTTGGCTTGCTGAATATATTTAGAGAAAAGAATTTTCCTGAATAAAATATAATAAACGCTGGAAACCTCCTTGAAGCTGAATATATATGAGAATAAATTTTTTGCCGAGCTCCATGTTGAGATAAATATAGAATATGCATCCGAATAGATATAAAGAATTATTCAGAATAATAATAAAGTGTCTCGCTGATCTGTCGAGGCAAAATTGCATAATTTTGAATAAGAATAATATTTTCTAGAACATAAGAATATGGCCGAGTACTTTGTCGGGCCTGAATATAAATAAGAATTACCCCGACTAACTATCCATTACGGGTGAAATATAATAAATGTTGTAGTTCAATTTGGAACTGAATAAGCATCTCATCGAGGTAAAAGTTTTCAAAATGCCGAATAAGAATAATATTTTTCAGAATATAAGAATATGGCTGAGAACATTGTCGGGCCTGAATATAAATAAGAATAACCTAGACCAACTGTCCGTTGGTGATGAAATATAATAAATGTTGTAGATCTCGTCGGAAATGAATATATATCTCGTCGAGATCCATGATGAGATGAATATAGAATATGAATCCCAATGGATATATAGAATAATTTGTGCTTGAGCATAGATCAGAGAAATAATAAAATGAATAGTGCCTCACTGAGATAAAACTTCATAATGCCGAGCAATGATAATATTTTCCAAAAGTTTAAGATTGTGACTACATAGCTATTTGTGCTCGATCGAATATATATATATCGTAGCATTAATAAGATTCTCAGGCAATCATGGCCGAATACTTAGTCGAGACCAAAAATTGTACCTGTAAAAAGTAATAACTTGCCCTACCATATGTGTAGGCTCAATTGATTAGTTATCATGAGAATAATCTAGTCAATATAATGAATATATGATATGTATTTGCTCAGGCAATAAAAATATCAATTTCAAAAATGAAATAATATATGTCCGGTTGATCTGTCGAGGCAAAATTACCTGATGTCGAGCAATAACAGTTTCCATGAGTTTAAGATTATGGCCGACCTTTCGTCGGGATTGAATCTTGTACCTAAGGAATTTTAATAAGCTGCACGAACACATGTTGAGACTAGATCAGATAGTTAGTCATGAGAATAATTTAGTGATCCAATCAATATATGATATGTATTTGCTCGGATAATAATATGTTGTGCCGACTTCGTGTGACAAGGTGAGCAAATTTTTTATAAAAAATGCTAAGCATTTTAATTTTAAGCAAAAGACCAAATATAAATTGGTTCAGAAAATTTATTCTAAAATAAAGCTTTGGAATATATTTTATTTAGCTTTAAAAATTTATTTTATTAGAGGAGTGTGAGTTAATAAATAGTAAGGGGTAAATTTGTCATTTAACACCATGGTGTTAACTTTGTCAAAATGAGAAGACTAAAGGAATTTTTAATTTTTAATTCTGGTGTTAACTCTTGAGTCTCCACTTCCTCCAAGGCTAAGATGTCGTCGACCAACAAAATGGACCAAATAATGGTCGAGCACTGCTGCCGACCTGTTTAACTTTTGGTACAAAAAAATATATATCTCTGATGAGCAATTTCCTTGATGCCATAAGAAATCGTCACTCCCGACCAGTGATGGAAGGTCGAGAATTCCCCAACCTGTTTGTCATTTTTTCTCTATACCTTCCACCCACCAGTTATATGAGGTCGGGAAGCCTCCGACCTGTGCAAATCCGACACTGACCTATTGTAGAGGAGCTGCCAACCAAAAAGAAAAATGGTTTTGCTATGTTGCCAACTTATGATGGGAGATTGGGTGATGCCAATATAGTGATGCCGATAAAGAAATAGTGGTCTCCGACCAACGTAGAGATGTTGTCGATCAATAAAAAGGTGGTCCGGAGATGGTGTCGACTGATAAAGAATGCCGCCGACCATAAAAAAATTATTGATTGCGATCGGAAAATTTGGATGCCGACCTGTTGTAACATATAGGAGCTGTCGACTAGATGCCGCCAGCCAGCAGGAGGCTTTGCTTAACAGTAAGTTTCGATTTGCCGATTAACATATAGAAGTTGCTGACCAGAAATGTTAATTTGACGACACAGTTGCTAAGTAGATCAGTGGTTAGGTAATACTTGCTGCCAATTAAAACATATGATGTCAGGATCTGTTGCCGACTAACAAAAGTGAATTTTCTCGTTACTGATGCATCACGCTTGATAGATGACCGGACCGCATGATCTATGGAGCTGATGATGAGGACCATATGTTTATGAAAATAACGGTTCTATTTTAAGGACTCAATATCTTTCTTTCTTTGTAATTAATTATCCGAGGAAGACCTCTGAAGTTAGGTTTGCCAAAATATTTGGTGGTGTTTCATAGCAGCATAAATGGTTGAAACTGTGGGATCACATCTGATCAAGAAGGATTGTGGGGTGATTTTGATCTTCAAATTTGTGCCCTAATTTCATTATTTTTGTTGCTATAGGACGTTGAAGTCGAAGGGAATGATATCAGATTTGTTGCTGATAGAATTTAATCTTAATTCAAAGAGATAAAATATTAAAAAGATATTCATGAATAAATTAAGATCCAGCATCTGCAATTGGGATTTTTCAAAACTAAATTTCCCCATTTTTCGGTTCCTTCTGTATTTTTCTATGAAGAAAAGTCTATTTGAAGAAAATTATCAGATGTATTGGCAGAACCATTTGAATGTTTGTCTCTAGTTCAAAAATTTAATGTATGGGAGTCAACATAGGGGTATATTTATCCCCTGACTGATTTAGGATATTTTGAAGATCTGGTGCGCATCAAATATGTGTTCATACAGAAAAAGATTTCTAGAGAAAACTGCCTTTTCACCTTATTTGAGAAAATTTAAATACACATTGCGTTTCAAGAAATTAATATGACCCATGTTTTAAACATGTTTGTTCAAAAAAATTTCAACAGGATCATATGTTTCAGGACTGATACAAAACTAATGATATTGAAGTCCATTATTTTGCAAATTCCTAAATAAAAATTGATCACAAAATTTGTTCATATAAAAATTATGACTGAATCAAAAGATATATGTATACCACATATATGCAGAATTTAGAAAAACTTATCTCTTGTAGATGATCTTTGTCTCTTCTAATAAGAATGGAAAGATTTTTGCGTCTCCTCCCACAGACGACGCCAATCCGTTGATGCAAAAAATTGGGCCGAATCCCATTTTTATAATCACAGATAAATAGATAAAATCAATCCAATCAAGCATATGAGAGATAAAGATTTTTAAAGTGGTTCGGCTATAAGAAAAAGCCTACGTCCACTGTTATTTTATTCCCAGGGGTTTACAATAGCATAATGTGGTGTAGAGATGGAGAAAAAGGTGTGTATCTTGTGTATGATCTCTCTTAGTTGTCAGATCCCTCCCCTCTATGATGGGGTTACAATGTATTTATATCCTTGAGGTTGTCCATATGAAAAGGCGATGTGTTGTTATCTAGTAGACATCTATTGATACAGTAGAAATGTACATTAAGGCTCATTAAATGCGTTGTTATCTTCATTAACGCACATTAAATGCATAGTTATCCTTTAATCTGTCTGGCTAGAGTTGCTCTGCACGCTTGGAGTTGCTCTACAAAGTTGCTCGTTGCTCTGCACACTTGCTCATTGCTCGTATACTTGCTCGTTGCTCTTCACACTTGCTCGTTGCTCTGCATACTTGCTCGTTGCTCTGCACACTTGCTTGTTGCTCTGCACACTTGCTAATTTCTCTTCACACTTGCTCGTTGCTCAGCACACTTGCTCGTTGCTCTGCACGCCTTGAGTTGCTTGGTGATAGTATGTATTAGCCACATAAGGTGACACATGTCTTCATTTAATTGGTCCACATCAGGCGACTAATTTTTATGTAAACACATGTTATCATAGAATTCCAAAGGCCAAAAAATTTCATAATTGTAAAAATCTTAAATAGAAAAATGTGAACAATCTAGAATTTCAGAAGTCTAGAATTCCAAAAACATAGAATTTTAAAGTCATAATTTTCTAGAATTTGAAAAGGCATAATTTCTAGAATTTCAAAAGTTGTAATTTTTTTTTAAAATTGCAAAAAATGCATAAATTTAAAGAATTCCCAAAGACATGGTAGCATGAATTCTAAAAAAAATATAATAGCAGGAATTCTAATAGACATAATTCTAAAAGACATAATTTCAAGCAAGTGGTCAAGCCCGGTCCGATGAAATTTGTAACTTTTGCCAAAAAATTTAGTTAACACTATAAGGATGTAGATAATTACTCCAAAATCTGAAAATAAATTTGACGAAATTAAAAAATTAATTTTCTGGAATGAGATCATGTTGTAAACATTATTTATGTAACAAATCAATGCCCCAAAAAATATTATCATCAAAACTTAATGGATAATTAAGGGTCCAAATATTGATGCATTCACAATTATATAATATTTACAATTACAGATTAAGACACTTTAATGTCTTCCCCATCTAACATCATATAAATATTAGTGTCGAAACATCAATTCATAATTACATTAGGACCTTTGGGCTACCAAATATAGACTATGCACAATCATCTAATTTCTCGAAAAGTTATTGTCAAACACATAATCATACATCTAATATTCAAAATTTTATATTGAACCTTTTGATCAATACCAAATAATACAGAATATGAATACTAGAATAACCATAAAAAAATATGTAGTGATTCATAACATAAAATATGGAAAAATCATTTATTTTTCCAAAAATGGAAAATTTTGAGTTATCAATATATTAACATAAACAACCCTTTCAAGATCACTCTCTAATTTGCGGAATCGTAAAATCAAATTTTAAACGAGAGTTATACGCGTTGACATTATTACAAAAAATGGCAAAAACACATTTTTAGAGGTCTAAACGACATAAAAATACAAAACTGGGGTGGGGGCCATTGTACATAATTTTTTTGTTTATTTCGACGTTTCAAGTCAACCATATGAGTTTCAAAAAATTCCGATCAAGTTTTGACCTTTCATTTCGACTCGTGAGTATAGGCGACAGAAGAAAAACGTCAAAAAAAAATTCCACTCACACACAAAATTGATTTAATGTATACTTCATTATAGGCAAACACTAATAAAGAAAAATCATAAGATCTTAAACTTTAGCTCTGATACCACATGTAAAATCATTCACCATAATATCTAGTGAAGAATACATTATTGATTCAATTCTCACATATAATTGTTCCTAATAAAAGAATCTTGGATATTCATGATAATCACATATATTCATTATGCGGAACATAAAATGATATTAAAATAACATACTTTCATCATGTCACAACTAGAAAGATTTATGTAGCAGTCAACCTTAACGATATTCGATCAGACTGGATTTTGGAACATGTTTTCATTTTGTATATGGCAAGAACATACTCCAATTCCAACGTATTCCAACGGTTAGATCTCCTAATATGATAGAAACACTATTTGCTCTCCTTGAGAATTTAGATTTCTCTTCCTTTCTTATAATTTCATTATGTCGTCTTTCTAGAGTGTCTGAATGATGGAAATCAGTCATTTATTTATAGGCATGGACATGACCTAAATCTCCAATAGTCACTCAATATCAATCATCCATTAAGATAGATGCCCAAGAGTCCATTTAACTATAATACCATTTCATTAACCAAATAACTCTTAATGTTAATATAATTATGACGCAAATAATCAAGAATTATTTAAAATAATTCTTACAATAATCATTGTTATTGAATGACAACAACACTTTTCTTTTCCAAATAGGTGACACAATAACACGAGCTATATCTGTAAATGAGGGCGACAATTTTTGACACCACACTTCTATAACATTATTCCAACATATCAAACATGACGACATTATTTTGTAATAGCATGATGCACTTGTTAACACGGGTAATGACCCAACCTTGTGAATGACTTGATTTTACAAAACCAACTCAGTTAATTTTTTATTTATTAATTTTAGTGTTGATTACTTTTTACTCCCTTAAACTTTAAGTGGTATTTAATTTAGTGCATAAAGTTTTAATTTCGACATATTGAACTGTAATGTTTACTAATATATTATGTATATAGATATATTACCTATTGTTACTTAATAATCAATTTTGTAAATAATATATTAAATTTTAGTTTTAATAATACTTTGAAAATAATAAAAGTGATGCCTTTCATGATGTGATATTTTATTTAATTTTTAGATTAAATCGTCCTCAGTTCACCTTTGTTAGTGTTAATAATTGAGTTTCTATTTTAACATGACTAAAAGTGTTGTGTTTGCTTGAAAAGATAGAGTTGACAATTTCCCATAGTTAGATTCACATGTTTAATTGTTAACATGAAACAAAAACCCACCATGTTTTAGTAAATTGGTCGGATTAGTATTAGGTTACATAAAATATTGCAACTAACACTAGCTTATAAAAAATATTAAAAAAAACAAGACACCAACTAATTTAAGATTCACAACTCTGATGATAGGTATGTAAAAATAATAAGAATTATTTATAATATGAAATTAATTCTAATAATGATTTTTTCCGACATAAATTAAATGCCGAGAAAAGCACTAAAAATGCCACTAACACTTTTTGCGTCATTTTCACACGTGCGGTAATAGCCAATGTGGTAAAAGAACAACGGCATTTTAAAAAATGCCACGAAAAGTTAGAGGCACTTTTGGCGGCATTTCCAGAAGTGCGGTAGTCAGTGTGGTAAAAGAACAACGGCATTTTAAAAAATGCCGCAAAAAGTTAGCGGCATTTTTAAGCATTTATATTAATGCTGGTAATAACATTTTTGCGGCATTAAAAAAATGTTGAGAATAACCTTTTGCAACACCTATTAAATGTTCAACACGCTTTTGGCGATACTAAAAAAATACCGAGAATGATAATAGCGGCATTAAAAAAAATGTTGATATTATTTTGCAATATATGACTGGGAACAAGTGTTAAATTTTTTTTATAAGAAGTATCGTATTTATGTGCAAATACACTACCATAACATTAAACTAAGAGGACAATAATCAAATTAAAACGTGATTAAATTAAAACCAATAGCATTCATCATAAATAAACATAATTGTGCTTGGAACAATTATCCATCCACAAAATAAAATATACTACATGTCTAATAAGAAAAAGCGAGGAAACTTGAAGCGAAACAAAAAATTTTATAATGTACGATCCTTGTCCATCAAGTCAAACATCATCTTCGACCTACAAATAAAAAAGTTCAATCGTTGGTCATTGATACTTATTCTTTAGTATTTTACTTAAAAATATAAAATTAAAAATTAGTACATTATCAATATGCCACGCTACGGTTGAATGATATGCATCTCCAATTGTGGACTTGTTTCCATAAGGTCTAGGCAATGGTTAATTTGTTACAAATATTTTTTCAATATATACTTCCCAAAAGTCTTCACCCAGTGGCATACCCCCTACTTTTGTTGAAGGGTCCTTGCTCACAATGAATCCACGCGCCACAACTACTTTTGAAATTCCGAAAGTAATAAAGTCTATAATTTTAGGAGTGCATTATTTGAGACCCTTTGCCATAGTTGATGGATCTTCTTCTTCTTTGATGATTCTTTCTACAAAAAAATGAATATGTCATCAACCATATATTTCTAGAAAAAATCGACATAATTTTATTTGTTTTTAAGACATCCCAAAAATTTCAAGACTATATACAACCAAATAAACCAACAACCCTATGTCAAGTATACCTAAAATCCCCAAGAAAACAGTGAAAATAAACAAATCGAAACAACTAATGAAAATCTGGGCATAAATCCATCAGGGTCGGGAGCTACAAGCCCATTTAGACGAAAATTTAGAGTGAGAGAGTAATTCTTTTTAGAAAAGTTAGAAAACTGAAGTTGGTATGAAATGTCATACTAATATACAGTGAAGTTGGTATGCAATGTCACAATGGTATGCAGTGTCCAAGGATTATTTTGGGTAAAAATGCCCGAGGCCTATTTGAGACAGGCTGCCTTGTTAGGGGGATATTTTTGGTCAAAATGCCCCAAGAAATATTGGACCATCTCTAAGGAAGGCCATGACCTGCAAAGAAGGCTATTTTTTTTTTGCAAAGAAACACAAACATTTCTAGAAATTGACAAGATGAAGAAAAAATAAAGATTAAGAGAAGAATGATGTATCATTTTGGGCATTAGTCCTCACCTTCTACAGCTTAAATTTCTTAAAACTAACATTTGAACAAAAATAAGCATTACTCATCTCTATAGAAAACAGAATATAATCTGAACCTCTACCCTTGGGCATCGAAGAAGAAAAGCTCCAAATTCCATCGTTTCTTCATAACTGAAACAATGCACCTCAACAGCTCCTTTACTGTCTTCGAAGCCCTCTTATGAAATGAATACGAAAGCAGAAATAAACATAAATTCTCAATTCCTACCAATACAACAATGGTGGATAGTCCCATACCATTTCAACATATCCATCCTTTAAATTAACCCCACTTCTAATAACCACCTCAAATAACCAAGTCACACAAGAAAACTGGTTTTGCTTTGAATTCTGGTACAACTAGATTTTTTTGCACTTTCCTGAATCTCACATTGGTAACTTCACATACAATGACACGTAAAAATCTTATTAAGAGTTTGAATCATAGGATACCAAATTCTTTCTTAACGCCCAAATTTTTTGTGTGAATTTACCAATATGAGATCCAAGAAAAGCAAAAAATCTCGAATCGAATATGCCATGAGGCCCCGCATAGAAGTGGTACACACATCTTTGCTCAAGGCATTTCCATAGGCTAGATAAAGCTACCCAGCATATTTCACTCTGCCCACCGAAAAGTGTTTGATCATTTGCTTATAAGCTCACCATAATAGCAGGTGAATATCTTTCCCTCTTACAAATCACAGGATCTTCACAAAATTTGGCGCATCAGCCCTCGACCCTTCAAGAGATCGATACATATACAATGTATCAACAAAATCATCCTTCTCCACTACATCTACAACCTTATCCCTACTAAAAAACTCCATTACCAAATGGGTCGTTTTTCGCGCAATCTCTTTGCAACCCTGGCGACGAACTTTACAAGTTGACATCCAAACAAACCTCATATTGTAATAGTGATGCAAACCAGCATACAAGGCTGAATATCCAAAAGGGCTATCTCTAATCTCAAGTTTAGTCCCCTCAAGCACATATTTCAACCCTTGGTCACTGTCTCCGATAAAAGCAACCGATAATGTTCACACCAGTTTCCCATATTGTCCAATATAACTGAAAGCCCTATCAGTAAGCAAACCAGAGATAGCAAGGCGAGTGAGCTTCTTACAGTTCTTCACGCTGTCTCCGAAACCCTCATCCATTAGTTCTACACTAATACGGTCATGTCGATATCGCCCAATTATGCAGAGATGAAACACCACAAGATCGGGGCAGTTCTTCGATATGACTATCACAGCTGCATTGGTCATCTGCTGACAGAATTATAGAATGGACCGTAATTTTTTGCACCCCTCAGAAATCGCAAGGAGACCCATGTAATAAATGAGGCCCTCGTTATTCTCAGTGGCGTTAATAGGGAAAACCTGAAGCTCGTAAAGATCCTTACATGTTGCAGCCACTGCCTGGAGTCCTTCATCACATATTGAATCAAGTACCCAGAAAATCTGGAGCTTATGGCATTGGAGAATGACTGGTTTGAGTTGTTTAGTGTTGATGTTGGCATAACTGAAATTCAACGAGGTGAGATTAGCACAGACTGGATGGATGGCGTGCAGATGCTCTGGTACAATTTCCCTAAACCCAGAAAGACAAACTAATGATCTGCAAGAAGCGAAAGCAGAACCATAATCTGGATGGTCACCCTGTTGAACATTTTTCGAGGGGCTAAACGATCCTGTCCCCAGGTGTATTAGCTGAGGGGCTCGAACCATCAACCGGTAAAGCTGACCAATGGAAACATATCGGTTCAACCTGTAAATTACATTCTGAAAATATATTTAATAAATAGTATTTCCAATAAAAGATACACAAAAATTCTCAAAATGCATTCTGAAAATCCCATAAATTACTATTCCAAACAAACCTCATCTTCTAAATAAATAGAGACAAACATATGCCTTTGTGTACAACTATTAGATTGTGAATGGGGAGTGGAAAGCAAGTTTTACCAAAGAAATCAGGAGGGCACGCTCATCATCTGATAGAAATCATCTAAATAAAATTTTCGTATCGTAAGAAAGAAAATATCAATTTCGTATCCACTCGAATGATTTTTTCTTGGCTTACCCCCTTATTTCTCAATTCCTTTCGAGCACAGAAGCAATATGATTGCATATGAAATACTATAGAAGTAATAACTTGACACATTTAAAAAAGCTTCTAACTAAATATTTGAAAACATGATATCTATATAAAGTAATCAATGCAAGTACTGAACATAGCTCACAATCATGAATGCCACTAAAGTGGATAGAAGTCGTGAAAAGTTCAGAGAAGTCATGAATTCATTTGGATTTTTAGAAAAATTCACAGAAGTCACGAATGTGATGTATCTGATTGATGCTTGATTCTTTATCAGATGTCGGTTGACCGACATTTAGGATCAACAGATGTTTAGGATCAAATGTCGGTTGGCCGACGTGATATTCTTTATCAAATGTCGGCTAACCGATGTTAGGATTACTAATATCAGTTGGTGGAGCAACCGTCCTTGATCATTTACTATCGTAAGTCATCTTTATGGCCTGGTATAAATCCCTCTCCCCTTTTAATTACTCGAAGGGTGGTTTGGTATCGAGACGAGTATAAACTCGAGTTTAATAACTGGCTTAGCAACTGGACAGTGCATAACTGCATAAAGCAATCATATACTCCACACTTTCCGAAATTGTGTCGAAGACAATAGTGCAACGGATAGGGGGAGCTATATAATGGAAAATTACATCAGTGCCACAAAATTAACGCATGTGATCAAGAAATCCAACTCGATAAACCATATATCCCTCAACTGACAAGAAATGGGCCTCTTGTCGCTAATCAAGGAGAATACAAAGTACAATATGGAGTATTAATATATGATTGGACCAACACATTATTGGGAGAATTGTTGCTAAAAAATAGAACTCATACTGACTGTGAGTACTACCCAAGTTCGCACACATATCATACACGTGTTATAAACACATTAAATTAGCTTCTTTTTGTTATTTGTCCCCATAAATTAGTATAAACTTCAATAGTTTCAAATTGCCAAATGTTTCATGTCCACTTGATTATTCTTTTCACTCTAGTTCCACTGATCCTCGCCATACAATAAGTAGTACATGCCTAAAATATAAATTGGAACATATTTTAGAAGACTTGATATATCGAAAACAATGTAGGGTAAGCTTTCAATGGGACAAAAGATAGCAATAAAAAGGTTTTCAAGGAATTCAGGACATAGTCTTCAAGAATTTAAGAATGAAATTGTTTTGATTTCCAAACTACAACAAACAATTTCAAACTACAACACTGTAATCGTGTTCGACATTTGATTTGTTTCCTTAAAGGAGAAGATAGGGTGTTGGTCAATGAGTATATGCCCAATAAAAGCTTCGAGTATTTGATATTTGGTTTGATTTGTTGCCTTAAAGGAGAAGGAGGCCTGTTCCAAAACAGTTGCATTTATTGTAAACTTATCATTAACAAATGTTAGGATTTTCATCAGTAGATGTCCTGAATAATCATCAAAATGGATGCAATCTACTTCATACTGATGTAGATTGTAAGGACACAAATTTCCAATTGAGTCCATATATAGTTTTGGCTCAATTCCGGACAAAAATATTTATTCATAGGATAGTATTTATTGTAATATTCACAAGCCTATGAAGTGTATGTTGAAGACGTAGCGGCAAAGAACTTAAAGCTTCATCAAAATGCCGGTTTGTGTGCCTCGTTTCTACGTCATCAACTAAGGTTCCATGCTCCCAAGGTATGAATGTAATTATATGTATGTAGGAGCTTGGAACAATATGTATTGGGTGTTAGGTGAAATAAAAACTGCATATTATTTCAGAAAGAATCAAATAGAACTTTAATATAAGTATATAAAAGTTTCTGGGCCAAAATCGAATTTTTCAATCTTTCTGGCTGTTCGTTTGAAATGTCGTTCGAACGAGTTTTTTCGTTCGAACGAGTTTTGTCGTTCGAACCTGCTTCGTTCGAACGAGTTTTGTCGTTCGAACCAGGTTCGTTCGAACGAGTTTTGCCAACGACCCTAACTGGACAGTCGTTCGATATGTCGTTCGAACGAATGGTCGTTCTAACGAGGTATCTAATGAGGCCAGGCTGGTCACTCGTTAGAAGTCTCGTTCGAACGAGAATCACGTTCGTTCGAACGAACTTCCAGCGGGAACAGTTATTTGGCAGTTTTTTGCAGTTTTTCCCCACTCCTCGACTTGGTTTTCAACCAACTTTTTTCATGCATTATTATGTGCGGGAAACACATTTTCCAAGACAACTTTTCCAACATTTGTTTATCTCCAAAAGAGAGTTTGAGAGCAAAAAAAGTTTTAGGAAAATGTTCATGTTTTGAGTGTAATTCTTTCAAGAAAAATTTAATACACACTCTAGTTTACACCCAATTGTTTATCCAAGCTTCTATATAAATATCAATTGCTTGGAGATTGTTTTGGCACCGGTTTTTTCTCTACACCAAATTGAAGAGAAGTTTGTTTCATTTCTACCCATTTGGAGAAAGGCTCCATGTTAGGGTGACGGTGCGCCTAATTGCCCGATCGATGAATTCCGAGACCACGGTGGAGCTCCGTTGGTTATCCGCTAATTGGAGGTTGATACAAGAAGGAGCATCACGGCTTGAGAGGGTTCGAGTTTAGGAAGTAAGTCTTTTGTCTTGTATTTTGTAATACCGTTTTTAGTGGATTTGAGGCTAGGGCCGTCCCGAGGTTTTTTCCCGTTAGTGGGTTTTTCCTCGTACATCGCGGTGTAGTGTGACATTGTTTATTTTATCTTGCACAATAATTTAGAATCTATGCTTAGGATAATTTCAAGATAAAATTGGGTTTAATTCTCACACTCATTTAATTTGGGACTTAAATTAAAATATTGGGTAAAATTGGTTTATTCAAGTCACTTGCATTAATTTGGTTTCGCCTAACTTTGGATATAATTGTTAGTCATGACTTAGGCAAATTTCTAGGACTTGAATATGTTTTAATTTGGTTCTTAAGATGTTAAAACTATGCCTTGTTTATTTGTTGAACCATCTCAACGCTTCCGCATTTATTTAAAAGGAAATTATATTTTAATGTGAGATAATTAATCACCGGGGATCCAACTGCGTTTTCATAGATTTTTATCAGTACACTAACTGATGAACACATGTTCAATTTTAGTATTTTCATAAAAATGATGTGTATAATTTCTGCTATATGAGGAATTTATGGGATCTATATTTATATGGTATTTAAAAATCACTATTACCGACCTGTGTGTAACTATTTGAACATACAAGCACACATGTAGAGAACATTTTTCCAGGGATCTATGTGTAGCTATTTGAACGACCTCTAATGGATTCATTTGTGATTACTCGGGATCAAGCTTATAGAGTTGGAGATATTTAAATAAGAAACCAATGTCCAATAAATTCATGAGAATCGGGCTTGGATAATTTCTTTAAGCAGGTTCAAGAAATTAAGAAACAATATGATACGCTGAATAAGTTAATCAAGCAGCAGACATTTATGAAAAATGAAAAGAAGGTTTAATATCTTATTTTACCCCTGCTACTTCTTTATTTCTTTTGAAAGCACTTGTTGCGTTAACAAACAATTTTCCTTTTCATGACCTAATTTTCAGACAATTCATACAATATGAAGGTATATCTTCATAAATAATTTGTTGCCAACAAGAAACTTAATAACACAATCAATCAATTGGGAATTAAAAAACAATGAGGTTAAAGGAAGTGATATCAAGGATGGAACATTAGTATCTAAAGAAATATGTAGAGCTGACCGATGTGAGATTGCTTATTAAATGTCGGCTAACCGACGCGAGATTATTTATCCTTGAATCTAACTATGTTAACTGTTAGATTGTTATACATACTCAGTTATGTGTTAACTGTTAGATTCATATAAGGGGTTTTGTAAATTTAGGACCAATTATAATATGTATTTTGGAAATAGGAAAAAAACATATTGTTTATAGTTTTAGTCCCTATTTTTTTAATAAAGCCGCTGGCGCGGACCCATATTCATAAGACGTCAACCAATCATAGCATGCCACGTTTCCCTTTAATTTGAAAATAGGGACTAAAAATGGAAACGAAATATTTGTTGTCCTATAACCATAATCAATATTATTTTAAGTCCTAAAAGTACATAATTTATTCATATAAATCATTGATTCAGTTATACATACTCAATTATTAAATAACCAAAAACATTACTCTCAATCTATTGCCAAGCACAAGAAATAACCAAAAAGAAGAACAATAAGAAATCGAATGTGATTGAAGCAAAATTTGTGTCTAATGGCAACAACTACATATGGCATGGTTCTTTTTCTTTCAATTGTACTGTCAAAATAATTTAGAACAAGTATTTCCATAGATGACTGGAGCAAGAATATCATGTAAACATAACTTGTATAACAGTTATATACCTTGATATGTTAGTCAAACTTAATAAAGACTTAATCGTATCCACTTTCCAATCACTGAGAGGGATTTATGATGAACAGGTCCATTCACACTAAATCCATATACCTGTAAGGAAGAATATAACATTACTATTTACATAAATAATAGAGGAGATCAAAGAAGCCTCATTACAAATTAATATCTAATTATTAAAAATCTTAATCGAAAATATCAATTACCAGCCATTGCTTTATTAAATCCCAAAGTAAGTATAGACACGATTTCAAAATATCAACTCAAGTGGAATTTTCCAAATTTTGTGTCTAATCAGTCCAACAAGATCTGGTTGCTATGGAAGAATGATATCAAAGCAACAATAAGTTTAAACATTGATTAATTACTTTGTCTCAAAATTGATATTGAATTTTTAAATACATCAATATTCTTGGTTTTAATATATGCTAAGGGCATAACTATTGAAATAAGGTTTTTATAGACCGATTTAGAATATTTAACTTCCCAAATTACATCAATTCCATGGCTTACAATAGGAGACTTCAATGTAGTAGCTAAAGAAGAAAAAAAAAGGTGGAAATACTATTGATTTTCATGCTATAGAGGACTTTAATGATATGATCACATCATGTGCTTTAATTGATATAGGTTACACTGGATCTAAATTCACATGGAATAACAATAGGGTAGATGGTACCATTTTCTGTAGGTTAGATAGAGGATTAGCAAACAACCAATGGTTGGACTAGTTACCTACAATTACCATCTCCCATTTACATAAGACCTTCTCTGATCACAGTCCTTTGCTTCTTTCTATTAAGAGTACTATAGATCAGTGTCCTAGACCTTTTAAATTCCTCTCAATGTGGTGTATTAAAACTAATGTAAAAGACATAATGAAGAAACATGGTCTACTAACATTCATGCCCCCCCAAAGAACAAATTTTCCATTAAGTTAAAGATTATAAAATAAAAATTAAATTTGGAATAAAGAACAATTCAATAATGTTTTTCAAACTGTTAATGATCTATATCACTCTCGTTAGCTTCCTCGTCTGCCTCAGAATCATCTTCATAAGTCTCAGAAACATCCTCATCACTACAATTGTCATCAATATCAACATGGATATCATCACCGCCATCTATATCAACTATGTTGTCAACAGTTGTTCCCTCCACACCGGCCCTAACCCATGTAATATCCTCATCATTGTTTATTAGAGTGTCATCCAGTTGTTAGATGTTGTATGGCTCAACTTCTACATCTATTGTGTCATCTCCATATGTATCTTTACCATACATGTCATACAAATCTCTCGGTGTCATCTTCATGACAGCTTGCCAATCTTCTTCAATCAGGTCTCGCACACACCAAATTTGTTTAGACTGAGATGTTAATATAAATGGTTCATCTGACAATCGATTATGCTTGTATAGTGAATGTTTGAAGTTCACTAATGTGAACTCAAAATCATCATTTGTCGTCCTCGAACGGGTATCAACCCAATCACACTTGAATAACACAAACTTGAAATCATTTGAATAGCGCAATTCAAATATATTTGTTAATACTCCATAATATGTTACATCCCCCGAAACAGGTCGTTTGTCCTTTGCGCTTGCAAAACATTCGGTGGTGGCATTAAGCATAACTCCACTATTTTGAGTATTCAATCTTCTCTCACACTGCTTTGTACGAAACCTACACCCATTTACAATATATCTGGTGTATTGCCTAGCCCATTGGGAGGGGCCTGAAGCCAAAATTGCAACTTGCTTTGACACCTCACCCTAATTTAGATTTTGTACCTAAATTTTTTCATATGATTGAGTAATAAAAAAATGATGTGCAAAAATTAAATGTGTTATTAAGATATTACAATGTGGTTACATATAAATACAAAGATGACTTACATGATCACCAAATTACTTGTGAAACGTTTCGTTATGAATGCGGTTAATTTCGTAGTGTCGTACACGAGGTCTCTCCGGCTTTAGCATTGTTATATGCTTCCTGTAAAACATGTATGTATAAATTGAATAAAGTAGAGTGACATTTAATTACATAAAGTTTAAAATTCATTCAAATGTGATCTTACTCGCGAAAAGGCTTCACTACGGTGGAGTCGAATAACACGTACCGATGTGCTTGTGAAAACGAAGTGTCATCAAGCATAAATGCTACTCCTTTACCTAATGTATGACCTATTGAACTTGAGTTGTCATCGGCTTCATCATTTCATAAAGGTAGATTTAACTTACTCTCAACATCACCCAGGTACCTCGCACAGAATGTCGTGCATTCCTCTGCTAGGTATCCTTCAGCAATTGAACCTTCTGGACGACTTAGGTTATAAACATATCCTTTTAGTGTGAATTAAAAACATGTTCATCCTTGTAAAAAACTTATCGTAGTATTCATATGCATTAATTTAGGTGACACATACATAATGCATACACAAAACGTACCTCTCGATGGGATACATCCATTGAAGATGTACTAGTCTAGCAATCATTTCCTCCTCAACTAAATGGATTTCCAAATGCTCCATAACATCGAAAAAATTTGAGGGGAATATTTTCTCAAGATGACAGAGTGTAAGAGCAACACGATCTTGCAAACATTCATAGTCTTTGAAGGTCATTGTCTTTGAACAGAGCTGCCGATAGAAATTACATAATTCAATCAAAGACCTTGCTACATTCGTAGGCAATGATTTTCGTATTGCTAGCGGGAGTAGTTGTTGCATTATGATATGATTATTGTGGCTCTTAAGTCCAGAAATATTCCGCTCTTTAATGTTTACACGCCGTGAAATATTAGATGTATAAACATCTGGGACTTTGATATTCTTTAAAACCTTACAAAATGTGTCTTTATAACTTTCACTCATTGTGAAGCATGTTGGTGGTAAATATACTTTGTTATTTGGTAAGCTCTTGGGGTGAAATGCTTTTCGAATACCCATGTTCTAAAGGTCTCGAGTATGTGAACTGGGGAAAACAATCCCTTAAAAGAGACGGGTATATTAAAATTTCGAGTACATATCAATCAAAAATTAGACAAACACACAGTTGGTATCAGATGTGGCATCAACACAGTTGAGTATTCAAATTTCCATGATATATATAGAGAGAGAGTGAGAAGCAGTTTAATTTTTATATCTGGCATCAACACAGTTTAACTTTTTCACCCCTTAATTTGTGTTTTTGATTCATGATATATATATGTGGCATCAACAAAGTTTAATTTTTAAATAATAAACAATAATAGAAGAAAAAATATGTCAAAACATTATTGATTCATGATATATATATAAATCAAGACGAAAAGGTCCAATATATATTATTGATTTATGATATATATATATATACACCGAAATAAATAAATAAACAACAACGATCCCAAAAAAGTGACGCAGGTCCAAGAAAAATAAATAAAACGCAGATGAAAAAGTCCAATAAAACGAAGACGAACATCTCCAATAAAAATTTTAAAAAAATGCAACTTACCCGAGAAGAATAGGTCCAAAAAAGTCTTCAAAGAATAAAATGCAACAACAATGGTCCCAACCAAGAAAGTGACACACTAGTAGAGAGGATTGAGGATTATTAGGTCAAATTAATTTAGGGAAACGAGGTTTGGGAAGGATTAGAATTGTGAAGATTCTTCTTGTGAAGATGAGGCGTGATTGGAGAGAGCATTGACGTGGTAGGTTAGAAGAGGAAACGCGGGAATTTTTTTTAAGAAAAAACAAACACCCGCCAAATAGTTAGGAGAGGCGTTTTTTTCACAATTTTAGTGGCATTAGTTATGAAATGCCTATAAAATACCATATTTATTTTATTATTGATAAAAAAATGCTTTATTTATGTGGCACATCAATATAAATGCTGTAAATTTTCAATACTTATAAAAAAATGCTGGTAAAAAAAAATTCTCAGTATTTTTAAATAATACCAAGAAAAAAGTGCCGGAAAAAATTAGTTTTCTTGTAGCTTATAGGATCTTAATATAATCATGCAATCACAAATTCGTTTTTAACTACAAATTATATGAAAAAAAATACCTTTTTCCATGAAGACTTGATTTGTTTGTAGTCCTTGATGTGTCTTGAGAAAATATCCTCCAAATGATCCAGAATATCTTCAGAAAATAGCCAGAATTCCAAAATATGGAAAATTTGGAAAATCAGAATTTTCCCCTCTTAGCCCAAATATATTTTTGTGTTCTTGTGTACCAAATTTTGGAGATTGGTTCACTATATATAGGGTGGAAGGGGACTCGAAATTCCCTTTAGAACTCATCATCTACCGTCCACCAAATTAGCTAAAGGACTCACAATATACCAAAACTCATGTGACCTTTGGAATAATAATTTTTCTAAGTTTAATAAATAAATTTAATCAAATTCATCCCCTTATTGGGACAACACTAATTAGGAGAATTAATTAATTTATTTAATTTATAATTAAAAAATTTGGCTGAATTTTGTAATTATTAAATAATTAAATATTAATTCTAACAGTCTCCCACTTGGTCCTAATAAGGTTATACATAATGAATTGATCAAGAAAAGTTGCGCAAGTATCTTAGAACATCATCAAGCACCTTAAATAAATACTTCATTAGTGTGAGTCATGGCGGTTCCACACTAATTCAAGAGCATGGGTCCTTCCATGTACCACGCCACCAATGTCATATTTCATAAGGATAAATATGTGAGTTATCAAAATGGTCTGATAATGTCTTTATAAAAGACTATTTCTGTCACATTCAGTCATTCACATGCATGTATATAATTAAGACATAAATTTAGAATTCAGAAACTCTTTATTGATATCAAAAGTTGTGTCAAATAACTAAGCAAATAGCAATTAGACAATTAACTACTCGAGACCCATGTCTTTAGCATGTTGCAAAAATATCTTCAGAGATAGCCCTTTCGTTAAAGGATGCGCTATATTATCATCAGTACTGATATGTTCTATTGACATAGTTTGTTTCTGAACTTCTTCTTTGACAGATAGATACTTCATCTCAATATGCTTAGCTGCTTTCGAATATCTATCATTCTTTGGAAAGAAGACTGTTGCGACATTATCACAATAAATATTCAGTCGCTTAGATACTGAACCCATAATACTAAGTCTTGAAATAAAATTTTGCAGCCATAACCCATGATTTGTAGCTTGAAAACAAGTCACAAACTCAGCCTCCCTAGTTGAAGAAGCGATGACACTTTATTTAGCACTTTTCCATGAAACGGCCCCTCTTGCCAGAAGGTAAATATAGGCCGAAGTGCTTTTCTTGCTATCAAGTCATCCTCCAAAATCTGAGTCTGAATAATCGATCACCACAAGGTGATAGGATCTCCTATAAGTGAGCATGTAGTCTTTGGTTCCTTCTAAGTACCTTAACACTTTCTTTGCAGCCTTCCAATGGAAGTCACCCTGATTACTTTGATATCTGTCCAGTATCCCAATGACAAAACTAATATCCAGTCGAGTACAAACATGTGAATATAATAAACTCCCTACAAGAGAAGCATATGGCACACCTTTCATGTGATCACTTTCCAATTCAGTTTGGGGACATTGACTTAAACTAAATTTCTCCCCTTTTAGAAGTGGAACATTAATAGGATTACAATTTTGCATACCAAACCTTTCTAAAACTTTGTTAATGTAAGTCTTTTGAGACAATCCTATAAATCCTCGTGATCGATCATGAGAAATCTCTATCCCGATCACAAAGGATGCTTTCCCTAAATCTTTCATTTCAAAGTTTTGCTAAAAGTACTTCTTAGTGTCCTTTAGTAAACCAATATCAGTGCTGACGTTAAGCAAGTCATCAACATATAGGACTAAAAATACAAACTTACTCCCACTGGTCTTTAAGTATATACACTGATCAACAGTGTTTTCCTTAAACCCAAAAGATGTAATGGTATGATGAAACTTAAAATACCATTGGCGAGAATCTTGTTTGAGTCCATATATGGATTTCTTTAACAACAGACTTTGAGTTCCTGTCCTTTTTTAATGAAGCCCTTTGGTTGTTCCATATAGACTTCTTCCTCTAAACTCCCATTAAGAAAACCTGTTTTAACATCCATTTTATGTATCTATAAGTCATAATGAGCTACTAGTGCTAATATGATTCTAAGTGAATCCTTCTTTGAAACAGGAGAGAAGGTTTCACTATAATCAATGCATCTTTTTGAGTAAAACCTTTGGCAACAAGTCTTGCTTTATGTCGTTAGATATTTCCATTTGAGTCGCATTTGGTCTTATATATCCACTTTGACCCAACTTCTTTATGGCCTTTAGGCAAATCAACTAACTCCAAGACTTGATTAAAATCCTTAGATTTTATTTCATCATTAATGGCATCAATCCATTTATTGGAATCTATGATGGACACAACTTTTTCATAAGAGACCGGATAATCAATATCTCCAATGTTAAATTCATTTTCTTGAAGATACACCATGTAGTCATCAGAAATAGTTGATCTCTAATTTCTCTGAGATTTTCTTAAAGCTATGTCTTGTGGTGTTTCCATAATAGGTGAATTTAGTGGTTGTTCAGTATGTGGTTCATCCATTTGTTCTTTGTTATTGTTCGGAGCAATAATCGATTCAACAACATCAGTATGAACAATAGGAACAAAACGAACCTCATTTTTATTATCCAGAATTCTTGGAAGAGGAGGAATTTCCTTGATTTCTTGAATATTCACACTGCGAACTTAATTACTCCCACTAACTTCACCATGTTCATTGAATTTAGCATTTCCAGTTTCAATAATTCTTGTTGTATGGTTAGGACAGTAGAATTTATACCCCTTGGATTTTGCTGGATACCCAATAAAATAACAAGTTAATGTTCTAGGGTCCCACTTATTTTCATGTGGATTTTAAATGCCTGCTTCTGATGTACATCCCCAAACACGAAAATGACTTAAAGAGGGTTTCCAACATTTCCATAGTTCAAAAGGAGTTTTTGAAACTTCTGATAGAAAAAAAAATTGCCTCTAATGTAGATTTTGTTGTCGTTGTTGCAACTTCTCTATCCATCAAAATTTCCCTTGAACCTACAAAATTATAACAAAACTAGTGTAGAGGGTAAGTAAGGGAGTCAATCCATATCTAAGGGTGAAACACAAAATTGGAGAGGACATATATATAGATTCATTTGCATTTTATTATATTTTTTTTCTATTTTTACTTTTTCTATTTTTTTATGAATTTTTCAAGGGAATATTTTAACTAACTAACAATACAAATTTTTATAACTACTAATTAAGATGCAAAAGCTAATAAAAATTAGGTAAATAAAATTGAGCTAAAAAGTAAACTAACTAAATTGGACTCATGAGGGCTTCAAAATTTCATCCCATAAATGGGAGATTAGCCCTCAATAATCATCATCCAAAAATATAAGATAAACAATTGAAAGCATGAGATGATTAAACTAAAAGTAAAAGAGAGGAATAGATCAAACCCATTTAAGCATTGAATTGACATGAAATCTTCAATTACATCATCAATCTCTCAATTACAATTCTTCACTCATGTATTTATTGAATCTAAACTAAAAATTACAAACTAAAAATTAAAAGGATAGTAGATGAATTCATAATGGCCAATTGAATTATAAAAGATATTTGCTAAAAATGCAAATCCTAAAATCCTAAAATTGTACATTAGAATTCACCCAAAGAAATAAATTATAGATCATTAATTTATATTGAGATAATTGCTAAAAATGCAAAATCTCAACATAAAGTAATGGGTTAGAATTTACCTCCCATAAGGGATAAATTTCACTACATCAATCTATAATGAATTAATGGCTAAAAATGCCAAGATTCATTATAGATGGGTGGGGTGAATTTTATCCTAGAGATAATTTTCAACACACACCTCTATATTGAGGTATTTGCTAAAAATGCAAATACTCAACATAGAGGGGTGGTAGAGAATTTTATCACACCTAGCTTAAAACTAATTTGAGATCTCCTTTCAAATGGGTCTTCATCCTCAATATATAGGAGGCATGGAGCATGAGGGGTAAAAGTGGAAATTGGCAAGGGTGTGCATGTGGGAATGGTGAGAGCACATGTGCATGGGGGTGTGAGGTGAGGATAAATTCAGATTTGATTTGAGGGGTATTTTTGGGTAATAGGTAAAGAAGGTTAGTTGGGGGGTATAATAGGAAAAGGGGTTATAAGGTGGTTATTAGGCACATGTGGCATTTTGACTTTGGTTTAACTTAGTCTTGAAATTTGGCTTTAAGCAGGTCACGTTTTTGGCATTCATTTGAAGAAGTCGTGGCTTTGAGTTGAAATGGGTTTGGTAAATGGGTATGGGGGATGGATCGTAGCTGGGTATGGAAGTCGGGTCGCCGACGAAGAGAGAGGGTGGCGATTTCGTCCGCCGGAGGAGCTGCGATGATCGCCGCGGGCGGCCATGGCTCCGGGGCAGTCGGTGTCAGGTTCTGGAGGGTTGACAGGGGCGTGAGTCGTAGGTGTTAGGGTCGGCGCCACCAGTGGCGGGGTGTGATTCCGACCGGGGGTTGCGATCGGAGGGGAGTCGTTTCAGATCGCCGGTGGTGGGGTAAATGGGTATGGTGTTGGTGATGTGTGGGTTTGTTTGGTTATGGGGAGGTATGGAGGTTTGATTGAGGTGAGGGCTTGTTGAGACGTTTGTTAATGGGTTTTGTGTTTGATCATGGAGATGGTGGTAGAGTTGGTGAGAGGAGAGAGAAAAAGGTGTAGGGAAGAAGATGAAGGGGGGTTTGGGTGTTTGAGGGTGTAGGGAATAGTGGTGTGGGTGAGATGTTAGTTTGTGTGTATGTGGGTGTAAGTTAGGATGGGTGAGGGTGAGGAGAGAGAAAGATTTGGTGGGGAAGAAGATGAAGGGAGTGTTTTGATGGGTGAGGGTATAGGGTAATTGATGTGGGTGAGGAAGTGTGTAGGTATTAAGATAAGTGTGTGTGTGTCATTTGGACCCTTAAAAATATAACAAGACTCAATTAAAATTAAAACTAAAAAATAAAATCTAACTAAAAAAATAAAACAAACTAAAAAATAAAATAAAAATATTAAAACTAAAAATAAAATCCTAAGCTATTAAAAACTAAAATAAAAGAAAAGAAATAAAAAAAAAATGAAAAATCTAAATGAAAATTAAAGTCCTAAAGATATAAAATCTAATAAACTAAAAAAATAAACTGCTAAAACTAATCTTAATAAAATAAGATTAAACTAAAAACTAATCAAAATCAAAATAAAGTAAAATTATATTAATAAAAATAAAATAGAAAAATAGAAAATAAAATCTAAAAAATTCTAAAATAAATCTTAAAAATAGAAAAGACTCAAATTAAAAATCTAAAAAGGACACAAACTAAACACACAGAGGGTTTGGGACAGTTTAGGCTAAGTCTGGGTAGGCTAGGTTACGGGATAAGGGAGAGGTATTTAGCTCCATAAAATGCACAATTGCCTTGAAATACAGCTTTTGACATCGCAAACGTGCATTTGACCTACAAGATAAACATTTAAGCACATAAGACCCATATTGTCGAGAAATAGCAACTAAAGTACGTCTATTTGGGGTATAAATTGTACAGTTTTGGGTGCTTATCACACCACCCCCAAACAGAGCGTTGCTAGTCCTCGAGCAATAAGATAGAGAGAAAGAGAATGATAAGTAGCCAAAAGTGTACCACTTTCGCGGGCACTTGCGATTGCGCTTAGCATGTGCAACAAGCCTTGAAACCTATAGGTTGCCCTACAGGACGAGTTGTGTCTCGTGAGGGTTTGCAGGGAATATACCCACAAAATTCTTATTTGCAAAAATTTATTGAAAGGCAGTCAATCTCTTATTAGCCGTAGAATAATCGCACAATCCATCACATGAGAAATATTTTCAGAAATACAATCTAGAAGTGCATAAAAATTTAAGCTAAGTAAATACTCAAGGCACATCCTTCCTAGAACTCAACGTGTGTAGTGTGAATCAGTCAAAACGGGTCGAGAATCATAAGAGTAATTCCTAGATTTCCTTGTCGGAATCAACGCTTCAACTTCAAATCTCACTAGATATAACTCTCTCAAATGAACTCTCGATATATGGGTAGTGTATCGCTCATGTGTGTGAGGAGGTGAGTAAATGTAAGCAAGTTCAAACGTCTCACACACACATAAGAAAGAACGAACATATAGAAATAAAATTGATCCCATGAAAGAATGCTAATCACCATAGTGAGAACGTCGAGTTATTCACCACATTGACTTTCATTTGCCCGAACACCTAGGGGAATATATGGATGATTGGGTGAGGGGAAATGAAATGAAATAGGAAGGATATGATGATGTGGGTGTTTGGGATGAGGTAGGTGGGATAGGATGGGATGATGATATGATGGATGGATGGTGGATATTTGAGAAGAGTGTATCACTCATAGACGAACAAATGTCTTTATTTCTTGACTGCAACTTTCTCTTTTTCTTCTTTTCCAAATACACATCAATGTATGAGATAAATCTGCTAAAAATACAAATAACCCCAACATAGATTTGTATTTAATTTTTCTCTATCTTACTCGTCTTTGGGAGAGATATCCGCTAAAAATGCAAACACTCTCTATGATAGATCATCTCCCTTTTTTTTTACTTACTTTTTTTTTTCTTATATATTTTTTTTTCTTTTCCAAATACACATCAATGTATGAGATAAATCTGCTAAAAATACAAATAACCCCAACATAGATTTGTATCAAAATTTTCTACATCTGAATCGGCTTTGGGAGAGATATTCGCTAAAAATGCAAACACTCTCTATGACGGATCTTCTCCTTTTACTTTCAACACTATTCTCTGTGGATATGGAAATAGGCGGTATGGTATATGGTGACGATATGGAAAATGGAAGGTGTATGAATGTATGATAAATGAAATTTGGTTGGTGTATGAGTGAAGGTGTGGTGAAAATCTAGTGATCGGGACAAATTTTAAGACACGCGTTTCTTACAACTCGAAAGTGATGCCGTTCTCGGTGATCAAGCCAAAATTTTATGAAAGATAATGAGATCATACGACAATTAAAGTGCGGACCCAAAAGAAGTTGAATCAACTTGTGACTCGGAGATTGCGTAAAACACTCAAAAAGGGTGAAAGGCACAAATCTCACGGGCTAAAGTCTCTACTAGTGATCCTTAAGGTTCTCTTTAGAATTGTAGTACTCCTCAACTCTAAACATAATGACGTGATAAGTGCGCAAATTTTGTTGAGTCTAGAAATTCATGGTGCAAAATGCCTTGTTACGTATTACATAAGCTATTTATAAAATATATTCTCTAGCTTGATTCCTAGACTTTTGAAAGATGGATGATTGAAAATTCACATCAATGAGTGAGATGAAAGAAACTGCACGAAAATTTTAAAAATCAGGTTTAAAAATCAAAATTTTTCAAAAGAGGTACGATTTTGATAAAATTCCCCACCCCCAAACAAAAAGGAACATCGTCCTCGATGTTAAGAAAAATGATTTTTAAAATTGAGAGCATAAGGTAGGAAAGAGATTACCAGAATGAACCGCTAATGAAGTGGACATGTGAATCCAAGAATAAACCTGAGTAAAAGATAAGAAAAAAAATGTGTACAAGTCTATAAGCATGATAAAGCATTGGGTGATGTGAAACACCACCCCCAAACAGGATAAGACTAGTACAAGAAACGCGGGATGCCTCCCGGTAGCGCTAATTTTAACGTCTTCAGCCAGACCGATGGAATCTCACCCTAAGGATAGGATCTATGATGGCGCGGGGTGGCAGAAAAATTGGGTGATGAGAATCACCCCCAAACAAGACTGAAGCGTCAGTCTTGCTGGATCAGGGCTATAGGGGTCAATGCACTTGTATGGAGAAGTGCATCACCCGATGCCAAGCATCGGTGGACCAAGGGCGGGTGGGAATTAAGGTAAGGGTGAAGAGGCATCGATCTCGAGCTTTATTGAGCCGAAAGGTGAGGGCAACAAGGGCCCTATAAGCATAGTGCTCCAATTGGTGAGGGAGGCGAAATGGTTTGGCAATAGTGATGGGGTGGGCCTCATAAAAATTACACGACCGTTCTATGAATGGGCGATGGTAATGGTCGCGCCGTGACACACCAGGGAGCTGTTCAGAAAAATCAACATCACAAGGAAGTGGTGTGCATGGAGGAACAAGCTCGGTGTCACGGGAGTGGAGAGTATCACCATAACTCTCGTGGATGGTGGATGGCTTCAGGTGAGGATCTAAATATGTAGATGGAAACATTAAATGTGTAAAATCAAGATCCAAACCAGGTGGTGGGCTGGAAGGAACAATGGGTGGGTCGGGTGGGACAAATGGTGTATCGGGTGGGATAAATGGTGGAGGAAGATGATCCAACTCAAGCGTGGGAGACACACACTCATTGGGCGGAGTAAAGGAATACTCACAAGGGAGTGTGGTTTCTAAAGATGGAGTTGTCAACTTCTCCATAAGAGTAGCATCGGGGAATGGGGTGGGTGGGTAAGACGAGGCACCAAGATCGGAGATAGAGGAATCGATAGAAATATCGGGCTCAACGGGAGCCATGCATGGTGGGACATCATCCATATCCGGATAGTTAGGAACTATCACGGATTCTATCTCGGGAAAATGATGAGCACTCGTAGCCGGAGCTAACCTAGGATAAATTGGTTCCTCGGGAACACAAGGGTGAAGCTCGATAGGTGTAGACTAGGGCATGTATTTGGATATGACGGGAGTGGAAAGGTGAATGGGAACCGCAATGATGGGTTCATAAGGACAGGGTGGGGTTGGATCAGGCTCACTAATGAAAGGTAAGTCAACACAATTGTCGACTTGGGACCCGGACCATGGAATGGTCTCAACTTCAAGATTCTCGGGGTGGTAGGGTTGGTCACACTCAAAATTCGTGTCACAAGAGGACACATCATCGTCACACTCGGTGGCAACGATGGGTGGGGCCATGGGAATATCCGACTCTCGCTCACACTCCAATTCATTTAAACGTTGTTCAAGCCTTTGGAGAGCTTGAGTTTGAATTGCTTGTTCTTGCTCAAGTATGAACGTTTGCAAGAGGGTTTCGAGAGTGGAGGTGGATGATAGTGGTGGTGCAGTGATGGGTGGTGGCGGTGGGTGAGGTGGACACAACTCGCTATAATCGTGAGTGTATGGAGAATAATCATATGAAGTGTGTGGTATGGGGCCAAGTTCATCATACACGAAAGGACCGCTTTCGTGATGGACAAATGGTTGATGCGTATGGGGTGCGTAGTGAGAAAACTGATCGTGACTGGGTGCATAAGATTGCCATGACGACTGTTGGAATGTGTGAGGATCCACAACATCGGGTTGGGATACGTATTGCGTGGAAGGGTGATCAGGCCTCCACGAATAGCTCGGGTACACACACAACTCGGGATTAGATACAGCAGGGTAGTAGGCCGAGGTGGGTTCCGAAACAGTGTCATATGGATACACATGTTCCATGGTGGGTGCGTGGGGATATGAAGAGTATGGGCACTCATGGGACATGTGATCAGCATAAGAACAGTGGGTGCACAACAAGGGAGGAGGCACGGTGACACTTGACACCAAGGGTGATGGAATAGGAGGTGAGTGCAAAGATGGGTCAAGAGTACCAACGGTACTCGTGAGAGAGGTGAAATCATGAAGAATATCATAAAGAGATCGCTCGGGACCACTCTCACACGTGTCACGTGTCAATGGAAAATGACCAAAGTAGTCCCTTAAAGGACGTTCTTCGGCCATGAGGTGAGAAATATTTTTTTGATTTTTTGAAATTTTTTCAAAAGGAAAGAAAATATTTTTGGGATTTTCTAAAAATTAAAGAAAGAAAAATATTTTTGGATTTTTTTATAAAAAATAAAGGAAGAAAAATATTTTAGGATTTATTTTTTTTGGAAGAAAAGGTGGGGAAAAAAAATGGACTCTTTGAATTGGACGGACTAACTAAAATCGACTACCGAAAAATGGAATTGGACACACACACAAGTCAAGAAAAATTCCTAACTAGCACATAGCCAATTTTTATCTTTGAATTTAGTGAGAGGGTAGTCAAATTTTAATTAAGTCCGTGGGCGATAAAAATCACGAAAATATGAGTGATCGCCTTTGCAAAAATATTCTCCTAGTGGGCTATCTAGTTGATTGATTTTAAATTTAGTGATGGCTAGGGTAGCACACAATGGTAAGCGAGTGAGTCGGGTGATGAAATCCCTTCTCGTGAGTGACCGGGTGTAGGTCTTAGCAATTTAATTCATCACACCATTCGAAAATAAATGCGAGAATAAAATCAAATAAAAGCACAGAGCACACAAAAGAATTGACTCGCTAACAGGAGAGGCGCGAGAGTGTAAGAAATGTACCTCCCACGGTTTTTAGGCCGTGGGGTGACGAAAAATTTGAGTCGACCGGGGGGAGATCACGCCTATCTCAGTCGTCCCCGGGAGTCCTACCGACCCAAGGTAGAGAGGCTTCTAAATCCTCACCAATGGACACCCTCTCTCTACCTTGTCCGGTTTCCCTATCACGCTTGGCTTCAATTATTACAATTTTAAATGAAAAATAAATGGTGTCTCTAAGCACCGCAATACAAGCCAAGATAATAAGAAAGTCCCAATACAAGCCTTCTAAAAATATAAAAAATGTTACAAAAAAAAATAATAAAGTGCAAAAAATAAATGAACTACAATATGAAATCCGCTTCGAGCTTCACAATCCCAAGAATGGCAACGACGCCATTTGATAAAAAGAAAAATTGCTTCTCTTGTAGATTTTGTTGTCGTTGTTGCAACTTCTCTATCCATCAAAATTTCCCTTGAACCTAAAAAATTATAACAAAACTAGTGTAGAGGGTAAGTAAGGGAGTCAATCCATATCTAAGGGTGAAACACAAAATTGGAGAGGACATATATATAGATTCATTTGCATTTTATTATATTTTTTTCTATTTTTACTTTTTCTATTTTTTTATGAATTTTTCAAGGGAATATTTTAACTAACTAACAATACAAATTTTTATAACTACTAATTAAGATGCAAAAGCTAATAAAAATTAGGTAAATAAAATTGAGCTAAAAAGTAAACTAACTAAATTGGACTCATGAGGGCTTCAAAATTTCATCCCATAAATGGGAGATTAGCCCTCAATAATCATCATCCAAAAATATAAGATAAACAATTGAAAGCATGAGATGATTAAACTAAAAGTAAAAGAGAGGAATAGATCAAACCCATTTAAGCATTGAATTGACATGAAATCTTCAATTACATCATCAATCTCTCAATTACAATTCTTCACTCATGTATTTATTGAATCTAAACTAAAAATTACAAACTAAAAATTAAAAGGATAGTGGATGAATTCATAATGGCCAATTGAATTATAAAAGAGATTTGCTAAAAATGCAAATCCTAAAATCCTAAAATTGTACATTAGAATTCACCCAAAGAAATAAATTCTAGATCATTAATTTATATTGAGATAATTGCTAAAAATGCAAAATCTCAACATAAAGTAATGGGTTAGAATTTACCTCCCATAAGGGATAAATTTCACTACATCAATCTATAATGAATTAATGGCTAAAAATGCCAAGATTCATTATAGATGGGTGGGGTGAATTTTATCCTAGAGATAATTTTCAACACACACCTCTATATTGAGGTATTTGCTAAAAATGCAAATACTCAACATAGAGGGGTGGGGGAGAATTTTATCACACCTAGCTTAAAACTAATTTGAGATCTCCTTTCAAATGGGTCTTCATCCTCAATATATAGGAGGCATGGAGCATGAGGGGTAAAAGTGGAAATTGGCAAGGGTGTGCATGTGGGAATGGTGAGAGCACATGTGCATGGGGGTGTGAGGTGAGGATAAATTCAGATTTGATTTGAGGGGTATTTTTGGGTAATAGGTAAAGAAGGTTAGTTGGGGGGTATAATAGGAAAAGGGGTTATAAGGTGGTTATTAGGCACATGTGGCATTTTGACTTTGGTTTAACTTAGTCTTGAAATTTGGCTTTAAGCAGGTCACGTTTTTGGCATTCATTTGAAGAAGTCGTGGCTTTGAGTTGAAATGGGTTTGGTAAATGGGTATGGGGGATGGATCGTAGCTGGGTATGGAAGTCGGGTCGCCGGCGAAGAGAGAGGGTGGCGATTTCGTCCGCCGGAGGAGCTGCGATGATCGCCGCGGGCGGCCATGGCTCCGGGGCAGTCGGTGTCAGGTTCTGGCGGGTTGATAGGGGCGTGAGTCGTAGGTGTTAGGGTCGGCGCCACCAGTGGTGGGGTGTGATTCCGACCGGGGTTGCGGTCGGAGGGGAGTCTTTTCAGATCGCCGGTGGTGGGGTAAATGGGTATGGTGTTGGTGATGTGTGGGTTTGTTTGGTTATGGGGAGGTATGGAGGTTTGATTGAGGTGAGGGCTTGTTGAGATGTTTGTTAATGGGTTTTGTGTTTGATCATGGAGATGGTGGTAGAGTTGGTGAGAGGAGAGAGAAAAAGGTGTAGGGAAGAAGATGAAGGGGGGTTTGGGTGTTTGAGGGTGTAGGGAATAGTGGTGTGGGTGAGATGTTAGTTTGTGGGTATGTGGGTGTAAGTTAGGATGGGTGAGGGTGAGGAGAGAGAAAGATTAGGTGGGGAAGAAGATGAAGGGAGTGTTTTGATGGGTGAGGGTATAGGGTAATTGATGTGGGTGAGGAAGTGTGTAGGTATTAGGATAAGTGTGTGTGTGTCATTTGGACCCTTAAAAATATAACAAGACTCAATTAAAATTAAAACTAAAAAATAAAATCTAACTAAAAAAATAAAACAAACTAAAAAATGAAATAAAAATATTAAAACTAAAAATAAAATCCTAAGCCATTAAAAACTAAAATAAAAGAAAAGAAATAAAAAAAAATGAAAAATCTAAATGAAAATTAAAGTCCTAAAAATATATAAAAAAATAAACTACTAAAAATAATCTTAATAAAATAAGATTAAACTAAAAACTAATCAAAATCAAAATAAAGTAAAATTATATTAATAAAAATAAAATAGAAAAATAGAAAATAAAATCTAAAAAATTCTAAAATAAATCTAAAATAAATCTTAAAAATAGAAAAGACTCAAATTAAAAATCTAAAAAGGACACAAACTAAACACACAGAGGGTTTGGGACAGTTTAGGCTAAGTCTGGGTAGGCTAGGTTACGGGATAAGGGAGAGGTATTTAGCTCCATAAAATGCACAATTGCCTTGAAATACAACTTTTGACATCGCAAACGTGCATTTGACCTACAAGATAAACATTTAAGCACATAAGACCCATATTGTCGAGAAATAGCAACTAAAGTACGTCTATTTGGGGTATAAATTGTACAGTTTTGGGTGCTTATCATAAAGAGGGTTTCCAACCTTTATCATAAAGAGGGTTTCCAACCTTTATCATAAAGAGGGTATAAATTGTACGTCTATTTGGGGTATAAATGACTTAAAGAGGGTTTCCAACCTTTCCATAGTTCAAAAGGAGTTTTTGAAACTTTCTTAGTAGGAACTCTATTTAAGATATGGGAAGCAATCATAAGAGCATGCATCAACAAAAATATAGGCAAATCAGTTCTACTTATCATACTCCTAACCATTTCAATAAGAGTACGATTGCGCTTTTCAGCGACATCATTTTGTCAAGGTGAACCGGGCATGGTTTATTTTGCGCAAATACTTAAACATTCAAGGAGTTTAG